>CM053644.1:4610424-5945424 GCA_028654395.1 Scutellaria barbata
GATTAAAAATGGGGTTCCTACAATTATTTTTGTTTAATAAGTAGAAAATGGTTCAAAAGGATGTTTTTTTTTTAAACAATTTATAGGGGTAAAGTACAAAATCAAGTCAAATTATGACCGACGATCACATTTAGCATTCGTCTGGTATAATTCATAAAAATTGGTGATTATATAGTAAAATTTCAAAGTTTGACTACCTTAATGTAAAAGTGGTCATAGTTTGATTTGATTTTTGTAATTTACCCTATTTATAGATAAAAACTATCTTTTTATAAACATTATTACATGTTTTTTGCAGAGTTGGTAGATTAATTCACACACGTATAAAAATCTTTGATCTAGTGGGTGCCGACATATCACCAATTTGAAGAAAAATTAACTAAAATAAGGTTGGTTGATACAAAAAATTAATGAAACTTTTAAACCTTAATAACAATGAGTAGTTTTGCAGTAAATCATCAACATTATTGAGAAATTTTGATTTTGAAATATAATTGAAATGAAAATGTAAAGATGTCTATAAACTTTAATATTTAAAATATTAAAAGAAAAGTTAGAATATTAATGGTAGATTGAATAATATGATAAACATATAACAATATATATAATAAATAGAAAAAAATTATATCCTTTTATGTAGACATGCCCAAACAGTTCGAAAAACCGGAACCGGACGGTTCGAACCATCGGTCAACGATTCCGGGAACCGTTGACCCGATTCCGGTTCCGAACCGGAACCGTAAACCGTCGAAGTAAGGTTTGATTTTGGTTCGGCCTCTCAAAAAACCGGGAACCGGCGGTTCGAACCGTCGGTTTGTGCTATTTTTTTTTTTTGCATTTTCAAACGAGACACGTGTACACTCGGGATCGCTTGACCGTTGATGATCAATGGCCAAGATCAAGTTACCGTTGCAAACCGGCGGTTCGAACCGCTCCAGAATCGGCAGTTTGAACCGGAGCAATTTTTTTTTTAAATTTCAGGTCACGTGTACACTCACGATCGCTTGACCGTTGATGATCAATGGCCAAGATCAAGTTGCCGTTGAAAATCGACGGTTAAACCGTCGGAAACCGCCTATATATATATATATTTTTTTTTTTTTTTTTGCAAATTTTGAATATTGAGCTCTATAAATACCTCATTCCATTTCACTTCAAACCACACAATTCCTCAATCTTCTCTCTCAATTGCAAGCTTCAATCTCTCTCTCAATTTGTGCTAAACAATTTCATATTTTCATTTTCAAGCACCATTCTTCATTCAATTCTCAAGCTTCAATCTCCTTTTCAATTCTAGTTAGCTACTACTCTTCTACTTCAATTTATTTTACTTCAATTTCATTCAATTGTAGTTTCAATTTTTCTTTCTTCTTCTTCTTCTTCTTCAAAAAAATGTCTCGAAGAGTCGGTTCTTCTTCCACCGGATCATCCTGTGGAAAAGGAAAATCGTCTATGCCACCACCACAAGATATGCCTCTAGATGATCTCATCGATTCTTACTCTCCTCATTGGAGTCAAGAATGTGAGAATTTGGAGGAATGTTTAGGCCCTAATACCGCCGCCGCCTTTAATACCGAGCAAGAAGGGGAGGAGGTGGCGAGACATACTCAAGAAAGCGGTAATACTAGGCGCACCACTTCTCGTGCACCTTCGACTCTTCGAAGTGGTATTTTCTCCGTTCATTTTAGAAAGGAGAAAGTATCGAATAGCGACGTGGATTTTATAGTGACGTGCAACTATTGTGGGAAGAGCTACAAATTCAAGCATGGAGAAGGCTACGGGACATTCAACAACTACGTCTTGAAGAAGCATCCAGACAAGTTGGGTATGGATCGATCGCAAACCCAACTTCGTGGAAATACCGACTCTTCAACTGGAGTCGAAGGTATGGATTCTTTACTCTTTAAATTTAGTCAATTATCACATAAGAAAGGAGTAGCCGAATTTGTTGCTAAAAAACATCTACCTTTAGGATTTCCATGTGATGGTGATTTTGAAGAATATACTAAAAATTATTTACAACCTTCTAGTAGAAAAATATCTAGAAATACCGTAACTAGAGATATAGAGAAAATCGTAGGAGAATATAAATATAAATTAATTGAGGAGTTTAAAATGTCTCAACAAAAATTTTCTATTTGTAGTGATATTTGGAATGATCCTTATCAAATAAATAATTATATGGGAATTACGGCTCATTGGATAGATGATGCATGGAATGTACAAAAACGTTTAATTGCATATATCGACTTTAATGATAGACATTAGGCTAATTATGTGGAAGTTGTTGGTAGAGCTAAACAATCATTAATCGAACTATTTAAAGAATATAAAATTGCTTTTGGTGATTCTTGTAGTGATGATGTAGATGTAGGTGCACAAAATGTAGGAGGTAGTAGTTCTTTTAGTTTTGGTGGTAGTCTTAGTCAATTTTACAATTTTTATGATAATCGAACACATAAACGACCTAGAGCAAATTATGAATTAGATTCATATTTAAGTGCTACTTTCGAATTAATTGATTTTACACATCCATCGGATCTTTTGAAGTGGTGGTAAAAAAAGACCACCATTTATCCTATTCTAACAATTATTGCTAAGGAAATTTTTGCAAGTCCCGCCTCAACCGTCTCCGTTGAACAAGCATTTTTCAAGGGAGGTCACATGTTGAATCCAAAAAGATCGAAATTGACTAAAGAGAATGTACAAAACATTGCTCTTCTTGAAGATTGGGTGAGAGCCAAAAATCGGCAACAACATCTAGATTTCTCACATCTAGATGAAGATTCCGATAACACCTATGGTTACGATTCAAACACCTCCTCCTCCGTCGGAACCAACGTTGACGAATGAAGGTAAGTTAGGTAAGAGAACTACGTGAGCTTTGATTCCTTAATTTTACTAAGGATACGTAGGCAATTTCATTCAAAGTTTGGAAGTGTAATTTTCATTTCACTTTCAAATTTAAAATGAAACTTAAGCTCTTTCAATTTTTTTTCCTCTTCTTTCATTTATTTATGCTTAGTTGTAAGTTGTAACTTGTAATTTTTTTTAACTTCAATATTGATGTATGATTGTAATATATTGAAAGTTGTAACTTGTAATTTATTTTTTCATTTATCATTGTAATTGTAATATATTCAATTGTAAATGGTATAAGTGTCATTTTTTAAGGAAAATCAAGTCTGGCCAATGGGCCACGGTCGGGCACGACCGTGCCCCATTAGGCAGACTTGATTTCAAAAAAAAAAAAAAAAGGTTTAGGGTTTGAACCACCGGTTTCGGTTAACTGCCGGTTTCCAAACCAGAACCGAAATCGGACCCCCCACGGTTCGGTTCCGGTTTGATGCTTACGGTTCCAAAAACCGCCGGTTCCGAACCGGCAAACCGGAACCGGAACCGGCGGAACACCTTTATGAATGTAATATATATAATCAAATAATATATTAATTAAATTATATTATGGTTGATACTAAAATTGATGATATGTATAACATAAATCATAAATATTTTTTCAATATAAATAATATTAAGTTTTTTAATATAACTATGTTTATTTTAAAACAATTATATTACACTGGACTTTATGCCAGTATGTACTCCAATAAATTAATGATAGATTTACAACACGATAAATAAAATACAAATTGAAAAAAAAAATGAATTACTAGAACGAAAATGACAAGTCAACCAATCAACTAAATCCCCGGATGATAAGGGTCATAAAGCCCGCATTCCTACCAAAAATAAAGGCAAAAATAATTACATAAATTAAAATGCTTTTTTTTAAGTTAAATAATTTTGAAATAACAAAAATTAAAAATAAATAAAAGGAAAGTAAGACACAATGCTTGAAAGGATAGTTTATTGAAGGAGACTCTCGTGAACCCTGGAGATTTTTTATTTTCTCTCATTTTCTAATTAATGCTCTACACACACTCCCTTTTCTGTAGCCTCCATGTCCAACAACTAATTGACAGCGCCAATCTACTCTCTCTCTCTCTCCAACAGTATATTTTCTGCTCGTTTTGACTATTTTTTTAGTATTTAATTAATGAAGGTTTTTATATGCCTAGTACTCTAGCAGTGGAAGGAGAAAAATACAGAAGAAGAAGAAGAAATTCCTGAACGCAAATACCCTCTTCGTAATTCAGGTGAACTTCTACAGTTTAGCTTCGTTTTCATGGGTTTTGTTTGATGATTTGACTGCTGTTGCGGTTTAGAAGTACTAATTTTCTTGTTGCCATTTTTTTTTTTGCCTCTCCTGCCTGCAGTTGCATCATCGACTCAGGATTCTTTTAATATTTTTTTTTCTGGGTTTCAAGTTTTATGTGTATTTATGGCTGGTTAACAGTTTCTTGCTATATTTTGGATGGTATGTTTTAAATGGGCGTATTCTCAGCATCTCTGATTCTGCTTAATTTGTTGATTATATATCGACAGGTATTGAAAAGGATAAGATAAGGGTAAAATTGGGATATAATTGATAGGGGTTTTGCCTATAGAGGTGTTTGGTTTTGTAATTTAAGCAATGGCTACATGCACATCCCCTTATTTCACGCCTCCAGATAGTCGAAGGCGAGCAGGGGTATTGACTGTTCTTGGAGGCAGAGTGTCCCCCTTGAAAATGGTTGAAGAAAAGAATGGGGTTTTAAGCTTTGGTCAAAAATGTGGTTCAATTTTCCCACAGTTCAAATGCTCATCGAACTCGCACGTGAACCAATATCAAAGCAAGGATCCGTTTCTTAATCTACACCCTGAGATTTCGATGCTTAGAGGTGAGACAAACACTACAATTATCAACCCAAGGCAGGATGCATCGAGTGGAAATGTGACCGAGAGTTTGAGAGACTCATCTACTTTGAATAATTATAACGAGGCCAAGATTAAGGTTATTGGTGTTGGAGGTGGTGGTTCCAATGCAGTTAACCGTATGATAGAGAGTGCAATGAAGGGGGTTGAATTTTGGATTGTTAACACTGATATCCAAGCCATGAAGATGTCACCTGTCATTCCAGAGCATCGCTTGCAGATTGGCGAAGAGCTTACCAGAGGACTTGGTGCTGGTGGGAACCCAGAAGTTGGCATGAATGCTGCTAATGAAAGCAAAGGAGCTGTAGAGGATGCAGTCTATGGAGCAGACATGGTCTTTGTGACTGTAAGTTCACTTCTTTGACCTTAGCAGGAAAATGTGGTCATTAATCATCTTGGTTTCCAGCATGGAATACTTGCTTAATAAACTTCCAGAACAATATTGTTACGTATGGGCGCCGTAAGAGGGCAGGAGCAGGAATTTAATTCTTAATTCTTTAGTTTTAATTTCTTTAGTTTTAATTCTTTCTTTAATTTCAGAAATTTGTTAGAGACAAGGAAATAGCACACACGTAAAATCACATAGAAAATCAACGAAGAATTCTCCGTCCAGGCTAATTGGCCAAAAAATATAAAAATTGTTCAATGAATCAAATAACAAGAGCACGAGGTATATAAATACCTTTTGACGCCTAAGCCCACTAGGAATAGGACTCCTCTGCCTACTAGAGATAGGACTCCTAAACTCACTAGAGATAAGACTCCTATGTTTACTAAAACTGAAATTAAAGAAAGAAATAAAACTAAAGAAATTAAAACTAAAGAATGAAGAATTAAATTCCTGCTCCTGCCCTCTTACGGCGCCCATAAAAGGTTTTATCATGTTTTTTTTCCCAGTATTGTTCTAGTCTCTGCAGAAGACAAAAAATGATGCAGTTTGTCATGAGCATTGTAATGCCACTTCCATTTTTTTATGGTAACTAATTTTGGGTTGCACGACGCCAGCTCAAAAATTATATTTCCAAGTTGTGCTAAATGATCAACTGCATTGTGCACAAACTCAATTGGGATGATTCTAAACTCGATTGTTCATTTGTTCACTTTATATGTTTCCAAAGTTGAATAGTTAATAAATAAAACCTTGAGATTGATTTCTAAACGGATGCTCAACTTAAACCTTATTGTTGGGTAATCACTACTGATTTTTTTCTTTTGGCCTCCTAGAAAAAGAAGTATCAGGCTTATAGAAAGACTCACATGTTTTGATTGAATAGTATTACATTTGGTGCCCATTAAATTTAATATCTACTTTGTACAGTGTGACCTTAGTCTGCCCATGTAATCCACTATCTACTGGAACCTTCACCTTTTCCATTTCCACCGCATTCTTTCTCTGAAGGTGTAAAACTAACATTTGTTTTAGAAGTTAGCTTTAGGTACATCTCATATATTAACTGGCCCGAGGGGCTATACTATTTGAATTGTTTGGAAACAAAATCATTTCACTCAGACCTTCACTAGTTTTTTAAAACTTGCAGTCTGGAATGGGTGGGGGAACAGGCACTGGAGCAGCTCCTGTGATTGCTGGGATTGCAAAGTCCATGGGTATATTGACTGTTGGTATAGTTACCACTCCATTCTCTTTTGAAGGAAGAAGAAGAGCTGTTCAAGCCCAAGAAGGAATTGCAGCTCTAAGAGAAAATGTGGATACCCTAATTGTCATTCCAAATGATAAGCTGTTGACTGCAGTTTCTCCATCTACACCTGTAACAGAAGCATTTAATCTTGCTGATGATATTCTTCGACAAGGAGTTCGTGGTATCTCTGATATAATCACGGTATGATGATCAAGTGCATATCTAACAAAGTGGCTTGCTAACTTAAATAATCACGCGTGCTTATATATTTGGTTTGAAAACCCTTTTCACTTTTATTTTTATTCCGTTGATAATAATCATTCATTAATCTGCACTAAGGGCCTTCTATTGTTCTAAAACATTTTTTTTTTGTCAATGAATACCATGCTCTGTAGAGAGGTAGAGTCTATAATCTGTATTATTTTGGTATGCATATGAAAGTACCCATTGGGCCAAATTGGATATGTTGATAATAAACAATCTTTGAGGGAATTGTGAATAAGATTTGTTTAAGGTTTAGTAGCGATAGAACTTCACTTGATGTTACGTTAATGGCCATTCCTCTTCAGTTTGAAGAATGACATAGTTTTCATACAAGAAAGACAATAGGAGTTTGTGGACATGCATTTGCTGAAGTGATGACTTTGGTGGCTTAAATGCTTGAATGACTTTGAGGGCTCTTGCATGCAGAAAATAATGTGTGCTCGGCTCTGTTAGCTTTCTAGATGAGACATTTTTTAGTTGTTCTGTGTCTCACTTGATCAGTTGCTGTGACTTATCTTATGCAAGCCATGAAATTGTAATCCACTTGCTTGTCTTGCAGATCCCAGGGCTAGTAAATGTGGATTTTGCTGATGTGAGAGCTATCATGGCTAATGCAGGTTCTTCATTAATGGGAATTGGAACTGCTACAGGTACTGTCTGGAAGCCATTTGGTCTTTCGTGTTTTAGTGTTGCTAGCTGACAAGCTCTCAATATTTCCGTGTCGATGGAAGTTTGATTTCTTCTGCCCATTTTTCTTCTTTATTCTTTCTTTAGCTTTATTCCTAAAAGCAATTTGTGAAATTCTGTTATCATGTTTATACATTAAAGGTACATTGTCTATTTGTTGTTATTCCTATTTAATATTCTAAACAAGGTCTAGATATTTTTTCTTCACTAAAATTTAGTGTTTGTAGTTTTCATTTTCCAAGTTCTGAAATAATTTTGGCACGTCAAAAAATGTAAGAATGTTGGAGAAGGCTATGAGAATGAGGAAATAATGATCCCTCAAGAAACAGTATAGACAATTCTGGAACTGAGATATGCAGAGGTGGGATTAGATATGAAACTTTTTGCTTGCCTAACAATTTTTGATCCCTAAATTTGTATGCAATCAGAATATTTTTTTTTTTTTTGAATAATTACAGTAACAAACAACATTTATTAATACTCTCTGACTTATGTTCCTGGTTTGCGCTCTATATGACTGAACTACCCCCTTTTAACATTCAGTTGGCTAACATCTCTGAAGGATATAACTACTTATTGCATTTGGGGCTTCCTCTAAAAACTTGCTTTCCCAGGGCACATACCCAACTTGTGCAAGGGCCCTCTTGCGTTACAAAAATCTTGGAATTTGCATTATGGATAAACTATGGCACCTCGTTCTTCAAACACAACGTAATTAATAATGGATAATACCAGAATATTTGTTAAATTTTACATTAATTTGTATCATCTTCTTATGGTATACCTTTTCATTTATTTCCCATTTCACTGCCACTTCCACTAAGAATTATAGCATCAAGGGTAATAAAGATATCGTTACTTAAGTCAACTCTAATTCCATGGTCATGCATGAGGCTTCTGAAGTTGACGCAGTGGTATGGTTTTTGAAACTTGGACCGCATAACATCTGTTTAGTTTAGAGTGTTCGTGGTAGAATAGAGTGGGCACTGCTATGGGATGAGTATGTCAAGTAAATCAGTGGTCTGTTTCCCTTATCTTGTTGAACATGACTATTAAAGGAAGATGCTTAACATGAATTCTATCCGGCATTTGACCACAGCATGCATTGTGACTTTACACACTTGCCACTGAGGAACAGTAATGAGATGATTTCTTCCGCATAGGTTAAAAAAAAAATGGCACATCGTTGTCTTTCACACATATTAATATTATGGTCCTTGATAAAAATGTCCATTGTACTCTGTTGTGTCAGACCTCCGCTTAAAAAATCCTCTATGAAGATTGGGTAATATTAACTTCAGCTCCACGTTGGTATTCATATTTTGATATCTTCTTGTGATTATCTAACTGTTTCACTAGTTGTGCATCCATAATAGGACAGTAATATTCATCCGCAGCATCAAAGAGACAAGTGGTAATGAGGGCAGGGGTCTGTAGAATTCATGAAAAAAAAAAACTTTCATTTTCTGTAACACCTTCTCCCTAAATGATGGTATTTGTTCTGAAATTCAAATTATTGAAACACTGAAAAATCTGTCTAAATTTTCATTATTATGAGATGCTCTTGGATTTTGTCTAATGAGTAAATGAAATAGAAAATGCTGCATTCATTTTTTCACGTGTTCCTTAATTGTTGAAATTAATGCTTTTCCAAAATTAATTGTAGTGAAGTAAATGTATAATTGTCAGATGAATTTGATCCGAAATTTGAAGCAGTAGTTTGCTCATGCTTTTTTTGACTTTCTAAATTATGCCACGTCATTGCCAAACTGAATTTTGGAATTTTGGCTTGACATTGCCTTCTTTCTGTGATGCAGGAAAAACGAGAGCCAGAGATGCTGCGCTGAACGCCATTCAATCTCCTTTACTGGATCTTGGTATAGAGAGAGCTACCGGAATTGTGTGGAACATAACTGGTGGCAATGATCTAACATTGTTTGAGGTGGCTTAGCTGCTCTCTCTTCCTATATTTTCTTCTCTATATCTTCTGCTCATTCCTTGTCCTTATGGTCTGGATATATTTTTTGCCTGCAGCTTTTTGCATTTTCACAAGAGAAATCTTGCATGTTGGGTATGTTTGAAAAACTGGACATCATAAGAAACTCTCTGATATTTGCCCTACCCTGCTTCTGTCTAAAACAGTGAAGTAGCTATTGGGGGCTGATCACTTTAGCATGAGTAAATTGATTGCAACATATATTTTCATGCTGTTTTATTTTTTAATGCATTAACCTCTGTCCTTCAACTTGTTTGGCTATATGACCTGTGCTTTCCTTCTCTTCCCCACTAAATGATTCCGTGGAGTTCCATAGAAAAGCCTATCACTTTGATTGTTAAATGGTGATTGTTCTGTGTCTAACCAACTGGGTTGAGTCTAACTGTTCAGAAATCAAATATAAGAAGATTTAGTGAATTAGCTAATTTGGCTACATCTATATCATAGGAAGAATTTCTTGATGGGCGGGTAGGAGAAATATGATCAATAATGCTTCATTACTAGCAATTGTAGCATACTAGCATGTATTTGTTTTTTACACCTTTTTTATCCTTACACAAGTTGTCTTTTCTTGATAGTAGACTTACTAATTACTAATATGTTTTCCAATGTGAAATGGCGCAGGTAAATGCTGCGGCTGAGGTCATTTATGATCTTGTGGATCCAAGCGCCAACTTAATTTTTGGTGCTGTAGTAGATCCATCTCTAAGTGGTCAAGTAAGTTCATCTATTAAATATTACTGCAATTTAAAAATTCAGAACAGCTGCATTCAGCTGCCTCCCATTTTACCCTTCATCTTACCAAATGATGATGGTTTTCTTTTCTTAGAAAGTAAAAGGACTTGATGCTTCATTATTTTCCTAAATCCTTACGTTTCAAATAGTATCACGAGCATAGAAGTCAAACTAGTAAATAATTAGTAGTTTTCATGCAATCATTTTTTAGTTAGTCGCAGTTTTGTTTGGGAGTATTGGTTATGTGGGACTTGCTTGGATGCAATTATAGAACATCTCCTCAGGTTTTGTCACTTGCGTCCTTTGATATGCTTTCATACTGCAATCAAAGCTCTATGGTTTTATCCTAATAAAATAATGAAGTGTATTAACATTTAAAGACTTGTAACCACAAAGGAAGCTGAACATCCAATGTGAAATTCAGGTCCATGACGTTATTACAAATCTAGATATAGATTTATACTATTGTCCTTTTCATCATCTTTGCTGCCCAATCCAAGGTTCTAAAAAAAGTCAACTTTTAAGTGGAGTTTTCGAAAAAAATTACTATGCAGTTGGCCACTCTCCACCTCCACCTCCTCCTAAGGGAGGTTATTTCTGGAAGATGAGAACTAAGAAAAAATCATCCAATTCTGAGATTTAGGTGTTAATATATAATTTGGTAGAAATTTGATCAAGTTGGATTGCTAATAATTCAGGTTAGCATAACATTGATTGCCACTGGCTTTAAACGTCAAGAGGAAGGTGATGGGAGAAACCTCCAGGTATATATCCATCTCTCTCTATATCTCTCTCTCTTACTCGATTCTTAATGTCTCTATCTATCTTTATTGAGTACATTTCGTTGGGAGACAATGCAGGCAAATCAGCTCAGACAAGCAGATCCGAGTGTGGGTCTCAACAGGCGACCATCATCCTTTCTAGAAGGCGGTTCTGTGGAGATCCCCGAGTTCTTGAGAAAGAAAGGACGCTCCCGCTACCCAAGAGCTTAAATGCTGTTATAGCCTTCGAATATTCTCCGACTTCGATTTTCTGAGTTGGCTATATTTTGTGCCTGTGGGTTTTTGCTTCAATATGGATCTTAGTTTTAAGAAAATATGTAGGGTGTTTGAATGATGAGTGAGAAAGGCTGTAAAAGCTTTATTTTTTGCAGTTAATAAGTTGCAAAATCCTTTAGAGAAAGGCTGTGAAAGCTTTATTTTTTTGCTTAGAGTTTAATTTTCTCTTTAATATTTTAGGGTAAAATATTACGGTTATTATTATTATTATTTTTTTGACAATAGACATATACAATATTTATATTTACACCCACATTTTATTTTTTTTATTACCCATGTCATTAAACATGTGCTAATAAGTACCATTTTTATTCATATAAATATAGAAATGAAATAACATACAAGAGACAAAATCGTATTATAATATAAAAACAAGAACTTTTCAAGTTTTAGGAAAATGGTGATTCATTTCTCAATCGATAACATATATAGCTACCTCATTCAAGAATGGAATAGTTATGTTAAACTTAAATGAATGAGGTATATTGTCCATTAAGAATAAATTATTGAAGTGGGCTATAATGTTTTGGACATATGTAACATATTGTTTTACTATATTAAAGAAGTTTTGAGTATAACATATGGTACAACTTTTTATGTTGTATTTGAATTTTGATTAAAAAAAATGAGGGAGAACTGTTGAACTCATTTAAAGCCTGGGTTCAAACCAAAAGGAAAAGAAAACGGACCAACCCTGAACTAAGGACGAAAAAATCGATATGGGTGAAAATATCGGTATCCTAATTTTATGGATATATCGGTATCGATATTGATATCAGTGGAAATATCAGATATTTTTAAAAAAAATATAAAAACTTTTTAAAAAAATTGAAAAATATATCTACTAGTTATAATATCATTATAACTGACATTAATACATATATTAAATTTATAATTTCAAATAAAATGATATATTTTCAACAAATATATAGATAAAATACTATATAAACGTTGTCTACTATGATAACATGACAAATTTTGTATAAAAAGATACTAATAAATAGAATAATTTAATAATTTTTGCACATGCTTAATACCTAAGCAATACTAAGGCATTTTAACTTATTTTTTGAGAAGTGTCTTCATATAACTAACATTAATACGTATATTGAACTTAAAATTTCAAATCAAATGATATATTTACAATAAATATAGAGATAAACTATTATTATATAGTATATAATATATACATCATAATTCTTTTCTTAAAATAAAAAAAAAATTAACTAAACTTAATTAAATTATGAGAAAAACCTAAATGTTAGTGTGTTAATTTATTTCAACAATTTAATTAAAATTATTATTTGTTCTAATCATAGATAAAAATATAGATATAGAGCTTAAGTTTGATAGATATTTTTTAAATATATATAAAAAATTTATAATAAAAAAGAAAATAAAACAGAAAAGAAAAGAAAATAAGGAAAAAAAAGAAAAAAAAAGGGAAAAACACAAGAAATATCACTGTAGCGCAGATCAAAATTACTGTTCAAAGTCAAAATATCGCGATATATTGCTGATATATTGCAATATATTGTCGAAAACGATAAATCGGTGATATTTTGATGCAATATCGCGATATATTATGATATTTTTTCAAATATAAAACTGTGGGTATTATAATATCGCCCCTCCAATTTTCGCGATATTTCGGTAATATTTCACCGAAATATTGTGATATTTTCAATGATGCCCCGAACACATGATGGAAGGATTAATGTCAGGTTATAGAGCAGATTGGGTCCACTTTTTGCTAGAGATTTTGAATTTGAAAATGTATAGGACGATCTTTTCTCTTCTTTTTTAAGTTGAACTTTAATTTTGATATAATTTTTTTGAGTCACATCTATCTATCTATTTATATAATTATGGAGGAGATACAAAAGATCCATATATACATGTACCTTCATAAATACATTATAGACATTCAATACATATAAAATTACGTTTCTTTTAAATAGGTTCAACTAATCCACATTTTTAATGTTTTCATAAAGAGTTGATCTTTCGTGCTATAGTCTCATGTATGATGGAATCGTGCACGATCCGTGCGTCACAAAAATAAACATATATTTATAGTTTTAAGAGGTATATTTATAGTTGAAAATGATATACTTATGTCGTGCCTCGGAACATGACTGTGCGCAATACATGCGCTTGTTGTCATGTACGGTTGGACCATGTCCAGAACACGACCATGCACGAAGAAAAATATCATATACTTACAGTTGAAAAACACATTACTATAAAGACATAATTATCATGGTTGACCGTATCCCAAGCATGCGCACTATCGATCGTATCCCCGACACAACCGTACACAATACTGTTGAAAATGAGTTTTTGTGATGCATAAATTAGTTTAAGAAAATAATGAATATTACAAAATATAACAGATGATATATCGTAGATAATCGATAACAAACATGAAGATTGAAAACTATCAATTTAAAATTAGGGAACTACTAAAGGCACCCACCAACTTCTAAGCCCATCTCATATTAAAAAAGTATAAAATTAAATAGATAGTAAAAGATTAAAATGTCCTATAGTGTTTTTTGAAAATAAGTTCTGTATGCATCTTCCTTCACTTAAACCCTAAACTTCATAATTTTAGGAAATAGATGATGAAGATTCATTTGAAACAAACAATGTAAGATTTCACATCCATTTTTTATAGTTTTAAGTAGTATAAGTTTTGTTTTGGAATATGCAATAAAATCATGCAGAATTCACGTGTTCGGTAGGTATAACCTGAATGTACATGCATACATTCATCCACCGAACGTATATGCACACGTTCGGCTAGGTCAACCGAATAACACATACAACGTTCGACCATATTGGCCTAACCACACTCTGTTCGGCCGTGTTGGCCGAGCTTATCTTACATTGTTCGACCCTCTTGGTCGAACAGTGTGAACTATAGCATTGAAGGTGCTGTATGTTTTTTTTATAAATGTTGATGATGTTATTTACTCATTTGTTGCAGAAATACATTTCATATTTCACCGAATTAAGTTTCATAAACCAAATGGATGAAGAAAATGACAATTGATGTAGAAATGAGAATAGATGAAAAAATGACGATTGATGTACAAATGAGAATGAATGAAGAAAAGTCGGTGGAAGAAGATATCTATTTTGAGTATATACAGATTGATTTTATTGCTAACTTTACGACAAATAAAATATTTGAGTTTCGTAATTTGATGATGAAATGGGTAAATGATGTAGCACATAGATATAATATGGTAATATTAGTTTGATGCTCTGATAGTGGTGATACTGGTCGGCAAGCTCGAGTTTTTTTGGGTTACAAACGAGGCGGTATATATCATCCACGTAATAAGGCAAAATCTCTACTGAATTCAATTGATGGTGAAAATATTGGTGGAAAGAAACACTCTAGACGTATGGCCACAAAAAATTTGTCATTGTCCATTTCTTTTAATGGCTATTCAATTGAATGAGATAAGACAATGGTCATTAAATGTTCTATTTGGTGTTCATAAACACCCAATGGATCAAAATTTGGTGGGTCACTCATATGCCAGTTGACTAATACCTGTTGAAGATTAGTTTGTAGCAGACTTGTCAAAGAATAAGACTAAATCAAAAGAAATCCTAAGTACTTTGAAAGAGACATTTTTTTAGAACCCTAGGAGAGTATTGTTGGGCCCATCGTAATGCTAGATATTCACCTACTCTATAGTTCACATTATGCGTGGGATTTGTAATAGGAAAGTACTCATATATACATGCCTGAAAAGAAAAATTAATGTCAATGATATAAAGTTTAGAAAGAACACACATATTGAAAAATATTAATACAATTTACCTCTAACAACGTCAAATATCCATTGATTTACTTCACCCCAAATTGAGATGCAAGACCAAGTTGTTGGTACAAGTAAGCTAGTGCAACGACTCCCCAAGCATACTCTAGTGGCTCCCCAAGCATACTTGTTAACTTAAGTAACATTTTCTAGTAGTGGAAGAATGTTAGTGCCTAGTTTGGTACCGCTCTTATCCGTGAAAATTGTACAACCTAGCACAAACCAGAAGTACGTCATTGTTGCACAAAGTTTTTTCTCTTCATCTAGATAAATGGCATCGCCACTAAATGTAGAACACAATCACTCTAACTTCACTGTACTACCTCTCATCCCTCTCACTGTCTCAACCGTTTGACTAAGCTCCAAACCTATAGTCGTGCTATCATCTTAGTTGGTCTCTCACCTCTTTCTTCCTATTGGACAATATGAAGATCTGTAATGGGAAGTCTAGTAATGCAGTTGACATCATTAAGGTAATCGTCATCTTTTCCCACGATATATGAAAGTTGTTGGTCTCCGGATGCCAACGCTCGACAAAAACACTTATCAAAATCTTGTTTGGGTTCTTATAAGATTTATCACATAAATCTGTAATCTTTAAACGACGGAGCAGCCTAAATCATTCACCTAAGTGACCATATAACTTTCAAGAATTCATCTTAGTCGTGTGACATATACACTTCAGGATATCTCTTTGCTCGCAAATCATATATTCGATACGACATGCGTCTTGAAACTAGGTATAAGGCGGTGGTTGTTAGGGTTCTAGGAAAAAGTTCTGTAAGTACATCTAGCTCATCCTCTTGTTGCTCATCACGAGCGACCTCTTCGATTAAGTCGGAATATTGAGCATTTGAAATTTCTTCTTGCTCGATCTCCAACTACACAATCGAGATAGGATTTTGAATATCAAAGTCGTTCCTTGAACCTTCGTGACACTCTACATCTTCACCCCAATGCTTCTTATTTGAAGTCGTTGGCCTCCTCCACTCATACATGGTACCTGGATTAAAAACAAAAATAGTTACGATAACAAACCCAATATATTAAACGAAAAAATCATATTTTTTTCGGTCGAGGCAGTGGAACATCTTCATATCCGTTCGGTCGAGACAATCGAACACTTACCTATTTGTTTGGCCTAAGATAGCCGAACGCCCTGTTATCCATTTTTCTTGATTTTTCTCCCAAAAAACTTATGATTTTTCTTAAAATTTCATCAAAATCAACTATTATTTCACTAACCCATTATTAACCCTAAATGTAAGTAAAGAAATTTGTACAAAAATAAAGTAATACATTGCAAATCGAAACAAAAACATTGAAAATTAACTTACCCGTAAAATTTTATTCTCTATGTTCTATTCCAAATACTTTTCGAGGATGTTTCATTGTGAGAAATGTTCAGACGAGTCAACCGAACAAGATTAAAGATGATGAAGTTATGAAAATTGAGAGATTTTTCGATCGAAATTGCCGAACAAGGAGAGGGAACGATAATGGAAGGAGAAAAGGGATTTTTTTGGCAAAATGGTAGAGTGGGTATGTTTGGGGTGAGCTTAGAAAATATTCAAAGTATATTTTTTATTTTTGGGATGGACTTAAAAGTAGGTGGGATGTTTTTAGTTCTCCCCTTAAAATTATCAAATGAAGATTTTAAAATCTAATGTCTTTAATATTTCTCAATCAATTGTCATCTTATTCTCAAGATAGGTCAACTATTAGGGTAGGGATGTCAACAGAGTTATCTTATGTTGGTTTCAAGTGGTGTCCGAGGTTCAGAGGGGGGTGAATGAATCTTGATCGATTTTCAGAATCTTTTAAAACAACCGTTCTGCACTGCAAGTTACTTGAGCTTGCAGCGATAGATGGTTACTGCTTGCAGCGCTACGATGCAGTGCTGCACGCTGTAACCTGAAGTTTTATACGCAGCAGAAATTAACTTTAAAACACAAGGCTGTTTTTCTCAAGAATGCTTCTTTCAAATGTTTTATGCACAGAGATAAGAGAAATGCAGAATATAAACGCACAGATAAATAAAGCAAATAACCACTTATGGCTTATAGTGGTTCGAAGGTGGTGTAATCCTTCTACGTCCACTCTACTACTCCTCGAGCAGGAACTTTGTTAAGCAAGATTGATTTACAGGACACTCCTAAAAAATCTATCAACTTTACAAAGAAACCACCTACTGAAGTCCAGCGTACACACAACAACTGCAAACTTCAAAGGCTAACCCATACAGGGTTCCACACTCCCACACAGGGAAGCTGCCTAACTCTAGACAACTAAACAAACAGCAAGGATCTCTCCTATCAACTGCTTGACACCACTAAAACAACCTAAGCACACAACAACAAGGTTAAAAGGATAAAAAGGTTTTTCTTCAACTTGTGCTTCGAAGTGAGCTTCTGAATCCGTAAGGAATCCTTTAGCTTGAACTTGCTTCACTTCGGTAGGTTGAGTGACTGAAACTGATCGTAGGATTGAATGCTTGAATCTTGTAAGCTTTGAATATTTTAGTAACAGTAACAGTAACAGTTTTCAGTAACCAGCTTCAGTTCTCCTCAACCTCTATTTATACTTGTAGGAGAAGATGTCCGTTGAAGGAGACATCCCTCTTTTGAATTTAAAGTAGCCTGGCCAAAACATGGTTCACATTTAATGCAACTTGACTTTTTTTTTCGGAGCATTTAATGCGGCAGTTGCGGCTCGCAGCTTTCTGCAGCGCGTCAGTCCATGTGGCATCTTCTTATTGGCTCCGTGTCTGCTACTTTGACTTTTTCTTGAACGGCTCTTTTATTCTTGCTTGAATCTCCGTTCCTCGTACTGCATTTATCCTTCCTAGGATTTGCAGGATACTTCGTTTGTAGTTGGCGCTGTAAGACTTAATTGACTGTAAGTTCTGCGCTGTATCCTAGGTCCTTGTGCAGCTGATGCTTTCTTTCAGTGCTGCTGTAACTTAGACCTGGTTGCAGTATCTTTTGGCAGTGCTGCTGTAACTTCTTTCTAACAGTACTCTTGTATCATTTTCTTGCAGCGTTGTTGTACGCCGTCCTTTCTTACTTTACTGTATAGAAGATTTAACTCGTTGAACTGTTGCTGTATCTTCTTTCTACCAGCTGTGCTGTATCCTGTCTTCTTGCAGCGATACTGTATCCTACCTTCTTGCAGTGATATCTTTCCTTAAAGCTTAGATGCAACTTTATCCTTTTTCATCCTCCATTTTAACACTTAACACAAGACTCAATTCTAATCTATTTATTCACTTAAACAATGTGAAAAATGGGGTACTTAAAACTTCCTATTATATATTTGGTTTGTCTCATCAAAATCTAAACATTGAAATCCCAACATCTTATTTTCGAGACAGGTCAACTATCAGGGTATGGATGACAATGGGATGGGGCGGGGGAGCAATCCCCATCCCCGTCACACCATTTTTTTTTGAATAATTTTTTTATTTTTTTCTAATTAATATATAAAAATAATTCATATAATTACAAATGACTTAATTCAACAAAAATATAAAAAATGACTCATAATCTGAATAAAAGATCAAACATAATTTAATCAAGCTATGCTAAAACACAAAGGTAAACTTTTCTATTACATTTCATTAATTTTCATCATTTTTCAATACTTCAATTCATAATAGGGTTTTGAGTTTTTAATTTGTATATTAAAATATATTTATTTTTTATAAAAAATTATATTATATTATTTTAAAAATATATATAATTCGAGACCCGCGGGACGGGGAATAGGGTTGTAAAAGAATCGAACTTTTTTGATTCGATTCGATATTCAAATTCGAAAAATACGAATAAGAATACCTTTTCAGATTCGAATATTATCCAAATACGAATACGAATATGACCATATTCGATTCGAGTATTCGCGAATATATTCGAATAAATATAACTATATATAATTTTTTTATTTTATATATATATTATATTGATACATAATACCAAATATATATATATATATATATAAGTAGAGTTGATGAATTTTATTGTTTATTAAGTACTATGTAGGTATATTAATTTGGAAATAAATATATTTTTGAATTTTTTTTTTGAAATTTTAAATTTAAAATTTTCGAATACGAATATTTGAATATTCTCGAATATATTCAAATATTTTATTCGAATCGAATACGATTTGGTTTTGTAATTCGAATAATAAATGAATACGAATACGAATATTCGAATAGTTAAACGAATACGAATAGAATATTATGATATTCGAATCGATTCGATTCGTTTACAACCCTAGCGGGGAATATGATCATGTTCCCGCCTCGTCATTGGGGAAAAAATCACCCCGTCCCCGTCCTGCATTTCAGTGAATCCCTGTCACGCCCACATTTCTAACATAGCTAGACTTACATTAAATTTTCATATTAAAACACCTGTAAGTGAGTGAATTTCTTTTTAAAATAAAAATAATATAAAAACATGTTGATGTTAATCTGAAACACAACCTAAATAGCTCAAATTTGTGGATATAATCTGAAACAGTAATTCCTCCTTGTCTTAACTGTATAAATTCATCCATCTTCATTATACACATTGGAACTATAACGTATTTGTTTATAAAAAGCTTTTTAAATCTATCCCAACTCATGGTCTCAATATTTTCAATACTTTTTATCATATCCTACCAGTGTCCTGCACTTCTTCACAATATGAAAGACACATATACTACCCTTTCTTCATTTGGAATCCTGCTATACTGAAACATGTTGTCAATGGTTCTAAGCCAGTCTTCTACAATAGTGGGGTCTATAACATCTTTAAACATTGGTGGATTCAGCTTTCTAAATCTTTCTCCAATTACTTCTACATATTCTGTTCGATGTGGTGGTTGATTCATTTCACCCCTAATTGTTGAGACTGTCGTTCTATTAGTTCAGTCAACCTAGTAACGACAACATCACGGTCATTACATACTCCTTCAGTGGATGTCTCTTATTCTTGAGATCTATCTCTTCCACTACTCTCACCTCGAGTTCTAACCATGGTTTGCAACTACTATGTGGAATCCTAAATCACATGACCAATAGGAATCATGAAAGATATAAATGCAAAATAAAATAAAACAAAACTTACTAACAATGCGTTGTGTCCCAAGTTCTAAGATCATGTACATGGACAGTTTACACGACAATTAGTTGGGTTTTGATACCACTCTGTCACGCCCACATTTTTAACATAGTTTGACTTGCACTTAATTTTCATATTAAAAGATCTGTAAGTGAGTGAATTTTTTTTTAACATAAATAATATAAAAATCTTTTTTGCACATAAAAACCTGGTTGCATGAAACTCGTTAAGAAATTTATAACATGCATCAAAGCATGTACTATACTGCAAACCACACTCACCCATATATTTACATATTTATACATATAAAAGTACGAGGACAAAATAGAAGTCTATGTACTTTATCAAAATATTACTTAAAATAAAACAAGCCTATAGTATAGCCCAACATGTCGTCATCCATGTACACCATCTCTGAACTTGTAGAAGCTCAACATCGCGGTCAGTAATTCCATGAGCTTATATATCATCAAGTTCACCTACAATGCATGAACTATATGAGCTAAAAAGTCCAGTAAGCAAACATTATGCACATAACATGAATAATACAAAATAATGTCAATGATGCACTTAATGAATGAAAATATTTATTTTAAAATTGTTTTCCTTTATTGGGCCCTTGACCATCATTTACTAGGCACCGGGTAGAGCTCAACTTAATATCATTTATCATAGCCATATCCATATCTCATATGCCACCGACTGACAAATCAAGTCATATCCATATCTCACATACCACTAAACATATATCATTAATAGCTATATTCATATCTCACATGCCACTGGTTGAACGAATCAAGCCATATCCATATCTCACATGCCACCGGCTAAACATATAGTATATCATAAGCATGATTTATATGCCTCGGTGCACTAGTAGTGGTCAATAAAATATTTTTCTTCAAATCATTTCGTACATGTAGAATGCAATAGCTTTCATTATTTACATATACACGTGTTGATGTTCGTGATTGATAATACAACCCATATATTTCACCATAGCAACATTCAAACACGTCAATTCTTAAGCAGACATAAAATCATATAATATCACTCAATCAATATATAATATCAAATATTACGTTCAGACATTGTAGGCATAAATAATTTTTTACTTACCTTGTCTCCCAAAATGATTATTCTAAAACCTCTTCAATCTTGTGCTAACACAACCAATCTAAAATTATAAGTAAAATATTATTATTAGATTAATTATAAAAATAATATTCTGATTACTATATAAAATTTAAGGCATAACAATTTAAAAATCTTCATCCAACAATGAACATCTTAAACTAATTAAACTAAATTTCTCAAATCATAAAATCATTAATCCTTGTAAATAAATAATTAATCATTGAAATAGAGAACTACACATCTTTAATAATTATCATTTCTTAATATTTCAACAAAATTACCAATTCTAAAATTAAATTTTACAATCATAATGATAACAATACTTACCGTATCAACTTAAATTCCTTATGATAAAATAACTAAGCATACCTTATAAACTCACTTTATTTTGATTAATATTATACTTCCTGTTTATCAATAATTATCATTTTACAAGATGTTTAAAAATTAAACTCATATAATGAAGAAATAATATAATTTCTTATATAATTTGGTATAACTCATATTTGGTATTTCATAACCTTTCAATTACTAACAGTTGATTAACATAAGAATTTTATAAACTTACTACTATTAATTAGATGTTTAACATCTATAATCCTTATAAATTAGGAAAAACTGAACATAATTTATTCTTTTAATTAAATGCATCTAATTTAATGATTATATAAGCACATACATCTAATTAATGATTATTCCTACTAAATCAAATTAATGTACCTTCTTAGTTTGCTAAAAAAAATAAATCAAAATGAGATCAAATTATTGTGAAAGGAAGTATTCATTACCTGTATTTATGTATTGCATTTTCTACTAGTTAATCTCTTTTTTTTTTTTTTGGTTGTTCTTAATTTTCTTTTGCATATATGGATGAAAGTCTCTTATATATATCCCACAGCCACACTATTTCTAATATATCTCCCTTCATTAATCTATATTTCTTAATAAATTAACTACATATTTGTGATACACGTGTAAGCTTATTAACTATCCTATCCTCTTAAAAAAAATTATGCAAACACGTCCACCAATTATATCTACACATAACTATATTAAATATATGATTATATATATGTGTATCAGAGAAAGTAAACATAATTACTTTATTTCTTTTATTATTATTATTATTATTATTATTATTATTTTATCATTTCTTATTTCACATATATATACATATATACACATAATTTAGGTCTTTCATTTACTAATAATATTTAAGCAACTCTAAGATTTAACAAATTAAGATAAATACATGAAATTAACACATTACAATATCCATGTAAACTGAAGTATCACATTATAAACAACATGCAATTCATGAAATACATGTATGCATGAACTATTTTGATCAAAATATAACGTGAGATTCGGTCTCACCATCCTGACCCATTCAGAGTGGATATCCGTAGACAACGGAAATTCCCGCCTCACTAATATTGCTATATGAGGATTGACGTCAGACTCGAGTCTCACAATCCCGCCCCATTTGTGTGGATATCCGGGGGAATTCTATTTTTGTCAAAGTGTAAAGTAACACCGAACCCCATTTGCGTTGGATATCCGTGGAGAACGTAAATTACCGCCTCACTAACATCAACATTCGTCAACATTTCTCAATCAATCATATTCTCTCATTGTGTGTAGCTGCAAATCAGTGTTAATTTCAATTGAAAAAATAAAAATTAGAGTGTTAATTTTAAATTATTGTTTTATTAACTATCATATTTGATAAAATAATTAATTGAATACCAAATCTATTGTTATTATCTTTTTATATATTTTCAATATATACTACACCTTAATTACAGTTAGATATATTTAAACAATAGTAATCAAATATGAAAACATTATGTTAGACTATCAATATGTATTTGTAAAGATATCAATATTAATTGTCGTTCAAATTATGGATATATTACAGAATAATGATATATATTCGATTTCAATACAAAATGGAACAAAAATAATGAAATCTTATGCATATTTGATATAATATTGTAAAAATGTATTTGATATCTGTGGATTTCAATACAAAATTGAACGAAATCAATATATTATAGAATAAAGATATATATTCGATTTCAATATAAAATGGAACAAAAATGATGAAATCTTATGCATATTTGATATAATATTGTAAAAATGTATTTGATATCTGTCGATTTCAATATAAAATTGAACGAAATCATATATTGTAAAAATGTATTTGATATCTGTCCATTTCAATATAAAATTGAACCAAATCATAAAATCTCAATGACGTAAATATGAATATTATATTGTATATATTAACGATATCACAATATTGATCATGAATTTATTAATTATGATATTTGATAAAATACCTAATTAAATTCAAAATTTATTGTTATTATTATTTATTTATCTACTTTCAATATATACTTTACCTAATTAAAATTACATATATTTAAGCAATAGTAATCAAACATAAACATATTATCAATATATATTAGTAAACATATCAATATTATCCTTCTAATTATTGAGTATTGATATATGTTCGATTTCAATACAAAATCGAAGAAAAGGATAGAAATCATATGTATATTCAATATAATATTATAAAATATTGATATTTAAGATCTTTCGAAAAAAAAAATCATAAAATCTCAATGCATATTTTATATTTAAAATATAGATATTATATTTAATACAACATCGATCATTATCATCAACCCAAAATGTTTTCAATATTTTCAATTATACCATATTTAAGCTAAGATAATAGATTCAAACACATCCATAAATCTTGTTTAAAAAATATCAGGTGAAAGTGAAAGTTGATTTGATGGTGAAATGAAATTGTTTTGTTCAAGGTGGAGGTGAATGAAGATTTTTTTTTTGGTTGTACATCGTTAAATAACACAGTGAAAATGAAAGTTCTTTTTTTTTAAAGGTGAAAATAAAATAAGTTTTTGCTGTGAAAATAAAATAAGTTTTTGCTATGTATGTACATGTTGTACATGTTTTGTGAAGTATGTAGAAATCAAAAAAACTAGTAAAAACACTTTGGTCAAAAAAACTCATATATTGTTTGCTTACATGAGTAAAAACTTTAAGGTTAGAGTTCTATGACGTAAGAATTATATTTTTGTATCTTGTGAAGTAAGGATTAGATAGGAAAAAAAAAAAACAAATCCAAGCTTCTAATATTGTTTAAAATTAACGATAAAAAAAAAAAAAAAAAAAAAAATATATATATATATATATATATATATATGATACATTTCATAACAAGATGAGTTCTGTCATTTCTAGATCCAAATTTTAAAGATTTTTAATAAGGGGCTCAAATTAATATTATTTCTCAATTTAAGGCTTGAAATTTAAATTGAGTTCTCAATTCAAGGCAAAATTTCATATTCTTTTTTTTTATTTATATTTCAATATATATTCATATTTTGAATAAATTAAGACAAGTTAGTGCGTTTTAGGAATAATTTTCATCCGACTTATCTTAATTTATATTGAAAAAAAAGAAAAAAATATAATTAATTCAATTCATAAAATATAATTTATATTAAATTGATTAATATTAAAATCGATTTTCTATACTTTTATTCATAAAATTAAAATAATAAAGGAATCTTAATTTTTTGAATTGCATTTATTATTATATATATATATATATATAAATATAAATTAATACAAATTGGATGAAGATCGTTTCAAAATTGCACGAACTTGTCTTAGTTTAGTTACTATAAATATATATTAAAATATAAATAAATTATAAATAAAAAGAAAAATAAAAAGAAATTGTGTTGAATTGAGAATTCAATCTAATTTTCAATCCTTAAATTGAGAAATAATATAAAATTGAGTGCAACTTTAAAATTTGAGTTTAGAATTGAAAATTAAAATATAAATTGGGTTTTGTTATCATATATATATATATATATTGTTTGGTTACTTGAAGTAAAAACAGTAAGAATAAGAAAAAATGTAGATTGTTGTAAAGTAACTTATAAGGGAAAAGAAAAAATCCAAACTCACTCCTACTCTTACATTAGAGTAGAAGTTGTTTAAAAGTATTGTGAAATAGGTATTCAATATGATTCTTGACTTTTGTCAAAAATATATTATGTTTTGGTTTCTTAGTAAACTATATTTGAAGGCAGTGTATATTGTATACTAATAACATGTAGATATCGATATTTCGTACATTCACTTTTCAGTATAAATCTAACATTTCATAAAATTCAGTTTCCAACATTTTCAGTTGTATCGATATTTTTAATGTTGATTATAATAATTGAATAATTTCCAATATAATTCGATGTCGATATTTCATAAAATTCAGTTTTTTATATTTTCAATTATATCGATATTTTCAATATTGATTATAATAATTGAAATGAGATTTAATTTTTGCAATATAAATGATATAAATAATTCAACATGTCATTTTTCAACCTCACAATCAAATTTAGTGTGAAGAGAAGATAAAAGGTAAACACACAACAAATTAATTAAATTCTTAATTTTATGTGACATTTCATATCCGTGTTAAATGATTTCACATGAGCTCTTGAAATAGAATGAGATAATGTTGTTTTAGTAAAATGTTAGATAATGTTGTCTAGTAAAAATATTAACTGCATCACATTTGAAATCTTAATTTCACAGTTTTTAATTATCATTTATACCATATTGATAGTTGATCTATCATTAAAATCCCTTAGAATGAGATAACATCTAGTAAGAATGTTAACAGAGATTTCAAAATCTTAATTTAATAGTTTTCAATCTTTCTAGCAATTTATCCTTCATACAAGTATTAATAGTTGATCCATCTGGATCGATAAAATCTCTTTTAAATAACATTGATAGGGTTGACCTGGCATTTTAGGATCATGATGAAATAAATAAACGTTAGTATAGACTTCACACGTAATTTATCAAAATAAATATTTGTAAGAAACTAATATAAAAATGCAATACATTTTGAGTAAGAAATATAATAATTTGGAGAATAGTTTTGATGTATACAAAAAAAATGTCTTTATGGTAATAAAAAATGTTTTAACAAATAATATTTGTTAAACCATCCGACTCGAGCTAAAATCGATTGTTGAGCCTGGCCAATAGTAATTTTCAGAAGTCTGATTTGGAACAATGAGCTTACCCACATAACCCGACCAGGATGTGTGACCTGGACGATATTCGAACGACCCGACCAGGACCATTTTCCTTATGGATCCTAAGGAACAGTGCCGAACAGGACAGGATATGCCGAGCAGAATGTCCTCAACCACTAGGAGATCGTGGGGGAGTTAAACCACCAACTTCGTAGAAAATAGGCTAAAAACAGGGAAGTAGTGGACATGACCCCCACTACTTGGGCTCCCCACTACCTATAAATAGATGTAATTTCAACTTGTAAAGGGTTCGAACATTTTATTGTACTAAGCACTAGAGAGCTCATTTCTCTAAAGCAATTACATACGACCCTGCCCGATCACTAAAAACTGTCCAGGATCAGCCGACCTAATTTGCCCGAGTAGGCTCCGGACCAGTGTTTTCTGCACTTATTTCCACACCTTTTCAACTCATTTTCATCTAATTCCCACCAATTTAATCTCTATTTGATAATTTTCGAGTGTTCGACTAGGAATTAACTGTTAATCGAATTTCAACGTCAACATTTTGGCGCTAGAAGGAGGGGTAATTCATATACGAACATAACTCCACTTTTCAACATGAGCAACGATGAACACAATACAACTCCGAATCCCAGACTCCTCTCTCTCAGCCTGGCGGTTCCAGTCGTCCACGAACGGCTGCCGTAGAGGGAGTCGTTCACACGGCTCCCACTATTTTGGAGACTCCTCGAACGCCTATGTCCGCGAGTGAGATTCTGGCCATTATTGCCCAACTGAATGAGCGGTTGAAAGAAGTCGAACAGAGAGAGAAGGCTAGAGGGCTAATGGCCTACTGGAGGATTTTGAGTCCTTAGGCGAGCCCAGACGGAGATGGAACCTGGAAAAAAGAATAGCAGATGACCAGGAGTCGAGGAAGAGCCCGTCCCCTGTACGAGCTCGGCCAGAATACAGGGTCCGCTCGGACCGAGTAGGGAAACGGGCAGAGAGACAATTTGCCCAGAATAATATTGGGTCGGCCTCAACATTGGAGACTAGGAGGCCAGAAAGGCTTTCAGAGGAGAGAGGTGAGGCCCAACAGCATCATGAGAAGAGTACCGGCCACAATCTCCTGTACTCAGAGTGGGCGGAGGAGCAAGAGCTCAAGAAGCGACTGGCAGATATTTAGGCCAGACGAAACAAAGGGGGCTGAAAGAGGGCTACCCCTTTCGCAGATCACATCTCCACCTTGGCCACACCGACCAAGTTCAAAATGCCACTTATCGGTCAGTATAATGGTGAGACCGACCTGAGCACACATCTGGACAAGTATTCATCCTAGATGGAACTGTAAGGAATTGGAAAGAAACTTATGTGCAAGGTCTTCCCGCTCACTTTGGGAGACCGAGCACAGAGATGGTTCCGTTCCCTCCCAGACTCCTCAATTGGAGGATGAGACTAGTTAGCTGAGCTGTTTCTGACACAGTTCATGGGGTCAAGGATGAGGTCGACCCCAAAGAAGAGGTTGGTCTACGTGAGGTGGGAGAAGATCGAGCCTTTAAAGTCGTACCTGGACCGGTTCAATAAACTGGTCCTAGAAATGGAGCAGGTGTCAGATGACGCCATTCTAATGGCCATCATGGCTGGGCTGAGGCCACGAACCAGGTTCTAGTGGTCCGTACATGAGGAGGGGCCGAAGACCTATTATGATTTCCTGACCCGAGCAGAGCGCTACATCGGGGTAGAGGAGGCCATCCCGGATGATAAGTCATCCGAAAGAGAGAGACGGCCTAAACGACGAGAAGAGAAGAGGGAAGAGAGAAGGAAACCAATGAAGCCGTTCAGGCCGACTGCTAACTTCAGGTCCTTCTAGTCTGGAGGTTACCCCTTCACAGGTCCTTACAGAGATTAAGGACAAGAACCTGTTGTTAGAGCCGGGGCCACTGAGAGTCGACCCGGCCCGTCTTAACTAGAACAAATACTGCAAGTACCATAAGGCGAAGGGTCATGACACTGATAAGTGCTGGCACTATTGGCCGAGCTGATGAAGTTGATTGATCAGGATCATTTAAAGAAGTATGTCAAGGGCCAGAGACAGTAGGGTCAGGGGCAGCAGCAAGCACTGCCTCCACCTCCACCTCCACCGATCGGGGCTGCTCGTGAAATTCTTACCCTCATCAATAATAGCTTTGACGAGCAGCGGGGCTCCAAATAGGTCCGGAAAGAATAGGTCAGAGAGGCCAGGAACGCGTATCAGAGGTGCGTTCCACCAGGATAGAGTCCCATCACGCACATATCTTCTTCACTGAGCTGGATAGTGAAGGGATAGTCTATCCCCACAGTGATACCTTAGTGATGTCGCTCAACATCTGCAGGATCATGGTACATAGGGTTATGGTCGACACAGGCGCTTATGCCAACGTGCTCTACTTGAGCACTTTCAAGTGGATGGGGTTTCATGAATCCCAGCTCGTGCCTTCCTCCAACACGATTCAGGGCTTTGGAGGAATGTGGACCAGGGTGCTCGGGACGTACGAGCTGAAGGTCCTGTTCGGGGCTGGTGACCGAGAAGTCTTCACAACAATGAAGTTCAAAGTGGTGGATCTGAACTCCCAATACAATACCATTTGGGACCGGCCACTCCTGGCCAAGCTAAAAGCTATGGTCTCTATTTACCACATCGCCCTTAAGTTCCCAGTTGGTGATCAAGTATATGTTGTAAAGGGGAACCACCTGGCAGCCCGGGAGACTGATATGAGGCTGCATCCAAGAGAGCTCAATCAGATTGAACCCGTCCAGGCCTGCTCGGATGATGAATAGATGGAAGATGCCTTCGAGGACACCATCCTCGAGATTGCCAAGCTCGGTCAGGATAGTATGGAGGTGGATGAAGAGCCTCCATATCCGGCAATTCCACCTGAATTGCCGATTAACTCAACCTTCGAGGTTGGGTCCTCCTTGGGTACAGCCAGCCAGAATGACAGTGGAGAAGCAATTGAGGAAAAATAGCAGCCCGAGGTGTAATGGGGATCCTTAGATCCTAGGAAGGATGACCCAACGAAAAGAGCAGCACCTGTTGAGGAGTTGGATCTCATAAAATTGGATCCAAGCAAGCCAGACTTGGAGCTGCGTGTTGGCAGAGAGCTGAAGGAGCCCTTCCGAGCTGAACTAATATCTTTTTTGCAGGATAATACTTATGTCTTCGCATGGGCTCACGAAGACATGGAAGACATTCGGCCAGAAGATGTCTGTCATTACCTCAACATAGATCCTGCCGCTTAGCCACTGGCTCAGAAGAGGTGGGGGCTCAGCCCGAAGAGGTATGAGGGGTTGGAGCTGGAAGTACAGAGATTGCTGGGATATCGTTTCATTAGGGAAACCAAGTACGCAACCTGGGTCTCGAATCCCGTCCTGGTCAAGAAACCAAACAGATCCTGAAGGCTCTACGTAGACTTCACCTATTTAAACAAGGCCTGCCTGAATGAGTGTTTTTCTTTACCCAACATTGACCAGCTTGTTGACACTACTACCTCATGGACGCATACTCAGGCTATCACCAGATACCGATGGTCGAGCAGGACCAGGTCCACACTACATTCATCACCGATCGGGCATAATATTGCTATACTATGATATCGTTCTGGTTGAAAAATGCAGAGACAACTTACCAGGGGTTGGTGAATAAAATGTTCACCGCCCAGATCGTGAAGACAATGAAGGTCTACATGGACGACATGCTCCTCAAGTACAGAAAAATAGACGACCATATAAGCCACCTTACAGAAATATTTGACATTCTGAGAAGGTACAGGATGAAGTTGAACCCAAAGAAGTGTTCCTTTGGGGTCAACTCGGGAAAGTTTCTCAGATACATGGTGAATCAGAGAGGAACGAGGCTAATCCTGAAAAGATCCAGGCTATTATGAACCTGACTCCACCGAGGTGGACCAAGGACGTCTAGAGCCTGACAGGAAAGGTGGCGGCCCTTAATCAGTTCATCTCCAGATCTGATTAGGAAAAATTCTTAATTTGAATGGAATAGTGAGTACCAATCGGCACTAAATGAGTTGAAGAAGGCTTTGATAGAGGCCCCGGTCCTGGCCAAACCTCAGTCTGGTGAAAAGTTGCAGCTCTACCTGGCAGTGTCTGAATATGTAGTGAGTTCTGTATTGGTCCAAGAAGAACAGCAAGCTCAGCAACCTGTTTACTATGTGATCCAGTTATTGCATGATGCAGAGCTCCGTTACCCGGTCGTGGAGAAGTTAGCCTACGCCCTGATCATCTCGGCCCGAAAGCTGCGTTCATACTTCTTGGCGCATCAGGTAGAAGTACTAACCAATTTTCCTTTGAAGCAGGTACTTGGCCGTCCAGATGCTTCTGGGAGATTGTTGAAATGGGCAGTAGAGCTCGGGCAGTACGACGTCCATTATGCCCCCAGGACGGCAATTAAAGGTCAGACCCTTGTTGATTTTATTGCTGAGTTCACACCAACTCTTATCATACGAGAAGAACGGATAGAGAAATCCTAGAGGATGTATGTGGATAGGTCGTCAACTGCTCACTATGCCGGGGTTGGAATTGTACTGGTCAGCCCCACAAACAAGTACTTCTGCTCGACTTTGCATTTCAAATTCCCTACTACAAACAATGAAGCCAAGTATGAAGTACTCTTGGTCGGTCTGGACATGGCGAAACAGTTTGGGGTGGAAGATTTGGAAGTTTTCAGTGATTCCCTTCTGGTGGTAAACCAAATCTCCAGCGAGTACGTGGCCAGAGAAGAGCAGATGGCCAGGTATTTGAGGTCAATCGAGTTGGCCTTTGCGGGTTTAGACATATCCAAGCCGAACAAATACCGCGCAGTAAGAATGCGCAAGCTGATGCACTAGCTCGATTGGCCACGAGTAAGGGAACAGAGGATATCGGCTCGGTTAACATTGGCACCGTAGACAGCTCGGCCCTTGAGCAGAAAAAAGTTTAAGACATTAAACAGAAGGTGACTTGGATGACCCCGATCACCAATACTTCGAAGGGGAAGATGCCCGCCGACCAGGACGAGACAAGAAAGCTGAGGATCCAAGCTACCCGATATACCGTCCAGGATAGAGTGTTATACAAAAGAGGATTCTCCCGACCTCTTCTAAGGTGTCTGGACGAGGAGAAGGCCAAGTATATATTGGGAGAGGTCTATGAAGATGTGTGCGGCAATCACTCTAGAGGACAGTCATTGGCTTTCAAGATTATCAGACAAGGTTATTTCTGGTCAAGTCTGAAAAAAGATGCAATCGATTTTGCCAGGAAATGTGACCGATGCCAAAGATGCGCATCCCTCATCCGAGCACCTTCAGAGGACCTGAACTCGATCATGGCCCCGTGGCCGTTCACGAAGTGGGAAATTGATCTGATCGGCCCGATGCCAACTGGTTGAGGAGGAGTGAGGTTTGCAATAGTTGTCGTCGACTATTTTACCAAGTGGGTAGAGGCCGAGCCCCTAGCACGGATTACCGAACTGAAAATCATAAACTTCATTTGGAAGTCCATAATTTATCGGTTTGGGGTTCCGCACTTTATCATTACAGATAATAGATGACAGTTTGATGCGGAGGACCTGAAGACATTCTGTGAGAACTTGGGGATCAAAAAGTTGTTTTCCACTCCATATCATCCTCAAGGGAATGGCCAGGTCGAGGCTGTAAACAAGATCATCAAACACACTCTGAAGGCTAGACTCGAGGAGTCAAAAGGGGCTTGAGCAGATGAACTTCTTGAGGTGCTCTAGGCTTACAGAACGACGGCCAGAACTGCAACAAGAGAAACACCGTTCTCTTTGGCCTTTAGGTCTGAGGCCATCATCCCGATATAGCTCGAAGTCCTGACCTGAAGGGTGAACAATTACGAGGACGAGCAGAACACTGAGGCCTGACGGCCAGCCTCGACCTGGTGGAAGAAAGAAGGATCGACACTAATGTGAGGAATTCCATCTATAAACAGAGAAGTGCACGATACTACAACTCCAAGGTCCGAGCACGAAGATTCGAAGTCGGGGACCTGGTCCTCAAGAAAGTCTTGCAACTTACAGGGTCCCTAGGCCATAACTGGGAAGAGTCGTATAAGATTAACCGAATCCTGACCGAAGGTGCTTATGACTAAGCCGACCTCAACGATGAAGTGATATCCAAACTATGGAACGTCGAGCACCTGAAGAAATATTATCACTAGACGGCTAGGGCTTTCATTGTAATTTTTTCATACATTTTGTTAATAAAGTTACGTTCTAGCTTGTTAATTGTGAAAGGTTACGACCTCATCCAAGCCACCCAGGTCGGATGGAACAGTAAGGCTTCGGCCCAAAATAAGGCTATGGCCTCATCCGGACCGTCTAGATCGGATGGAACAGTAAGGCTTTGGCCCGCCAAGACTTCGGCCCAAAATAAGACCACGACATTTGTACAGATTTAAGTTTGAAAATGATTCGGGGTTAAGTCTTAATCGGCCATCATATTGAACCGTGCAAAGCATTTGTACAGATTTAAGTTTGAAAATGATTCAATATTTCTAACCAAATGTTTTCATAATAAAAGCCGACCAGACCAAGTAACATGTTAAGCTGAACATGAGATAAAAATTATAAAATAGCCAATCAGAGCCGAACAGGGTAAATAAGCCGGTCAAGTAATATGTCGAGCTAGATAACCATTTTTAATTTTGACATGAACTAAGCTATTCAGGTAACATTACCGAGCTGATAGAGTTGTAAACAAAATGAGTTAAACACGAGAAATTGAGCCGAGCAAGTCGAATAATAGTTGTATTTACATTAAAAAGTTGGTTTGGAGGTCAACACCTCGTACAAAATGGCCAAGTTGGCCTAAACAGATAAAAAATAGAAAGAAAAAACTAAGGAGCCACAACATCCACCATATCACCTCCAGCCTCCTCAACCGCCCTGACCTCCTCATCGTGGTCGCCTGCTGTGTCACCGGCCATGTCCAGATCAGGGTCGGACATCAATTCGACTGGAGGCGTTGGACAGAGCAAGTGATCCGACCCGAACGAAAGATACCCAGAAAGATCATTCATCATCCTCAGGTGGTAGCTCAGGAGGGACTGCTTCTCTAAATACCCGGCCAGGGCCGCCATGAGAGGGCGGTCATCAAGTTTCTCCTTCCGAGCAACATCGATTGAGTCGATGAAGGTGAAAAGATAACCCAACACCCCTCATATTTACACTCGGCCGAAGCCTTGTACTCGTGGAAAATAACAACTTTGTCCACTGAGGTGGCCCTAATAGCTTCCAAATCGACCTTAGCAGCTTCCAGCTCCGCCACCACCCGGGCATGACTCACGGTCAGGTCGGTCAGTCATTGGCGGTCCAGCTCAGCAGCCTTGGTGGTCTGAGCCAACAACTCTTGGGCGAAAGCCACCTATCCTTTCGGCATCTCTTTCTCCTCGACCGCCGCGATGAGCTCACCCCTCTTCTCTCAGAGCTCCATCTTCTTGGCCTTATACTTCTCGAGCTGGTCGAGATGAATAAGGTAAGCCCGCCATGAGAAGACGGAGGCCTGGGCTTGGAGGACGGACGCACAAATGTCCATATCGACGCCTGACATCTGCCCGACGTACTTTTCCAACTCCTCCGTCCATGCCTTGACGGGGGCTTCTATGGCTGGCTCGACCCCAGGTGGAAGGGTCTTCATAGATCCGTGCTCGGTAGCTGGGCACGGGTGAAGCTAATCTGGAAGGAAGGCCTCCGCCCGAGGAACTCCTTGGACCCCTCGATCCTGATCGGATCCTATCCACATATGCTGACCGAGCCGGCCAGCGGAGTCTCTGATTTACATACATCGAGAGGAGCAACGATGGTGACCTCTTGAGGGTTGGAGGGCTGAGCAGCAGTGGCCGATCTTGGGCGTTTGACCGGTGGAAAATGCCGGGGAGAGCGCTGAGGAGACACCCTTCGTCCAGACGTTGTAATGACAGAAGCTGGAGGCTTCAGACCACGCCCCTTTTCCCGACCTGGTATCCTAGCCGGCTGTCCCAACCTCCTAGCTTGCTGGGCTCGAAGGTGGATACGCTCCGTAGGGTCTATCCAGAGAAGCAGACTGTCTCGAGGGAGGATGGCTGTAAGAAAGTTACCAAGTATTAAAATAGATATGCAATGGCCGAGCAGAAAACTGAGCAAGAGATTAGTAGCTATCGTGGAAGTCATTGGGGGCTGAAACAAAATGGAAGATTAGGCCGGCCCGAGCAAGCTAGTCTTCAGTCAAGAGGGCCATGAAGGTTCGCCTCTTCGGGTCGGTGCTGTCCTTCAAAAAATGGATCTTTCTTGAGAAGTCCACACCGATCAGGAGAGCTTGAGGTGAGATCTCTGCAAAACAAAAAATATTGTAACATTAGAAGGCCGACCAAATTGGAAAAACATAAATATTTACCAGTAGCCAACTTGAAGTATGTAGGACAGGGTATTCTCTGAGATGGATCCTCGTTGGTCGGCCCGGGACTCATCCAATCTCCGTCGACCCAGAACCATTTGGTCTTCCAGTCCTTAACAGAGGACGGAAGACCCTTGATCAGTTGGGGCCGGAGAGAAGTATAATATAAATGGTTTTTCATCCCCGAAATCAGCTTAACGCTGTATAGCCAGGCCAGCTCCTGGGAAGTTGGAACCCCGAGCTGGAAGAAGTGGCAGAGGACAAGAAGCCCAAGGATTGATGACCAGCTATTGGGATGAAGCTGGCCAGGGGCTATTCCCCAATGGCCAGCCCTTGCAACCAACAACTCAGCCCACACAACCTCCAGCTCAGTCTGTGAAGCCTCCAAATTAACCACGAGTTTAGTCTTTTCAACAGTTATATCCGACAACCACTGGCGATCCAGCTCGACTGACTTCATGGTCTTGGCCAGTAAGTCCTGCGAGGAGGCCAGCTGAGCTTGGAGGGTTTCTTTCTCTTCAGCGGCAGCTACGAGCTCGGCCCGTCATTCACGAAGCTCCACCTCCTTCGCATCATATTTCCCCTGCTGGTCGAGGTGCTTAAAATGGATCCATTAGGCGAAGACGGAGGCCTGAGCTTGAAGCACAGACAAGCAGATGTCCATATCTGCTGCAGTCATTTTACCGATATATCTTTCCAGCTCTTCCGTCCAGGCTTTTACTGGAGCTTCTATGGCCAGCTCAACCCCAGGAGGAAGTTTTCTCATTAAATCAGTACTCGGCATCTGAGCACAAGTATAACTGATTTGGAAGGACGGCATCCGTCCAAGAAATTCTTTGAAACTTTCAATCTTCTTAGGATCCCAACCACAAATGCTGATCGAGCCGGTTAGAGGAGATTCGGAAGACCATACCCCGGGTGGAGCCGCGATGGTGACACCAGGGCTTCTGATCTGTTGTTCGAAAGGAGCTGGTCGTGGCCTCTTTGTTGATGGGTCAGTTGGTTCCTAGCTCGGCAGTGTTGCTCCCGGCACCGGGGGCTCATGACCTCACCTTTTTTCAACCGGCTGTTTTTGTTTCCTAGCTCGCTCTACCCGAAGTTTGATACGCTCAGTTGGATTCATCTTAAGAAGTAGGCCATCACGAGGAAGGATGACTGTGAAAAGATTATTCAGCAAATGAATCAACCGAGCATAAACTCGATGTAATAATTTAAAACTCACCATGGAAATCTACAAGGATACAAGTGAAAGGAAAGATCAGGCCGGCTCGGGCAAGCCGATGTTCTGTAATCAATTCCTTGAACGTTCGCCGCTCTGAGCCGACATTATCCCGCAAGAAATGAATTTTATGGGAGAAGTTCTCGTCGATCAGGAGATTTTCAGGCGGCACCCCTACAAAACAGAAAAGTATTAAAACATCAGAAGAGTTGGCCAAGAAAATATAAACGTACACCTTCAGCGGACCCGAAGCCAGTGGGGCAAGACATTCTCAAGGAGAAGTCATGATCGTCCTGTCCGGGGCTCTTCCAGTCCCCTCCAACTCAAAACCATTTGCTCTTCCATTCTTTAACTGACGATGGAAGGCCACCGAACAATTGGGGTTAGAGCGGTTGAGGTGAAATGTAGTAAAAATGATTTCTCATTCCGGGTATGAGCTTGATAGTGAGCAACCAAGCTAGCTCTTGAGGACTAGGGATTCCAAGGTTATTGTAACGTCCCGATTATTTTTGAGAATAAATCTTAACCGAGACATTACTCACTTATAAAATTCACTCTTTCAATAAAATAAAGATAAATAAAATCAAGAATAATTTTGAATTATACATTTCTTAAATACATGAAATTAATTTCTTTAAATAAAAAACTTCTATAACCTTTGATCATCGGCTACTAGTATCCACCGCTTGCGCGCGTCGCCCTAAAACCTTAAACTGAAAACATTTTAAAAGATGGGTGAGTGACAAAAGTACACTCAGTGGGGTGGGGAAACTCGGGATGACATAAAATAATTTTCAACATTTAAAACCATTTGATAAAAGATATTTTCATGCCTCTATTTCAAAACGTTATAATTTTAAAAAGATTTCATTCGTACATTCCTCAACTCATCATAACACAATTTTTATCAGAAACCCAATTGACATAAAACGTTTATCTTTTAATAAAAATAGTAGATAAAGATATCACCTCAATCACTTGACTTAAAATCATATTAAAAACAATCAATCATCTCAATCAATCATCATTCACATTCATACGGTTCTCAGCCGTCATAGATGCAGTTCTTAGCTGCCATAGATACGGTTCTTAGCCGCCATAGATGCAGTTCTTAGCTGCCATAAATACGGTTCTTAGTCGCCATAGATGCGGGTCTTAGCCGCCTTGCATACACATACACACATATTCACATCACACATACACATATCCAACATACACATGGAAGCACATTATTTTAACATGACACTTATTTACAGTTCTCAACTGCCATGAAAATACATCTTGTTTGTACATATGCAAATATTAATTTCACAGCATTCTTCACATTTGCATTAAAAAGCTCATAGCACCTTATACATTCAGTGCGTAATACAAACCACATTTCACACATGTATAAGATTCACCTTCATCATATCATAACATTATCACACATAACATCTCATGCATTCAGCACATATACCCAACTCATTTCAAATCGTATAATATTTCATATTTTAAATACTTCGAAAGAATTATAAATACCGTAATAAGCAATTACCCCCACCTTAGAAAACTGAAGCTTCTATTCATAAGTTGTCGAGTGTATTCATCTTTCCTCATTTCCTACATCGAACATTAAAATATCTTAGTACTTGGTCTAACTATAATTTCTTTAATTTAGGTCATTAGTAATTAAAATATGTTATTTAAGATTTTCTTTGATAAGTTGGAATAGGTTTGTGACGATGTTGTGATTTAAAGAATAAAATAAATGATTTTAAGGTGAATATAATAATTAAGTGAATTTGTAATAAAATATGTTTATTAAAATATTAGAAAGCTTAATTAGACTTTAATTAGATCTTGAAATACTTATCTTAGTTTCAGGAAAATTAATTATAAAGTTATGATTTAGCTTAGATCTTGAAGACTTGAAAATAATAAAGCTTTTGGCTTAATATAATTCTTGAAGACCCTTAAAATAAATCTTAGAAAATCAAATTATATAATTTACGGTTTAACTTAAATATTAGGAAATTTTACCATATTTATCATTATTGCGTATTTAGATTAACTATAAAGTTTAATTTATAAAAATGAATTCAATTAACTGAAATTATATGTTAATTTAGGAAATATATTTAATTGCATAACATGTTTAGTTAATTCCTATATAAGAGTATTAAAGTTGATATTTAATTTGATTCTTAACTTTGAGGTTTAAATTGTAAAGTTCATAATTAATTCTTTACGTTTTTTATCATTTTTAACAATATGAAGGATTTAATTGTATATTTATAGTTAAGTCATTGATTCGCTTATTAAATTATAAGGGTCAATCTCAACGTCTATAATTATATTTAAGTCAACAATTCGTTGGAAATTAAGAGATATTATAATTAATATTTATAATATGGCCTTTGGTTTGTTCATTAAATTATGAAGATTAAAACATAATATTCATATTTATAATTAACCAAGAGTTATGGGGTTAACTTGACGTGAATCTAGGATTTTAAAACCTAGATTTAAGATAACTATTAGATTGTACATACCTTAATTATTATAATATCTCTAAGGTTAATTTGTAACCTAATTAAGTAGTTTGGATCTAATTCATTATTTCATATATATATATATTAATTCTCGAAAACAATATCTATAATATCTAGGGTCCGTTTTATAATCCCAACAATTTATGGATAATAAAATACAATAATTATCAAATTCTAGGTCATAATATAATTTATGCAAGTTTTAGGGGTGTTTTCTTATAATTTCTTCAAACTCCATGGTTTAAATATCATATCTTAAAAATTAAGGTGTCAATCTGTAATATCTCTTAACTCTAATATGCAATATATATTATCAGCATATTTTAGGGTGTGTTATATAATTTTATTAAGTTTGGGATTTCGTTTGTCATGATTCATTAAATCCTAGGTCTTAAAGTCTATTTAATCAAATTATAGGTGTAATATGCAATATTCATAAAGTTTTAGGGTCAAACATTAATATACCCTAACTTCATTGTTTGCAATTTAGCCCACAATTATATCAAATTCTCAATTGATAACCCTTACCCCCAAACCAAACCCTGCTGCCGCCCCTGCCTTCCCAGCCATCTCTGCCGCTGGCCGCCGCCGACCCACAGCAGCCTTGCCGGTGCAACAACACTGGCCACCCCCTTCAATCGACTTGCCGGAAAAATCTCCATCCTCAGCCCCTACTTACACCATAGCATATATACACACAGTAGCCCAAAACGGCGCCGCTGCTTCTCTCGCTGTCGCCGCTGCCCTGGTCGCCGGCGCAACAGCAGCGTCGCTCCCCTCGCAGCGACCCGTCCAGCCCGGCCGTCTCTATCGTTACCACCCAGCCCTTCTCCTCCGCTCAGCCACCCCCTCTCCCGTCGCCGGTCCTATCACCAACTCACACAACCCAGCAGTGCAGCCGCCCGTTGCGGCAGCCAAACCAGGCCCAGTCGCTGGCGCTACCCGCGCCGGCCACACCCACATCACAGCCTCGATTTTGCCTCAATTTCTTATGTACCCTGCAGCCACACACGCACACCACCTCTGCCTCTGCACACACACTTGTCCACTCATACCTACATCCGCCGCCGCACTTGGCGGCGGCCTGAACATACCCTTCACCGGCACAACCTTGCGCCGGCAACACATCAACAATAAAGGCAGCATCGTACAACAGCAGAAAAAGAGAGAGAGGGAGAGAAATATGTGCAGAGAGAGAGAGAGAGTTTCCAGGAGAGAGAAATGATAAAAAAACGTGAGATGAGGGATGGAAAAATGAGAGAAAAATGTGCTGCTTATCCTTTGATTTCAAATTGCTTTCTCAAAATGGGTCTTATCTCATTCCATGTGTAATATAGCAAGCCCCACCTATACTAAAGTCCATCATGAAATTAGAGATAGGGAGAAAAATAATGACAAGGACAACACACTTATTTAACAATTATGCTTTTAAATGCAACACTCTTAATATTAAGCTAATTTATACTATAATCTTGTTAATTAAATTTTATCCATATTGTCATTTTTTTTATAACAATAATAATAATTATTATTATTATTTAAGTCTTAATTCAATTGTTAGAAATTCTCGTTGTATTTTATGTAGTTGAATTTTATTTTAGGGTGTTACAGTTGTAGTTGTGGAAGAGCACGAGCACACCCAATATGGATGACTAACTATTCAGTGGAGTTGGTTAGGTGCTATTCCCCAGTGCCAGAGGTAGCGAGTCAGGCAAGGTGTCATAGGAAATCGTAGCCCTCTCTCTAGAGCTCGGAGACTTATGGCAACACAATTTTTTGGTGGCTTATTCATCCGCTCCTCGGATCGGGGAATGATGAAGGAGGCTCCCAACGGGATATTAAAAAGAGACTGTCATTGATCCAACTCAGACTGGGTGACAACAGAAGGCCAGCTCATTGCTTCTGAGTCCCCAGAAGGTGACCCAGCTCGATGGTCTCGCTGTTGTTCGATTGGGATTCCAGTGGGGATTTCGGCAGGCATTGATCCAGACGAACCAACCTCCTCAGTAACCGTAAAGGTCAATCCCCTGACCTCCATTTCGGGAGAGCTAGACCCCGAATCTAGATCGGCTGATCTATTAGATATAGTTGTGGAGGAAGAGTAAATTTCCTTATCAATGGGTAGATGGTTACTTCTCTTCGGTTGATTCAGCACGGGAGATCGTGATTGGTCGATTCTGTTCCGAGTAGATAATAATTGTCAGGAGTTTTAAGTTCATGAAAAGCTGAATACAAGAGAGACACCTTATATATAGATAGAGCGCGACTCTTCAACTTCCGACGTACATGATACAGACACGTGGACGATCAAGCGGACGTGAGGAAGTGAGCCTTTTTCACTCGACCAGATGACAACATGTGTCTGACTTAAGGAAGACTTAAAATCACGATTATCACTCCTATCTTACTCGGCTCGATCTGTGGTAAATGGTTAGGTCCCGTCAGAAATAATTTCTCCCGAGACCTAACGGGCTATTATTAGACCATCCGACCTGAGCTAGAACCGATTGCTCAGCCTAACTGGTCTACAGTGGTAATTTCCAGAAGTCTGATTTGGAACTTACCCATATAACCCGGCCAGGATGTGTGACCTGGACCGCATTCGAACGACCCGGCCAGAAACATTTTCCTTACGAATCCTAAGGGACAGTGCCGAGAAGGATAGGATATGTCGAGCAGGATGTCCTCAACCGCTAGGAGATCGTGGATGAGTTAAACCACGAACTTCCTAGAAAATAGACTAAAAACAGGGAAGTAGTGGGCATGACCCCCACTACTTGGGCTCCTCTCTAGCTATAAATAGATGTAATTTCAACTTGTAAAGGGTTCGAACATTTTATTGTACTACGCACTAGAGAGCTCATTTCTCTAAAGCAATTATATACGAGTAGGCTTCGGGCCAGTGTTTTCTGCACTTATTTCCACACTTTTTCAATTCATTTTTATCTAATTCTCACTAATTTAATCCCTATTTGATAATTTTCAAGTGTTTGATTAGGAATTAACCGTTAATCGAATTCCGACGTCAACAATATTTTTTACATATTGTAAAAGATTTTATGAATTTTTTAGCTGAGTTTGTAATACGTATATTTTAACTATATGTTATATTTAAATTGAATTAGAATTAAAAATATTTTTTGAATTTTCATAATTCTTGTTATATTTTATTCATCATATATATATATATATATATATATATATATATATATATATTGTATGCATTTAAAATTTATATTGTATTTTTGCATTTAAGAAACAAATCGTAAGTGAACTTGAAATTTTATCTTCTCTAATTTGATTAGTTTCAAATTTTAATTCTATCTTCAATTATATGCAATAAATAAATAATATTAATAATGAAATAATAAATAGTATTTTTTTTCTATTTCAACATTAATAAAGGAAGTTAATATTGATTATATATATTGATTCAAAACTAATAATTTATTAATTTATTTAATTTAGCATTATTGATATAAAATCATCTTAAATATAATTTAATTGTAGTTTGGGAGGGAAACCAAATCAAAAAAAAGAGCTACATATATCCTTAAGTTAGTATACATTAAATATTAAAGATGGGTCATATGGAGAAAAAAAAACATTTTTATTAAAAAAATCTACGGTTTTTTCGATTTTTAATCACAAATTTTTTTGACTGTATGAGTCATTTAAATCACAAATGGCCTATTTTATTATCAACTAGTATAAACCTCGTGTGATACCCAAGAATTGTGCAAATTCAAAAAATATTTTTAGTGAATAATATTTTAACATGTTATTAAAAAATTTTAAGATTTTTTTTTAACAAAGTTTTTAATATACTTTAAGTACATGTTATATTAAAATTAAAATAAAATCAAATTTCATGTAATAATTAGACATAAAATACAATATATTTAGATTTTTTTTAATAATTTTGTATTAACATCACATTTTTATTAGTATATTTTTTATGTATTAATATTAGCAAGCAATAATTTTTTTTCTTGGATTTACTATTGTTAGTTTTTCTTAAAAAAATTGTTTTATAATCATATTGCTTAAAATGTATTTGTAATGTCAATTTATAAACATAATTTTCTTATTCATATATGTATGAATATATTTTATTTTTTTTATCATTAATGATTATATATATAGAATTTTACTACATCATGTAGTGGATTTATATTGTATTTTCTTATCTAAGATAAAATCATGAGTGCATTTAATATTTGACTTTCCCTAATTTTAATGAATAAAATAATAGATAATATTTCATTTTCTATTTCAATATAAATAAAGTAAGTTAATATTGATTACAGATTGATTGAAAATTAATAATTTAATAGTTAAAAATTTATTTAATTTAAAATTAATTAATATAAAATAAACTAAAAATAATAATATTTTAATTAAGGAGTTTGGAGGAAACCAAATTAATGAAAGAGTGATATATGTGTTGTTACTTTAGTATATATATATATATATATATATATATATATATATATATATATATATATATATGAACTATTATATTTAAAAAAAATTGGCCACAAATATTTTATCATCAACCATTAGGGGTGGAAATAATTTAGGCTACTCGATAGAGCCTATGACCTAATTTATTATTGATCCAATTCGACCCAATCTATTTAATAAACAAGTTAGGCTAAAACTTTTTATCAAACTTATTTATTAATATAAGTTAGGCTCGAGCTTTAAAAAAAGTCTAGTAGACCTAATAGGCTGGCCTATTTATAATATTTATATGAAATATATGATATATTTGATTTTTTTAATAATGTATATATCTGTAGCCTAATTTATATTTTTTATATTTCATATCATTCTCATGTATCTCAGTGTCATTCTCTAAGTTTAAATGGATGTTTGTGTTTTGAAAAATAAAAAAAGATTTCATAGTAGATAATATATAGGTTTTTAATAGATTTTTAATAGGCTTTACGTCACTTATCCACAAAATAAGTCAGACTCGGGTAAAAAGAAACATTTTTATATATAATAGGTTGGGTTTAGGCCTAATAGACTAATATTTATATTTCAGGCCTAGGCGGAGCAATAATAAACCTAGCTTGGCCTAATTTATTTCCACCATTATGACAATCATATTGAGCAAATTACAATAAATGGACTGTAACTATATATATCTAGTGTTTGATAAAAATTTGGAACCCTTGAAAAATGGGATCGTGGGCCATAGCCCATCTTACCCTAACTCATAGGATGCCCCAAACAATGAATAAAACTAACATGATTCATACAACACCGTTAACCTACTCATTATGAACATTTATTAACGTGTTCAGTTGATGGTATCAAAAATCTAACATTTTTATTAACTTCATAATTTTAAAATGAATGAAATTTTTGCACATCAATGATGTATTTATTAAAATCTTTAAAAATAAAAATCACGTATGTATACCCTCTATATATTGTTCCTATGTATATCTTGCAAACCATTCACAATAAATAAATTGCATTAAACAAGTTCGTACAAGAAATTCGACCAAGCAACATATTTAATCTGAATTTGAAATCTCATATTCAAGCATTAACTCTATATCATCTAACCACCCATATTGGGGTATGTTTATTCTTTATATGTTAAAAGTAAAATAGAAAATATAAAGATCTACAACTAAACAAGTCTAGAGATTTTTGTGAGAATCTAACTCTACGAAAAAAAATCCAAAACTAAGTTAAAGGAATTGAAAGCGATGGTGGTTAATGACATTAAAGCTTTTATTTTTTTTCCTTTTTCTTTTAAAGAGCATAAAAACTTTTGTGTGTCATGTGCACAAATCCTAAGTCAAGTCGGTTGGAATTTGTCGAAACGCAACTCTACATATCGGTCGAATGTTGTAGAAGGGACGCTACACACTTAATGCATTTTGTGAAAAAATATGTATACCTTTTAATTATAACATTCTTACCTTTATATTATGACATTCATATCTTTATATTTATTACACAATCATTAATACATATCATATAAAGAACAAACATACCCATATTATTCTTTATATGTTAAGTAAAATAGAAAATTCAAAGATCTACAACCAACCAAGTCTACAGATTTTTGTGAGAATCTAACTCTACGAAAAAAAATCCAAAACTAAGTTAAAGGAATTGAAAGCGATGGTGGTTAATGACATTAAAGCATTTTTTTTCTTTTTTCTTTTAAAAAGCATAAAAACTTCTTTGTATCATGTGCACAAATCCTAAATCAGGTCGATTGAAATTTGTCGAAACGCGGCTCTACATATCGGTCAAGGGTAGTAAAAGGGGCGCCACACACTTAGTTCGTTTAATGCATTTTGTGGAAAAATATGCATACCTTTTAGTTATAACATTCTTACTTTTATGTTATGACATTCATATCTTTATATTTTTTGGACAGACATTAATACATATCATACATTTTAGTTATATTAGTTGTACATGTATATATTACATAAAGGTTTTGAGTATATTGATATAAATGTATAGGTAATATCACATAAAGGTTATTGAAATCAATTTTTTTTAAGTTAAAATATTATATAAAGATAAAGATATTTGTATCTAAAAATCACACTAACTAACTAATATAATAGAAAGGTAACACATGAATTAAAAAAAAAAAAACTCATGAATTCGAATCGACCTAATTACTTGTACATCTAATGCACAAGAGATGAATTTATTTATTTTAAATAGACATCAAATATACTACATACTAAATATCTAACTCAACTTCCTTCCAACCTAGTCCACATCTTCCCATTAAATGATTGATGCAAAATGATGCAAGAAAATTCTTCTCACAAATCCACACCAAGAAAAATCCTCTTTCCCATTTGCAACATATCATATTCTCCGCTTCAACCACAACCTCTTTTTCCCACTAAATTAAACCACACAAATTGGAATCCCATACTCCACCAACAATATAATTTATTTCAACTAGCGTAAAATATCACTTTTAGTCCTCCGAATTTGTCCTTATTTCAAAATCGATATTCAATTTGATTATATCACTCAACTTTTAATTTTTTATCAAAATACATCACTTCCACTTCCACTAAAATTTTGTTAAAAGTGACGGAAAACAAGACTTTGAACGAAATTTTAACAAAAGAAATTAACTTTGATGAAAAAAATTTAGTACTATTTTTTATTGAATAAAAAGAGAATCAAAATTATATACATAATGTGCTTATAAAATACTGCTTATAAAAAATGAAATATAGGTTAACCAACACTAAATTTATGAGTAGCTTACCATCAATCTAGGTTTTCTATTACATTTGATGTTAAATTTCATATTTCATTTATATTTCACTTATTAATTAACAATATTATATAATATATGTAATATATAATAATTATTTTGAAATATAAAATATATCATCAAATATAATTAAAAAAAAATCACCGTGGTTTTTCCATACGTAAGCAAAACACTTTCTGATGACGTGTAAACTAACATGCCACATTCATTTCCTTCCATCTTCCACACACAATCACTCATATATATATATATATATATAATACTCAGTGAGAGAGAGAGTACCTTCTTCATCATGGAAGCAGCCGGTGAACTGAAATCCGGTTCGAAGGATCGAGAGGAATCGAAGAGGAATGATGAATTCCTCGAAAGATGGAGAGATTCTTCATCATTGGCAAAGGGTAGTAGTAGCATCACTGCACCGGCTAAAAGCGAAGGAACCGTAGAGGAGAAGAGCAGCGGGCGGGAGAGGCTGAAACGGCACCGGGTGGAGGTGTCGGGTCGGGTTTGGATCCCGGATCTGTGGGGACAAGAGGATTTTCTGAAAGACTGGATCGATTCCACTGTCTTCGATGCTGCCATCAGGAGCAGCGGAATTATGTCGGCGAGAGCGTCGTTGATGGAAGAGGGAAGAAGATCCAATTCCACCAGATTCAGAATAGAGAAGACCTGTTGATATCATATCAATGGCTTCTTCCTCAATAATCTTCTGCATATTTTTTTTACATGAATATTCCGCACATTTTTGTGACAGATTATTCCTGCCTCCATAATTCCATGGTGTTATTGCTGGTGTAGAATTTTAATTAAGATCTGAATTTCGTTTCGCTATATAAACTCTTATATCAACAAGAAGGTAAAAAACAACAGTGTGCAATCAAATATATAAAATTTTGAATAAATTACATAACAAAATTCATTTAATAGATTAATTTTTAATTATAGATTTAAAATTTAAAACTTCTTAATAAGAGGTTTCCTTTAGAGGAAAGTATTCATTTTAGCATAAAAAATATAATCATATATTCAAATTACCATAACATATAATAGTATTCCACTTTCTACCACCAAATATAATAGTATGTCACTTTTTACCACCATTTTTGTTGAAGTCAACTTGGATGATTGGACAATTAATATATTTTATTAATTGGTCAATGGTGACAAATATAAAGTCATTAATTATTGTTTAAGTTTTTTTTAAATTTTGGATATGAGGCACGTGTAGTAATAGGGGAGCAACAATTAATTTGGGCATGACTATTATACCAAATTTTTTGTTTTGTTTTGTTCTCATTATTCATTATTGTCTTCATTGAATTTGGCCATGCACGTCAATTAATTCGATTGATGATAGTGCACCAATTTTTTTGTTTTTTCCTTCTCATTATTAAGTGTGAATTCACTTTATACTGTGAAATCACATGTAATTTTCCTCCGTTTGTTCTTCTATATAGGTTGGTAATTTCAGTACGAAATTATCAGACAACATTTTGAAGAACAAAATTTTCGATTTTTTTTTCCGACATTTTGGCTTTTGGAAGAGTGGAAAAATTATTGCTGAAATAAGAAAGGTATGTTTACTAGTTAATAATCCTCATTTAACCCTATTTTTTGAGAAATTAGGTTTAATTTGCCTTCATATATGCTTGAATTGATGTTTGGAATGGTTAAACGTGTTTAATTTTACATTTTATAGGGTTAATTTGTTTAAATATATCCTTGAATTGATGTTTGAAAGGGTTAAACGGGAATAATCGACGTTTGGAATGCAATAAATTTCAATTTTATAGTGATTGTATAGAATAATCACGTTTAACACTTTAATGATAGTGTTAAACGTGAATAAATTGAAAATCACGTTTAACCCTATAAGTGAAGTGTTTTAAGATTGAGGGGTATTTTGGTAATTTAGTCAAAAGGTTGACTTTGACCGGGATTCACGACCCCCCGGTCAACGGTATGTCGTTGGTGACAACTCGATGATAAAATATGATGAAAAAAAACGGGATAGAAAACGGGGGAACGGGGGACGCCCGACGGGGAAACGGGGGACGGGGGAGGCGCGCGCCCGACGGGGACGGGTGATGGGCGCACCCGACGGGGGAAGGGAGACGGGGGAGGCGCGCGCCCGACGGGGGACGGGTGATGAGGGATGGGCGCGCCCGACGGGGGAACGGGGACGGGGGACGGGCGCGCCCGACGGGGGACGGGGGATGGGGGAGGCACGTGCCCGACGGGGGACAGGGGACGGGAGCGCACGCCCGATGGGGAACGGGGACGGGAGCGCGCGCCCGACGGGGGACTGGAGCGCGCGCGTCCGACGGGGGACGGGGGAGGCGCACGACCGACGGGGGACGGGAGCGCGCGTGCCCGACGGGGAACGGGGACCGGGGCTCCCGGCGGCTGCCGAGAAAACTCGACGGGACAGGGCTACACGTGAATTTTGAAAAATTCACGTGTAGCCCACAAAATTCACGTGTAGCCGTCTCCCGTCGAGTTTTCCCGGCAGCCGCCAGGAGCCCCCGCCCCCGCTGTCGAGAAAACTCGACGGGACAGGGCTACACGTGAATTTTGTGGGCTACACGTGAATTTTGAAAATTCACGTGTAGCCCACAAAATTCACGTGTAGCCCTGTCCCGTCGAGTTTTCTCGACAGCCGCCGGGAGCCCCGGCCCCCGTTCCCCGTCGGGCGCGCGCGCTCCCGTCCCCCGTCCCCCGTCGGTCGCGCGCCTCCCCCGTCCCCCGTCGGGCGCGCGCGCTCCCGTCCCCCGTCGGACGCGCGAGCTCCCGTCCCCCGTTCCCCGTCGGGCGCGCGCTCCCGTCCCCCGTCCCCCATCGGGCGCGAGCCTCCCCCATCCGCCGTCCCCCGTCGGGCGCGTGCCTCCCCCATCCCCCGTCCCCCGTCGGGCGCGCCCGTCCCCCATCCCTGTTCCCCCGTCTGGCGCGCCCATCCCTCATCACCCGTCCCCCGTCGGGCGCGCGCCTCCCCCGTCCCCCTTCCCCCGTCGGGCGCGCCCATCACCCGTCCCCCGTCGGGCGCGCGCCTCCCCCGTCCCCGGTCGGGCGCGCCCGTCCCCCATCCCCCGTCGGGCGCGCGCCTCCCCCGTCCCCGGTCGGGCATGCCCGTCCCCCGTCCCCCGTCGGGCGCTCCCGTCCCACGTCCCACGTCCCCCGTTCCCCCGTCGGGCGCGCCCGTCCCCATCCCCCGTCCCCCGTCGGGCGCGCACCTCCCCGTCCCCCTTCCCCCGTCGGGCGCGTGCCTCCCCCGTCCCCCGTCAGGCGTGCCCTTCCCCCGTATCCCGTCGGGCGCGCCCGTCCCCCGTCCGACGCGCACCTCCCCCGTCCTCCGTCGGGCGCGCGCCTCCCCTGTCCCCCGTCGGGAGCGCCCGCCCACCTCGACCCGTTTTTTAAAATCCCTTTTAAAAAATTTAATAATTTTAATCGGACAATTAAATATCATATTTCATTAATTCCCCTCTAATAATTTTTTTTAATTTACGTTCAATACTCAGCACGTAATAAAAATAATTTCTTAATCCGCCTTGCATAATAGATACATAATTTGAATTTAAAAATTAATAATCCCAATGTCATAATTAAAGTAACATAATATCCTAATAATAAAAAATATTCTGACTAATTTTTTTAATATCTGTTTATTAATGAACACTTAATTTTGAGATAATTCCTAATCCTTCCCAAATATTGTCTACATACTGAAAAATTATCCTCTTTAATATTTCTCATTTCATAATTATAACAATTTCCTCGACCCGTTACGATTTTTTTTCCAATGTTTTTAGTCTCCTTTCAATATTCAACTCCTCACTCGGGGATTTTTTTTCTACAATCTCGTTTTAAAATTTTAATAATTATAATTTGACAATTAAATATCATATTTGATTAATTCCCCTTTAATAAATTTATTTAACCTCCGTTTTATAATCCATACGGTATAGTAAAAATAATTTGTTAATCCATCTTACATAATAAATACATAATTTGAATTACCAATTTAATAATCCCTATTTCATAATTAAAATATCATAATATCCTAATCGAATTGAAATATGTGTACTAATTTTTTTAATATCCGTTCATTAATGAACACTTAATGTTGAAATAATTTCGTAATCCTTCGCAAATATTATCTACATACAAAAAAATTATCCTCTTTAATAATCCCCATTTCATAATTATAACAACATAGTTTCCTTGACCCGTTACGATCGTTTTACCTCCATTTTTTTAGTCTACTTTCAATATTCAACTCCTCACTCGGGAATTATTTTCTAAAACATCTTAAATAGTACGTAGATAATTTTACGAACAAACTTTTGTAATCCCCATTTCATAATTAAAGTTTGCGATTATTTTAACTATAGTTTCTAAGTTAAACCAACATTAGTTGTTGATATTTGATATACTTCGCAAATAATTAATTATCTTTCGTGTTGAAAATCTAGTATGGAGCAACTTTAAATCATCCGGCCATCTGGAAAGTATGTTGTTTTAATCATTACATCGGATTTTTAAGAGCAGATGAATCTACCTATTGTCCTCGAGACATAAAGAAATTATTCGTCATTAAGTGTTGATTATTAAACGGAGAACTTATTTAATTATAAAAAATATTTAACGGTGGTACGGATATTATGTTAATTTAATTACGAAATGGGGATTACGAGAGTGGATTATTAAAATTATCTACGTATTATTTAGGATGTCTCAAAATTAAGTGTTTATTAATGAACGGATATTAAAAAAATTGGTAAAAATATTTAAATTCGATTAGGATAATATGTGTCTTTAATTATGAAATTGGGATTATTAAATTTGTAATTCAAATTATGTATCTATTATGCAAGACGGATGAAGAAATTATTTTTATTACGTGTTGATTATTAAACGGAGATTAAAAAAATTTATTAAAGGGGAATTAATGAAATATGAAATACGGCCTGTCCAATTATAATTATTAAATTTTTAAAACGGGATTTTAGAGAAAATAAATCCCGAGTTAAGAGTTGAATAATGAAAGAAGACTACAAAAAATGATCTAAAAAATTCGTAACGGATCGAGGAAACTATGTTGTTATAATTATAGAATGGGAATTATTAAAGAGGATTAATTTTGAGTATGTACATAATATTTGTGAAGGAATAGGAAATTATTTCAAAATTAATTGTTGATTAATAAATGGATATTAAAAAAATTAGTAAAAATATTTAAAATCGATTAGGATATTATGTTACTTTAACTATGAAATTGGGATTATTAAATTTTAAATCCAAATTATGTATCTATTATGCAAGACGGATGAAGAAATTATTTTTACTACATGTTGATTATTAACGGAGATAACAAAAATTTATTAAAGGGGAATTAATCAAATATGATATTTAATTGTCCAATTATAATTATTAAAATTTTAAAACGGGATTTTAGAAAAAAAAAATCCCCGAGTGAGGAGTTGAATATTGAAAGGAGACTAAAAAAATGGATCTAAAAAATCGTAACGGGTCGAGGAAACATATGTTGTTGTAATTTTGAAATGGGTCGTATCAAAGAGGATTTTTTTTGAGTATGTGGATAATATTTACGATGGATTGGGAAATTAATTCAAAATTAAGGGTTGATTAATAAACGGATATTAAAAAAATTTGTACAAATATTTAAAAAATGTGTGGATATTATTTACTTTAATTATGAAATTGGGTTTATTAATTTTTTAATTCAAATTGTGTATCTATTATGTAAGGCGGATTAAGAAATTATTTTTATTAAGTGCTGAGTATTGAACGGAGATTAAAAAAATTTATTGAAGGGGAATTAATCAAATATGATATTTAATTGTCCTATTATAATTATTAAATTTTTTAAACGGGATTTTAAAAAATGGGGCGCGGTGCCGACGGGGGATGGGGGACGGGAGCGCGCTGCCGACGGGGGACGGGGGACAGGGGTGCGTGCACCCGACGGGGGAAGGGGGACCGTGCGCCCGACGGGGGACGGGGGACGGGAGGACGCGCCCGACGGGAGCGAGTGCACCCGACGGGGGACAGGGGACAGGGGCGTGTGCACCCGACGGGGGACGGGAGCACGCGCCCGACGGGGACGGGGGACAGGGGACGGGAGCGTGAGCGCCCGACGGGGGACGGGAGCACGCGCCCGACGGGGGAAGGGAGTGCACGCCCGACGGGGGATGGGGGACGGGAGCGCGCTGCTGACGGGGGACGGGGGACAGGGGCGCGTGCACTCGACGGGGGACGGGGGATCGTGCGCCCGACGGGGGACGGGGGACGGGAGCACTCGCCCGATGGGAGCGCGTGCCTGACGGGGTCGGGAGCACACGCCCGACGGGGGACGGGATCGCACGCCCGACGGGGGGCCGGGATCGCACGCCCGACGGGGGCTGGGGGATATTGCGCCCGACGGGGGACGGGAGCGCGTGCCTGACGGGGACGGGAGCGCACGCCCGATGGGGGACAGGAGCGCACGCCCGACAGGGGCCGGGGGACCGTGCGCCCGACGGGGGACGGGAGCACGCGCCCGACGGGAGCGCACGCCCGACGGGGGATGGGAGCGCGCGCCCAACGGGGGACAGGGAGACGGGCTACACGTGAATTTTGTGGGCTACACGTGAATTTTTCAAAAATCACGTGTAGCCCACAAAATTCACGTGTAGCCCCTCCCGTCGAGAAAACTCGGCAGCTGCCGGGAGCCCCGGCCCCCGCTGTCGAGAAAACTCGACAGCTCCCGTCCACGGGTTCTCCCGCTGCCTTGATTTCTCGGCAGCTTCCGGGAGACGACGGGGATTTTTTCTCCCGTCGTCGAGAAAAATTCCCGACCGTGAATTTTCGATTCGTTTTCTATCCCGTTTCTTTTCATCATACTTTATCATCGAGTCATCGCCAACGACATGCCGTTGACCGGGGGTCATGGGTCCCGGTCAAAGTCAACCTTTTGACCAAATTACCAAAATACCCCTCAAACTTAAAACACTTCAATTATAGGGTTAAACGTGAATTCATTGAGAATTCACGTTTAACATTATAATTACAGTGTTTAACATGAATTATTCCCTATAATTACACGTGATTAAACATGCATATTTTCAATTAAACGTGATTATTTTCGATTATGCCCGTTTAACCCTTTTAAGCATCAATTCAAGCACATATTCAAACAAATTAACCCTATCAAATTCAAATTTAAACTCAATTAACCATTCCAAACATGAATTCAAGCATATTTGAAAAGAAATTAAACCTAATCCCCAAATAATTTAGGGTTCAATTGGAATTCAAATCCACGTTTAACCTTCCGTTTGTTCAACTAATACTCAACAAATTTGAAATATTAAGACATATTTCCAACAAATTCAACAAAAGTTCAACAAATTCTCAAAAAATTTCAACAAATTCGAAACTTTATTTCTACAATTTTCTGAAAAAACGAGGGATAAATCACTAACCTCTCCTTGGTTTGACATCTTCGTCTTACACGTGAATTTTCACCAAAAAATCTAAGTTTTACACGTGAATTTGAGGTCAATTTTTGAGCTCAAAAATGGGGGAAAATGGAGGTGGGGAGCGGCTGTAAGTGCAAGAGGTGAGAGGGAAGGGTTTGGGGGTGGGGGGTGAGAGAAAGCCATTTTTGTTGACTAAAAGATTCCTTTGACCAATTATTATTGGGTAATAATTTTATCATCAAAGTCAATCAACAATGGTGGTATTTTTGGCCATACTTTTAAATTTGATGGTATAAACTATCCCACTTTTATTTTTGATGGTAAAAAAAGGCCAATTTTATTTTTGGTGCTATTTTGAGTCATATTTAATAGTAATTGTGGTAAATTGGGTTGCTATCCCTTTAATTTAATCTTTTTTTCTAATTAAAATTTGAAAATTAGATTGAGTTCTCAATTCAAAACAAAATTGAATTTTATTTTTTATTATTTATATTTCAATATATATTTATATTTTTAGATAAATTAAAATAAATTAGCGTAATTTTAGAATGATCTTAATTTGACTTGTATTAATATATATTTTTTTTATTTTCGTAATTTTATGAATAAAAGTATAAAAAATCGATTTTAATATTAATCAGTTTAATAAAAATTATATTTTATGAATTGAATTAATTATATTTTTTTCTTTCTTTTTTTTTATATAAATTAAGAGAAGTTGGATGAAGATTGTTCTTAAAGTGCATTCTCTTATCTTAATTTATCCAAAATATGAATACATATTGAAATACCATAAATAAAATTAAAAATAAAAAATAAATTGAATTTTGTCTTGAATTGAGGACTCATTCTAATTTTCAAGCCTTAAATTAAAAAAAAATGTTAAATTAAATCTTTTATTGAAAAACTTTAAAATTTAGATTTAGAATTGAGAATTAATCTATAAAATGTTACTCCCTCCGTCCCACAACACTTTGCACACCTTTAGTGTAATGAGAAAATGGCCCAGTTTGCCCTAATTCACTATAAGAAATCCCTCAATGCCCTCAAAATAAAAAAAAGCCTCCACTTACCCCATTTGTTATAATATTGTCCCCATATGCCCTTTTTCCTATCCGACTCATCAGTCCGTCCGACATCTCTGCAAATTCCGGTGATTCGCCTGACAGGGCCAGACAAATAAGCCATTTCTCATTTAATTAATAATTATTAAGAGTAAAGTATTAATCTTTCGTGTAGGGAATTTAATTATTAATTATTTTTTAATCCAATTATTCCCTACACGAAAATGGCTAATTATGAAATATTATTTGTTGTACACGAAAATTGGATTAATTATTCCCTACATGAAAATTGGATTAATTACTAATTATTAATGTTGATTAATTATTAATTATTAATTATTACCTACACGAAAATGTTGATTAATTATTAACCCTACACGAAAATGTTGATTAATTATTAATTATTAATTATTAACCCTAGACGAAAATGTTTATTAATTATTAACCCTACACGAAAATGTTGATTAATTATATATTTTTTCAAAAATATATTCCCTACACGAAAATTGGTAATTAATAAATATTAAATATTCCTTACACGAAAATGGGTTTAAGTATTAAAATTGGATTAATTCCCTACACGAAAAGAATTAAATAATATTTATTAATTATTAATTATTATTTTTTGTGTAAGCTTGTTCATTTTTTTTTTCAAAAATATATTTCCTACACGAAAATTTGTAATTAATAAATATTAATTATTGTCTACACGAAAATGGATTAATTATTAAATATTAATTGCTCCCTACACAAAAATTGGATTAATTATTAATTATTAATGAATTCCCTACACGAAAATTATTAAATATTAATTATTAATTATTAATTATTAAATTTTCGTGTAAGGAGTGTAATTGTTAATTATTTTTTCAAGTCAGTTATTCCCTACACGAAAATTTCAAATTATTAAATATTAATTATTCCCTACACGAAAATGGTTAATTATTAAATATTAATTGCTCCCTACACGAAAATTGCATTAAGTAGTAATTATTAATTAATTTCCTATACGAAAATTATTAAATATTAATTATTAATTATTAATTATTAAATTTTCGTGTAAGGAGTGTAATTGTTAATTATTTTTTCAAGTCAGTTATTCCCTACACGAAAATTTCAAATTATTAAATATTAATTATTCCCTACACGAAAATGGCTAATTATTAAATATTAATTGCTCCCTACACGAAAATTGCATTAAGTAGTAATTATTAATTAATTCCCTACACAAAAATTATTAAATATTAATTATTAAATTTTCGTGTAAGGAGTGTAATTAGAAATTAATTAATTAATGTAATTCGTGTAGGGAGTGTAATTCGTGTAAGGAGTGTAATTAGAAATTAATTAATTAATAATTACTACTTAATGTAATTTTCGTGTAGGGAGTGTAATTAGAAATTAATTAATTAATGTAATTCGTGTAGGGAGTGTAATTAGTGTAATTCGTGTAAGGAGTGTAATTAGAAATTAATTAATTAATAATTACTACTTAATGCAATTTTCGTGTAGGAAGCAATTAATATTTAATAATTAGCCATTTTCGTGTAGGGAATAATTAATATTTAATAATTTGAAATTTTCGTGTAGGGAATAACTGACTTGAAAAAATAATTAACAATTACACTCCTTACACGAAAATTTAATATGATGGAAGGAATAATTAAAATTTATTAATTACAAATTTTCGTGTAGGGAATATATTTTTGCAAAAATAATTAACAAGCTTACACGAAAAAGAATAAATAATAATTAATAAATATTATTTAATTCTTTTCGTGTAGGGAATTAATCCAATTTTAATACTTAATCAAGTTTTCGTGTAGGGAATACTTAATAATTAATAATTATCCATTTTCGTGTAGGGAATATTTATTAATTATCAATTTTCGTGTAGGGAATAGATTTTTGGCAAAAATAATTAACAAGCGTACACGAAAATTACTAATTGATAATTAATATTCAATAATTTTAGCTTACACGAAAATTAATAACTAATAATTAATAGTTAATAATTTTCGGGTAGGGAATTAATTAATAATTAATAATTATCCAATTTTCGTGTAGGGTTAAATTAACAATTAATAATTAATAATTATACAATTTTCGTGTAGGGAAGTTTGGTGTTCGAAAAAATAATTAATAAATAACTTAACTTAGACGAAAAAGTTCGAAAATTACTAATTCATAATTAATATTTAATAATTTTCGCTTACACGAAAATTAATAACTAATAATTAATAGTTAATAATTTTCGTGTAGGGAATTAATTAATAATTAATAATTATCCAATTTTCGTGTAGGGTTAAATTAATAATTAATAAATTATTCAATTTTTGTGTAGGGTTAAATTAATAATGAATAATTATACAATTTTCGTGTAGGGAAGTTTGGTGTTCGAAAAAATAATTATTAAATAACTTAACTTACACGTTCGAAAATTACTAATTCATAATTAATATTCAATAATTTTCGCTTACATGAAAATTAATAACTAATAATTAATAGTTAATAATTTTCGTGTAGGAAATTAATTAATAATTAATAATTATCCAATTTTCGTGTACGGTTAAATTAATATTTAATACTTAGCCATTTTCGTGTAGGGAAGTTTAGTCAACGAAAAAATAATTAACAATTAGTAAACTTACACGAATAAACGAAAATGACCTACACGAAATTCCCTAGAAAGATATTAAATAAATAAAAAAATTTATTTTTTCCCACACAAATTCGAAATTAACATGAATTCGTGTAAAAGGAATAGTTTACATTTTTTCGTCCAATAATTTATTAAAAAATGAATGAATTATCGCCTAAAAAATACCCTACACGAAATCTAGGGAAAAAATAAAAAAAATTAATTTTATTGGAATAAATGACCTACACGAAATTCCCTAGAAAGATATTAAATAAAAATATTTATTTTTATTTTTTCCCACACAAATTCGAAATTAACATATTTTCGTGTAAAAGGAATAGTTTACATTTTGTCGTCCAATAATTTATTAAAAAATGAATGAATTATCGCCTAAAAAATACCCTACACGAAATCTAGGGAAAAATGAAAAAAAAATTAATTTTATTGGAATAAATGACCTACACGAAATTCCCTAGAAAGATATTAAATAAAATTAATTTTGTTTTATTTTTTCCCACACAAATTCGAAATTAACATGAATTCGTGTAAAAGGAATAGTTTAGATTTTTTCATCCAATAATTTATTAAAAAATGAATGAATTATCGCCTAAAAAATACTCTACACGAAATGTAGGGAAAAATGAAAAAAAAAATTAATTTTATTGGAATAAATGACCTACACGAAATTCCCTAGAAAGACATTAAATAAAATTAATTTTGTTTTATTTTTTCCCACACAAATTCGAAATGAACATGAATTCGTGTAGAAGGAATAGTTTAGATGTTTTCATCCAATAATTACTACTTAATGCAATAATTTGAAGTTTTTTATTTAATAATATTAAATATTAATTGCTCCCTACACGAAAATTGCATTAAGTAGTAATTATTAATTATTTCCCTACACGAAAATTATTAAATATTAATTATTAATTATTAAATTTTCGTGTAAGGAGTGTAATTGTTAATTATTTTTTCATGTCAGTTATTCCCTACACGAAAATTGCATTAAGTAGTAATTATTAATTAATTCCCTACACGAAAATTTAATAATTAATAATTAATTGTTAATTATTTTTTCAAGTCAGTTATTCCCTACACGAAAACTTCAAATTATTAAATATTAATTATTTCCTACACGAAAATGGATAATTATTAATGTTTAATTATTCCCTACACAAAAATTGGATTAAATATTAATTATTAATTAATTCCCTACACGAAAATTATTAATTATTAATACTTTTGTCATGGAGTATAAGGAATTCGTGTAAGTCTTGGAGTATAGAGAATTATTAAATATTAATACACGAAAATTCGTGTAAGTCATGGATTAAGTATTAATTATTAATTAATTCCCTATACGAAAATTATTAAATATTAATTATCAATTTTCGTGTAAGCCCTTTCATTGTTAATTATTTTTTCATCCAATTATTCCCTACACGAAAATGGCTAATTATTAAATATTAATTATCCCCTATACGAAAATGGATAATTATTAATGTTTAATTATTCCCTACACGAAAATTGGATTAAATATTAATTATTAATTAATTCCCTATACTCCATGACTTACACGAATTTTCGTGTATTAATATTTAATAATTCCCTATACTTCATGACTTACACGAATTCCCTATACTCCATGACATAAGTATTAATATTTAATAATTTTCCATGACTTACACGAATTTTCATGTATTAATATTTAATAATTTTCCATGACTTACACGAATTTTCGTGTATTAATATTTAATAATTCCCTATACTCCATGACTTACACGAATTCCCTATACTTCATGACAAAAATATTAATATTTAATTATTTTCGTGTAGAGAATTAATTAATAATTAATACTTAATCCAATTTAGATTTCATGTAGGAAATAATTAAATATTAATAATTATCCATTTTTGTGTAGGGAATAATTAATATTTAATAATTAGTCATTTTCGTGTAGGGAATAATTGGATGGAAAAATAATTAACAAGCTTACACGAAAATTAATAATTAATAATTAATATTTAATTATTTTCGTGTAGGGAATTAATTAATAATTAATACTTAATCCAATTTTCGTGTAGGGAATAATTAAACATTAATAATTATCCATTTTCGTGTAGGGAATAATTAATGTCACGCCCCAATTTCATATAAAGTTTAAAACGTAGAAATAAATATATTTTCATTTTCTTTAAATAAATCAGAGTGCAAGCGAAGCATTTTCATGGGGCGTCCAGCAGAAATTCCTAAAACGTTGAGATTTAAAAACAGACGATATTTATAAGATAGCCATTTTAAAATACAAAAGGGTTATATTATTTCAACAGAGAAAACGTTCTTGTTTGAAGTAAAACACATAAACATTAATTTGTACATAATCGGGGTTTCAGGAAAACAAAACGAACATCCATATACATTCTTATATACATACAAAAATAATATAACAGGCATCTCTGTTCATTCCTCCTCGCCTCTGAAATTTTCTGTAAAATAAAACACATGAACGGGGTAAGTGCCAAAAGGACACTTAGTGGGGTTGATTTGTACATTAAAAGGGGTACACATAACATTCTAAAAAATACTATATATATATATATATACACGTTGTAGACTCCCGAAGAGTCCCAATGCAATCCGTTGAATAGGTTTCCGAAGAAGACCTATCGAGGCCCCAAGCCGACCCCATTTTGGGTTGTTACACCCTTCATGTTGGGATTCCGTAGAATACCCCCTTGTTGGGCTCCGACGAGGAGTACCCTACTTGGCGTGGCACACGCATGCGCAGTTAAATTATCATACAACAGTTTCCACATAACACATAGTGCACATTGTCACGTTCACGTTGGCCACATAATTCACATAACACATAGGTAAAGAAAATCCCTTGACATATGTGGTTTCTAAAGAAACCTCTTTTTAGCGGGTATTATCCCGTCTTATCATCATTTGAAACCATTTGCATTCATAGTAAAACATTCATAATCCATCATGTGTTTTGAATCATTCATTAACCATTTTCATCATATCACACATAACATTTCATGCGTTCAGCACATAAACCCAACACATTTCATATAGCATAATAAAATTCATAATTTAAATATTTTGAAAGAAATATAAATACCGACTTAACAATTTTCCCCACATTTAAAAACAATCTTAATTTAAAGAATTTACCCCCACCTTGTTCGGTGGTTACCACGTGATCAGCAAGTCAAAGATCTCGTATCCCAGAGCTTCAATCCAACAGGTAGCCTACATAATTTATGATGTTTTCTTAGCTCATTATAATCTATAATTAAATATTAAAACAACATCGAAGCGGATAATATCGATCGAGATGAGACGGATCGGAACGGTAGGCCTAGCGATTGAGGTTGAAGAAACAAGAGAGAAAAATCAGTTTATAAGGCTGAGATGAAAGAGAATGGATTTTGGATCACAACAAAACAAGAATGAGCTCAATCGGAGTTGAAACGAGTTCGAACGGAGCGTTTTAAGATTGAAGGGTATTTTGGTAATTTGGTCAAAGGGTTGACTTTGACCGGGACCCACGACCCCCGGTCTCGTTGGTGATGACTCGGTGATAAGGTACGATGAAAAGAAAACAAGATTTGGATCGAAAACGAATCGAAAATACGATGTCACGCGCGTTCACGGCGACGGGAAAAACCTCGTCGGCGTTTCCCGACGACGGGAAAAAAATCAGGCCAGCGTCTCCCGTTGCTGCCTGGTTTTCACGGCAGCGGGAGCACCGTGCTCGGCAGCTGCCCAATTTTCTCGGCAGCCTCGGCCCCCGTCTCCCGTCGCGACCCTGCACGACCAGCCATCTTCCCGGAGGCACCGACGGCGGTGTAGTCGTCCTATGCCACCGAAACTTGGTCCTATGGATATCCTGAAACACCGGCTATCCGATCCGGCTAACCCTCGCCGGATTCCGGCGTGAATAGTGCCTGATAAACGGCCTCAAAAACCCTTCGTCGCACAGATTTTTACACGAAATCAATGTAACAACTACTTTTCCAATCCATTTTCCGGCACCGGCGCCGCCACCCAAGGCGGCGCCACCCTACCAGTGGCTATTCCACCACTCCAGGAGGCCCTCCGATGCCTGCAACCACGAGAAGAAGGGCGAGAGAGAGAAAAACGGGAGAAAGAAAAGGTGACAAGAAGCAAGGGTTTAGGGTTTGGAGATGGTTTTTCTCCGTTTTCCGGCCAACGGGGTATCGGAATTGAATTCCGGAAGTTGTCCTAGACTCGTCTCATCGAGGGCTACGTTGTGTATGAAAATCAGCCGAAACGGTCGGGTTTGACTTTTTCCGGCGACGGCAGCGGCGGTTTTTCGCCATTTCCGGCGAACGGAGAATCGGAATTAAATTTCAGAAGTTGCCCTAGACTCGTATCGTCGAGGGCTACGTTGTGTATGAAAATCAGCCGAATCCGACAACTTTGAAATTTTCCGGCAGCGGCGGCGGTGGTGGCGGCGGCGGCGCTCCGGTGGCGTCGGCGGCGGCGCTCCGGCGGCGGCGGCTCGCCGGAAACGGAATATATAATTTTAAAAAAAAGAAAGAAAGAGGAGAGAGACTTACGTATGTTCGACGCTTTTCGGCTCGTTCGAAGAAACGGTGAAAATGAAATCGAACTAGGGCTTATTTATAGAAAATGGAAATCACTATTCATGGTAGGTTTACTGTTCATAGGGTAGGGTTACTGTTCATGATAAGCTTCCGGTTACTATTCACGATAAGATTTCAGTTCCGTTCCTCGTTTTTCCGAAACTCTATATTTTGCCTTTTTCTTCGCCGTTTGAGCTACAGGTGTCCGATTGACCTCTAGTTCGTTTCTATCTTCTCGTTTTTCCGTTATACATCTAATGATATAAAAATATTCTATTTTCCTTGTCTATAAATTTTATCGATTTAAAACCGATCGTTAAACACGTATCTGAAACGCACATAATTAAATTAAACAATCAAGAATTAATACACATAAGATATTTTAATTAAGGGTTTACTTGTTTAACTAACCAATTATGCTTTATTTTTGTCCTGGGCGTTACAATTAATATTTAATAATTTGAAGTTTTCGTGTAGGGAATAACTGACTTGAAAAAAAATTAACAATTACACTCCTTACACAAAAATTTAATAATTAATAATTAATAATTAATAATTTTCGTGTAGGGAATTAATTAATAATTACTACTTAATGCAATTTTCGTGTAGGGAATAATTAAACATTAATAATTAGCCATTTTCGTGTAGGAAATAATTAATATTTAATAATTTGAAGTTTTCGTGTAGGGAATAACTGACACGAAAACTTAATTTGTGGGAAAAAATAAAAAAAAATTAATTTTATTTAATATCTTTGTAGTGAATTTTGTGTAGGTTATTTATTTCCAATAAAATTAATTTTTTTTTATTTTTCCCTAGATTTCGTGTAGGGTATTTCCATAGGCGAAAATTCATTCATTTTTAAATAAATTATTGGATGAAAAAAAAAATTATATTACACGAAAAAAAAAATTTAATTTTGAATTTGTGTGGGAAAAAATAAAAAAAATAATTTTATTTAATATCTTTGTAGTGAATTTCGTGTAGGTCATTTATTTCCAATAAAATTAATTTTTTTTTATTTTTCCCTAGATTTCGTGTAGGGTATTTTTTAGGCTATAATTCATTAATTTTTAAATAAATTACATTGAAGGAAAAATCAAAACAATTATATTACACGAAAATGATTGCAATTCCTATTTGTGTGGGAAAAAATAAATAAAAATTAATTTTATTTAATATCTTTCTAGGGAATTTCGTGTAGGTCATTTATTCCAAGAAAATTAATTTTTTTTAATTTTTCCCTAGATTTCGTGTAGGGTATTTCCATAGGCGAAAATGCATTCATTTTTAAATAAATTATTGGACGAAAAAATCAAAAAAATTTATATTACACGAAAAAATTTAATTTCGAATTTGTGTGGGAAAAAAATAAAAAAAATTAATTTTATTTAATATCTTTATAGGGAATTTCGTGTAGGTCATATCTTCCCATTTTGATTAATTTTTTTTTTATTTTTGCTGCAGATTTCATGTAGGTATTTTTTAGGCGTGCGTTCATTCATTTTTAAAAAAATAATTGGATGAAAAAATAAAAAAAATTATTTTACACGAAAATCATTTCATTTCGGATTTTGTGTGTGAAAAAAGAAAAAAAAATAATTTCATTTTATATCTTTCAAGGAAATTCGTGTAGGTCATTTATTCCCATTTTGATTAATTTTTTTTTTGGTGCAGATTTCGTGTAGGTATTTTTTAGGCATGCGTTCATTCATTTTTAAAAAAATAATTTGATGAAAAAATAAAAAAATTTATTTTACACGAAAATCATTTCATTTCCAATTTTGTGTGGGAAAAAAGAAAAAAAAAATTATTTTATTTAATATCTTTCCTCCAATTTCGTGTAGGTGATATTTTAGACGTTAATTCATTAATTTTTAAATAAATTATTGGACGACAAAATAAATACAAATTATATTAAACGAAAATGGCTATTGTCAATTTCGTACGAATCCGGTGGGGGCGGCCAGGGCGATGTGATTGCTTCTTTGACTTGGATAAGAAATGGGGCATTTGGGGCATATATTATAGCAAATGGGGTAGTTTGGGGTTTTTTATTTTATTTTAGGGCATATGCGCCTATAATATAAAGAAAAAGGGTAAGTTAGGCCGATTTCTCTTAGTGTAATACACTAAAGGTGTGCAAAGTGTTGTAGGACGGAGGTAGTATTATTTACCCTCTTTACTTAATCTTCTCAATTTTGTTGGAGGAATCAGTTAAAAAACAAATGGCTCCAATGTTTCAACTGGTAAAGAACATCAGCTGGTAAATTGTCCAAACACCGATTCTTGATTGAAATTACACTTGTGCATATAAAATCGGTGTTGATTTTGCAATTATTTTAAAATTTGATTAAAATTAGAATTTAAATCAAAGTTGTAATTTTTACAATAATTACAAGGATGATTTTTTTTTTTTTTTAAATCTATGTTGGCAGTTGATGTGTCCTAGCAACCGAACACATGAGCTTTTTTTTTTTTAATTAAATTGAATGAAGTCAAAATACACCTATATATACAATATCATGTTATTTTTCCAAATATTGAAAATATTAGTTACAATGATAAGTTAACTAAAAATTATGATTTTTATGGCCATTAATCCAAATTTTTATTTTACATCACGTTAAATTTTAGAATTTCCATAAATAATTTATTCATACATATAATTAAACAAAATAATACAAAACGTTAAAAAAAAAAAATTAATAAATAAAGGAATTGCCCACGGACGGATTTCTACTTAATAAATAATTAGCAGATTCTGGTTTAGATAAATATGTCATCCACCTTTGTTCTGTGGATTGAAAATATTTTAAAATCTGCTCGGATATCCATTTTATTTAATGGCCTATAGTCCTATTGGTTATTTCAAGTGTTCTCGCGGTGTTCGACAGGAAGACCCTATTTCTCCGCTGCTCTTTGCTATTGGGGAGTATGTTCTTGCAAGGCTACTTGATCAATCTGTGTGCACTGGAAAAATACATCCGTTCAGCTCTCCGAGGGGTTTGATATTTCCGTCGAAGGTTTTCTATGCGGATGACATTCTTCTTTTTTGCAGGGGGAAATCAATTGATGCAAGGGAGATTCGTGGGGTGCTTGCATTCTATGGTGCCATATCAGGACAGATGGCTAGTCCTGAAAAATCAAAAGTTTATTTTGACATGGGTGTTCGGTTGAGTACCAGACAGAATATCTTGAGACGTTTGGGAGTGTGTTCGGGAAACTGTCTTTCTCCTATTTGGGAGTGCTTATTTTCAAGGGTTCGCCTAAAAACAGTTTTTTGCGTCTCTTATGGACAAATTTTTATCTAAATTCTCATCTTGGAAAGGTAGAGTCCTTTCTATTGCTGGAAGAGTTTGTTTGGCTAATGCGGTTTTGGGAAGCTCCTTAGTTCATTCCATGATGGTCTAAGTCTCTTTTAAAACAAGTTGATGCAGCAATACGTGGGTTTGTTTGGACAGGATCTATATCCGGCAAACGTATGGTTTGTGTATCTTGGGCAAGGTGTTGTGCGCCAAGGGAGGAAGGGGGCTTAGGGATCCGCTCGGTCATTACGACCAATAAGGCTTATTTGTATAATTTGGCATGGAAGACGCTGACCTCGGATGCGAAAGTTCATCAGCTTTTATGTGGCAGATTCCTCAAAGATGTTCACAATATTAAATCTTATGTCCATTCCTCCTCCATTTGGTCAAGTATCAGGAGCTCTACTATTGATTTAATGGAGAGGTCTCTCGTGTGAGGTTTTGGTTAGATAACTGGCTGGGATATATTATTGCTGATCCGGTTGGAATCCTGGACGAGTGGAGATATCTTTTTAATTTTCCTGTGGCTGACTACTTCTATGGAGGTTGCTAGAATTATACTGCATGTTTCGTGAGTGGCCTCCAAGATATTGTTTCAGACATTGTGAGTTTTCCAATTACGGATGGCACTTTGGATAATCGAATTTGGCCGATCACAGCTAGTGGGATGGTTTCTTCTTCAATTGCTTATAACCACTGTCGTGAATATTTCCCTAAGGTCTCCTGGGGCAATTGGATTTGGAGCAATTGCATTCCAGGTCGAAGATCTATCGTTCTCTGGAGACTCATTCATGATAGGTTGGCTGTTATGGATTTCTTGAGAAGACGTGGTATGGTTACGCCATCTGTTTGCTACCTTTGCTTTGCCGCGTCTGAATCCGTTGATCATCTTTTCTTGGATTGTCCGTTTGCTTGGCAGTTGTGGAGTTGGCTGGCATGGCTTGGGTGTTTGATATTCACATTGATAGGGAGTATGGCATTTTGCAAACTATCTTGCGGTGCATGTCCTTGTCTTTTAGCCCACAGCTTCGGAACTTATGGAAAGCAACGGTCGTATCTCTTATTTGGTGTGTGTGGTTTGTGCGTAATCAAGTTGCCTTCGAAGATAAGAAGATGAGGCTCGACAATGCTCGGAGTATGCTGCGGTCTTTTATTAAGGAAGCTGATGGCAACTCTCATGGGCACATATTCAATACTCGGGCGGATTTACTCAGTTTATCACGTCTTGGGGTTCGGGGTCGTCCCAGCTCATCACCAAAATTTGTAACGGTTCGTTGGTTTCCACAATTAAGTGGTTGGATGAAGGTTAATACAGATGGCAACGCTTCGGGTGCAAGTTGGTGGTATCTTTAGGACTTCTCGTGGTTTTGTACATGGTTGCTATTCTTTTTGTGGAGGCATTGGCTATGCTTTTGATGCTAAACTCTTGGCGGCAATATTTGCTATTGAGACTGCCTACAAGATGGGTTGGAAAAAATTATGGCTTGAGTCTGACTTGGCGTATGTGGTTCAGCTTCTAATAAAACGCTCTTCGATGGTGCCTTAGTATGTTAAAAGTAGATGGGCAATGGCCTTAATGTTGACTGATGGAATGGATTTTCGGGTTTCTCATATCTATAGAGAAGGAAATAAAGTGGCAGATCTTCTTACAAAACTTTCTGTCGATTTCAAGTGGTGAAGCTCTGCACCGAGTTTTTTGGGTCATTTTATATTTTTAGATATTTCAGGTCAGCCTAATTATAAGTTTGTATATGTGTTTGGTACTCTTTTTCCCTAATATAATCTTTTCCCTCTGGGTTTTGCTATGCTAGGGTTTTAATAAGACCAACACTCTTTATGTTCTTTAGTTGCTTTCTAAATGTTCTTTTCTTCTTTTTTAATAAAGTGCTATTTATTTAAAAAAAATGATATTTCGGCCTCCAATAATTTCTTTTAGGAAAAATTGTAAAGGATATTTACTTTTGACCATTCATCATTTAGAGATATTATTTTTTTGGATTATGAAATTGAGACACTCTCTTTTAAAAATGGATGAATTTAGGATAAAAAAGTCCGTATCAATGAATTTCAAGTTAATTCGTACAAGAAAAGTCACATATTTCTACTAATTCGTGAATCTTGTTGATGCGGCTTTTTTTGAATAAATTAATTCCATTTTTAATGTTACTTCAGTAAATAAAAAGTCACATAATTAAATTAAATAATACAAGTCAAAGCAACTTTATTAGTTAAAATAAAATAATACACTTTGAATTAGATAATACAAGTTCATGTCAAACATTATTTCTAAAATATTAAAAAACATTTTTAAGATATTATTATCCAATAATAATAATTAAATAATTACAAATTCATTTTTTAAAATCTAAAAAATACAAGTTCATGTCAAGAATTATTTCTAAAATATTAAAAAATACTTTTAAGATATTATTATCCAATAGTAATAAGTATAATAATATAATAAATATTAAAATTTATAAATAAAAAAAATTGTATTGTAATTGTCTTTAAAAAAAATTGGAAAAAAGAAATGGGATGACCCTTAAATTCAGAACTCTAACTCACACATCATTAGAGATTGGATCGTAAAAATGGATTAGAATTCAGATCAGTAAAACTCTCTCACTGATATAATTATTGAAAATAAGATTGATCAAAGGAGGGGTCATCATTGAGAGAGAGCTTATGTTCAGAGAGATATGGAGTGGGGCTTGGCTTGTAATGTGAAAGACCTGTCAAAGCAAGGATATCTTTAATATATTTTGCTTGAGAAAAATGAATACCATATGCACTTCTATGAGCTTCAGTTCTAAGGAAATAATGAACCTCCCAAAGGTGTTTGAGAGAGAACGCGGAGTCAAGTTGTTTGATCAAGGCTGCAATCAAGTGAGGATCATTCATTGTGATAAGTATATCATCGATATATACAAGAACAATAAGAATGCGACCATTAGCATGAGAGTGAAAAAGAGAATGATCAAAAGCAGATTTCTGTAAACCAATGGAGATAATGAACTGCTTTAGCTTCTCATACCAAGTCTTAGGTTGAGTCCGTAAAGAGATTTAACCAGTTTACAAACATGAGGATAGTGTTGAGCATCAACAAAACCCTCAGGTTGGAGCATGTAGACCGTTTTTGTGAGATCACTTTTAAGAAAAGCATTATTTATATCAATTTGCTGAATTTGCCAACCCCTGGTGACAACCATGGTAAAAACCATTTGAATGGTGGTTGTATGTTTAACATAACATAAAGATCCTAAAAGTATGTTTAACATAACATAAAGGTATATTAAATATAATATAAAGGCTTTAAAGATATGACTAACATCATTTAATTGTATGTTTAACATAATATAAGTAGTTAACACCAGCATGTTGTTCAAAATCCCGGGCTACTAACCTAGCCTTATACTTACTCACACTACCATCTGGGTTGTGTTTCACTCGGAAATATCCACTTGTTAGAAATAAGAGTAATATCAGAGGTGTGCGGTACCAAAAATCAAGTGTTATTAGATTGCAAGACCTGGAATTCTTCTTGCATGACAACTTTCAAATGAGGAGAGGATAGAGCTTGAGAAACAAAAGTGCGCTCCGTTTGATAAAGATCAACATGAAAGAGTTTAGGCTTGAAGATGCCACTCTTGGAACGGGTGATCATAGGATGAATTGAAGTAGTAGGAGTAGGAGTAGGAGGTAAAGGAGAAGTACTAAGAGTTGGAGAAGGTGGAGTATTAGATTGAGAAGGGAAGTGAGGAGAGGGAGGAGGAATACCTGCCGAATAAGCATTTTCGGATGGACTAGAAACCGTAGGAGAGAAGGGTAAGGTGAGAGGTAGGATGGGAAGGGATGAGGAAGCAAGGGAAGATGAGGAAGGGAGAGGGGAACTTGGGAAGAAAGTAGTGTAAGAAAACTCATGCTCATGAAAGATCACAGTTCGAGCAAGATAAATTCAACCACTAGGGTGAAGGTATTTGTATCCCTTGTGTGTAGAGCTATAACCGAGAAATACACATTTGTGGCTACGAAGCTGCAATTTGTGTTGATTGTAGGGTCGGAGGTAAGGTTAGCAAGCATAACCAAAAGACTTAAAGAAGGAGTAATCGGGCGGCTTGTGGAAGAGTATGGAGTAAGGAGAGTGGCCTTTTAAGAGAGATGTAGAGAGCAGTTGATGAAGAAAACGACGGTTTGGAAAGCATGCCACCAATAGGTTAAAGGAATAGAAGCATGAGCAAGAAGAGACAACCCTATTTTGGTATTCTGTTGATGTTTCCGCTCTACCAATCCATTTTGTTTGTGAGTATATGAACAAGATAAATGAAGGGAGATGCCTAAGGTTTGAAGAATGGGAGATAGAGCTTTGAATTCTCCCCCCATATCACATTGAAGAGACTTGAGTTTGGTTCCAAAAAGGCATTCAACAAGAGGAAGGAAGAATTTAAAGAGAGTGGAGATATCGAATTTGACATGCATAGGTAAATCCAAGAGTATCTAGTATAGTCATCCACAAATAACACATAATATATATATCCTTCCTCAGTGGCAGAATAAGTTGTACCCCAAACATCTCCATTAACTATTTCCAGAGATTTAGATGTGGTGTGATGAATAGAAGGAAAGTGCATTTGGTGTATTTTATCCATTTTGCAAGCCTCACAAAATAAAGAAGTAGAGGAAAAAAGAACTTTTATTGATTTAAGCACTCTAGAAAGAGTGTTATTACACGGGTGGCGTAAATGATAGTGCCAAAGTTGATATATATCAGATTCATTGCAAGAGGCGCGCAGTAAAGGAAACTATAGATGATGGTTGGGAGCAAGTGCATGGAGGAGATGATAGGTGAGAAAGATCCAATTGATATAGTCCATCCTTAAGTGTCCCTTTTAGCAAGATTTGGTTGGTGTGGAGGTCCTTAACATAACAATAAGAAGAGTGAAACTCAATAATGGCAAAATTATCATGTAAAAATTGAGAGATGCTAAGTAAATTTTTTGTGATATCAAGAACATAAAGAACATTAGTAAGCTTAAGAGGGGAGGGAAGAAGAGACGGAATAATGGAGGAACCAGTGTGAGAGATAGAGATAGGCGCGATCCATTACCAAGAAGGAGCCTTTGCTTACCCTGATAAGGAGAATCACTACAAGAAATTTGGCTTTTAACAACCCCTCTTTAACAACGCTTTTACTGAATTTGTGTTGTCTTTTGGCTTTTTACAACGCTTTTTCCGAAAAGCGTTGTCTTTTTTGCAAAAAATCGCTATACGACAACGGTCAAAATTGAAACGACAACGCTTTTTAAAAAGGGTTGTTAAAAGGCGTTTTTTTCGCTCTACGACAACCCTTTTTCGCAACGCTTTTGAGCGTTGTCTTTTCTTAGAAATTTTTTTTTTTTTTTGCAACCCATTATGCAACCCTTTTGTTTTGTGTGTTGCATGTTTAAAATAAAAAACAATTATAAAATAATTATTTTTTTATATAATTATTTTTTAATTAACTTAAATTTAATACATTTAATTAATTTATAATGTTATCTTATATTACATTATTTGCATTAATATTATCTTATATGAACAAATTCATTATTTTAGAAAATACTATTTTTATAAAATACTATTTTGAATTAATTAACAAATTAATTACACCTAATTAAGTATTACTCTCATCCTATTATATAATAATACAAAATTTGAATATTATTTTAAAACATGATTCGAAAATTGTATTTTATAATTCATAATTCATAAATTATGAATGTTTTTTGTAAAAAAATATAAAGATAAAATTATTGTGTTTTAAAATTAATACAAAAAACATAACAAAAAGATACATATATATATATCAATTAATTAAGAATATATAAAAAATTTAATTATACAAGGATAAAAAAAATACATTTATTAATTTGAAAAATATAAAAATTTGTATTACATAATAATATAAAAATTATATATTATTATTTTAGAAAATAAAGATAAAATGAGTTTGGTTTTAATTTGAACCAAAAATTATTTTACAACCAAAAAAAAACAATACATATATTAATTTGAAAAATATAAAAATTTGTATTACATAATAATATAAAAATTATATATTATTATTTTAGAAAATAAAGATAAAATGAGTTTGGTTTTAATTTGAACCAAAAATTATTTTACAACCAAAAAAAAACAATACATATATTAATTTGAAAAATATAAAAATTTGTATTACATAATAATATAAAAATTATATATTATTATTTTAGAAAATAAAGATAAAATGAGTTTGGTTTTAATTTGAACCAAAAATTATTTTACAACAAAAAAAAAAACAATACATATATTAATTTGAAAAATATAAAAATTTGTATTACATAATAATATAAAAATTATATATTATTATTTTAGAAAATAAAGATAAAATGAGTTTGGTTTTAATTTGAACCAAAAATTATTTTACAACAAAAAAAAAAAAACAATACATATATTAATTTGAAAAATATAAAAATTTGTATTACATAATAATATAAAAATTATATATTATTATTTTAGAAAATAAAGATAAAATGAGTTTGGTTTCAATTTGAACCAAAAATTATTTTACAACCAAAAAAAAACAATACATATATTAATTTGAAAAATATAAAAATTTGTATTACATAATAATATAAAAATTATATATTATTATTTTAGAAAATAAAGATAAAATGAGTTTGGTTTTAATTTGAACCAAAAATTATTTTACAACAAAAAAAAACAATACATATATTAATTTGAAAAATATAAAAATTTGTATTACATAATAATATAAAAATTATATATTATTATTTTAGAAAATAAAGATAAAATGAGTTTGGTTTTAATTTGAACCAAAAATTATTTTACAACCAAAAAAAACAATACATATATTAATTTGAAAAATATAAAAATTTGTATTACATAATAATATAAAAATTATATATTATTATTTTAGAAAATAAAGATAAAATGAGTTTGGTTTTAAAATTAATACCAAAAACATAAATTATTTGAAAAAATTATTTTATAAAATAAAAAAAAGATATAAAAATGATTAATTAAAAGAATAATATGAAAAAAAAATTTAAATATGTGTAATTGAACGATAAACTATTTTTTAAAATAAAAAAACATACATATATTAATTGGTCAATACAAATTTTTTTATATAATAATATAAAATTTATATATTATTGTAATTAAATTAAAGTTGAAAATTTTAATTATTTTATGATGTTATTTCATATTATTTGCATTAATATTATCTTATATATATGAACAAACTCAAAATTTTAAAAAATTAGTATGTTTATAACATATATTAAAAATATGCACTAGTATACTTTATAATTGTCTTAATATGAAATTAGATTAAATATTATTAAACATATTAATTATTCATTAATCTTCCAATTATATATTAATTAGTCATTAATTATATATGTATATATATAATTAGTTAATAAAAGAAATACATATATAATATAAACACAAAAGCACTAGTAGCCTAGTGGTTCAAGGTCTTACGAAGGTCACGAGTTCGAATCCCAGACAACGCACATTTATTTCTCATGATGTGTCAAAATTTGATGATGTGGAAGATGATGTGGCGATGATGTGTCCAAAATACGCTGATGACGTGTCATTTTTTCGATTTTTTTAGGATATGACAACGCTTTTTACAACGCACCAAAAAGCGTTGTAAAATAGGAAAAGACAACGCTTTTTAAGCGTTGCAAAAAGCGTTGTCATATCCTAAAAAAAATTCAAAAATGGCGGAAAAGACAACCCTTTTTTGCAACGCACCAAAAAGCGTTGTCGTATCTAGATACGACAACGCTTTTTGGTGCGTTGTCGTTGTGCGAAATTTTTTTTGCAACCCTGCCTACGACAACGGTTAAAATTCCTCTTTAACAACGGTTTTTAACCGTTGTTAAAGCCTAAAATTCTTATAGTGAATGAAGATGAAAGTTATCCAAGACAGCGGTGACATGATGGGTAGCACCACTATCAAGGATCCAATCAGAGGAAAATGAAGGAACTCCTGTGTTTTGAGCAAGTGAAGATCCAGGGGAAAGAACCTGAGAAGTAGTGTGAGAAGCATTTAGCAAGTTAGCTTGTGGAGTTAAACCAGTGATCTCCAATCTAGTGAAGGATACATCAAAATATTTGAAACACTTAATAGCAGTGTGGTTGCTCTTGCCACAAATCTGGCAAACAATGCGACCTCGTCCACCAGGAAATCGGCCCCTGCTACAACCCCTGACAGAGAAGGTACCATAATATGCAGATGGAGGAACACCAGTTGGATGCAAGGGAACAGAGCACTGAGCAGTAGGAGGAACACCAATTAAATGAGAATTTAAAGAACTACTGAGTTAAGCGCATTTCATGCATTTGAAGGACAAATTGCATTTCGGCAAGAGTCAAGTCTTCACACCAAGAAGTGAGATTAACGACGACACTTTCAAATATGCATGACTGCATATATAATTCTAATAATAACAATTTCTTCATATATAATTCTAATAATAACAATTTCACATAATTTCTTGTAAACCCTTAATTTGTTTATCACACATTTTTGTAACCATTCTTTCAATTAATTAGTGTACGATTTTATTTTCAACAAAACCATACAGCATCATCTCAAGAGTAATGCACAACAAATGCAACAAGACAAAAACTTTTGTGTAACTGATATATGAATCCTAAATTCGTATAATAAATTTGACCCAATCCACGCGTCGCTCAGGTCCCTACGTGCCTGGGTGAGTGCAAACTCACCCAAATTCACTCTTAAGTGCTATATTATATTAAACATATATCTTTAAAGTTTTCAATTATACCTTAACATATTTTTAGACATCTATTAATATCTTTCATATATGTTAGTTATATTAGTCATACATTTTAGTTATGTTAGTCATATTTTTTATGTATTATATAAAGGCATGATTAATATCACTTAAAGATACAAGTAATACCACATAAAGTTATATTTGTACAAATTATGTTGAAATTAAAAAAAAATTAAATTAAAATATTATTTAAATGTATGACTAATATAATATAAAGATATGATTAATATAAATATGATTAAAACATCATAAAAAAGGAAAAATGCACAAATTCAAATTGGATTTGTATGGATCTAAAGTTGCACGCAATACAACTCATGCAGCAAATATAAATTCCAAAAAAAATCCCCAAATCTCACCCCTCATTCGTCACTTTAGACTTAACACAGACTTTGTCGCCGCTAGCAATAATCACCGTTGTGGCCATATCCAGGAAGAGCCCATGGTCCACCACCCCTTCCAGCGTCGTGATCTCCTTCCCCATCATGTCGAAGTCTCTGATCGAAGTTCGGAGTTATCGGTGATGTAGGGTTTCCTATCGTCGTCCAATCTCAGCTTCGCATAGTAGCTAAGGATGACAATGGGGTCGGGACAAGGTGGGTAGTAGAATACCCAGGCTCGTCTCGCACCCCGTCCAGAGGACCCATGCCCGTCCCGTCCCGCAACTAGAGGTGCCAAACCGATTCGAAAAATTGGACTCGGACCGGTTCGAACTGACGGTCAACAGTTTTGAGAATTATTGACCCGATTCTAATTTCGAACCAGGACTGTAACCGAATTGGTACGGTTCGGTTTCAGTGGGGCTTTGAAAATCGTGAACCGTTGGTTCAAACCGCCGATTTTTTTTTTGCATTTTGGAAGATGCCACGTGTACGGCTTAGATTAATTGATCGTTGCTGATCTATGGTGCACACGAAATGACCGTTGGAACCGTCGATTCGAACCGGAACCAGAACCGCCGGTTCGAATCGGTGTATGTAATTTTTTTTTTAAATTACCACGTGTACGGCTCAGATCTCTTGATTGTTGATGATCAACGATCAAGATATGTCGATCGTTGTAAACCGCCAGTTCGAACCAAGTTTGAACCGGTCGAACCTTTTTTTTTTCAAAAATTATGAATTTTGCCTCTATAAATACTTCATTCCATTTCATTTCAATTCACACCATTCATCAATCTTCTCTTAACTCTCAAGCTTGAAATCATTCAATTTGTGTTAATTGTAGTTTCAATTTCATTGATTCATAATTCCTCAATCTCTCTTTCAATTATTCTCATAATCTCATTCTCATAGCTACTACTCATCTATTTCAATTTCATTCAATTTTATTCTAGTTTTCAATTTTTCCTTCTCCTTCAATTTCAAAAACATGTCTCAAAGAGTCAATTCTTCTTCCATCGGTTCATCCCGTGGAAAAGGAAAAAGTCATATGTCACCACCACAAAATATGCCACTAGATGATCTCATTAATTCTTACTCTCCTCATTGGAGTCAAGAATATGAGAATTTGGAGGAATGTCTAGGCCCTAATACCGTCGTCGCCTTTACCGAGCAAGAGAAGAAAGTGCCGAGAGATACTCAAGTAAGTGGTAATACTAGGCGTACCACTTCTCGAGCACCTTCGACACTTCGAAGTGATATTTTCTTCGTTCATTTTAGGAAAGAGAAAATATCGAATAGCGACGTGGATTATATAGTTATGTACAACTATTGTGGAAAAAACTACAAATTCAAGCATGGAGGAGGCTACGGGACATTCAACAACCATGTGTTGAAAAAGCATCCCGACAAGTTGGGTAATGACCGATCGCAAACCCAACTTCGTGGATTTACCGACTCTTCTCAAGGAGTCGAAGGTATGGATTTTTTATTCTTTAAATTTAGTCAATTATCACATAGGAAATGAGTAACCGAATTTGTTGCTAAAAAATATCTAACTTTAGGATTTCCATGTGATAATGATTTTGAAAAATATACTAGAAATTATTTACAACCTTCTAGTAGAAAAATATCTAAAAATACCGTAACACGAGATATAGAAAAAATTATAGGAGAATATAAATATAAATATAAATTAATTGAAGAGTTTAAATTGTCCCAACAAAAAATATCTATATGTAGTGATATTTGGAATGATCCTTATCAAATAAATAATTATATGGGTATTACGACTCATTGGATTGATGATGCATAGAATGTACAAAAACGTTCAATTGCATATATTGACTTTAATAATAAACATTCAGGTATAAATATTGCACGTAAAGTAATTGGTGTTTTAAATGATTATGGTATAGTAAAAAAAATTATTATTGGATATGATAATATTAATGCTAATAAAGCTAGTGTATCCATGTTAATTGAATATTGTAAACCTCCATTAGATGGTAAATTTTTTCATAATCGTTGTATAGGTCATACATTAAATTTATGTGTTCAAGATGACTTAAAACAATTAGATGAATATATTACACCTATTAGATCCGTCGTTCATAAAATTACAATATCAACCTTATGGCATAAGAAATGAGCTAGATTTTATAAGAATAATGGAATGAAAGTTAAAAAATTTGTAGTTGATGTTAAACATCGTTGGAATTCTACTTATAACATGTTTAACGATTCTTATGTATATAAAGATTTGCTTTGTCAACTTTTAATGGAAAATCCACATGAAGACATAATTTTAATGAACAATTTATGAGATACATGTATTAATTTGATTCAACTTTTAAAAAATTTTGAAGAGGCAACTAGAGAATTATCCGGTTGTTATTATCCTACTTCTCCATTAGTTCTAGATCATTGTGTGAAAATTGCTCTTATTTTCAATGAATATTCTACATGTCCTATTTTAGGAGATACAATTATAGTTATGAGATCGAAATGGTTAAAATATTTTCATGAAATACCCGATGTATTTTTATGTGCTAAATTATTAGATCCTAGGATTAGAGAAGATGGCTTAGGAGAATTATTAAAAATGTAATATTATGCATTGTTCCCAAATTTTATATTAGGAGAATATGATGAAGTTGAATATGGTCTTAATTATATGGAAGTTGTTGGTAGAGCTAAACAATCATTAGTCGAACTATTTAAAGAATATGAAATATTATTTGGTGATTCTAGTGATGATGATCATTTAGGTACACAAAATGTAGGAGATAGTAGTTCTTCTAGTTTTGGTGATAGTCTTAGTCAATTTTACAATTTTTATGATAATGGAACACATAAACGACCTAAAGCAAATCACGAATTAGATTTATATTTAAGTGCTACTTTCAAATTAATTGATTTTGCACATTCATTGGATCTATTGAAGTGGTGGTCAAATCTTATTTTAACTATTATTGCTAAAGAAATTTTTGCAAGTCTCGCATCAATCGTCTCCGTTAAACAAGCATTTTCCAAAGGAGGACATATGTTGAATCCAAGAAGATCAAAATTGATGAAAGAGAATGTACAAAACATTACTCTTCTTGAAGATTGGGTGAGAGTCAAAAACCATCAACAACATCTAGATTTCTCAAATTTAGATGAAGATTCCGATGACACATGTGGCTACAATTCGAACACATCCTCCTCCGCCGAAACCAACGTTGAGGAATGAAGGTAAGTTTAGGTAAGAGAATTACGTGAGGTTTGATTCCTTAATTTTACTAAGAATACGTAGACAATTTCATTCGAAGTTCGGAAGTGTAATTTTAATTTCACTTTCAAATTTAAAATGAAACTCAAGCTCTTTTAAATTTTTTTTCCCTTTTTTTTCATTTATTTATACTTAGTTGTAACTTATAATTTTTTTAACTTCAATATTGATGTATGATTGTAATATATTGAGTTGTAACTTGTAATTTGTTTTTTCATTCATCATTGTGATATATTCAATTGTAAATTTGTAACTATTGAGTTTTAACTTGTAACTTATTATTTTTTTCATCATTTCATTTTAATTTTAATTTATCTTGTGCATTTTTATTAATTAAAAGTTTATGTTATGATGAAATAAATAAACGAAAATGAAAAAAAAATACATTTCAAAATCAATCAAACCGTAGAAAATTAAAAAAAAATTCGGCGGTTTTAACCGTTGGTTTCGGTTAACCGCCGATTTTCAAATCGGAATCGAAACCGGAACCACCATGTTTCGGTTCCGATTTACCCTCCCCGATTGCAAAAACTGTCGGTTCCGAACCAACGAACCGGAACCGGTTGGAGAACCTCTACCCGCGACGGGGCAAGAATGATTGTATTTTTTTTAAATGGTAAAATTATAAAAAAATTAATGTATTCCAAAAATTTCATATATTGATACATATATTTAAAAATATAAAAATAAGTTAATTTTATCTTATAAAATTCATTATGAAATAATTTTAATTTATTCATATAATCACATCTTTAATCATAACGAACATTTCTCAAATAAGATAAAATTAAAATGATTATAATTAATTTAAATTTATTTTTATAAATATATGTATATATATATTTATAGCATATTATATATATAAAAAATATAATGGGACGAGGACGGATCGTGAGGGGCGGGGAATGAGGAGGACCCAGACCCACCCCATCCCAAATACTTCGGGTAAGATCGGATACCCACGGGACGGGCCAAAATTGTCATTCCTAATAGCAGCCCTCCTCCTTGAACAAATCGTGTAGCCTCACCAGATTAAACTTCCAACAGAATTGCACCACCTCGACGGGCATGGCGAAGTCGGAGACAAGTTTGGACCACCGTCACCTCTCGCCCAGCACCACCACCGCGTGGGCCGCGGCGCGCAACCACTTGTCTCCCGACTCCATCTCCATATTTCCATCTTCACCAACGAGAGCCACCCCTCTTTTACTTGCTACCATCTTTGATCCCCTTGCAGTTCAATTAGTTTTTTTGCAATTTCTTTTTTCTTTTTTTTTTTTAAAGACATTTACAAGAATGCAGATTTTTAAAAAAAGAATTTATAAATTTTAATAATTATTATAATTATTTTTATTTATTAATTTAATTATGTAGCTTTTTATTTATTGAGATGGCTTTTAAAAGTCGAATTAATTTATTAATAGTGAGCCATATCAGCGAGAAGCCCAAATTAGGTAGGTCGAAATTAGGTAGGTCGTGTGACTTTCTCGTGCAAATTAGCTCGAAATTTGTCGATTCAGATTTTTTTGTCCTAAAATCGTCTTTTTTTAAAAGATAATGTCTCAATTTCAAGCCTGAAAATGTAATATCCTGAATGGTTAACGATCAGAAGTTAGAATCCTAAATTTGCAATTTTCCCAATCCTTTTATTACCAACCTCATTGTATGTTCTATTACACTTAAAATGACCATCATACAGACATCTGAATATAATAGACGACATGGGGTTGAATCCACCATAAATCTTAATACAACAAAAGATATAGTATATTCTATATGAAATCAGCTGAGTGTAGAATCCACCGTAAAATTTCCACTCAAACACATACTTTACTACATTCACTGGGTATGGTATTCGCTACAGATATTATATGCAACTGAACTGCAACATAATAAAACACAGGCATAATTATCTTCAGAAAATGGCCAACACTTGTCGTGAAATCCCAAATATGCTTTCGAGCAAGTAACCCTCTGGATTCAACTATAACAAAGCGAAGGTAGGTACATACAAGTTCTAAATGAAGATACATGCTTACCATCTCTTCGGATGATCAAACGAAACTATATCATTGCAAACTCTTATTCCCAGAAGAGGAAACGAGCTCCCATATCTTGATTGTTCCATCATCACTGGCAGAGGCAAGGCACCGGTTTTCCTGTCAAATTACAGCCGAACAACTGGATGGTGAGATTACTATGGTAAAACTGCAGAAACAAGTTATTTTGCATATAATTGAGTATATCGAGTAGAGCCATAGTGCAACTGTCAAATTGATTACAACATGCCTTTAACTATTAATACAAATCATGACTGTCAAGTGAAGTTTATCAATTTTAGAATTGAGTTGATCTTGAGCACACGTATGACCTCTAGCTCCCAGTTTCCCAGTTGAGTCGAGCTTGAGTCCTTGATTCAATTACATCTTTAAAAGTATAGAACCACTGAATTTCACCAATCTATTCAATTAGGATCTTCATGTTTCTTTTTCCATCAGGCAAGTAGAATCAAGAAAGAGAAGGTAACTGATACTATGCCATTTCATGAAATGTTACCACTAAATACTAATGCATCAACTGTGAACATTGTAAAACATGATAGCAAAAGATATTTACTGGCCTGACTAAGCTCACGTTACTATACTTTAAAAGTACATACAATACTGTTTCATTCTATCTATTGTTAAAAGTTTTTTCATAACGACTTTTAAGTATTTAATAGGCAAACTTGTACATATAAAATGACTGACTTACCTTTTTTTTTAAAACTGAAAGTATTATGTATTAATTGCTTCTAGCAAAACTCTAATTCAAGATCGTGGTAAAGTCGGAAAGAAAGACTTCAATTTTTCTAGGTAATAGAAACCAGATAGATAGAGTGGAACAAAGTGTATTTTTTAAATGACAAATAAAATAACTGGAGGGAGTACCAAAATTATATACTTTGACATGCATCAGCATCAAAATCAACAATCAAAACTTGTTCGTAGGAACAGTTTTCATTCTCAGAGCACAAAGAATATTTTACTGACATAAAGTTTTCCGGTAAAGACACAAATATAAAGCATCTCTATTTAGGCACTTCATCTGTAACTTCACCCCCTATCCCCACCAGAATTTTTATAATAAGCTATTATATAGGAAGTTCTACTGCATCAAAGATATGTTTTGAGCCATCGATATATTTACCGTGGAACTCCACTGCACACAATTTATATCCATGTCATGAGCCTTCTCTTTCCTATGAAGCAATCTGTATGTAGGTCCGTCAACCTGGCCACAACATACAAGATCAAAATATGAGTAACAAACCCTAAAGATAAATGCACCCACCTAGAACCCAACTAGAATTAATTTACTAGTCCAGCACAAGCACACTTCTAATACCAACACCAACCCCCCCCCCCCCAACCATGAGAGCGACAGAGAGTAAAACAATATAATCAAGGGGTACACTGAGGTTTAATTTATTTATATATGCCTATGTACTGTACTTATTCAAGGTCAATTCATTTCACTTTTTTTTATAGCTTGTTCTTGTGCTTTCATGAATAATTATAACCATTTTTACCTGATAAAATGATAACACTTAATATACTCCCTTTCGATCACTTTATAGACTTAAATATTCTTTTATCAGAAATGACAAATTATTTGCTGACCTAAGACCCCATTTATGCTTATATGCGAACACACGCACACACACATATAAACATAAATATTTTTATTTACCAGAACAAAGGGCATGATTGCTATATATGGTGACCAGAAAATAAGAAATACAAAAACTTTCAGCATAACCATTGTGAATGCTTATCTTGACTTTATTGTTCATCTTGCTGGACAATGCTATAAGCAAATGGAGAAAACATGAGGTCAATATGTCAAATGATGAATCTATACCAAGCCATCATCACTCTCCACAAACAAGCGTATAGCATCATCAGCTGCCCCACTTGCAATTATCCCCTCCCTGCAACATTCATAGCTCAAAATGAGAGCAATGACAAATATGATAAATTTTGGCAAAATGGAAAGCAAAAACGGACCCATAAGAAATATAATTAACACACATCCTTATTACATAGAAAAAAGATGAAGAGAAAGATATATAAAGTCTTCCTACCGTGACCAATGGATTGAAAAAATAGTTCGGTCGTGATAACCAGAGAGAGTACGTAGATGTCTCCTGACAAAAGGTAAATGAAAGCTTAATCAACTCACAGAGCTTCCAAAATACATGGAGAAATATCTTCACTTGAAATGCATGTTAATCAACAAAGTGTGTAATCAAGTGAATATTGATATGACTTGATTATATATTTTGTTGAGATATGTTGTCATGAACAACACCATAAAGTGTAAAACATTGAGCTCCTTTGAATTTTTATCAGTAAATAGCATCACTTCAGAAGTATTTGAGACATCAACACAAGCCAAACAAATTTTTCACTCTCTCCGTCACAGGCTGTCCTACAGAATATCAAAATGAAAAACAAGGTAATACCAAAACAATCATGAAAAGAGGTGAAAGAGTGCCAGATGATCATATCTAGTAATATTATTATACATGGGAAGCTCCAGAACAAAAAAAAAGAGAAAGTAGAAAAGATCATATGTTGTTCTACAGCTGAAACTGTACAGACTACCATTTCTTCATTTTGCAATGGGTATGTGGGTATGGTGTTTAGGAGGGGGGGGGGGATGATGGATCTTTCTCCCCCATGCACGCAAACTACACAGCCACCCATCACATCTGATTGGAGCAAACAAAATCTTGATTTCTCATTAAGACCAACTGAAGACACTCGATAAATGTTCATGTTATTCAACATTCTTTAATTTCATATTTTCCTTTTTCTTTAAAACTTTTCTTACGCGTAGTTTTCTAACAAGTGTTAATCAGTGAAACATCCACTCCTCAGATATGAGTATAAATAGGATAAAGATAGCCAGCCATTTGACAATACAAGTCCAATGTAAGTTCAAAACTTATTCTAATCTATATTAAAGATTCAAACAGGCAAACCTAGAAAAGAAACAAAAAAAAAGCATCTGGAACCGCTTAAAAAAGATCAAACACAAACATCGACATGCTGCTCACCAAGGTGCAGTTCCATGTCCAGACTGAACTTTCATAATGTCACAACTCCATATCTTGACGGTGAGATCATCACTGTAGAATCAAACTGACTGAATTAGTCTTAAGACTCACAATATTATAACTTGTAGCTATGGTAACCATAAACCTTGTTATGCGACTTTATAGATACGATTAAGACTTTGGCACTGATATTGAACTTTGATAAGTAAGCATAGTGACAAAAGCATCATGCACACCTGCAGGAAACCATCTTGTCTCCGGTGGCATTGAAAGATAGGGCCCAAACTGTAGATGTGTGTCCGCTTATTTAAAAAAAAATAAAAATAAAAATCAATTGCACAATCTTATATATTCTCATTCTATATGAAAAAATACAAAGCAGTTAATCTTTAGGCAAAAATACAAGTCAGTCAATCTTTGACAATTTTTAAACTATTCGTAATCATGAAAATTAAAAATCATAGAATGAACTGAACCATTTGCTCTATAGTAGAAAGTGGCTAACTGAGTAGTGAATAAAATTTAGGTCAAAGATTTGCAAGATATCGATACTTTGCAGAGTGATCACTAACAACCACTTGAATTGTACCAGAAACTTGCAAGATTTCTTAAGCATCGATCAATTAATAGGAATCCAATAAATTTCTCCCTTCAGTTAATATAGTTCCAGTTTAACAAGAGCACCAATTTGTACTGTTAGACATAGCCTTCTGAGATAGGGAAATCATGTGTTACAATAGATAATTCTAGTTGTTTCATAAGTGATACCGGAATGCAACATGTACCAATGGTAAAGGGATTGTGCACCACACAATCCGGTGAACATGGCATCAGTATCAGGAAATATAAGCAAGAACATAAAGTAGCAGGTTAGCAGCAACCCAATTGTAAACCAGGAGTATTTGGAAAGAGAATAATGATTGGCAGCAAGTTATGACAGAATTACTAACTGGAAGTGATGAAATACAGAATATTTGGTCAACTTTACCCCTACACATGTTCTAAGATATGTTTATTATTATTTAACAATAGTTTCAACCTAGATAGGATTTGGCCAGTTTTCATGGATTAGAAAGAATTCTACATCTAGAAGCAATTGCAAGATTTGTCAGCCCTGGCCAGCTACAATGCATGACTCAACCTTCCAATATCAAATGATATTCCATGTCTATCTTTTTTTAATTATTATTTCAGGGTATAGGATAAACTATACATAAAAGAGAGCCTTATACAATATGGTAGTATCAAATATCAAGGTAAGCATATAAAACCCTTGTTTGAAGAATGTTGCTAATAAAACCATTCCCCATATACCTTAAAACACAGAAAGTGGGAGCATAAACTACCTGTTGGATTCATTTAAAGTTTGAGCACAGTGCCAATCATCATTGTCGCCATCCTCTGCCCAGACCTATAACAATGACATGAAAACTATCTGAATAAATTGATGATTTGATTAAGGCGCATTAGAATTAGCAAACACTGAAATATAAAAACTGCTTGGTCATAATCTTCCAAACTCAGCACTACCTTGATAGTATTGTCATAGCTACATGAGAACAGAATATCCATTGACGGATGCCATTGTACCATTTTAACATCTTGTGTATGTCCTTGCAACACCGAAACACATTCGAACTCATTATGTGGTAATACTTCCCATATCCAAACTGATTTGTCTCGCCCACAAGTTGCAAGCAATGAGCCAGATGCATTCCAAGAGACACTTTTGACTTCATTCTCATGACCCTGGATATCATGTTACATTATGTCAACATTTCACTGACCCTATATGTCAACTTACCTTACGTTTCACTAAAAACGTTAGGAATGTGTATCGAAATCAAATCTTTAGATCGTCAAAATTCATACACACCAAACAATACTTCGATTGTTAAATGAAATAAATTACCTCTAGCGTGGACACACAAGAAAAATCATCCCCAGCATCTTCCCAAATAGCAGTAGTGGCATCAAAACTTGCTGTTGCCAATAATTTACCAGATGGTGACCATGCACAAGATCTCACGGTTCTAGTATGAGTCTCTTCCAGAACTGCCTACAATGCACCAAGAATGTCATCAAACTCACTCTATTTCTCATCCACGTCAATATGGAAGCTCACCAAAAATGTAATCAAACGCACCCTATTTCTCATCCACATAAACCTCTTTTAAACCATTCAAGAGCAAATGCAAAGAATCGATGTTCACAAATTATGCCGATCACGACTTCATCCAACATAATATATATATATATATATGTGTGTGTGTGTGTGTGTGTGTGCGCGCGCGCGCGCGCGCGTGAGTATATTATGCATTTAAACATAGATAGTTCTAAATTTCAATAGCTTAAAACCGAAACAGAAGCAACGATATCAAAGCTTATACAACTGAAACCTTGCAGTGAAAAGCGCCGGTAAGAGGATTCTGTTCCCAGATGCGGACAGTCTTGTCCCCGCTGCAAGAAGCGAGTACGGCGGGGACACCGTCGACCCCGGCGGCCGGCTTCCACGCGAGGCTCCAAACTCTGTCGGTGTGGCCTTCAAGTCTCTGAACTTCATTCAGCTCGAAATCCTCATCTTTGAAGTTCATTATCCTGACCGAATTTGTATAAACAAGTTAGGGTTTTACAAGAGATTTTTACGGGCGTCGTACACGCGCCGCCGTGATAGATGGCGGAAAGAGAGAGTGCGTGGTTTGCTCGTGCCTAAGAATATTATACAGCATTAGTCTTGAAAGCCGGGGAAATGGATTGGATCTTAGTGTGGGAAAAATTTATGCCAAGTCCCTTCAAATATACATCTTTTCACTTTGACCCCGTTTTCTATCAATTATGTTTCGATATGGGAAAACGTGAGTTTGTAATTGTAGTTGAACATTATACAAATAAATAAATAAATATAAAGTGATAGTATATGAATCGAAGATTTTACTATAAAAATAATCACCAATATAAATCAAAGGTTTTATTATAAAAGTAGACGCCAGTTTTTATTGAATTGTAATACTAACATAAACTTTCTAATTTAACAGAGTAAATTAAGAATCTTTAATCATTAATATCTTGAATAAATTTTATAATAAGATTCAGTTTATAAATTAGTTTTCAATTTTAAACTCAAATTTTAAAATTTCTTAATAAGGAAATTAATTTTTTATTTTTTTTTAATTTAAGGCTTGAAAATTAGATTGAATTATCAATTTAAGACAAAATTTCATTTTTTTTATTTATATTTATAATTTATTTATATTTTAATATGTATATATAATTTAGATAAATTAAGAGAAGTTTATGCAATTTAGAAGTTATCTTCATCCGACTTGTATTAATTTATATATATATATATATATATATAATAAATATAATTCAATAAATTAAGATTCCTTTATTTTCTTAATTTTATGAATAAAAGTATAAAAAATCAATTTTAATATATATTATATTTTATGAATGGAATTGATTATTTTTCTCTCTTTCTTTTTTTGTCATATAAATTAAGATAAGTCGGAAGAAAATTATTTTTAAAGTACACTAATTTGTCTTAATTTATCCAAAATATGAATACATATTGAAATATAAGTAGATTTATAAATATAAATAAAAAGGAATATAAAATTTTATCTTAAATTGAGAACTCAATCTAAATTTCAAGCCTTAAATTGAAAAAATATGTTAAATTGATCCTCTTATTAAGAAACTTTAAAATTTAGGTCCAAAATTGAGAACTAATCTAAAAATTGAATCTTATTATGAAATTTATCTTAATATCTTTCATTTATATAAAAGAAGAACCAGGATGACACACGTCATCCTCTCAACAACTCAAAGAATATTATTAATAATTATATTAATTAATTTGTAAACACAAATTTTCTAATTCCATGTCATATACGTAAAGATAATAAAATAGTAGGTTTTCATATAAAATATTTTAAAATAATTGTAACGTCTTTCTTTTGTCAATAATTCAAAATGTTTTTAAAAATGTTTTGAGATTCTTTATTGGATTGGTATTTTTTCTTAAATATTGGAAGAAATTTTGAGAGACAAAACAACATAATATAATGCTTATGTGGCAACTAGTTATCAATACTTGAGAAAGTCAAACCTTATTTTTATATATATAGACATATATTGAGATGTATATTAAGTTTGAAATTGGATCATAAAACTATCAATGTATTGTTATACCATAACATGATTTACAATCATTTATCTTCTAACTATGCATCGATGATCCTTTTTTTTTTTTTTTGTTTCTTTGTCACCAAAGGACCAAGGAGCACACTTTTTGTATTCGCTACACATATTTTACTTTTCTGTTTCTTTGTCACCAAAGGAGCAAGCTTCTGTATTTCTTACACATTTTAAGTTGTAGGTGCGATTGTGTATAAATGAATAATAAACTATTGCATTCAATGATTTATCATACGATTTTATTCCTCCTGTAAACCAAGTGTGCTCCTCATAGATCGTATCCGTAGAATCAAATAGAAAATAATCTCACATTTACAATTTTAAAAATAATTGTGTGGAAAAAAAAAAAACTTTATCTTGCTCACAATCATACACAGGAAATTGCACACATCATATTCTCTAGACAAAAACAACATATCCAGAGAAGAGAGAGAACACATGAATATCACTACATTCATACAGATTTCAACATTAATCATACCATCATTACCAACAATTCTGCAATAACTCCAACATATAATGATACAATCTACCCTTCCAATGTGTGGTTGTATCTAAAACCACATAATGTGTATTCATGTCATATATTTTGGAAAAATCAATGGTCATTTTTTTAAACTTTTCCACAATGTGACACATGTCAACATCCAGTAAGCTCAAGTATTACCCTTGAGAGTAGGGAGAATCAACACCAAGTGGTATGCAAAAGGTTTTCACCTGAGAAACCAATTTTTTTATCATTTCTAGCTGGCAAAGAATGTATCGTATCGTATGAGATTATTTTTTTTGCATGTTATGCTACTTGAGTATACAGCAAAAATCATGAAGAAAATGAGTCCAGTTAGTCATGCAAACCATTGAAGCTTGGTGCAATGACTCCGTCGCTACGCTACTTCACCATGAAGGAACTTTTACAGCTACAGCCACCCACTGCACTTGGATTTGTAGACACCTGCATATAAAACGATATTAAGGGTTCGGTGGATGAGATACAAAACTGTCTAGTGAGAGAATGACAGCAACAAAAATAAGTATTTAATTATAATTCTACTTCTTCACACTAGAAACTCGACCAGTTCTCCGGAGACTGTAGCTAGATTGAGTCATTCAATTCGCAACAAACTAGAAACTAACAAAATTCATGACTTTAGAGATCCAACAACTATAAGAGAGGCACCAACAGTAACATTATATAGCCAATTGCAATGAACCCCATTGTACATTTTAGCACTAATTCCATTTAAATGAAGAAACAATGCTTAATATTTCAAGAAAGTGTTGTAAACAACCAATGCAATTGATCAGAGAATTAAATCTATCAAGGTAGATGGAAGGAGGGCAGACTCGACAAAATTGTATGCTTGAAAAATTGGTGTGTTTATAACACTTGCTTTTTTTCTAAAAAATAAAGGATAATGATTGAAGTAGATTTCTAAGTGCAAGTATTTAGGGGGGAAATATATAGGCTTGTTTTCCTTTTTCGGAGGATGTCCCAAATAGAAGTCCACTTTCTATAGTAATTTTTATTAGCTCGTTTACTAATATACCCATATGTGGACATTACATATGGGCATCAAATACTAATTATTTGAGAGTATAATGTTCATTAAATATGGGCCTAATAGGAAATTGACTTATAGACTATCACATTTGGTACAACCAACTCCTACATATGCAAGCATTTGAGATAACTTGGAACCCGATCTCTAATATCACAAGCTCCTACATATATTAGATGAAAACCATTTCTAAAAAGGTAGCTTGATTGTAATTTCATTTGAACTTTTGTCACTTGAAAAGAAACAACACAGAGATTGGTTCCAATTAGAAAATGAAAACTGATATATCCTTTTAAAATTTATGCTCAAAGTTTGAAATGTTTTCTCATCAAATGAATCAGAGGGTGATCCAAGTCCTACCCTTACATAGTTTGTTATAAATTGATAATGAGAACTACTTGCAGAAAATACAACTCGAACAGAAGAATTATCTAATAATCTTGTAATTAGACCTATATTTTTTCCTTGTAGAATTGACTAAAAATTAATCAACAAAAACCAAAGAGCCAAAAACTTTTCCGATTAGAGGCTGTACTTTGTTCACATGGTTTGAACAAGAGACTTGATCATATATGTTTATATCCTGAATGTACCCTGTACTATGCAAAATTTCGGAAATATTTTAACAAGTAAAATATTTTACAACATATAAATTTTCTATCATATCAAGTTGGTTAGACTGTCTGAAATTCTTTTTCTGAAAAAGGAAAATTCAAACCATTGTGATAAAATAGGATGATAGGGGTAATAACTTAGAGGGTACCAACTCTCCTAATGAGTACCAACTCTCCTAATGGGGTTGATAGACAATCATAACTTAGAGTTAAACAAGCTCAATCGACTTATAAGCAGAAAGGAAACACCAAGTGAAAGAACTCAGGATAAAACTCTGGCCAGTTCTGAAACAAGGGAGCAGAAAACTACATATCCAGTATGAGCAAAAGGGTACAAACATAATCTCAGTTCTGTTAAGGTAGGAAGTTACAACAAATCTACATAATAAGTTCTACTATTATCCAAATACAAAATCACATAGTTTACAGGTCAAGGACATGTCAACAGCAGATAACAACAATACTGAATGAAAAGTACTGTTAAATGAAACTAGTTAACTGAACATACCTGAAAAGCAGAACGGATAAGCTCCTCTACATAATCAACAGTAGCACCTTTCACAAAGTCAAATGATATATTATCAACCACCAATTTAACTCCATCCTGCTCAAAAACCCTGCAGAGACCCAACATTATAAGATGAATTTTCTTAATCCACGAAACATTGTCGAGTTTTATTTTAATTTGTATTCAATTGGTTATAAATCAAGCACAACCCAAAAACATTAGGAAATTCGGTAACCTGTCATCATCGTTGGTCTTATCATCAAGTGAAAAGTTATATTGGAACCCAGAGCAACCACCAGCTTCTACGCTCAAGCGCAGCAATTTCTCACTGGCCTCATCAGCGTGGAGCTCTTTTATTCTCTGCATAATATTATTGAACCATTGAATTCCCATAGGGCACAACCAGAGCGAAAATAATTCTTTTAAGAAAAGATACACAGAAAAATAATTTAATTCGAAATTAGCAAGTCTCAGGGTCGAATATTTCTAAACCTTAAACTTTTCAGTTAATCTCCTTCATCTCCACATCGCAAACATTTTTCACATACATCTGTTACCCAGCACATTCACTCAATTAAACACATAACATCAGAGAGCCAAACCAACCCAATGTCGAATGCATACCCAATTAAAAATCAGAGAAAAACCGGCGCAAATTATTTATTCAAATGGTCCACATAGTAAACGCAAAACAAGATAGAAAGGAAGAGGAAATTACTCTAACGCAGCTCTCGGTCATATTTACGGCGTCGGATGACGGAGACGGAGATTCCGTGGAAGAAGGCTGAGATTGACGGAGGACGGAGGATGAGGATGAGCTTAAAAGCCTCGAATTCCGGCGAATCCGATCAGAAACGAAGGGGACGAGGCGGCGAATCAGCGAACGGGACGACGTCGTCATCCTTCACAACATGCTATTTCCGAACGCAAAAATCAACTGAATCAAAGATTGGTGGTTATGATTGTTGAAGAAATTGGATACGAATTTTCTCTTGTGCTATTTCCAGATACGTCAGCTGGGTGAATAGGAGGAGCTTCGTCTGCCAAACACATTACACATGACCATACCCGACCCGAATTGTAGTCCATTTGAACCGAATCCTTTCTAATACATCCACAAACTCTCGTGAATTTACTAAATTATCCTTATATAAATATGATGATTTATATAATTCTTTTAGATCATTAATAACAAAATTTATATATTTAAAGCCAAAATCTTTGGAGATATTCATAAAAATGTCATTTTTCCACTCCACTGAAATCAACGAAATTTTTTGAAATACAATTTTAAGATGAAAACAATAAAGAAAAACAAGAAAAAAAATAAAGTGCAAACAAATTGAAGCAATTATCATCATTAGAGCACTAAATTATCATCATTAGAGCAATTTTCCACTCAGAATCTGCACCACTTCAACTTTAGCGCAAAAATAATATTTTATCTCCATTAATCTGCACTAAATTTTATATTAAATTTTTTTTTAATATTTTTAATTATTAATTTATTTAATTAATTTTTTTATTATAATTAGATAATATATTTACTCACGTAAAAATTATTTAATATAATTTTTACTATTTATAATAAATAAAAAATCATATAATTAATTGGATAAAATTTAATGTAAAATGAAAAAAAGACTTATTTTTATTGAAAGTAAAATAGATGTTATTTAGTGATAATTTTTAATTTTTTAAATTAAAATATTCTTTCTACAAATGATCAATTAAAGCATTTTGGAGTGCAAATGAGCATTTGCATTTTTAATTTGTTTATGTCGACCAAAAAAATTTTGAAAGTGAGTAGGTTCATTAGCTGCAAATTTGATATCTGAGGGTGGCACTTCCAAGTTTTTTTCAATTGGAGCATAAGATCTTGTTCATCCTCTATTATCATATTATGCATTATTATGCATGCAGTCATGATATCTTGCAAATCATTTTTCAACCAAAAACGTGCTGGATTCGCCACAATTGCAAATCTACTTTTAAGAACTCCAAATGCACGTTCCACATCCTTTCTACATGCTTCTTTTTTTTTTTTGCAAAATATTGCTTTTTAGGACCACTTGGTGAATGGATAGTTTACACAAGAGTCGTCCATTTGGGATAAATATTATCAACTAAATAATATCTCATATTATATTCTTTTCCTTGAATGACATAATGTGCTGGAGGAGCAACACCTGTAGCAAGATTAGAGAAAAGATGAGATATCTCCAACACATTAATATCATTGTTTGATCTTAGCATTCCAAAATATGCATGTCATATCCACAATCATAATCAGCTATAACTTCAAGAATAATTGTTGGAGATCCACTTCGTCCGGCATATTGTCCTGCGCAAGTTATTGGATAATTTTTCCACTTTCAATGCATACAATCAAGACTACCTAAAATTCCTGAAAGTCACGTTGCTTACCAATATAAAATAGTCTAGCAACATCATTAGGAGAGGGTGATCTCAGATAATGCTCTCTATATATCTCGATAATAGCATGACGAAACCTCTTAATGCACTCAAGTGATGTAGACTCTTCAATTTTGATGTACTCATCAATTGCATTTGTTGGAAGTGCATATGCTAGTTGTTGAAATGCAGATGTTACTTTTTGAAGTGTAGACAAACCAAGTTTTCCAGCTACATTCATTTGCTGCACTAAAATAATGATCAAGATTAGAAATATCACCAACAATACGAATGAATAAATTTTGGGACATTTGAAATCGTCAACGAAATTGTTCTTCATTGTATGTTAGATTTTCAGAGAAGTAGTCATTAAAGAGATTTTGTGTTGCTCCTTCTCGATCACGATGAATGATTTTACGGCCTGGAAATGAGCCTCTACTCGTAGAATTGATATTTTAAAGCTTAATAAATTCTTCCATCTTTTGATTGATGTTGTATATTTGTTGCACGAGTACTTCTTGCTCTGCATCGTAACTTGTCATCCGTTGTTGAAACTCTTCATCGGATGAGCTTGAAAAATAAAATGTTGCAAAATGACCGATGTGATTGAAATCCATTTTTGATTGTAAGGCTAATAGAATAGAAAAATAATGTATTAGAACATAAATGAACTATCAGTGAAGAAAATGAGATAGAAGACAATGAAGAAATTCATTCTAGCATATGATCACTATATAACCAACAATAATTTAATAAAGAAAGTTAGGTAGAACCAATTAAGTAGAAAGTTAGGTAGAATCAAAAAATTTGATAGAAAGTTAGGTAGAACCAATTAGGTAGAACCAAAAAGTTGGGTAGAAAGCTAAGTAGAAAGTTAGGCAGAACCAAAAAGTTTGGTAGAAAGTTAGGTAGAAACAATTGGGTAGAAAGTTAGATAGAACCATAAAATTGTGTAGAAAGTTAGATAGAACCATAAAATTAGGTAGAAAGTTAGGTAAAACCAACAATAATTGATAATTATAGCATTTTATAAATAATGAAGATATACCATACATCTAAAGTACACATCTCCCAAATCTCTTCATTTACATTATATTCATCTTCTCTCTAAAATATCGAAGCCACATAGTACTAATTATACAAATGTTGAAGATCAACATTTTTATATTACCATTTGTATGAAAAATTAACACTTACATTACCTCAAATTCTTATAAAATTAACAAATATTTACAAAATATATAAATAGGGTCTATAGTTATTAAATTAAGCACATTTTCATTTTTCATTTCCATAATAATTGACCCCAAACTCACAAACTCACAAGATGTTTAAGAAAAAAAGAGCAAAATATTGGCATTTGAATAGTGTGACTTCACACTTGATGCCACACTATTTAATTCTTCACAGTAGCACCATATTTGAAGTACTGATGAGAGGCTTAAAGTAGCATTGGGTACTGAAGTAACGTCTTGCTGGAGCTGCTCTAAGGGGTTGGAAGACCAAGGGAAGTTATAAGTTTTTTTTTTTTAAAATTAGTATGAGAAAAGAGTGTATAGGTTTTTTTTATATGTAAATCATAATTTTCAATTAAATAATCTCTTCATTTGAAATTAATTTTAATGCATGATTATTACATTTATCTTTCTTATATATGTAATTTTGTTAATTAAATTTTTTATGTCATATCTGGAATGTTCATAAAGAATAAAGTCTCCGACCGTATACTCGGGTCAGACCGTATCCAACTAAAATCCATATATTTTTTCTTTTTTTTTTTTCCTAACTTTTATATTGTATTAATCATACATTTATATTATATTAGTCCTACATTTATATACAAATATTATACATTTATGTAATACTTTAACTTCAAAGAAACCCTAATTTCAGTACAATTTGTATATATATATATATATATATATTTATTTTGTATTACTTATACATTTAAATGATATTAATCATACTTTTATGTATTATATAAAGATACAACTGACATAACTAAAATGTATTAATTGATGTTTAAAAAATGTAAAAGTACAACTAAAATCCTAAAAGGTATGACTAATAGGATACAAATGTATGATTAATATAATATAAAATATGATTAACACAACATAAAGGTACAACACTTGAAAGTGAGTTTGGACGGATTTGGACACACCCATCTAGACGTGTGGTGGATCGAGGTCGACCGAAGTGCATGAACTTAAGGTCTATGCACCAATTGTACAAAGGTTTTTGTCTAAAGAAGAGAATATATAATTCTTATATTTTGTTAAAAAAATATATACAGTTTTTAAATTTTAATTTTAGTTTATATTTTTCAAAGTTCATTTTAGATTCTTTAGGGATAAAAAAGAAATAGAAAGGAGTAATCATTGTTTTTCAACGTACAATATATAATATTGAATTTTTAAGAGAATTTTATTCTTGAAGACAAAAACAAATTTTCTTGAATGGAAATATGAGAATTTTCTAACCGATAATGTTAACCATCTTATATTTTGAATAAAAAAATTCATATTTGTTATTTAAGTTATTTATAACAATTATTGTTATTGTTTGTATTTTAAATTTCTAATATTGTTAAGTACAATTATTTAGATTGACAATAATTTAAAGTTAAAATATGCATGCTTTTATTAATATACATATTAAAAACATTATATATTTCATATTAATATAATATATTTCTTCATTATATTATCAAAAATTTAAATTTTATTAAATGTCATATAACATATTATGGAACGGACAGGAGAAATATTAGTGGTTGTTAATAGGCTAATAGCCATGTCCTATTTCTGACTTTTTTTTCCCCAGTCAATTGTCTTGTTCACAATATTTTACAAAATTGTCAATTTTCATTTATGTTTTTCAGTTTGTTCAAATAAATATAATAACTAGTTTTAAGTAATTTTGTAATATTAAAAAAAATGTAATTTTGTCTTAAAATTTATAATGGGAATTTTTGTCGATAATTTTCTTTTAATTTTCAATATAATTTTCTTACAGCTAAAATTTCAGGAACATGTTATTTTTTAGGATGAAATATTATGTTAGGAATTAATTTTAATAATGTGTAAAATACATCAATATTGTAATATGTATACAGTTACATACTTTTGTTCGAGTGCATAAAATTTCATGAAAAATGTTTTATTACAGAGACAAAATCATGGGAAAAAAAAACTATTGATAACCAACCAATCGATGAATGAGATAATAATGTTTACTTGTTAAAAGCTCAAATCAAAATAAAGATAAAACAAGAAACTACTTTGTTAAAGTGGAATGGACTACGATGAAGGAAATATGGTAATTGGGTTAACCCTAAAAGGGGACTAGATTCTGGGGGTACTTAGGGAAGTAAATGTGATAATAAAGTTAGTGAGTTGTTTTGACATTGACTAAAAAATATTCAACTTCTAATTAGTTTCACTTCGACAGTTTATGAGTATAATCAAGTATATGTTAAGTTTATTATCATGTGTTAGTAGTTTATTATTTACAAATATAATATGAAGTATTGTTTTAGAAATTCAAGTTATTTGATAAATATTGTGTAGTATCAAAATCGAGTTGAATCAAACATGAGTTTATTGAGTATTCGTCAACTCAAACTTGAATATTAAAAAAATAAGTGTGTTTGAGTTTGAGCTGAACACAAGTCTTGAATTTTGTAATTGAGTTCATGCTTGAATTTTATATACTTGATTCGACTTATTCACATCTGTAAATATACCATTTCAAAATCAATGTCCCGAATCCTAAGATCATCCTCAATCATCATAACTATTAACAAATAAAGGTGGTTGAGTTCCTTAATCATGAAAGAAGATATGATCCCTAAAATGATCTTATTTATAAATCTTAAAAAAGAATAGATCACTACCTCATAAAAACAATTATTTTGTTCTAAAACACGAGTTTTGTGTATTCAAGGAAAAATGATTATCTCTAATAATAAAAACCCTCTTTTTAAACGGTCATTCGAATTTAAATGAACATCGACACCAAGTAAGTCATACACCTGCAATGCACTCATTAATTTTTCATCATTTGGAATTTGATACCGATTTAGGTATCAAAGTCATGAGTCCAATGAAACAGTGATTTGCTCTTATGGCCAATCAACTAATAAATTTGTTAAACCTATCAAAAAAAAAATACAAAAATATAATTTTATATTTTAAAATATCACACATTTATTTTCAAGGTATCACAAATTTATTCTTAAGGTATCACACTATTATCCTTAGGGGTTATTATAAAAACAATCTTATTTTCTTGTTCTTTCTCTTTTTTTTTTTCTTCTCTTTCCTTCTTCTTTTTTAATCTCTTTTTTTATCAATTTGTTATTCTTCTTCAAAAAAAATCTCCATGGAATCATTTATGGGGTTTTTCTTCTTTATCTTCTCCTTTACTCATTTTCATGGATTTAGATAATTGATTTCAAATCACAATTAATTATAATAATTTTACAACATTAAAAATCAATTATTTCAAACAATATGAAATCATGATTTGCTGATTTTGAGGAAGAAGATGAAACATTTGAAATTTTAAGATTTTCGGTGAAGATATTAGTTGTATACTCTTAAAGTATTACACATATTCATTCCAGGTATTAAATAAATATATTACACCTATTACACATGTTCTTTCAAGTATTACATAAATATTTTACAAGTATTACACATGTTCCTTTCAAGTATTACACTGATCTTACATGTATTACACATGTTCATGTCAAGTATTACATAAGTACCTTACAAGTATTACACATTTTCATTTCAGGTATTACATAAGTGCATTATAGGTATTACACATGTTCATTTCAAGCATTACATAAAAGTACGTTATAGGTGTTACACATGTTCATTTCAAATATTATATAAATACCTTACATATATTACATATGTTTCTTTCAAGTATTACATAAGTACTTTATAAGCATTAAACATGTTCCTTTCAAGTATTACATAAATACCTTATAAGTATTACATATGCTGCTTTCAAGTATTACAAATTGAATACCTTTCATAATATCTTGAAGGTATTATTTACATATTATTCAAGTATGTAATTTTGTAATACCTATAGAGCATATGTTAAATACCTAAAGAACAAATCAGTAATGCCTCAAAAATATTAATTACATATATATTCAATACATAAATTCATATATGTATGAAGAAATGATCCACACCACCAATAATACCACCCCACAACCCAAACATAAAGAATTCTCTATAATAAATTTTATTTAATTTTCGTATTTCAATTTACACATTTATCATGTTGCACTCATTAATCAAATGTTTTACATGAGTTACACTTGTACGAGTTTGGAGCAGAAGCCATAAAATGTCTTTAAAATCACTCACTCAAATCCTAAAAAAATTCAAAATTGCTCCACAAGATGAGGGAGGCTTATGGTAATTTTCACTTGATAGTCGATACCAAGACAAAAATTGACAATCATGTAGACATAAAGGGTTGGCCATGAAAAGGGAAGGTAAGGAAATGATGTAGAAATCAAATATATCAACAATTCAATACACTAGTTTCGATTATCACCCACACAGAGAAATGAGAAGGAAGAACAGCAATGGAGGAAAAAATAAGAAAGAAGAGTAGAAGTGGAGAAGAGTGAAGAAGGACAAGCATCAATGGAAAAAGGAAAAAAAAAAAGAAAAAACAAGGGAGAAAGAGAGGAAGAGAGCAACGATGAAGATGGAGAATTAAGAGAATATATATATATATATATATATATATATATAATTTGGGACGGGTCAGGTTGCATGGATCGTAGCACAAAAGTCTCTCTCAAAATACAATAATAATAATAAATATGATATGCTAATAAAAAATTAGAAATCAAACACAAATGAAAATAAATGATTGTTTAGGGAAAAACAAATATAAATCTAATCATCTAATCATCAATAATAACAATGTCTAGATATAATTACAATAATTCTCCTTCATTACTTCACAACTTTCTATAAATCATTTCCATGGTTCACACTGTATATTTCATTTGTTTCTCTTCCATCTACTGTGATTCCAATTCTCTCTCTCTATATATATATATATCATCAAAACTTATATACACCAACAATATGAATTTTAAATCCGTGTCCCCAATCTGATTCGGTGTATGGGTCGTTTCCACACACGGTCACACCATAGCTACACCGCGCACCACTTAAATTTTATATGTTTAGGTATCACTCATTTACCCTTAAGGTATCACACATTTACTCTAAGAGTTATCACACTGATACCCTTCAAGTATTAGTGTAAAAACAACATTGCTTTCTTCTTCTTCCACTTTTTTTTTCTTCTCTCCCCTTCTTCTTCTAAATCTCTTTTCTTATCAATTTGTTATTCTTCTTCTTTCTTGTTCTTATTTTTCTTTTCTATCTTCTTGTTCTTATTATTCTTCTATATTTTATTCTTTTTCAAATCTCCATGGAATCATTTATGAGTTTTTTCTTTCTTTATTTCTTCTCTTTTACTCATTTTCATAAATTTAGATAATTAATTTCAAATCACAATTTATCTATACTATATATAAAATGAAAGAAGTTGGCAAAAATTACTGATTTGCCATTAATTACCTAATTGACAAAAATTACTGATTTGCCACTAATCACCTAAATTTATCTGATTTTTTTTTTGTTTGGATTCAGGGAAAAATTGTTATAATTTATTTAATTTAATTTCATGATTGCAGAAAATGGCTTCAGGAGTGTGCAAATGTGGGTCAACTTTTTGATTATTCCTATATAGTTTTGAAGCTAAATTTTTTAAATATAAACTAAATTTTGGAATAAATTAAATTTTTTTTTGAACAAATCCATCTAAAAACAATGCAGAAAATTAACTACACATCTAAAATATAAAAGAACAAAAATATGAACAAAATATATTAGCAAGTTTAGTAAATGACTTTTGAATTATTCAAAAATTAAAATTCATAAACACAAAACTATTATTATTATTTTATATTGTGTTCAATTTTATTTTCAGATTGAATTGTTGAATATTGATTTTATGTTTATTATTTTATTATTTTTTAATATCGATGTTCAATTTATTATTCAAATTTTATTATTTTATATTGTATTGTGTTATATTTATGAATTAATTATATTCGTAATTTGATTTAGATTTCATTTTTAATGCATGTTATAATAAATTCATATCTATTTTAAAATTCATAATCTACTATTTACATAGCATATATAATTATATCAAATTTAAAATATTGAGTTTCAAAATTGTTTGCATTCAAAAATTTTAATTATATCAAATACAATTATTTAAAATAACATAATTTTAAAGTTGAAATATTAATATTTTTAATTAATATAGATGTTAAAAGCAATATATATATATATATATATATATTTATATATTACATTTAAATGATATATCATTACATTATGTCATCAATATTAAAAAATATAGATTTTATATCACAAACAGCGCATCGCGCGGGTGTACTGCTAGTTACAATAATTTTAAAACATTAAAAATCAATTATTTCAAACAATATGAAATCATGATTTGCTGATTTTGAGGAAGAAGATGAAACATTTAATTTTTTTTAATAAAGATATCAGTTATATGCTCTTAAGATATTACATAAATACCTTACATGTATTACACTTGTTCATTTCAGGTATTATATAAATATCTTACAGATATTACACATGTTCTTTCAAGTATTACATAAATACTTTACAAAAATTACACATGTTCCTTTCAAGTATTACACTTACCTTACATGTATTACGCATGCTCCATTTAAGTATTACTTAAGGGCCCGGCTATCGACACCCCACCTTTTTCTAAACACACCCCACAAAATTTATAAAAAAAAAAAGAAATATAATGTCTAGAGACAATTATACCCTTACTCTAAAATTAAAAAAAAAAAATCAAACTTCCAAACACACTCACCTAATTTTCACATACTAAACACACGCCTTCTTCATCTTCTTCCTCATTTCATATATACATAATACTTTATAGTTAACTTCAAACCCCACCTAAAAACCTCTTTTTTAAAGTTCAAAAAAATCATGGAGCAAAAAAGAACACATGATATAGACAATGCAAGTTATTTAATTTCATTTCACCGATTTATTTTTCATTAAAGTGTGCCAAAAAAAATCTTCGAAAATTTCAATCGACCAATACAGACCGAACAACAGGACTTGATTCAACTTGCATTGGTTGAACACAACACAAAGTGTTCGGCCACTGGTCGAACATATCACACTATGTTCGGTCAGTGGCTGAACACACTACACTGTTCGACCAACCAGGGTCGAACGAGACTTTTCTAAAAATGAAAAATGTAAGCGCGAATCGATTGAAAAATATCGATTTCTCATCAAACCAAGTATTGTTATCCATAAAAAAAAACATTCTAAATATGAATTCTAAATACTTACATTGTATTTCAAACAATATTAAACAAATTTAACATATCAAATTCATAATTTCATCTTCAAAATATTTAGAACTTCACTTACTTGGAATCTAATCTTGTTGTGTGAATCCATTGTAGACTTTTTCGTATGAAATCGAACTTGACAAAATTTGTTCGATTTAAGGTCGACACTTCTCAATTCTAAGCCTCAAATTCTATTGTTTCTTCTTCTTCTTCCTCTCTTATATTAGGGTTTGGGTGTGGAGAAGTGTTTGGGGGTGTGGTGTTTGGGGTGTGTTTTGTATTTAATTTGTGTTTTGTATTTTATTTAAATGTTTTATAATAAAAAGGTATTTTTGTAATGTTGTGGGGTGTGTTTAGGAAGTTGTAAGTTATTTTTTAATTTTGTTTGGAGTGTTTAGAAGAAATTAGGGTGTGGATAGTCGAGCCCATTACTTAAATACATTATAGGTATTACACATGTTCATTTTAAGTATTACATAAGTATCTTATAAGTATTACCCATTCTCATTTTAGATATTACATATTTTCATTTTAGATATTACATAAATATTACTTACATACAAGTTCTTGTTTTTAACCAAATACTTTACCTTGCTCATTGTGAAATCTTCCTCCATTGTTGACACAAGGAATTTTGGATTTTAGAATTATAAGAACACAAAATTTGTAATATTATTGATTAAGTATAAAATATTAAGTAGAAATTAAAAAGAAATTATTGATTTTAGAAGCGTGAGAAGAAATTGATAAGAAAGAAAGAAAAAAGAACAACGCAGAAAGAAGATTAAGAAGAAAAAAAGAAAAAAAAAACCAGCAGCACGTAAAGGAGATTAAGAGAGAAAAAAAAAAAGGAAGAGGAGAAATAGTGCTTCCAGCGAAAAGAAAAAAAAGAAAAACTATATATATAACATCATCGGATTCGTGCCATAAGTGTCTCTATATATAAATATATTGTGAGATCCATATATCTATACAATTATGCTCTGTCATAAGTCTCTATGTAAAAATATATTGTGACTTTCATATGTCTATACAATTATAGATGATCATACTTAAATATACTTGTATATGTATATGTTGGTATATATTCAAAATCTTTACACTATAACTTGATGGGATCCAAATAAAACTAACTAAAATCACCCACTATTGAAATTTATTAAATTAATCACTTAAACCATTGTTAAAATAATTGCATAAAGTAAAAGAATAGTTTTATTTTGAAGCAAAATGTAATCAAGTATCTTAACATTAGCTCCTGGTAGTTTCCAATTCAATCCTCGCGGGCTTTTCCCCAATCAAGGATGTAAAAACGCTAATTGGGCCAGGATAAACCCTACCGATCATCTTCTGCAATTCAGAAGTGAAGACGCATTGATTCATTTTCTGCGGATTTTCAATTGTGCTTAGTCTATATTCACGATTCAGTTTCGGATCAGGTTTTCCCTGTCTCGTTTTCTCATTCCAAGTAATATTTGATGTTTTTGCTAGCTGTTTGCAAAAGTGTTTTGTGGTGCTACTAATTAAGTGATGCTCATTCTTGTGGTGGCACAAAAAAGTGATTATTCGATAGCTGAGGTTCAAGATGCGTGAATGGGAGTCCGACCCGTTGTTCGCCGCTGCCGAAGTCGTTCAAGACTCTGTCGACCGGTACCTCTCTCTCTCTCTCTCTATCTATCTATCTCTATCTATCTCTATCTCTATCTCTATCTTTCTCTGTGTGTGTATATATGTGTGTGTGTGTGTGCATGTGTAATGCAAGTGCAATGATTATTTATTTGATTCATTGCAATGAAATGATTAGTGTTTTGGATTCAAAATAGTTGGTTGAAGAAATTAGGGAAAAAATGGCCCATCTCATGTTTCCTGTTTTGGAGATATCATATATTAACTCTCCATTGTAAAATTGGTAATACACATGTTTTATTCTGTGTTGAGGTGAATGTTAGCTTCACTTGTTTCACTAATAATTAATTTGTTGTTATATCTTGTTGATCAATTTGCACATGGTTTGTGTGGCAAATTAAGAGTCATTCGTTGAGGAATTATGACATGTTGCACGTGCAATTTTACCTGCTCTATTGTTAGACTTGGTTTATGTTACATAAGGAAATGATTCTCTACTGTAATAAAGAAAGGGACATGTGATAATTAATTACTAGCTAGTGAAACAGGAAAGACATGGATCTATATTCAATACGCAATCAAAGGATTTCTCACCCAGAAGAATTCCCCTTGCTTTCTTTTCGCTCTAGCACCCAAAAAGTCTGTTTGTACAAACGATCTAGGCCTGTATTCGGAGTTTCCTTGGGGTTGGTAAGGCGAAATGGGTCCACCCTAGCCCATTGAGTGCTCTAGCATATTCATTGGCTATGTTCCTGTTTGCAACTATGTCTGCTCCTTTTCTTCTCCAGGTAATAAAAGGGCATGCTCACTTTTCAAATTTTCATGGTTTTATTCAGGATGGAGTCAATATATCGCCTTCTATTGCATGAACAGAGTGTTGTTCAAGGGGGTCATATAGATGAAAAACTCCAGAGCTCCATTGAATACCATAGGCGCGATCTTGCAACCACTCTGGAAACAGCAAAATGGCAGGTGTTTTTAGCGACGGGCAGAAGTAATCATTTCATTGTATTTTTCACTTATGTATGTTGCTTTGTGATTGCAGCTTGAAGACTTTGAGAGAGAGGTAAATGTGTCAGCAATAGCTGACAAGTCCCGAATGAAGCAAAATGTGATCACAAGGCACATGCAATTTATTAAGGCTATTAGAGAACAAATATGCCTCGTGGAACAAAGCATGAGTACATCTCTTGGAAACTCACTGAGGAATATGAACTTGAATGAACAAGACAGAGAAGGGTTGGCAATGTTTCTATCAGGGGAAAAACCTGTTAAACATATCTCTGTCAAGGAATTAGAGGATAACAATAATCTGAGAAGGTTTCTTGACCCTGCAGTTTCATCGAGTTCCAAGGATGATACCAATGAGGAGAAGGTTGTTGAAACCGTAAGTGTAAACATCAACGAGATTGTCTATATAGACCATAATATGGTGTTGAACGAGAATTTTCCTACAGAAATGGATTTGGGACCTTCTTCTTCTTTTCAAGGGGCTAACTATGGAAGATGTGATGCAGAAGGGATTTGGGATTTGGAAACTAATGAGGCAAAAGATAGAACTTGCTTGCAGAAGAATAATCTGAGAGTTTACCATGGGAGAAGGAACATTCTCGAGTCCCTTGGAAATTTCTTGTCCACTCATGGGAGGAGGGCTAGCAGAAGCTTCACGAAGAGGTTAAAAGATGGGGAGGATCAGAGGCAATCTCTACCATACAGCAATGTTCACAATGCCCAGCAGGTAACTTTTACCAATTACTTGCTTGAGATAATGACTTACAGGGATTCTACTTCTGGTTTTGACCAGGGATTATAAGAATTCAATCATAACGCTTCAGATGGTCTAGGAATCCATTATGCTGACTGTTGCATTCTAAAATCTTAATTTTGAATATTTTGTTCTATTTCAATTATCAAATAAGACGAGATATTCCCAAGTAAGCCGAACAGTTTGTGTGAATTAAACTTCCTTCCTTCGATGTTATTGCATACATTATACATATGGCATGCAAGCTACCATAGATGCTGCATTGTTTTTCTGTTTAAACTCTTGATCTTACCTTGAAAGAGATTTGTCAGAAGTTTTCTGTTATTTCCTCATTTTCAGTCTTCAGAAGTTTTCTTCTTTTAATCCTTTATGACATCATTTATGATTCAATTTAAGCATTTTCCATAGCATGGCTGTCCTAGATTGCCTTCAGTAAGTTTGGGAGATAGCTAGTAACAATTTTATACATATTTGAAGAGGTGGAGACTAAATATCATAAATTTGTAAAAATAAACTTGCTGAGGGGAAGGAAACATAATATAAATTCTAGATTCATTCAAATTTTTGCTGCTACAGAATTATTCTCCTTCTTTCTTACTCCCTTCTATTATTTCATTTTTTATGTAGAGTACTATATATATTCTTTTTCTTCTTGACAGAGATATCCTGCTCAACTGAGGTCAGCTTTTGGATGCATCAGTTTTCATTTGCCATGTTTGCAATTATCTGCCCAAGCCATGCCTGCAAGAAACTGGATTAGGGATCACAGGGAAAAATGGCGGAGATCCATACATCACATCCAAGTTAGGAATCATCCTGTGATCTCCGTATTGGCATTGCTTCTGACACTAGTAATTTTAAGTAAGTGTTTTTCAAATTGGTCTAGTACTTAAAGTTTTGCTATTGATTTGGTTCAATACTGATACATCAGAGTAGATATTCTACTGGGGCAATGTTATTATAATGGTTTTGTAACTCTCTCTCTCTCTCTCTCTCTCTCTCTCTCTCTCTCTCTCTCTTCCCTTCCCTCTGTGATAGAATCTGATGAAAGTCGATCTTCTTTTGGCAGGTATATTGGTGTCTTAAGCTTCCATATTTGTTTGGGAACTTTGTATGGCAAGATGCAAATGAATGTCTGTATTTTGTTCAAATAGTTCATTTATATGTTAGGTGCAGCAGTTATCATGTTGTTGGCTGTACATGAAACAATTATTTTGAATTAACATTTACGTATAAAGCAATCTATGTTTTAAACTAACAAGAATGTATTGTGCTTAATTGCTGAGTAAAATGTACTATTTTCTTTGTATGTAGCTAGTTTTAGGTGCGTTTTAGATGAATATAATAGTTTTGAATAAAGCATCAATATAATTTAATAGCAAATTGAGTTTTTTTTTTTTAGGTATTAGTATCTAAACAAAAAGAATATTTTCATCATTTCTCTCTAAGAAGTGGTTTTGTTTCGTATAATATAATCCGTGGGTGTACTCAAATTGTTGTCTTTTACTTTTGTAGTAATTGTCTTTTGTCCTGTACGTTACTTTAATTTACTTCAATTCTATAAGTTTTTCTTTTCTTTTAAAATAGTTCGAAGGTAAGAGTCATGTTAGAATGAAAAGTTCATCCTAAAGCATCTTAATTCAACGATACAACTTGCACGTTTATAATTTTGATGACGAATACTCTTGAGATTATGAGGATTTTGGTTAAGCTTATTTCTAGAGTTTATTAAGATGTTTAATTTAAGGGATAATTGTACGAAATTCTTTTGTATTTTGGAGAATCAATGTAAAATCTCTTTGTGTTTTAAAAATTGTACGAAATTCTCTTGTGATTTCTTAAATATAACCCAAAATCTCCAACTTCGTTAATATTAATGGAAGTGTGGTGCACACGCTCTTTAAGTGTTTTTTTAGTGTTTTTTTTGTTTTTTCATTTTTTTTCTATATAATGACATATTTATACTTTTTGAACTATATTAAATTTATGTGGGTTTCTTGCAAGTGTAAATCTTCCTTCAAACTTATTTTCTACACTAACACATAAATTTTTTTTTGTCAATTAATTCATTTTTTTAAATGTTAAATTTTATTTAGTTATTTACGTTATTGTAACTAATGATAACAGTTGGTACATATTCTTACTTTTACTACTATTCATTTCATAGATAAATTACTTAAAACTAATGTCCTAAATTTACAATTTTCCCATTGATATGTTATATCTTTCATTACTATTGTTTTTTTTTTTATTAATGTCAACCATTTTTCATGAAGATAAGATTAAAAGGATAAGACTTAATATTAAGAAAATATATTATATATATTTATTTAAATGACTAAATACTTAATAATTGTTATAACAAACAAAAGTAACTATATCAAGAAACAATTAACATATCAAATTGTCAGCAACAAACAAAAAATAATGAAATTTATGTAAGAAAACTTGAATCATTCCAATTTGTAAGAAACAAGCAAAAAATAAAAAGAAAATTATTGAGAAAAACTTGGAACATACCTTGTACTTGCTTCAAGTTTTCCTTCTAAAACAAAATGTACCTCAATAGCAAACTTTCTCATTGTTCACGTCTTTAATCGTCTTGATTTCTCCTGAAAAATCCAAAGAATTTTTCATTTTATTGTATGGATATCGAATATTTTTTTGGAGAAAAATAATTTACAAATTATATTTAGTTTTGTTAATTCCACTTTGGGGTTAATTTGAGGTGAAACTAGTATACTATCGAATATTTTCACATCTTCCTCATCAATCATCAACATTAGTGACAATAAAATAAACAAACTGTATATAAAATTAATATTGTAAAAAACTTAAAAAAATATAAAATAAATAAAGAAGCATAAATAGCAACCATTATCATTTATAATAATAAAATATATCACTAAATAAAAAATTAACATGAAAAAAAAATGAACGGAAGAATGCAAAAGTAAAAAAAGAAACATATGTATCAACCGATGATATTAATAACAAATAAAATAAATAAGTATAAAATGATGATTGTAAAAACAATTAAATGAAAAACAAAAAGCAAATAAATAAATAGGTGTTAATGTAGAAAATTAACTTGATGGAAGTGTTTTCAATTGTAAGAAACCCTCACAATATAATGAGTCTTTTAATATAGTCAAATAAGGATAAATATGTCATTATATAGCCAAAAAAAAGTGAAAAAACTACAAAAAAAAATGCATGAATAGCGTGTGCACACTTACGGAGTTGGGGATTTCGGCCTGTATTTAGAAAATCGCAAGGGTGTTTCGTGTAATTTTCAAAGTACAGAAGAGTTTCACGTCGATTTTTCAAACCACAAGGGGATTTCGCGCAATTATCAATTTAATTTAAGTTAGAAATAAGTTATTGGAGTATTTAGATAAAAAAGATTGATGCAATTTATAAGAAGTTCAATGATCAAATTTGAAGGTGTTTTAAAAAATAAGATCTTATTTTTCAAAAAAAAGCTTATAAACTTCTTACATGTTATTTTTGAATGAAATAATATCTTATTTTGAAAATTTAACTACACACGTTTTAGGAGCAGCTCTTAACATCTTATAAGATGCTTTAAAGAGCTTATAACCTCACTCCAAGCATCCTCTAAAATTATTTATTTATTTATTTATTTTACAATTTTGAGAGTGAATACTTTGAAAATAAAATTATGTTATACATAGTGAATATATCAGAGTTTGTTATATTTTAAAAAAGAAAAAAAATATCTTTGGGGATATTATGGCCATTCCCTGATGTTTGTAGTTTTTATTTACTTTACAAACCGTTAATAGGTGTAATTTGTGAGAGAAAATAATAAGAAATTTCAGAAAAATTGTTATTTTCCTAGATAGTCTCAAGGAGGTTTTTGTAATTGCCCACCTATTTTATCAGTATGCATTTTGTGTATAGTAATGTTATCATTATACAATCGATATTATAACTATGAGATGAAATATTATTTTTAAAGCACAATTGTTTCTATACACCAGGTGCACGGATCCTAGATCCGTGCAACCGGGTCAACCCGCCAAAAAGTGCATTTCACGCGCCCCACGCGCGCCTCACGCACCCCCACGCGCCCAAACCCTAGCCCAAACCCTAATTCAAATTTTAGTTCTGCTGTATATTGACATAACCTTTTAGCTTAGCGAACTTAACCTTTTAGTTTAGCGAACTTAACCTTTTAGTTATATGCACATAACCTTTTGCAGTGCTGAGTAGTGAAAAAAGTATAAGTTATTCACTGAAAAGGTTATGAAATTTGTACATAAAGGTTATAGTATTACAGTATAAAGGTTATATCATTACAACATAAAGGTTTCAACTATATTGAATTTTTATAGTGAAAAAACTACAAGTTATTTATTGAAAAGGTTATGAAATCTGTACATAAAGGTTATACCATTACAACATAAATGTTATATTATTACAACATAAAGGTTTTGGGTTATATTGCATGAATTTTTATAGTGAAAAAAGTATAAGTCATTCAGTGAAAAGGTTATGAAATCTGTACATAAAGGTTACACTATTACAACATAAAAGTTATATTATTACAACATAAAGGTTATGACATAAATAAAAAAAAAAAAAAAAGGGCGCGGATCCGGATTAAACCGGACCCGACCCGGTTGCATGGATTATGACCCATGCACCTGGTGTACAGAAACACTACTCTTTTTAAAGAATTTAAATTGAAAAACTATACTATCATACAAAACATTCATTAGAAAATTATAGTTTAATTCAATATTATATCCGGAAGAAAGAAAGAAATATAAATCGGAAAAGAAAAGAACCATCTTGAAAAGATGTATAAATCTTACATTTTAAAGGGCTTTTATTTATTTCAAAATTATCATTCAACTTAAAATATATTTGAGATAATATGTGGCTAAGACTTAATAAAAAAACGTATTATAAAATCCTAAAATTTAGAATACAATTTAAAATACAACACCAACGGAAATCTTGAATGCAATAACGCTCCTTCCCCTCTCCCTCTCTCTCTAGAAATCAGAATCAATAAAATGCTTCTCAGTAATCCTGCAATCTCCACTGCTCAAAATCATCCAATTCTCAAACCCCATGGAAGCAAGAACTCATATTCATATTCAGAAATCATGCATCCAATAAAATCCATGGCTACGAGAGATAAAGTGAAAAGAAGTGGAAGAACAACGGCAGCCATGTCCGCTTTTGAAACCCGAGTCTCTCTCGTCCTCGCTCTCGCTGCTCAAACTTCTTCCCTCTCTCAGCGCTGTAAGGATGCCCTACTTTTAATTCGTTCTTGTTAGTTATTGCATTTGAAGTGCCCTTTTGACGTTTCTTGAAGTTTTCTTTGGTTTTCTTGGTTCTTGTTAGTGTTGATGGATTTGGCAAGTGAGACCGTGAAATATGTGTTCCCTAGTAGGAGGTTTGAGAGTAGGAGTTTTGAGGAAGCTTTGATGTCTGGTTAGTGGTTGAATTGGGTTATATATTGTTGGATTTGACGTTGATGGAGATATATATTGCTTATTTATATATTTTTTGTTTGGTTTTTTGTATATCAACTGAAGTACCGGATCTTGAGACAGTGGACTTCAAGGTTCTCAGACGGAATGAACAGTATGAGATAAGAGAAGTGGAGGTATTCTTTTCTCTGCAATCTAGTTTATACTTTTGGTTTGTGGATGATTTGTATTGTTAAGTGATCGTGGCAATAAGTGAGTCATTCAATAAATAATATCAAGGGCATTCTGTTTTGGGATGAAAATCTTATCCATGTCTCATGTCTGTATAATATTCTGTACATGTTTATGATGCATTAGTATGGTTAATGATTGTATATCCTTTTACTACATCATTTAGTGGTAGATGTTTCTTTTTGACATTATTTTGAGCAGTCCCACGTTGAGTTTCTCTTCTTGGACAATGAGATGACAAGAATAGACTTTTTTAGATAACAAATTCATTGATAGTTGTAAAGGTGGATCATTCTAAAATGGATTGATATCCAACACTCTCATTTTGAACTATTTTTGTGTTGTATTTAGTCATTGGAAATAATTCTCCTACTCCTCTTCTCACATCTATTCCTTCAATCCAAATGCAACCCAATGGAAAGCATAGATAACATAATCTACAGTGTCATTGTCTCTCAGATACATAGGAAGAAGAAAGATCTCAAATTAAGGTGGCCCAGGTTTCTTGATTGTTGTGATCTTCTCTGGTAAAGGAGATAGCTGGACAGGCTACAGTATAGCCAATTTTAGCAAAAGTAATGTGTTCAATGCTTTTTGAAACTTCACCAATTTTGTCAGAATTTTTGACTTCCTAGCATGAATTGCCACTATCTTGTCATCTTTCTCAGCTTCAGCAATCGTGAGTGTATGACTGTGTTTTGGTTTTAGGCATCATCTGTTTTCCAGTTTTAGGATCAAACTTCACCACACCATGCATCTTATTGGCAGCAATTTCACCATGCCCTTCTCAGTTATAGTATGAATCAAAACAGGCCCTGGTGCTGCCATCCCTCTCACATAAGTATCCACCTTAGATGCAATTTCATGGGTCGGGTTTCCCATTTACTTTGTCAAGCCCCGTCAATGAAAAAATCAATTAGATCAAACTCTGAGAATCAAGTGATTTTATGAATGATCCTTTATAATATAATATAAGAGATTTAAGATGGAAATTACCTTTTCAGCTTCTCTAAGTTGTCGGAAATTTTTGCTTTAATACAATCTAGCCACAAGACTTTGCTTAAAGCTCCAACAGGAGTAGCTGGACCATTGAACTTAGCAGTGGGCAAGGAGACCAGTTTATTGGCATTCAAAATCATGAGAAAATTCGAATCAAGATAGCCAGCATTGTTCCATGCTTCGTATGCTTGTCCTGCTGTCACAGCAAAATTCTTCCATTATTTTGAACAAAATAGAATATAGAATAAATAACCCTTGTTAAGAAATAATCTACTTCTTCTATTTACCAACTTAACTGTTTTATGGTTTGCATGAAAGCTTTTTGCCCTATATGTTTATATCTTTTAAGTGTTAGTGTTGTGCTTTGCTTTTAGTGATCATTCCTTTCTAAGTGTCTGTGTTGTGCAGTCTTACTTCATTGCTGAGACAACAATGCCTGGGAAGTATGGGTTTGATTTTTCTGGTGCATCTCAATCTTTTAATGTGCTGGCTGAGTATTTGTTTGGTAAGGTACTTGTAAATTTACAAGTTATTTACATCATAACTTCTGTAGCAGCATACCATCAATACCATCATTATTGCTGTCATGCTCTGTTGAATCAGAATACTAGAGAGAAGCCAATGGAGATGACTACACCAGTTTTTACACGTAAAACCAAATCTGAAGGGGAGAAAATGGATATGACAACCCCAGTGATAAGTACAAGGGTAAAACTTTCATTGTTATGTGTTCTTTCTTCCATGGGGGATGCTTTATCTGTTTTCTATAAGGTTTATTGCCACATATCAATTCTTCATGAGCATGAAAATGTTAATTGACTTTCCAGGTAAGATATCACACTCTCATGTTGGCTATCAGCTTTCGATTTATGTCATCTTGAAGCAATAACCAACTTATATTGATTACTTTTTTCTTGATCTGTACTGTACTTTAAATTTTTAATGGTGCTTGTCTGTTTTGTTTGTCAAACAAGACTAGTCTATTAGGTTGTAATGGTAGTTCCATATTTGCTCCTGTTTATCATATTTATGACGCATGATGTTCTCTTGTGTTGAGGTTACCGTAAAATGTTGAAATGCATAAAAGGTATGTTGCTTAAAAGTACAGTTGCTAGTTTTCCAACAGTAGGAGACATGAAGTGGTGATAACAGTCACTTTATTTGATAAAGCTGTCTTTTGGGTTAAGATCAACAGTTTTCTCGATTTCTATCTTCTCGAAGTCTATTTGAATTTCGGTTGATATTTATATTGCAAGAATAAACTGGTCTTTCCTCAACATTGTAACCTACCATTGTAGTTAATAGTACTATTTGTGAATAGGTTATTCTAATATAGTTTCCAAAAAACTCTAATTTTTTTTTTTAATATTTAGTTAATAGTACAGGAGATCATCGTGTGAGTTGGGACCAACTAGAGTAGTTTCAACTTTTGATCCAAATTTTAAGCAAAAGAAATAAAGGAAGGGAAAATCATCAAATAACCTAATTAATGTTTATGTATATATACTCACTTAAATTTTTTGGAGTATAATTGAATACTAATGTTTTCGTCTAATTATATATAAATAACCTCCTTAATGCTTTTTTCAAGTACAATAACACCACTAATGTCGTAAAATTAAAATATTCATGCTTCATATGGGCACTTTAATTTTCTTTTCTTTTTCTTCAATTGACCTCATATTGTTCCAATTTTTAAAACAAAAAAATTATTTCTTGTATTAGCTTATATATGTATATAGATACTTAAAATAATATATATATATATATATATATATATAATTTTGAAATAATAATAACTATAAATATATATAAAAGAGTAAAATATATAAATATATATAATAAATATATAATAATAATAATAATAATAATATAAATATACACACATATAAGCTAATATTTATATTTTTCAAGAAATAATTTTTTTGTTAGAAAAAATTGAAAAAAAATATGAGGTTAAAAAAAAAAAGGGAAAAGAAATTTAACGTGTCCACATAAAACATGAATATTTTAATTTTACAACATTAGTTGTGTTATTGTACCCGAAAAAAACCTGAAGTATGTTATATGTTCCTAAAAGTAGACATTAGTTGTTGTACCAAAAAAAAAAAAAAAACTTAAGTGAGTTATATATACATAGGATAAACATTAATGGGTTATTAACCCTTTTCTCATAAAAGAATCAAGAAATTGGATTTTCAACTATATAATAAAATCTTTAATTGTAAGTTATAGCAGGAAGAGATCAAATAAAGTAACAGTATGATTATGTTGTCTTGCAAATCCTCGTAATAGTTAGAAAAATATATTTCAGAAATTATGGAACCATATTAGGAAATAAGTCCTAAGATTATGGAAGCGTTTTCAAAGTATTTTTATTCACAACATTTCCATGTAGAGACTATAGCAGATTATGTTAAGAGGACCTATTTGTTTCATTTTTTGAATCATGTGATAGAGCCTTAAAGAAATCAGAGTAGAGTTCAATCTTTTGGAAGGGTAAAAAGATTATGAAATGTCTATTAATAGCTTGGAGAAGCATGCCAAAATTTCCAAGGGTTATGGGTTTTGGTTTAGGGTGAAGATGAAGGTAATTGGAAGATGTCATTTGTGATGCCGTCAAAGTATGGTGGCAATTTACCATTGCCAAAGGATTCATCTGTGATTATTAAAGAGGTGCCAAAAAGAATCATTGCTGTTGTTGCATTTTCAGGTTTGTCAATTTTCGAGAAATGAAGACTTGTTGTTGCATTAAAAGTTTCCTTTTGAGAAGCCATGTTTTTGTTCTTGTCAGGATTTGTTAGTGATGAAGAAGTCCAAAGGCGTGAATCAAGACTGAGGAGCGTACTAGGTAGAGACCAAGAATTTAGTGTAAAAGATGGTGTCTCTGTGGAAGTTGCACAGGTATTATTTTTCATCGTACCAGATATTATAGATGAAAATGTTACATGCAAATAATACCTTGTGAGATTGGATTTGACAGTACAACCCACCCTTTACACTTCCATTCAATCGTCGTAATGAAATTGCTATTGAAGTTCAAAGGAGGAAGAGACCATAGATAGCTTCATTCTCCGGTATCACCTCTATGCTCATTCTTTATCTCTTGTAATTTATTCTATACATGCAAATATATATCTTCATATCTAAACAACTATGAATCATATTTCTTCCTTGCTTTATGCATGTTTGCCTGAAATAAAACTGTCAGTCTTGTTTATATCTAAAATCGCATCTACACTGCCAAATTAGTCATCACGGGATCTCAAAACAGGTGTCATTGTTGTCTGAAAATACATTTTTGTTTTGAATTCTTGCACTCATTATAATTTCAGTATTTATCTAGTAATTATTTGTTGCTTCACGTTGAGACAAAAGGAGCGTCCAGACAGATGGTCTCGTAGCTGATCACTAACAATAACATCGAGACAAGTGGTTTTTGCAACTTATTAGTATTGAGACAAGTTGTCTCACAGATAGTTAGCATCAAGACAAATTTAGAATCGAGACAAGTCTCCCACAGGTCATTAGCCTCGATAGAAAAGTTGCTCTTGCAGGTCCACTCAGTATCTGTAACCAAGTCCATAAAACTTTGTTTTTAAGGGTGCAAGAGTCCTTTTACATCTGATTATTATTCAAAAGTGATAAAAAAACATGTTTTTAGAAACCGAGATACAAGACATATTTTCTTACTGGAAGTGGTAGAAAATCCTCAGAGCCCACTAAAAGATAAACATGATATACATAGTGGACTTTTGGGGAAGGGCCACTTCTGATTGAGAAAGAAAACTGTTTTCTTTTTTTTTGTATCTGAGTACTTCTCTAGGAATTATCCTCTGCTTAACCTATAGAAAGAGTTTTTTTTCGGATCAAAGAGATCACATCTGGGATAAAAAGATTTTCTAGTTCTGCTTCCTTTCCCATGCATGGAGAAATTTGATACCAGAACACAAATATGATCTTTGCTCACACTTTACGTAACGATTTTTCTGTTCCTTTTCAAGTAAGATCTCCATTTTCTGTCCCTCAGAAATTGATGAAGCTCAATCAGCATATATTCATGCTTTTGGTTTTGGCTCCAAGTGGCATTTTAAGTTATCTTCGATCCAGTGATTGAATGCACACCTTGGCTTATTTAGTTTGCAGATATATAATTTAAAAGCTCGACAACTTTGAGTGTATAAACCTCATAAATAGGTTTCCACTTAGTTTTAGTAAAACACCATATTTCTGTTGAACTTACAACTTAGAAGTGTATTTTACATTTCCCAAAAGTAGAAATCTGGTTTATGTTTACATTTGCTATTGATTGATTATACTAAAAACCGAAACTAGTTCATCTCGGGGATGCATTCTAAGGTTGGCGACAATCCTTTTGAAATCATTCCATCATCTTTGTCACAACTTTCATCTTTGTTTGTGCTTTCTTGCTTTTTCACCTTATGAAGTATATCACCAAGTGAAACTTCTCCTTCACTTAGCATTCTTTGCAGCTCTTTCTTGCTGATCACAAGCTTGATCCTCACGACTCCATTTGCTCGAGCCCCATCTTGTAATACATCATCCGAAAATCGAACCTTCTTCTTCTTCTTCATCTTCTTAAGAGGTTTTGGAGACACTAGTGGCAGAGGAAGTAGATAATACAAGTGGCCTTGAAGCATGTCAGTATTTGGATGCATGTGTTTTACTACAGGGAGTTTATCAAAGATTGCATGGTGAGAGAATTCTGACAAAATTTGGTGAACTTTGATTGGGTGTTTGTATTCAAGGATTTTCCCATCTGTTTTCATTACCCTAACAACCTTTTCTTGACGAACTAGGCAGTTCCCCATGGTTTAACAGGCTAAGAAACAAAGTTGAAGAAATGGAAGTGAAAATTTGTTTCTTTTAACTTTCAGTTTCAACTTCGGTTAATGTCATATTTATATTAACATAGCCATGAAGGTGCCCTCCTGTTTTGCCAATATTACGACAAAACCAGATGGCACTTTTGGGCCCACCTTATAGATTTGAGTTTGATTCATTCTTGATTTGCACATGATGTAGTTATATTAGGTCAGGGTAACCCATACATAGCTATAATCCTCAAATGCTTAAGTCCTATCGACTATGTACAATGAGGTATATAGGATCTTGTGGCATATAGTCTGCTTGTTAGATCAACACGCATCTTTTATTGTATGATAACATATTTGTTTAACGGTCAGAAACCCCACCTAGCACTAGCAGTGGCGAATACAGTAAGAGGCATGCGATGGCACGTGCCATCCCTTATTTTTTCTTATAGTTCATTTTATTAATTCTCAAATAAATTTTCTTATAGGTCAAAACTTCTCAAATAAATTGTATAGTTAAAACACATATTTGCAAAAAAACTATTCAATTTTATTAATTAATAAGCTTGAAAAGTTTGAATAATCATTTTTTAATCAACCAGTATTTATTTTAATTTTTCTTTTTTTATTATTTATATTTTTCTCTAAAAAAACACTTATTCAATAAATTTCAAATTTATAAATGATTTTATATTTAAAGTCATGTTTTATTTTAACAAATTTAGTTAAAATGTCAATATTATTTATTAATATTTATTATCAACATGAAATTGGATATCATTAAATAGTCATTTAAATAGTTTTAAAATATCTCCTAGTATTTGACTTGGATAGTTATCCCTATTATTTGATAGATGATTAAAAAAATAATTTTCTTAGTAAATGATTTTCATAGAAAAGTAATTCAATAGATCATTAATCTCCCAGTATTTGATAGATAAAAAAATTATTTGTGCAATGTTGTTTCTATTAGGACCAAACCATAATGGATAACTCAGTTAAAATAACAGAGATCTTATTCTATTATATAGTTAGCATAAATCGAAAAACCTTAAATGGTCCTACTCAATACACACAAAGTGTACTACTGTAATTACATTACAATTATTCCGATAGTTTGTCCAAATCCATCTTGGTTGTGAGCTACTATTTATAATTTATAAGGAACTAATAACATGATTTTCTGTATGGCACCACATACCATATTATTTATAATATAAATTAATTGGATAATTACATTAACATATATAATAAATATAAAAATTAAACATATGACCAAAATGATTCTCATTTCAAAATAGATGTTCGTATTTTTACTTATGCCACCTCAATTTTATTTTTCTGTGTCCGTCACTGCCACCTAGCCTAGTTAAATCCGATCAAACCTAACTATGTCATTTGCCTCAGGTCGGGTTTCATGTTAAAAAGCCGAAAACCCCTTGTCATGCAAGGACATTGTCCACATCACGTTTACTCCTCGTTGAGGTGATTATATAGTATATATGTGTGTGTGTTTTTATTTTTTATGTTTGTTTTTGCACACAACGTTTATGGACGATGGTATCGAGATAATTAATGAAATGGTTTTTTGCAATAAAGACTCTAGTGTCTCAAGCTGGTGTGTAATAATACTATTAATTTCTTAACTGGGGCATCACCAAACACCGTATTTATTTTATTAGTTGACCAATAAAGTTGTGATCAGTTAATATCCTATTATCATCACTAAAATCTGTTAGTGGTTGACGAATGTCTACCATTAGCCGACTGATTTCATAGAATACATTTCATTAAAAGATTCAATTTTTTAAATTTTTCAATAAGGGTTTAATTTATTTATTTTTCTCAATTTAAGATTTAAAAATTAAATTAAATGTCGTTATAAAATAAAATTTTATTTTTATTTTCATTTTTATTTTATTTATATTTTAATATGTATTCATATTTCAAATAAATTAAGTCAAGTTAGCATATTTTAAAAATAATCTTTATCCGACTTGTCTTAATTTATATAAAAAATAAAGAAAAGTATAATTAGTTCAATTCATAAAATATAATTTATATTAAACTGATTAATATTACAATCAGTTTTCTATAATTTTATTCATAAAATTAAGAAAATAAAGGAATCTTAATTTTATGAATTACATTAATTATATATATATATATATATATATATAAGTCAGATGAAAATCGTTCCAAAATTTCAATAACTTGTTTTAATTTATCTAAAATATAAATACATATTGAAATATAAATAAACTTATAAATATAAAGAAAAATAAAAATAAAATTAAATTTTATCTTGAATTGAGAAGTCAATGTAATTTTCAAGTTTTAAATTGAAAAGAAAAAAATAATCAAATTGAGCCTTTTATTAAAAAATTATAAAATTTAAGTTTAGAATTGTAAATTAATTTATAAATTGGGTCTTATTATAAAATTTATCTAATTTGAGTACTACCTCCAATTTTATATTAACATCAGTGAATATTAGATATGTAGAGAGAAAAAAAAAATTCAGACTCCTAAATATGTTTTCTACATTTTCAAAGTAACATATCACACATTCATTGATTATGCGTAATCAATGAACCCATTAACCCAGTAATTTGATCTTTTAATTCCAAAATTGCAACAATATTGATTCTTTGTTTAACTTTAATTTATTTGTATGTCGACTGGACCTAATTATGAAGAAAACCATCTTACTTTTCTTTTCTTCCATTTGCTGATATGACAAGTAAATATCATAATTATTTACAGTGTGAAACGATTAACACAACATCAATTTGAAATTTCAACGTCTGAAATTGCCAAAATCTGTATAGTGTGTTTCCTGTTTATAATCCATATGATCATATAAAATATGATTATTTTTTATCTAATGTAAATTTCATTTCATTATAGTCTGTACATCACACCAGTGAAAAATTAATGAATTATAAGATTTAATTCATTTTAATTATACATCACACGAATGGTAGATACCATGCATTCATTCTGCGTAGAGAATTTGTACATGCTAAAATGGCAACATGCCAATTTAAGTAATTAATATTTAGGAATAGTTATACCCAATATAATAAGTGGTTTTAACAACATGAGAATTTTTTTAAAAAAAATTATTTAAGTTTTATACTTAATTTGTTTCATAAAAGGTATGTTACAAAAGGATGTTATATATCTAAGAATATCATATACTACCATGAGCCATTTATTGGTTGTTCAATGAAATATGGTGAGATTGATTGGGAGAGAGAATAAAAGATTCAAAATGATAATTATCGAGTGAAATAATTAGTGGTTTTGACTAATTTTTGTATATCACGAATATTTTGTTTCCTTGTCCTCATGCACCTTGTCACCCGACCGGAAGGCGAGTTTCACGGATCCAAGCGTCTCACACGCATCCATACGTCTCTATATTTGTGTTTATATATTTTGCATAATTTTTAGTGAATTTTTTCTTTTGATCCTTTAAGTTTATCTTATTGGATTTTTAATCACTTATTTTTTATTTTTAGTTTGTTTAAGAAATATCATCATTTAGTCCTCTAACTTGTTAACTATTTTTATTTAAATTTAATTTAAACATCATTTTTTTTTAAATTGAAAGAACACTAATTTTTTTAGATCATAAATTATTTTTCTATCTAACATGCCTAGATTAATATTAATAAATAAAAGTATTCATTACGTGGGTTAAAATTTTGTTATTAAATATTAATATTAATAATTTGGGCATCCCAAACTTACGTTTTTTTTATTAATTGAGGGAATATTTTTCTAAATCAGAAATTTATATTCTTCGTCTAACATGTTCAAATAAATTTTAATAAATAAAAAATTATTCTTCATCTCAATTATATGTGTTGACGTCGGAATTTGTTGAAAGGTAATTCCTAGTCTAACACCCAAATGTAATGAAGACAAAGTGGAAAGTGTGGAAAAAGACTGGCCCGTAGCCTACTCGGGCAATGTTGCTCGGCTGATCCTGAACGGTTAAGTGACCGGGCAGGACCTTATAGTATTAACTTAGAGAAATCAGCTCTCTAGTGCTTTATACAAAATTAGGATTCAGATCCTGTTACAAGTTGAAATTACATCTATTTATAGCTGAAAAATAACCTAAGTAAAGGAGATCGTGGAGATCGTGGAGGTCGTGGAAGTTGAACCCACTTTCTCCTTGATTTTCGCCTAATTGTTTGGCATTTGACGGTTTTATTAGCCACGATCTCTTGGTGATCAACTGTTACCTGGACGGCCTCATAGACGTTGGCCGGCCATTCTGAACGGTTTACCGGGCTGGAAGTTCGCTGCATCAACTTGGTCGGTCGAGCGGATTGATGCCTCTCATCCGAGCCGTCCAGGTACAATATGCCGTGCAGCTCGGGTCGTATGCCCAACAATATGGGTTAGAGTTTCGTTGTTAATTATTAATATTAATAATTTAGACATTCCAAACTTATTTTTTTTAAATTGAGAGAACACTAATTTTTTTAAATCACAAATATGTATTTATCATCTAACATGCCTAAATTAATATTAATAAAAAATATTTTTTATTCGGATAAGTGAGTTAGAATTTTGTTATCAATTATTAATATTAATAATCTGGATATCCTAAACTTAGACATATTAATTTTATTATTATTATTAATTTAGTGTTCTCTCAATCAATTTTTTTTAAAGATGAATTTTAATTAAAAAATAAAAATTTACCTGTTATAGTAGGTAAGAGGACTAAAAAATGAAAATTCTTAAACATATAAGACTAAAAATCAAAAGGTGAAAGATAAAAAATGAAAAATCTAATGAGATAAACTTAGAGGATCAATTTTTTTTCCCTAACATTTATATTGTGTAAGTTTAACTTTTACATTATATTATGAATATATAATATCTTTTAAACCTTTATATTATAATAATATAACTTTTATTTTATAATAATATTACATTTATGTTTTTTTTTAATTTACAGTGCTACATAAATGTTATGATATTTATACATAAATGTTATACAAATATAATATAAAAGTTAAATTATTATAACATAAAGGTATATATATACTATATGACTTTTCATGTTGATAAAAAAGTATAAATAACACCACTTAAAGATTACGATATTTGCACATAAAAGTTATATTAATATAACATAAATGTATAACTATATTATATGAATTTTTATGTTGAAAAAAAAGTGTAAGTAATATCATTTAAAGTTTATAATATTTATATATAAATATTATACTAACATAACATAAATATTATATTAATATAAATAAATGTTACCTCATGCATTAAACAAATTAAATATAATTTGAGCACTAATACAGACCAGATCTGATCCAATTCGAATTACATTATACAATTGGTGCACACAATTTTTAGCCTTTGTACATTTATCACTTATTTAAGGTTGATTATGTGAAAAAACGAGGGTATTGAGATAATATTGGAAGACAAAATTATGAAAAAGACACCCAAGAAATTAATGGCGCACTTATTTACCTAGTTGAATGTGATTTTGTCAATATCAATGTCATGTTTGAGTGAGGAGTGCTTTTGCTTTTTTCTTTTAAAGAGTTGAAATATATTGAAGGAAAATGCAAATATATATATATATATATGTATATATAATATCTTTCATTTTCTGAATGCATAGTTATATGCATAGATTATGATATCTTCTATAAACTGTGATATTATGATATCACATCCTCGATCACAATGTTTTCTTGTGTTGTTATTGTTAAACTCTATGGGCCGTGTAGAAAGCCCAATAAAAATCCTCCAATAATGGGCCTTATTAATATTCATCTCAATGAAAATAAATCCAAGAAGGATCAGTTGAAGAAAAAAAGTTCCAAACTTGTGTGTGATCAAACTTCGAACATCGTCGATTGCTACATATGCAGGTTTCTGGATAGATGATGATTCCTAGCTGAATTCTTTTGAATGAATGAATACCTTCGATTCTCGTTAAGTTTCACATGTCTTTGGTTTGGATATTGAAATTTATTTGTTTGTAAAATCCAGTATGTGTTGTATGATGGTGTTTGTAGTCATTGGAAAATACAATGTTGAAAAATTTGTTTGCATAAATCTCATCATTTCACAGTGCTCAGATGCTCTGGAATTTTTTGTTATTTGAATTATTTTATCTCCATAATGAATTGGAGGAATCATATCTAAGGACTAGATGTAAACTTGATTTTTTCTACCTCTCAGTGCCAGCTAAAGCCATTTAAATCCAATTGCTTGCAGCTTGAAGCGACGACTCTTTCGTCATCTGTGTTGAGATCCAATTTTGTTGATAGGAATGGTATTTCCGGTTCCCCTGGTGACTTGTGCTTCTCGGTTTTCGTTGAATTGTTGCTATTAGTATTCTGGTAAAACCATCTGGCATCTGCTTCTTTAAATCTTTCCTTTGAGTAGCTGCTGTTCCAATTCCGCAGGCCAATGCTCATTGATAAAGAGTTGAGGTTGCTTTCTGTTACAAATGTGTTCTCCACATTGTCATTCGCCATTGAGAGGTACTTTCCATCCTCATTCAAGTCCTCACGCCATCTAAGTTTCGTTCTCTGTGGGCTGCTCTCTTTATTATCAATCCTTGGCTCTGTAGCTGCTCTAAAATTTATAGATTTTAAGTCCATTGGATTGTTGTGGAGTTCTTGGTCCCTCATAGTACCTTCAGACGAGGTCAAGCAGCTGTCCAACGAACAATCTGTTGTTTGTGCTTGCTTTCGGCACAAATCAGAGAGTTCGTTCATTCCTGAAAATGCAGAATTCAGGCATTGGGTCGATACTTGGGAAACCAAATCTGATAACTGAACATTGGCAACCTCCAAACTAAGTGTTCCCATGTTGTCAATTCCAAGGGACTCCTGTGCCTTTTCTAGTACAGCTTGCAAATATTTACCTTGAGCCTCTAGTCGCAGTTGCAAATGACGTTGTACCTGTGAAAATGGAGGGACCCTTTATGTGATAATTGTTATGTAGGTACATGGAATTATTGTATGTTGTTTACCTCAAGCTGTTCGTGCAGTCTCTGTTGTACTTCGATTTGCATTTGTATTGCTTCACCTAATTGTAAATTTCTGGTACAAGATGCCAAAATTACTGCAATATCAGCTGCCATAAGCATATGAATAGTAGGAGACAGAAATGCGAAGGTTTTTCAGTTTGTACTTAGTAGTTTGGGTTGCAATATTTGGATTCCACATTTGAGGTCCATTTATCTCAGGTGCTCTATCTGAAGTGGCTGCAATCATTTTTAGAAAAGGTAAGTGGGATGATAATTATTTGTATTAGATATTATCAATAAACCATGCTCTTGTAAATCATAGGATTTCTTACAAGCTTTCTTGCTCCCACTGATAGTTTGTCCATGGAGGTTCTTGCTGAGTCTGTACTTCTGGGTGCAAAATTAGGGAAAATCAGATGCTGTCATTTTACATCTATGTACACAAATGAAAACGAATGCTAACATCTGTCAATTTTCATCATGAATTTTATTTTTCTATGATGATTTTTTAAATACCATAAGGGACTTGTAGTTGAAGAAAATGTGCATTAATGACCAATTGGCAGGTCTATTTATGTTCATAAAAACTCTAGGATGGTGTTTTGTAAATAAAAGTTTACCTGAAGGTGACTCTTTAAGTGGTATAAGGTTAATCCTTGGATTCCCATAAGTTTCAAGACTGATTTTGGTGTAGCTTCTGCAACGTGAACAATAACATGGTTAGCCAAATGCACAAGGATGTAAATCATACCTGGCCTTAAAGAATCTATGTATGCTCACTTTCTGCTCCACCCAATTGGTTTACAGCTTCTATGAACCGTTGGTGGAGGTCCATTGTCCATTTCAGTCTTGGCTTAGCATCAGTGGAGAGCACAAGTCCTGAATCTCCATTGCAATTTGTACCTTGAAGGAACTGGTGCTTTTCAGGTGGAATGGACACCCTCGAGGAAGGATGAATGCTCTTTCCTTGGTGGTGGTGATGGTGATACATTTTTGTCGTCTTCAATATGAAAAGTTGCGTTTCATTAGCTTCACATGTAGAGTAAAAGGAAGTTATTGATATCGTGAAATGATCATACCTGACAAATATGTGCTTCTGGTTCCACCGTGAAGCTGAGTTATGATTCTGAATTAGTATAATGTTGCAATCTGATTCTCTGTGTGGAACTGCTTAAAGAGGCTACTTCTTGTCTTAACATTTTTTGCATATTAGATTGTTGTCAGGGATGTCTTATAAGCTTATCAGAGAGAGAGAGAGAGAGAGTAGGATACAAGTGAGGCATAGAATCTTGAACAGGGCCAGGGCCAAAAGAACATGAGAAGCAATCCAATCTTCGTATCATCGACTTGAAACAAATATGTGGGTCCTCTCTCCATTTTTCTTTGACAACTTGAGAAATGTAACACCTTACAAGGTACGAGAATAGATGCACCTTTGTCTTTCTTTTCAGTGCACTCATATTTGTCATCTGCATAGTTTAAGAACCTTATTCCTGGAGTCAATGGTGGAACTTTTTCCCCTCTGATGGGGATTGGAGGAATCCACTATCTATGATGACCTGAAGCATTTTGGGAGATTCTGTTGACTGAAGCATGTAATTAGCATTTTGGATACATACTGAGAGAGAGAGAGAGGAATTCAAAGAACAAAAATGATAAGCCAATGCTTCCTTGATATACTCTCTCAATGTCGTATTTGAGTTACAAATGCAAATACTTCAAATTTTCAACACTTGTTCTACCTAGTTTGTTGTTCCAATTGATTATAATTAGTGAACTGCTTTCCTTCTTATTTTTATCTCTCTCTCTCTCTCTCTTGAAACAGGTTGGAGATTCTTTCTGGCAGCAATGGAATTTGTCGATGAAATGGTGACACCTGGTATGTGCTTTCAGGACCATCACTTATAGCATGCAAAAAAACCTGCTCCTGTTTCATCTTTGATGTACAGTAAAGTATTCGACTCTTATCTTTTCTGCAAAGTAGTTTGTGTTAAGATCAAATATTCTGATATTCAATTTAGTAAATTGAGTGATTAAAAGTGGGGTTGTTCTTGGCTAGTTGGCTTAGTTCGAAGGCGAGGAATGGCATTGAGAACACATTCGTTTTTTTCTTTTTCCTCCTTTAGTAAGTTTGGTACTTATTCATCGTAGATAGAATTAATAAAGAGATAAATGAGGTCCCCAACTAAATCTTTTAAATGTTTCAAAAGGCACAAGGAATTTGATCCCAATTCATTGGGTCCCTTTAAACAGAAAATAAAGTAATTGTACTTGCTTCTATACTAGCATTGAACACAAATATGACAAGTCATAGCCAAAAGATGATCACTCTTGACTAGAGTCTTAACTGTATTTCAAGTTATTCTCATTGATTCTCACTCTCTCTTTTCATTTTATAACATCTATTATATGTATTGATGTGGGATCATTCAATAAGATGGCTAATCCAATACTAAATAGATAACTATTCAGTAGAGAATTATCATATAACTTTATTATTTCCCTTCCATGGTTTGATTCTATTGAAAACTCATCTACCAACTAGGCCCACAATAGTCTTTATTTGCTAAATATCTTGTGCGTGTATAATGCATGTACACATTATTCTTCACTTTAGTTTGCACTGTTATTCTTTCTTGTACTTCAACATCACTTTTTATGGACTCTTCTGTTTGATTACATAATTTCACTCAAAGACGAACCTATGTATCGTGTGATGATTGGTTGTGTCTGGTCGAAATTGTATTGGCTGAAGAAACGAGTTTGAATAGATGAAAACGACCACAGAATGCTATTCGATGCAGGTAATACCGAGATCAAAAGGGGGCAGGAAATAGAGATTCTGAGGAATGGAATTTGAGAATCTTAAAGTAAAGCTGATTCTCAAGTCGAGAATATTGCTCTTATTCTTTGCTACTCAAGGCCACAAAATATGGGTTCCCTCTTTCCCCTTCCATTCTTTATCCTCTTGCCCAACACTTTAAGATGCTCCTCATTCAACATTTATGGACAGATTTTTAATTAATTACCCTTCACTATACAATGTTCTAAAGGACGTTAGTAGCTGATTGGGACCTACTTCCTCAGCGGAGCTATTTTGATAAAACTAAGGGCAATCAATGGATGCCTAGGGTTTAGGTGAGGTCTTTAGGACACACAAAAACACACACACACACACATATATATATATATATATATATATATATATATATATATATTCCTTAGTAGAATGTTTGTGATCCATATTAATAAGGTTGTCCTTTAGGTTCATTGTCGGAAAATCACGAACTTTGCTTAATTTGTAATTTTAATCAATTTTTTTAAAATCACCAAATATGACATGAATTTTCATATGGATCATGCAAACCCAGCCGGGAGTGGGCCTCTAAATAGTTCTTGGGCTGTGGGGAAAATGACGAGGCCCACGAAATGGTGTCATTTACAAATAATGTGTAAGGTCCATTAGGGAAACGGTGCCGTTAGACACAACAGTTCTCTCTCTCTTCCCACTAGAGATCGTTCTTGTGGTACCATAATTTAAACATAGTTTTTTGTAGTGTAGCTTGTGTGGGCACTGCATGTTTGCCCATCCATGTTGTGATAAAGCAGCTCAACTTTTAACCATAGCCATTTTATGTGGAGGGGTGGGGTTGGGGTTACATCATCTTTAACAAAGATGCATCATGTCTCTTTTTAGCATATTCAATGGGAATGGAATATTATTCACCCTTCTTTATGAGTTTTTTCTTTCATTGTGCATTTGAGTAGTATAGTAGTTCTAGAAATAATTGATCTTGGAAAAATAAGTGTGTTTGAGAAAGTAGAGGAAGTTCCTCGAATTTATCATAAAAGTAATTAAATTCAATATATTGTAACAACTTGATTGCGAAATTTAGAAATAGACTTGGGCAATATTTGTGGCAGCAAGAGACATTGACTCTCCATAGTGGAAAGTGGTGACATCCCACTTTGGAGTTTTATTTATGTTCCTAATTTGATTGAATGTTAGCATTAAATAGTCTCACATCATCTTAAAAAGGTAGTAAGCAAGAGCAATGGAGGTAGCATAGGATGATGGCCATGAACAATGATTGGTATTAAAAGTTTCAAGAATGCTAGCACTCAATGCTATCCATTAATCATGCCAACTCCCAAGGGATAACCTTTTTTTTTTTCATTCATTTTGCCTCCAAACTTCAGTATACATTCTCAAATAGAATCGGATAGAGGATCATAACTATTTTACGCGGGCTTTGGTTGATTAAGAGAATATTTGTGTTTTGTAAATATTTAAAATTAAGATCTTATGTCATCTTAAAACTCCACTTCTTCTTTTTTTTTTAAGTAAAATGATCTCAACTTTTTCTAATAATATATTTCTTTTATAAACTCCCATAAATTTGATCATTTAAATTATAAAATTTTCATTAGAAACATCTTTAAGTTCCACCATCTTATTTATTCAAACACTTCAACAACTTATTTTTAAACTAAAATTCAACATCTTATAAGATGTAAGAGCTTAAAAGATCTTTCAAATAAGCTTAAATATACACCCTCTAAATCAGTGAATTAGTAACCTATAAATCAATCTCTATTTTTCATATTATGTATTATGAATTGACCAATCTTACGAAATTAGATTTCTAAGTTTGATTTATGAGAGTCACTTTTAAGATTATTATTGGGAAGAGGTCAAATTAAGTCACCAGCCTTTGACATAGACCAAATCAAAATCATTTCAATTTTATTATATCAGAAAAACATCAACAAATAGCAGTTCTTCAAACCACCAGAGCAAGTTGAACATAAGATTTTTATAGCATATCTCCAAAATAAAATTGTTAAAAAATTGGTTGATAGTTAACTAAAATTCAAAATATGAGGAGCTGGTTCTTCAGCCGTCCTTGCTGTTTGCAGGTGAAATTTTGTCCTCATTATTTACTATATTCATATTTAAAAATCAAACTTGTTGATCATCACCCGTAAGAATAAGCTCACGGGTACTCTTTAGTTGAGAAAAAAAAATTGAAAAGATTTATTTTGAACAATAGAGAACAATTAATTAAGTCTAACAATTGGTTTTTGGATAAGTCTAGGAAATCTGAATAGTTGTTTGAATATCAAGTTACAATCATGTGGCATTAGTCCCACTATTGACATGAACGATGAAGGAAATAACTTCATAGTCTTCTTACATTATTCAATTAAGGCAATATAAAAAAGTTTGTGATTTTACTCATTTGAAGTCACTTCCTTCGCCCCAAAATAAATGGTGTTGTAAGTGTTTCAATTAGATTCAAATAAAGTAGGGTCAAATTAATGGATGAATCGACAGGTCAACGTTGTAGCTAACTTATTATGTTGGGTGTGCACAAATTATTTAAGAAGAAAATACTCAAAAAAAAAAAAAAAAGAAATTAGCTCAGTTGTGTATAAAAAGACAGAAATATAAGAATATAAAGATAGTGTGACTACTTAGTAGTGAGAGGGCAATATCTCCAGTGTCCGCCATGGCTGCTCCAACATTACCTTTCTTCATCATCCTTGCTACTTCCACCTTTCTCTTTCTTAACTTGTCATTTTCAGGTGAGAAATATACATGTCTTGTTTGATTTCGTGTTTTACGAGATGAGATTCGTACTCAGATGATTTTGTGTTTGTTTTACAGAGGGTAGTGAAGCTATGCAGTTCACATACTCAGGAGCCACAGGGCCCGATAGATGGGGAAATATCAGCCCAAACTTCACCATCTGTGCAAAAGGAAAGTTGCAATCACCAATCAATATATTAACACACAAAGCTTTTCTTAACAAGAATTTGAAGCCTCTCATCAGATCATATGCCTCTACCAATGTTACTTTGATCAACAACAAGTTCAATGTTGGGGTTTGTTTTCTTTGCCTTTATCACCCATCTTATATGCATCATCAACTATTGCTTCAGAAAACTGTGTTATATTTGTCTTGGTTATAAGTCTATTCATTGTAGAAACAAATATTGAATCTTGAAATAGTATATTAGGCATGGAAAAACATGTGGATATTGCATATTGTGTATAGACTTGGGATATATTATTAGGGGAGAGACTAAAGACACCCCACACACTTTTAAGGGCACTCCATTTACTATATATATGTGTTACATCATTTACTCATGAATGAGGTGTCCTTGAAAATGTGTGAGGTGCCTTTAATCTCTTCTATTACTAGACACATTTCAATTTTTCAAAAATAAAGGTATAAAAGATTTTTTTTTATTTTTTTAAATGTGTTCAGTATTTTAGAGGTGTGGATAGTGTCGATTTTTTTAATTTTTTTTAATAAAAACTATAAAACTTGCTAATCATCACAATCTTTAATTTTATAAAAAATTAGATATCACTTGAGACCTGCACATTTATAAAAAGATATTATTTGAGCTATAAGACTCATTATCCAATACTATCTGCCTTAAATTATAGCTATTAGTCGTTGGGTCAGACCAAAAAGCAAATCAGGCCTGTTGGGCCTAGACCGAAAAGCAATTCTAACTAGCCCATCAGACCAGACTAAAATTTCCTTTATGTTTTTATAAAATTTTGATGAGGCAATGGTTAGAGTCGAGCAATTAAATGCAAGCGATCAACAAAATCAATGACATTAGGATATTATTTTTACCCAACATCACATAGCTTGGTAAAGGCTATTGTTGTTGTATGATATCACTATCACTTTTTTTTTTAAATTTATTTTTAATTTCAATATTGAGATATTAACATTGATGCAGGTTCGATACCCTGATCATGCAGGGAGTCTAATTGTAGATAACAAAATGTATAATTTGAAGCAAATGCACTGGCATTCTCCATCTGAACACAGGCTTAATGGAAAACAGTATGTAATTATAATCTTTTTTTTTGTTGTGTTGTTACATTAACAGTGTGTTTTGGGCATCTTTTTAATTAGCTGATTGTAAATTGAAAATAAAGGTTTGCTGCAGAGCTTCATCTTGTCCACATTTCCGATGATGGCAATGTTTCAGTCGTCGCCATTCTTTTTGAATATGGACACCCCGATCCACTCCTTGCTAAGGTCAAGCTCCAAATTAAAACCAAACATTTCTTATATACTTATGTAATTAAATGTTTTGTGTTTTACAGATGCAAAATAAATTAAATGAGTTGGCATACGAGATTAAAAAACACGAGGATTTTCCAATCAACATCGATCCGTTCCACCCCACGGAAGTGAGGAAAAGAAGCCACAAGTATTATAGATATGTTGGCTCTTTTACAACACCTCCTTGCACTCAAAATGTTATTTGGAACATTGTTGGCAAGGTACATATTTCACACTTCATGAATATATGTTGATAATGTCATATATATAAATTTGAAGAGATTAATAATGTGAGAAAAATAACATGTATATGTGTAGGTGAGATCAATATCGAGGGTGCAAGTAGAGGCATTGAGGGCCCCCCTAGATTTGAGATGCAAGAACAATGCAAGGCCTTGCCAGCCAATGAATGGCCGACGTGTGGAGCTATACGACGAGGAAGCCATTGCCCAAGGTCATTAGTACCCCCAAACATTAACGTTTTCGTCAACAACAACAATGAATATTTCGTCGCTTGTTCAACAGCTATATATGTATCACGATCTATATATATATATATATACAAGTTTAATATCACTGTATTGTATATGGAGATCAATTTAAATTAATACAAATATCTTATATATAACACTTTTACATTAAAGTTTTAATTATAATAAAATTTTATAGGATTTTGAATTAATTATAATTCTAATATAAAATTATTTAAATATGAAAATTCTAAATTACTATTTTAACCTTAAATAATAATCATTAATAGGAATATATTCGACAATCCATATTTTGTAAGAAACATCCACAATTTTATATAAGTAATAGATATATATCAGTCTTGATATATTAATTAAAAAAAAGGGCTTGTCATCCTAGTAATTATTGTGATTTAATATGAACTATTTTTTCTTTTCTAATCACCATTCCAGCTAATAGATTTCTATACTTATAAAATTGTTCCCCATATGCACTATTGGCACATTAAAATGTGCCTGTGTATTTTATGATCATCATAATTATAAATTAACTTCCTTACAATAATATTACTGAAAACTAACGTAGAAACAAATTCAGACAGCCAAGTAATGAGGTGGGCCACATGGGAAATAATTCTTCTTTGCTACTCTTTTATTTATTTGTTTCTATTGTAAAGAATTACGAAAACAGACACTGTCTTATTGGCAAGAGAAGGTGGACTAGAACTGATCATTTATGAAAAATCTTTTTCATTTTTAACTTTTTATTTTTTTAGATTCATGCTACTTAGTCCACCATGGTGGCTGGAGGTTTATATCAGCTGCAATAGATTTTTAATATAATAATATATATTCAATGGTTTATTTACATATATTTTATATATGCATTTGATGCATGATTGATCTTTTATATCGAGTACAATCAAAATATCTACATGATGACTCCATCTGAATATTTTCATATAATATATCTATATTATATATCTATGATTTCGATTATTAAAAAAAAAAAAAATCGTTGGTACTCCTTAATTCACCTTAATGAAGACATTTTCCAATTTTTCTTTCTCGAGTGATATTTCAAATTTCCAATTATTTAATTTATAATAAGGTGTGACACAATTAATTGTGGATGGTGCCACTCAAATCTGAATGATCTGTCCTATTTTGATATTACATTTCATATCTTACTTTTTAATATATGTCATATTTTTTTTCGTAATATTTTTATAGTGTTATATATGTACTATATGATGTTGCTCCGGTTTGACGTGGTCTTCTCGGAGTCAAAAACTCGAAATCTCGAACGGTCGGACCCAACGAGCCTGCAAAACAGACACCGGGAGGGGTTCCCGGCGTAGGGACTCCGACGCTCAAGTCAGTCGAAAAAGCTCTGAAATCTCTCAAGTAACGTAATCTCTCAATTTTGTGTATTGTGTGTGTAAAGTGTAAAAGGACAAGGGTATATATACTCCCTGATACTTGTTGCAGTAGAAATAGGAGTCCTGATTGTGCTGGGCGTGGGAGTCCTCCGGAAATCAAGGGTTAGCTCGATATCAGCCTAAAAATCAGGGATATGAGTAACAAACCCGTGAAAATAGCGGACAGTTAAGATCACTTCGCTTTCACATCATTCAGTTCGTAGATTCTTATCCGAGCTAATGTAGTTCGCCGGGACAGGCGTAGTTCGCCTATTAAAGTAGCTCGCCAGGACAGGAGTAGTTCGACCTAACTAAGAAAGACATCCGGTCTGGATAAATTCGGTCGTGTTCAGTTCGGTTCGGGTTGAGGCATTCAGTTCGATCACATCAGTACTCCCCCCCTTTTCACAGTGTATGTAATACACTGGGGAGGTTAGCCAAGGCGGAGGTAGCTCGCTAAGGCGGTGACCGAACTAAACTGACGCCCCTTCCCGAGGCGAGATGTCTTTTCTATGTCTTTTCAGCTTCCATCGCTCTGTTCGCACGACACGTGGCGAAAAAAACTATTCCCGCCCAAGATCCTTTTGTTTTCCGCCGTTAGATTTCACTCCATCCAACGGCGGACAGGTCGCGCCTCTTCGGTTTTTCCCCCCAAAATCAAGATCTTTCTCCCTATATATATGTCATTATCGTCATCTCTAAAACACTTTCGCGATCCTCCACTGTAGACGTTCATCTTCTCCGATCTTCTCCTTGATTTAAGTTTCTTCTCTCAATCTCAGGTACCCTTTCCTCTCTTTCCTAATCTTTATTATATCAATGGCATCTTCTACTTCGGAAAAATCTAGAAGGAAGAAATCTGTAGAAGATGCCTTCTCTTCTACCAAGGTCACTCCGACCCACACTGTATTTTTAAGCTCGCTGATGGCGGGGGGTTATACGGTGGTGATCCCGGGTCCTGAGGATCGACCTCATCGTGCTCCACCTGGGCATCAAACCTGGTTTCTAAAACAGGTCACCCTAGGTTTAGTTCCTCTCATTCATCCCTTTTTCTTAGATATTAGTGCGGAGTTCGGGATATGTCCGAGCCAACTCCACCCGAACTCCATTAGTTATATAGTTTCTTTTTACATGGTGTGTAAGTGGATGGGGGTCGAGCCCTCTGTGACCCGTTTTCGATCTTGCTTCGTGCTAAAAAATTCCAATCCTTTTCGCTTCTATTTGAGCCCTCGGAGTGGTGCGAGACGAGCTTATTTCTTATCTCCTGGGGATGATAAGATCAGCTCTTGGGAGAAACATTATTTTTTCGTGAAAGCGCCGATAAGTCGGCCTTTTCGTTCGCTTCCTTGGGCCCAGCGTTCGGGTCAAACTGACCCCGCTCCTGCTCCAGATCACCAAATTACCGCCCTGAACGAAACTTTTGCAAAGGGTTGGTTCGACATTGCCAAGCTGAGTTCTTGTACCGAGCTGTTATCTTTTTGGGGGTTCTATCCGAACAGCCAGATCCCTCCTCGCTTTGACCTAGGTCATTGTTACTGCATTCTTCTATAGACCGAACTGATTGTTTTGTCATCTGACCCTGTCCGTTCTCATTTGCAGATCTCACAATGAATCGGTTTTTCTCCATTGCGGAAGATGCATCTGACGAGGAGCGAGCTCCGATCTCGCCTGCTCAGCACGGGGTAGATCCTGCTCTGGCAGCTGCTTTCAAACAGACGGAGGAAACTCGTCTTGCCGCGCTGGCTGGTAGGGCTCCTGGCTCCTCTGTCGACATGATTCAAGAGGAGAGCGTCCTTGCTTCTGTTCCGGACCCCATTCCAGAGTCCTCTGCTCCAGTTGTCACTGCGACCCTCACCCCTTGTGGCCCGCTTCCCATCGCAGCTCCTTCCTCTCGACCAATCGACCTAACTGAGGGAACTAGCGAAGCACCACTGGCTCGAACTCCTTCGTCTAAGAGGAAAGCATCTTCCAGTTTGCGAGCCTCCCTACCGAAAAAGGTGCGAGCAGGCAAGGCTGTTGCAGGGGGTCCGTCGGAGACCGAAGAAAAAACAGCGGGGGGCGAAGAGGAGGAAGATGCGGAAGAGAAAGAGTTGCGGAAGAATCTGTCCCGCCTAGTAAACGCCCAGAAATATTTCGTAGGCTATGCGAGGCAGGCTCTCCGTCGGAGAGACGAGCTGCGGGAGAGCCGAGTGCGATTGGAGGAGGTGATCGAGGAGAAGAAGACTCTGGAGAGTGATCTCTCAATCCGCTCCGCGGAGACTGATAAGTTGTCGGCCTCGCTGGAGCAGGTCCAGGTCGATCTGGCGATGGCTCGCTCGGAATCTGCTCGAAGAGAGGAGCTATTGCTGGCGAAGGAGAAGTTCGCCATGGAGAGACATGAGGCCTTTGTTCGGGTAGAGGCTGAAAATCGTCGGCTGAAGGAGGAGCTAGAGGAGGAAAGAAACGCGCGAGCTCGTTTTGGAGAGGAAATGCGAGCCGAGGGTTTCCAGGCTGGGGTTGCTACGGGCTACTATCAGTTCGCACAAAGTCCAGAGATGGAACTGATAGTTGCAGAATATCGCGACCGGCTTTTTCATCAACTCTGGAATTCCACACTCTTTCTCTCCAAAGCGGCTCCAATGGCAGAGGCTTATTTTAAGGAGGGAATCCGCTTGCGCCAGGAGGAAGTAACAGAGATTGTTCGGCGTTTCCAGGAGGAGACTGGGCAGACGTTACCGGAGCCTGTCCTTCGATACCGTATTTCCTCTTTGTTCAAAAAGCTAACTCAGACTTTCCCTATTCCTCCCGGCTGGCAAGGGGATCCGAACGAAGACCCCGCAGCGAAATGGTGGGCCGGGTACTTGGAGCAATCAATCAAGGATGTTCTTCATACTCCTCCGAGTGTTGGTTCGGCTAACCTTCAGTCTGGTGAGGCCATTCCGAGCCAGGTTGCCGACCTGCCCGAGGAAATGTTTGCCCCTCCGGCTGCTCTGCCTTCAGTCAGCGAAGCTCCTACTCCTGCAGTTCCCTCCGAGGGTCCTTCTGATACTTAGTTTTTTTTTTTTCGAAAGTTTGTAATACTTTAGTTTTAGCAAGACTTTGCATAATGTACCCAATTTTTCTGAATACCATCGGATATCATTTGGTGTTTTTTCTCGAGTTCCCTTTCACAAAGTAGTTTAAAATAATCAATCTCGTTTAGTTCGATCCTTAGGAAGGTTCAATCGATCAGTTCCATCGATCAACCTTTTTAAGGAGAAATCATTTAGTTCGATCCAAGGAAGGTTCAATTGATCAGTTCCATCGATCAACCCTTCCAGGGAGAAATCATTTAGTTCGATCCAAGGAAGGTTCAATTGATCAGTTCCATCGATCAACCCTTCCAGGGAGAAATTATTTAGTTCGATCCAAGGAAGGTTCAATTGATCAGTTCCATCGATCAACCCTTCCAGGGAGAAATCATTTAGTTCGATCCAAGGAAGGTTCAATTGATCAGTTCCATCGATCAACCCTTCCAGGGAGAAATCATTTAGTTCGATCCAAGGAAGGTTCAATTGATCAGTTCCATCGATCAACCCTTCCAGGGAGAAATCATTTAGTTCGTCTTTCAAGAGATAATACGATTTTTTGAAACAGAATTATAAAGACACAACCATCTTAACGTGGTTCGGCCAAATCAGCCTACATCCACGAGCCGGATACCGACTTATTTTATTAAATTGACAGAAATTAAAAAAGTAATTTGTACAAGAGTAGCGTACTACACATAAAATTTCTTCAGATGGCTCACATGCCAAGGTCTTGGTAGTAACTTTCCTTCTCCGTCGATCAGCTCGTAAGATCCTCCTGAAAGAATCTTGGATACGATGTACGGTCCTTCCCAAGTAGCATCCAATTTTCCAATATTGACCAAGGCATCTGATTGCCTTAGAACCATATCGCCGATCTGGAACTCTCTTTTCTGGACTTTTTTGTTAAAAGTCGCTTGAACCCGCCTTTTGTAAAACTCACTTCGAACTCTAGCCTTATCTCGGAGCTCATCCAAGAATACTGAATCGATCTTGATCAGTTCCTCGTTCTTTAGAGGCTCGAAATTTGTGATTCTCAGCGCTTCTCCTTGGATTTCTGCTGGGACGACGGCTTCCATTCCGAATGCTAAACTGAAAGGACTTTCTCCCGTCGTCCATCGTGATGTAGTTCGATATGCCCATAATACCGATGGTAGTTCGTCCACCCAATTGGATTTTTCTGACTCTAGTCGCTTTTTCAATCCGTCCAATATGATTCTGTTCACCACTTCGACCTGCCCGTTTGCTTGAGGATAAGCTACTGCAGTGAATACTTGTAAGATCTTCATCTCTTTGCACCAATAGATAATTCTCTTTCCACGGAACTGAGCTCCATTGTCTGAAACCAAAATTCTGGGCAAACCAAATCTGCAGCAAATATTTTTCCAAATGAAATGGATCATTTCGGCCTCGGTGATCTTGGCTAATGGTTCGGCTTCGACCCACTTGGTGAAATAGTCAACTGCCACTACTACGAACTGCTTGCTTCCTCGAGTTTTTATGAAAGGGCCAACGATGTCGATTCCCCATCTGGCGAATGGACACGGCGAACAGATAGTTAGCATATCAACGGCAGGTGTATGAATTCGCCATCCGTGTTTCTGACAAGCTTCGCATCTTCTAACTATTTCGTTCGCGTCATTCTTCATTGTAGGCCAATAAAACCCAGCTCGTACTATTTTTCGAGCCAAAGATCTGGCTCCGGCGTGCTCGGCACATCCCCCCTCATGGGCTTCCTCCAAAACTTTGATTCCTTCTTCTCTGGATAAACATCGGGCATCTGTCGTCAGGAAGGTTTTTCTGTACAAGGCCTCTTGCAGTAGATAATAAAACCGAGCTTGCCTTTCCATCTTTTCTAACTCCTTTTCTGTTCCTTCTCTCTTGCCTTTTAAAAACATATAATTGGAGTTCTCCAATCCGAACTCACCCCGTCATCAATGCTCATTACTTTTTTTTCCCTTTCCACTCCCATTAGCTAACCACCGCGGGTATAGGATTTTTTCGATGTGTCCGATTTCCAACAGCTTCTGGACTTCTCTCTCAATGATTTCATTCTGTTGTTCTCCGAAATGTCTTAACTTTTGCTTGATAGGTCGGACTTCGGGTTTGACATTTAATCTGTGAACAGCCACATCTGGATCTATTCCCTTCATATCTTCTGGTTTCCATGCGAACAAATCCGCGTTCCCTTTTAATACTTCTATTATCTCCTCCTCGACCTGCTTAGCTAGGTATCGACCAATGCGAATGGTATGACCAGATCGCTTCGGAATTAGCTCGACGCTCATTAATTCTCCTTCTTCGAACTCAGCCGTGTTCGCTTCTCGTCCTTTTTTGTGACTAATATCTCTTTCTCGATCAACATTATCCCTTTGTTCTGAACTCCGTTTTCGGGACTCCAACTGACGAACTGCAGTAACATAGCATCGTCGAGCTGTCTGTTGGTCTCCATGAACCCTTCCTATACCCAGGACCCGGCCCTGGTCATTCTCGATAGGAAACTTCATCATCAAATGTGCTGGCGAGATGATTGCTGCGTAAGTACCTAAAGATGGTCGACCTAATATAACATTATATTGAGAGGGCGCATCGACCAATAGGAATGTTATAGTCCTGTTTTGCTTCCATTCCCCTTCTCCTAACACCATAGGTAACTGTACCTTGCCCAGAACAGCTACTGCTTCTCCAGAAAAGCCATAAAGGGAGGTTTCTACTGACTTCACCTCCACCGTCGATCTCATCTTCCTAAAACAATCCATGAACATGATATCCACGGAACTTCCTGTATCCACAAATATCCTCTTAACCTCAAAACCTCCAATTTCCGCAGAAATTACTAGCGCGTCGAACTGGGGACTTTGGATGACAACCTTATCACGAGCTCCGAACTCTATCACAACGTCATCAAAGATAGTTTGAACCTCAATATTCTTTTGCCGGACTGAATTTAACCTGGCCTTGCGAGCTCTATTCGAGTCCCCATCAGTAGGGCCTCCGATGATCATGTGTATCGTCGGCCTTTCCTCTCTTGCGGGCTCATTATGTTGTGGATTCGGTGGAGGAGGAGGTAGTTCGGGCTGTTCTCGTCTTCTATCTCTTCTTGGCCCTCGCCGGCCATTTCAGTTGTCTCGCTGTTCGCGTGGAGGTTGCCGAACATATCGGGCCAGTTTGTTTTCTCTAATCAATCTCTCCAATTCATCTTGCAGATGCCAACATTCGTCCGTGCCGTGGCCATACTCGTTCTGGAACCGACACAACTTCCCGTTACCATAGGTAGGTGGCTTTTTAGGATTCGGACTCCAGGTTGCTGGCCATTTTAATTGGGGCAGATTCCAGATTTCCATTAACACTTGTTCGGGCGGAATCGTCAATGGCGTGTATCGTTCATATTGTCTTCGAGCTCCTCTGTTGTCTCTTAAGGGTGGCGGTGCGAACTTGGTTTGGGATTCTCCGAAGTGTCGCTTTCTCACGTTTTTCTGTTCTCGTGCTCTGTTCGGTCGGATGGAGCTCTCTCCTTTCTTCATCCGAACTGCTTCTTCCAAATTGATATACTTAGTAGCCCTTTGTAATAGATCGTCAAAATTCAGGGGGGTCTTCTTTACTAGAGAGGTATGCAGATCACCCTCTCTCAATCCTTGAATAAATGCGCTGACCACCAGATCGCCTGAAGCCTCCGGGGCTTCCAGGACGGCATCTGTAAATTTTTTGACATAGTCTCTCAACGTCTCCTCTGTTTTTTGTCGAACTCCGAATAACGTCTGAGCGGATCGCTTCTGCTTCCGAACACTGGCGAACTGATGTAAGAACATATCTGACAGCTGCTCGAAGCTGTGAATTGTCCCATCGCTTATCTGACTGAACCAGGTCTGAGCAGCTTTAGTAAGGGTAGTGGCGAACACCCTGCACTTAATCCCTTCTGAGTACTGGTGTAAAAGAGCGGTGTTTTCAAATCGACACAAATGCTCCCAAGGGTCAGCAGTGCCATCATACTCGAAATTAACTGGGCGAAAAGAGACAGGCAGCTTGTCCCTCATGATTAGGTCCGAAAAAGGATTTCCCCTTGAGTTTCGCGGAGCCTGACGAGTGTTCTGATGGACTTCTCTCCGCAGTTCAGCAACCTCCTCTGATGGATTGGTACGTTCCCGTCTTTGACCCCTGGGCTGGTCGGAACGACTTTCCCTTTCGTTAGCTTGTGACTTGTCTTCTGGCTGATTCTTCTCTATCTCAATTTCCGTACCCTCAGGTTGTCCTTTGACATGAGCAGTCAAGGCCTTTTGAACTGCCGCCGATATCAAACCGGAAAGCTCTTCAGGAGTCAAAGTAATGGTGTGGGGAGGATTATCCGGGACGGTGTTTTGGCTGTCCCCTTCTTCCTCACGATTCCTCGATGGTTCACCCACCTCCGTTCTCTGCGTTCCTCTAGTGTTTACCATATTTGTTCTCAACGTCTTAACCCAAAATTTCCCACAGACGGCGCCAATTGATGTTGCTCCGGTTTGACGTGGTCTTCTCGGAGTCAAAAACTCGAAATCTCGAACGGTCGGACCCAACGAGCCTACAAAACAGACACCGGGAGGGGTTCCCGGCGTAGGGACTCCGACGCTCAAGTCAGTCGAAAAAGCTCTGAAATCTCTCAAGTAACGTAATCTCTCAATTTTGTGTATTGTGTGTGTAAAGTGTAAAAGGACAAGGGTATATATACTCCCTGATACTTGTTGCAGTAGAAATAGGAGTCCTGATTGTGTTGGGCGTGGGAGTCCTCCGGAAATCAAGGGTTAGCTCGATATCAGCCTAAAAATCAGGGATATGAGTAACAAACCCGTGAAAATAGCGGGCAGTTAAGATCACTTCGCTTTCACATCATTCAGTTCGTAGATTCTTATCCGAGCTAATGTAGTTCGCCGGGACAGGCGTAGTTCGCCTATTAAAGTAGCTCGCTAGGACAGGAGTAGTTCGACCTAACTAAGAAAGACATCCGGTCTGGATAAATTCGGTCGTGTTCAGTTCGGTTCGGGTTGAGGCATTCAGTTCGATCACATCACTATAAAATAATTATTTTTAAATAATAAATGAAATATATATTAAAATAGAGGATATTTTACAACAGTACAATCACCCCAACTTCCACAACTGTACATGATTGAAATTATATATATATATATATATATATAGTGAACATCGTCCCAAAATTTGAAGTTGCAGTTTGCTTAAGAAATATCCTTTATTTTTTGTCTTCTTCTTAAGTTATAGTACTAATCATCATCTTTAAAATAATGACATTTATTATTTGAAGTAAAAGATAGAGATACTATTATTAATTCTACAAATTCGACTGAAAAACCTTCTGGTTATATTTGTAAATTGCTTTATGTAGAAGTTGAATATCAGAGTTGTGCAGAGAATACAAATATATTTGAATAATTTATTGAAAAACAATGTTACATAGTTTGATGGTTTTTTTTATAGTGTGGGCACTTATTTAAACATTATAATAAGTAATTGATATTTTAGAAGAACCAAAAAAATCATTTTCTGAAAATAGAAATGCCGAACACATTGATATTATCGGAAAATGAAACCAAACATAGCGTATAAATTTAATCTTCTATTTAAAAAAAAAAAAATCAATTTTGGATTTCAAAAAAAGGAAAAAGCAGAGCTCATTCAAAATGTGACTTTGAACCAATTATGTAATTTTTTGGGAAAATTGGGACAAAACCTACCACAAAGTCACCAATAATACCAAGTCTGCCAAAACATAAACATAAAATGAAGCAAAAGGTATTGGAATTTGGTGGAACTTATAAAATAAAATAATCCAAAATTGATGTGTGAAGATTGAAGACCAACTTAATTTCATGGGTGTGTATACCCTTGAAAAACTAGATTTATGGATTGAATTTTGTGGAATGAATTATTAATCTACATATATAAAATAAGGATTGATTTTGCCGAACAAATTTGAATTGATGATATTGACGTTTTGTCTCATAAAATTATATTTATAAAATAAATGATTGCATATATTTATATATTCAAAAGTAACAATTATTTATATTGTTGTCATTCCATTTTAAGATAGCAATTCTTATGAGTTGCCAACATAATGGTGACTTTCGATTTCTTTGTTTGACGTTTTTTATTTTTAAAAAAACTAAACTTTCACCATCGAAAATACAATTAATTATAACAACTCTAATACTCCAAATATAGGGTGATGTTGTCGTTATTACCGACAATTATGTTTGTCAAATAGTATTTTGATTTCAGTGACATATCATTAAATAATGGTTAAATTGAATGGAGGGAGTCGATGCTAAGACGTAAACAATTAAAAGTTCCATTTTAAACATCGATCTTAAAAATATTTCAATTTAGTATTTTGTTCTTTTACTAAATGGCATGCACTCAAGGAGGACATCATATTATTAAACATAAATAGATTTTAAAAAAAACAACATTTATATATATATATATATATATATATATATATATATTTCATTTGGTATGATGATGTCTAAATCAAAAGGTTTTTAGATTGCTAATTCACAAACTTATAAGATTGTACCCACATTCAAAACTAAACATGTTTTTTTTTTATAAAAAATAGTCATCGGAAAACTAAAATATTCTATTAAACTTCAAACATTAGTCAATGCATGAGCCAGATACTATAAGAACTCCTTTTAAAAAAAGAATTTGATTCCCGTTCTATTGGACTCGATTTTAGTTGATATTTAAAAGTTGATTGTATTTTAAGTTCTCCAATTTTTAGATGAAAATATATCAAAAATTGAGTATGGTATAATAAAATTTGAAAAGTTCATTGTTGGAAAAATCCAATATTGGGCTTCCACGTGTCAAATTAAATATGTATAGATGTCTTAAGAAAGCCCAATTAAAGTGATCCACTAACGTTTAAAATATGGGCTTACATAAGTATCATAATATTCATGGGCTTTTATGTGTAGATACCATTAAGTGATTTTCAATTTGTTGAGTGACCAAATTGAAAATAAAGGAAACTCATTATTATAAGTTAGGGTTATGGTCCCCAAACATAAGTTTCTGCACTCCATGCTCTGTATTCTCTCTACGGAAAAGTGAAAACAGTGAACTGATAGTTTGGTAAACCATACCAGTTAAAGCACGAATCTTTTCAATAATCGTATTTACAATAATCGATCTATGGATTTAGGTACGCTTTCACTTTATGGTTATTGTCTCTTCTCTATTTCAGTTTATCATTGTAAATCTTAGGTTTGGAACTTATGTGCTGAAGCATGTTTATGTGTGATTAATACATGCTAATTACGTAATTTATTCTCTAACAAGTGGTATCAGAGTCACTCTATGTATGATTCTCTGAATTTTAGGAAGAATTTAATTTTTCTTGATTCACAAGAAATTAGGGCTTCGTACTTTTTTTTCCAATTAAGAGAAATTGTTTACCAAGTGCTTTTGTTTTGATTCGTATGGATCGTATTCTGGATATCTAAATGGTTTAATTTGGTTTGATTATTATCAATTGCGATCTAAGTTGGACTTTTGGAAATAAGAATCTGTAATTATTAATTATTCTTTCTGAAGTCATGTGTTTATGCTTGAGTGCATTAGATAAATTTTTTTTTTGTTTTATTTGCCCATATTGTTAGCAACTGTGTAATTGCTTTTGATTCAAATTGATATGCACAATGTGTTGGTGAATTATGTTCTGCTCTTTTGCTGTCAGAATTATTAATTTAATTTGGTATGGATTTGTTTCTAGTTTATATGAAATTCAGTTGGGGTTCTGAATGGATTCAGAGTTAAAAGCGATTCTTATCATTATTATTAATTAAACATGCTCCCTATTTTTTGATTGATTTCGGATTAAGATACATCTTTTGTATGTATGAAAACATGATATAATTTTGTTGGGCATCTCATGTTCCTTTTAGTTTACTAATATTCGAGATGGGCTGATTGAAACATGAAGTCGCCAAAGTGACCTCTCTTGTGTAGATCTCTCCATTGAGAATATTGGGTTGGTTGTGGATGTATATATTTATGCGAGCATAAATCGGCCCAAAGGAAGATTAATACTTGGCTCGAAGTACACAAACACCTGTAGTGGTAGATACATAACAATTATAAGGTTTTTCGTGTGAGTAATAAGTCGGCCCAAAGGAAGACTGTTGCTTGACATGATTTTATTGTTAGTATTTGATCATTACACAGAGTTGACCACTTACGAGTTAATATTATTGTCCAAAGACTTGATATTAATGTTGTGTTAGGTGTCTCGAGATGTTACCATCATATTTGAATTTCTTGATTGTTCTTTTGGTTTTATGTGAGCATAATAGTTATTTTGTTTTATTATTCTCTGTTCAGCTATGTCTGCTACTTCAGTGTCTGCCAACATTAACAACATACCCATGCTTAATGGGTCTAATTTTAAGGATTGGAAGGATAATATTCTAATCACTTTGGGCTGCATGGATCTTGACTACGCATTAAGGGTAGAGCAACTTGCTTCTCTTACGGCTGAAAGTTCTCCTGATAAAAAGAAGAATTTTGAGAAGTGGGAGCGCTCAAATCGCATTAGTCTAATGATCATTAAGCGTAGCATTCCGGAAGCCATTCGAGGCGCCACTGCATCTGAGGAAATCACTTTGGCCAGTGAATACCTTGCCTGTATTGAACAACGTTTTGTGAAAAACGATAAGGCCGAGACAAGTACGCTTCTGGCGAATTTGATCTCAAAGAAGTATAAGGGTAAGAGAAACATAAGGGAGTACATCATGCAAATGCTCATTATGCTTTAAAATTAAGTGCATTGAAGCTCGAGGTGTTTGAGGACTTACTTGTACATTTGGTGCTTATATCTCTTCTTGCACAATTCAGTCATTTTAAGGTCAGTTACAACTGTCAGAAAGAGAAGTGGACTCTTAATGAGCTCATTTCATACTGTGTGCAAGAGGAAGAAAAGTTGAAGTAAGAAAGAACTGAAGTTGCTCAACTGGCCACTGGTTCTAAAGATAAAGGAAATTGCGTGAAAAGAAAGCCTGTTGAGAAAGCTGCTACGGATCAAGGTCCAACACAGAAGAAACAACAAAACAACTTTCAAGATAATAAAAATTGTTACTTCTGTGACAAACCTGGACACAAAAAGAAAGAATGCACCAGATTTCATGCTTGGCATGCAAAGAAAGTACTAATCTTACTTTGGTCTGTTCTAAGGTTAATTTCGCTTCAGTACCAAGAAACAATTGATGGTTAGATTCTGGTGCTACCACTCATATAAATGTATCAATGCAGGATTGCAGGGTTGCCTGAGTTGCCAAAAGCTAAGTGATGGTGAAAGATACATCTATGTGGGAGATGGCAAATCGGTAGAAGTGGAGGCAATAGGGCATTTTAGATTGTTATTACAGACTTGATATTTTTTGGATTTGAAAGATACATTTATTGTACCATCTTTTTGACGAAATTTGGTTTCTATTTTCATGTTGGACAAATGTGGTTTTACTTGTTCATTTGGAGATAGTCAGTTTAAACTTTCAAATAATTCCAGTTTTGTGGGCACTGGCTCATTAAGTGCATTTGACAATCTATATTTGCTTGATATTGTTCCTTCATATAATGAATCCTTGCATGTTGATGTTAGAGGTACTAAGCGAAAATTAAATAAAGAAAATTCGGCTAGCCTATGGCACAAGCGCTTAGGTCATATATCGAGAACCAGAATTGAGAGGCTTGTGTCGGATGATATTTTAGATACACTTGATTTTTTTGATCTTACTATATGTGTTGAGTGTATTAAAGGAAAACAGACCAAACAAAAGAAATTAGGTGCCTAAAGAACTAAAGATGTCTTAGAATTGATTTATACAAATATTTGTGGGTCATTCCCTATGGCTTCTTGGAATGGTCAACAATATTTCGTATCATTCATAGATGATTATTCAAGATATGGGTATCTATATTTGATCCATGAAAAATCAGAGGCATAGGACATGTTCAAAATATTTAAGGCAGAGGTTGAAAATCAACTCAGCAAAAAGATTAAGTGTCAGACCTGATCGTGGTGGTGAATACTACGGTAGATATGATGGTTCAGGTGAACAACGTCTAGGTCCTTTTGCTATCTTCCTGAAGGAATGCGGAATAGTCCTACAGTACACTATGCCGGGAACGCCTAGCATGAATGGTGTAGCTGAGAGACGAAATAGAACTTTAAAGAATATGGTGAGGAGTATGATCAGTCATTCCTCCTTACCAGAATCACTTTGGGGAGAAGCACTAAAGACCGCAGCTTACATTCTCAATAGGATACCAACTAAAGCAGCTGGTAAAACTCCATATGAACTTTGGATTGGGCGAAAACCTAGTTTAAATCACCTTCATATTTGGAGATGTCCAGCTGAGGTTAGGTCTTACAAGCCAAATGAAAAGAAACTGGACTCCAAAACAGTCAGCAGCTACTTTATTGGTTATTCAGAAAAATCCAGGGGTTTTAAGTTTTATGATCCCACTAGAAGGTCAATTTTTGAGACGGGAAATGCAGTGTTCTATGAGGATGTTGAGTTTGGGGGGAGAAATAAGGTTAGAGACATTACTTTTGAGGATGAGTTGAATTCGACACCTACTACTGCTTATGACAATGTTCAGATTCTCATTCCTGTCATTGAAGAAGAAGCAGATTTGGAGCCTCAACAGGATAATGTCAAAGATCTTCCCAATCAAGTTGATGAAATAATTCAAGAACAACCTCAACGATCTCAAGAACATATAGAATTAAGGAGATCCACTAGAGAGAAGAGAAAAGCTATTTCTGATGATTACATTGTTTTTCTCCACCAAAATGAGGCATTAAGGAATTAATGGAAGATGATCCTATTAATGTTCATCAAGCCATAAAAGGTCCAAATTCTCAAAAGTGGATTGATGCCATGAATGAAGAGTATAAGTCAATGCAAGACAATCAAGTTCGGGATCTTGTCCCATTACCAGAAGGTTCAAAGCCCATTGGTTGCAAATGGATTTTTAAAATCATAAGGGATTCAAACGGTAATGTGGAAAGATATAAAGCACGTCTTGTGCAAAAAGGCTTTACTCAAAGGGAATATTGATTTTAAAGAGACTTTCTCTCCGGTTTCCTCAAAAGACTCTTTTAGAATAATAATGGCATTAGTTGCACATTATGATCTTGAGTTACATCAAATGGATGTAAAGATAGCGTTTCTCAATGGTGACATTGTTGAGACAATATATATGGTGCAACCTGAAAACTTTGTGTCTGGAGACCCAAAGAATATGGTTTACAAATTAAAGAAATCCATCTGTGGACTCAAGCAAGCTTCTCGTCAGTGGTACCATAAATTTCATGAAGTAGTTGTCTCGTTTGGTTTTGAGACTAATGCTGTTGATGATTGTGTATACCATAAGTTTAGTGGGAGTAAATTTATTTTCTTGGTGTTGTATGTCGATGATATACTACTTGCCACCAATGATTTAAGTTTGTTGCACGATACCAAGACCTTTCTATCAAAGAAATTTGAAATGAAAGATCTTGGGGAGGCCTCTTTTGTATTAGGGATCCAGATACATCGAGATCGCTCTCAAGGCATTCTTGGATTATCACAAAAGGGATATATAGAAAAAATGCTGCAAAGATTTGGCATGCAAAATTGCAAGTCAGGTGACACCCCTGTGGCTAAGGGAGACAAGTTTAGTCTCAGTCAGTGCCCTAGGACTGATCTTGAGGTTAAAGAGATGTAAAAGATTCCCTATGCTTCAGCTATTGGGAGTTTGATGTATGCTCAGGTCTGCACAAAACTTGATTTAAGTTTATTGTTGGTATGTTGGGCAGATACTTAAGTAATCCTGGTATGGATCATTGGAAAACAGCCAAACGGGTTATGAGGTATCTACAGAAAACTAAGGATTACATGCTCACATATAGGAGATCAGATTAGTTGGAGATCATTAAGTATTCTGATTCTGATTTCGTTGGATGCCAATATAATATAAGATCCACTTCAGGCTATATTTTTCTACTAGCAATGAGAGTTGTTCCATGGAGAAGCGCTAAGTAGACACTCATAGTGTCTTCTACCATGACGGCATAATTTGTAGTGTGTTATGAGGCATCGAATCATGGAATATGGTTACGAAATTTTGTCACTGGGCTGCGTGTTTTGGGGAATGTTGAAAAACCACTTAAGTTGTATTGTGACAATAATTCGGTAGTGTTATATTCTAATAACAACCGGAGCTCCACTAAGTCAAAACACATTGACATTAAGTTCCTGGTTGTGAAGGAAAGAGTACAAAGTGGTCAGATTTCTATAAAGCACATTGGGACAGACTCGATGATTGCAGATCCGCTAACTAAAGGTCTACCACCCAAGGTTTTTTATGAGCATACGACTCATATGGGTGTTATGTTATTTCAGCATACTTCGGTGTAGTGGGAGTCTGTGTATATTTTATTACTCTATGTTTATTTTGGACACTATTGTATATATGAATAATGCTGCGCAGAAATACAGTTTTTGATTCATTTGTTTACACTCTATTATTTTATGTATTATGTTGATCTCATTAAAGAATAAGGAAAGGACCAGTTGGAAATAGACATGTTAGACATTATTTTATGTATTATGTTGATTTTCACATTACATGTAATTTCCATGCTACACACCATGAATGATCTGTTGATTAATTGTAATGATATACGTGATTACTGATGGGTCTAGTTACACTTAAAGTGACGAAAGCCTCTTTAGTCCTATGTCAGTGCAGTTGATAATAAGATTGTTTAAAGGGATACGCATACATGTGACAGCAAGGTTTGAGCTCATTTAGGTAATACACATTTGTTCGGTGTCATGTGTAGCCCAAGTGGGAGATTGTTGAAAAAATCCAATATTGGGCTTCCACGTGTCAAATTAAATGTGTATAGTTGTCTTAAGAAAACCCAATTGAAGTGATTCACTAAGGTTTAAAATATGGACTTATATGAGTGTTAATATTCATGGGCTTTTATGTGTAGATACCATTAAGTGATTTTCAATTTGTTGAGGGATCAAATTGAAAATAAAGGAAACTTATTATTATAAGTTAGGGTTATGGTCCCTAAACATCAGTTTCTGCACTCACTCTACAGAAAAGTGAAAAGAGTGAACTGATAGTTTGGTAAACCATACCAGTTAAAGCACGAATCTTTTCAATAATCGATCTATGGATTCAGGTACGCTTCCACTTTATGGTTATCGTCTCTTCTCTATTTCAGTTTATCATCGTAGATCTTAGGTTTGAGACTTATGTGCTGAAACATGTTTATGTGTGATTAATACATGCTAATTACGTAATTTATTCTCTAACATTCATAAGATATGAAAAATTATTCAATTTTTCAGAAACTTTTTGGATTAGACATGGAACAAATATAAAACAAAAAATACATATTATATTTTGATAGTAAGACCAAGATTAAATACGTTATTAAGAGCATCAGCAGCAAGGCGTTGGAAAAGCGCCAGCCGCCATTTTCCATCCTCCAGCAATGCGCCACCCACCGCTGTATTCTGAAGAAATGCACAGTGTGGTGCTACATGCAGCACCACACTGTTTCAGCGCTAAACATTTTATTTTTTTTATTTTTATTTTTTTATATTTTGTAAATTTTGTTCTTTTCTTTTCTTTTCTTTTTTTGTGATATGTGGTGATATTTTATATTTGTTATTTGTGAAATTGTCAACATAAATTGTATTATAAAAATATTAAAAATAATACGAGTGGTAATTTTAACGACGTGGATGATAATAAAAATATTTAAAATTAATATGGGTGGTCATTTCTTAACATAGATAGTAAAAATTAGATAATCGAGAAACAATTATATTAAATTACTAAAAATAGATTAAAATACATGAAAATACAACATAAAATAACTGAAAATTAAATAAAATACATGGAAATAAAACATAAAATTACTAATAATAACAATAAATCTAATAATCAGAGAGACCAGCTCCAGACCCGGACCCTCTAAGATTTGGAAATTGTCCAAACATATCAAACATATTAGTAGGTTTTGGTACTTGAGATTGTCTCATCTTCTACATAATTATTTGTTGTTGTTCTTGGAAGTATTCACGTTTTACTGGATCAGCAATCGTGTCCAAATCAATGAGTAGTATGTTATCTTCTCTAGTCATTTCATATTGGTAATTGGTTGCTGCAGTTCTTTGTTTTTGTGCTTCGATTTTTTGTCTTTGCACCTCAATTTCACGCTCTCTATTTGCAGTCGAAGTTGACAATAATTCTCATAATTTCTCATTTTCCTCTTTTATAGTGTTTAAAAAAGAAGACATATCTTCACCCTGTTTCCTTTTCAATTTGGACTTTTTTACTCCTTGTGGCCGTTGTGATGAAGAACCACCACTTATATTATCGTCGCTTAAATTGATTGAAAATGAAGGTGCAGAAGGGTCGGGAGAAATTGGAGACTCACTAACAACTTCTTGAGGTAAAGGTGTTGAGAATCCGCTTGTATTTTCAGCCTGCACAAATTCTTTCAAAATAGACCACACATGGTCGAATTTGAACATTTCCTTATTGCCTTTTTGTTGCGCAAACAACTCATTTGCTTGTCGAATCTACAAAGAATGTTGAAATTTATTAGAGAAAATATTTATGGCATATATAATAGTAAAACATAATGATAATTACTTACGATATTGAGCTCATTTGCACCGCTTGGATTCTTATATTCAATTTGGCGCAAACAACCATTGAACTTTCTCGTATCTTTGAGAATTGCTTACATACGGCATTGTAGTGATCTTTGGTTACGCTCTTTTAGATTAGAGCTTGGCATTTCAGAATTGAACGTATCTGTAATGCGTTTCCAAAATAGATCTCTGGACTGGTTTATACCAACAATTGGATCTTGCGAAATTTGAAGAAAGATACTGCAAAGATATTGATCTTCAGCATTTGTATAATTAGTACTGCGTGGCTTCGACATTTTAGAGAGAATAAGATATAATGTAAATGAAGACTCGAAGAGATTTTGGAGAGATGTGTTTTAGATGTATGATATATCTTCACTATTTATAGAATGCTAGAACTACCAAATTTATTTATTCTACCCAACTTTCTACCTACCCAATTGGTTCTACCTACCCAATTGGTTCTACCTATCTTTCTATCTACCAAATTGGTTCTACCTACCCAATTGGTTTTACCTAACTTTCTACCCAACTTTCAATTATTGTTGGTTATATAATGATCATATGCTAGAATGATTTTTTTCATTGTCTTCTACCTCATTTTCTTACATTCTTCTTCTATTCTACTAGCCTCACAATCGAAAATGGATTTCAACCCTTTCAACCCATCTTATTCTTCAAGCTCATCCGATGAAGAGTTTCAACAACGGATGGCAAGTTACGATGCAGAGCAAGAAATACTCTTGCAACAAATATACAACAACAATCAAAAGATGGAAGAATTTATTAGGCTTCAAAATATCAATTCTACGAGTGGAGGCTCAGTTCCAGGCCGTAGAACCATCCATCGTGACCGAGAAGGAGCAGCACAAAACCTCTTCAATGACTACTTCTCTGAAAATCCAACATTCAATGAAGAACAATTTCGTCGACGATTTCGAATGTCCCGAAATTTATTCCTTCGTATTGTTGGTGATGTTTCTAATCATGATCATTATTTTGTGCAGCGAATGAATGCAGCTGGAAAACTTGGTTTGTCTACACTCCAAAAAATTACAGCTGCATTTCGACAACTAGCATATGCACTTCCAGCAGATGCAATTGATGAGTACATCAAAATTGGAGAGTCTACATCACTTGAGTGCGTTAAGAGGTTCTGTCGTGCTATTGTCGGAATATATGGAGAGCATTATCTGAGATCACCCACTTCTAATGATGTTCCTAGACTACTTTATATTGGTAATCAACGTGGCTTTCCAGGAATGTTAGGTAGTCTAGATTGTATGCACTGGAAGTGGAAAAATTGTCCAACAGCTTGGGCAGGACAATATGCCGGACGAAGTGGATCTCCAACAATTATTCTTGAAGTTGTAGCTGATTATGATCTGTGGATTTGGCATGCATATTTTGGGATGCCGGGATCAAACACTTATATTAATGTGTTGGAGACATCTCATCTTTTCTCTAATCTTGCTACAGGTGTTGCTCCTCCGGCACATTATGTCATTCAAGGAAAGGAATATAATATGGGATATTATTTAGCTGATAATATTTATCCCAAATGGACGACTCTTGTGCAAACTATCCATTCACCAAATGGTCCCAAAAAATAATATTTTGCAACAAAACAAGAAGCATGTAGAAAGGATGTGGAACGTGCATTTGGAGTTCTTCAAAGTAAATTTGCAATTGTGGCGAATCCAGCACGTTTTTGGTTGAAAAGTGATTTGCAAGATATCATGACTGCATGCATAATAATGCATAATATGATAATAGAGGATGAACGAGATCTTGATGCTCCGATTGAAGAAAACATGGAAGTGCCACCCTCGGAGATCGAATTTGCAGATAATGAACCAACTCGCTTTCAAGATTTTCTTGGTCGACATAAACAAATTAGAGATGCGTATGATCATTTTACACTCCAAAATGCTTTAATTGATCATTTGTGGGATGAGTATTCTAATTCAGAAAATTAGAAATTATCACTATGCATCATTTATTTCACTTTCAATAAAATAAGTCTTTTTTTTGTTTTCATTTTGCTTGTGGATTTTATTTAATTAATTAAATGATTTTTTTTATTATATAGAGTAAACATTATATTAAATAATGTTTACATGTGTAAATATATTATTTAATTATAAAAATAAAATACAAATATAATTAAATAAATTAATAATTAAAAATATTAAGAAATATTTTTTTTTAATGTAAAATTTAATACAAACTGTTGAAGATAAAATATTATTTCTACATTAAAATGATGCAAATTCTGCATTACTTTAGTACAGACTGCTGGAAATGCTTTAAGTCAATCCATAAATTCGAGCCATCATTCTCATTAATGGAGGGAATGAGAGAGAAGCCAAATAAACTTCATTAGTCAACAAAATGTTCCTAATTCTTAAATGAATTATTTAATAATAATGGGCTTGAAATATTTCGACATTTCACAGACGTGAAAGCAATCCCATGTGCCATTGATCATTATCATTGGTCCAACCCTTTTTCGTTGACTGCAATGCAAAGGCTACTTCCTATTACCGCAACTATTTATTGTGCCTTCAATTTTATTACAAACACCTTATATAAAATCGTCTCACCACTTTAATATTCATTTAAATTTATTTACATTCTGAATGTAAAGTTTCATTTTCATTTTCATTTTGCAAGTCAAATTTTATTTATACGGTATAAGTCTAACTAACATTGTATTACTTTTTTTTTTTTCAATTACATTCTTTAAATTTGTTTTTATGGTTGATCACATTAATATTAATTCTCTTATAAGAAGTATAACCAAATAGATTAAGACCGCGGATATTGACAACTCCCTTATTTCCGAATACATCTTTAAATTTTTGGACAAAAATAATCTTTAAAAATATCCTTTTATATAATTTATAAAATTAAATATATTAATATTATTTAAATCCTAATACCATAGATTAATATACCACGTAATATACAAATATCAATTACCAAGAACTAATTGCAATCAACAATTACTCCATGAGCAATCCTTTAAAAAAAATCACTCAATTAGAATGAATAATTTATGACAAAGTAAGCACTAGTGATTGTTTTTAGAAGGTACCGCCTATTGTTAATGTAGCCAATCCACGTCAACAAGTTCTATAATTGAGATAGCATGATATTGGACATTTCAATGATTTCATCAATGGCAATTTAGGATTAATTAACTCATACAATTTATCAATTTTTTTATAGATTAATCTATCGAAAAAAGAAGGATGCCTGATTCAAAATTCCAAGATTATTTCTGATGAGACCGTTTTAGGGATTTAATCAAAAATAAATTCACAATCCTTATAAAAAATTTGTAGAAATAAATTTAATCAGTATATAGTGAGGCTTAATCTCACAAAATTATATGTAAGAGTGTCTCATGATTATTTAATTGTTTTTAACTTATTTATTGTAACAAAAAATACATACCAATTGAGGGTTTTTATTTTCTAGCAATGACAATTTTCAAGAAGAAAAAATGATATTTTTTTAATTTGTAGTAAAGTAATTCGTCTACTAAAAGAAAAGAAAAGAAAGGCCTGTTTTCCACTCATAAGCAAAAATTTACAATTCCACACCCAAAAAAGATTTTATTTACAATGTAATTCATATCATACTACTATTAATCAAAAGCCAAAAATATAAAAGACAAGGGTAAAAAGGGAACATCCTATTAGCTGTATAGAAACCTGTCGCGTATCTTTTCTTCAGAACCACCGTGGAAAAACGAGTTATATTCAACAACAATCGCATGAACTTCCACGCGCCTCCTGAAATCAGCTTCTACTCACGCGCCGTCGTCTGATTGAAATCCTCAGCGGTCCAAGAATCCGAACGCCGACCTGACGAAAACCGTTTCACCCCTCCCAAACTGGGAGCCTCAGCAGGAGTTTCAAATTCTCGAACTTTCGAGCTCACGCTCGGCCGCGGCCGCTCGACCACCGCCGGCTTCTCCTCCTCCTCCGGCGCCTCCACCACCTTCCGACTCCCCGACCGCGACGATTTCTTACGACCTTTCTTCGACTTGAACATGCTCATGACCTTAGAGTAGAAACCAGTCTTCTGCTTCTCGCCGCCGCTTCTCGATTTCGCCAGCGGTTTCTCTTTCCTCTTCAAGGAATTCGACCGGCGCCGGCCGCGCTTCGATCGGACTCTTCCCATGCAAGAAACCTTCGGAGAACCGGGTTCGGCGACAGAAACCGTTGACTTCCCCGCCGGTTCGGGCCGTTTAGGGAACAGCCTAATATTGGCCGGTCTGCAGGATCTCCGTTTAGAATCCATATAATTGGTTTTCTGAGTTTTGGGCAATCCGATGATCGCCGCTTTGGATTTCAAACTAACGGAATAGCGCTGGGAATTGGAGTTAGAGCTAGGGTTTATGCTCGGATTCAAATTCGTCGAATTGGAATTGGAATTCCCTTTCGTTGATTCCTTCCGCTCATAGAACACGTTCCGATCGAACCAATCGTACTCGGCGTCTTTCGATAGCCAGAAGGATCCCGGCGGAAAGTCCGGGTCAACCGCGATGACGTCACTTTCCGTCGCGTCGTCGTCGTCCGCTTGCGGCTCACACGCGATTTTGCTGTCGCTGCACCCGCCGGCGCAGGCTGAAACTAGGTTTTCGAGATCGACTTGAGGCATTGGTGGTTTGAATGAATGTAGAGAGAGAGAGGAGAGAGAGGGAGAGATGGTGGGAAAGGTGGAATAGAAATAATATATAATGCATGAAAGAGAAGAGTAGGGGTTTCAAACCATTGACTGCTGATTTCATATGTCATTTGTTTGATCTGCTTTTGTACGTACATATCATATTTGATGCACCACTTTTTCTAGAAAAGCTGAGAGGAAAAAGAAGCTTCAAATTTTCATGTCAAAATAATACAATTGATCATGATTTCGATGTTTTTCACTTTGTAAATAACAAGTAACAAAAGAATATATTACATTGTTGTTAACTATGTGTTATGATATTAATTGTCTATGAATATTTAGTTCATGTCCTATGGACCTATTGTATTAAATAAGTGCATTCCACTAGCTTACAATAGAGTACTTGTCAGTAACAAAGTCAGAATAGACTCTAGCTTCTATATATATATATATATATATGGTAAAATATGTTTTATAAGAGTTATTATTCCAAACGAGCTAAGTAAAATTATAAAAATATCTAGAGTGTGGATAGATTTTTAAAATCTTTTCCAACTCTTGGATAGTCAGATAAGTAAACACAATTGCAGTTTGTCCTAGAGATTAGATGTTTTATTGAGTAGCTCGAGAACTAACCTATAACATATATGGTGTGACATTATATCAACTTAGCTAAAATGTTCAAAGATGGGAGTCTAACTAGCTCATTTGTGTAATATTTGAAGTTATAATCAACAAACAAGTAAGGTTACCTTTTAAAAAAAACTAAATAAGTGTACGTAAAGACACAATTTTATATAGGTTTTAGAATGTTATAATTGTTCATTTCTTTCTAATCTTTCAGTTGAATCTAATAATTTGAATTTTTGGAAAATACACAATTTAGTTTGGGAAGCTGATAACTCTACTCACTTCAAGGATTAATTATATCTTTCTGTAACATTATAGTGTTTCATCTAATCTTTCATGATATGAATTGTTTTCGAATCATTTAGGAAAACAACACACAATTAACCTAGTTTTCGAAGGACAGACAATTTCCTACTGTGTTTACAAGTTGGTTTAGAAGGATATCCAAATTAATAAGATAATATTACTCTTCTAATCTAATTTAATTTCATTATGAAGTGTCTTGAGATTTTTCTTAATGTCTGAAAGCTTAAATGTTTGAATGTTTTACTTTGTTAAATCATGTAAATGAGTGATGTGTTATTAAACTGATTTTACATTTACCTATCATCTACGAAAAATATATTAATAAATTTATTTTTAATGTGTCGAATTGTCAAAATAGGGTGGTGGAAATACGAGATGAAGGGTAGATGGTCATTCTTATACATATAGCTAGCGTGTATATATTATGATATGAAATATCAAATAAAACATATGTTGATATTCAATTTATAATTACTACCACATTTTAATTAAAAAAATTCAACACCCTTTTTAGTTTAGTTTGTGGCAATCAAGTTACATGGTGCAATTTTTCAACCTTATTTGATGTTGCATCTATGTAAAACTACAGTATTTTAGTAGTTTAATTATAATAATTATGTCATATTATATGTTCATTTTAATAATATACTATATTTAAGTGTTACAAAAAAAAAAAAAAAGAGTCAGAAACTAATTGATACACGAAAGAAAATACTTGAATTATTTATGAATCACATGCTAGGTTGTGTGGGTGAATTCCAAACAATTGAAGTGTTTCATCATTAAGAAACAAAGGAAGCCTGACCATGTGACTGTGTCGGTGGCTCGAATCTGTCTCACTTGCCCTATCTTTCAACCATTTTTAAATTATATTTATTATTTTTTGGTGGTATTCGGTGGATGTTACAATCAAATATCATCATATATAATAATAAAATATTATAAATATAAGATGTATGTCATGATATTGGTCATATTGTGACCAATGTTACAAACTTATAATTTATTCTCTTTTGATCCACAAGTGACACATGTCATAATTTTATTGATGACGATAGATTTTTTTTATATAATTTAAAGTGTTGGTATCAAAAGTAATTTTATTAAATAAAAAAATTATTAAAATTCATTAAAAAAAATCTCTATAAATAGAGTTCAATACTGACATATTTTCTATTTTGTTCTTCTAAAAATTAATTGACATTGATAATTAAATATATAATTTGTACCTTTTATATTTGTAATTTAGTCGGCATCTATTTGTAGTTTGATTTTTTTTTTTTTCATATTCCAATTATTGTACTTTTGATTTAGTTATTGTGATTTGTATGTTATTTTAAGTGTATGATAAAACAATATCCTTATTATAATTGCGGAATTAATATATCAAATATTTTTTCATCTATTTTTACATATTTTAAATATAATAAAAATTGCTCACAAAATAATATACAATTATTAATGAGAAAAAAATTGGATTGGATTGGATTGGTGTCACTAATAAAACATGAAAAATTTGGAATTGAGTTGTGTTGTATATTGTGTAGGTGAAAAAGAGAAGAAGAATTAGAAAATAAAAATGAAAATCGTATGTATTTTGGAGAATATAAATGCTATTTTTTTAAGTTAGATTTTTTCTTAATACAGAGTTAACTTCATAGATTATTTAAGGATTAATAACATTTTCCTATCCGAACTATACCTGATTTTACAATTTTTTTATATAAATTTTGAAATGTTGCACTTTATCGTATGAATTTTAAATTTGTTGTATTTTACGATATTGAACAAATTATAGTCATACATGTGTTCTAAATCAACGATTAGGATTTGTCTAATACCGTAAAATGTATTAAATTTAAAATTCATACGGCAAAATGCAACATTTATAAGTTTATACCAAAAAATGTAAAATCACGTATATTTTAGATGGGAAAATATTTTAAATGACTACTGGGTAATGGCATCAAAATATTTTCTTTTCAATAAATCGAGAGTTATTTTTAATAATAAAAGATGTAAACTATAATAATAATAATAATAATAATAATAATAATAATAATAATAATAATAATAATAATAATAATAATAATAATAATAATAATAATAATAATAATAATAATATTTTCATAATTGGTCATGTAATTATTTGGTCCTACCAATTTTTGAACCACCAAAGTTACGGGTTTCTATTTGTGTTTTAAGTTTTAATGAGTTTTCCAATTTTAATCCGATTTAATTAGAATTTGATTTTTTTTTTTCTTCTCATGTGATGATTTGAATTCAGGATTTTGGTTATAAGGGCAAAATTTTATTTTTATGGCACAAATTGGACAACAAATCCCCAATTTAATTTGAAACGCATGAGTAGATTCTTCCTCAATTTTGTCACATGAACCAATTCCCCCAATCAAAATTTCAAACTGCATTGTATCATAGACGTTTATTTCAACCATCGTTGTCGAAATTTGATGGTTCTAATATTGTATAATATGATTAAAATTCAAAAAATTAAAATTTAAAAGACTATTATAGAAAAATATTTATTTCGACCATCGTTGTCGAAAATTGATGGTTCTATTATTATATAATATGATTAAAATTCAAAAAATTAAAATTTAAAAGACCATTATAAAAAAAAAAGCAAAACTAATATTTCTAAAGCGGAGAATTCAAAAGTTATATTACCAAAAATTAAAATTTCCCAGAATAATGATTGTGTAAGTGAGTAGTCCCTATTAATTTCAAGAGATATTATCAGAAAATATAAAAAGACAAACATTTCCCCTTTCAATGGAAGATTTTTGAATATATTTACCACAAAAAAAAGTCCTACTCTAGTACTAGTAGGCTCGGCAGATTTCTAATATATACCTAACCAATTAATTATTGACCACTAATTCTGCATTTGTTTGTCATGACTTGTGATTGTACATCATATTATGAGACTGCAATTAGGTGGTTTGCAATACAGCTTAGCCAGATAAAGTGAAAATTCTACAAAAACTGTGGGCTTATTTTAGCTCATTTCTTGTGAGAATTTTCACTTTCCCCATTTTTCAATAGAGAATAAAGAATTTATTGAATTTTATGTGAACATTGAAGTTATTACTTGACTTCGAGTACCCATAAATAGAAGTGAAATCTTCTAATATTTTTTAAAATATGAGATGGTTATAACATTTTAGAAAAACAAAAGTCTAGAAAACTTAAAAACATGTTGCAAAGAGAGTTGTGAACATACTTCAAGCATATACATAGTTTATTTTTACTTTTATTTGTACTTTTCTAATCATTTACTTTATGTTGGATTCCAGAATAATATTTTGTTTAAATAATTATTATTTTAATATTTATGCTTGTATTTAAAATATCAATACAGATCCCCTTATTTCACCCCATATATTTTAGAGCACAAACAAGTATAGCAGAACACACACATATATATAATTTAGGAAAATTTCAAATTTTGATGTTATACTTTTAATTTTGTTAATTTATAAATCACTAATTTTACGAGTTTTTATAATAATCTATAAAGTTAACTTTTTCAAATTTAATTCAAAATTCGGTTCTAGATTACAATTGTTAACATGAACACTGGTGAAGTTGATAACATGTCACTCCAAATCAAGCATATTTGTTATAAATGAGAAAATTGATGGCGCTAAATGGAGAATCCTATTATAGAGCGTACAAATCAACTTTCCCTTCAATTAATGCCAAATAAATCAATTTTGTCGAACCACAACCAAAATTCTCAATTTGAAATATTGTATGTCTTGATCGAAGCCCCTTCCCTTCTATTGAAAACCCTTCTAAAGTTTTGTGCTCCAAAGAATTTCTAACATATTTGTATGTTTAAATTATGCTGCAATTATATATGAATTGTGATGTAATCGAATAGAGTAAAACATAATTACTCATACTTGGGCTTAATTTATCTATTACCGAGTGATCTCAAACTTAATTTATTGAAAAAAAAAAAACTAATTAGAATCATTTATTTGTATTCATGATTCATAAGTTTACTTGTGTTCAAATGAATTTTATGAATATATATAATATATGTAAGTTATCCTAATTATAAATATATCAACAAAAGATAATTCAAAAAAATATAATATATTATTTAAAATATATTATAAAAGTGATTATAATTTATAACTAAATATTTATATAATTTTTATAAATAAATGCGTATCGCCAAGTTTGAACTTATCTATTTAGTTTAAGGAATCAGACTAAATAATCTGAAATTGACATTTATCAAACTGAGTTTCGAATAGCTCACAAATGACTTTGTTTACATTATATTTGAAAGTCACCTTACGTAGAAAGATTATCAATGTTCAAGACATTGTTGCGATCATTTTCTTCAATGATATATATATATATATATATATATATATATATTTAAATTACTATTGAATTTTGGTTGATTTGCCCTTCTTAACCTATTATAAGCTAGGTACCTGAAATGCTGGATAATTACAAGTATTATATGTAACTCAGTTGTGTTGACCTAGCTACGTTTTATAATTTATGCATACTCTTTTATTTATATTTTCAGAGCATGCATTGCTATATATTTGTACTTCAAGCTGCGACCGTCCTATATATCAATATAAATAAATAAATTAAAGCCAATATATCTATAATATTGTTATACATGGCCAGTAATGATAGTTGTGTATACATTATTGTCCAATTACTGGCCAAACAATCACTTATTTATTTTTCCATTTAAAAATACTTTACAGTTGAATTTATTCATTGAATATTCAAACCATTTGTATGTTAGATATACTTGTGATATAAAAGGTATTGTTCTTTTTATAAATCCCTCAATATAAATAGTTGGATCCAATTACAAACACGTCTTGTTCATTTCTTGGAATAAATAAAGTTTGGAGTTGGTAAGAGAGCCTGATTATGTTTTATTCAATAAAATTAAAATTTGATATTTAATCACATATATAATTTTTTTAAAGATTCAAATCTTTTCAAGATACATCTATTAGAGAGAATTAATATTAAGTTATTCAACTACTCATATATACTTAGTTTATTGCTTTAATTTATGCAGTTGTTTAGATTCATCATCTTGTAGCTTGATAATTTAGTAATCAATCTGATTTGTGGTCAATTATGATTGCGGATTGGCTTGATTATAGTTTGCAGGGATCATTTTTATGACTATTATTATGAATTTAATTAGTTTGGCACTCTGTACTTGTGTGTAGTGATCTTCAACAATCCATTAATTATATATTATTCAACGGTAAAAATTGGGGCCCCACCTTTCATTACATGATCAATTTAGTCATCCAAGTTATACTTTGTGCAAAGAGACATTCAATCTTTTAAATTTGGGTCAATAAATTCGGAGAAAAAAAGAATTCTTTTAGAATGGGTCTATCAAGCCCTTCACATCTTAAGAATGTTACTATTTTACCCCATAAGTTTAGTGTGCAAAAATTGTATTCGTACAAGATATCAATCTCTATCAAGAAAGTAAAAAATGATACATAATAATCTGGTGGATATACCTAATGGAATCCTAATAAAATAGATTTGAACTTGATTTATGATTAGTTACAATTTATTTATGAAAGTATGATATGCCTCGTATCATTATCATCATAACGTTAGATCAAAATGATAGCTTACAAGTTTTAAAGGGCCAAAATGAACCAAGATTTTATTCAAGAGTCGGATCCCATTACACCTCTTGAATTGAAGAGGTGCTAAATTGGACCAAATAAAAGTTGAGGGACCATATTGCTCATTTAGATAAATATTGAGGGTCAATTTAATAATTTTCCTGATTCAACTCCAAGATGGTATTAGAGCATTGAACACATGATATCTAGTCAAATGCAGAAAAACAATCATCTCATGTTACATCAATTTAATGACTAATACCAAACTCACCACAACTTGCAAACTAACATCACCTGAATTTAAGTTGGATTTGGTAAAACAAACCATTTCAAATCTTGAATAAGCAGAAACATTAAACTAATTACGCTAACCTCAAACACTTGATTAGTTCTAAGTAAGTTGAATTTAGTTGAGAAAGATAAAATAGGACCAGATATTTTAAATTATTAACGAAAGTCATAGCTAAGGTCCCCTCAACAAATTGGTCGTTTATATGTTAACTAGAATACCCGTCCATTTACACTTCAAGATTGTTATCTATTTCTTGAAATGATATATCTTAATTAAATTTAAAATAAATACAGAAGTTAATATATTGTGTCATTCAAACGTTACATTATTTGATAACTAATACATATTAAAATTATGCCGAAATTCTATAAAAAAAGAAAATAAGAAAAAAGAAAAGCAAAAAAAAGGTGTTCTACAAAATAGTTAACTTCATAAGTTGTTAACATGCATAGTAATTAAATTGTATAGATAAGCAGGACATTGGAGTTAATGATTCTCAACTTACTTGTGACCACTTTAATACCGTTTTTGTCTAAAATAAGTTAGTTTGAAATATAAAAAAAAAAAAAAAAAAAACATTTTTTTATGATATTACAGGTTAATTCATCAAACTAGAAGACAAGCTGTTGATTTGCATAAGTGAATTTAAGGAGAGATTTTGAAATTTATGGTAGCAAATCCATTAGTAGTATTTGGATGAGTGTGTATTTGAAATTCATCAATTGCATTTTGAATTAATTTTGAATCATTTTAATGAATTTTAAATCCACTCTAATCTGAATGAATTTGAAATTCATTCATTTAAAATCTTAAATTTCAAATCCTAAATTTCAAACCACTTTATTCAAATGCAATATTAATGAAACTTTATATAACAATGTTGAGTTATGCCTTGAATTTAATCTGTTCGGGTTTCTTGTTGGGCCTTTTACGGGCTTGGCCCATCTGATAGTATCTGATAGTATTTTTATTAGTACTATAAATATACCCTGCTTGTAGGTATCCAGTGATCTCAGATTTATACTCTCTAAAATTATCCTTCTAATAAAATCTGTTTTCCCTCTCTCCGTGGACGTAGCCAACACAACGTTGGTAAACTGGTATTAGAGGGTATTAGAGCCTGATCTTTTGATTAGGGGTTGTGGAGTTCCACACGGTTCGAGTTTTCTTTTCAACAAGATCAAAGATGTTTGCCTTTAATGTAAAAGTTGACAAATTCACCAGGAGAAATAGTTTCGGTCTATGTCAGATCAAGATACGATCTCTGCTAAAACAACAGGATTTATGGATTCCACTTTCTGAAAAATCGAAAAAGGAAGACGTAGATGACGAAGGGTGGAATACCCTAGAGGAAAAGGCCCACTTGACAATCATGCTATGTCTGGCTGACGATGTTATCATCGAGGTTGCTGATCAGGATACTGCCGCTGGTCTCCGGTTGAAGTTAGAGAGTCTATACATGACGAAGTCTCTAACTAATAAGTTGCTTTTGAAGCAACGTCTGTTCCGTTTACGCATGCAGAAAGGTACGTCCCTTCGAGATCATCTGGACAAATTAAATAAAATTTTACTAGATTTGCGTAACATTGATGTTAAAGTAGATGATGAGGATGCTGCTTTAATTCTGTTGGTATCTCTGCCTGAGTCATATGAGATTTTTGTGGATTCTTTTATTGTTGGGAAAGATAGCTTGTCTCTGGAAGATATGAGATCCACCCTTCACACCAGAGAAGATCGTCAAAAGACATCTGGCTCTAATACAGAAAATCAGGCATCAGGGCTAGGGACATGGAAAATCGAAAAATAAAAAGTTTAATAATAAAACTTTGAAAGGTCCTAAATCGGATGATATCTGCAATTACTGTAAAGAACCGAGTCATTGAAAAATGATTGTCCTAAGAAAAAGAAACAACAAGAAAAGAAAGAAGGTCCTAGTGGTTCTACTACTGTAGCACAAACTAATTCGAAATCTGAAGAAGATTTGGCCTTAGTTGCAGATGAACAGTCACATCATAAGGATGTGTGGGTTCTTGATTCTGGGGCTTCATACCATATTTGTTCATACATGGAGTATTTTTCCACTTATAAGCAGATAGATGGAGGTAACGTTAATATGGCCAACAATGTTGTCTGTATAGTATTTGAAATTGGCTCAATCAGAATACAGATCCATAATGGTTTTTTTTACACCTTGAATGAAGTTAGGCATGTTCCACAGATGACAAAGAATTTGATATCAGTGAGTCTACTCGACATCAAGGATTTCAGTTTCAAAGGTGAAGGTGGAGTTATGCATGTCTGTCAAGGTTCAAAGGTTGTTCTGACAAGTCTGAAGCGTGACACTCTATATTTTCTGCGAGGGTCCACTGTAAATGGTTCTGCCGCTGTTGCATCATCTTAAGCTCAGAGCAAGTTTCAACATTGTTTGGATTAGCACGCTCAGAGCAAGTTTCAACATTGTTTGGATTTGCTAAATATCACAAGCTACTAGTTGTCCTTTTTGGTGCAAATCGGAGGCAGAAGGAGAAGTCCGTTATCTGGCATTGTCATGATGCATCTGTATGAAGGATTCAAGTCAAGGTGGAGTTTTGTTGAGTTATACCTTAAATTTAATCTGTTCGGATTTCTTGTTGGGCCTTTACGGGCTTGACCCATCTGATAGTATCTGATAGTATTTTTATTAATACTATGAATATACCCTACCTGTAGGGTATCCAGTGATCTCAAATTTATATTCTCTGAAATAATCCTCTTAATAAAATATGTTCTCCCTCTGTCCATAAACATAGCCAACACAACATTGGTGAACCACATAAATTTATGTCTTCTTTCTTTTACGATCTTATTTTCTTTGCATGTTGATAATTCATCACAACAAACAATAAATAAATTTTACAATATATATTTAATTCATTCATAAAAATATAATCTTATTATGGGTCAATTTTTTTCATAGTTTTGTAAATAAAAATTAATGAATGTTTTAATAACAGTGATAATTTTAATATTAATTTTAAGCAAATAAAAAGCGCAAGAGACGGAGGCTCAACGACAAGGGTTTTGCAGAAGAACGAAATAACACATTAAAATGAGCGGTGGCGGAGGGATGACGGCGGAGGCGGCGGCGCATCTGAGCGAGGGGATTAATCTGTTACTTACTCGGTGGGCTGCACTTCGGATGGCCGTCGAGAATGAGTGGGGCGGCCGTGATTCTCGAGATAAATCCCAGCAGCTCGGCCACCATCTTATCAATCTTTTCACACAATCTAAAGGTAAACTCTATTTTATTTCAATCTTTTCACATATATGATTCAAATTGTCTATATTTCTCTTCGATGTCGAGGTTTGGTGACCAATTCGCGTTGTATTTGGCCCCTTTTTGTTAAAATTTGGCGTTTCCATTAAGCTAGTATTTGTCTGTGAGTAGTGAAGGAGTAAAATTTTGTAATCCTGTTAAGCAATCTGTTGAAAAACCCTTGTGGCCTGGTTGTATTTCAAATTTTTTTTTAATGAAAACTAGCTAGTCAATATCTGCGCTAAATTAAAACAGGGTAAGCTAGGTGCTGAATGTGTTGAGAGAGATGGAGAAGGGGTATCTGTCAATTTTGATAAAGTAAAAATTGCTCTAATTTTTAAGCTAATAATATGATAACTAATTTGTTGCTTTTGGTTTGCAGAGCGAGTGTACATTGATGATGTTGAGGATATGCTTGATGAGTTCATGCTTTCTCTCAATACTGAGATTGGAGATGGAAGCATTGAGGAGGTAATTCCTCTTGATTTATTTCTCCTTCATCCATCAGTTTATGTTAAATTTTATTCATTGATTTACTTTATTTTATGTCTGAATGTGTAGCTAGATTCAACAATTTCCCCATCTGTTAGAAATTCGTAAAGTCTTGATCCACTTATTCGGTCCACCTGTTGCTGCATATTTGTGAATATTTTCAGCATTTTCACCTAATGAAACCGTGAATGATAGATTAACTAGTTTGACTTAAGAACTTCTTCTTCTGGTACAACGTCATGCAAGACCAGGCTCTATGTGGTTTGATTCTCCTTATGTCATGCAAGACAGGCTCTATGTGGTTCTCTTTAGTTTGCTGCAAACATTGTTAGCATGCTAGAGGGTTCTTCTATGAAAAAGATAATGCTTGTATATTCTCCATTCTCCATGTATACTGTTAATACCCCAAAGTAGCTTCTCTAAGGTGATGATTACCAAAAGAAACTAATATCACCTTGTAACTTGGTGATGTTTGATTGATTTCATAAAAAAATCCAACAATACCCATACTTGGATCTTGAAGCTATTTGAGGAACTAGGCATTAGAAGGATATGGTCGCACTTGACATGTTTACTATGTGGTCACACACCTTTTGCTTGCACCTTTTTTCTCAATATGAGGATAAAGTACTAGGAAAATCACATATCAACGAGTTCTTATTTTTTTTCCTCTTTTCTTTTGCGAAAACTTCATTCAGATAGCAGAAAAGTTGATGGTGATGCATGAAGAATGTTCAGAAGGTAATTTTGACTCAATAAAGACACTGCGAGAATCAAATACTCCTTCTGTTTCATACGTCAGACAGGTAATTGTCACTCTCTTCTTTCTATGTTTGTTTGTGAGCTGAAATGTTTCGGACCTTCGGTATTATGTGCTTAGCCTGTTTCTACATTATATATTTTCTGTTCCAAATATTGGTTCTGTTGAAGTTCCATTCCTGACAAGTTTTCTGTTCTTAGATAACAATCCAGAAATGTTTAGTGAACAAAATAACCAACAAAGACTATGGAGTCTTATGTGTTAAGATAAGTGAACATGGTGGATTAATTTTAACTGGTATATATAGCTCCCAATAACATAATATAACTTATTGGAGTATGCTTCCACAAAATAACAAAGAAACTTGCTGTAATTTGAGTTTTCTTGAGAGTAATGGTTATAAGTTAATGAGTGGTTGGATCTTTGAGTTTTCTTGAGAGTAATGGTTATAAGTTTATGAGTGGTTGGATCGATAGGGAGTTGTAAACCTTCGTAATTGAGGGCTTACTATGATGTATGATCGCCATAAGTTCATGAACTTATTTGTTATGCAATTATATATCTGGAACTAATAATAAAAATTTCACAACATCCCCTCGTATTTACTATTATTGACAGCTTTCTGTTTCCATTTGTATTGTTGACAGCCCAGTGGCAACAATGAGGAAGACAGTGAAGATGAAGATGATGATGGCAGTGATAAATTAAGAGAAGAGAACCCATCAGAAATGGAAGTTGATGATCCCCAATGCCATTCTAGTCCAAATCAAAAGAATACAGTGACTGATGAGCCTCGTCTAAAAGAAGCACCTGAAGTTGTAGATGGATGGACTGTAGTTTCGTCCAAGCGTAATAAAGGTCGAAAAAATTGAGGATCGATATAATTTGATTTCCCTATTGTTTTTCTTTTTTGTTGGTTTTCAGTTTTCGTGTACTGTTCTAAAGGGTGCATATTCTATGTATTTCTTGAATTTTGATGATTGTTGAGCCTACCAAGTGGCTTAATCTTAAGTCAAATTGAGAGAACTTGATTATTTAGTAAACGTAGGTAAAGTGTTGATGGAATGCGAATTGGTGGGAGATAGATTTCATTTGTTAATTTACAAATGGTATGAATTCTCTTATTGGTGTTTGTATTTTCGTTTTTTTTTAATAATTTTACGTTGCGATTGAGTTCTGAAAAAGACATTAACTGGGTTAAAATCCACTACTATCAGATCAAACATCATTGTCTGAAGAATTAATAAAAATGTGCAAAACTCGGCAATAACTTAGTCATGCTTTTAATGTCGAAATGTAGAAAATCAAAATTAATCTTAAAAAAGTTAAAGCAAGAAACAAGAAGTTTTGGGGAAAATCAAATATTAATGTGTGAACTTTGGGAACTCTTTGAGACTTGCACATGTATAGGTTTCAATTTTTTCTTGGCTCGTTTAAACTTCTTCTGTATAAATATAATTTGAGGCACATGTTGTCCAATACAAATGGACAAAGAACAAAATTCTGTATAAACAAGATTATTGATTTAAGATCACTATTGAGCTAACTTGACATGACATGATAAAAAATCTTGTAATAATTAGGCAAACCCTGATAAGCCTTCATGCATGATAACTAATGTGCAAATTCAAGTAACCCAATAAGCTTGATAAGGCACGACGATAATGCTCGATAAAATTTCATTTTCTTTGTGTTATTTTGTTTTATCAATTTGTTTAAATATTGTTTTAACTTTATCTATACATCATATGATTTTTAGACTTTGGAGCAATGTCAATACTAGATCTAATGAATTTTATCAAAACGTAAACGGTATTCCTGTTGAAAATAAAATCATTGTTCCACGAATCATTTCATCTCCATGATGTCACAACTCAATTTGTGTTGGATTTTATGTATCGCACAGTAAATTAAAGCTTTATCAAATACATAAATTCACATTTGAAAAACAAATATATAAAGGATTTTATAATTCAGTAAAGAAGATGAAAAAATGTAAATAAAAATAACACCTTCTATCATAATAAATATTAACTATATATATATATATATATATATAATAATGGTGATAAAACATGCATATATTTATATATTTTTTCAATAATTTTTGAATTGTGCACATGCGATGCACGTGCAACAATGTAGTTCAATTAAGGCAGTGCATATAATAGATGGTACAATACAAAAGTTTATATAGTTGAAACTTAAAACCTATGTTGCACACAAGTGGTATTCGGATTTTGTTATAGAGGATTTGATTTGATTTAGCAAATCAGACCTCCTAATCAAAAATCTTTATACTATCTGTATATCACATCCCAAAACTAGTTATATAGATTTTCAAATTAAAAACGGTTGCAATGTAAAAAATAAATTTCATTATAAAAAAACGTAATTTTGATGTGGCGCACAAATGATACACAGATTTTGGTAGGAAGGATCCGGTCTGATTTAGCAAATCAGATCTCATAATCAAAATTCCTATACCATCTATGTACCACATCCAAAAACTAATTATATTGATTTTCAAAATAAAAGCAGTTACAATATAAAAAATAATTTTTATTATCAAAATTACTTAATTTTGATGTGACATATAAATGGTCCACAAATTTTGATACAAAAGATCCGATCTGCATATTTAGAAGCCTCAACTCTTTAAGTTTACAAAATTTAGAATATGTGAATACGGATAAAAAGGAACCAAAATTAGGATAAATTTTCAATCAGTGTGCGCTTTTTAGTCAACTTTTGTAGTTAAAGGTTGTAAATTTAAAAAAAATGTGTAAGTATAGATTGCGATTTAAAAAAAAATCAAAAGTCACAGAAACAACTAATACAGATTGAAAATTGATATTAACCCTATCTTTATGAAGTAATTATTATTATTATTATTTGAACTTGCAACATGGTGAGATCCGATCAGTTTTTAGGTTTGCTTTTAATATTTTTTGCCATATGAAGAGAAAGAAAATAAACAGAGTTTGGTTTTAAAAGAAAGGCGAAAACTTATAAGTGGATAATGCTCGATAAAATTTAAAAATTTCCTTCATTTTATTGTTTTATATTTTTTAACTTTATTTATACATTTGTAGTGATTTATAGATTTTATTATAGTGATCGAACACACAATATAGTGTTCTAATGTAGTCGAACATGTCTACCTATAGTTGAACATCTTTAAGAGCATTCGACTTGTAGAGTTTGACACATGGTTAATGTTCAGAACATTGTGATTTTAGTGATTTTTTTTTATTAACATCTCTATTTTCGAAATATTTTGAGGTGATGGAGGTATCGCACCATTCGAGCCATTTTTTTTTCCATGCTTTCCTCGGAGATTTAGAGAAAGCTGCAATCAATAGGATTTCCCTAATTCTTCCTTCCCGAAAGGAAGAGCATGAAATTCTTTTTCCTTTCCGTAGAGATCGGGAGATTGGATCTAGCCGTAAGAAGAATGCTTGGTCCTTTTACCAAACTACATAAAACTATAAAAATGCATAAAAAATCTTAAATTGTGCGCTCCAAATACATCTTTCGTCAATCACTTTGATTTTATTCTTTCATAAATCAAGGTTTGTTAGAGTTTTTGTTTTAACTTAGGGTTTGAGAAAATTGGAGAAGAAGAAAATGTAGAAGAAAGGGGAAATATTTTTTATTTAAAATAAGGATTTTAATCTTTTCATTTATTTTACTATAGGATGTGTATAGAAGATTGTGGGGGTGTGTATGCCCCCAACTAATGTCGAATAGGTGAATTTTATCAAAGCATGAACACTATATTAGTAAATAACTAAATTAGGCCAATTGATTACACAAATAGTTTTGCATTTTAAGTGTTATATAAAGAGACACAATATCTTGTGAGATCGTGTTTCATGAGATGGAACATCGTATAACTATATCCATATATACTTGTATAATTAATCCACCATAATTAAAATCATATATCCCACAAAGTTAGAGGTTAAATCTCATTTTTCTACCTATGTGAAGAGAAAGCAGGAGAACAAATTAAATGAATTTACTTTTTAAAAGAAACTAGATGATGTTCCATGCAATACACGTGCATCTTGAAATTAATCATATTAAAAATTTAAAGTTTAAAGTTTTAAAAAACAAAGTAATGATTTTCAAAATAAAAGATAATACTTTAGTTAAGTTTGAAAACAATATCAAGTAATATTTTTAAAACAAAATATATATTTTTCAAATTAAAAATAGTATTTTCAAAGTAACAAGCATCTTGTATGTGCACAACATGAAATTTTCAAGCGTAAAATCATGGAATTTTATGCTAAAATTTAGAAAAATTTCAACTTTTCAAAATTAATAAATGAACTATAATTTTTGCATGTACTATATCATTTTTTGTTGTATAATTTTATATTTCAAAAATAAGTATATAAAAGATTTTATTATAACTTGGGTTGTGTTGAATTTTATGTCATAACCGAGCTTCATATGAATCATTTCTTCTCCATGATATTATAACTTGGTCTGTGTTGGATTTTATGTCACAATCCAGCTTTGACAGAATCATTTCTTCTCCATAATATTATAACTTGTTAAAACAGCTTCATTCCATGAAGTATCACAAGGTAAATTAAAAGAGTGTGTCTCATCTGCACCTGTTACACATGGATCGTGAGTTTTTAATTTTTTTTTTTTTTTTGCTTGAGACCAAAACTTTTATGTACAAATTTTGTGAGACCTTTATGTTAAATAACTTAGAAAGAAATGAAAAATTTTAGCAAAATTTGTAAATATATATCTTTATATTATATTCATATGACCCTTATATATGTTCATATGACTTTTATGTACAAATATTTATACATTTATATACCTTTATATATTACTTAAAGATATGAATATTTGTACATAAAGGTCACATGAATATATATAAGGGTCACATGAATATCATATAAAAGTATTTATGTACAAATTTTGCTGAATTTTTTTTTTCTTTCTAAGTTACAATGCATAAAGATCACTAAATTTGTACATAAAGGTCAAGATATAAAATCATAAAAAAAGGTAAATTTGGGAAAATTATGCACTAGACGCACATGAGAATTTGTCAAATTAAAAATCTTGTAAGCCTATCTTTTTATTTGAAGTCATTAATACCTTGAATATGGATTGTGTAAACTCAACTCTGGTGATCATATTCCATAGATTTTGAGGTTTTGCTAAATCTCTTTTTTTCCTACGTGAAGAGAAATAAAATGAAAGATGATGTTTCGTGCAATGCACGTACATGTTCGTTATTGAAATTTATGGTGTTGAAAATTGAAAATTGAAAATTTAAAGTCTCCAAAACGAAGTAATGATTTTCAAAATAAAAGATAATACTTTAGTTAAGTTTTTAAAAGAATATCAGGTAATAGTTTTAAAACACAATGTATACTTTTCGAATTAAAAGTAGTATTTTTCAAAGTAACGAGAATCTTGTATGTGCACAACATGAAATTTTCAATCGTAAAATCATGGAATTTGATGCTAAAATTTAGAATTTTAAAAATAATATATGTAATATAATTTTTTTTGCATGTATTGTATCATTTTTTATAATTTAATTTTATATTTGAAAAGCAAATATATAAAGAATTTTATTATAGCATGGTTTGTATTGGATTTTATATCGTAGCCCAACTTCGTGATCTGAATCATTTATTCTCCATCATATTATAACTTGGTATGTGTTATATTTTATGTCTCAACCTAGCTTCGTCCTTGGGAGCAATGTATCGTTTGGTAAATTTAAGTTTCACAAATTCTCCTATGCACCAAATGCATGAATTTAAGATCCATGCAATCTAGGCCGATCCGACCTAAATCCACGAGTTTTATCTTTTTATTTTATTTTACATGTTTGATATTTATGTTATAAATGTGTAACTTTTATATACAAATATTGTGACATTTATGTACTATAACTTGAAATAAAAGAATTTCAGCAAAATTTGTATATAAGATACTTTTATATAATCTTCATGTGATCCTTATGTATATTTATGTCATGTGACATTTATGTACAAATATCCATACATTTATGTAATATATAAAAGTATAGATATTTCTACATAAAGATCACATGACATGAATATACATAAGGTCACATGAATATCACATAAAAGTATTTATGTATAAATTTTGCTTAAATTCTTTTTTTTTTTCTCTAAGTTAAAGTACATAAATGTCGCAAAATTTGTACATAAAAGTTACAACAATGTAATATAAAAGTCACATCAATACAACATAAAAGTTTTGACTTAAAGTAAAAAAAAAAAAAACACACACAAATTTAGATCGATCCTAATTACATATGCATCATTTGCACAACAGACTCACTCATTAAGGTCTTGCAGAACATGCCTTTTTTTTTTTTTTGAAGTCTCATTATCTCCTAGATAGAATATGGATAGAATTGTGTGAACTCAACTTGATGATCATATCCAACAGATTTTGAGATTTTTTAATTCTCCTTTTTTTTCTTACGTGAAGAGAAAGTAAAGGAACATATTAAATGAGTTTACTTTTAAAAAAAACTAGATGATGTTCTTTGCGATGTACGTACGTGTTTGTTATTAAAATTTATGGTATTATTTAAAATTTAAAGGTTTTCAAAAACAAAGCAATGATTTTCAAAATAAAAGATAAAACTTTAGTTAAGTTTTAAAATAATATCAAGTAATATTTTTATAACACAATATATACTTTTCAAATTAAAAGTAGTATTTTCAAAGTAACAAGCTTGCACAACACGAAATATTTAAACGTAAAATCGTGGAATTTGATGCTAAAATTAAAAAAATATTCAACTTTTTAAAAATAATATATGAAATATACTTTTTGCATGTACTATATCAAATTTTATTTTTAAAAAACAAATATATAAAGAAGGTTATTATAACTTGGTTTGTCTTGGATTTTATGTCTCAATCCAGCTGTTATAACTTGGTTTGTGTAGGATTTTATGTCCCAACCTAGTTTCGTCTAAATCATTTCTTCTCCATGATATTATAGCTTGGTATGTGTTGTATTTTATTTTCCAAACTCAACTTCATCTCAAGGAGCAATGAATCACAATATAAAATAAAATTTTTGCCAAACATACCTTTTATTTGAAATCATTATTACCTAAAATATGGATAGAATTGTGTGAAGGCAACTTGGTGATCATATAAGCTAGATTTGGGGTTTTGTTAAATCTCTTTTTTTTTCCTACGTGAATAGAAATTAAATGAATTTACTTTTAAAAGAAGCTAGATTATGTTCTGTGCGATACCCGTACATGTTTCTTATTGAAATTTATGGTATTAAAATTTAAGGTTTTTAAAAACAAAGTAAATGATTTTCAAAATAAAAGATAGTACTTTAGTTAAGTTTTAATAGAAATATCAAGTAATATTTTTAAAACATGTATACTTTTCAATTTAAAAGTAGTATTTTCAAAATAACGAGAATCTTGTATGTGCACAATATGCATTTTCAAGTGTCTAATTGTGGTGTTTGGATGTATCATATCATTTTTATTATATAATTGTATATTTAATAGGCAGTTATATATAAGATTTTATTATAATTTGTTTTATGTTAGATTTTATGTCCCAACCAGAGACCCACGTAGCTAAGGGCCAAGGGGGTACTGGGCCCCCTGAAATTTTTTTAAAAAAATGGAGGTATTTTCGTAATTTTATTATTTTAATTAAAAATAGAAAATTATATATATTCTCAATCCTTCTATACTTGGGTTTTCAAGATAATAAGAGAGGATCTTTTCATTATTTTCTCTATCTCCCACTTAAACCCTAATTTCTCTTTCTTTCAATTGTTTCTTCATCTAATTTTAAGGTAACATTTTATTATTATTTACTCTTATTTGCATTATATTTCATCATAATTGTTAATTTATGGTGTTTTAAATTGTATATGTGATTTATTGATTAATCGAAAAAGATAATTTTTTCTTTTGAATTTCGTTTAAAATTCTTCTATGCTTGAAATTATGGAAAATTTTCATTGTTGTAGGAGATGAGAAAACTTATTTTATCAATACCATTTCAATTTAGTAAGTTCTTGTACATTTAACTTATTTAGAAATATTAGCAATAAAACAATTATGAATCGGTTTCAGAATATGAAAAATAGAAAAAATATGTTGTAATATATTAATTTTATCGTATAATATATTTATGTTATTGATCTAAAATTTATGTATTTATATTTTTAATTAATTAACTTAGATCCCTTAAACCAAAATCCTGGGTCCATCACTAGTCCCAACCCAACTTCGTTGGAATCATTTATTGTTCATGATATTATAACTTGATTTGTGTGGGACTTTATGTCTCAACCCAACTTCATTATGATAGCAAGTTAAATTGAAGTTTTGTCAAACATACCTTTTATTTGAAGTCTCATTATTACCTTGAATATATGTATTTTAAAATAGTTTTTACATTGTACACATGCCATGCACGTGCAAGAATGTAGTGGATATAATAAATGATTGGTAGGGGTGATGATAGTTCTTCCTTTAATTGCAAGTTGTATTGTTTAAAACATATAACAATATCCTTTTCTACCATAAAAAAATAAAAAGATCAAAAATCATTTGACATCACATGTGTAATAATTTTGCAACCATTGATAAATACAATTTCCACTCCAATTTTATTATTTCCAAACCAATTTGTTAAGTCATACTTATGGAAACAAATATAACCACTAAGGTATATTGGCTGGAAATCACTACGAGCTCGTTAAACTATACTTGTGTTTACACTTATATACTGGGACTATGTGGTGTAACAATGCCACGTACTGGTTATTATTTGGAAAAATGAATAATAGAGTTTTTTTTATGATTTATATTTATTGAGATCTAATGTACAAAATGGTATCAGAGCCTGAATTATTGAAGATATAAATTAAATTATTTGTACAATATTATTTTTCTATGCTTAATGGGATGAGAAAATCAAGAAAAAATGTATCCGAAATATTTTTCGAGATAACAAGTACATGATATTCTTAAATGACATCCAACGAGGATTGGAACATAATTGTTCCAGATACATCTAAGATCTCACAACATCTTAGAAAAATCCAGAAGACTATCCAATACTATGGTGGTCAAACAAAAAAGATGTTCCGATCTCTATTCGAGATCCAACAAGAGGTTTTTTTAGATCTACAAAAAGAAATAACAGATCTAAAAGAAAGGTTACCAAAGAGAACAGACAGATACATGGATGAACATTTCAAAGATGCGTTCGGAAATAGATCTATCATTCTCAAACGAAAGGCTATGAAAGTTCTAAAGTCTAAAAGTTAAGAGGAACTCTTGATCGACATCATCCGAAAGATTTGATAGAAGCAACAAGAGTTGACATCTCGAAATTAACCGAATCACTTTCCAATTTAGGAATTGTCGATCTGGTTAATCTCAAAATGAATGCTCATATTCTCAAACAAGAAGAAGAGAGTACGAGTTCAGCAACACCCGTCCCCCAATAACCATGGAGGTCGGATCAAGCCAAATATAATACATTTGTGGCACGTCAGAGGAGACAACCAAGATGGAATAAGACACCAGCTAACAGCCCTTGGTCGAAAACCATGTTAGAGTCAACACATCCATATGGGTTGATGCTCACAACCGACATCAACTATTTTAGAAACATGGAGAAACTAATCGATGAATGAATGACATCTTTAAAAATTATCTCGTCAACGTTGTACATTGATAAAAATCAATTTAGCAAACTTATTGAAAATAGTTTGGAAGGTTCAGCAAGGAAAGCATGAGAAGGTACAGATTCTCATATCAAAGAAGAGATTGGATTTGGAGATAATATTTATGAAATTATCAAAAAGGTCGGTCAATTGCTCAAAATATACTTCATAAGAGATTGATACTTTGATGAAAGAAATGAAGAAAAAAATCGAGAATATACACAGACGTTGTATGCCCTTGAATTGAGAAGTATATGTGAGGTTGACGAATATATATATTGGTTCCGCAAATACTACTACCAAACATAGATACCATTGAATGTTGTTGTAGAGATGTTCTTTGTAAATATATATAGCCCATGAAGAGAGATGTTTATACAAGCATATAAGGTACCTCCAGGAAGGGTCTATTCAGTGGCTAGAAGGATGTCATTCTTTAAGGACAACATACGAGAGTGGTGTCAACAAACTACACTACGGAAGAATAAGAATAAACTAAGAGGACAGATAAAAAGTTATGACACCAGATTCAATTCAGATACTGATGATAGGTGGTGTTAATTTGCTAATTAAAGATCATCCGATTTTAAATAAATCATTAAAGTTTGATTCTGAGATTAGTAACAAGATGTCCTTTTCCGAAGACATGATTCTAAGTCTAAGAGGAAAAGAACCAAGTGAGGATTTTAATCCACAAGAAATTAGGGTAAGTAATGTAAAAATGAATTGCCCTGAGGGATGGAAAAAAATCCATATTATTTTTTTATATCTGAAACTAATAATTTATTTCTTTGTAATAAGATATATCATTTACAACAACTAAGTGTTAATAGATATAAATGCATGTTAGAAATAACATGAACTATCTGTTGCAGGAATTGCAGATAGAAACTAAAGGTTCTATGACCCTTGGTCTAAGTTTCCTTAAGGAACACAAACCATGAGAAAGAAATGGAAAATGGATGGAGTTCAATCTCGATGGACACTTGATAAGGGTGAAATGAGTAGCCAATTTTCTATAAAAATATGTCAGGTTTGTATATAGAGGAAGATATTTCAAATCTCTTAAAACAACAAGATGATATGTTAGATACTTTAAGGGAATTACGAAATCAAGGTCTAACTCATTATATAAGAATGCAGGAACTTATGTTTAAGTATAATCAATTAAGTTTAAGGATAAACCTGCTAGAATCTTGGAAAAATAATAAAAATTATTCATAAGATTTTGAATGACAAGTGTTTTCTCTATATACATATCCGTCGGGATATTGTAAGAACAATACAAGTTTGACTACTTTGCAACTTATATTGGTTCAGGTTCAAGTATTTGCACAACAAAGCCAGGAGTTTTCCCCAACGAATCTGTGGAAACTTTTATTGCAGAAGGGATTTCTCGTAGAAAATCCTAATACTCAATAAGGGTATTCGAAAATCACGAATAATGATCGGATGAGCATTTGGTACCCCTTGGTACAAAGTAAGAATGTCACCAATCTATATTCATGATATAAGTGCTGATATTTTGTTGGGTAACAATTTTATCCAAACTTTTGCAAAATATGAGTAAGATAACCACAAGAATCTGTTAACATTTACTACTAATTGTGGTAGTTTAATACAGGTTTTACGATGGGAGAATGCTTCCAATAGGATAATGCCTATTATTTTCCGCAGCAAACGTGGTTATAATGATTCTAAGTTAACTCATCATAAAATGTAGGATAAGAGGAAATTTGGAGAAGCTCTTTTATCTTATTGACAAAAGGGAATGGAGAATGCATAGGAAAGAGCTATTAAGTTTCTGAAAAATGTCTTACAAGAAGGACCACCTCCAACTGACATTGATGAGGAAAGTTTATTTTTCATTGAAAATGTTAAAAGACTAATTAAAAGGAATTTCAATGAGAATCATTTAGTTTTGTGGGACAAAAACCAGATCGAAACAACACTAAAAGTTTGGGAACAATATCGATACGAGTTGGTTCAATACAAGCCGATTTAGATTAACGTGAACGATCGAAAAGATATGCAAAGAATTATTAAAAAGCATATCGATCTCAATCTGATCGAAGCAGACATCTCCCCTTATAATAGCCCTAGGTTTTTGGTAAGAAATTATGGTGAAATAAAGAGAGGTAAGACAATGTTAGTAATTAACTATCAAGATATTAATAAAATTATTGAATTTGATGGTATTACATCCCGAGTGGAGAACACTTTATTAATTGCATTAAGAGATTAAAAGTATTTTCAAAGTTTGATTGTAAGTCTGGATTCTACCAGATCAAGTTAGAAAAGGAGTCGAGAAAATTAACAGTTTTTTCTACACCACAAGGTCAGTATATTTGGAATGTACCTCCTATGGGTCTTGCAAATGCACCCCAGATATACAAAAAAAATGGATAATCTTTTCAAAGATTATTTTGAGTTTATGTTTGTTTACATAGACGATATTTTGATTGCATCAAAAAATATAAAAGATCATTTAAAGAATCTTCAAATATTTTCTGAAGCATGTCATAAAGAGGGATTAGTGCTCTTTGAAAAGAAGGCAATAATCGCGGTTAATAGGATTGAGTTTCTCAGTGTGATTATTGACCATGTAGGTATGGAACTCCAGAAACACATTGTGGTGTGATTATTGATCATGTAAGTATGAAACTCCAGAAATACATTGTGAAAATAATCCACAATTTTTCAAATGTTTTTAAAGATAAGAAACACCTTCAAAACTTCTTAGATGTGATTAATTTTGCAGGTTCGTTTATCAAGGATCTAGCAAAATATCGCAAGGATTTTCGTTTTTTGTTACAAAAGGATGAGAATACCAAATGGAAATGGGACGACATTCATTCCCAACATGTCCGGAAGTTAAAACAGGTTTGCAGTAACCTGACGAAACTCTTGATTCCTCAAGACGAGGATTAATTAGTCGTCTACACGGACACTAAGAATTTTCGATGGGCAGCAGTGCTCATGAGGAAAACATCTAACGATAAAGAATCGTGTAGATATACAGAAGGGTTGTTTACAGAATAAGAAGCTAGAGTTTGACATATAAATGAAAAGGAATTATTTGTTGTTTCGAAGACATTTAAAAAATGACCTCTATTTTTACTAGCAAAAGAATTTATTCTTAAAATTGATAATACAAATGTAAAAGCTTTTTTGAAAAATAAATTTGAATGAAAAATAAAAAAAAAAACTTGTATTATTAGGTGGTAAGCAGAATGCTAATATTATTTATTTGATATTGTCATTGTAAAATTTAATGAGAATATTCTTGCAGATTTCTTAACAAGAGATGGACATCCTTGAAGCAGATTCCATCACGGTCCGATCGAGACACCTTAGGAAAAACCTTGAGAAACTAAACAAAGCATTTGATTTGTTGAGGACACGTGCCGAAGTAGCTGCATATGTTCAGAAGGTTGGTTTGGATAAAGTCCAAAAAACTATACAAGCTGCACGAGTTGCCCAAGTCCATTTATGGAATTCGTTAAAAGGGTCTCTACGAAAAGTGGGTTCACCATCAGTGACCCAAAAGAAAATACACGAGAAAGGTTCATTATCGATGAACAAACATGGTGTTTTTATACCTGAAGCCGGTCATTCGGTAGATACATGTTTTTCATCGGACTTTGATGAAATGACCGATGACACCAAAACAAGAACTTTATCGAACACTGATAAAACTATTATTTCAAATCATCAAGAAGAAATTCCAGATAAGTCAAGTCAACCCAACACCTTTGGGATTAAAAATGGAGTGATTAACCTAAGGCCACAGACTGTTCCAAGACAAGTTAACACTAACCAAGTTGTTTCTCCTTTTTAGGTTTATCAACGAATTTGAGAGAAATTGGTTACAAGGAATAAGATCAATCCAGGAAAAATTACTGTCGATTGGTCTAGAAAGTATCCAAAGTTTTGGATGCTCCAGGGTGCAAACTCGCAAGATGTGCGAGAATTGTTCGACTTTATAGCAATTCCTTCGGTATTCACAACCGCACCAAGTTTTTTGAAAATTTCAAAATTACCGGATTGAATAGCTATTACCGTACACGATTCATGACAATACAACCCATACTTGGGTCGAGGTGATGTTTTGGAGTTAAAAATCATTTCAGCAGCTCTAGAAATCATAGGTAATCCGGTTTTTCAGTTTATAAAGCTTCAGAGACCAGATACAGTGACACTTAATAGAGCAAAAGCTCCGCAAACAGTCCCTTGGTGGTTGTCCTCACCGAAGATGATATATCAATATGGCGAGCCTGGGGACTTTGGGTCTGTCTCACAGAGATGGACAAAGTAAAGTATTCATTCAAGATATTTCAAAATTCTGTGAATAGATCTTTCCTATTAAACTCAATGACAAGAAATACAACTAGATTTGCTGAAAATCTCTTTGAAAATAAAAGGAAGTTGATCTGGAAAAATAAAGTTCCAGCAACGGAACAAACAACAAAGAATATATGCAACATGGTGCATATAGGAAGATGGGAAGAACGCATATGTTCTTACTGTTTGATACAAGAGAAACCTTGTTCGGACAATGTTTCAAGGTCAAGTAGGTCAAGCCTGAACACTCGAAGAAAAATGAAAAAAGGAATGGTTTTTAAATAGCAAAAACCTAAAATGTAATAAAAGAAAGCGAGTCTAATTGGACTCGATAGTAAAAAAGTTGTATTATATTCTAAAAATGTAATAGTATAGGAATATAGTATAAAGGGTTCAATACAAACCCTATACAGGTTCAAAGGGTGCTAAGAGATCTTTCTTGACCCTATTAAGCACATGACATTCCCGCTAGATACGGTGTAGTGGATGGCCCCGCCATCTTTGAAAAAATCAGCACCGACGATAGATGATTGCCAAAAGACGAAAGTGGAGGACCCCTCACTAATCAAAAGATTCGTTGCCGACGTAAAAAGACAAATTGGACAACAATTGACCACCAAAACCGACAATAAATGATGGATGACTCACTTACCTAACAATGAGTGGAAATAAATATGGCTCCACAAAGTGGAAGACAAACTGGCATAAGGAGGAAAAGTCCATAAATTTATGAAGAACATTTGCCTATAAAAGGGAAGCTTCAGTCTCAAAAGAAGATATCGAGTCTTACACTTCTCTCATTCATAAGATAGAAAATCTTCTCTCTACAAGTGTAGTAGTTTAGTTTTAAACTTTCCTGTTCATGGGGTTTCCCCTTCTCGAGTGTTAGCCATGATAGACTAAACAAGTTTTCTCCTCTAATGGCGGAGATTAATAGTATTGTAAAATAGTTTTAGTTTACTATCTTCAATAAAAAAAGCTTTCATTTTCTAACATACTCTCCAAAATTTTATATTTTTTAGTACGAATAATCCAACAGTGAGTCTCCCTGCGATCCCCTTAAAGGCAGGTGGCCGTTGAGAAGGGTTGTGATCTAAGTCCTCAAAAGAGAGATCGGTTTGAACATAGACTACGGGCGAGTGGTTGGATCTTTGATCCGTAAAACCAAATCGAGATCAAAAGAAAGGACAAGAGACAAAGACGATGTATGATTATACTCAATTTTATTTTACGGAAGCATGTTGGGCCTGATATTGATTAGAGAGTTAATCCGAATCTAATAAGTATAAGATTGGAAAAATGAAAAATGACTGATGGCATGTGTGGTATTTTGGAAATTAATAAAATTCAATAAGGGTAAAATAGTATTTGTCTTTGAAAATGTGGTAGAAAATGGTTATATTATAACGATTGTGGTAGAAATGGATTATATTATAAGGATTGTGGTATAAAAGGTTATGTGTTATTAGTTTTGTGGTAGAATGGGATGGTGACCCTAAAATTAAAGAGGTAGTAGTCATTCCTACCCATTTTCATATAACACTTTCCTTTCTATCCATTAATATAACACATTCTAATACACACATAAATATAACAAAACATCCCCTTTTATTCATTTTTCATAGAAAATTATTATTCTATTCTTGTTGACTTTTATTAATTTTCAAATAACCTTAATTGTCATTAGTCATTTTTCATTTTTCCAATTCTTACATTTATTAGATCCAGATTAGCCCTCTGATCAAATATCAGCCCAACATGCTTCCATAAAATAAAATTGAGTTTAAATTATATCTCATTTTTGTCTCTTGTCTTCTTCTTTTTTATCTCGATTTAGGTTTTACGGATCACAAATCCAACCACTCGCTCGCAGTCTATGATTCTAAACCAATCCCTTTTGAGAACTCAGATCACAATCCTTTTCAACAACCACCTACCTTTAAGGGGATCACAGGGAGACTCACTGTTAAATAATTTACACTCAGAAATATAAAATTTTTGAAGAGTATGATGGAAAACAAAAGTCTTTTTATTGAAGATAATAAATTGAAACTATTTTACGCTACTATTATCTCCGTCATTGGAGGAGAAAGCTTATTTTAGACAAACACGGCTTAAACTCGAAAAGGAAAAACCCCCATAAATAGGAAAACTTAAGAGCTTATACTATTGCACTAGAGAAGATTTCGAAGTTGTAGAGAAAGTGTGGATTTCGATATCTCTTTCTGAGGCTGAAGCCTCCCTTTTATAGACAAATGTCATTCGTAAATTTGTGGACCGTTTCTTCTCATGCCAGCTTGTCTTCCACTTTGTGGATCCATCTTTATTTCCACCCACCGTTAGGTAAGTGAGTCATCTACCATTTATTGTCGGATTCAATGACCAATCGTTGTTCAACTTGTTCTTTTGCGTAAGCAACGAATCTTTCGATTAGTGGAGGGGTCCATTTTTGTTGTCATGGTAATCAACAAATTTTGTGTTGAATTTGTCAAAGATGACGGGGCCATACACTACACCGTGTCGGGTGGTAGTGTTTTGTGTTTGTGGGACCAAGAAAGATCCCTTACAACCTGTTACACGAAATTTCTTACACGAAATTCTTATACTATTATAAGTTCGTTGAACCTACACTATTACATTTTCGTGTATCCACTATTTTGTTTTTGTGGATCCTTGTCTCATCAAGTCTAATTAGAACCGTTTTCCCTTGTTACATTTCGGGATTTTATTCCCTAAAATCCTCCTTTTAGACCCCTCTTCTTTAAATAATCGGGTTTGTCTTGTTTTACCTTGAAACCTTGAACAAACAAAGGTTTCTCCTGTATCTAACAATAAGAATACCTTGAAACCTTGACCAAACAAAGGTTTCTCCTGTATCTGACAGTAAGAACATATTCATTCTTCCTATTTTCCTATATGCACCATGTTGCATACTTTCTTTCTTGTTTGTTCCATTGCCGAAACCTTATTTTTCCAAATTAACTTCCTCTTATTTTCAAAGAGATTTTCAACAAATATAATAGTATTTCCTGTCATAGAGTTTAACAAGAAAGATCTATTCACAAAATTTTGAAATTTCTTGAATGGATATTTTACCTAGTCTATCTCCGTGAGACAGGCCTAAAATTTCCCAAACTCGCCTTGTTGATATATCATCTTAGGTGAGGACGACCACTAAGGGGTTGTTTGATGATGGAGCTTTCACTCTGTTGAGTGTCACCGTATTTGATCTCTGAAGCTTTATAAACTGAAAAGCCGGATGAGATCCTTTACCTGTGATTTCTAGAGCTGTTGAAATGATTTTTAACTTCAAAACATCACCTCGACCCAGGTTTGGGTTGTTTTGTCATGAGTCGTGCACAGAAGTAGCTATCCAATCCAGTAATTTTGAAATTTTTGAAAAGCTTAATGCGATGGTAAACACCGAAGCAATTGCTCCGAAGTCAAACCACTCTCTAACATCCTGCGGGTTTGCACCCGGGAGCATCCAAAGCCTTGGATACTTTCCAAACCAATCGATAGTTATTTTACCTAGATTAATCTCATTTCTCGTAAACAGTTTCTCTCACATTTTTTAATAAACCTAAAAAGAAGAAATAACTTGGTTAGTGTTAACCTATCTTGGACCAGTCTGTGGCCACAGGTTAACATCTCCCTCTTTTACCCTAGAAGTGATGGGTTGACTCAACTTGTCTAGAATTTCTTCCTGATGTTTCGAATTAATAGTTCTATCGAAGTCTGATAAATTTCTTGTTTTGGCGTCATCAGCCTTTTCACCGGAGTCCGATGAAAAACATGTATCTGTAGGATGACCGGCTTTGAGTTTGAAAATACCCGATTTGTTCGTCGATGATGAACTTATCTCTTTTATTTTTTTTTTAGCCACAGATGGTGAACCCGCTTTTCGTAGAGAACCTTCTAACGAATCCCATAAATGAACTTGGGTAACTCGTGCAACTTGTATGACTTCTTAGACATTATCCAAATCCGCCTTCTAAACATATGCAGTTGTTTCGGCACATGTCCTTAGCAAATCAAATATCTTGTTCAGTTCCTCAAGGTTTTCCCTTGGGTGTCTTGATCTGACCATGATGGAATTCGTTTCAAGAATATCCATCTTTTGTCAAGAAATCTACAAGAACATTCTCATTAGATTTCACAATTATTATGTTAAATAAATAGTATTAGACACTCTATTTGCCATCTGACAATACGAGTTTTTTCTATTTTTGATTCACATTTCTTTTTTAATAAAGCTTTTACATTTGTATTATGAACTTTAAGAATAAATTCTTTCGCAAGTAAAAATAGAGGCCATTTTTTAAATATTTTCCAAACATTAAAGAATTTCTTTTCATTTATATGTCAAACTCTAACTTGTTCTATAAACAACTCTTATGTATATCTACATTGTTCTTCACCCGGTAGATGTTTTCCTCATGAGCACTACTGTCATCAGAAATCATTAGCATTTGTATAGACAACTAACTGATCTTCATCCTGAATCCTGAGGGATCACGAGTTTTGACAAATTATTACACACTTGTTTAAGTTCCCAAACTCGTTGGGAATGGATATATTCCCATTTCTATTTAGTCTTTTCATCCTTCTGAAGAAGATGACGAAAATCCTTTCGATACTTTGTCAGATCTTTAATAAAAGAACTTGTAAAATTTATAACACCTAAGAAGCTTTGGAGATGCTTTTTATCTTTTAAAACATGTGGGAAATTGCAGATTTTCTCCACAATGTATTCCTAGAGTTCCATACCTGCATAATCAATAATAACACCGAGAAACTCAATCCTATTGACTACGATTATTGCCTTCTTTTCAGAGAGTATTAATCTTTCTTTATGACATGCCTCAGAAAATATTTCAAGATGTTTTATATGATCTTTCATATTTTTTGATGCAATAAAAATGTCGTCTATATAAACAAATATAAACTTGAAATAATCTTTAAATAGATTATCCATTTTTCGTTGGTATATCTGGGATGCATTAACAAGACTCATAAGAAGTACATTCCAGATATATTAACCTTGTGGTGTAGAAAAAATAGTTAATTTTTTCGACTCTTTTTCTAAAATCCAGACTTATAATCAAACTTCGAAAACACTCTTGACCCCTTAATGCAATCGATTAAGTGTTCTCTACTAGGGATGTAATAACCATTAAATTCAATAATTTTATTAATACCTTGATAGTTAATTACCAATCTTGTCTTACCTCTCTTTATTTCACCATGGGTTTTTACCAAAAACCCAAGGCCCCGATCAAATTGAGATCGATATGCTCTTTGATGATTTTTTGCATATATTTTCTATCATTCATGTTCATCTGAATCGGCTTGTATCGAACCAACTTGTACCGATATTGTTTTCACACTTTTAACATTGCTTCAATCTGGTTCTTGTCCCACCAAGCTAAAGGATTCTCATTGAAATTTCTTTTAATTAGCCTTTTAACATTTTCAAGAGAAAGTTAACTTTCCTCATCAATATTAATAGGAGGTGGACCTTTCTGTAAGGCATGTTTCAGAAACTTATTAGCTCCTTCCTATGTCTTCCCAATTCCATTTTGCCTATAAAACAGTCTATAAGACAAAAGAGCTTCACCAAATTTTCTCTTATTCTACATTTTAGGATGGGTTAACTTGGAATCATCACCACGATTGCTACGGAAAGTAATAGACATAATCCTATTGAATATATTTTTTAAGTTGCAAAACTTGTATCAAACTACCACAGTTAGTAGTAATGTTAACAGGTTCTTGTGATTATCTTGCTCATATTTTGCAAAAATTTAGATAAAATTATTACCCAACAAAATATCAGAACTTGTATCATAAATATAGATTGATGGCATTTTTACTTTGTACCACGACGTATCATGAATATAGATTGTATCAAACTATGATCATTATTCATGATTCTTGAATACTTTTATTGAGTATTACAATTTTCTGGAAAAATCCCTTAAGAGGTAGAATTTCCACAGATTCACTCGGGAAAACTCCTGAAAATGTCTGAACCTGAATCAATATAAGCTGCAAAGTAGTCAGACTTGTATTGTTCATACAATATCCCCACGGATATGTATATGGAGAAAACACTTGTCATTCAAAATCTTTTACATAATTTTTATCTTTCCAAGATTCTAAAAGGTTTATTTTTAAATTTAACTGATTAAACTTAAATGTAACTTCCTGCACTCTTGTATCATTATAAATTAAAGGTCATCCTGTTACGAATCTCAAAATCAAACCTTAATAATTTATTTAAAATCAGATAATCTTTAATTAGCAAATTAACACCACATATCCTAAGTATCTGGATTGGGTTTGGTATCATAATTTTGGCAAATTTCTTGAAAATTCTAGGAATTTCTATATACTCTTTCCTAAAAAACATATCTAAATGATGTGTATTGGAAAGTGCATACGCAATTCTATACGTGATAGAATATGGTCTATTATCTTCTTTCAATAAATCAGATCTCTTAAAATCCTGATGAAGGGTTTAGACACTATTGAAATCTTGATCTGCTAGGTTATATGCAATTCTAGCATTTATATCAAACATAAGTTTGCCAACATATAGATTTTCTACGATTGTGCCAAGATAATCATCTCTCAGGTTATTTATACGTCTATCCATTACTAACAAATGAATTTCTGAATCTATATCTTCTTTAAAGGTAGCTTTAATTACTACTTCAATGGTTCCGATATAAATCCATTTCATAGTAACTACTATTTCTTTGATACGGCTCAACTCCTCCAGAATTTCTTCTTTTGGAATAAGTTGCATATAAATTCTATTACCAATTAATTTCATAGGAATTGGAAACTCACCTGAATTCACCCGGTAGATGATGTTATGCTTGCGCTGCTTTAGTCCAATCTAGTTCTAGATCCGACTAATATTTCCAATCCTAAAATTGTCATATGGACTTAGGATTGAATCCTACTGCATGATTTTTTCCATTGTTTTGTTTGAGATGGTCATTCGTGAAAAAAATCCTGATAGACTACTCGATATTTGTAGTCTATCTTCCTGCTCACCGGAGCTACTCTTCTGATTTTGTGGATGATCCATAGGAATCATCTGAATCTAACTCATATTCTTCTTCATAGATGCTTTCATCTGAAGAAATATCTTCAAACTAGTAAATTAATACCAAATCACCGTAAAAAATCACATCAAGGATGTCGGATGTCGACCTGAACTAGCGTAATTGACCTTACTTTTGTGGGCAATCTGGCGAGATATGTCCTTTCGCACCACATGTCCAGCAGTTGCAATTTTTGAAACTTTCATTTGTACGAGTATGAACTCGTTTGAAAGTTCTCCTTATCGGTGTTCTTCCTGTTGACTTCCCTGTGGATCTAGATTATTGTGAAGAAAACTTGGAAAGACCAAATTTCTGACCAAATTTGTAAGATCCAGCTTTTGATTTGGACCACCACGATCTTTCTTGATTGAAAGACCTTCTTTGTAATCCTCTTATCTTAGATCGAAACACATTTTTAAAGTGTTTCTTTCTTTTGCCCTATCTTTCACGACTCGGTTCTCCAATGATATTTGGAAAATCATTATTTTCATAACAAATAGGAGTTCTTTTTATCTGACTTCTTAGTTTTTTCTTGTTCTTCAGTAGTATTACTTGTTGACACCATTCTCTTATGTTGTCTTTAAAAGAAAGACATCATTCTGGCCACTGAATCAACCCTACCTGGAGGTACCTTATATGTTTGTATAAGCATCTTTTTCCATGGGCCACATATTTTTACAAAGAACATCTCTGCAGCAACGTTCAATGGTATCTATGTTTGGAAGTAGTATTTGCGGAACCAATATATATATTCGTCAGCGACATATATACTTCTCAATTCAAGAGCATACAAAACCTGTATATATTCTCGATTCTTTTCTTCTCTTCTTTCATCAAAGTATCCATCTCCGATAAAGTATACTTTGAGCAAGTGACCAATCTTTTCGATAATTTCATAAATAATTACAAGTAGCATATAAAGGTCTAGAGAGGGTGGAGATGGTGAGTATACATTTCAAAGGATTGAAGTTTACTCGAATTTCTCTAAAGCTTTATCAAATGATTTAAAAAGGTTCATATGAAGCATGAATATTTTAATTTTACAATATTAATGATGTTATTATACAAAAAAAAAATTAAGTAGATTATATGTACCTAGAAGTAAACATTAATATTGTTATTGGTACTCCAGAAACTTAAAGTGTATTATATATTCCTAGATAAACATTAATCGGGGTAATTAACTCTTTTCCCCTTTATTTCATTCTAATGGCCATCACAATTTAAGTACTCACTCCTAAAAAAAGATCAGCTATAGAACAAGAGTACCATATCTAAATATAAGTTTCTTTAGAGTTCTTTAGGATCTATGTTAGAGTAACCTATTCACAAGTAGTACTACAATTCTAGGTTACAATGTTTATTCTTGCAATATAAACATCAACCGAAACTTAAGTAAGACATCCAAAAGATAGAAATCGAGAAAACTATCGATTTTAACCCAAATGACAGCTTTATCATAGTGACTATTAGAATCTATCTGCACCTATTAAAGTCTCCTACCATTGAAAAACTAGCAATTGTACGTTTAAGCAACATACCTTTTATGCATATCAACATTTTCTGGTAACATCCTAATAGTTTGGACAAGCACCAATAAAAATTTTAAAGTACAATACAGTGCCAGAAAATTGTAATCAAAATAAGTTGGTTATTGCTTCCATATGACATAAATCGAAAGCTGATAAGTAAACTGTGAGAGTGTGATATCTTACCTGGAAAGTCAATTAATGTTCTCGTGCTCATGAGGAATTGATATGGCGATAAACCTTATAGGAAATAGATAATAATGAAAGTTTTACCCTTTACAAGTACCTTACCAAACAAATACCCAGCCAGCACTTTAAAAGATTGAGATGCACCAGAAAAATCAAACCCATACTTCCCAGGCACTGTTGTCTCAGCAATGAAGTAACACTGCATTTGCCCACGGAGATAAAGATGCAGACACTTAAAAATGAATGATCACTAAAATCAAAGTACAACATTGAATTTAAAGATAGAAGCATTTAGGGTAAAAAGTTTTCATTCGAAAAATAAACAGTTAAATTGATAAATAGAAGAACCTGAAGTCTAAATCATTAGAAGTCAAAAATTCTGATAAAATTGGAGCCGTAACAGCAGGACAAGCATACGAAGTATTGAACTATGCTGGCTATCTTGATTCAAATCTTCTCGTGATTTTGAATGATAAAAAACTAGTCTTCTTGCCCACAGCTACGGATGATGGTTGAGCTCCACCTGTTGAACTAGATTAAGCAAAGCCTTGACTAGATTGCATTCAAGCAAGAAATTCCAACAACTTAGAGAAGCAGCAAAGGTAATTTGTATCCTAAAGGATCGTTCATAAAATCTTTTGATTCTTAGAGTTTGATCTAATTGATTTTTTTCATTGACAGGGCTTGACAAAGCAAATGGGAAACCCAACCCATGCAATTGCATCTAAGGTGAATACTTATGTAAGAGAGATGGCGGCCAAACCTAATGCTTCCCTCTTGAAGAACTTGGAATCTATTATAGTGGTTCTGTAGATGGTTAAAGACGAGAAGATCTTGTTTATATTTTTAAGAAGGTTAAAGAAATTGCTGCCGATATCAAGCATCGTGTGGTGAGGTTTGATCCTAAAACTAGAAAATAGATGAAGTCTAAAATAAAAACAGTCATACACTCAAGTTTTCTAAAGCTGAGAAAGACAATAAGAAAGTGGCCATTCATGCTAAGAAGTCAAAAATTCGGACAAAATTGGTGGAATTTCAGAAAGCATTAAACGCATTACTTTTGCTAAAACTGACTATGTAGTGTAGTCTGTCCAGCTATCTCCTCGACCACAGAAGATCACAACAACCAAGAAACCTGGGCCACCTTAATATGAGATAATGACACTATAGATTATGGTCAAATGACAAAATATAAAGTGGGTTCTAATCCACCCAAATAGCACAAAAAATAGTTCAAATGAGAATGTTAGATATCAAATATACTTTTTAGAATGATCCACCCATACAGTAGCAATGAATTTGTTATTATGTTCAAATACATCTCCAACTTCAATCCAACTATCATATTCTAGCCATGCTTATCTAAAAAGTCTATACTTGTCATCTCATTGTCCAAGAAGAGTAAAAATCTTCCATTAAATGATGTAGCAAAAGGATATATTATATAAATAAGTACATTTATGTAGACATGAAAAAAAATTAAATTGCCAAGATAACTCACTTATTGCCAAGATCACTTAACCTTACAAAAGTGGAAAGTAAATTGCACTTCCACTTCTCTTATCTCATGCTGGTCATTCCGTCTTAGAACCTTGAAGTCCACTGTCGCTAGATCTGGCTACTTCAGTTGATATACAAAAACCAAAGAAAAGATATTTAAATAAGCAATATATATCTCTATCAACATCAAATCCAATAATATGTAACCCAATTCAACACTAACCAGACATCAATGCTTCCTCAAAACTCCGACTCTAGAACCTCCTACTGGGGAACACATGTTTCACTGTCTCACTTGCCAAATCCATCAACACTGACAAGAAACCCAGAAAAACAAAGACAGTTCAAGAAATGTTGAATGGGCACATCAAATGCAATAACTAACAAGAAAGAAAATTAAAATCTGTACAGAGGACGAGAGAGACTCGGGTTTCGAAAGCGGGCATGGCTGCTGTTGTGATTCCACTTTTCAGTTTATCACTTGTCGCCATGGATTTTATGGGATACATGATTTCTGAATATGAATATGATTCTTGCTTCCATGGGATTTGAGAATCAGATAATTTTTAGTGGAGATTGCAGGATTACTAAGAAGCATTTTCTTGATTCTGAATTTTAGAAAGTGAGAGAGTGGGAAAGAGTGTTATTGCATTCATGATTGCCATTAGTTTTGTAATTTAAGTTGTGTTCTGATTTAAAGGACTTTATAATCACATTGTTAAAATGAAATTGAGCAAAAAATCAAAAAGATGGAATAAAGTCTTAGCCACGTAATAACTGAAATATCTTTAGTGTACATAATTTAGATATTACCTTCAACTTGTTCTTTTCTAAACAAGAATGCATTTTTAGACAACAATGACACTGTTTTGAGATCCTGTGTGCCTAATTTTGCAGTGTAGATGCATTTTTGGATATATTGAACAAGAATGGCACTTTTACTTCTAGCAAACATGCATAAAGCAAGGAAGAAATATAATTCATATTTGTTTAGATATATATGAACATATATATTTGCATGTATAGAATAAATATAGAGTTGATACCGGAGAATGAAGCTACCTATGGTCGTTTCCTTTGAACTTCAGTAGCAATTTCATTACATTTCATCTTTGACGGCATCACAAATGACATATTCCGCTTATCTTCATCTTCTTCACCCTAAACCAAAACCATAAGTCAACAAACTTATGCAAGCTTGTCCTTCCGACTACAAGAGTTAAACACACTGTTAACTTGATAGTGGCATCTTGATTTACGTTTTGCATTTGTTTAACCTGAAATTAAGAGCTAATTGAAATTTACACTGCTAACTGACAAGCATCTGTATATGGTTCTCCAAGTTATTATTACAAATAGCATTGATAGACATTTCAAAATCTTTTTACCTTTCCAAAAGATTGAACTTTACTCTGGTTTCATTAAAGCTATATCACAAGATTCAAAAAATGAAACAAATAGGGCCTGTGTACATAACCTGCTATAGTTACATAAAAATGTTGTGAATACAAATACTTTGAAAACACTTCCATAATCTTAGGATTTATTTCCTAATATGGTTCCATAATTTTCTGAAATATATCTTTCTAACTATTAGCAGGATTTGTAGAACAACATAATCATACTTGTTTCTTTCTTTGATCTCTTCTAGCTATAAGTAAAGATTTCAATGTATAGTTGAAAATTCCATTTTCTTTATTCTTTTATGAGAAATGGGTTGAATAACTCATTAATGTGTATCCAATGTGCATATAACTTACTTTAAGTTTTTTTGCTGCAATAACACTACTATTATTTTTCCATTTTTCCATTTTTTTTAATTATTACTTGAAAAATATAAATATTAGTTTATTTTATAAATGTGTAAACATATATATATATATATATATAATTACTATTATTATTTATTATTATTTTACACACACACATATATATATTATTATTTTACTATTTTAATATTATTTTAAGTATTTTTATACAAATATGAAATAAGCTAGTATATATATTTTTCAAGAAATAATTTTCTTGTGCTAAAAAATTGGAAGAATATGAGGTTAAAAAAAGAAAAGGAAAAGAAAGTTAAAATGTCATATGAGGCATGAATTTTTTAATTTTAGAACATCATTAGTAATGTTATTGTACCCGAAAAAACATGAAGTATGTTATATGTACCTAGAAGTAGACATTAGTATTCTTATTGTACTCCAAAAAACTTAAGTGAGTTATATATATGTGGAATCAACATTAATTGAGTTATTTAACCATTTTCACTTCTTTTATTTCTTTGAGGTGCCAAAAGTTTTCTGTCTAAAACTTTAATCAAAAGTTGAAACTGCTCTAGTTGGTCCCAACTTGAATGACATAATCTAGAAAAAGAAAAATGTTTAATCCTTTTTAAAAGTTATAACCCAATCGCTTAACAGTTCTACAAATCTTCAATCTACACTTTTGTTCATGATCTCCTGTATTCTCACAATTTAAGTCACACTCCTCAAAAGCAGCTATAGAACAGAGTACCATAACTAAATATAATTATTATTTTTTAGAGTAACTTATTCAAAAATAGTACTATTAACTACAATGCTATATTTACAATGTTGAGGGAGGACCAGTTTATTCATGCAATATAAGTATCAACCGAAATGTAAATAAGACTTCCAAAAGATAGAAATCAAGAAAACTATCGATCTTAACCCGAAAGACAACTTTATCAAAGTGACTGTTATCATCACTTCAGGTCTATTAGAATCAAGTCTCCCACTGCCAGACACTGCATATTGAACAAAGAAATGAAAATAAAATTCGAAAACTAGCAATTTTACTTTCAAATCTATTTTACAACCTCAAACACAAGAGAAAATCATGCATCAGAAGTATGACTAATAGAGGGCAATATGGAACAACCATTACAACCTAATGGACTAATCTTGGCTGTCAAACAAACCAGATAAGTACCACAAAAAAATTAAAGTATAAAAATAAGTTGGTTATTGCTTCGGTAAGACATTGAAAGCTGATAATAAACCATGTTTCACTTACAATGAAAGTTTGATATCATACCTGGAAAGTCAAAGAATGTTTTCATGCTCATGAAGAATAGATATGTTGTGATAAACCTTATAGAAAATAGATAAAGCATCCCCCATGGAAGAAAGAACATATAACAATGAAATTTATACCCTTGTACTTATCACTGGGGTTATCATATCAGCTTCTCTCTATTATTCTGATTCAACAGAGTATGACAGCAATAATGATGGTATTAATGTTAAGCAGCTATAGATTTTATGATGTAAATACTTACATTTAAGTCTTCGAGTTTTACATGTAACTTACTGAAGAAATACTCAGCCAGCACATTAAAAGATCGAGATGCACCAGAAAAATGAACCTGAACTTCCCAGGCATTGTTGTCTCAGCAAATAAGTAAGACTATTTGTCCACGGAGATAAATATACAGACACTTGGAAAGGAATGATCACTAAAAGCACACACAACACTGAGTTTAAGATAGAAGTATATACATCAAAAAGCTTTCAAGTAATAAATAAACAGTTAGGTTGGTAAATAGAAGAACCAGATACTGTAATTCATAAAATAGAAACTGAAGGCTATATCATTACAAGTCAAAAATTCTGACAGATAGGTGAAATTTCAAAAGGCATTAAACACAGAACATTTGTTAGATGTGAAGAGAAGTAGAGGAATTATTTCAAATGACTAAATATAAAGTGGATTATAATGCATCCAAATAACACAAAATATAGTTAAAAATGAGTGTTGCGTTTCAAATCCATTTTAGAATGATCCATCCATTCAATGTCATGGTTTGGGAATCAATACCGTTAAATGAGGCGATTTACAAGAAATTCCACTCGAATAGGGTTCGAAGGGTAGGATCAAAGGCTGTTGGTTGGAAGGATTTGCAAAATTTTGAAGATTGGGGTGCGAAGAAAGGAAGAAAGGCTAAAGTTAAAGATGGAGTCTTGATGCGAATTGAGAATTAGGGATCGGGTGATATCTTCAATTGTGGTCGAAACACTACCGTTTGGAAGGAATAATTTCTCAATTAAAGATGCGGCACCATTTTACTCTTTAGCTTTATCATTTAATATTTTGTTTTATTTCAGTACAAGTGTCGTTTTGTAATTGGTTGAAGGTTTTGTGCATCTTAACAAAATTCTGCTTTTGTACTACGGTTTTTGCCAGAAAGGAATATCAGAAAATTTGCTCCAATTCTCTCATCTAATTTTCTCTCCTTTCTCACCTCCTTCTACATGTACGTTTATTTTCCCTGCAAGAAACAAGCTAAATTCTTATTACCTCATCAAATATTCAGCAGATTACTATGAATTTCATGGGGCAATTGGTACAGGATTGTTAGATCCTGTCAATTGGTACTCAAAGCAAGTTATCGATTTATGAACTTTTCAAAAAAAACGGTGGATGGTATAAGGATGGAGGCACGGAGGAAGTTGTTTGAGCAAAGGATCCAAGAGGAAATGGATAGAAGGGAGGCTATTGAGATGAAGTTGGAGGATAAAATTCAAGCCAATCAAGATCAAATTAAATCCAACCACGATCAAAGTATGAGAACCATGGAAATGATGCAGATGCAAATTACTAAAGTGGCAGATTGAATGGATGTATATTTCAAGGAGAAGTCCATCTTAGGCGAAGGATCATCTATGGGTGCAAGTAACAACCTCACACCCATGAACATTTAAGGTGATTATTCTAGATTTCCAAATCCAAGGGGGCAGAAGTGATAGCACACATCCTTCAACTGTTGCTTACAATCATATTCCTACGGTTGAGTTTCCAAAGTTTGATGGAAGCAACCCTAGAATGTGGCTATTTAAATGTCAAGGATATTTTGAGCTTGTGGATATCCCTGAAGAGCAGAGAGTGAACCTAGCAGCATTACACTTTGTAGGAAAGGCTGTTATGTGGTATGGGCACCTATCTCAGAAGGGGAGAAACTTGAATTGGGAGCAACTTGTGGATCTCGTTTCATCTAGGTTTGAGGACTTAAGGGAGTCTAAAATTCTGGCAAAACTAGGGAAGTTGAGGGTTACTAGTTCTCTAGAGGCATATATGATAAGTTTGAAGAGTTGAAATCTTACTTGCTCATGTTCAATACAAGGACTTATGATGATGACTTCTTTATGACCTTTTTTGTGAGTGGTGTTGGTCCCAAATGGTGTCCGAGGTTCAGAGGGGGGGTGAATGAACCTTGGTCGATTTTTCAGAATCTTTAAAACAACCGTTCTGCACTGCAAGTTACTTGAGCTTGCAGTGATAGATGGTTACTGCTTGCAGCGCTAGAATGCAGTGTTGCACGCTGTAACCTGGAGTTTTGTACGCAGCGGAAATATACTTTCAAACACAAGGCTGTTTTACACAAGAATGCTTCTTTCAAACGTTTTATGATGAGAAAAGATAGATATATGCAGAAAATAAGCACAGATAAATAAAGCAATAAAAACACTTATGGCTTATAGTGGTTCGAAGGTGGTGTAATCCTTCTACGTCCACTCTACTGCTCCTCGAGCAGGAACTTTGTTAAGCAAGATTGATTTACAGGACTCTCCTAACAATCTATCAACTTTACAAAGCAAACCACCTACTGAAGTCCAGCGTACACACATCAACTGTAAACTTCAAAGGCTAACCCACACAGGGTTCTATACTCCCACACAGGGAAGCTGCCTAACTCTAGACAACTAAAACAAACAGCAAGGATCTCTCCTATCAACTGCTTGACACCACTAAAACAACCTAAGCACACAACAACAAGGTTAAAAGGATAAAAATGTTTTCTTTAACTTGTGCTTCGAAGTGAGCTTCTGATTCCGTAGGGAAACTTTCAGCTTGAACTCTGCTTCACTTCGATAGGTTGAGTGACTGAAACTGTTGGCTTGAATGCTTGAAATTTGTAAGCTTGAAACTTTCGCGTATGGATTTTAGTTCTTAGGAATAGTGACAGTATCAGTAACCAGCTTCAGTTCTCCTCGACCTCTATTTATACTTGTAGGAGAAGATGTCCGTTGAAGGAGACATCCCTCTTTTGAATTTGAAATAGCCTGGCCAAAGTATGGTTCGCATTTAATGCGACTGACCTTTCTTTTCGGAGCATTTAATGCGGCAGTTGCGGCTCGCAGCTTTCTGCGGTGCGTCAGTCCATGTGGCATCTTCTTATTGGCTCCGTGTCTGCTACTTTGACTTTTTCTTGAACGGTTTTTTTGTCCCTGCTTGGATCTCCGTTCCTCATACTGCATTTATCCTTCCTGGGATTTGCAGGATACTTCGTCTTGTAGTTGGCGCTGTATTTACTTAACTGTCCTGTAAGTCTGCGCTATATCATTGGTCTTTGTGCAGCTGATGCATTCTTTCAGTGCTGCTATATTTTAGACCTGCTTGCAGTATCATCTGGCAGTGCTGCTGTAATCATCGTTCTAGCAGTACTCCTGTATCTTTTTTATGCAGCAATGCTGCACGCCGTTCTTCCTTGTCTTGCTGTATTGAAGTACAGCCTTATTTATGCTTTGCTGTTCCTTTCTTCTTCCAGCAAGGATGTATCCTGCCTTTATGCAGCGATACTGTATCTTGCCTTCTTGCAGCGATATCTTCCTTTAAAGCTTAGATGCAGCTTTATCCTCTTTTAACCTCCATTTCAATCCTTGACTCAAGACTCAATTCTAGTCTATTTATTCACTTAAACAATGTGAAAATGGGGTACTCAAAACTTCCTATTACATGATTGGTTTGTCTCATCAAAATCTAAACAATGAAATCCCAACAAGTGGGTTACCAGAAGAGAACCAACAATTTTTCAATCTCTTTGAACCCAAATCATTCCAACATGTTGTGGATATGATTAGGACACAAGAGGCTACATTGGAGGCAGTGGCTAGGAGGGCAAGGATGGGCTGGAAACAGAGTTACCAGCAAGGTCAGGCACAATCCAAGAAGTTTTATACACAGAACATTTCACCCTTAAATCAAGTTGCTAAACCTATAACCATGTGCCACCTGTATTAACACCACCCAGGAGGCTATTATCTAGAAGTGAAATGCAGGAGAGGAGACTAAGAGAGATATGTTTTAACTATGATGAACAATATGGCCCTAGTCATAAGTGTAAGTTTACACAAATTTACATGATTATGACTAATGAAGAGGAGGAGAATTACTACTCAATTGCTAATGAGGGGGATGATATTACAGTAACAGTACCAGTTGATGGGGAGGTTTCTCTTAATGCTATTAATGGGAGTAGTGGTGTGAGGACAATCAAGGTTGAAGGTAGAATGGAGAATGGGCCTCTTGATATCTTAATTGACACTGGGAGTACCCATAGTTTCATCAGTGATGTGCTAGCTTACCAGTTAAAGTGTCATATTGAAACCACAGAACCAATGGTGATTACAGTGGCCAATGGAGAGAAAATAATAAGCAAGCATATTATCCATAATCTGAAGTGGAAAATGCAGGGAGAGTCATTCAATTTTCCCCTCAGATTGCTTAAGCTTGGTGGTTTTCATATGGCTCTAGGGTGTGATTGGCTATGGGAGAATAGTCCTGTTAAATTTGACTATAAAAGGAGATTTGTTAAACTCACTAAGGGAGATCAGAAAGTGGTAATTACTGTCAGGGAAGAGTTTGAAAAGCAAAAAGTCTTGATGCATGCTGAAACTTCTACTTGGCATGCTAGTGATGATAACAATGTGGAGCCTTTCAAAACTGTACAGATAAAGGAGGACACCACTATGCTCTCTACTGAGATTCAGCAGTTGCTATCCAACTTTGTTGATGTCTTTGAGGAACCACAAGGACTACCTCCAGTAAGAGGTGTTGAGCATCAAATTACTTTGAAGTTTGATGCAATACCTAAGCATATGTTTCCTTACAGGTATTCTCATTCATCTAAGAATGAGATAGAGAAGATTGTTACTGAGTTGCTGACCTTTGGAATTATTAAGCACAGCAAGAGTCCTTTTGCATCCCCAATCCTGTTGGTAAAGAAAAAGGATAAATCATGGCGAATGCGTGATGATTACATGTATTTGAACTCTTTAACTATTAAGCATGATTATCCTATCCTTGTCATAGATGAATTGTTGGATGAACTCTATGGTGCAAAATGATTCACTAAGATGGATCTGAGATCAGGCTATTTCCAGATTAGGATGAAGGATGAGGATGTTTATAAAACAGTTTTTAAAACACATCATGGGCATTTTGAATTCATGGTTATGTCTTTTGGGCTTTGCAATGCCCCTGCTACCTTTCAGTCCTTAATGAACCAAGTTTTTGCTGAACTCTTAAGGAAGTTTATCTTAGTGTTTTTTAATGATATCCTGGTTTATAGCTCAAGTTTTGAGGATCATTTATTGCATCTCCACATTACTTTGAGTATACTGAGGAAGCACCAGTTATATGCTAAAGAATCAAAGTGTCAGTTTGGTCAACCTAGCATAGAGTATTTGGGACATATCATCAGTACCACTGGAGTTTCTACTGATCCAGCTAAAATTCAGAGTATGGTCGATTGGCCTAAATGCTCAACAGTTAAAGGGTTAAGGGGATTTTTGAGTTTGACTGGATATTACAGAAAATTCATAAGAGGTTATGGGGTAATCAGTAAGCCACTAACTGATATGTTGAAGAAGGGAGGATTCACTTGGTCTACATCTTCAGAAATGACATTTCAGAAACTTAAGGAGGCTATGGTTACTTCTCCTGTCTTGGCCTTACCTGATTTTGCTAAGCCTTTTGTGGTGGAGACTGATGTAAGTTCTACAGGTTTGGGTGATGTTTTAATGCAAGAGGGGAGACCCATTGTCTTTATCAGTAAGTCTCTCAGTCCTAAGTGTCAAGCACTTTTGATCTATGAGAGAATTCATAGCTATTTTTCTAGCTATACAAAAATGGAAACACTATTTACAGGGTCATCATTTCATCCTCAAAATTGACCATCAGAGCATTAAGTACATCATGGAGCAAAAATTTACCAGTGCTCTCCAACAGAGGTGGATTTCTAAATTGATTGGGCTGGATTATGAGATTCACTATAAGGGGTTGACAATAAGGTGGCAAATACCCTTTCTAGCCAAGAGTTTTCTCCCACTTTTAATGCAGTTTCATCAATGCATCCAAAATGGATGTTAGAGGTCTTGGATAGCTATAAAGATGATTTGGAAATTACTAAGATACTATCAGCTAAGGCCGTGGAGGATAACTCTTTTCCTCACCATACTATGGTACATGGTATTCTTAGGTACAAGGGCAGGATTGTAGTGGGTATACACACTGATTTAAGGCTGAAACTCTTACAATACTTCCACAGTTCAGTAGTGGGTGGTCATTCTGGAATTCATGGTACTTATCAAAGGTTGAAAGCTTTATTCTATTGGTCTGGTATGAAAGAGGCAGTGAAGGTTTTGGTGTTGGGTTGTGATGTTTGTAGAAGGGCTAAGCATGAAAACAACCCTTATCCAGGTTTGCTTGAACCTTTAGAGATACCTAGTGGAGCTTGGACACATGTCTCTATGGATTTTATTGAAGGGTTACCAAAATCTGAGGGTAAGAATGTTATTTTGGTAGTGGTGGATAGACTCACCAAATATGCTCATTTCCTATCCCTATCACATCCATTCTCTACACTAACAGTGGCTCATTTGTTTATGGATAATGTTGTCAAACTCCGTGGACAACCAGTGAGTTTGGTTACTGATAGAGACAAGGTGTTTGTTAGCCAGTTTTGGCAGGAGTTATTTAAGGCTTTGGGGATTAAGCATCACATGAGTTCTTTTTACCACTCCCAGTCTGATGGCCAAACTGAGAGGGTAAATCAGTGCTTGGAAAACTACCTAAGATGCTGTACAAGCCCGCATCACCATATATGGGTCAAATGGTTAGCTCTAGCAGAGTATTCGTACAACACAAATTATCATACCAGCCTCAAGATGACCCCTTTTCAAGCTCTTTATGGGTATCAGCCTACTTATCTAAGTGTTAATCCTTACCTAGACATTTTGGACAGTGATGTTGCTCATTTGCTTAAGCAGAGGTCAGACATTATGGAGTTATTAAATCTAACCTTATCCGGCACTGCAGGTGGAGGTGGCATTTTTCGAGATCATCATGGTGATTTTCTCCTCGCATTTCAAACTCCCTTCCAAGCATCTTCTAGCTTCGATGCTGAGATTCAGGCTCTTCTTCATGGTCTTAGACTGGCTCTTCAGTTCGAAACCCCTCTTTGTGTTGAATTGGATGTCGAGGTTGTCGTTTCTCTTCTCCATTCCGGCCGCCTTAGTCCTTGGCAGGTTCAGCACTCTCTCATTCAGATTCGAGACCTCCTATCACAGATGCAGACTCAGATCTCCCACATCTTCCGTGAGGGCAATCGCCCTGCTGACTTCCTTGCTCTCGCGGGCAAACGATCCCACGATCTTCAGGTCCTCCATTCGCATTCTGCCCCCCGTGTTTTGCTTTCATTGGTGCATATGGACCAGCTTGGGTACCCAAACTTCAGATTCAGATAGCTTGGGTTTCCAAATCGGGGATTCTAACTGGCTTTTACTTTTGTTGTTGTCTTTTCTCATTTTCTATTTTGGCCTTATGTTCATGGCCGTAGTATAGTTTGTTTGGATTTGTATACTCTCGTTCTTTTTTATATACAGGCTGGGGATGGTGCCTTAATCCCCCACCCGTGATGGGTGTTTTTAAAAAAAAAAAAAACCTTACCCAAACACAACAAAGAATGAAGTTTTATGCAAATAAGAAAGAACATGCAGAGCATTTGAGGTGGGTGATAAGGTTTATCTTAAACTTCAGTCTCATGAGCAGATCTCAGTGGCTCACAGGCCAAATCACAAGTTCTCAAACAAATATTATGGGCCCTATATAGTTATTGAAAACATTGGTAATGCAGCTTTCAGGTTACAGCTTCCTACAACTTCAAAAATTCACAATGTTTTTCATGTCTCTCTTCTCAAACGCAAGATAAAAGAGTTATACTCATCGAATCAAGTTTTACCTGATACTGCATACGACAGTGGGTTTCTTCCAACTCCTTTTCAGATCCTTGCAAAGAAGGAACACCATGTTGCAAACTCCATTCTGCGCCAGGTGCTGATTCATTGGAAGTACACCAGTCCAAATGCGGCAACTTGGTTATCGTGGGATGATTTACTGGAAAGGTTTCCCCTTTTTGATCCTTGGGGACAAGGATCAACTTCGGCGGGGGGTAGTGTCATGGTTTGGGAATCAATACCGTTAAATGAGGCGATTTACAAGAAATTCCACACGAATAGGGTTCGAAGGGTAGGATCAAAGGCTGTTGGTTGGAAGGATTTGCAAAATTTTGAAGATTGGGGTGCGAAGAAAGAAAGAAGAAAAGCTAAAGTTAAAGATGGAGCTTGATGCGAATTGAGAATTGGGGATCGGGTGATACCTTCAATTGTGGTCGAAACGCTGTCGTTTGAAAGGAAGAATTTCTCAATTAAAGATGCGGCACCGTTTTACTCTTTAGCTTTATTATTTAATATTTATCTACAAGTGTCGTTTTGTAATTGGTTGGAGGTTTTGTGCATCTTAACAGAATTCTGCTTTTGTACTATGGTTTTTGCCAGAAAAGAATATCAGAAAATTTGCTCCAATTCTCTCTCTCATCTAATTTTCTCTCTTTTCTCACCTCCTTCTACATATGTACATTTATTTCCCCTGCAAGAAACAAGCTAAATTCTTATTACCTCATCAAATATTCAGCAGATTACTATGAATTTCATAGGGCAATTGGTACAGGATTGTTAGATCCTGTCATTCAACTATCAATGAAAGAGTTACTATGGATTTCAAATCCATCTCCAACTTCAATCCAACCATCAGATTCTATCCATGCTTATCTTAAAAAGTCTGTATTTGTCATCTCATTGTCCAAAAAGAGCAAAAATCTTCCACTGAATGATGTAGTGAAAGGATATACAATCATTAACCACACTAATGCATCATAATTATGAACACTAGATTGCAGAGAAAAGAATGTCTCCACTTCTCTTATCTCATACTGCTCATTCCGTCTCAAAACCTTGAGGTCCACCGTCTCAAGATCCGAAACTTCAACTAATATACAAAAACCAAACAAAAAATATATATAAGCAATATATATCTGATATCTTCATCAACATCAAATCCAACAATATATAACCCAATCCGACTCTTGAACCTCTTACTAGGGAACAGAAATTTCACGGTCTCACTTGCCAAATCCATCAACACTAACAAGAAAAACAAAGAAAATTTCAAGAAACATCAAAAGGGCTCTTCAAATGCAATAACTAGCATGACAAAAAAGTAGGGCATCCTTCCAGCACTGAGAGAGAGAGAGACTCGGGTTTCAAAAGCGGACATGGCTACCGTTCATCTTCAGTTAACACTTTTGAATATGAATATGAGTTCTTGATTTCATGGGGTTTGAGAATTGGATGATTTTGAGTAATGGAGATTGCCCGGGGGGCCTTATAATTGCTTCAAGATTTCCGTTGGTTTTGTATTTTAAATTGTATTCGGATTTTCAGGACTTTAAACACGTTTTTAAAATGAAATTGAGCGGAAAATCGAAAAAAGGAATAAAATCTTAGCCTTATAATATTATTATAATAATTAGATTTTCGATTTTATTTCCTCAAATATGTTCTTTTCTCCTTATAATTGGTTCTTTCTTCCCCATAATATTTTAGATTAATTACAATTTCAAATGAAAATGAAAATTTTGTATAATTGCATATTTTTTCAGTATATATTCTTTATAAGTCTCTCATATTTTGATTATTGTATAGTGATGGCATTATTATTATATAAGAAATGCATACTAACAATTAAAAAGACATTTATGTATATAAATCAAGATTATTCTCAAAACTTTCAAATATATTATTTCTCGCAAATGGCACCTATTGAGACGGACTCAAAGAATAAGTAGAAAAAATTAGAATCTAAACATAAATCAAGTAGTTAGTCATTTCTTTAACTTTTTCACCTTAAGATGTTTACTACATGATAATAATATTGGAGTTGTCCCCGCATTATTAATGCTCAAATCATAGAAATATTGTTGTTAAACAATAAAATTAATATTATGATAGCTTAATATTGGTGTGTGTGCTTTAATAGATTCGATATAATTTCATTAAATATAACTTATATTTTATAAGTATTCACCCTCAAAATTATAAATGCGTGAAAGTTCATCGTAAATATAATAAATTATAATTTTTTTTGAAGAACCCGTTAAATATAATAACATTTAGTACAATTTTATAAGTATGAATCAAAATAGAAAAAATCTAAATGTGATTTATATGTTTTTTTCAAGGTTCGAGGTGTTATACATGTATTCTTGACTTCACCATTTTATTTTGGTATCTATGTCGAAACTATCACAATTAATATAAAGTGATTATTTTTTATCACTCAAGATAAGAAAATGTCCAAAATACTATAATTTATAATATAAGTTAAAAATATCATTACTTTATTTCATTTGATGAGATGTTTATAGGACCACTTATCTCTCGTCCAATCAAAAATAATTATACACTGATTAACATACATAATTTTTATGTAATTTTATAAAACATAATTATAGAATTAAATGAAAATTGATTAATTTTGATGTAACCTATGAAATATAAGATTATATGAAAATTGTGTATGTCAGTGAGTTGACCGTAAATTTTAAATTTTGTCAATTTGATAAAATCCAGGCACCCATCACTTTACATCGGGTGATATGTGATTTTTTAAAAATATAAAATTAGTAGAAAGAGTAAATAAATTATATCATATGATAGAAAGGGAGTCCACTTATATATTTTGGGTAGATTGGGCCATTATAACATTTTATTTTTATATCTCAACTTGTACACGTGGCCTCAAATAAAATATGGCAAGATTGTTTAGGCAAATTTAGAAATACCATCAATATCAATATTATCATATTAATTTGACCAAGTGCCCTAAATGCTCAATTTCCGCCCTTCTTCTTCAGAGTACTCTGATGGCATTCTCAGTAATCGATTTCTTGATTTGACGACTTGAAACGCCCTGATGGATTCATCAAACCAAAACGCTAATCAGCTCAACGGTTCTGTCCAATCCTCAATTCACCTTCCCCATCCTTCAAGCCCTAATTCCAATGCCGTTCAAAACCCTAATGTGAATCCCAACTTTGGCCGAAACCCTTATTCAGACGCCAATTTAGTCGAAGATCACTTCTTTTCTTCGCCTATTCCAAAAGGGAAAAGACGAGGCCGTCCCCGGAATCAACAGTTGTCTCTAAACCATGTAAGGAATTTATCATCACTGTCGATTAATGATGGTTTGAGTAATGTAGGGATTTCTTCAGTTGCTTCTGGTACAGCGATGGTTAACAAGACCCAAGTGCAAAATCGAGGGAATTTAGTATCGAAAAAACATGGGTCTAGTTCAAATTCTGGTAGTTTGGCTAAGAAAACTGTTGATGATATGTCGGATGAGATTATTGTGATCAATAAAGAAGCTACGGCTGAGGCCTTGATTGCACTGACTGCAGGGTTCCCAGCTGATTCACTCACTGATGAGGAAATAGAATATGGGGTGGTGTCTGTGGTAGGAGGAATTGAGCAGGTTAACTACATATTGATTAGGAATCATATAATTACAAAGTGGCGTGAGAATGTGTCTACTTGGATAACGAAGGAGATGTTTGCAAACATTGTTCCAAAGCATTGTACTGCACTGTTGGACTCTGCTTATGGTTACTTGGTTTCACATGGGTATATCAACTTTGGGGTGGCGCCTGGAATAAAAGAGAGGGTTTCGGTGGAGCAGAGACAGTCTAACATTATAGTGATTGGGTCAGGGCTTGCAGGGTTGGCTGCTGCAAGGCAGTTGATGGCTTTTGGGTTTAAGGTGATGGTTTTGGAGGGGAGAAAGCGTGCTGGAGGGAGAGTGTATACAAAGAAATTAGAAGGTAACAATAGGACTGCAGCTGTGGATTTGGGAGGCAGTGTATTGACAGGTACATTGGGGAATCCACTTGGGATTTTGGCCCGGCAGTTATCATTTACCCTTCACAAGGTTGGGGATAAGTGCCCCCTTTATAGAGCGGATGGTACACCTGTGGACCCTGATTTAGATCGGAAAGTGGAGGCTTCTTTTAATCAACTTTTAGATAAATTAAGTAAAACCAGGCAGTCAATGGGAGAGGTTTCGCAGGATGTCTCTCTTGGGGCTGCATTGGAGACATTCCGGGAGGCCTTCAATGAAGAGGAGTTGAACTTGTTTAATTGGCATCTTGCAAACTTGGAGTATGCAAATGCCAGTTTGCTTTCAAGGCTTTCACTAGCATTTTGGGATCAAGATGATCCATATGATATGGGAGGGGACCACTGCTTTCTGCCTGGTGGAAACGGAAGACTGGTTCAGGCATTGGTGGAGAATGTTCCCATTCAGTATGAGAAAACTGTCAAGGCCATTCGTTATGGTAGTGATGGGGTGCAAGTTGTTGTTGGTGGCGGTCAGGTTTATGAGGGTGATATGGTTCTTTGCACCGTCCCGCTGGGGGTTCTGAAAAATTGCTCCATTGAGTTCATCCCTGAGTTGCCTCAGAGGAAGCTTGATGCAATACGAAGATTGGGATTTGGCTTGTTAAACAAGGTTGCCTTGCTTTTTCCACATGTGTTTTGGGGAACAGATCTTGATACATTTGGCCATCTCTCTGATCATTCTAGTCGCCGTGGTGAGTTCTTTCTTTTCTATAGCTATGCAACTGTAGCTGGTGGTCCACTGTTGATTGCTTTAGTAGCTGGAGAAGCTGCTTACAGGTTTGAGACAGAGGATCCTACTGAGTCAGTGCGGAAAGTTCTTCGGATTCTTAGAGGTTCATGCTATTGGCTTTCTTTACCTTAATTTAATGTGGATCATTATCTGTCCTTTTTGAAAACTCTGAATTTTACCTGCATGCTTATCTTATGAGAGAACAGTACATGCATTTTGACTTGTAGATATATACTGGCTTAAAGTAGGACTTTTATGTGCTTCTTATTGTTTTACATGCTCATGCCACTTTAGAATTTTATTTCATCTACTCATCCAATAGCGCTAGTGTTTGTTGCATGCTTCCACCTAGCACTTATATTTACCTATCAAGGTCCTTGGTAACTTTTTGTCACCATCTCCTGTTCCTGATGTATAAGTGCTTGTTGGTATGAACTGATGGGTTTCAAGAAATTCTAATAATCTAAACATGGTCAATTAGAATTTAGCTTTTGTTTAATTACTCGTCCAGTTTGTGCATCGTTGATAAGAAGTATAGTAAATTGTAATGTTTGATACTGGGACTTCCGTAAGACAGAGACATGAATGAGGAAATTTAACATAAAGACTCATATTCTGAGATTCGTTTTATTGGTAAAGGTATTCTTATGTATTTTCTATTAATGTTTTGGTGTAACTGTTTAAGTTTAGGCTGGTTTAATATGATGTCTTGCCTCTGTAATTCAGATATATATGAACCACAAGGCATTGAAGTCCCAGATCCCATCCAAACTGTCTGTACAAGATGGGCCAGTGACCCCTTGAGTTGCGGTTCTTACTCAAATGTTGCAGTCGGGGCTTCAGGAGATGACTATGATATTTTAGCGGAAAGTGTTGGAGATGGGAGACTTTTCTTTGCTGGTGAGGCTACCAATAGGCGCTATCCAGCGACCATGCATGGTGCTTTGCTTAGTGGGTTCAGAGAAGCTGCTAATATAGCTCATTATGCTAGAGTTAGAGCACTCAAGTTAAAACTTGAGAAAAGCCCGTCTCAAAATGCACACACTTGTGCTTCTATTCTTGCAGATTTATTCAGGCAGCCTGATGTGGAATTTGGTAGCTTTGCTGTGCTATTTGGTGGAAACGGTGCTGACTCAATGGCAATTTTGAGGGTTACATTTGGTGGACACCGAAAGAAACCAGATCAGCAATATTCTAACAAGTTACTTTTTGAGCAGCTTCACTCTCATTTTAATCAGCAGCAGGAGTTTCATGTTTATACACTTTTATCCAAGCAACAAGCTCTCGAGCTGAGAGAGGTGAGAGGGGGTGATGATGGCAGGCTGAATTACCTGGAGAGGGTTGGAGTGAAACTGATAGGAAGGAAGGGTTTGGGGCCATCTGCAGATTCTATAATTGCTTCTATCAGGGCTGAGAGGAGTAGCCGCAGGCGCAGTCGCAACCTCAAGCCTTCCTCAACTGGTGGGTGCTCTCAACCTAAGCGTAAACTTATACATAAGCCTGACCATGGGCCCATGCATAAGTCTAAAGGCAAGCATGCACGGTTCATGGGTTAGGCTAGTTTTTATCGAGCCTTTTATTTAACTCATTTCAAACAGATATTGGTGAAGCTACTGCATGTTTCCTTGTTACTTGGTTTATAACATTTTATTGTTTTATATGGTAGTGCATTGGAATATTAAACATGATTAATCTGAGTGACAAAAACTTGAAGATGGTAGTCATAGCCTTTTTTGTCATCACATGTTCAGGGATTATGGAAAGCATGAAAAGTGAAAGGGCTCAATTAGGAGTTTGGAAGAACTATACCATATCTTTGATCAGTTCTCTTAAAATTGATACATAAAATAGATACATATTAGTTGATAAGCTTGGAAGTATAATTTGAAGGTGATGATGCTAGGTTCTCACAAGTTGGCAGATTAAGTTAATGAGCCAGTTGGAGTGAACCGGAGCATAAAAAAACAGAGATGCTGGATGTGATCCTAGTCCTAAAGCCTCTGATGTTCCAGTTAGTAATGAGATGAGTACTGAGCAAGAAGTGTGAAATATGGGTTAATAAAATGGCTCACTTAATATTCCTAAAAAAAAAAGATGATTGTATTTTTATTTCTATTCTTATGATTGAAAAACTAGACATGATTAGAGGCATTCATAGGAGCATTTTTTTCCCTTCATATATAAGAGAAATATCTTTATCATCATGATTTCGCTACAAAGTGGAATCATTACGTACAAGGTAAGAAGTAACCAAATTGGAAATGAGAAAAAGTCGAGAAGTAATTTTTGCAAGCCTGAATAGAAAGAGGTATCATAACTGAATTATTGTCTCAAGAAAGTGTATATAATGTGGAGGTGTGAGAGAACTAAAAGGAAGAGGACTTTGAGATCTCACAAAATGGTATGTTAGATCGAAATAAAACAATTCTATGTGGAATTAATGCATTAGGTAGGATATAAATTATGCTAGCTAGAAATGTATTTATTAACCTCTTGGGTATTTATTCTATGATGGTTTGGACACATGCTAAGGAGACCTTTAGATGCCCGAATACGGAATGTAGAAAGTAGCAATCATTAATCAAATTCAAAGGCAAAGGGGAAGACCTGTAAAGACATGGAAATAAACTATTAAAAAAGACGTGGTATGTACTTAAATACCATGTACTAAAATTCAAAGGAAGATGCGTTCCGATCGAACCAGACTGAGAAATATGATGCATATAGGCGGCCCCACATAGTGGGTTAAGAGCTTAGTTTGTTATTATTGTTTTGTCATTCATGCACTTTCTCTTTTGTATTTTAGATATTATGCCGTTAAAATCGACGGTAACATTTTGTACTCTCTTTTAAAGGAGCATCAAAGCTGCAAGCAGCTCATGCGAACCAAAGGCAAATTAGGTATGTGCCAAAATACTTATTTATTAATCTTTAGTAACTTTGAAGTTAGCTTCATCTGATGTATGAGTTCTCCTTTTCTGCACAGGAAGGCTAAAATTATACGCAACAGCAACAGATTTTCCAGGCCGAGCACAAATATTGAAAGTAAAGTCAGCGGCAGTGATGTTAATGTGGAGTCAACGACAATGGTGAGCAGTAATGGCTCGAATTGTCCAGGTTCAGAGATTGGGGTAAGAGCAATTAGCCATAATACGGACCGACCTCCAAATTCAAATGATGGTGCCGACTTTATTAGTAAAACCAGATCTCCTATCCCTCAAACTTCGGGCCATAATAATAGTTTAATAACTCCTTTAGGTCATAACATTTGGTCAACGGCTTCAAGCAGCAATAACAGCGCGGCACCTACAAGTTCAAATTTTGGTACAATGGTACCGGGTGAGAAACAAGGTCCTAGCCCTCCGGATTTTCTTACCAGCAGCCTGACTCCTGCTAGTTCAAATAGGTTAGGGGGAGCCTCAAGTGTTGCAGACAACCTGTTTCTACAACATTCAGATACTCATATGGATTTAGTAGGTGATACCACTGGTTCTAACACTCAGAACTTTTTCAGCAGCAATGGCTCAACTGGTCCTCAGAGTTCTGAAATTGGGACCACAGCAGTAAGCAGTAATAGCAGCCTGGCACCCTCAAATTCGATTGTTTGCAGCTTCAGCTCTCAAGACTATGTTGGGGATATTTCAGATAATATTAGCTGTATATCTAATCAAGAAAACATATTTGAAGACATCTTGAATGAACTGCTTCCACCTTCTAGTGCAAACTCTGGTACTTGGCCATTCACAGGAAAATTGTAGGAGATGAAAATAATGTCAAGGATACTTCTTCCTCCTCTGGTAACCACTCTGCCAATGTTACACTTTCTAATATAATGTCATGGTTATAGTAAAGCCATAAGAGGTTAACGCTTTTTGCTACTGTGCTGTTTGACAACATCTGTTTCTTTTTTGTTGAATTATCTGGTGTATTAATCTTCAATTTGTTAAATCTGCATCTTATTGAGTAGCGCTATTACAATTTTCTGTAATTAAGTTTACCTTCTTGTCTGGGGTCTCCCAAGATTTAATTCTGCCTGGATAGTCGGAAAGAAACTATTAAACAAGACATGCTTTAATAAATGAGGATTTCAACAGAGTATGATGGTGAGATACAATCCATATAGCCGGCCCCATGTAGTGGGATTAAGGTTTAGTGTGTTGTTGTACTAAATCCTGCTTTGAATAATGAGTGTCTTTTCTGATGGTTTTCAAAAATGTTAATGCTTTATAGAGTATGGACGTTAATGCACATATGCATTTGTTTCTGTACATGCATGAATGGAGAAGATAGTATTTCCAGGAAGCTTGCTTTTTCAATTTGTAATTTTGGCAAAAGGTTTTCCATTCATCTTCTTATTTTAGTTGAGATAACTATATCCTTACATCCTTTCGCTTTTATGGAAAACTTTTGTTTCCAGATTTTTGGTGCAATTTTTATGCTTTTATCCTATTTAGAGATTTGATTCAATTAATGTTGTTAATGCTCTGGTTTTTTCTTATGTTCAGGCTTGTGGATAGATTTTTCTCCTAGATATGGATCAACCACGGAGACAAATCCAGTGGTCACTTGTGTGAAGCTGAACTCCTCAGAACTTGCAAGCATTAGTTTATCATATGGTGAATGGATTAACGAGCTGAAGTTTTCTGTCCTGTCCTAATCATTATGGATTATGAGGGCTATTATGGATTATCAGAAATCTATGCCATGTTCTTTGGCAGTTTCCTAACACCCTTTCTGTGAGTCAACTGTACTTCAATTTTGTAGATTGAGAACTGGTAAACATTTAGCAAGAAGAGAATCAAGTAAAGATAAATGCATTTACTAGTTTCTGGTTTAGGTAGTGGAAAATCAAGTAAGGGTCACATTTGGATTGAAGAATTTGGAGGATAGATTTAAAACGCATAATAACAGCCCATGGAGTTGTGTGGATGATTTCATTCTATAATGAATTTGAAATCCATCTCTTTCATAATAAAGATAAATGCATTTACTAGATTCTGGTTTAGGAAGTGGAAAATCAAGTAACGGTCACATTTGGATTGAAGAATTTGGAGGATAGATTTAAAACGCATAATAACAGCCCATTGAGTTGTGTGGATGATTTCATTCTATAATGAATTTGAAATCCATCTCTTTCATAATGAATGATTTCAACAGTTTTGACGTCCACTTGATATAGAATAATAATTTGAAATCCTTGCTCCAAATCCTCAGTTTAGATCAACCATAAAATCCAGATGCAAGCTAGAATTGTATAATGCATCAGTAAGAGCCAAGGTCCTCTAAACTAAACTTTGTAGCTATATTCATTTAAATCATGCATCTTTACTGAATGAATTTAAAAGAAGAACACAAAGACAAATTCCTCCTACGCGATAAACGCATAAGATAGCACTTGGAGGAAGTGTCCTTTTCCCGTATTTGATTTGGAAAAAGCTTTTCCTACATCTGCTTATTGTTAAATATGATGTTGATGATCAGATTACTCTCTTTGATTTTTTTGACTGAATAATTTGTTTTAGGTTGTTTGCTGCGACTTATGATTTCTCCTCTGTAGATGTGTCCCAATCAAGTAGACAACTCCAGATTTTACTTCTGCTTTATCTGAACTACTGGTTTCTTAGCATTGATTTATTGAATAAATAGGTTATGAACTCAGTCCTACCCGCCCCTGGCTAATCATTGTGTTATCTGAATTCTGCATTGTGTTGTTTTCAGTTATCTAGCACCCTTCTAGTTACTGAACTGCAATTTAAATTTTCTCGGGCTTTTATTAATCGCTGGAATATCTGTGGGTGTTGTGGGGGGTTTTTGTATCTTGGCCACCTTACTGATCAAGGATTCAAGACTTGGTTTGCAAATTATGTGTGTATAATAGCTCTGTCTTGCAACCATTGTTTGATATGCTTATTCACAACATTTTTACAAAGCTGTACATTTTGTAGCTTTATTTGCTTGTTTGACATTTCATTTCTTGAATACAGGATTCCTCATTTCGTTTTATGCAGAACCCAGATTCGAGAGGAGGGTCGACAAATAGGATGTCGAAAGGAAAACGGTGCTCGAGACTGCTTAGGGTTTATGATAAGTTCTTTTGTTGATTAGAAATACTGTATTACAGAGGTCTTTCTACTGCTATGCACATACATCTTACATGGTGAGATATTATGGACCTGGAAAAAAAAAAAGTAGAGTATCTGTGAATAGAGGTTTAGCAGAAAGGTGTAAACATTTCTCTTGATTCTACTTTTTCAGTGTATAGAACAATTTATAGTGCTGCATACTGCATTTCAGTGTTCATACTTTTCTTTTTAGAATTCCAAAGGTTCCTTTTTTTCTTGATTATTTAAATATTTCTATTAAAATAGATATTATACAATATCTATGAAAACATTAATAGGAGATTTCCAACTCTCGTTTATTATATATAGATTTTATATTTTATTAAATTAATTTTTAAAAATTTAGCACTAAATTGATAAATATTCACATATATTGAATATATATATCCATTCTGTATTATTAAAATATATATAGAATGAAACCAAGGAACAATAATGCTATAAGTATTCCTTCTTTTGATCAAATTAAGTTAATCCTATTTATAACAATACATAACACATGACGATTGCAGATATCTCATTTCGAAATGAAAAGAAAAATGATCAATAACATGATAATGTCTAGAAAATATGAAATTGAATTTGTCTCATTTCTAGGAGTGATAATTATAATTTAGGAGATGAGAATAATTCACTAACATAGCCTTCTTTTATCATTTTGAAATGTTATATTTTCATTCTGCAACGCTATTCAGTTCTAACGAATAAGGAGTCCATAATTCATAAATTATGATTTTTTTTCTCATAAAAATCATCAATAAGCTACACTCAATGTGTAATAAATACTTTTTTTTTATGAGATGTACAACGAACACATAAAGAGTTGCATTTGTGTGTGCAACTATTGTATCGATCTAATACGGGTCGGGTCGAATCTGATCCAAATCCGCGTATTTTTTTAGTCTTGATTTTTATGTTGTTTTCAGTCATACATTTATATTATGTTAAGCATACTATTAATTTATGTTAAGTGTACCTTTATGTAATATTTTAACTTAAAAAATAAACCCTAATTTCGGCAAAAAATCCTAATATATATATACACATTTATGTGATATTACACATACTTTTAAATAATATTAGTCATATTTTTATATAATATATAAATGTACAACTAACATAATTAAAAGGTATGACTAATATAATATAAATATATGCTTAACATAACATAAAAGTATGCTTAAAATAACATAAAAAAATCCTAAATGTATGCTTAACATAACATAAAAAATCCTAAAGATATATTTAACATAACATAACGGTGTGTGTAACATAACATAAATGTATATTTAATATAACATAAAGGTCCTAAAGGTATAACTAACATAACGTAAATGTATGTTTAACATAACATAAAAATATATTTAATATAATATAAAGGTCCTACAGGTATGACTAATATAATATAAATGTATTCTTATCATAACGTAAATGTATAGCACTTGAAGCAAATTTGAGTGAGTTTGAGTGCACTCATCCAAGCACGTGAAGCGCGTACGAGCGTATAAAAAAACGTACGGAACGACACATTGATTAGGTCGGATCAGTTATACAAATTTATAATATGTGCATCAATTACACAAAAGTTTTTGTGAAAGATAAAATTTTCTCATAATGTGGATAGATGAAGAGCATTCAACTTAATGTGTTGAATGTTACAATTTCGTTCATTATTCCATGCATTTAAAAAGTATCCTAGTGACTTTTCATATTTTTTAACTTAATATTTGTCTTAATGACAAATAGAATGTTTTGATGTGAAGTAAGATGGATTCACGGTGACTAGTGTTAAGAAATCTATTTAATTTTAATCAACTTCATTTTATGAAAGACATTTTTCAATGTTTTTGTTTAGAAGTATTTATTTTGATGTCTTATTTTTTTGAAATTATCTATTAAAAAAATTAGTCTGACTTATTATTGAAGTTTGAGATATTTTTCGCTGCACACTAATGAAATTTCATTTATTTAAGTATTGATTTAGCTTTCAAAATAAAAGGTATTTCATTTTTTTGTTGTGTACATGAATTTTTTTTTTGTCATTGCGTCTGCATTTTTCTAAAGTTTCCAAACATTGAGACGTTAACTGATAAGTCGTATAATTAATAAATAGAATGATGGTTTGAATTTACAATCATATTTTCTGGGATACATTAATATGTAATCACTGCTTATATTTCAAATATCTAATAGATCGTATTTCATAATTTCATTCAAAAATAATGGATAAATATATTAAGAATTACCCACGATCAACAATATATAAATATATATATATAGGAATAAAAAGTAGACACGTCAAACACACGTGTTGTTAAAGCAGAGTTTTCAATTCTGTAAATCATCACTCATAAGCGCTTTCAAAACCCTCGCTCGTTTCTCATTCCCCACACAATCACAAAGAGAAGACGAAGTTTTTTCTCCTCGAATTATCTCAGTTATGTCTGGAAGGCGAAGAAGAAAGAGACTGAAACTGTAATCTCTATCTCTCTCTCTCGAACCGGCTGAATTTTGTTACTGGTGTCATTTTATGATCGTCATCCTTTGTGTCTGAATTTTGAGATAAATATTTCCAGGATTTAAAATATTGTGTGATTAGAGTTCTGCATCTGAAGAGAATGAGATAGGATGGATTTTGGATTTAATGGAATTCAATATGACTTAGTTTTTCTATTTAATTATTATGTATATCCTATGTAAACATATATTATTTCTAGATGGGTTTAACTTCAACTATTACAGTTCTGTATAACTGTGTAAGGCCATAAGATGAGATTTACAATTGTTTCAAGTATATTGGAGATCATGAGTGAAGTCAAGTTTGCAATGTATTTCATTGCATTTCTCACCGGCACTTGATCAGTTGAAACTTTGATTTGATCTGGAAAAAAGAAAGGCTGTATGGGTAATTTGTGTTATTGAAATCAGAACTTGTGGTATTTCTGCTGCATGGCATTGTTAAATTTTCTGTGTTATCTATTTTACCTTTTTACAGGAGGGAAAATTATCATGGTATGCTAGGAATCTTAACTTTCTTGTTTGTTGAATAATGTCAGTTGTACCTGGGGTGTTTAAGGCTAGAAAATTCTAGCTTTCCAAAAGGTATTGGATTTTGGTTTAAAGATATAATAGATAAATCTAACAGCTGTGAATGAATTGGACTGGATTTTGTCTGATAATGGCCCTGCTTACGTTGTCTAGATAGTTAATTCAGGTTTTTGTGTGCTTATGTTATCTAGATGGTTAATTCAGGTTGTCGTATTATGCACGTTACCTTCCAGGCCTGTGCCATTTGGGACCTGTGCTGATCGATATTATTAATGAACGAATTAGATTTTTTTTTCTTCCAGTTCGGATTAAATGTAGTTGAAAAGTTTTGACTGTTTTTGATTCAGACAAACTTTGCTTTTATTAGGTTTAGGTCTCCTTTTGACTGATATACAGTACATGACAGTTTAAATGAGGCATTTATGTGCAATTATTAGTAACATTCTCAAACACCACAGCGTTAAGAGTTTCATATTGTATGTTCAGTGATAGTTTCATGGTTGTTACCAAATTTAATATTGGTTGTCTCTTTCTTTCCCAGACGAGATTATCAACCCACATATGCTGATCTTCCAGTGGAGCTCTTGGAACTAATTCTTTCTCAGTTGAATCTGCGAGATAATATTTGTGCTTCTGTAGTTTGCAAAAGATGGCTAGCTGTTGCAACCTCTGTCCGGAAGCCGAACAATCCCCCGTGGCTTATGTTTGTCCCAAAATTTGGAGACTTGTATGAATTCTATGATCTTTCAAATCGCAAAACTTATTGGTTTGAGTTTCCAGAGCTATATGGGTCGAGGATATGTTGTTCCAAGGATGGTTGGTTGCTTCTTTTCCGGCCTATAACTCGGTGTGTTTTCTTCTTTTCCCCCTATACTCGAGAGTTGATCAATTTGCCCAAACAACAAATATTGAACCAGATAGTTGCATTTTCTGCCCCGCCTACCTCTTCCAGTTGTGTCGTTGTTGCAGTTAGGAGTATGACCCCCTTGGTTGCTGTTAGCACGTGTTGCCCTGGGGATACTGAATGGATTAGATTAACTTACCATAACCAAGTGCCATTTGGCGTCGGTATTTGGAATAAGATAGTTTTCTCTAAGGGCCTTTTCTATTGTTTGAGTCTTACCGGTCGGCTGGGAGTTTATGACTCTGAAAAAAGAACATGGAGTGTGAATTCAGTACCTTCACCAAAATGCACTTCATGGAGAACCAGATTTATGGCAGAGCATAATGGAGATATTTTTGCTATACACACTTACACTAATGCAAGCCCCCGCATATATAAGTTAGACGAAAGAAGAGAAACGTGGATGGAAGTTGACACTTTAGGAGGCATAACTCTATTTGCAAATTCTTTATCATCCATTGCCAGGACCGATGTTCATGGAAAAATGAGGAATAGGGTTTATTTCTGCAAGGTTTTGTTTTATGGGAAACGGTGTGTCTCATATTCTCCCGATACTGGCAGATATTATCCCCGAAATCAGAATTATGATTGGGGAAACCGAGATTCATGTGAGAGCTTTTGGATTGATGGCCCAGAAGACCTTTCAGCCATTATTAAAAGGTAAAAATATAAAGCAAATATTATGAGATGTTATCTTCTCATATACTTTTGCTATTCGTTGTACAAGTTGGAAAGTATGCTTGATGCAGTGATGAGGTTGATACATGATCAATATTTATCTTTCAAATGCACCTTCTTTTTTTTTTTTTTTTTTTGTCATTTGGTAAATTACATTACTTGTTCTTTCTTTCATTATGAGAATTGCATTAATTATGATATTAGGGAATTGTTGAATTTATTGCATGATTACTTGTAGTGTATAAACCATACGATGATACATATAATTGCATTATGCTATTTAAAGCATACTAGCCATCATCTTGACAAGATGAAAACAACTTTACTACTGGATCTACGGTATTCTGTAGCTAGAATTAGCATTTATCAGTTTAAAATGTAGTAAAACGTTTGTCTTCGAATCTACATTATTGTATATCTTGAGTTGGCATATCGAAAGAAGTTGAGTCAGTGCTGACTGACTCTATCTCTTGCAAGTGTTTAATATGATTTTATGTTGTTTTATGAAATACTGATGGTTTTACTCTGTTGCTTCTAGATGTAGGAATTAAGGTCTTTCTTTCCGATTTTATTCGACCACGTCTTTGAATTGAATTCTGAGTTAAAAAGAGATTGCATGTCTTGATTTAAGGTTTTGTTACTAGTCGAGTACGCTATCTTTAATGGAGGATAATGGGTCTCCAAGTATATGTTCATTTCTTTCTAACAGCTACTTTAATGTATACTTGAATATAAACATGTGTGAATATCTTTTTCATTGACTCCGGTAAAAATAGAGTAATTGTGTCATCGTATCATTAATTGATAAGCACTATCATTGGGAAAATGTTAGGCTAAGATGGACGCCAAATAGGCCATGGGCTTTAATTGTCTTACAATGGGTAGGAATAGACCAGTCATATAAGATAAAATAGGTTCCCAATTTCAAATTTTGATAGCAGAGTGTGGTTCCACTTCATTCAAAATAACACTGTCAATTTTGCTGTGAATAATGTTTCATTAAACTTTTTGCCACTTCTGATTTTCTCTTATGCAAAAATCACTGTTTTGAAAGCTGTCCAAATAAACTTATCACATTAACAAGATTAAAACTCCCACCACTTCATAAACAAAGAGTTCTTATGTCAAAGTTAGTTATTAATTGAAATTTATACAATATTACCAAATGACAAAATTACGTAGTTTTACCTTCATTCAACTAGTCAAAAGTAATCCTTTAGTAGAGTTGCAATCAAATAAAATTAGAGGGTGTTTGGGTGAGCTTATAAGCTCATTAAAACATGTTATAAGCTGTTAAAGAGCTTATAAGCTCATTAAAAGTGTTTGGTTAACTAATAAAAATAAGATCTTATTTTAGTAGGGTTATTATAGGCAAGAAGTTTATAAGCTTTTTTTTTTTTTTTTAAAGTAAGGTAATCTCATCTTATTTTTAAAATAAGACTTATTATTGAAAATACTTTTAAATTTGATCATTGAAATTACATAAATATCATTACAAACATCTTATAAACTTCATCTTATTTATCCAAACATTTTAATAACTTATTTTAAATTTTAATTTTACATCTTATAAACTCTAAAAACATATTATATATAAAATCTAAAAATATCTTATAAGATGTAACATCGTATAAGCTCAGTCAAACAACCCTTTAGTATTGTATCAATTAGGTTGGCTCATATTGTATCTTACTCGCATCTCATCTTGAAATTCTGTTTTGTTGCACCATTTTGCCACACGAGAGAAGTAGAAAAATTAACAAGGATGCACGATAAGATTAAAACATCATTGATAAGATTAATAGCCATTGATCCAAGGTTGGCAAAGGACTAAATCTAACAAAAAGCTTTCCATTGAACTACAATTTTGCATGAATAAGCTCTCACTCCCACTTCATTCTTTTTCTGTATATGCAACTTATATCAGGCTTTCATCCCCGATTCGACACAGCAACCACAAAGAACGGACAAGATGGATCAATAAATTTCTAGGTTAAGCTGATGATGCTTGATGATGATAACAGAATTAATAGGGATTATAACGGCTCCGTCCACGACCGCTGTCATGACCACGCCTTCCCCCACTCGAACTTCCTCCGCCACTGCTGCGCCCACCTCGATGCTGTGGTGGTGGGGTGTGTGGCTGCATTCCTGGTTGTTGCCTAGAGATAAGAAAACAAATAAAATCCATGAAAGAATCAAACCGAAAACTTCCGTCAAGTGATATGTCAAAAACTCCTAGTCTCACTTGGTTTTTATCTTTTGATTCATTTCTTCTTTAGTTTATGTAAATGGTGTCTAGTGAGTTATTTTATAAGAGATCCTGTAGTGAACTCGACCTGCCAAATTTTCAGTATTTATAGCTGAGACAGTAACCTCTTAAGTTCTCAATTGATTATCTTTTGATTCTATTCATATATGGTAAGAAATTTTGCTTAGTGCACAAATCTAAAGATAAATGATAACTCCAGTAAACAGAAACAGTAAGAGAAAAACACACTTACAGGACATATCCAATCCGCCCATCAGGCAAAAGCATGGGCATCATAGCCATGCCTGGCGCACCTCCTCTTCCGTAGATAAGTGGCTGCATTACAGAATGCACAATCCTTAAACATGCCGAGCAGAATGAATACAGATCATCCACATAATTGTTTGGCATTAAAAAAAAAAAACTCAAAATAAAATCAGACGAGAATGCTAGTCAGCTTGATGATCAAAACAAATCATCATTTTCCACCAGTTGCACAGAAATTCTAAGTGTAAACATCAACCCCACCCCCCAACACCACCCCACCCCCCCCCCCCCCCCAAAAGAAAAAGGAAAAAAAATCCAGTTTAACATCATTTTCTTTTAAATGCATTGAGTAACAAAAGTAGCCCACGACATTATGGAATTATTTTTCATTGTGAAGATGACAATTAATTTGAAGATTCCAAAGATTCTACAACACAACACTGTGCATTCGAAGTGTTGAGGATACAAGCAAGTTAACATAGTGATCAATTAAGATACAGGCCTAAGCAAGCTTATAAGAGCTTGAGATGTCAGCACGAGACAGGACAAGAAATATGACTTTGGAGGATGTTGAAAGAAACTGAAATAGAAGAATCATCTCATGAGAGGTAACTAGATGGGGGAAAGAGACAAGAGGCTTCTTACTTGCGCAAAGTTTGCACCAGAATATCCTGCACCCAGAGCACCATAGGGTGCCCCAACCAACCCCCCATAACCCATGCGAGGTGGGTATGATGGAAATATAGCCGACTTCTGTGAAGTTGATCCACCAGTAGTTTTCTGATCAGCCTGTGGCTTCGCAAGTGAGCATTCTACAACTTGGCCTGTCAACAAACCCAAATCCAGTATAAAGGAAGCAGAAATCTCTATTGGATTCTTATGATCAAAGACCGAAATATAGGGAACTGGAAGTTACCGTTAATCTCATACTTCTCTGTGTTCTTTAGAGCTTTCATTGCACTTGATCGTTCCGCAAAGTGAACAAAACCATATCTGCTCTTCTCTTGTCCTGGTTTGGCCGGAGGAAGAACAACTTTAGTAATCTTACCATGACGTTCAAACAGATCCTTAAGCTGATCCTGAGTTATATCCTTCGGCAAGTTTTTCACATAAACTGCTTTGACCTGTACGACAGGAAGCCAGTCAGTAGTGTTAAACACAACACAATTCGCCACAAGATGTCACACTTTTATGTCCAGAACACTAAGTTTGGTATCAATCCTGTTTTCACTTGAGACCAATTACACAAAAGCTCCTTCATACAAGATACTGATGTCAAAGTTGCATAATTCAAAGGGGCTTAAAGCATGCGAAAAGAAATGCAGGACTGGATCAACAGCACCAGTCAATTGACAATCACATTGGTTGCCACTAAAAGTTTCAAGAGATACCAAAAGAATAATCTACTTGCACCAATTTTCGACGGTGCCTAACTTATTTCTCAGTACAATCAATGAAAGTTCTCTGCCAAAATTTTCATTTATTCATTTAGGAAGTTCAATGGCAACGAGAAAGCACCAGAACTCATAAATATAACAACAGCACTAGAATCAGAATATGACTGGAGAACACTAGCTTTCAGAATATGGCAAGAGATGGGAAAACAGAATATAATTCACATGTCAGAGCTTATATAAGCAAAATCCTATTCACCAATTTAACCACACATGGCTATAGAAATGAACCACGATTATTAAAAACGGAAATAGCAATATAAACCTGAGAAGATGAAGATTCTGCACTTTTTGGATCAGCCCAACTGACAGTTGGAGCATTATCATCAAGCTTGAATTTTGGATTAGACATCTTTTGTCTTGAATATTCAGCACAAGCATGATTGTAATACTCAATAAACACAAATCCACGATTTCGACTTGAGTTTTGTGGGTCCTATGAAAATAAGATTCAAAATTCTCCTTAAAATATTTAAGCAAACAGGATGTAACTGTAAAACAATAACAAGAAAGTTAGCAAAAGGATGTAACTATGTGTGAGAAGAAAAGGCATTCTTACCTTTAAAAGTTCCACAGCAACAACCCCAGGACCTACTTTATTCACAACCTTCTTCATATCCTCCTCTCCCCAGTTCCTGGGTACATTACCTATGAACAACTTATGTTTTGCTTGAGATGTAGAACACTTCAGCTTCTTCCCCTGAGAGATTCCCAGAAAACAAAAATTGATAAATATAGTAACATTGTTTTTCCATCGAACTACTTCCAAATGCCCAACTGGAATTTCCCTCATATCACATGATATTGTTATAGATATAATGTGTAATTTGTGCTTATAATCATGTGTTTAATCTGTGTCTCCATATGCACTGAAGCAGAAACGATGATTACCTTCAATTCACTATTGTTAAGTTCTTTAATAGCCTTAGAAGCCAATTCCTTGGTCCTGAAGGTTACAAAAGCATATCCCTTGTTTTCATTTGAGTCCTTTCCCTTCATTATCCTGACCTGTCAATAAAATGCTAGTCCACGTAAATTTTACGAAATCAGATTTATTCCTGACATATGAGAGTAAACTCAGTTCACCTCTGTTACTTCTCCAATAGATTCACAAAAGCACTTCAGATCATCTTCAGATGTATCATGAGAAATTCCACCAAGGTACACCTCTGAACCATGTGGAGGAAGTGTAAGGAGCTCAGCATGCTTTCTCTTCAACTCCTCTTCACTTTCACCTTTTTCCATGTCATCATCACCATCAGGATCCTTTTGAGCATCATTTTCCTCCTCTTCCTCCTCTTCCTCAACTTCTTCTTCAACTTCTTCCTCTTCCTCCACTTCCTCCTCTTCTACTTCTTCCTCCACTTCTTCATACTCAACCTCTTCTTCCATCTCATCTGTGTCGTTGTCAGCACCAAGTTCAACCTGTTCTTCGGTCTCCACAGGCTTCTCGGTTTCAGCAGATTTAGTAGCTGCAGCACTTGCTCTGGTCCTTGGCATCTTATACCTTCAACAAGACGCACTTCTATAGCAGCTCTGAGAAAAGCGCAGAAGCCGGAACCATTTGCAAAAGAAAGAAGAAAAATGTGGATCGGAAATTACAAAAAGAAAGGGCATAAGGAGCTCCAGAGTATGAATCTTGATTGAATTGGCTCCATGAGGTATGGTTCCAAGGAGTTTCAAAGTGAAAAATGTTACAACAAGGGGTGACAAAATGTAGTACAAACAAAAACAGGCAAGAGAGAATGCTGAATTGTAGGAGCATGATGCTCAACAGGTGTAAAATCAATGAAGCATTCAAAATCTTGAAATATAGACAGTGATGGATGCCGAACAAAGAAAAAGGCCAAACATTCAGTCTATATTAATTTTATAGGAACAATGCACTCACAACCAAAAAAAAGGAGAGGAAGGAGCAATTAATACGAAATGAGAAACAGAAAACAGGGATATGAAAATAACGATAGACAATAATTATCCAATAGGACAAAAAATAAGGAAAGGTGTCACCAAGAGAGTATTCCCAATAAATCAAAAGCTAACAGGTTCCATAATTAGAATGACCAATTGGTTAAAAGATTAATTCCACTTCCTGAATACATGTCCAGTCTGTAACTTTCCTGCAGTCATTTAATTCAAGGAACCGTGAATGTGATTAATGAGCAACCTCAAATGTATTTAACAAAATCATTGCTCATATCAGAACAATTCACGACCTTTTAACATAATTATGAAATTAGATTGGATAACTATGCATGGAGGAACCACTTGATCTAAATTTAGAACAAGTACATATCATCATATTAATAAAAAAAGAATGTCATATAAAAGAAAAATAAAAGCTTATAAAAATTAATTAATGGCAGTCAACTTATAATCATCAAGTGTTTTCCTTCTATTCTAGTTTTCTCAGTACTCAGACCATAGAAGTCCTAATCCAACTTTTAAGGTTTTTCAGAAAGCCACTACTCTCTGTAGTTTCCTCTCAAATATTTGATAACCACCAAAGCATTGTAATTGCACACAAAAACAGCTACACTTTCATCGGTTACTTATGTTTAGATTTTTTCTTTATTAGTCAAAATAATTCAAATGGAAACACAATAGAGATAGAGACGTTACAGGAAGAACCCTGGCAAGCATGCGTAAAGCAAGGTATCTGAAAAGGTAAAAACTGTGTTGAGGGATACACCAAAGCAGATGATTAAGGCACTTTCAATTGGTACGACCAATTTTATCTTAGAATGAAGTTTGCCTTGGGGTAGTACACAAAGGATAAGAATAGAGAATAGCAAAACGGTATGGAGGGAGTAAGCAGCAAAATGATGTTCTTGGTACGTTACAACTTATCCTGAGATACACTTTCTATAACCGACTAACACTGTCGTTTGCAAACATATGGTCATCAAATTTGAGCTGATAGTCAAGATCAAAAAAACAACTAAAAAAGGATCATACTTCTTCTTTTACAGGAAATTATCAAATTGCCAAACAGGTCGACAACATCATCAAGATCATAAAACAACAAAAACCATGATACTTTCTCTAATATCAAAACACCACGTTGCCAACAGGCACACAACATAATTTGAACTCTTTCAACTAGAACAATGTCATGAATCAAAAAACCGTTCTACAACTACATGTGCTAAACTTGTGTGCTTCCTTTTGTTTTATGCCAGAATGGTAGTATTGTAATATCTTCCAACATCAATCCAGGTGCCTAAGATTACACTAGCAAAGTTTTCTGCATCAATTTGGATCAAAATACAGTTACACGTTTGACCACGTGAAGCACACCATTCTAGAAACATTATTCAGTATAATTCATTAAAACTGAGCACAATATAAATAGTCAACTTTTCGTCAAATTGCTGGTTTTGCAGCCTCATTTATGTATTAACATGCGTGTACAGTTAAGCAACGTCCTTCACATGGGAGGTTTCTATATTTACTGAAGGAAGTGGAAGCACAGATTTCAAAACTCATATAGCATTAAAAAAATGTAGTCAGTTTTCCGGCACTCACCGGAAATTGCTGCCGGAAATTGAAAAAACAAACAAGATAAGACTTCTAGGCAAAAGAAAAAAAGAAGAAAGCCTCACCTTCTTCAAGTTTGTTGGCGCACAGTTCGCTGATGATTTGCCCTAATTTTTTTGTAATAATTGGATGAGGCAGAACGGCTTTAGTGCGCCGGAAACCTAGTTCTGGTGGCCGGAAATTGAAATTAATGAACAAAGATAAGACAGAACAAAGAGGGAGGAGGAAAAGGAAAATTTACCTCAGAAGTCGCGCAGGATTCGTCGTCGAATCTTGCCCTAATTTCAGTGTAATTGGAGCCAAGGGCCGATGGGCTTCGTATCTATATATATATAGTCATGGGCTTTACAGGAAACACCTTCATTATAAAAAATAAAAAAAGGCCCATGTGACATGATTTTCATTAATATGGGGTCAAAATGTAAGTTTGATTCTTTGTGTTTTTGCCAATTTGTGAAAAGTAAAAAGAATATGAGATTGTGTTTGGATTAAAGGATGTGACGAGATCTATATATATGTAAAGAATCAACAAATGTTGACATGTGCTGCTTTCTTATTAAAAAATTTAAGCTCATTCCTTATAACAATTTTTATTTTTTAAATTGTTGTTATTATTAATAATTATTATTATTGCTACTATTATTTCTATCATATATATTCTATTCACAGGTGTCAAATATTTATATTGGAATATATTTTAATTTTCTAATTCATCTCATAAATATTATTTTATTAAAATAACTTAAATTTATAAAAAAATCAACAAAATATTAAAACATAATAATAATAATAATAACAATAATAACAATAACAATTGTCACGCCCCATTTTCATAAAGAGTTTAAAACGAGGATAATTTTTTTTTTCTTTAAACAGAGCGTAATCGCAGCATATACATAGGACGTCCAGCAAGAACTCTTAAACTATTTAGATTTTTAACAATCAAGATCGGGGAAATAACCATTGAGAATACCAAAAGTCTATAATAATGCAGCGGAGAAAACAATCATGTTTAGATCAAACACATAGCCATTGTTTCATACATAACTAGGGTTTCAGAAAAGCTGATCACACATATACATTCATATATACTTGCAAAAAGAACAGACATTTCTATTCATCCCTCCTTGCCTCCAGAATTTTCTGTAAAATAAATCATAAAAAGGGTAAGTGTCAAAAGAACACTTAGTGGGGATGATTTGTACAATAAAAGGGGTGCATGTAATATTTCTTGCATAATATATACATAACACACGTTGTGGACTCCCAAGTAATCCCAATGAAATCCGTTGAATAGGTTTTCGAAGAAGACCTATCGGGGCCCCAAGCCGACCCCATTTTGGGTTGTTACATCCTTCAAGGTGGGTTTCCGAAGAAGACCCCATTGGTGGGCATCCGAAGAATACCCCATTGTTGGGTGTCCGATGAGGAATACCCTACTTGGCGTGGAAGGCGCATGCGCAGTTAAATTGTCACATGATAGATCTCACATAACACATAGTGCACACTGATCATGTTCACGTTGGCCACATTATTCACATAACACATAAATATAGAAAACCTTTGACATATATTGGTTTCTAGAGAAACCCTTTTGATGCGGGAATTTTCCCGTATTTTCATCTCATGAAACCAGTCTCACTTATGTCTCTTGAAATCAATAGCTTTCAAAATCATATAATTTACTTGAATAATATTCACGTAGTGAAAACATTTCACTTTAAATCGACGCCACATAATGACGGAATTCAAATCACATAGCCACGTAATTTTCCGTAAAATAGTACAATTTTAAGCATAAATAAGATTTTACCCCCACCTTGGATTTATCACAAAACCTTGCTCAAGAGCTTTCGATAACAGGCTTAATTCTGTTCCCCACGTGAACTTCCTACAAAGTATGAAAATATTACTTATCATTTGGTTTAAAAGCTTCAAACCAATAAAATCTGTAAAAGAATGACTCTTGAGAAGATCGATAGACTGAGGTTCTAAATTCAGGATTTACTGAAAATTAGGATTTGTAGATTTCGCCCCTAAAATTAAGATTTTCTTGCTTAAAGGGTTCGTGTGTCCTGTCTTATATCATTTTATAACATTGTAGGACATAAAATACAGAATTTATTAAATTCTGGGGTCTTAATATAATCTCTGCAGGTTTTAGGGGTCATTCTGACAATTTATCAAAATCTAGGGGTGATTCTGTAATTTCTGCAAAGTTTAGGGTCCATTTTATAATTTCAATAAATTCTGGGGACTATTCTGAAATTTCAGAAAGTTCTGGGGTTAAATTGCTATTTTATAGAAGTTTTGGGGTCAACCTGCTATCTCAGAGAAGTTCTGGGGTCATCCTGTTAATGTTCATAAGTTCAGGGACTAATCTGTGAGTTTTCATAAGTTTAGGGACTAATCGGTGAATACCCAATAGTCCAGGGGCTAATTTGCTAATTCTCCTAAACCTGAGATTTGCAATCAAGCCCCTAGGTTTAATTAAGTTTCTAATTACACCCCCAACCCCAAATCCACCCAATTTCCACCCCCCGTCTCTGCCGCGCCTCCCCTGTTCCGCCTCTGCCCACCGCCGCTCGCTGCCTCCACTTCCGGCGACCTCCCATCACCGGCGATACCACCATCAGTACCACTGCACCAAAACAACACCCAAACACACACAAACAACATATATACATACCGATCCACACACATTCATACATATATATACAATCACCTACATATATACATATATATATATATACCATTCCAGCTTTGCCGCCGCTGCTAGCGGCGGCTCCTCCCAACAGCCGCGCCGGCGCAACCGAGCGCCGGTCATCTCCTTCTCACCCCACTCATTCTTACAAATCAACACACACACAAAAATTGACATATATATACGCATATACACACACGCAGATTCATATATATACATATACACCAAGCATCGCAGCGGCGGCTCCCACTCCTCACGCCGGCGCAACAGGCGCCGGCCACCACACCCTTCGACTCGTCGGTGCGACCGAGCGCCGGCAACACCCGACGGCAGAGCAGCGGCAGTAAAATAGCGGCGAGAGGGAGAGAGACCGAGAGAGGTAGGGAGAAACAGAGAGAAAAATATGTAGCCGATTGAAGTTCCGGACTTGAATTAATGACGGGCTTGTCAAAATGATACTTTAATCGGAAGATTTGGCCGGAAAACCTTGCCTATTGAGAGTGGAAAGTGGCCGGTGATGGTTTGATGGTGACGGTGGAAGGAGTGTGGAGAGAGAGATATGTGAAAATGGAATTGGGGAAACTTTTCCTTTCCTTTTCTTCCTAGATTTTCTCTTAATTGTCCCTCATTTCTTAAAATGTTTGTGATGGAAAAGCAAGAGGTGTCATTTTTCTCATTTACTTAGGTTAGTATAATTAGATTAATATAATAATAAAGTTTAGGTTTGTTAATGTAAATAATTTATGGATATTACAACAATAATAATAATAACAATACTATTAATAAAAATAATAAGAATAAGAATAAAAATAATAAGAATAATAATAAAAATAATAATAATAACAATAATAACAGTAAGAATAATCTATATATATATATATATATATATATAAAAACAGAAGTCACTTTATAACCGTTTCTCAATAAAAAAATAATTTCACCGTTTCTCAATACATTTTTGTAAATTTTAATATATTGTCACTCTATAGTCGTTTTTTTTTTTTTTTAAATCTTTAAAAAAAATGTAATTTAAATACTTCAAAAAAAAAATTGTTGTTTTCTTAGAAAACTGTTTTCTAATTATTTTAACATGTAAAGTATTGTCACTCAATAACCGTTTCTCTTTTTAAAAACAAATCTAAAAAAAATGTAATTCAAATTCAAATACGCAAAAAAAAAAAAAACCGTCTATCACCAACCTCCTCCCACGACTACTGAATAAAAAGACAGAAGTCAATCTATAACCGTTTCTCAATAAAAAATTAATTTCACAACAAATAATAATAGAAGTCACTCTCTAACCGTTTCTTTTTTAATAATAATTTGTTTTTCTTTATTAATTATTTATTGAATATTTATTAAATCAATAAAATTTATTGTCGATAATTATTAAATCAACACAATATATATATTATGAAGATATTATAACGATACATCTAATATATAGATAGATATAGATTCTCAAATCTACAGAGGGAATAATCAGTTTTATTTAAAAACAATAACATTTTTGTAAAAGATCTAATTATTTTAATATATTGTCACTCTATAATCGTTTCTTTTTTAAAAAAAATCTTTAAAAAAAATGTAATTTAAAAAAAATAATAATAACAGAAGTCACTCTATAATCGTTTGTTTAAAGATTTTTAATTTTTTAAATCGAAAATTTAGTTTTCTTAGAAAACTGTTTTCTGATTATTTTAATATATTTTATTAGTAATGAAAACAATGTATATCAAACAATGTATAACAAGAAAGTCCAGGCAAAACTGTAATTTAAAAAAAAGAAAAAAACTGTACAAAGACATCCAAATAAAAATTATTGTTAGTTATTTAATATGGATATAATTTCATTTGTATTTTCCCAACTGCAATCAATTATTATTTAAAATCATTTTTTAAAACTGATTCCTTAAAAGAAAGGGTGAAGGACCGTTGGATCATCCTCTCATTTCACTGATTTTTTTTTAAACAAAAATATCTCTGTATCAGTTTGGATAAAGAAACCATTTGATAAAGAAACTGCTTATACTCCCTCTGCAACCTCAAAAAGAAAAAAGAAAATCCTTCTGATGGAGACAAAATCGAGTTGAAGAAGCACATTCTTACTTTTTTTTTTTTTTTTAATCTTTATTTCTTTGTAGCATGACAGAATTTGAGTAGTATTAGTACTCTTTGGTTTTCGTAAACTTTATATTGTGGTTGGCAACAATACTGTTACATTAATGGTTGTAGATGATTTTTCTAGGATGAAACAAATTGTTGGTACGTTTGTAGGTGATTGCACTGGGAGATTTGAGTGTGGTGTTTTGGTGGTAACTCTTTCTTACCTACTTTAGAAATTTTAGATTGATATTGACATTTATGTTTTTGTTGTTTTTTTAAAGTTGTTGTGGTATTGAATATAAAGACTCTTTATATTGAATTTTTGTGTATAAAGGTTGAAATATTCCAATTTCATGATCTTATAGGTTTTAATAATATCAGGTGATATGTTTGTTGAAAATATGAGTCATATAATTATAGGTTTTATTGATGTAGAGTGATTTGGTTTTTGAAAATAACAGTAATGTGATTTGTTTGTTGAGGTTTTATTGATGTCAGGTGATTTGTTTGTTCATTTTATATTTTTGGGTTCATTCAAGTGTTATAAAATGATTGTTACTCTAATTATCTAATTTTTTTGGGTTAGTTTGGATGGATATTTTCCTAATCATATACTTTTTTTTTCATTCAACTTATATGTTGAATTAAATATGTTTCTCATGTTGCAGTAGACAGCACACTGCCTTAAGCAAATATGTGTTGAAAATTTTCCAATTGAATATGGTTTATTGAAGTCATTATATTTATGTTTAAGAATTTTTTCTATTGTTGAGATTTCATTTGGAGTGTAGTTTTTCAAAAGTTGATTTTCAATAATTCTCTTCAATTATTTTTATATTAAAATATTTTTTAAATTTATTGAGGATATTTATTAAAATTTATTGAGAATATTTATATTAAAATATTATTGGGTATGACATAAAATTTATTCAGAATTTTTTTTCTTCTCACATAAACAAAAATATCTCTGTATGAGTTTGGACGAAGAAACCGTTTGATAAAGAAACCGCTTATATTCCCTCTGCAACCTCAAAAAGAAAAAAAAAATCCTTCTGATGGAGACGAAATCGAGTTGTAGAAGCACATTCTTACTTTTTTTTTTCTTTTTTGTTAATCTTTATTTCTCTGGCAGAATTTGAGTGGTATTAGGAATCTTTGGTTATCGTAGACTTTATATTGTGGCTGTCAATACTGCTACATTGATGGTGGTAGATGATTCTTCTAGAATGAATCAAATTGTTGGTACGTTTGTAGGTGATTGCATTGGGAGATAGATTTGAGTGTGGTGCTTTGGCGATAAGTCTTTCTTATTTACTTTAGAAATTTTAGATTCATATTAGTATTAGCATGCCACATTTTTTATTTTTTATTTTTTTCTTTCTCCCCTACTTTCTCTAATTTTTATCATCTCTCATAAGCAAAATTGTCTTTATAGAAAGTTTTTCTTTTTCACATAAACAAAGAGATAAACAAAAATATCTCTGTATCAGTTTGGATGAAGAAACCATTTGATGAAAAAATTGCTTATATTCCCTCTATAACCTTAAAAAGAAAATCCTTCTGATGTAGACCAAATCGAGTTGAAGAGGCACATTCTTACTTTTTTTTCTTTTTTTTTATCTTTATTTCTCTATAGCATCACAAAATTTGAGTAGTATTAGGACTCTTTGGTTTTCATAGATTTTATATTGTGGTAGATTTTATATTGTAGTTAGGCACATTGTTGGGACATTTGTAGGTGATTGCACTGGGAGATTTGAGTGTGGTGCTTTGGTGTGGTAAGTCTGTCTTACTTTAGAAATTTTAGATTGATATTGACATTTATGTTTTTGTTGTTTTTTTGAAGTTTTTGTGGTATTGATATAAAGACTTTTTATGTTGAATTTTTAATATATGAAGGTTGAAATATTCCAATTTCATGATCTTATAGGTTTTATTGACGTCAGGTGATATGTTTGTTGAAAATATCAATGTCATATAATTATAGGTTTTATTCATGTCGAGTGATTTTTTTTTAAAAATATATCAGTATCATATAATTATAGATTTTATATTAAAATATTAAAATATTTGTACGAGATTAAATATTAAAATTTTTTATTATTTATATAGTTTATATTTTTAATGAAAATAATATATATTTAACAAAATTTCGAGTGCTACTATAATTTTTTGAGTGATTATATTAATGTATTGATTGATAAAACATTTATTAAATCGAAATTTATTGAGGATTGATTGAGTATTTATTACATCAACAAATTTATTGAGGATATTTATTAAATCAACAAAGTTTATTGAGGATTAATATAATTTTTACTTTATTATTTTATTATGAGATTAGTAAAATAAATGAAACATATCTTAATTTAATTATCAAAATTCTTACATTTGGAGAGGGAATAGTCAGTTTTTTAAAATTAATAAAAAATTTTAAAAAGAAGTTCTGAAATGAACGCGATTTTCTTAAAAAACTGTTTTCTGATTATTTTAATATATTTTTAGTAATGAAAATAATTATCAAACAAAATTTCGAGTGCTACTATAATTATTAGTTGGTACAGTATTTATTAAATCGAAAATTTATTGAATATTTATTAAATCAACAAAATTTATTGACCATATTTTTTTCGTAGACTTAATTGCATTGTAAACTTTTTAAGAAAAAAAGTATAATGGTTTAATTATCAAATTAATATTTATTATATATTTATTTATATATTTACAGTTGTTCTTGCCTATGTACATATTTTCTATTTTTTATATACACACAACATTTATAAACCGTGCATGGCACGGGTGCATTACTAGTAACAATAATAATAATAACAATAATAATAATAACAATAATAAGAATAAGAATAAAAATAATAATAATAATAATAATAATAATAATAATAATAATAATAATAATAATAATAACAACAATAATAATTCATTAGATAAAAATGTAATAAAAAATAAAAATAGAGGTTGATTGATTTAAAAGATTAACGAAACATCTAAACATCTAAACTATGAATTTTATTGGGAAGTTTTGATTCTTAGTTATTTACCACATAAACGAAATGAAAATTTAAGAGTTTTATAAATTTTAAAATTTAAAATTTAAAAAAAATCATGATAAAAAAACTGAAAAATTGGTGAAAGAATTGAATAATATTATAAATATAACAACAACATATATAATAAATAAAAAATATTTATATTCTTTTAGGAATGCAACTTATAAATTAAATAATATATAAATCAAATTATGTAGTGGTTGATACTACACTCCATGATAGATAGAACACAAAATCATAAAAAGAAAATCAATATAAGTATTATTTATAATTTTCTAATTTAATAATATTATTTAAAAAAAATTGTGTATCACACTGGCATATATGTTAGTGAATAGAAATCATCAATTTTATTTTTGGGAAGTTTTCAAAACAAGATCCTATTTATTTGTTAATTTTCAATCTGCTGCCTAATTTTTTAGATTCCTCAATTTGGAATCCAAATTAACCTTATTTCTCAATTTGAAACTTTAAATTTTTTTTTTTTAAGAATAAAAAATTATTCGATACTTTCGAAATCTCATCCATATAGAGAAGAGCACTCGATTCAAATAGTGGAATGGAGACTATAAATTCCATTTTTTTATTTTCTTTTTCTTTTTTATTCCTCATAAAATTAAATAGTGGAATAATATTTCCCCCCTCTTTTCTTCACATGAGAGAAGAAGTCCCAACTCGCGCTCAAATATATATATTCAACTGATCCCAATCATGTTTTTCATTAACATTTTAGAAGGTATTTTGAACTAGTAATTAGTTCAAAAAAGACTATTAATTTGACAACAAAATCATTCATACTTGATAATGCCTATGAGGCTTTAGAAAAGCAACTAAAATAACATTGAAACAAAAGAAGAATAAAGAAAAAAAGAACAACACTTAGAATGGACACACATTTAGGGTATAAATACAATTTATTAAACTCATAAATCGGATCCAATTTGTTAAAAAAAAAAAAAAAAGGTCTTCTTGGATTACATTGACACATCAATAGGTTTTAATCATAAAATACAACGTGATTTGAATTGTAAAATAGAGTGAATTCATAATTCATTTTGTTAAATTCAAAATTTTATGCTAAAGTTTGCAATCATTCATCTTTAGATATAGATATCATTAAATTAATAATGATTGATCTTTATATATAGAAATGCATAAATTATCGATAAATTGGTAATCATTATTGATCTTTATATATACTTATCAATAAGTAAATACTTTTACAAATTCTACTCTGCATCTGGCGCACGAATCTTAGATTCATATAATCCGGGTCTACCCGATCCAAATCCACGATTTTTTTTTTTGTTAAATTTTATGTCTTGACCTTTATGTACAAATGTTGTGACCTTTATGCATTATAATTTAGAAAAAAATGAAAATTTTCAATAAAATTTGTACATAAATATCTTTATGTGATATTATGTGACTCTTATGTATATTTACGTGACCTTTATGTACAAATATTCATAACTTTATACAATATATAAAGATATATAAATGTATGAATATTTGTATATAAAAGTCACATGAATAGGGTCAAATAAATATATCGTAAAGGTATCTATATACAAATTTTGCTAAAATTCTTCATTTTTTTCTAAATTATTGAATATAAAGGTTACAGAACTTATACATAAAAATCATAGAATTTGTATATAAAGGTCATAGAATTTGTATATAAAGTTTTTGGCTTGAAAGCAGAAAAAACCAAAAAAAAAAATTAATTAAAAGCACACGGATTCGGGTTAACCCGGATTATATGTACACCGGGTGTACATGAGACATACTCAAATACTTTATGTATGGATATAGATAAGTTCCGATCAAGTTGTTATATATCCTCATCCTCAATGATCTTTAAATATAAATATCAATATAGCAATTATCTTCATCATTAATTTTTATATGTAACATATATATATAAATATAACAATATATTCTCATCTTTCCTATGATAATTGGATTCGAAGCAGCTTCCATGAATACTGTTTAATTTTTATATATTGTTGTATATTTCTAAAAAAACACATACAATTCATTATAGGACAAAAAATCAAATAATTTTTTCGACTTCCACCATAATTATTATTGTTGTTGTCGAATATCTGATAATTATACCATTGAATATATAGTTGCTAGAAATTTGATTATATTACTCACTCAATTTTGAGGAATCTGACTTGTTAGTAAAATGAGCTACTTGACTTTTAAATATGATTAAGTTGGAAGTATATTAATCTTAGAAATTCTCAGATATTTTTTTTTTTACATTGAATTAACAGTGATTCGTGCAATTGTTTTCTTTAAAAAAAAATATTTTCAACCTAAGTTTTCAAAATTTTGGTCAGTAATTTTAAGGGGACAATATTCTGCATACAATAAATTTATTTAAAAGTGATCGTTGCATGTACATAATTTTTTATTTAAATTGAAAAAAAAAACAATAAGAAAATTGATACATAAATCATTTATTTTGTATACATTTTATGATTTTAATTCGAATCAATAATCATCATATTTCACTGATAATTGATTTATGTTATTAAGCATCCTGATTGCACATCTCCACTAAACATTTTCCAACAATAATTGACAATAAATATAGTTCTAAATTTGTTCTTAATTTGAATCAATAGTTTCATCACTTTAGTGTTCCCACAATAATTGACAAGGATTTTTTTGATGATTTATTAATGTGATTATTTGAGAATTGATTGAGTATCCTCCTATAATTTTTTTAGAATTGATTGAGAATTTATCAATTTCAATCCTCGTTATTAAATCTGTTTATATAGAAAACAATGGAAAACTGGAAATTATTACCCAAAATTTCACAATAAACAATTGAAATATATTGAATATCGAATATGGATATGTCAATAAGTTAAAATATATTTGTCAATACTATTAAAAATTTGTAAATTTTACATTTTTAGGGAGTAGTAAAACAAACACAAATGTATTTAAAATGTCAATAAAATGACCTTAAAAAGTTTGTAAATATTACATTTTTAGGGAGTATTATAACAAACACAAATGTATTTAAAATGTCAACAAAATGACAACTAAAAAAATGTATACATAATATAATGTATTTCATATATATAATATTTTATAAACTAATTAGAATCAGGTCTTATTTCACAATATCTATCGTAATATATACATGATACATTATTAATAAATATTTTATAGATTTATTGCAATATCTATTTCCCTATTACTTATGCACGATTTGAAGGATATTACAAATTTATTTCGGTGATATTTTTTTCTTAAAATTTGGTGAGGCAACTGAGGACGTAAAAGTATTTAAGTGAAAATATTTTATTTAAAAAATTTATGTAATATTTTTGGTCACATTTTCTTTTATTATTTTTATATAAATCTAAAAAATGAGTAATGGTGAAATCAAAATTTTATGCACACATTTTTATATTATTTTTTCCTAATTATTACATAAATATAACATAAAACCAAACTCATAAATTCGCTTTAAACTTTTGCAAAAGAGAAATTACGATTTTAAGGAATTTGCAAGAAATTGTATAATAATTTTAATGGTATGTTAAATTTAGAAATTTGCTTTTGGAATATACAACAATATCACCATTTTACAATACTTATTATGAAGATGTTATTAAGCATATGATTGAATAATTTTTTTTCCAAATCAATTATAAAAAATACAGATAGTAAAGTAGTTAGACAACATATATATGATGAATATATGAAATATCTAAAATCTACAAATTATTAGGTATTAGATTAAAATGAAATAACTTTAAATAACTATATTGTTTTTCATGATCAACATTTTTATATCAAAAAATTAATACACTTGAAATTTATATGCTCATGCATCACACGGATATTAAATGCGATTGAAATATTCTTTACAAAGTGATTTTTTTTTCATAAATTAACATTTTCACATCAAACTCAAAATATTTAAATTGTATGATCATGCATCACTCAGATAACTAATTAAATTGAAGCATTATCAAGAAATTTATTATTTTCCGTGTCATTTTCATATCAAAAGATTAAAGTAATAAAATTTATACACGCATGCATCCCACGAAACCTATACTAGTTTAATGAATAAATTTCATAATAAGAAAATAATATTAAAATATATGATTTAAAATATACTTGCAGATATCTGGAATATTTTTAAAAAAATAAATCTGAATTAATTAAAAAATAGTTTAAAAAAGGACTAATATTTATTATATAAGCATGCTATCTTTTGTGAAAAAAAAAATAGAGTTATAGTTCTAAATATATAAAAATCAACAAAATAGTTTTAAATTTTTTTTATTTCCAAAATATTTAAATAATATTAAAAATATAAAATTTAAATATACATTAATTTTTGAAATAACTTTTATTTATTTTTTAAAGTAAATCTTAAGTATGGTATGAAAAGTATTTTAAAGAATCTGAAAAATAATTTAAAAAATCAACAATATATATTTTTTAATTCTTAGAATTATTTTTCGGATTTTAAAACTATTTTTAATTATTTGAAGATATATTTTTAAATGTATTCTTTATTTTATTTATATAAATTTTTACATTTTATTTTTTGAAAAAAATCAAAAATTTAAATAAAATTTATTTCATATATTAATGTATTTGTTAATTTTCGTTGACTTCGGAATTTGTAAGTCGATTAATTCCTAGCCAAACACTCAAATCGATTGAATTTGGATGAAATTGGTGAAAACGGATCACAAAATGAAGCTAAAATGTATAAAGGAGTGCAGAAAACACTGGCCCGAAGCCTACTCGGGCAAATTAACTCGTCTGATCCTGGATGATTTTTTGTGACCGGGTAGGATTGTATGTAATTGTCTTAGAGAAATGAGCTCTCTAGTGCTTAGTACAAAAGATGTTGGAACCCTTTACAAGTTAAAAATTCTTCCATTTATATAGTCTAGGAAGAGTTTGAGTAGTAGGGATCGTGTCCACTACTCCTTGATTATCGTCTATTTTTACGGGAGTGAGCAATTTAATCACCCATGATCTCTCAGCAGTTGGTAGCTCCCTGCTCGACTAGTCCTGCCCGGGCCGGTCAAGAAAATTCATACTCGCCACGAAAATGATCCTAGCCGGGCACCGAAGAGCCGTCCAGATGACACATCCTGGCTGGTAGTATGGTTTCTGCTCAATGAACTATTTTGACCAGACTCCAGAAGGCCTCCTCTTCACACCGTCCAAACTTGATGTGCATACCAACTCGAGTTGGGGGTCCAACAATTTTTATATCTTTAATATTATTTCAAAATTTAAAATAATATTTTAGAATTTTTAAAACATCTTTTAAAGTTTTTAAAAAACAAAATTTGGCTCTTAATGATTTAGATTAAGTACATTGTTCTATTTATTTAAAATAATTTTTTAACAAACACCAATTATTTTAGATTTTAATTGTTTTTTAGATTATTTTTAAATTATATTCTGACTGCTAATAGTAAAGTCAAATCAGCAAAAAAATTATCATATCAACAATTAAAGGTTAAATTGCACCGGATAACATGATATTACCATCAATTTTATAAAGTTAAAGAATATTATCATAAAACTTTAAAGTTATTGAATATTTTAATCAATAGTTCAAAGTTAATACGCGCTTTTATCAAATTTCCCTAAAAAAATTATCGATATTTAAGTTTTGATGTAAAGTAAACAATACCCGGTTATTTGACCTATTGTAAATTGGAAAAAATGCCCACAATACCCATTTTCCTATAATTATAAACCACAATACCCATTGATATAGGTATGGACCCATTATACCCAAAAATATAAGATTGTGTATAAAAATGCCCATTTTTCAAATTGCATTATTGACTTTGCATTGACTTGGGCCCCACAAGCATTTAATGGCACAAAATTTGGTGGTATTGAATTGCACAATATTTGACCTAATTGAACATGGTAATTATTTGCACATAATTACCGCCGCTTTTCGTGAACCAGCCTTGCTTCTTCTCCATCTTCAACAATACCCTATTTTCGTGACAAATTTCTGCAACTTCTTAACATATTCTTCATCTTTCTTGCTGCCATTTTCGTGGACAATATTTGCTATTAAAAGGCTCTCTGTTGCACAGCGTTCGTCGGAAGAAATTGGCCGGCGGCGGCGGCGATTCGGTTGCAGATTGGCGGTGAAAGGGTGGTAGATCTTCGTGAGCAATTTTCGTGTAGGATCTATGGCTGAACAGGTAAGTTTTACTCAGTTTTTTGTTGAGTTATATTCATGATAAATTTCAACTTAAATTGTTTATTGATAGTATATGTTTATTTTCGTGAGCAATCATTTTATTTTGCCTAATTTTGTTGATGAATTTAATTTGGAATTGATAGTATATGTTTATTGTTGGACTTGGAATTTTATTATGCAGTAGGTAATATGTTTAGTGTAGGTAATATGATTTTATGCACTTGGAATTTTATTATGCAGTAGGTAATATGCATTGAAACGAATAGTATGCACGAAAATTAGGCCCGAAAAATGGTAATATGTCTAGTGTTGGACTTCACGAAAATTTTATCTTCTTCACGAAATTTTTTCATTATTCACGAAAATTCTTCTTCACGAAAAATATAGAATTTTCGTGAATAATGAAAAATTTTCGTGAAGGTTAAAGCATTGTTGTGAATGATTAAAAAGAATTTTTCGTGCAAGAAAAAATTAGGAATCTAATTTCACGAAAATTATAGAATTTTCGTGAGAGGAAAAGAATTTTCGTGAGAGTTAAAATATTTTCGTGAATAGTTAAAAAGTATTTTTCGTGCATGAAAAAATTAGAAATTTGAATTCCCCACTATCAAAAATTAGGAAAGCTTCGTAAAAGCAAAATAATCATAATCAACCCATCAATAATAATAATAATAATATCAATAGTAGTAATAACAATAATAATAATAATAATAATAATAATAATAATAATAATAATAATAATAATAATAATAATAATAATAATATCAATAATACTAATAATATCAATAATACTAATAATTTCAATAATAATAATAATAATAATAATAATAATAATAGTAATAATAATAGTAATATCAACAATAATAATAATAATAATAATAATAATAATAATATTAGTAATAATCATAATCATAATAATATTTATAATAATCACAATAATAATCATAATAATCATATCGATAATAATAATTATAATTATAATGATAATAATAATAATATCAATAATAATAATAATAATAATATTAAGAATAATAATAAAAATAATAATATCAACAGTAATAATAATATGAATACTAATAATAATATGAAGAGTAATAATAATAATATCAACAATAATAAAATTTTTAATAATAATAATATCAATAATAATATTAATAATAATAATAATAATAATATCAATACTAATAATAATAATGATAATAATAATAATCATCATAATAATAATAATAATAATAAGAATAACACTTATAATAATAATAATAATAATACCAATACTAACACAAATAATAATAATAATAATAATAACAATAATAATAATAATAATAATAATAATAATAATCATACTAATAATAATAATAATCATCATCATACTAATAATAATAATAATAATAAATTCGAAGATAATTACAATAATAATACTAATCATTGGCTAATCATATCAATATAATTATAATTATAATTGTAATTATAATTATAGTTGTACTTATATTTATAATTATAATTATAATTATAATTATAATGATAATTATAATGATATGATAATAATAATAATATCATTATGAATAATAATAATAATATCATTATGAATAATAATAATAATATCATTATGAATAATAATAATAATAATAATAATAATAATAATAATAATAATATCAATACTAATTTTTATAATGATAATAATAATAATCATAATAATATCAATAATACTAATAATTTCAATAATAATAATAATAGTAATATGAAAATAATAATAATAGTAGTAGTAGTAATAATAATATTAGTAATAATCATAATAATATTTATAATAATCCCAATAATAATCATAATAATCATATCGATAATAATAATTATAATTATAATGATAATAATAATAATATCAATAATAATAATAATAATAATAATATTAAGAATAATAATAAAAATAATAATATCAACAGTAATAATAATATGAATACTAATAATAATATGGACGAGTAATAATAATAATAATATCAATAATAATATCAATAATAATAATATCAATAATAATATCAATAATAATAATAATAATAATAATAATAATAATACCACTCCTAATAATAATAAAATCAATAATAATAATAATAATATCAACAATAATAAAAATTTTAATAATAATAATATTAAGAATAATAATAATAATAATACTAATCAATTCCAAGATAATAATAATAATAATACTAATCAGTGGTTAATCGTATAATTACAATTATAACATTATCCATAATAATAATAAGGGAAACAACAAGAACAACAACAATAATAATAATAATAATAATAATAATAATAATAATAATAATAATAATAATAATAATAATAATAATAATAATAATATCAATAATAATGAAGATAATAATAATAATAATAATAATAATAATAATAATAATAATAATAATAATAATAAGAATAATAATAATAATATCAATAATAATGAAGATAATAATAATAATAATAATATCAATAATAATAAAAATATTAATAGTAATAATAATATGAATAATAATATGAATAATAATAATAATAATATCAATACTAATAATAATACTGATAATAATAATAATAATAATATCAACAACAATAATAATAATATCAACAATAATAATAATAATATCAATAATAATGAAGATAATAATATCAATAAGAAGAAGAATAATAATAATAGTAATAATAATATGAACAATAATAATAATAATATCAACAATAATAAAAATAGTATTCTTAATAATAATATCAATAATAATAATAATAATATCAATACTAATAATAATACTGATAATAATAATAATAATGATAATAATAAAATATAGTAATAATAATATCAATTATAACACTAATATTAATGATAATGATGATGATGTTAATAATAATAATAATAATAATAATAATAATAATAATAATAATAATAATAAAAACAATAATAATTATAATAATATCAACAACAATAATAATAATAATAATAATAATAATAATAATAATAATAATAATAATAATATCATTATCTATTATAATAATAATAATAATAATAATATCATTATCAATGTAAATAATAATAATAATATCAACAATAATAATAATAATATCAACAATAATAATAATAATATCATTATCAATAATAATAATAATAATAATAATATTAATATTAATATTAATAATAATTGTAATTAAAATTACAATGATGATAATAATAATAATAGTAATAATAATAATAGTAATAGTAATAATAATAATCATAATAGTTGTAAAAATATTAATAGTAATATCAATAATAATAATAATAATAATAATAATAATAATAATAATAATAATAATAATAATAATAATAATAATAATCAATTCGAAGATAATTATAATAATAATACTAATCATTGGTTAATCATATCAATATAATTATAATTATAACTGTAATTATAATTATAATTATAATTGTACTTATATTTATAATTTTAATTATAATTGTAATTATAATAATAATTATAATTATATGATAATAATAATAATATCATTATCAATAATAATAATAACAATAATAATAATAATAATAACAATAATAATAATAATAATAATATCAATAATAATAATAATATCAATAATACTAATAATTTCAATAATAATAATAATAACAATAGTAATATCAACAATAATAATAAAATAATAATAATAATAATATCAATAATGAAGATAATAATAATAATATCAATAATAATAATAATAATAATACAAGAATGACAATAATAGTAATCATAATAATTTTAATAATAATAATATCAATAATACTACTAATTTCAATTATATTTATCAATGAAACGGTAAAAATTGAAAATAAAGAATAATTTCATATACTAAACTTCACCTTCTATACAATAATGTCAAATCTCGAAAATTTCGGAAGAATTGCGTATGTAGGATTGAAGAAATTTACATAAGACTATAAATCAATTAATTGAAGTACATTGCATATTTCAGTGGGCATGGGTGCGCGAGGGTTGTCTGCGACGTTCTGCGTATATTAATGGATATTGCCGGCTTAGTATACTTGAGGATCTCAGGACGGAGCTGGCTTCCATTGGTAGGGATTGCTTGCGTCATTTCAGTACGACGTCATTCGGCCACTTCTTGTGGTGGCCGGCTGAAGCAGAGTGGTGCAAGATTTTACTACACTTCCTCGTCTCTCGGGAGGTACGCCATAGGACCCGTCCCAATGAGCTCGAGAGATGGTTCTGCATTGGCTACCGAGCCTGCAGATTCTCACATCGAGAGTTCGCTCTTCTCACAGGTTTACGCTTTGGAGATTCGGACTTCGACCCCTCCGGCGTGCATGTTCCAGCCGACGATGGCATATACATCCGAGTGGTCGATGGCTCTATTAAGGTGAAGCTTTCAGATCTCCACCAGCGATTCGTTCGTGGAGAGTTTCGCCAGTCTCGGGAGGATGCTGTGAAGGTTGCCAAAATTCTCATTTTGTACTGCATTGTTCTTGGGGTGGATTTCGGGAAGACCCACATCGATATGTGGGTTTGGGATTTAGTCGATCAGGAGGAGCGCTGGGAGAGCTTTCCATGGGGGAAGTTCTCCTATCTTACACTTTTACGCCACATGGAGCGGCTCCCATCCGATATTCCACGACTCCAGTCAGGGCGGACCTTCACCTACCACTTTTATGGCTTCTCCGTCGCTCTGTTGGTGAGTTCTCCAAACACTTGTTCTAATCCTACGTCTCCCGACTTGTGTAAAATTGTTATCGACCTACTAAATTGATTCCTTCTTCTCTTGTGCAGATTTGGGCTTACGAGGCCATTCCTTTGACGAGTACGTTTGCAGCCCGACGGCTTGACACACCACGTACTATCCCACGATGTCTGAAGTGGTGTTTCACGAAGTCCACTATTGATGTTACTCAGAGGACATTAGGTGCTGAGGTAGCTTTCTAGTCAATTATTCGTTAAGCTTTCAATACCTGTGTCAAATTACTGAATCGAAAGTTCCCTACTAACCCTATCAACTTGTTTTTTGATGTACAGCTTGATGTCTTCGAGACCCTCGTTCCTACTGTTGAGGAGGAGTCCCAGCCGTTTTGGCAGTTCATTGATATGGACTTGACGACCGGGGTCCAGCCTCTAGAGAGCAAACGTGGCCGTCGACCCGCAGGACACTTGTATCCAGCTTCACGCGGGGCATCCGCACGTGATTCGAGGCCAGCGGAGGGGGATGCTGTATTAGCCCCTCTTCCGGGCCGACGGGCTACTCGAGCGACTGCTCCTCCAGTTTCTGACGCACCTCCATCCGCAGTCTCTCCCGCTCGTGGTGATATGGGTTACTCTTCTCCGCCACACCCAGGTACAGAGGTGCCTGACTCGCCTATTGCTGCTAGTCCGATCAGGCACCGGGCACCTAGACGGCGGCCTCGTGTGGTGTCTTCTTCATCACCGGACACAGTTCCCCAGGCTGCTGATGTTCCGGGGGGCACCTCTGGATACGACGAGTTGTTCTCCAGATTCACCCATGCTATGGACGATCGGTTTGCTCAGATGGACCGACGCTTCGACGATCGGTTTGCACACATGCAGTCCAGCATCCTGGCTGATCACGAGTGCCTTGTGCAGTCGATTCCCGACATGATTTACGATCAGCTGCAGTCATTCTTCGGTTCTTCGGCTGACATCGCTCGCAGATATGGGTCCGACCATCCATCCAGTTTCCCTACTCACGGATACGAAGGGCCGTCTACATCGACGCAGTACAATCCTGATGCCGATCAGACCGATCGTACATATACGAGCCCACATGTCGATCCATGCCACACACATTGGGAGAGTTGGCCACAAGTATCGGAGCAGCAGGCCACTGATACATATACCCTGGCTATTGACCCAACATCGGCCGTCGTTCTTTATCAGCCACTGCATTTCAGTCATGTCGATACTCATTCTACGCCACCTGTTGGGGAGAAGGTTGATCACGTGCCGGGCTTGGATGCAGAGTTTGTCGCTCCGGGTATTCCGGATACGAGTGCCGGGTTACGGGAGATGCGTTTGCCCAGAAAGTCTCGATACTTACGATCTCCTTTCACCGCATGGATGAAGAAGCGGACTGACCATTCCATGGCGGATTTCTTACTATGGACCGAGCTTGGGGACGCAGCTGATCAGTAAGAATGTTTACTTTACTAATCTTTCCCAAAGCATTTTATTTTTCTTTATGTATAGAACTAAAATGCCGTCTTCTATTGTTTTGCAGGCGCAACGTGGGCATCGGATATCCCGTTGGACCATCATGGTTCACAGATATTATGGATCCACACGGCGAACTGGATATCTCGGTACAGATCAGTCAGGATTGTTTTGTATTTTACTGATATGATTACAAATTTATTTGGGTATCATATTCATGTTATCTGTTTCATCCATTCAGGTCATTGATTCATATCTCGCTATACTTCAGAGCCAGCCCAAGGCCTTTGATGTTGATGTAGATGAATCTCTCAAGGGGTTGTGTCAGATTATAGATTGTTCCTTCAATGTAAGTACCGTATTCTCTTATATATTAGTTTGGAATGATTGCTCGATAAATGATTCACATGGGTTTGTTGTGTTTTTGTAGGAAACATGCAAGGAAATCTGGAATAGGATACATGCAAATGATGATCCCCGAATGCGTTACGTAGAAGAGGTGCAGGAGGAATTTGCACCTGAAGACCTGGATCGTCTCGTTCCTTGGATTTGTGGTGAGAAGCCGAGGTGGAAACATATCAAACCTTGGTGGAACAGGACGAACAAGGTACGTTATTCTAGGTCTTTTGATAACTCGTTATTGTTCGACTGATATTGACATTTGATAAATCTGTTATTGTTTTTCGAATGTAGATATTTATGGTGCTCAATTTGGACGGGCATTGGGTGGCGGCGGAGGTGGATCTTCGTACGTATACATTGGTTCTGTTCGACAGTCTGCGTCATCATTGGGACGCTGATGTGGTGGCACTACGACTTCGACAGACTCTCCCTATTCGTCGCATATTGCCGAGATTGTTGAACCATTGTGGATATTATGGTAAGCTAGGATTTCACTCCTACTGTCTAGCGATGCTTGGTTGCTACAGTGCCGAGTCCAGATTTTGCTACAAACAGGATGACCCTACGAGCTGTGGCATATGGGCATTGAAGGCGATAGAGAGTTGTGTTAGTGGCATGTTTCCGATGCCAGATATAGTGAAAGGAATCTGGCAGATTAGGCGTGATGTAGCTTTGGCATTGTATAAGTTCTCGGTAGACGCTGATACTTGTGAGCCTATAGACTAGATCGGTTAGGCCGAGTTTGCACATTATTTTTCCAAATAGTGAACATTTCCCGTTGGACCATTTTTTAACATTGACAATGTGATTCTCCAGTTTTCAAAATTTGTTTCACCAATATATTTTTCTTCACATAATTGCCCAACTACGAATTTATAATATAAGTTACGTAACACAAACTAAAGCATAATACGGCTCAGATGTAAGACACGAAAGAGCAACTACATACACCCGGATCGCCCAGATGTTTGGGCCAAATAAATCGGACATTTTCTTCGTGTATGTGATTCCGATTGACAAACTGAACACCTTTTTTTCTTTCTTCGTATTCCTTCATCGTTTTTGGATTGGACGTCTTCATTCCCAACTTTCTCGGCCCGATAGTCATACTGGTCCGGAATGCGCTCGGTGCATTTGGCTCTATTATGGTCACCTCGGCCGCAGCGGCTGCACCTTCCAGAACGGCCCGAAGGAATTCGTTTTCCCTTGGGTCGTCCCGCTTGTTTCACCCTGTCAGGTGCTCGACATAATTGACTTTCGATGTCATCCGACGCCACCCAAGTTTCTGGATCAGGAACGGGGTTCACCGTACCACTCCACATCCCCCTCCACCAGTTGGTTGTGTAGTATGGTGCTACGTATGATGAAAATGATTCTTTTGCAAAACTATAACAAATAACAATAGTTAGGTCAAGCATGTTGATTTATGTTTCGAAGTAACAAGCGAATTGATAACATGTTGTATAAATACCTTATTGCTGCACATGCGTGCGAACACGGGATCAGGTCCAGCTGAAAAATGGAACAGGTGCATTCGAACTGGTTTAGCTCCACAATAAAAATTTTACTACCATCAGTTACCTTGTACTTGCTTCGTTCGAGTTTTGCAACTTGCATACGCCCACCAAGCTTCACCGACTTGACTAATCTTTCATGTGCTGCGATCGTTAAGGTATTTTCTCTATCTTCGGCAGCAGTCCGCCTCTCGTAGAACCATTTCTCCAAAATGCGTCTAGAACACTCCAAAAAAAAACATATAGGCAGTTTTCTTGCCTACACAAGCCGACTATTCCATGTCTCTGCAGCGTTAGATGTCATGAAATTAAATCTTCTCACAGGACATCTCGCGCGAGCCCATCGTTGTTCTCCAGCCTTTGACAAGGTAGCTATCGCACCTTGTATGCCGGATGCTTGCAACATGGCCATATACCTATAATGACAAGCAGGTTGACAAGTAAATACTATATAGTTTCGAAAAAACAACACACATATAGAGAGTTTTTGACGTTAGATAAAAGATGTATTTGCAGTGGCATCATAGAAAACGTACCTATCGAACTGTGTGGACTGATAACAATATGCAGCTTTGTGGAAAAGTCCCACCAAGTGTGTTCCGTGTCTCGCCAAGTGTTGTTGTAAATGAAAACAACATAAACCATGGACCGCATCAGGGTACACTTCTTTAATGCCATTGCTGATGCTGGCGTGCTGGTCGGACACTATAAGCAATTGGTCTGGGCAGCCATATGCTTCACGAACATGTTTGAAGAACCAGGTCCAAGACTCGTTGTTCTCCACGTTGCCTATGCCAATTGCTAATGGAAAAATTTGGTCGTTTCCATCTTGTGTCACAGCAACAAATCCAACACCTTTATATTGACCTTTCAAATGACACCCATCCACAACTATAACCGGCCTTGCATATCGCTTAAAACCATGAATAGATGCAGCCATTGCGTAGAAGATAAATTTGAATTTTCCATCTCGATGGGTTTCCAAAGCTGTATATGAACCGGGATTAGAAATTTTCAAGACCTGCATATACAGTGGGATCATTGCAAATGATTTTTTCGGGTCACCGTATGCAACCCTCATTGCATGTCGTTTTGCCGATAATGCCATCCTATAACTAACTTGTACACCATGTCTCTCCTTCATTTCATGCATTATGGTCCTCGGATCCAGCTTGTAATTTTCTTTTCTAACTGATTCAACGTAGTACTCACCGATCACAGCTGCAGGAAGTCGGCAAGGTTCACTACTACTCAATTCACTCCCACAATTATGTTGTAAAACAGCTTTTGAGATTTTCCAAATACCATATTTCTCGTGTGCGTGCAGGGAGAATGGACAATTATTCTTTATGCATTGCACGTACCATCTCGTCCTGTCGGATTTTGCCACACAGTATTCGCCTACATTGTCGATATGGTAAAATCCAACCGCATTTTGCAACTCTGTTTTGCTACCAAAAGTGGCTCCTTTGTACAGGGTTGAATCTTCGACCGGGTCGTTCACTAATTCGGGCTGCACATCAGCAGGTACTTCTGGAATAAACCACTCCGGTCTCATAATATATGATTGGAATTCCTCATATGCCAGTCGTTGCTCTTCATCTAGAGTATCGTCAACTTCTTCGTCTAAATCGAAGTCATCATCAGCCTCTGTCGCATTTGATGATTCATCTTCATCATTGCCCGAACCTGAAACATGATATACAAGAAAACATATATTACAACTGCAAAATGTTATATCATACTTCAAAATATATAAAAAAATTTACCACTGCCATCGTCAACTAATTGTTGTGGTACTCTTTCTAGTTCAGTTGCCTTTGAGATTTCTTCACCCTCTATAAACTCGTGATGTCCATAAACATTCGGAGAACTGTTCAAATCGATGTAGTCGACACCCCAATCAGAAGCAAAGTTCGTCCGACCACTTGAAGAAGGCCAAGATGCCCACTGATCCACACTTGAGGTCCCAGCCTGGTTAGCTTCGTCTGCATTAGGAATTCCCCATTTCGAATAAAATGTTTCGTCTGATTGTAGTCCAAGGGGAACATTTGAAAAATCTCAATCTTGTTGGGGAATGTCAAATGCCGGATATGAGTCTGTCCTCGTTCCTACTCTTCCCGATGAACCCCCTATAGAGTTGGGGTTCTGAGATTCAGTACTTTTAAGGGAAACAAAAACGATAAGACACTCCACACTCATAGACAATACTCGGTCCAGATCCGAATCATTCTTAATTTTTTCCTTTTCACGAATCCATTTATCTCCACCAGTGAATGGATCACATATCTATAATAATTCATGTCAGCATACACGAGTCCATGAATAGACTCTAATAGATCAGCAAATGTAAGTCTTTTAAGGTGAAGCAGCTCTTGGGAACCGTTTTTGTACTCCAAACCTTCCCAATATCCCCCGAACCAAACAACGACACCAATCAAACTCATATTTTCCTATACATGAACAAAAAAACATAAACAACACACATCAGAGAGTAATCATGTGTATATTGTGACAAACTGCCAAAGTGGAGCGAAATAATTCTCGGGAAAATTACACACAATTACAATAGACTAATACACTCATATTTAACTTTAAATTTTAATATTTTCATAATAGTTTTATATTAAAGATTTAATACTACAATGATAAAACAAAAAAATTGAATATTTGAATAACATAAATATAGGTGACAACAAATATAAATTACTCATTACAGTTATCTAGCAAAACTCACATCAATATTCTATTATTATAAATTTGATATCTAAAATATTCAGGATAATTACAAATTTATAAGTACGAACATACAACAATTATATAAGATTAAAAATAATTTATATAATATAAATATAAAAAAATTACAACCCATCAATTATTTTAATTCAACTATACCTTAATATTAAAAATTATCATCTATTCGAATTTTAGTGACACATGATTTTTTAGAATTTTCGTGGATAATAATTTCTTCAAATTTTCGTGTACAATATATGTCTCCATTTTTCATGAATTATGTTTTTAAGAATTTTCATGGACAATAATTTCTTCTCATTTTCGTGTACACAAATTTTTTCGAATTTTCGTGACTTATGTTTTTCAGAATTTTCGTGGAAAAGTATATTATTTTCGTGAAAGACCATTTTAATTATTTTCGTGGAAAAAAATTTCGTGACTACTAAAAAATTATTATTTTCGTGGATTTTTTTTTCCCGAAAATAATAATTTTCGTGACTTATGTTTTTCAGAATTTTCGTGGAAAAATATATTATTTTCGTGAAGGACCATTTGAATTATTTTCGTGGAAAAAAATTTCGTGACTACTAAAAAATTATTATTTTCGTGAATTTTTTTTTTCCCGAAAATAATAATTTTCGTGATTAAAATATGATTTTCGTAATAATTTTCGTGAATAAAAATACTATTTTCGTGGTTTCAAATATAATTTTCGTGAATAAAATAATAATTTCCGTAATAATTTTCGTGATTAAAATATAATTTTCGTGGTTCCAAATATAATTTTCGTGAAGAAAAAATTAATTTTCGTGATAAAAATATAATTTCCGTGATAATAATTTTATTTATTTACGGGCATAATATTTTCGTGGCTGAAATAAAAATTAGTTTCGTGGATAATTTTAGCAGTTTTTGTATATGCTAATTTTAACTATCATCGTGTACGCAAATAAAACATATCGAACAATTCACCATAAACGCAAAAAATAATATTACAAAGCATTAAATTAAATAAATATCACAACTACAAAATTCAAGTAAACACGAAAATTGTGTACGGTTTAATATAATATTACATGAGAATATTTACATGCCCGTAACATACCTTTAAAATTCTTGAACCCAAAAAATTCTTCGGCGCTTCCAAGTTCTAATCGACAACCAAAACTATACAAATTGCTTATTTGAGTTCGAATGCTATTTCGATTTCCAAGTTGTATGCTTATATAGAATTGTAATACAATCGATATAAATTTTCGTCACAGTAATAACAGTAAATGTTGCAAGCATATTTTGTCTATTTTGCTATTATTGGGGGAGGGGCATAACTGATTCACTTAAACGGCTTGACACGTGGTGGGAGGGGGTGGAATTTCAATTGCATGCTAATTGGTGCACTATGTATATTGGAGGCGGCTGGAAGGCATCATAATTGCTTCACAATTGTTTGTGCACATCACTTCTGTGGGGCCCGTGCCTGTAGAAGTCAATTTGACTTGGACAAAAAAATGGGCATTTTTATACACAATCTTATATTTTTGGGTATAATGGGTCCATACCTATATCAATGGGTATTGTGGTTTATAATTATAGGAAAATGGGTATTGTGAGCATTTTTCCCTATTGTAAATATTTATAGTAGGTGGTTGAACTAAAAATTTCATTTTTTTTAACTGCTATAACTGAAACAGTAATAAATTACTAAAAAATTAAGAATTATATTTATAGTAGGTAGCTGAATTAAAAATTACATTTCTTTTAACATATAACTAAAACAGTAATAAGTAAATGAATAAATAATTGAAATTTTAAGAAGATAATGTTAGTGGAGTAAAAAACTAATTTCCAAAAAGGACCCGACTATACACACCGATTTCTTTTAAACACACCCCACATAATAAAAAAAACAATCAATATAATACGAAACACACCCCACAACTTTATCAAAATACCCTTAATAATAAAACTAATAAAAGAAAATGTAAAAAGAAATAAATTTACTAAACACACACACACCACAAATACCCTACAACATAAAACATAAACTATAACACACACACACACACACACCAAGCCATCTCCCACCTCCAAGCTACAAACCTTAAGAATCTATTGTTTTAGGAGTGTTCGACCTTCAACCGAACATTTTGTTGCAAGTTCGATCTAGCACGAAGAAGAAGAAAATGGATCCTGTTGGTCCCAAGTGGTGTCCGAGGTTCAGAGGGGGGGTGAATGAACCTTGGTCGATTTTCAAAATCTTTTAAAACAACCGTTCTGCACTGCAAGTTACTTGAGCTTGCAGCGATAGATGGTTACTGCTTGCAGCGCTACGATGCAGTGCTGCACGCTGTAACCTGGAGTTTTGTACGCAGCGGAATATTAACTTTAAAACACAAGGCTCTCAAGAATGCTTCTTTCAAAACGTTTTATGATGAGAGGCAGATAATATGCAGAATATAAGCGCACAGATAAATAAAGCAATTAAACACTTATGGCTTATAGTGGTTCGAAGGTGGTGTAACCCTTCTACGTCCGCTCTACTGCTCCTCGAGCAGGAACTTTGTTGAGCAAGATTGATTTACAGGACTCTCCTAACAATCTATCAACTTTACAAAGCAAACCACCTACTGAAGTCCAGCGTACACACAGCAACTGCAAACTTCAAAGGCTAACCCACACAGGGTTCTACACTCCCACACAGGGAAGCTGCCTAACTCTAGACAACTAAAACAAATAGCAAGGATCTCTCCTATCAACTGCTTGACACCACTAAAACAACCTAAGCACACATCAACAAGGTTAAAAGGATAAAATGTTTTTGTTCAACTTGTGCTTCGAAGTGAGCTTCTGAATCCGTAGGGAAACTTTTAGCTTGAACTTGCTTCACTTCGGTAGGTTGAGTGACTGAAACTGTTTGTTGGCTTGAATGCTTGAATCTTGTAAGCTTTGAATTTTTCGCAAATGATCTTCAGATCTTGGAAATAGTTTTCAGTAACAGTGTCCAGCTTAAGTGCCCCTCAACCTCTATTTATACTTGTAGGAGAAGATGTCCGTTGAAGGAGACATCCCTCTTTTGAATTTGAAGTAGCCTGGCCAAAGCATGGTTCGCATTTAATGCGACTTGACTTTTCCTTTCGGAGCATTTAATGCGGCAGATGCGGCTCGCAGCTTTTTGCAGCGCGTCAATCCATGTGGCATCTTCTTATTGGCTCCGTGTCTGCTACTTTGACTTTTTCTTGAACGGCTCTTTTATTCTTGCTTGAATCTCCGTTCCCCGTACTGTATTTATCCTTCCTAGGATTTGCAGGATACTTCATTTTGTAGTTGGCGCTGTATTACTTAACTGACTTGAAAGTCTGCGCTGTATCCTAGGTCATTGTGCAGCTGATGCTTTCTTTCAGTGCTCCTGTAACTTAGACCTGGTTGCAGTATCTTCTGGCAGTGCTGCTGTAACTTCTTTCTAACAGTACTCCTGTATCCTTTTCTTGCAGCGTTGCTGCACTCCGTTCTTTCTTGCTTTGCTGTATAGAAGTTTAGCCTTATTTATACATTGTTGTTCCTTCCTTCTTCCAGTTATGCTGTATCCTGCTTTCCTGCAGCGATACTGTATCCTTCCTTCTTGCAGCTATGCTGTATCCTGCCTTCTTGCAGCGATACTGTATCCTTTCTTCTTGCAGCTATGCTGTATCCTGCCTTCTTGCAGCGATACTGTATCCTGTCTTTCTTGCAGCGATATCTTCCCTTAAAGCTTAGATGCAGCTTTATCCTTGTTTAACCTCTATTTTCAATAGTTGACTCAAGACTCAATTCTAGTCTATTTATTCACTCAAACATTGTGAAAATGGGGTACTCAAAACTTCCTACTACATATTTGGTTTGTCTCATCAAAATTTAAACATTGAAATTCCAACAATTTCCCCCTTTTTGATGATGACAAAACCTTTACATTATTTCATTCATGAAGAAGTTTCATTTTACATTAACTCATATGGTTTATCCAGATTACATGCTTGCACAGCTTTAAACAATTAAATCTAAACCTGGATTCATCAGAGATGCATCATGCTACTCCTTTCATCACAAGCAACAGGTAAACATAAGCAGCATGCATGAGTTCATAAGAGTTGAACTTGGATAAAATCAGAAGGAAAAATTTCTTCATTATCAGAGAGAAATTTTTACAACATAGCAAAAATACAACATGGATCACAAGAGGGTATTTGAATACAGCTTAGTAAAACAGAGACCTTTTGCTTGCCGGTTCATCTGATCTTCTTCCTGCAAACCTTTCAAGGCTTTCCCTTCCTCTTGATCCTTTCTACCAGTCCCTGATGGACTCTTGGTAGGACTCTTCCAGCTTGTGTCTGATCACGGGAACTTGAATCCATCTCAGCCAGAAGTCCTTGCAGTATGGTACAATCAACCCTTCCTTCACTCGGTCGATGTATAACTGTTGAATATCAAGGCTTCCTTCCCGAGCGAGCTGCTCATATCTCCTCAATGCAGTCTTGCAAGTATGATACCTGCTGAATTTGTCTTTCCTGCATAGTTCTCTGAAGTTTCTGAGGTACTCTGATCGTTTGAAAATAGTGATCGCCTCAAATGTTGGATTCCGATCAAAAGACAGTCTGACTTCTTTGAAGATATAAAATCTCCAAGCCATGTTCTCTCCTTCAGGCCTTTGATCCATCAACACGGACACTTCAGCAGAGATATTTTCAGTGTCAAGACGAGGAATTTCTTGAGGAGGAAATTGGTAGAAGTTATTTGGAAAAAAATTTCTATCACCAATTACTCCGAGTCTTTGAATCCAGGCATTAGGATCTGTAGTTTCTTCGTTCTGGCGCCTTTGATTCTCAGACTCGTCCCCGCTCATACTCTTCCTTGAGCCTTGCTGCTGACCATCATCCCTTCTCTTATGATGATAGTTGGGAGGTGCTGCATCCTTGCTTGCAGCTCTGCTGTGTGCAGAACCTGCAGTCGATCTTTTTCCAGCAGCTGCACCGGCTCCACCAGCTCCATCATTGTCTCTTCTCCATCTCTTTGGAGAAGGGATATCAGTAGCAGCAGATGATCCAGACCTTCTTCTCCTCCTGCTGAGAGGTTGCTGGTCATCATCTTCTTCTTCTTCAGTTTCAGCAGCCCCTGTGCTCCTGTACCTATCATCAAATCCTTCCCCCTTTTTGGCATCATCAAAAGCCGGGGGCTGAGCAGGGGCAGCTGGGACCACCCTTGATCGAGGGCGTCGGGTCGGTTCAGGGGTGGGCTTCGGAGCATCGACATGCTGAGGGAAAGCTCGGACCATGATGTCCCTCAATTCTCCTACTATCAGCTCCAGATTTCCCAAACGGTCGTCCACACTTCTGGTTCTCTGAGATTGATCATACACACGATCCAGAAGTGTTTCCAGGACTTTGGAATGAGAGTTGAGTCTGGTTGAGGCATTTTCAGCATGCTGCTTACATTGTTTGACCTCCTGGCGCGTCAGAGCAGCTTCGACCTTCAACTCCTTTTCTAGCCTGACCCGATCGAAGTACAGCCTGTTTGCATATTCCATAAGATTTGACTTAATCATATCAGGCAGCACCTCGAGGTCCTTCTTGAAACCTGTCATGGTTTCAGCATGGAATTGGGCGGTGATCCTGAGACTATTGCGCATGATAGACTCATGCTCCTGGAGAGCATGCATCAGGTGTCTAACAGCGGTCTCGACTCTGTTGATAGATTTATTAGGAGTCAGCCCCGAATTCCTTCTCGTCGAGGCAGCAGTGGATGCAGCAAATGGAATAACATCCTGACATACCGGCACTGCATCCTGCCTCGAAACTTCAGTAGCAACCTCATCCTCATGGTTGCTGGTTTCAGAGCTTGTCGAGCTTGAGGATGGGTGCTCTTCTCCTTCTTCTTCTTTCTCATCTGCCTCCTCTTCGCCGGATGGGATTTGAACAGGATCTGCTCCGCCAGATTTTGGCCCATGAACAGCTATGTTGCGTTCCTTTATCATCTTTGTGAAGTCGGCATGAGACATGTTAGCGTCCACAGTAACCTCTGCTGCTGTAACCTTGACAGGTTCTTGAGAGCGTGCAGCAGCTGCAGCATCAACCTTCTCTCGAGGTGTCTCTAGCTGCACTGGGGTTACCTCAACTTCAGCTCCAATATCCTCAGTGGGTACTGTCTGAACAGCCTCCCCACCTGAGGTCTTCTCACCCTCAGGGAGTGTTGTCAGAACAACATCCTCCACAGAGGTCTTCTCAACGGACCCCGTCTCCTCGGCCGGTCCTGTAAGAATGGCTCTGCTGCAAGAATGGGTTCTTGCAGCTCTGCTTGGTTTCCTGCAGCGTCCACAGCTTTCAGCACTGTATGCTCCACTGCTGCAAGGATCTCAGCTTCCACCCTGTTTGGCTCTTCAGCTACACCGTCTTGTAGGGTAGTCGCCTACTGCACTGCTGTCGCGTCCAGTGCAGGGAGTACCGCCTCTGCAACTTCCTCCGTAGATGCTTCATCGGCAATTTCAGAGATGTCTGCGATGACATCCCTGATTATGGCAGTTGGTTCCCCCTCAAAATCTGCATGAGCAGCATCTTCATCTTCATGAACTGGGGAATCGCCATGATCCAGTAGTTGGGCTTCCTCCTCCTCCAAACGATCCAGCGTGACAATGTTGGAGAGGCCCTCAACTACTTGCTCGTATGCAGGGGAGTTCATCTGATATGAACTTGAACTTCCTTCTCCCCGCATCCTCCTTGGAGTGTGTTGCATTCTGGTTTCCTTCATGCTTTGTTACAGCGCAAAATGCAGCATAGCTTCTTCAGTTTGCTCCACTCCCAAGGTGTCGATTTGCTCTTTAGCAAACGCGATATCATCGTCCCTTCTTGCAGCCTCCGCAGCCGGGGCAAGGAAGACCTGCGCATCTTCCACTGCTGCTCTCATCGGCAGTTCTGCAGAGTCGGATTCTGCAAGAGCTTTACCCTTTCCCTTGTCCTGTGCTCCCTGTGCAGCACTGCATCCATCGAGTTCTTGAACTCTTGCTGCAAAGTCAGGTTGTAGGAGTGCCAGAATGTCTTCAAATTTGGCCCACTCCAGGACAGCTTGCTCGACTGTCAGGAAATCCTTCCACTTCAACAGGATTTCCCCCTTAGCCAGCCTCATCTCTCTCCAGAGAGAGTACTCCGCAGCCATATTTCTAGCCGCTGGAAGGGTAGGATCGAGCACTGAAACTTCTGTTTGTAGACGAGCTTCTTCTTCAGTTGGCTCGACCCGGTGCTGATATAGCTCTTGAGGCTGATGTGACTCATCCGCAAGGTCAACTACAACCATATTAGGTGTAGAGAGTTGGGAATCAAGAGAGTCACCTTTATCCCTGCGCTGATGTGACACATCCCCAACAGCAGCAGCAGCCCTCTTGCTGCGTGGAGCCCTTCTCACCAAGGGTGCGTCATCATTTGGGGAAGAGAATTCAAGTTCAGATACAGTCTTCCCTGAACTCCTCTTGATAACAGGAAGAGGACTCGAGGCGTCCTCTTCTTCAGCTTCTTCTCCGCTGCCTGCAGCTTTATCTTGCAGAGCAAGAGTTGCATTCTCTTTGTCTTTGGTTCTCTTCCTCGCAACTCCTGCTCCTGCAGCCTTCGGCTGGGTCTTGTTCTTCTTCTTCTTCTCCCCGAGATATTTTTCGATGTGAATGGGGGCGGATGCTGCAAGTTGAAGGCCAAGCTTGCAGAGCAGAGAGCAGATGGTGATACCGTAGCTCCGACGCTCCATTATCTTCTCTGCTTCCTCCCACAGCCTCTTCATGATGAACCTCGCCCAGTTCACCTTTTCTCCGGCCATTATCGCAGACATGATCCAGAACCGGAGATCTGTGCATTTGTCATAACTCCCGGTTCTTCCTTCGATGGAGTATGTACAGATGTCGTGGAGAAGTTCAAACTCCGGTTTGAAGAACTTCTTGGGGGCGCTTCTCCTGATTTCAGCCCCTGCATCCCTTGCTCGAAAGAGATCCCACATCTCTTGAGCGGAACTTTCCCCATACGTCGCCAACTGGCTGGGGGTCAAACCTGCAGCCGAGATGCTGAAGGTGGTGGCGATGTCCCTAACGGTCAGCGACCATTCTTCTCCATCTGCATCCATCCGGAACAGGATGCAGTTCCTTTCTTCCGCCTACCTGGCGTAGGTGTAGAATCTCTGTACTGACTCCGCAGAGAAGCCAGCGTACACGGTGGTCAACAGCCCTAGGACTTGGGTCTGTTGAAGAACATCAAAAATCCTTTTGATCAGAGCATTGTCATACAGCCCTGACTCAAGAATGTGTTCCTGGTTGATCATCCTTCCATCAAGAACGGTGGTTTTTCTGGCAGCCATTGATGATATTTTTGTGAGAGAGAAAGAGAAAGAAAAAGGGTTTGCACTTAGAGAATTTCTGCGATGAAAGTGTTTCTCTCTCTCTGAAGATGGTGAAAAATGAATTCAAATGGCACGTTTTGGTCTTTATGGTAGTTCTCAAGAGACGTGCGTAGATCGATGGTTGAGATAAATTAGGGAGATGATCTAGTGGCTCAGGAAAAAGTGGAGATGTCAAATCGACACTAATAATTACCTGGCGCGTGAGTTCTGTCAGCGTCCTTTCCACTTCCTGACACCCGCAGTCATTCATTTAATGCTGAAAGACATGCCATTTGCCGCCTAAATAAATGCCTTTTTAAGGTTGCAGCGATCCTAGTACGAGGTTGCAGAGTAATCAATACTCTTTTGAAATAAATGCTGTAACCTGGTGCTTCTTGAATTCTCGATCACTGCTGTACTGTAAGAATATAAGTCGCAGCGCTGTCTGAACCCAGTATTGTATTAATGCGTAGCTTACAGTACCGTTCTTACTGCTTTCTGCAAGCATGCAGAGGTTCCCCCTGCGTTTCTACATTTTTCTTTCTCTTCACAACTTAAGGATTCCCAGCTCGTTTCGAAGCATAGAAAACCTCGATTCACTCAAAGGCTTTGTTAGGATATCTGCAAGCTGTAGATCCATGTGAACTTTCTGTAGCACAATGTCTTTCTTTTCAACATGATCTCTTATAAAGTGATGACGAATGTTAATGTGCTTTGTTCTTGAGTGAAAGACAGGATTATGGGTAATTGCAATAGCGCTCGTATTGTCACAGAGAATTGGAGTCTCTTTTTCTTCTATCCCATAATCTCTAAGTTGCTGCTGTATCCAGAGAATCTGCGCACAGCAACTTCCTGCTGCAACATACTCTACTTCTGCTGTAGAGGTTGCAATTGAGGTCTGCTTCCTGCAGAACCACGAGACAAGTCTATTTCCCAGAAATTGACACGTCCCATCTGTACTCTTTCTATCAATTTTGCAGCCTGCATAATCTGAGTTGGAGTAGCCTTTAAGCTTGAATCCTCCTTCCTTAGGATACCATAGGCCTACTTCCTGAGTTCTTTTCAAATACTTAATCACCCTTTTTACTGCTAACAGGTGTGATTCCTTTGGTGCTACTTGGAACCTAGCACAGACTCCTACTGCAAACATAATGTCTGGCCTACTTGCTGTGAGATACAGCAATGATCCAATGAGGCGTCTGTACTTGGTAATGTCTACATCTTTACCGTCTTCATCTTTGTCAAGACTTATGGATGTGGACATGGGAACGGACGTTGCTGCTCCATTCTCCATGCCAAATTTCTTGATAAGCTCCTTCGTATACTTGACTTGGTTGATGAAGGTTCCTGTAGGTAGCTGTTTTACTTGCAGTCCGAGAAAGAAACTTAATTCTCCCACATACTCATTTCGAACTTTGACTGCATCAGATTGGAGAATTTCTCACATAGCTCTTTGTTTGTGGATGCGAAGATAATGTCATCCACATATATTTGTACTAACAGTACACTTTCTCCATCCTGTATCCTAAACAGCGTTTTGTCGATTGTTCCTTTTTGAAAGCTATTTTCCAGAAGATAGAGAGATAAGGTGTCATACCAAGCTCTTGGTGCTTGCTTCAGTCCATATAGGGCCTTTTGTAACCGAAACACCTTTTCTTCAGCTTGATCCTCAAAACTATGAGGTTGTTCAACATAAACTTCCTCTGTAAGGAGACCATTCAGGAATGCGCTTTTAACATTCATTTGATAGACATTGAAATTCATATGTGCTGCATAGGCTAGAAAAATCCTTATTGCTTCCAGCCTTGCCACGGGTGCAAAAGTCTCATCAAAATCAATTTCTTCTTCCTGACAGTATCCTTTAGCAACTAATCTTGCTTTGTTTCTTACAACGACTCCTGATTCATCTAGCTTGTTCTTGAACACCCACTTTGTTCCAATTACACCTTGATGGGTTGGTCTTGCAACTGTTTGTCATACTTGATTTCTTTCAAATCCGTTCAATTCTTCTTGCATAGCCTGCACCCAGTTGCTATCTTGCAGTGCCTCTTCAACATTTTTAGGTTCATGTGGTGTGGACCTCCTTGTCCTTACACCAATGGATGGATCTCCTATAATGAGATCTCTTGGATGATTTCTAAGCCATGTCCTATCAGGTTCAAAGACATGAGTTGGTGTATCTTGCTCATCATGCTGCTGTAATGCAGGAGGTTCTGCTGCTGTAAGAATGTCTGCTGCATCCAAGGTTGCAGCTTCTTCTTCTTTATCTTCTTCTATAAGCAGAACTCCTTCTATGTATGGTACATCATTCTCTTTTCTAGGAGCGGTCTCTTCAAGTGGTTTTTCCAGCTTCTTTGTGTCACAATGTGGTTCATCAAACACCACATGTATAGATTCTTCTACCACTAGGGTTCTCTTATTAAACACTCTGAAAGCTCTACTTACAGCAGAGTATCCTAGAAATACTCCTTCGTCTGATTTAGCATCGAAGGTTTTTAGATGTTCCTTTCCATTGTTGAGAATGTAACACCTGCATCCAAAGATATGCAGATAAGAGATATTTGGTGTATAACCGTTCCATATTTCATAAGGTGTCTTGTCAAGATCCTTGATGATTAGACATCTGTTCTGCGTGTAGCATGCAGTGTTGGTTGCTTCAGCCCAAAATCTCTTGGGTATTTCTGCTTCTGCTATCATTGTCCTTACTGCTTCCTTGAGGGTTCTATTCCTTCTTTCAGCGACACCATTCTGTTGCGGTGTTCTTGCAGCAGAGTATTCATGACGAATACCATTATCAGAACAGAATTTCTCAATGAATTTATTTGTGAACTCAGTTTCTCTGTCTGATCTTATCTTCACTATGTTCAAGCTCTTTTCATTCTGAATCTTCTTCATGAGACAAGGTAGCTTCTCTTGAGTTTCTGACTTCTTTGCAAGAAAGATCGTCCATGTGTATCTGGAGTAGTCATCTACTACTACTAGGGAGTACTTCTTCCCACTCAAGCTTACTGGTTCTACTGGTCCAAAAAGGTCCATGTGTAGAAGGTCTAGAATTCTGTGGGATGATTTCTGAATCTTATCTTTAAATGAGCTTTTAACTTGCTTTCCCTTTTGACACGCTCCACAGACATTCTCCTTCTTGTAAGCTACGTCTGGCAATCCTCTCACGAGGCCTTTTCTTGCTAGCTTGTTGATAGTTTTGAAGTTCAGGTGACTTAATCGCTTGTGCCATAGCCAGCTCAGCTCTGGTGGACTTTTCACAATGAAGCATGTTGATTGAGTGGAGGAATTCCAATCTGCTAGGTAGATATTTCCTCTTCTTGTTCCTGTAAGTTTTACTTCATTTGTGGTGCTGTCTTTGATTAAGCACTTGTTGAGGTTGAATTCTACTGTGTATCCTTTGTCACAAAATCGACTGATGCTTAGAAGATTGTATCTAAGCCCCTTTACATAGGATACATCCTTGATCTTTATGTTCCCCTTGACTAGGCATCCACTTCCTTTTGTGCTTCCTTTAGAATCATCTCTAAATATGACCTTAGGTCCTTTGCATTCTTGAAAGTCTTTCAACGTTTCTTTACTGTCTGTCATGTGCCTTGAGCAGCCGCTGTCGATATACCATTCATCACTGTTGCATCCTGGCACTGTAACCTGTAACAATTTCAAACAGATTTAGGTACCCATATCTGTACGGGTCCTTTGGGGTTAGTTACTTTGGGAACCCAAACTTTCTTAACAGTAACTGATTTACTGTAAGATTTGTTGATTCTTATGCTGTATGCAGTTGTCTTGACAGACTGCTTATTAAAAGTGTGTGCATAACCAACATGTGTGTTACCAACACCCTTGTAGTGTGGTCTTCCACCATACTTCCCTGGAGTATATCCTCCTTGAGGTTTAGACATGTAGGTCTTAGTATAGGTGGGAAAGTTTCTTCTATGCTGCAACTTTGTTGGTTGTTGCATCATTTTGCTGCATGCAGCAGATGGTTTCTGCTGCAGCCAATTCTTAGATGCAGGCTTACTCCCTGCAGTTGAGCATTGGGGTCTCTTCCTCTTATCCGTCATTGCTGTTTTGTTCACGATCTTTTCAGAGTCACAGAGTAACTCTTTCTCCATTGGAGTTTTAGCTTGAACAAAATTTACAGTTTTGGATGTACTTGCTGTATTCTGAGAGCCTTGATTGCTGTAACCTATGCCTGATAATTCAAAAGGATCTCTGACACGGTTTATGCAATCTCTTGCATCATTTGAAGATTTGGTGAACGTGCTCATCTTGGACTGCAAGGTTTCCTTCTCAGATTTTAGCTCAGTGATCAGCAGATTTAATCTAGAGACCTCTTGTTGCAGCTTACTACACTTTGAGTTATCAGACTCTCGTGCAGCGAGCATTTTGACAATGTCGATGTTTTTGCTCTTGAGGATCTCATTATCGATTTTAAGGTTCTCATTTTCAACCTTAAGTTCCTCATGAATTGAGTTGATCTGCTCGAAATCACTCATGATCCTTTTCAAGGAATGGATCATGTTCAGCTTCTCATCAACTTGTATGGACAACGGTTGGTAGATTACCTCATCTTCTTCGCTGTCCTCGCCATCTCTAGCCATCAGGCATATGAGTGCTTTTTCGTCAGAGGATGAGGTTTCAGCATCGCTGTTAGAGGATTTTACAGCTTTCAGTACTTCCTTCGGAACTACTGCATCCTTGGCTTTCTCCATCTCTCCTATGAGAGCTAGAAGCTTGTGCCTTTCTTCTCTTCTCTTATCTCTCCTCTATTCTCTTTCTTCTTCAGGATACTTGTGCACGGTTGGATAAGGATAGTTCCTTGCGTAGTGTTCAGGTTTCCTACAATTATAGCACAAGTCAATATTCCCTGTATTTGACTGTGGAGAAGAGGATACTTGAGGGGTTGGATGACTTCTTCTGAAGTCATTCTTCTTGTTGAGGTTGGTGTTGCTGCTATTGTTGTTGCTCTTAATGAATCTCCTGAATTTCTTTAGGAGGAGCGCCATATCCTCTTCAGCAACTTCTGCTGTATCCTCACTCTGTTTACTGCAACTGGCGGTTGTTGTATCTTTGGTTCCTCTGGCGGTTAGCGCTGTAACTTTGGAGATTGACTCCTCTGACTCTTTTCTCCTTCTATTGATGTCATACTCAAATGATTTCAAGTCGGAGAATAGGTCAAATGTGCTCATGGACTTCAGGTCCATAGACACTTTCATGGCGGTGGTCTTACTATCCCACTCCTCTGGTAGAGCTCTCAACACCTTCATGTTTTTCTCTTTTTGTGTATAGTGTTTGCCCAAAGCTTCTAGTTCATTCACTATGGATGTGAATCTCAAATCTAGTTGCTCAAGAGTCTCTTCATTCTTCATTTCGAAGAGCTCGAATAGTTGGGTAGCGTTGGAGATTTTATTATCCTTGGTGAGCTCAGTTCCTTCACAGATTTGCTCCAGCTTTTCCCATATTTCTTTGGATGTTGAGCAAATTTTAACTTTGCTAAAAGTATCTTTATCCAAAGTAATAAATAGAGCGTTCTTTGCCACATTATCCAGGTTGGCTCTCTTCCTGTCTTCGTTTTCCCACTCTTGACGTGGTTTGATCAGGAAGTTTGGTGGTGGCTGCTCTCATTCTGCATGGTCTCCTCCATACATTGGATTCACCTTCATGGGGATTATCGATCCTTCAGTTATGACCGTCCACATCTCATCATTCACGGCAGAAAGGTGTGTCTGCATTCTTATCTTTCAGTCGTCATATTCCTCTATGGAAAACATAGGTAGCTTGTGATTGGAAGAATCCATGATATGCATTTAAAAATGATTTTAATGCAAAGAAAATAGCGAGACAAAGGTGGATCTGGGTAGGTGACCAGATAAGTTGGCTTTTAACCCAACTCGCTCTGATACCACTTGTTGGTCCCAAGTGGTGTCCGAGGTTTAGAGGGGGGGGTGAATGAACCTTGGTCGATTTTCAAAATCTTTTAAAACAATCGTTCTGCACTGCAAGTTACTTGAGCTTGCAACGATAGATGGTTACTGCTTGCAGCGCTACGATGCAGTGCTGCAAGCTATAACCTGGAGTTTTGTACGCAGCGGAATATTAACTTTAAAACACAAGGCTGTTTTTCTCAAGAATGCTTCTTTCAAAACGTTTTATGATGAGAGACAGATAATATGCAGAATATAAGCGCACAGATAAATAAAGCAATTAAACACTTATGGCTTATAGTGGTTCGAATGTGGTGTAACCCTTCTACGTCCACTCTACTGCTCCTCGAGCAGGAACTTTGTTGAGCAAGATTGATTTACAGGACTCTCCTAACAATCTATCAACTTTACAAAGCAAACCACCTACTGAAGTCCAGCGTACACACAGCAACTGCAAACTTCAAAGGCTAACCCACACAGGGAAGCTGCCTAACTCTAGACAACTAAAACAAACAGCAAGGATCTCTCCTATCAACTGCTTGACACCACTAAAACAACCTAAGCACACATCAACAAGGTTAAAAGGATAAAATGTTTTTGTTCAACTTGTGCTTCGAAGTGAGCTTCTGAATCCGTAGGGAAACTTTTAGCTTGAACTTGCTTCACTTCGGTAGGTTGAGTGACTGAAACTGTTTGTTGGCTTGAATGCTTGAATCTTGTAAGCTTTGAATTTTTCGCAAATGATCTTCAGATCTTGAAAATAGTTTTCAGTAACAGTGTCCAGCTTCAGTGCCCCTCAATCTCTATTTATACTTGTAGGAGAAGATGTCCGTTGAAGGAGGCATCCCTCTTTTGAATTTGAAGTAGCCCGGCCAAAGCATGGTTCGCATTTAATGCGACTTGACTTTTCCTTTCGGAGTATTTAATGCGGCAGATGCGGCTCACAGCTTTCTGCAGCGCGTCAATCCATGTGGCATCTTCTTATTGGCTCTGTATCTGCTACTTTAACTTTTTCTTGAACGACTCTTTTATTCTTGCTTGAATCTCCATTCCTCGTACTGCATTTATCCTTCCTAGGATTTGCAGGATACTTTGTTTTGTAGTTGGCGCTGTATTACTTAACCGACTTGAAAGTCTGCGTTGTATCCTAGGTCCTTGTGCAGCTGATGCTTTCTTTCAATGCTCCTGTAACTTAGACCTGGTTGCAGTATCTTCTGGCAGTGCTGCTGTAACTTCTTTCAAACAGTACTCCTGTATCATTTTCTTTCAGTGTTGCTGCACTCCGTTCTTTCTTGCTTTGCTGTATAGAAATTTAGCCTTATTTATACATTGTTGTTCCTTCCTTCTTCCAGCTATGCTGTATCCTGCCTTCCTGCAGCGATACTGTATCCTTCCTTCTTGCAGCTATGCTGTATCCTGCCTTCTTGCTGCGATACTGTATCCTTTCTTCTTGCAGCTATGCTGTATCCTGTCTTCTTGCAGCGATACTGTATCCTGTCTTTCTTGCAGCGATATCTTCCCTTAAAGCTTAGATGCAGCTTTATCCTTGTTTAACCTCTATTTTCAATAGTTGACTCAAGACTCAATTCTAGTCTATTTATTCACTCAAACATTGTGAAAATGTGGTACTCAAAACTTCCTACTACATATTTGGTTTGTCTCATCAAAATCTAAACATTGAAATCCCAACAGATCCATACCATGAAAGTGAAATTCCAAGTAAGTAAAGTTTTCAATTTTGAGTATAAAATTATCCAAATAAATTTGTGTAATGTTGCTTGAAGTACAATTTATGTGCTTAGGATTGATGTTTAGAACGTTTGTTGATGGAAAATGATAGATAATTTACTGAGAATGCATTTGTTTCGACTTGTTTGTGTTCGATTTTATTGTCGTGTTTCTTAGTAGGGACAGGGGCCGGTTCAGCCTTGGTTGGTCGAACCACTTGAAGCGTGTTCGACCAAGGGCCGAACATTGTGTATAGTGTTTGAACAGGAGTCGAACATATAGGGTTTGTTCGATAAGTGACCCAACATCCGGGGTATTATTCGACATTTGACCGAACATATCTTGGTGTGTTCGTTCCATGGCCGAACATATATGGCAAAGTTCGTTCCTCGACTGAGCTTAGTGTAGTGTAGGTTAGGTTTGATGAATGTTTGGCCTACATGTTATGTATATGGATTTGAGAAATATGTATAGGTGAATTGAACTTAATCATTGATGAATATTGCAGGTGAGGATATTATCTACATGAGGAGGACACGACCTACTGCCTCGAATCGAAGGCATCGGGTCGAGGAGGCCGTCACAACCCATCCACTGATGGCTTCATCTGCCCTTCCTCAGATTGAATATCAATTACCAGTAGAGGAAGCAGAAAGTGATGAAGAAGATGTGCAAGAAGAGGTGCTCAAGGAGGCCGAAGGCCAAGAGGATGATGACGATATTCTGAGAGGCCTTTGCCCTGGTGGATCGTTTGATCCACGACTGATTCTAAGTTTCAAAACGCATATCGCCTATTCTATTTGGAACGGTGTGAAAAGGCCTATACTCAAGTGTTGGTGTTACACCACAAAGATGGAGACATGGCAGTTTGAGGTCCGCAATGCAGCGTGGATAGAGATGCTTTAGCGCAGTCCCATTCCAAACTTGAGGTGGATGTCTTATAAGACGCTAAATAAGAACCTCATTTGTGCGTTTGTGGAGCGTTGGCAACCAGAGACAAACACGTTCCATATGCCCTAGGGTGAGTTAACTATTACGTTGGATGACATATTTTATTTGACTGGCCTGCCTGTTAATGGACGCTCGGTCATGGTTGAAGACAGTAGAAGCAGATCGGAGCAGCATTCCAAGATCATTAGTAGATTGTTGGGTGTTTTAGAAAAAGCCGCAAAGAAGGGACTAGAAGGTCTTCGAGGAGGATCAGTGAAATTGGAGTGGCTTCGAACTCGATTTGAAGCTGATACAGCATCCAAAAATCCTCAAAAGTTGACGTGTGCAGCCCGTGCATATTAGTGGTTTTTGTTGGGGTGTTCGCTGTTTGTAGATAAGACAAGCACACGAGCATCGACCAAGATCCTCAGGCTGTTGGAGCACTTGAACCATGTCCATGAATACGCTTGGGGAACAACAGCTTTGGCTTTCTTGTATCGACAGTTGGGATTAGCCTCCCGAATTGGGGTTAGACAGATGAGTGGATACCTGACACTACTGAAGGTATGATCCTAAATTCGTGTGGCTATATATGGTAAAAATGTACTGAAATTGTATTTTCCTAATCGATACCTATTTAATTTTATTAGGAACAGGAAAAAAAATTTCTAAGGAATCCAAAAAATGGGAAAATTGGATCTATGTTCAACGGATCACACCTAGTAAAAAAACGTATTTTGTTTTGGTTCGGCCTGTCGTCACATATGAAATAACGGACGGTATAACTTTAGGAACGCTTTTCCCCCGGATCTGTTGCAGGAAAGGGATAATGTGAAACTTCGAGTTGTCAATTATATCCTTTATGGAAATGGTAAACCAATTCGAGGAATTTCTGATACAAATATTCAATTAGTTCGGACTTGTTTAGTATTGAATTGGGACCAAGACAGAAAAAGTTCTTCTAGTCAAGAAGCTCATGCTTCCTTTGTTGAAATAAGCTTGGATATACGAATATTTCCCAATTTTCCGACCAACACATAATGTCGGATTTTGATTGGGAGAGCCACTTGCACGAAAATGGGTGCAACGATCTCATGGCGGAGGAACATACAGTTAATTACTAGCTATGAAGGAGATTTTAGATACCATGTCTCCACAGGACATAGAGTAACGGTTCAAGCTTTTTTTTCCATACTTATGAGATTTTATGCCTCACCGCGGGTTACGTATACTCGAACTTGTATGTGTAGGTGAATTGGACTCCGTACAATGAGATTTGTGACCACTATTCTCAGGATCCAATGACTTTCTATCAGGGATGCATTCAAGTATTCGATGTCGTGGACCCATATCATCCGAATCGTGTTCTGCGTCAGTTTGGATTCGTTCAAAGGATCCTAGATGAGCACTTGGTTCCACTTCTCTCCCGAAGGGGTAAATAGGGGGCCAATACAAAGTCACGTGGGATGCACTAGGCGCTTATTTCAGAGTCTAGAGGAACCACGTACTGTCGGCCGAAGCACGTGGGAGAGTTGCTTATCCTGCTTGGGAGTGCTCCGAGGATTACATTAACTGGTATTCTAGAGTTTTGCATCCATTTATCCAGAATTCTGAAAACGTTGCTGCTGGTCATGTCCCTCAGACTAGAGCCAGAGGCTCACAACCGTGGGATATGATCTTGTTGGTCCCAAGTGGTATCCGAGGCTTATGGCTTATATTGGTTCGAAAGTGGTGTAATCCATCTACGTCCACTCTACTGCTCCTCGAGCAGGAACTTTGTTAAGCAAGATTGATTTACAGGACTCTCCTAACAATCTATCAACTTTACAAAGCAATACCACCTACTGAAGTCCAGCGTACACACAGCAACTGCAAACTTAAAAGGCTAACCCACACAGGGTTCTACACTCCCACACAGGGAAGCTGCCTAACTCTAGACAACTAAAACAAACAGCAAGGATCTCTCCTATCAACTGCTTGACACCACTAAAACAACCTAAGCACACATCAACAAGGTTAAAAGGATAAAATGTTTTTGTTCAACTTGTGCTTCGAAGTGAGCTTCTGAATCCGTAGGGAAACTTTCAACTTGAACTTGCTTCACTTCGATAGGTTGAGTGACTGAAACTGTTGACTTGAATGCTTGAAATTTGTAAGCTTGAAACTTTCGCGTATGGATTTTAGTTCTTAGTAACAGTGACAGTATTAGTAACCAGCTTCAGTTCTCCTCGACCTCTATTTATACTTGTAGGAGAAGATATCCGTTGAAGGAGACATCCCTCTTTTGAATTTGAAGTAGCCTGGCCAAAGTATGGTTCGCATTTAATGCGACTTGACTTTTCCTTTCGAAGCATTTAATGCGGCAGTTGCGGCTCGCAGCTTTCTGCAGCGCGTCAGTCCATGTGGCATCTTCTCATTGGCTCTGTGTCTGCTACTTTGACTTTTTCTTGAACGGCTCTATTATTCTTGCTTGAATCTCCGTTCCTCGTACTGCATTTATCCTTCCTAGGATTTACAGGATACTTCGTCTTGTAGTTGGCGCTGTATTACTTAACTGACTTGTAAGTCTGCACTGTATCCTAGGTCCTTATGCAGTTGATGCATTCTTTCAGTGCTGCTATATCTTAGACCTGATTGCAGTATCTTATGGCAGTGCTGCTGTAACTTCTTTCTAGCAGTACTCCTGTATCATTTTCTTACAGCGTTGCTGCACGCCGTTCTTTCTTGCTTTGCTGTATCGAAGTTCAGCCTTAATTATATTTTGCTGTTCCTTCCTTCTTCCAGCAATACTGTATCCTGCCTTTATGCAGCGATACTGTATCCTGCCTTCTTGCAGCGATATCTTCCCTTAAAGCTTAGATGCAGCTTTATCCTCTTTTAACCTCCATTTCAATACTTGGCTCAAGACTCAATTCTAGTCTATTTATTCACTTAAACAATGTGAAAATGAGGTACTAAAAACTTCCTATTACGTATTTGGTTTGTCTCATCAAAATCTAAACATTGAAATCCCAACAGATCTCAAACGTACTGGGGCACCTAGAGCCTGTGTACCAGCAATGGTCCAAGAACGAGTAAGGCTTGGATGCATCGATTGTGGTTCCAACCCTAGTTGGAGCTTATCGGGCCCTGAAGATTGAGAACGAGGATCCACCCAAATCGTCCAAACGAGCTTCTAGTAGTCGATCGCGTAGACCTCGGCGAGCTTAGTCTCACTATCATTGATTTATGAACTTTTTGTATCTGTATTACAAATATTTCTCATTTGATGATATTTTGTATGACGGTTAAGCATGTTATCTCTCATTTATGGTTTTCGAAGAATTTAAACCAAGTTCTCGTGTGCATTATGATTTTCGGTTCACAAACAAGTCAAACGGGTTTTTGTTAGGAATAATACGCAACATGAAGTGCTAGAAGTAGACTCTGTTCGACCAGTGCTGACCGAACATAGCAGTGGATGTTCGGCCAATTACCGAACATTGTGCTCAAACTTCGACTGCAAGTCGAATAGAAGATAACTGGGTAAATCGACGTTGTTCGACCACTATAGGCCGAATGTTATACAACATGTTCGTCTGATATTGGTCGAACATGTTATGAGCAGTTTGACCAGTGTAGTTCGAACAACGACGATTTGCCTTGATTTTGTAGACGACCTATTGAAAAACAAGTCGAATAATGCTAAAACTTCAAAATGTAAGACTTGTGCGAACTCAAACACACTCATTCATCCATATAGTTGTCTTTTAATATCGTAAAAGTCGAAAATACATAATAAAGTTCACCTACTGAAATCCTGTTTAACCAAATATGAGTACTCATACAAAAGAACTAATCATCGTAGATCTGAATCGTTTCTTGACCAACTGAAGAACTTTCACCGCGACTGTCAGCTGCATACTGCATGATGTATCTCTTATAGACCTCGGACCATCCAGCAGCACATGGTAAGCAATATTCGAACCATCGATCTATGATGGGTGGTAACGGTGCATCATCTTCCAACTTAACCTACAAAAAAACGAGCTCAGTACGCATATAAAGTTCAAGGGTAGAAAACAATAATTGAAACTCGACTTTACCAGAATGTAATGGTTTTCGTGAACAAAGGCCATGCAAACAAGCCTAGACTTTGTTGGTACTTGAGCCCGCAACGATAGTACCGTAACACACAACTGAGGGGAGAGATGGACGATGGCCATGTTGTAGGCATTCGCGGCCAGGTAGGTCATTTCGGGAAAAGTTCACCAATAATTCATACTTGGAGTAGGCCGTTCGTAGCAACTTAAGTTGGAGATCAACTCATCCAGACGATCTTTCATGCCATATGTATTTGAATACAAACCTTGAAAGTCTTTAAGCTCCTAGATAAGATCGCTACGGACTTGACCCCAGGAATTCTCCCTCAACCCGATTGCATGGGCAATCGATCGAAAACCACAATGACCGTCTCCCAATGGATTTTTTATACTCACCACATGTGGCTGCAACAGAGCAGGGAGTTGACCTACAAACACCTTATCTCCGGTCTTCCGAACTAATCATCACCTCATCGACAACATCTTCCGCTTTAGTGTGGTAAAGATGGGGGTAGACTTGGCTTCCGTTTGTATAGGGATCGTTTGCTCCTCCTCGAACGAGCAACTATCGTGGAATGATTCCACAAGTTCGAACTTGCTTGAGTTGAGTTTGGTCGACGTATCCTTTTTGGCCTTCATTTTGCCAGGCCTACCACAGGTACGCGTGGTCGTGATGGGCTCCTGCAACTGAGAGGTCGAAGGTATTGATATCTCGCACAATCATTTCAGCAACGACAGCTTCTGAGCCTCGGAAGCCGATCCAAACATGTTGTTAATATCACCGACCGTTTCTTACCAACAGTTACTAATGTCCACGTTGATAGTACCCTCATCAACAGCTGGTTTGCAGTCCAATTTTCTCTAGAATGGGTGGATCATCTCAAGCTGAATAACTTGACCATCTCTTGACAGCAAGGCCAACTCGTATGCACAAGACAGCCTACACGTCCTCCTCAAAACACATCCACAAAGCAGAGGGTCAATACCGCAACTGTCAACACCACTCATCTCCTTCAAAATCTTACTTAGGGCCTGATGAGAGACTAAACCTCGAATATTCTTGAATATAAAAATCAAAAACCGGTGAGGTGCGACATTCAAGCTTTATTCGAAGGAGACCAAAATGTGAGTATACGACGTGATGAGTAGATGATGTATTCATTCCTACGATGTCTCAAAATTTGATTGAGAGGATGCTAACTGCTTTTTAAGTTTGGCATGTGCACTATCGGCCCTATAAGTACAATGTTCTGTCAGTAATGGAAAAGAGCTTGATCCACATAGTCGGAAATAATGCAGACAAAAGGGGCAAAAAATGTTACCTGTTGCTCGTAGTGTTGTCAAAATGCATAACATTGTTAGTCCAACACGAGATGAACCTCTCCTTATATGGCTCAATCTAGTTTTTTAAAGCATAAGCCACAACCCTAGGATTCTCTCGGTAGTCATCCTCTAGCCACCTCAATAATTCATTGAATCTCGGTTCATCCTCAGCAAAAATCAATATATTCCATGCATGATTGAACTGTTCCCATTTCTCCGCTCGGCCATACAAATTCTTGCAATTGCTCAAAATGTTCTTATTGATATGCCACCAACACAACAAGTGTGTAGAATTGGGGAATGTAACACTTATGACATTCATCAAGGCCAACTCGCGGTCAATTACAATCACCGAAGGGAGCCGGTTGTCAGACATTAATCCTTTTAAGATGGTAAGAACCCACCTGTAATTATCTTCGCGCTCTTGAGACATATATACGCACGCAACATAAAAAGTTATGTTCATCGATGTCACATCAACTACCTCCAAAAGTGGTATCCTATACCTATTAGTCTTATAGGTACAATCCATTAGGAGCACATTAGGAAATGCACGTAATAGGTCAACAGATCTTGGATGGGTATAAAAGAGATCTGTAACTCTATCTATTTGCTCACATCTCCTATCCAGGAAGTAATAGCTCTCAATCTTCAACTTTCCCAACAAAAACTGCATTTGAGTTCGGCCTCCATGCTCGACAACTCTATGTTTTTGCCGAGCATTGTAAATTGTCTTTAGGGTGGACTCATTCTCGGGAAAAGAAAGTTTAACAATACTCAAAATGTCCTTCGGCTTGGTGTTATTCATGGACAGGTCCCGCACAAGCCGATCTTCAGCAACTGTTAGTCGACCAGCGAAAGAATGTCCCACCAAATGCAGTCCCATTGGATGATTATGTGACCCACATACAACCATTAAACACCATTGCTCAGTCTCTTTCAACTCGACTCCTTTTAGCATAAAAAGGACAATCACACTTTTTTATTCCAGTCTGGCGTCTTTTAGCAAACTTCTTTTTTGGGTCAGTAGAAGTACCTCCCACAGCCTTTGATTTCGGTGGACGATACTTACCACCACGCTCACAACCTAAAAATACCCGTGCTCGTCTTCCACTATCTCCACTATCGGATCGTCTAACCAAAACAACCATGTTAAGACAAATTTCAACCCTAATTGCCCAATTCACCAAATCTTCGCAATTATCGAATAGTTCGTTTGTTTGAAATTCCTCCGAAAAATCTATTTGCTCATACATCGGGTCAATAACGTTCATAACACTCAATTGCGTTTCATTGGAACCGTATTCCTATAAAAAAGAGCATGTGTAAATACATTGACCACAACAAAAACCCTAAATTCGTTCGACTATTTTCTCCCGCAATACGTCAAACATATAGCTCTATTCGACTATTATCAAACGAACATATTACCATATGTTCGACCATAAATGGCCGAACAAACATAATACGTTCGACCATAATAGGCCGAACAAGTCATAACCGTTCGACCACTAGCCGAACTTTACACTACACGTTCGGCTAGTGAAGAGCGAACAAATTACTAGATGTTCGGCCAATACAGGTCGAACACACTGCACAATGTTCGGCCTGTATTGGCCGATCGGGAACTGCGCAATTTTTTTTTCCAACCATACTGAAAAATAAATCGGTAAAAAGCTGTTAAATAACTTACATTGTCCATATCCCGTGCTCTATCTTGATTCATGATATTTTTTGAATAAATGTGAATAGGGTTTTGGGTAGAAATTCAAGTTGGTGAGGAAGAAGAGGAGTGGGGTGTGTATATTCCAATAGCAACTCAAAACCTACAAATGGAGTGTGTTTAGCAATCACAAATTAGGTGGGTACGTTTGAATAGTTCTTTTTATTATGTTTTTTATTTTATTAAATGGATAAGGGTATTTTAGATATTACACATTCTATTTCTTTTTTTTCTTTTTTGGTGGGGTGTGCTTAGAAGTGTGCGGGTGTATATAGCCGGCCCCTTCCAAAAATTATTAGTCACGGAACAGGGAGTATTGCAATGCAGTAGGCCGCGATGCAGCAAAACAACTGAAACCCGTATATAAGATAAGCAAACAGATAAAAATGAAGATAAAAGAATCTGGTATCCCAAGCTGCTCTCATGGAGGCCTCTGCACAATTCTCGACCGTTGCTTCCCGCCATTTCCCCCCTTCTTCCTCACTTTCAATCCCCAAATTGCCCCTCACCAGCTCCATATTTCCCAAGAGCTCCTCTTCCCGTACCTGCTCCGCTCAATCCCTCGCCTTTTCCGCCGGAAATTCATTCACGGTGAGTTCAGTTGCTCCATCAACTCGCCTCTGGTAGATTTAACATAATTATTCTTGATTTTGTTTCATTTTTGGTACGATACAGAGAGAGGTATGGGGGGTGATAAATTCCAAGAGTAGTGTGGTACACAGAAGGGAAATGCGAGGCGTTGTGAGAGCGGAGATGTTTGGGCAACTCACAGGTGGCCTCGAAGCTGCTTGGAACAAGCTCAAAGGAGAAGGTTTCTGTTCTTTTTTTAAGTTCTCCGCTCTTCTTCGTGCTACTTTAACGTTTTGGTTGAGCCTTAATCAACTGAACTTGATCATTTGTTTTTGTTCTTGGTAATGATTATACGGTTTGGTACAGTGATAAGCTTGAATATATAGGGATCAATGATTTTATTGATCGAGATATTAGTCTTAATTTGGAAGTATTCTTGAATCAATGAAGTTTGATCGTTTAAGTATTGTGGTTAATATGGTAGATCAACATATTTTCTTTAAATAATCCTTACTTATTCTCTATTTTATGCAAAGATCATGATCCATGTATTAATGACAGAGTAGCACAAGCTGCTTATGCAACATCTTACTAGTAGTATCTTACAACCAGCTCGCATTGCCTACGACCTTCATTATGATGCTATGCAACATGAATGTTATATCTGATAATTTTTGGAGTGGCCGTTACACAGGGATTGCAGTAGTCATTTAGACCATGTTAACCACTCTGGAACCAGCATAGCCAGTAAGAAACTGGTCTCATGCGAAAAGAAGCTCTTCTTATGCTACTATTCTGATGGTCTGACTGATTTGACACATGATCCATCTGACTAATGTACCTTCATTGATGTTCCTTTTTAATTTTAGAAAAACAATAGAATGTGGATATGTAGGCATCCATCATACTTGACTAACGTATTTATACATTATATGCAACGCAGAGGTTTTGACCAAGGAAAATATTGTGGAACCTATGAGAGACATCAGGAGAGCTCTTTTGGAAGCAGATGTAAGTGTTACTGTATAACAATTGTATTTTGATTTCTAATCAGTGTCCCATTAATTTTTTATTCTCTATTGTCAGGTCAGCCTTCCTGTTGTTAGAAGATTTGTTCAGGCCGTCAGCGATCAAGCAGTTGGTACTGGAGTGATCCGAGGTGTAAAACCAGACCAGCAATTAGTTAAGGTATGCCTTAACAATTGCCATACAGGCACCTGACTTATCATTTTCAAATTCTCCTTTTTGAATCCTAAACATTCTTTCTACTAAATCATCCTCGCCATAGTTTGCGTGGACTCTGTGTTTCTGGAGGGACTTATTTGAGATAGCTGCCTTTAATGTGACTTTTAAGAACTTTCAAATACATAAGACCTTGCTTTTATTGAATTCCTTTACTGATATGTGCTGTAACTTGGAAAGTTATGCTGTGGAGAAACAATGGTGCCCCTTCCCCTACTGCAGGCAGTGGTGATCATATCTTACTCCCTGGGCATGTCTATTAAGATCCAGAAAAAACTTGTTTTGCCGTAAATAGTCCAGCCATGCCATATCAAAGTTGAATCAATTTTTGTTGGTAAAAAAAAAAAAATTCATCATCGTGACTTTTTAAATGAATTGATTAAATTACGTAGTGCATTGCCTCTATTGGATTTCAATTATCAGAATATGCCTGAATGCACTATTGAGTAAATCAGTAATCCATTACATAGATCAGTTCTATCTGCCAAAGGGATCAGTACATGAATGCTGGTAATATTTGCTCCGGATGGTCGACCTTTATCTGAATGATTACCTTTCTTTTATCGATGCAGATAGTTCATGATGAGCTAGTAAAGTTGATGGGAGGAGAAGTTTCTGAGCTGGTTTTTTCAAAATCTAATCCAACTGTCATTTTGTTGGCCGGGTTGCAAGGTGTTGGAAAGACAACTGTCAGCGCAAAGCTAGCTTTATATCTTAAAAAGCTGGTGTTCTTCTTGAACCCATTTGTCCACTCTAAATTCTGCACTCCAAAATTATGTTTAACCTGATCTTACCCAGGGTATAATGATATGATTTTCAGGGAAAGAGCTGTATGCTAATCGCTGGGGATGTGTATAGACCTGCTGCTATTGACCAGCTAGTTATTCTAGGTGAACAGGTAATTCTCTGAACGTAGGTAGCTTCTTTCTCAGATTAAGATTTCCTTGTTGGACTAATATTAAAGATTTCATCAACCATATAATGGCATGATCATCTTTCCTTGGAAATAGTAAATCTTGAAAGGAGAACAAGGTAATAATGGGTGGTTGAATAATGTGGATATTTTTTGTGTCCGGTCTTTTTCTCTTTCCATCCAAATCATCGCTTCTAAATGTTCTTTATATTTCTTAGGAGATATTATTTGAGTACCGAAGAGAGTGCCTGTTAATTCACAGTTAGCAGGCATGAGAACAATAGGCACAACACTTTCTCTCTCCTAAATATATAAAAATAAGATATGTGTTGATGTTTGTATGTGATAAGTGAGCATTGTTGCTCTTAATGCCATCAGAAAACAATATAACATTAAATAATTAAAGAAGTGAGAAATCACACCGAAGAATGGATATCATCATTTCTAATTTCTCACTTCCTGTTAATTTGGAGTATTTAGCTGTCTCACTGGATGCAATTATCGACAACCCCCCCCCTCCCCCGGCATTCATACATTGTAGGCCATATAACTTGCTCAGCTGAGCTTTGAAACTTATAACAATTAGGTCTTCGCATTGGACGTATATATGCTTGCATAGTACATGAACACAAGCTTAGCCTCTGTGACACTAGGCAGATACAAGTAAACAACTAAGAATTAGGATGGGTCCTAACTCCTAATAGGTCCAGCACAAAATCCTGATTGGTTTATACATGAGCTAAGGAAGATATTAGTAACTTTTCTTAACCAGTATCACAAACAAAGATCAGTATATACTAGTTGTTGCGTTGTTCGGCTAAATCTTGTTTCTGGCCCACCCCAGGGTCTGAAAATGTCTTTTTTTTTTTTTTTGTTATTAATGGTTTTCAATAGTTTTGTAAGTGAATCTCTGAAACATACAAATAGCGTATCTATGAAATTCCCACTGGAAAATTATTCTGTAATAGATTGTGAGATTTTTCAATAATGTCTTCCTAGGATATTTTTGTATTCATGCTCTTGACTTATTTCATTACTCACATTTAAGCTTCAAGCAGGTTGGGGTACCTGTTTATGCAGCAGGAACTGCGATTAAACCTGCAGAAATAGCAAGACAAGGTTTGCAAGAGGCCAGAAAAAAAAACATGGATGTAGTCATAATGGATACTGCAGGAAGACTTCAGGTGAGACCAGTCGGCCATGAGAGCTTGAACATATGACTAAAGGTATTCATGTTACAAACTAAGCTATACATGGAAAATTTTCTTATTGCCAGATAGATAAAGCAATGATGGACGAACTGAAAGAAGTCAAAAGGGTATTAAATCCCGTTGAAGTTTTGCTTGTTGTGGATGCAATGACTGGACAAGAAGCTGCTGGTATATATGCTTCAAATAGTTTTGAACATGAATTAATGCCTGGTTAAAAAGTCAAGCAACCTTTCTGATGGAAGCATGAATCAGCATTATAACCCTCCCAATTTTATCGACAAAATAATATTAGAATGTTAAAGTTTCAATGCTTCATGCAATATTACTGCAAAGTCTTTATCTAAGTTTAATAAGTCTTAAGTCTTGGTTGCTACTACCTGATATGTATATAGTTGGATGATCTCACCACTGAACTAGCATCTTGTTGCATGTGCTTTCTTCATGTCATGCTGACAATTTGTAAAATTCATGCTTTACCTGTTAATTTAAATGATCAAAATGTTGCCTTTTTCCTATTATGATGAATTTTAGTCTTTACTTATAATCTTTTTTCCTGATACTTAGCTTTGGTCACAACATTCAATGTCGAAATTGGAATTACTGGAGCCATTTTAACAAAGCTAGATGGAGATTCTAGAGGTGGTGCAGCATTGAGTGTAAAAGAGGTCAGGGACCTGTATCTCCTTGAAGTTCTTTTCACATATTGTATTTCATGCTCATTGGAGGAATAAATCTTATTAGAGCAATGTTAAAAGAACTTTCTTAAAGATGTTTGCTATTGAATGGACCTAGTGGATTTGTTGTTTGATGTAGAAGAAAGAAGCAAGTTGATCCTGATTTATTGGAAGAAGATGCTTTAGACTAATACCCCGTCAATTATATTACAAAATAAAATAAGGAATTTGTAAATCGAGTTTATAATTGTGGTTATATACATGAGTGAAATATTCTATTATGTAACTTGGTATTATTCTCAATGCTACTAGAGATGCACTCCATGAATTTAATTTTGAGCATTTCAAGTAGACTGAAAAAACTACTAGGAGAAATTTTATTGGAGTTATAAAGTTTTAAATAGCAATTGGTAATTGTACTTTACTAGGTATCTGGAAAGCCAATCAAGCTCGTGGGAAGAGGTGAGCGTATGGAAGACCTTGAACCTTTCTATCCAGATCGCATGGCAGGACGTATCTTAGGAATGGGTGATGTTTTATCATTTGTGGAGAAAGCCCAAGAAGTTGTGAGTACCAATCTACCAATTAATTGAATTGTATGTATGTACACATATGCATACCAGTAATGTATAATGCTTAAAAATTTAATGTGACTTTTTGATAAATTGAGTAGATGAAACAAGAAGATGCTGAAGATTTGCAGAAGAAGATAATGAGTGCAAAATTCGATTTCAATGACTTCTTGAAGCAAACTCGAGCGGTTGCACGGATGGGCTCGATGTCTCGTGTTATTGGAATGATTCCGGGCATGGGGAAGGTATTAAACCTGGTCTTTACAAAAATGTGCTTGTGTAATCTCTAATGAACATATTTTTTATGCGGTGCGTAGATCTTTTGAAAGCTAACTGTATGCCTCAAATGAATGGAAAAGGGCCATTCATTACTAGTGCTCATTACTAATTTGATCGTACTATTCTGAGAATAGTTTCCGTCTCCATTCTCCTTCCAACCCGCTCTCTGGTTTGTGAATTGTTTTGGAAATGGCAAATGTGAAGGTGAATCTTGTCAGCTCACTTTCAAACAACAATGGTATAATGCAGTACTTGAAAGAACATGACTTAATGTAGTTCAATTGTTCATCTTAATGATGTTGAAAGATACCACAAGAGTCTAAGATGCATTTCAGAATCATAATGAGTCTCCAAATGATGATATGCAAACAGGTTACTCCTGCACAAATTCGAGAGGCAGAAAAGAATTTGAAAGTGATGGAATCCATGATCGAAGCAATGACCCCAGGTTATTACTTCTCTTTTCTTTAAAAAAACCAAGAACTGGGAAAATTTTCCGGACTCTTGTACCTTCAACTATATTTTCCTAGTTGATATTGTTTATCTTGTTGCTTTTAGTGTCCTCTTTTACTTCCACAGAACTTACGTCTTGGAGTGCATAAGATAAAGATTACAATGGTCTCAGAAACATCTTTTGTCTTTGGCCACAGACCTCAACTGCTCTTAATCCCTGTTAATTGCTTTAACATATTTTGCAAAAGCTTCATGAAAATCTGAACTTTGTGGCTCATTCATGTATGTTTTAAAAAATGCTAGGTTGCCTGTACAGTTTACTGAGAATTTTGAATCTAGACGTCTAACTAATTTCTTCTATTTGACTCATGACTGCAGTTGAATTTTGTGTCCACAGCCTTTTATCAAAAAAACACATAGTTGTTGAGATTGGATATTTTAACTTTCTGGTGCATATTGCCTCTTCCTTTCAAAGGACCTATCTGATTTTAAAATCACCTGTATGCAGAGGAAAGGGAAAAACCTGAACTTTTGGCGGAATCGCCTGAAAGGAGGAAAAGAGTTGCTCAAGCTTCTGGTAAAACAGAGCAACAGGTAAAATTGTAAAAGTTGATAGCTAGATATGGAATCACAGTTTCTCCTTTTCTATATGTTGCTTTCTTTACATGTTAAAATCATGACAGAAGGTCAAAATTCTATCACTTTTCAGGTGGGTCAAGTTATTGCTCAACTTTTTCAAATGCGTGTTCGGATGAAGAACTTGATGGGTGTAATGGAAGGTGGATCACTTCCTTCATTGAGCAATCTTCAGGAAGCCTTGAAGGCCGAGCAGCAGGTCCTCTTGCTTTTATTAGCTTTAACTACGAGATGAATACAATAAGTATCTATTTGTTATATGACACTGAAATTCAGCTATGATTCATGTGGTTTTGGCTAATATTTTGGCAAAATGGATGATATTCAGGCTCCCCCTGGTACAGCAAGGAGAAAGAGGAAATCAGAATCGAGGAAGCAGTTTGCAGATTCATCTGCACGGCCAGGTCCTCGTGGTTTTGGGTCCAAAAATTAAGCAACTGTTGGTTTTGAATTCAACTGTCCATCCACACAGTTAGTACGGAAAAAACCCACAAATAAGAAATCTTGCATACTAATCCTCCGTTTTACAAAAGAGAGCCCCTTTCAATAGTTGTTATTGGAGGTAAGAGATTTTGCTTTAAATGTTTCTTAGCTAGCTTCCTGACTGCAGACAACCATATTGTATGTGCTCCTCGTCTCTCGGTCCGTGTAAAGACGAGGTAAGTAGTCCGCTTTTCGTCCTCATTCCTATGTAAGATGAACCTACATTCATTGTCAATGAGGCTGTAATATGTAATTTATTGACACCATGAGGCATGAGTATATGTGTCCTCCTTTTGCTTTAAACATAAGCTTAGGCTTCTTTGCATATGTAATTTGGACTTCTCCAACCGTGCTTCAAAACTCCGAAATGGCAGTACGGATCCTTTGATACATTAGTGATGTCATTTGATACACACTACATGTACTGATGATTATTTTAAATAGGAGATAAAATATGGAGTATAATGGAAGATCCTGTGTTTAAAAATGGGAAGGAAATGTAATTATTCCATTCTGTCATGATGCAACATAAACTGCAAAAAATTATCCATTTCTAAGAAAGAACATCCACTTCTTGGAGTTTTATTTTCTTCCTGAATTTCTACCCCTCAAATATTTTAATTACATTTATACATCTATCCAATCAAATTAGATTTAATTACGATTTGAATTTATATGTTTTCAGAAGTAATTTCTTGACAACTTAAAGAAAATGATGATGAATAATCAAAATACTAAAAATGAATTATTTTGTGCAAAACAAAATCATAATAATTTACGTTAAAAAAAAAATCCAATGCAAACACACAGACGACAATTTCCAATAAGTTTGTGGAAGTTTATGTTATATTTATTGTCTTAAAATTTGCAAAATTGAATGTCATGTTCGGTTTTGGTGTGAAACGAATTTGTGAAAGTGTATATGTATGATTATAATCTAATTTTGTTAAATATATTATTATATTCTTAAAATTCTAATTTTTACTAGTGAAGAAAATATAAAAAAAGTATCTAATCCTAATAATATATATACATTGGTAATATAAATTAAATAATTTGTTCTATATTTTTAAATTTACCAAACTACCCTCAGCAAATTGTAAAATCCTGAGAGGTTGTCCAGTGCCCCCTAACATGATACACAAACTGACATCTTGGAAGTAACTCTGATCCAAATCCAAAGAATCAAGCAAAAACCATAGTAGAATCATGCACATTAAATCAAAATTACACTGCAAATAATGACATTAGATAGATATATATATCTTAAAAGAGAGAAAAACAGATGAAAAAAATAGCCAAATTGTATGATTCAATCATACTTGACTTCACCTCCATGCCTCCACTCTCTCTGGAAGTGAATTTACGCGGCTAAGAACGTTCATCTCCTTCTTCTTCTTCTCCGTAGTCTCGTCACCATGCTTCCTCGATCCTTTCTTAGCATCGTTGAGCTTGCTCGTCTGCCCAGTTTTCGTCCTCCTTCTTGACTGAGTTCTTCTGATTCCTACATTGGCATTTCCACCTTCAAGAACATCTTTCATTGTGCCAAGAAAGTTTGGATTATCAAAAGGGCTATTATCATTCTCTTTCTCTATCTTCCCATCAGGTGGAATATTTTCAATTGATGTTAGAAAGCCATGTGCTTCTTCATCTACTTCATCTTCATCTTCTTCTGCTTCATTGGCCTCAAGATTGCTCATTGGTTTCGTAGGATGGCCATCTTCATCAGATGGCTCTAACTGCATCTTCAGACCATCTTGTACTAAGCAATCTTCTCTGTCTCTCAAGGTTTTCTCTATCAGAGTTTTGAGAAAGTTCATTACTTGGACTGCATACATCAATGCTGTCAGAGGATCCGACATCTGCACCAAGGGATAGTCGTCAATCATCGTACAAAAGAACGGATAATGCTGATTGGACTGGCGTGTTTCTACCCATCATACATAAAAGAAAATGAAAAATACCCACATAGTAAAAACACATGTTTTCTACCCAAATTTGCGATCAAATTACATAAAGGGCATTTAAGGCATTCGGAAAAGTTTAGGGTAAAAAGCTTGTTTTGGTATGACCATTGATTAGAAAGACGTTTCCACAAACAGGTACCGCTGATCAAGAAAATGCTGACCTGAGTCATATTGGGAGCAAAAACCATGGCAATGTTACGAGCATTCATCTTGTTCAAATGCTCGAACTGAGCAACATCAGCCATTAAATTAATGGCCCAATCTAGCAAAGCACCTTCAGTAGATGGAAGAAGCCTCACTAGACGAGAGCATTCGTCTTCGTCTTGAGCTTCCATCACCAGCTCGGGTGGCAGAGAATCCAATATCCCGTTTGGCAGTTCTCTAAACCAAGCCTAAAAAAGAAGCTAAGGCATTTGAATCTATACCATGAAGGCTTTCAAGGTTACAAAGAAGCAGAAAAGGTACCTTAATTAGGCCTGCTAAGCAATGAACATCTATGTTTTCTGGGATCACACCATTGTTAAGTTGCTCCCTCACATACTCTTCTTGGCCATTCTCTGGATTGATTCTGAAGATTCCTTCAGACTAGCAATGGAGGGATAGAGATTAACAACGAGCAACAGATTCTTGAAAACATGTAAGAAAACGTAAAGAGGTGCTCATGTGTTCTTACCTGGAGACCGCCTTGCAAATACAAGCGCCTTTGCATCATCAGTAGTATGGTTGGCACACAATTACCTCTTGGATCGAAAGAAAGCTGCATTGATTCTGTCGAAACTCCAAACACTCGTGTACTATACAAAGGATTATTGATGTTAATTTGATGGCTGAGGTATAATTACAATAAGGCAACATTCAACTAATCTTGACATTGTGAAACTGCAGAATTTTAATTATTTTCCAAATGAGTGCCAAAATTCATAGGGAGCATACGTATCCTTTTGAATTGATGTATCATTTCGAGGAAAATATATCCTACTGGAATAAAAACTGTTCATCTTCAAAGGGACAAAACAGAAAAACATTTGTAAAATAAAAGTAAAACAAGAACACACAAATGATGATAAATATGTAACAAAAAAAAGTCTTTCCAAAACCCCACATTCTCAAAAGACATGAAGTTCATTAGAATCACAGAACAAACACAAATTTTCTTAACTTATCAGAACCAGAGAGAACCCTAATCAAAATTTCAAGAAAACACACAGACACACACATACATGCATATGTTGTAAGAAAAAAAAGAGAAGAAAAAGGGAAACCTGGCACTGGGAGGCCTCCTAGGAACTTCAGGTTCAAACTCAACAGGAAGTCCAAGAAAACCATTGAATCTATCAAAGGTAACATGAGCAATATGTCTAACATTAGTAGGCCAACCAATCTCCATTAGCTTCTCTTCAACCCCACAACTCTCACCACTTGCAGTGCTCTTACAACCCACCAAAGAATTTCTTACAACAGTCAGCAAAACCGCCAGAACAGACACTTGATCCCCCTCTTCTCTCTCCTCTGCTTCTTGTATTTGTCTACTTGTATTACCTCTACTGTACAAATCTACAGGGCTACAGTTAATAAGGGCTTCATGATTGAGGAAAGTTTGTTGGTGAAACCCATCATTGTTTGTAGGTGTAATGGAGCTTGAATTTGAAGGGAACTGAGATGGTGAATGCAGTACTTCTGTCATTTGTTTTCTTGAATTGATGGTTGGTGGATTGGTTGATTCTTGAAAAAGACAGAAATAATATTTTGGGGATGAGAATTCTTGGGAGCTAATGTTGAGTGGAGTTGGATTCAAGCAAGGGTTTTGTGGAAGTTAAGATTGAACATCATCATTCTTATCTTTTGTTTCTTTGCTTTATGTATACTTTGCTCATTGACTCTACACAACGTACATTTACTCTTTCAAAGCTGGAAGAGAGAGAGAGAGAGAGCGAGTTTACAGATGGACATGGGAATTCCTTCTTATAAGCAAAATTGAAGGCCTAGGTTTTTTAGGATAGATAATAATGTTAGCTTTTCATGACCATTTGGTAAAGCAATATTTTCTCAAGAATTTATTAATAAACGGGAAAAGAGAGAGTAATTACAATGATTATTCGCATTATATTTCAACATGCACTAAAGAGAAGGAATGATTTTTATGCTTTCACTTTATCTACTCTCATAACATGTGGATTTATTTCGATTTAATAGACTGTGCCATACTTAATTAATGATACAGTGTAAATTCATCGTTTATTTAAATTTAACTATATAAACATTTTATATGAATAATGTAACATGTAAGATGAAAAGAAGTATAATCAAATCTTTAATTTGTTGTTAAGGTTTGTTCTTGCTTTCTGCATATTGTGCAAAACAAATATAGTGACAATTTTGAGAAGGAAAAAATAACACTAATTTGGACTATATAGTCAATAATGTTATTTACATATACTTATTTTGAAATATCAGAATAAAATACAATGAAATATATAATCTCTTTTGTAATTCGGGAAGGCATGCAAATGCAGTTTTTTTTTTTAATAGAAGTTGCATGCTTTACAATCATTAATCTAGAAAAAAATGAAAAAGAGAAAATAGTGTGAATTTTAATAGTTGAAGTATCCAATAAATAGCCATGATGTTGAATCATGTTATTTTCCCCATGAACTCAGACAAAGTAATGTGAATCTTTTACATAGTATTGTTTTATTTCCTGTTTTATTGCATGCAATATGTATAGCACTTGTAATGATATTATTATATACGTGATATAGTAAGATGTGAGATAAAATAATACTTTTGTAGTGACATCAATAGAGACTTTTTTAGCCTCATGTTAGGTGTTTTTATTAAGGTAGTAGAAGTTGTAAAATTATTGTCCATATTGAATGTGTACAAATTGCAAAAAATATGTTAGTATATACTCAGGATACTTGAGTTAATTTTTATTTGAAAAAAAAAAAAAACATTTTGCAATAACATAGTTCAAATTGTATTCTATTACTGCCTAGGCCTCATCTTATTATTCCAATTAATTCCTTTGATAATATAGAAAAAAAAATTAAAAGAACTATATAATATTATAATTCCCATATTTTAGGGTGGCTCAGAAATAAAATAATCACTGATGGAGCTGAGAAGCAGAGATGAAGCTATAGTGGCCTACATAATTGCCCCAATTTATGGGCATGTGATAAAATATAATTACACTTATCTACCTCTTTTACAAAATACATAATAACAAAGCAGTACGAAAAATATAATAATTTTTTTTTTGTTTTTAAAATCTTTTTTTCCTATTTTTACTTTATTCTTTCAAGATAAAATTAAACTAACATCACATTTTAAAAATGTTTTTCTTTTATATAATTTTCATTGAAAAAAAAAATTCAAAACACTTTCTCCAAAAATTCCCCTCAAAATAAATCAACTATTAATTTAATGATTTACATCATATTTTTAATATTTTAAGTAAGTGTAACATATATCCGTAGGCTTAACCTAACAATATATATGTCATTCACCTTGAATAAAATCTCAGTTTCCTCACTTCTAATTAAAACTCAAAAAAATAAAATGAAACCTTTTTTTTTTTTTTTTTACCTATCTCACTAATCTAATTTTATGAAATAAATCAAATTACAACTTATAAAATATATGATAAATTTGGATTATGACAGTGGAGCACATCACACTGAAATATAAGACAATATTATACAAATTTTTCGTTTTTAAATAATACAAAAAGGAGAGGACGGACATAAATCTCTAACATCACTTATAAAAAAATAAAATAAAAAGATATGCATACTAGCAAATAGCATACAATGCGAGGACCACACCAGAAATAGTGAAACTATGTACCCTTTTTCCAATATTAAACATAAAAAGGTGTAATAAAAAGAGATTTGTAACGGACTGTTTGGACAGCTCAAAGCACAGAGAGAAAAAACGAAATAAATAAAGAGAAAAGGCGCACTTCAAATTGGAAATGGCCCAAAAAAGGAGCAGAAAACAAACGCTCCCCCGACATAATATGGCCGTTACCGAGTCACTCACTGTTCAAATTTTGAACTCAAATTCATTTTAAGAATATTGCCAACATGTAAAAAAATGGACCATTATAAATCACAATTTTTCCTCATATCTCGAATTTAGAGATAGGTCTAAGTACGACATCCATCTTTAATTTACATGTAAATACGTACATATCATAATTTTTATTTGGAAATTAACATCAATATATAGTGATATAATTCATCAGATGCAACATTCATAATTACTTAATGTTATACAACAGTCAGTTAATAAAGAAAATTGTAACTTTGTATTATAGAAATTGAAGTACAACTTAAGTCCCAATTTTTGAACTTAAGCCCCTAAATTTGATAAATTAACAAATTGTGTGCTACCGAATGTGCACTCAGCTCCTTTTTCTTCTCTTTCAATACTTTTAAATGTTATTATATTTTTCTATGAATTAATATTTTTGATACTTTTAGTAAATAATATGACTAAATTCATAGACAAAATTTGAATAAAAATTAAAAAACGTAGTCCCGCAAAATTCAGTCGCCTTACTAGCCTTTGACAATCCAAAACTTATTATTTTCTTTTCTTTTTTCAATGCAATTGAAACAAAAGATGCAGTTTTTTTTTTCGAATAATTATATAAAACAAAATATTTTTAATTATAACACTCTCAATCAATAACTTACCACCGTCAGTACTATTGATATTTCTTAGTTTTTAGTCTGATTTTTGCATTGAACAATTATTGAAGGATAAGTCCTGATAGACAAGTCTAAAAAAATTTTAGTATAACATTATATACCAATCTCATGTTCGTTATATAAAATATATTATTATATGATATCTCATGTTGATATGCAATATTATATTTGATTGATGTGATTAAACTTGAACAAAAAAATGATATTGACTATCATACCCTCACTAAGAGATAGCAAATTACCTCTTTACCTCTTGCAAAACGCAAAAACATTGGGCTAGTTTGGATAGTTCCAAATTCAATGTCCATTGATATTTGCGAAGGATGCTAGTTCACACCCATGGAGTTGGTAAACTAATGTAAATTCTGGCAATTTCGAAAGGTTTAAGGGAAATTCTCTCTTTAACATGATATTTATTTCGGGACAAGATTTTCTCATTAAAATGACACTAATATGATATTTGTTTTGAAGTGTTGGGTCAATTTAAGTGTGCTATAAGTACATGGAAGATGTAATATACCTGGAAAAACAACACTACTAAAACATTTCAAATAATTCTGCTGGACACAGTTGAGACAAACCAATCAAAGCCATCAAGATTATCTGTCACAACATTAAAATCTACAAATCCAACATCAACATTATCCGCCACCACAAATTAGGTTTATCGATATTACAATCATTGTGGTCTAGCAACTGGCTCAAGAGCTTCAACAGTTACCACACTGTTTCCCCTGATGACCTGAAGTGAAAAGAAAACCGAAACAATCATAAGTTCGAGCAACGAGTGTTAATGAAAATTACAAACTGAATGAAATGAAACCTGCAATACTTACCACCATTCCTATATCAGTTTTCTCATTTCCATTCACTTCGACGGTGTTGTCCACCACCAGGTTCATAAACTGATCAAAGCCACGAAGGGTTCCAACCACCATGCGGTTGGCATTAAGCTTTACTGCAGTATATCACAGGTAGAGAAAATCAATGACCAAAATAAAACAGCAGCATTGAATTATATCAAGCGAGTTACAACACACGATATATTATGAAATAATCTGCTATTAATAGAAGATACAGTTAAAGAGATGTTTCCAATTCAAAGAAACAACTGAATTACAGGAACATTTCTGCATTCTCATAAAAGAATATAAGAGGGAGATCAGGGCTTTTTGCCAATAGCTCAACAAACACAATATTTCCAAAGCATCGATTATGTTTCAGACAAAAGATCACATTTCAGTGACTAAGTTCCCATAAAAGATGACTGAACATCTTCACAACATTCAACTCATTCCATGAATTTATATCAGAATCAAATGTACAATATTTATAAAAAAAATCCTTCTGTGGAACTAAATACAGAGGAACATAAGTGTTTCTGATTAGAACATAAGGACAAATGCGACACGATTTAAAATATGATACGTTACTCAATTATCAATGATTAGAAACTTCTTCAAATTTACCTATGAACAGCATACTTTCACCAACTTAAACGAAGCAGACAACTACCAAAAGTATGCTCCAAAATTTCACACTCGAAATCGCTATTAAGAGTGAGGAAACAACAAATTACTCTAAAAATTGAACAGATTGAAACATTATTTTAGAAAATTTCAAAACCTCAGCTCAGATTCACATCGCATTATATATAAAAATGGAGAAACGTAGAACTCACTCTGTAGCTTCTTGTCCATGTACCTGCCATTAAAATAAAAGATACACAATCGTAGTTAAGCACAAACGACATTATCTGAAGAGTAAACACACACAAACACACACACAAAGAAATCGTGGAGGATGCTTACTTTTTGAGATCCGGAGGCTGGCCTGATCTGCTCATGGCGAAATCCTAGAGTGAGAAAGAGGATGCAGTTCCGTCGAGGGTTAATGGCGCAAGTATTTCGAAACCCTAGAAATGGAGCCTAAACGTACACAGGGGAATTTTAGAATGAGATCTTTTATCGATATTTATAAATGGGCTGTAGTTTGGGCTCTGTCTTTTCTATTGGGCTGAATCATGGGCTAAACATGGCAGGAGTTTGGACTCTTGCCTCTTTATATCAAGGTGACATGGTCGTCTTTTGGGCTCCTTTTAAAGTAGATAATATCATTGGCCCAAAAATGATTAAATATCTATGGTGGATACTAACGCTAACATTCACCGATTACTCAATTCAGCTTTTATTTCTCATTCTGAAGAACTCTTAAGTAACAATCAAACTAAATCAATAAAATTGGAAGCATCCTTATATTAAGATTTACGTAATATTGTATTCTTTAATTAGGTCTACTTTCTTAAATCAATAATATTGTATTTTAATTAGGTCTTCGAGTTAGTTTATTTCACATGATAGAATAAGTCTTGATACACACAAGAATTTAATTTCGAAATACCTTCAATCTCATATTTATTCTGCAAACAATCAATTCATGATATACTCGTTGATATGTAATATTTTGTTTAGTTGATGATGTTAATAATTTGTAAATCACTATAGTCATTGACCTTATACGTTCTTACATTTTTAAAAATATTATAACTTTCTTACCAATAAAATTACAAACATTGGGTTGCACAAAACAATAAATATCCAAAAAATGCATTACAATAATCAGCATGCCCACTTACAAAATTATTCATAATGTCTATATCATCTCAATGCATAATAGTATGTAAAGTAACAATAACAAAAAATGGGTATGGGAAATTTGTTCCAACTTATAAGGTGAAATCCTAAATGCTTCAAAATAAAACAACTATTTTCACTTTATTAAAAAAAACATGTAACATCCTCGAATTAAGCAGAGCACTAGTTTTCAAGTTTCGAGTCTTTGACCATGTTTCAAGTTTTGACAATCCTACTTTATTTCCAAAATTATAGTTTAATAGACAATTTTTATTTTGCCCAATATCGAATTTTTTCATTAGACCTTAAATAGTAAGTTTTAATTTTATTTATCAAGTTTAAATTTTACATTTAATTACTTTATGCTTAGTCATTTAATTTTTCAATTTTACTATATTCATTTCTTGTGATCTTCTGACTTACATTTAAAACTTAATAAACAATATTTTAATCTATAATATTATTATTATATAAAATAAATTTAAACAACCAATTTACATTTGATTGCTTTTAACTCTTTTTCTTAAAGAATGAATTACTTGAGTATGGATTAATCAGCTGTATCTGTATGTATGACTATTAAAATGAAAATGTATTTTATTACTAATATGTTAATGAGAATAATAAAAAATATAAAAAAGTGACATGAAAGCGGATGGCACGTCTCTCTCTCTCTCTCTAAAATAAATATATTTAGACAAAATCTAGTACGTAATAGAATTGTGCCTGGTCCCTATAGGCTGAAAAGTTTGAATATTTGTGGACAGCTTTATTGGAAGCTTCTTTGATTTTAACATCTTCTTCCGTAAATCAAGTACACTGCTAATATTCTACATCCCCATCACTCTATGCCTCAACTGTCAATTGAAAGAAATGTCCTTATATAATATTAATGTTTTTTTTATAAACCTTCATTTATGGCCTGCACCGAGACTACCCATGTTCATAACACTTCTTTAATCCAACTTAAATTATCTTATCCACCTATTTAACCTATAATTCAATTTTATTTTATTTTTTTTATATCTACATTCACAATCCAACTTAAAATAATAATAATTTTTTTATTTTTTATTAATTACATATATTTTTTAATCAATATTTATTATATTTAAAATGTATAAAAATACATTAAATAATATAATATTCTAAATCTATAAGTATATTAAAAATAATAATTTAAAACACATTTAGAATAAGATACAATAACGAAATTACAATTACAAGAGTTGAAATATGAAATTGAAAAAAAATAAATCAAAATACAAATAGATGCATGAAATAAAAAAAATTCAAATACAGAAGATGCAAATTACATATTAATTCCTTGCTAGTTTCAATTTTTTGAGAATTTAAGATGGTATTCCAAAATTGTCAATATTGGTGTCTATTTATAGAGAATTAAAAAATACGAATTTTAATATATATATATATATATATGCATATTTTAAATATATATTATCCACAATATTTATAATATACATTTTATCCATATAAAATCTAATTGAACCAATCAAAAATATGACATGTGTCAAATTTTGATTGGTCAACCCAAGTTAAAGAAAAAGTTGGGATTTCAATCGTTTGTTCCTTTGGTTGCAACCTTCACTTTCTTTTCCAATTTTTTTTTCTTTTTTTTTAAATCTTTTTCTTTAATTGGGTTGCCAACCCTTATAAATGTGGGTACTCTGATAAACATTTGTTTGATGAATGTATCATTATTTTAGAGGCACAAGATTTTGCAAATGAGTTATCACAAAATGCAAACTAGTTAATTGTCTAAAAATTGTTAAATATAAAGATTAACCATCCTTAATGACTCTTTTGGTTGGATGAGAGAAAGTCCCTCTTGATCGAGAAACATTTGTCATCCTTTTATGATCATGACAAATGTTTTTTATTGACATTTTTCAGAGTGTTGATACACTTATTTTCTGTTTTTTAAATTTTAAAAATAAGTTTTTAATCGAAAAATAAGTTGAAGAGAGAATATGAGAATAAGAAGAGTGAATCTTTTAAAAAAATTTAAGTGATCAAGAGTATTTTAGGTATTTTATTATAAGTGAAAACGACTAAAAATAGTCACATAGGGTATACACGCATATATATATAATTTAATTAATATCAAATTATTTTAAAAAATAGATGTTTGGACAAAAACACTCTTATTAAAATACATTAATACCCTACAAAAAAATCAAGCTCTTGGGAGGTGGAGAGAGACTCCAAATTAACTGTTTTCTACTAAGAAGGCATACCAGCTTTTTTTGAAAGGAAGTTCATTAATATTCATCCTTTGAGTGCAAAGAAGGAATGTGGTTTCCTCTTATTTGAAATAAATTCATGTTTGTAAAGGTAGCTTTGAATGCGTGGAAAATTTTATAGGATAAGACTCTCGACTAGAGGTTATTTGAAGAGGAGAAATATTTTGCACGATTGTGATGATTTGTCATGCGTCTTTTGTCAATCCAACCAAGAGACTATCTCATGTGTGTTTTGAGTATTCATTCTCTCATCGAATTTGGATACACATTTATTGTTGGCTTAATGTTTCATTGGTTATGCATAATACTCCTTTGGATACTTACTTTGCCATGGAGACATCTTCAAAGGAAATAAAGGTAGAAAAGTTGTTATCGCTGTTTGAATGTGCGTGGTGTGGGTGATTTGGAATTAGAGAAATGTCTGTTGTTTTTGTGATGTTGCGGTTAACTTGGAGAAGATGATGGAGGAAATCAAAACCAGAATGTGGAATTGATTTGTTATCCATTGTATTGAATTCTATCATTTTTTTTTTATGAACTTTCATAATAATCCTAGAATGATGTTGGGATATTGGTCGCCTCTTTTTTTATTATTCCTTTTATATTTTGGTGGGTATGTTTTATACCTATTTTTTCTGTAATAATACTTTTTTTTTTTACTGAGAAAAAGAAAAAGAAAATATAGATCAATATGGGTGTCAACTTGTATTGTGGTTCATGTAATACAAACCATGATTCAAATGTGTAAGTGATTTGTGTGTCTGTGTATATATAGGTTTGTGTGACAGAAGAAAAAATCGTGTGTGCGTATGTTGTGAGGATCAACTCATTTCATTAACAATAATAATATCAATTTAATTATAAAATTGTTTATTATCTTTTGGCTACTATAAAGTCTATCTCATAAAAAACAATTCTGATGTCAGATGTTCCTTTTTTAAAATGAAAATGGACTACGTTCTATATTTTGTAAAATATATTTTATTTAATATTTCATTCTCAATCAAACACATAAATTAGAGCATTTTATAAGAGGTCTACTACAAACTCGTCAACATGATAGTCGATAAATTTAATTGTCATATATCGATTGTACATGATAGTCGATAAATTTAATTGTCATATATCGATTGTGTTATTGTATGGATTGTCAAATATATTTCTTTCAATGATTATTAATTAAGATTATAATAGTAATTTAAAATTTTCATAATTAAATAATTTTATATTAGAATTATAATTCAAAATTTTATAAAATCTCATTATAATTAAAATTCTAATTAATAAAAAGTGTTATATATAAGATATTTGAATTTATTTTTATTTGAATTGATCTTCACATGCAAGCACGTGATCTAAAATTCATATATATATATATATAGAATAGAAAAATTAAAACGATCATAAAATGAGTAGCACAAATTTCGTTAGGCATCATAGAAAAAAATCGAACCATCAACATTGACTTAGATAGAATGTTTGGTTCAACTCCACTTGTAATAATTGTACACATCTATATGTCTTATTGTGAATCGAATTTTATCTTCCTAACTGCTCCAATTCCAATTTTTCAACCAATTATTATACAAACATGTTACCAGTATTCACAATAAACATAAATTAATGTATTAATCGTTGATATGTCATAAATTTAATATAATCACTAATTTCAAACTACAAAACTTAAGAAATGAGATATATGATATTACAATTAATTTCATTATTTAATTACTAATTTTTTTTCTTGCCATTTGCAATATTTTTATCTAGTATATAAACAAGAAATGCCGTCTTTGCTTACTTATTTCACAATGGAATATGTCACTTATTTCTCTCTATGTCCCTTCATGGAGGGTCACCACTCAAGCCAAAAGTTGGTAGTTTGACTTATATTTTTATTACATACCATAAAATCATTTTGTTTAATTGGGTATTATAGTAATATCCACTTAATTAATTTCATGTAACCCACCATTTTCAGCCGTCCACCAAACACAACTTTATTCTTGGTGGGTGATTGATTCCTTTGTGTTTGGAAGTTGAATAATTAGGGTTTGCCATTGCTCTTTAAGTTAAGTTGATAAGGAAAGTTGAACCTTAAAATATGGTTTTGGTTCAATTATGATGAGTTATAACTTACTAAAAGTTCCTTTCTTTTTTTCTTTTTACTCAAAGATGCCCTCTAGAAAAAGACAAAAAATGTTCAATTTTATTATCCAAACTTTGTGATTCTTTAATACTTTATTTGAATTTTTAGTTGTACACAAGTATTAGTACAGTAGTTTTTTTTTTTTTTAATGTTTTCTCAAGTAATAGTTTTATCCTTTAAATCTAAAAATAAGTTATAAGATGAAGAAAACTTACCGTGTATATGATCTCTACAACCAAAGCATATTGAATCCAACTCAACAAATAAGTGATCTTTATATTATTCAAATGTACTTGATTTTATCGATTTAAAGAACTCACTAACTTAAGTATTGAAGGATCTGGTATATTTGAAATGGAAATTCAGATTCGAAATTTGTAAAGTTCAATTACATCCTTATTTATGTTAGTATTTTCATAATTTCAGGTCTCTCTTATTTAACTCAACCCACTATCTATGTAATATGATACAACAACTCAACTATAATCATATCCTAATATCAGACAAAAAATACAATTTTATCAAAATCTCAAATCGATAGTTTCAAAAAACATCACTAATTTCCTAAAAACCAAATGGTAGTCTTTAACATAACAAACTTTATGGTGTGTTTCCACTTTCCATGGTTGATTTTGTGCAGATTATGGATTCTCGATCATGTCAATAGTTAGCATGTTGACATCGTAATTCCTCTTACCATAGATATACAAGTCAAAGTAATTGAATCAAAGACAAATAATCCACCACAAAATCATCAACATTTTGAAATATATGATATTGAATCAATTAAGTCCAAGTCAAAAGCCAAGCCACGTCCTTTGTACCCAATACCCTTCTCCCAACCCACTACTTAAAGAAACCTCACACACCCCTCCCCCTCAATGCCACGATCAATAAACCTCTCTCTCTCTCTCTCTCTCAAAAGAAATTACAATGCTAGGAAAGAAACTAGGTTCCATGAAGAAACTAGCCAAGAAAGTTAAGGTGGTTGGCAATGAGAGATCATACTACGAGTGCTTGGTAAGGGAGAATGAGGAGGAAGGTGGCTCCGCCGCCACGCCCACCGGAACATTCGTGGTGTACGTGGGAGACGAGCGGCGGAGATTCGTGGTGCCGACAGGCTACTTGTCTCATCCATTGTTGAAGATATTGTTGGAGAAAGCCTACAATGAGTTTGGATTTCAGCAGAGAAATGGTCTCGTGGTGCCATGTAGTGTCAACACTTTTCAACAAGTCATAAGTGCTGTGGAATGTTGTAATGGAAAGTTTGATTTTGGCAAGTTTGTGGAGGAATTTCTTTGATTACAGAATAGAATACATCTTGTCAGAAATTAATGTTTAGGTAATATATTCATCATCCCTTGGAATTTAGATCATGATCAATTCTTGAGAGGATGTCGTGTAATTCTAGGTGTTTCCTATGTATGTTAGCTTTGTTCCATTTAGGAATCCCAGAAAATTAAGCTTGTTTAAACTATTCAAGAGCAAATAAAGTAGTTCTTTGTATTAAGTAGAAAAATTCATCATGGATAAGCATCGTTGTATCATAACCTTTTCAAATTGGCTAAAACTGAGTGAGAAAGAAACATAACAGAATGGCCATAACCCTTTTTTTACTGCCCACAAAATAAGGGTTAGAAATATAATGCATACAAAGAAAGTAGTACAAATGGAATAATGCATACATAGGCTAATGGAAGAAGACCTCTAACTAGGAATTGCCAAATGTAACGCAACACAGCTAGACTTAGTAGTCCTCCAAAGCAACATCAACCCATCAAGTTGCTCCATCCAATAGAATCTTTTTCATGTTATCGATAAGCTCCTGCATCTGCTCCCTTGAATGCAATGGGAATGGATAAACACACGCACAGTCCAATTCTCCGTCTCTTATAGTGTCAAATATTGCCATCGATGGGCCCACACCGTGAACTGAGGCACAGCCGATGAAGTCTTCTAATCCAATAGCCTCATGCAGGTTGTTTCGATGACCAACCATATTGTCCTCAAACACAGATACTAGTGAAGTTCTGAGAGATCCCGATGGTGTCAAACCAGGGTTCTCTATTGCTCTGCACATCAAGAAGTTGAGATCAGCCATGTCCGTGAAATGCTTCTTCTTCATCTTAGCATTCTCGAAGGAAGAGTGGATTCGTTTTGCCAACTCCCACAGTTCTTCCCGTCCATGAATATCGTGTGTGTGCACAACAGCTGAGTGATAAAAACCTGCAATAATTCGACCAAAATGGTGAAAATATGCTGCACAGTATCCTTTAACAGTCATTGTTGCGGTAAATTGATTGCATCAGCAAATCCTTCAATGTCAACTAATCTCTTTTGGTATGACAGCAAACCACTTTAGCATGGGTAAGCTATACCAGTCACTAGTAGGTGATCACATAACATGCCAAACGTGACAAAATATCACAACATATAGATGACTACTTGTATATCAAAAGCTCTAAATAGAACAATTGAATATGAATTCTTAATACCGTATCTTGGCTCAGCTAGCTTGAGCAATAATGTAGCAGATAAAAAATTATTCAGGGGTTCCTAGTTAGACAGCATTTTAGTGGAACTCAGCCTAATCCTAGTGGTAAGAACCAGATGCAGAGCAAACAAGTTGCATCAAAGTCAGTTCATAAAGATTGATATAAAATTTCTCAATGAGCTTGAACTAAGTTAAAGCATTATTAGATTTCTCAATGCATAACTCTTTCAACAAGTTTATCAGAGCCAAACAAAAGTCTTGCTTTGAGTCATGATGTTCAATAGCTTACTGAAACAACTACAATTAGTGCTTGTCATATATATTCAAGCATCACAACTTCACCTATTATACATTAGGAAACCAAGATCAGACAAATCAACTTACATTCAGCCAATTGTGCCATGGGGTTTTAAGTTTTGCTCAGTGGACATGCTATAAGTTCGCCAATGGGTCTTATACCATCTTCTGGCAGACAGCAGGAAAGGTGATGCATGGAGGGAGGGAGGGAGGGAGGGAGGGGGGGGGGGAGACAAAACTCTTTTATTTTTAATCTTAATCACTTGTAAGGTCAGCTTTTCCATTGAAAAGAACATTTAGATATTGTTTCTTTAGATACAAAAGTATCATAGATCATACATGTCTATGGGTCATGAATGCTTATGAATTGTTGCCTTAAACAACATAATACACAATTAATATTGATTGTACCATCACATATGCATACAGCCTTGAGGAAACTACAATCACATTCACATATATACATGCAACAGGATCTCAAGATATAGCATAATATAAGAACATGTAACCATTTTGACATATCTTCATTTTGCACAACTTAATAAAGAAACGTTGTACAAGTACCCCACGGCCCCTCATGTGCCACCACGGCTTTGAGATTATAGAAATACTTTCTAACCAATTGGATTAAATATTCAAAAGAAACTTGACATTTTAATATTGATTCATAAGCATGCTCTAGTAAAATCCAATACATCATGAAATACAACTCTACTTGCTTTGAGAAATCTTGAAATCACTGTTTATGGCAGCCTTAAATCTGGAATTTGGCTAATTACATGCTAATTAGTTGTAGTTAAATTAATTGTATACAGTCCTCATCTGCTTTTCTCTGTCGATGAATTTAAGTTCTCTTTCTGAGGGCAGGAGAGAGGGGGAGAGATAGTCTTGAAAGCTAGTTCATCCACCTCTATATTTTGCCCAAATGCTTTTCGTTTCAAGGATTATGTTGTTTTATTCACTTCATATTTCATTTCTACAATTGTCGAATCATTTTTTGTCTTTCAAAGGTTACATTTGTATTCATGACTGTCAACTTTTGAGCATTTTGAGTAATCAAAATTAGAACTGCATTACCAGCATAACTGTATGCATGCAACACATTTGAGATTGAAACCAAATTAAGACTCAGTTCCCAAGAAGTTTCTAAAACAAGGCACATTACTATTTTGGTTGATCGTAGGGTGGACTTTAGTTTGAATCATTAGTTTTAATTTCCTTGTTCTGATATCACAATAAACTTCAGATGCAGGCATCATGACTGACCATGGTTCTCAATTTTGACAGTAAACCCAACAAAACTTACCAATGTGGTGGTTGCTAAGCACCGGTTCAAGAATAGGACGGCAGTCCATGAGTGATACAACCCCATACTTCTCCCATTGATCATCAGGAATCCCTTTTAAGGAACGACAAGCAATCAGTCCAGCTGCTGCTAAAAGCCCACATAATTTTATCTCATTAGATACGCAACTCTGCCAAAGTAATGCCAAAGTGAAATCAGTACACAGGAATTATTGTTATATTATGGTTGGTAAAACATCAAATTTTACACTAGTCTTTATAAGTTTCAAATCATCAAAGTTCTACATTTCCATTTTCATTCTATATGAAATTGTAATTTCAAAATGATGCAAGTTGAGATATGGAGCTCACACATAAGTAGTGTACTCCACTTTCAGTTGTACCATTTCCATTTCTGGTTCACAACCTCATTTATATGATTCTTTTTTCAACAAAAGACTTGTCACATAGTAATAGAGTTCTCATCCATCCAACACAGTCTATTTTTATGTGTTGGCTATTCTACCTTTCCTCTCCCCTTCATATTTTCATCAGAAGATCATCCATATCCAGAATAACAATAAATCATCCACTGTACTCCAAATGGCTTTTTAGAAGGAAACAAGTCTCCAAAAGAAACAGAGCTTCAACTAAAGAGTGATAGCATAAAAGTCAACCATGTATACTAAATTCCAACAATTTCACACACAATGGCAGTACTCAACCAAGCTTTCTGAGGCTTCAGCTCCAAGTAACTAAGACCATCAGCATATGATGTTTCTACAAAGATTAGTTCTACTCTTTTAATGTCATTGTTTATGGAGCTTCAACCCTTCGACACACAGCATAATAATTACTCGAGTCATGATTCAAAGTGCAGTCCATCGATCGTGCCACTTTTTGAACAAAGGTCAGAGAAAACTTCCTCTGCGCCTTGTCAAAACCTTCATTGTCACTCTTATCAATATAAATCACTAGGAAGCAAAATTACCATCCTTAAACAAAGAATCAAGCATTATTTGTTTATGTATCTATGGTAACAGGAAAAATCATAATTAACCAGACAAGCAAAGAGAAGTGATGATACATAATCAATATTCACCAAATACCAAACTAACAACAAACTCAACAATCTCATTAAAGCTATGGACGAAGAAACAAGCCAAGAATTCACTTACAGAGAGAATCCGGCGAGTGTCATCTGCATTCATCTGTAACCTAACAACACGCGACATTCTAGGTGACTCTGTATCCTTAAAATCCAAAGTAGCCAACCTAAAAGAATTCAAAGAATAGCCTAACATGTCAACCCCACGAGCCCAAAATGGCTTATTCCCCTGCCCACAAGGAATATAGTCTTCAATTCCCAAACTAACCTCCGCTTGTTTTCCCTCTCCCCTTTCCACCCCCTCTCCCATCAACTCCGACATCTTACTCAGCAACGAGACCGCCGATGTCCTATCACACGCTGACGTGTGCAGCCTGAGCGCCAAAACCCATCTGCTATTCTCTAAAGTGTACAAGCTAGCGAAGAAAAGATCAGGGTCCGAAGAAGGGTCGGGATTCTGCCACGAGTTGTTGTTGTTCAGTTCGTGCTCGAGAATGAGGTGAAACGGGGAAATGGAGCTGCTCTCCTCGGGGAAACGCGTTCGGAGAATCTGGGCCGTCGATTCGAGATCGAAGGGCTGGATTTGGATGCGCGGAGTGGGCGGCGTCACGTAGGAGAAAGAGGCGGAATCAGGGCTGTAGTGGAGCTTGGAGCTGAGGATAGGGTGGGAAATTTGAAGTTTATGGAGGGCATTTTGGAGAAATGGGATGTCAGGGGGTTTGGAGAGGTGGAGGGCGAGGACAGTGGTGCCAGTGCCGCCGGGAACCGCCCTGCACCAGCTGTGCTCTGTGGCGCCAACCGGCCGGACTTTGGGTTGGGGCTCATCGGAAAGCGACATTTTGGGAGGAAGTGGTTATTGGGGAGATCGATTTGATTGAAATACAAGTTCGGTAAGATAAGATGGTGATGTTTGAGAGATCAGATAACTGTTATCGAGGAAGAGAACAATGGTGTCCCATGTTCTGTTCTTCTTCATTCCCAATTTCGTACTACCAACAAGCTTCGATGGGACCAACTTCAGATTCCCTTTTTCCTTTTTTTTTTTTTTTTTCGTTTTTTCAAATCCGGACCTATTTTGATGAGGTACCTAAAATAAAAATAAAAATAAAAATTTAGAATTTAATCATATTTAAAAAAAAAAAAATTAAGAAAGAAGTTCTCGAATTTTATGTATGGGTTGTAAATTGCAATTTGGACCAATATGTTTTTGTCCCGATTGTCGCAGACTCGCAGTCCACGTGTCTTACTGACATAAGAACCATATCAAATGCTACATAATTTCAAAAAAATAATAAAAATAAAATCACCATCTTTGCTTGAATCCCCATTTCTTAAATTTAGAAAGAAAAAAAAAATTAAAAAAATCGCACATTGTATTCACTTATACATTTCGAATAATAAATTTATTTTTGGACAATTGGAGTTTACATCTACAGTTAAATAGTCATGTCAAATATCAATTATACATAATACAAAAAAAATTCAAAATTGGTCTTGGGTAGAATAGTGCAGTCGGGTTGTCAACCTGATTTCACAGATTTAAAATTCGTACATTATTTAGATAGAAGTTTTTGTGAAAATTTAACTAATTGTCTACATCAAATGATGTCTTTCAGGTGGATCAAAATTAAAACTAGTTTCTTACGTTTGGGATAAATAAGTATGCAATTGTCGATTACAAACCTTCTAAAAAGATGAGATATTGTTTTTATGTTGTTAATTATTAAAAAACTCTTGTAGAATATTTCCCTCTTCAAACTTTATCTTATTATACACAAATAAAAATTAATTATTAAATTCCCTTATTATAAATCCTCTTCAATTTATGATCTGGTTCTGTCTTTGATTATAATATATATTAAAAATTGAATAAATATATAATAAGATTCAATTTATAGATTAGTTCTCAATTTTTTCAAATTTTAAAGTTTTTAAATAAGGGATCCAATTTAATATTTTTTTCTCAATTTAAAGCTTGAAATTTAGATTGAGTTCTCAATTCAAAACAAAATTTCATTTTCTTTTTTATTTATATTTATAGATTTATTTATATTTCACTATGTATTTATATTTTAGATAAATTATAAACAATTTTTATCTGACTTATTTTAATTTATAAGGAAAAAAAGAAAAAATATATAATTAATTCAATTTATAACATATAATTTATATTAAACTGATCAATATTAAAATTGATTTTTTATACTTTTATTCATAAAATTAAGAAAATAAAGGAATATTAATTTTTTGAATTGCATTTATTATTATATATATATATATAAATTAATATAAGTCGAATGAAAATTATTCAAAAATTACACGAACTTGTCTTAATTTATCTAAACTATAAATACATATTAAAATATAAATGTAAAGAAAAAGAAAAAAAAATAAAATGAAATTTTATTTTAAATTGAAAACTCAATCTAATTTTCAAGCCTTAAATTGAAAAAAAAGAAAAAATTAAATCTCTTATTAAGAAATTTTAAAATTTGAGTGTAGAATTGAAAACTAATTTATAAATTGAGTATTATTATGAAATTTATCCATTAAAAATTAGAAGTATGTTTTAGACTAATATATAAAAATAAACATAAATGCATGTACAGTATACAGTTACAATCAAATAGAAAATAAGTACTAATATACTTTCCATTAAATCAAATACATTTAAGAATTTTACAGCGGAGAGTGTTAATAAGGCGCATAGTCAACTCATGAAATTAGGCACAATGAGAATAGCAACTTTAGACAGTACGTCTGTATTAATTACTCACAGTCGAATTTAATACCATACAAAGTAATCTATTACAAATTATATTTCATCTCATTTTCTATAATTTCTAAATATAGGCTATATATATTAATATATGCTATAATATTTAAATATAAGACAAAATACATTTAATCTTTAATTTTAATTCTTTAATATATACTAAAGAAAAAACCGATATAAGGACATGTGTCAATCCATGTAATTATGACAAATTAAATTACTAAAGATCTCTTATTTCATATCGAGGATACGTTGTTCGTAACATTATTTCATAAAATACAACTTATGTACGAATAATTATATATATATATTACAGAATAATCTATCAAGTGATCGGATATACAATAGAGCAGACCCAATTATAATAATGCACCGGTTACAATTCATAAGCCTTGAATGAAAATCTAGTCATTTATAAGAGATCAACCAATGTTGTTATATTCTTGTAATACTCCAAAGGGCAACTTGATTGGCTCATTTCAAATAAATCTTTCTTTGTTATTGGCAAAATATCTCATGCAAAAGCCACTTGATTGACTCATTTCAAATAAATATTTCTTTGTTATTGGCAAAATATCTCATGCAAAAGCCACTTGATTGACTCATTTCAAATAAATCTTTCTTTTTATTTGTCAAAATATCATGCAAAAGCCACTTGATTGACTTATTTCAAATAACTATTAATTTTTTTGGCAAAATTTCAAAACTCTTATAAGTTACAGCTCGCGTTCAAAGTATGACATCTTAATTCACAGTCATTCAATATATATAATTGTATTTGAATTACGATTAGTCATTAATTTATTCATATTGTACACCAACTACATAAATTAAAAAATATAATATTATACACTATTCAACTTCATTCCATGAAAATCGATATTTAAAATATTCTCTCAAGATTTTGTGTTCACGACTTTAGTAGATGATGACTTACATATATATATATATATATATATATATATATAATATACATTAAATAATTTCAAATCTGCACTATACTTCCTTTAAAGAAAAGTAGTATTGTTTATTTAGTTCCAATATTCTCGTAGGTTGGAGTTTTCTTATTTTTTCTTACTGTGATGTTGTGTATGATAATGACATCACATATGCGTGCATATTAATTTTTATATAAAATTATCTCGTATATATAATTTATTAGATGAAGCTCCACTATAAACATATTCATAATTCAAATTTATTTTCTCAAGTCATATTTTATTTTATGAGTTATGTATTGTGTTGATTTATTTTTGTTGGATTAAAATAAAATTCCTTGAATCAAGCTTTAGTCAAATATGTTTTTCCAAGTTTCTAATCAAAGAGTCATTTTGTATTTTGTATTGTCTATTAATATTTCTTGATTTTTATATCACCAAGTAGTATAGACATGTAAACTTGTCATCATATCAAGCATGGGCAAAAATACAAAACGTGAGTAAAATAATTTCATATTCTCAAAGCCTCCAAAAAATATCTTTGTTCTATTTCCTACAGTTTTGTGAAATCAGATTCGTGAAACACATTCTCACTAAGAGTATTTTTAGGATACAAAATTAAATATAAATTTGCAATTACTAGCTAATTATATTTATTTGCTTAGCTCATGCAAATTGACATGTTCAAAAAGTATGCTTGATTTGAGAGGCCTGTTTAATTAACTCTTGCGAAAGCCTGCATGCGGATTGACTCGATCACCATATTTAATTATTACAACGTCATATAAACACTATATATGTTTCATTCACTTTATATATATTGAAAATTACCATCATTTGCCCCAATTTGGATAGGATCTTGGTGTAGTAGTATCATCACTAGATCAAACTTTTTTTTTTTTTTTAACGAAGAGAAATAATTCATTATTAAAATTAGATCATTTCGATACATTCCGTAATTTATTTGATTACATCTTTAAGGGAATGAAATGCTATTCCCTAATCATTCAAACATAAATGGCATCACAATCGAACTATATATGGTGTAGAAATCCTGAATTAATGCTCTAATTCAATTCATTAATTAAATTTAATGGTTTTCATGACAAATTCATTCATTAAGATCCATATATAATCCATGTAAAATCTTAATTATTTAATATTTTTATTAGTATCCTTACATTAGAATCATTTAAAATATATTTTGTACACCAATTTTTGCATTTTTTTTCCTTCTCGATAATTTCAATGGATTTGACCATTGATCTTTGATTAATTTTAATTAGAGATTAATTGAAATAATTTCTAAATTTAAAATCAAATTTATTGATATTTTTACGTATATTTTGCTAGTTAATCAGAAATTATGATGTGTCAAAATCTTGAGATATTATCAAATCAGATATATATTTAATTTGATACTTCATTCGTCCAAAAATAAATGTTGTATTAACAAAAGAAATTTATTCCAAAATAAGCGTTGTTATAGGATTTCAAGATATATTTATCTATAATGTACAAAAAATATCCCTATTTACTCCTACCAAATATAATGTGTTAAAAAGGGTTGTTAAGAGATGAAAGAGAAAAAGACCCCATAATAATTCAATTTAAATAGGGATAGACAGGACATTTTATTACATTACTTAATTTGTGTAAAAATCTTAAACGACACTTATTTTGGAACAGAATTATCTCAAAAAAGTGGATGAGTAAAAAATTGTGATTAATCAATTAAATCACTCTATCAAAATCCTAAAACTATTAGAATTCAACTTTTATAGAATAAGGGTATTATTTTTATCATTCTACACAAGTTAATATAAACAAGTTGACCTAATTAACCAATTGAAGGTTCAAAGTTTGCCCCATTCAATTAAAATTTCTCGTTTTCTTATCTTATATTTCATAACTATACATATAATACTCATTGATAAGTACATATATATGAGAGAAATCCAATATAATACTCTATATTCTTATAATTCCTATAAATAGCCATATTCCGAATACAACTTTCACTACAATCTAGTCCGATTCTTTTAACTTGGGCCCTCAAACCCTTGCACTCTTTTGTTCTAACATTTCTTGTGCCTATATTTCTGATTCTTGCACAAAACAATCTTTGCACTTTCCCATATTTTGTAAGCTACATTCAAACCAAGTATTTTAGTTGTCCTCCTACTTATCTTTAGTTTCTTCACTCTTTTTCCAAGAACTTGTATCAATCACTTATGGTATGTTCTCTCTTTCTTCTTTCTTTCTTGATATTTTTCTATAATCTTTAACCCACGATAAATGATTTCGCTTTGTTTTCAGGAGGATCAGAACAATGAAAACGACGTCAACTTTGAAACGGTAAACCAATTTTCTTGTTACTAAATATCATTCTTATAACAAAATTCGGTAAGAAATCGAGATATGGTACACACTTTTCTCGTATATGGCGGTATGATCTGAAGGTGAAATTTTATTTATCAAATAGGAATACATAGAAAATTCACGGGGAGTGAAGCTATTCACGTGCCGATGGTCACCCATAGATAATGAGCCAAAAGCTTTGATCTTCTTGTGCCATGGATATGCTATGGAATGCAGCATCTCAATGAGAGGTTAGCTATTAATTTACTAAAAGAATGCTATATTATTACACATTTTGTTGACGATTTGACTGATCGATTGATGAAACAGATTGTGCGAAACGACTAGTTAAGGAAGGATATGAAGTTCATGGTATAGATTGTGAAGGCCATGGCAAGTCGTCTGGACTATTGGGATTCATTCAAAACTTCGATGATCTTGTTGATGATCTCTCCCAACACTTCACCAATATTTGTGGTAAGTCATTTTTATTTCAAAAACATAGGCCACTATGTTAATTCGACACATACATATATTTCTGACCATAAAATATACTGTCGGATTTCAGTGACCGTCATTTGGCAATCAATTATGGCTTTGTACTCAATATTAAATGTATGAACTCAAAAGTCGTTTCTTACTATATATGATTAGTAGTGAGATAGATCTAATAGATGAATAACAATGATGAAGGGTTAAACGAACCCCAAGTGGTCGGCTTATGATTAGGGCATATGGTTTGACTTAGTGTTTGGTTTGATTAAATTAATGATAATTAATTAATTAATTAATCAATGCAGAAATGAAAGAAAATAGGGGGAAAATGAGGATAATAGTGGGAGAATCAATGGGAGGGGCCATGGCTCTACGATTACACAGAAAAAAACCTCAGTACTGGGATGGTGCAGTCCTTGCTGCTCCTATGTGTAAGGTTTGTCTCTATTTCTATTTCCACTATTTTATAGTAATTTGAGTTTTGATTTTATAATCTTAGTAAACTAATTTATTGTCTTTAATTATCCACAAAGGTCAACATTCCTATATATTGCATGATTTCATGTTAGATACACTTTATACGGATTCACCTGTTATTGTCCACATAGTGTCATGAAGTGATTTATACGCAAATGAAAAGTAAACTCTACATTTGTTACTATTTTAAATATTAAAAGTGATTTAATTTTGTGAAATCGATCAACCTATAAAATATAAATTAATTAATTTGAGTTATAATAGTAAAGTTCCCTCTTATTGAAAGAGAAGAAAACAAAATTAACCTTGGTTAATTTGAAAACATGACTTTTTCTATGAAAATATAAATTAAAAAACGTGATTTTTTAAATTTTTTTTTTTTTGGGATGAAGATTTCTGTATGATGAGAAATTTTTGACTAATATATATATGAACGAAGAGGGTTGAAATACGATTATTAATTGTTAATATTGTGATTTGGTTCTAATTTAAAATATATATATATATATATATATATATATATATATATATATATATATATATATATATGTGTGTGTGCAGATTGCAGATTCAATGAAGCCAAATATATTGGCAATAACAACGTTGAGTTATTTGGCAAGCATCATTCCAACATGGAGAATTACTCCTACCCCAGACATTGTCGACATTGCTTTCAGAGATCCCAATGTAAGAGATGAGGTAAATAAATTATTCTAACCTAACTTTCTTTATTTTATTTAAAATAAACTATATGAGGATGTTATATATTTTTTCTATTATTATCATTGAATAATAAAACTTGATTATATTTGCAGGTTATATTGAATCCATACACATATAAAGGTCGACCTCGTCTCTTAACTAGCTATCAACTTTATATGACCAGCGTTGATTTGGAGCAAAGGCTCCAAGAGGTAGGTTCTACTCCCTTACTTTATTTATTTATTGTTTTTATTTAATTTTGATGATTAAAATTTAAATAATTTTCCTATTCATTTAGTTAGGCAATTTACAATGTTGTTGTTGTTGTTTATTTTTCTTATAATATTATCAAAAAGTAATCAAAGTAAATGACACTCTTCATGTAAATTAGAAGTTTGAATTTAAAAAATAACCACTTATTTATGATAGCATGAAATAGTATTTTATATTTGAATGGAGCTTTCATCGTGGGGCCCAAGTCCAACAAATTGCTCAACAATACACACTATGATATTATTATTACTCATATGTCAAAAAGAAAAAGGATCTAGTGGAACATAAATTAGACCAAAACATGGTTGTCTTTCTCATAAAGACTTAATGTTTGTCCCAAATTAATTAATTACTAATCCCACACACAGGTCTCGTTGCCATTCATTGTCCTTCACGGAGAAGATGATAAAGTGACGGACCCGTCTGTGAGCAAACTGCTGTACGAATCAGCTTGCTCCATCGACAAGACAATGAAGCTGTATCCAGGCATGTGGCATTCTTTGACCTACGGCGAGTTGCCGGAAAACCTCGACGCCGTCTTCTCCGACATCATTACGTGGCTGCAACTAAGAGTCAATGCCAAAACCATGGAAGCCCAACTGAAGCTTGCTAATGACCATAATGCCCTTGACCCCACCATTTCTCACCAAAAGGGACTTTAACTCTGTCCAATATTCATTTTGTTCCAATTTTTACACTTACATGTGATATGCATTTATTATATATTAAAAGAATTAATTATTTTCTTTTTTTTATTATGTTTTATTATTTATTAAGGTAAAATGGCCCAAATTACCCATTTTTTTAAACTTTGATCCCATTTTACCTATTGATATAGTAATACAACCCTAAATAACCCAAAATATAGATTTTGAGTCCAAAATACCCATTTTTTCCCAAGTCAACCGACCACCACACTGACATTTGTCAAATTTTCAACAATTAAGTTAGTTTCACCAATTACTTTACTTAGATGATTTTTTAATTTTCGAAACCTATGACTGATTTGTTCGAAAATGATGTACTCTTGAATTTTAATATTATTATATTATACAATAACTAATTTCCCAATATTATGTAATAACAATTTTGGGATGTGTAATAACAATTATTTTTGAAAACTATTATGTAATAACTAATTTTCGAAAATATGTACTAACTATTTTGGATGATCCTATAATTAAGTAACTTAAAATTGTGTTTCGAAAATAATTAATAACTAGTTACTTAAAATATGTTAATGATCGAAACAAATTAATAACCAGTTAATGTTCGAAACTAATTAATAGTTATTTTAAGTAAGTAGTAATATAATTCGTGATTTTAAGTGACTATATAATTAATAACTAACTAATACTTATTTTAAGTAACTTAAAATAGTGTGTCGAAAATAATTATAATACTAATTAATAGTACTAATTATAGTTCGAAAATAGTGTTTCGAAAAAAATATTAACTAATTATTTTCAATTGACGTCCAGCGATAATTCCAACGAGGGGAATCGCCTCGTACGCCCAAACCTAGACAATGCAAGATGATTCAACGTTCAATACATAAGTCTAGGAAATGAATTCAATAGTAATAATCATAAAAAACATATTACTAACCAGTAGAGCAACTGTAAATCCATAAAAATGGTACATGGGCACCTTGTTTGTCAAACTTCGGTCTACAATCTCAAGGGAAACCCTATCCATCGACTTCAGCAACGTAAGAAATGATAATTTCCCCCACGAAAATGAGTCACATCTCTCGGGCTGCTCAACTAAGACCCATACCCACGGATCCACATAATTCTTCCGTGAATTGACACCGAGTATGATATAGTACAAAATTAGTATCTTCGAAATCTTGACCTCATCATCTTCATTCTGATGAAAGGATCTTTCTTGAATTTTTTTCCGAAGGTCCCTAATAGTCACATTGGTCGATTCGGCATGGACTCTATAGTACACTCCTCCTTCAGGTGGATGGTGGACGCCTGAAGGGCAGAAGTCGGAATCACCAAATCTAAGCCCGGTGATCAAAGCGAACTCTCTCCTCGAGAAACGACACAATCTTCGTTCTCGACCAATGAGGAACCATCTCTCGTGGGCTGGGGTATTATCACTACGCACTTCGAAAGATATGAGAACATGCAACATCGACTTGTATATTTCTGTCGAGCTCTCCCACCTTAGAAAAGATCCAAAACACGACCCAAGAAAACGGTGTACACATTCTCGACCGTATGCAAGCAACTGTGTCTTGATATCCTCAAGTACACACAAACGACAATAGCCGTTAATATAGGCCAAACGACCCTGATAAGACGGACGAACCCACTGCAGAACGCCCTACAAGATGCAAAAAAATATCTCATTAGTTATTAGCACTTAGAAAACCATACAAGACATTACATTTGCAACCACGGTATAATATAAGTACTTTTTTGAACCCTAAATTAGCAATGTTTCGAAAGTTGCAGTGATATTACATCAGAATACCTATTATCAATTAATATAGCAAACTGTCGAAAACTAGTTGTGATAACCCTAATTGTCGAAAATGTCTAATAGTAACCCTTTTTTTTAAGTAATTTCGAAATCACAGAATTAATAAACTATAGGCTCAAAGTCTAATACTAAATCAAAGTTTTCGAAAATTATCAAATTGTCGAAAATGACATAATTTTGAAGCTATATTAATGTATTAATAATTTTTCTAATTTTTCGAAGTGATCTAAGTGCTCGATTTTTTTTAGTTACTAAACTATAGGCTAAATGTCTAATACCTATCATTACATGTGTCTCGAAAATTAGCAAATTGTTCAAAAAGGGGCTAATTTTTCAACTAATTAGCAAATTGTAACCCTTTTTTTTAGTAATTTCTAAATCACATAATTAATAAACTATAGGGTCAAAGTGTAATACTAAATCACAATTTTCGAAAATTTTCAAAGTGTCGAAAAAGAGCTAATATTTTCAACTATATTAATGTATCAATACTAACCAGTAATTTTCGAAAATTACTCCAAGCTGTTCGATTTTTTTTTCAAACCCTAAAGTAATATTAGTGTTAATACTGACCAAATACTTTTTCGAATATTGTTAAATTGACCCTAATTATGAGCTAATTGATAATGTTAGCTAATGAACCCAATTCCAAAAACAACAATATTCTCAATATTTAAATTCCAGCAATGAGTAATTTTCAAAAATTCAAATAAACATTCGTAATAAGTTCTAATTGATGAGCTAATTATTAATAAACATTCATAATAAGTTCTGCGTAATAAGCATTCATAATAAACATGTCTGCCCCTCTATTTCTTGAGCTTCGAAAGACTTAGTGTTGTGAGTTGAAATTAAGATAATTTTTTGCTGAGTTTGGATAGTGGTTGGGGAGAAAATATCGAAAGTGATGGTGAGGAAGATGAATGTTGTGTGGTTGGGGTTAAAAGTAGCATTCAATTGCACTAAGGATAGTGGTTGGGGAGGGTCCTAAATTTTTGAAAGTCATATGAGCAAGCTTGGTATTGTGGAGATTGCCTAAATGACAAAAGCCCTTGGCTATATTTGTCATGCATTTGTCAAATCATAATATTAAATTGATGGGGTCCAAATTCATGTTCTTTTAGCTACATTAATGGTCGAATATTAGCAAGTAGATTAGGCAATCTTAATTATAATTAGGTCATGCATATTAGAATGAAATGGTTTTTAAAAAATTAGGGTTTAGTTAATAGGGGAAAAATATTATCCTTTTGGGTTTAGTTAATACGAAAATTAGGGTTTAGTTTGTTCGAAAATTAGGATTTAGAATGAAATGTAATGTCCGAATATTGTAAATATTAATATTACACAAAAAATGATTTTTAGAAAATTAGCGGTGTGGTTAATACGAGAGGGCCGTCTTCAAAAAGTGAATGAGTAACTATCCCCCACCTCTCATTTTTTCAACCCCAAGATTGTGTATTAAAGGACATGAATTTTCAACCCAATTGTTTCAAAAAGTGAATGAGAAAAGGTAGGATCCACGCCTAATAGCCTAATACTGTATGCACGGTAGATTATCCTTTTGGGGTCTATATAAGGGCAAATGAAGGATAAACATAGGACGTGAGTAGATTTTCATCTCAGATAATTTCTTCATTTTTTTTGGTGTGGATTAGGTCGTGCAAAACGCGGTTAAATTTTCAGTAAATAAAGTTCAAAGGTATGTTGTTAGAATTGTCTGTATTCTCATTATTAAAGGTTGTTTTCGTATTAATTTTGTCATTTTGAATTTTCAATATTTATTGAATGCAAATTAGTTTACTAAATCACCCATATTAGTTGATTCATATTTAATCGGATTACGAAAATGACACATATTTAATGTTTAATTTTAATATCCATCAATAAAGTTCGTTCACGAATTTTGGCTGTTTAACTAATGCAAGAACTTTGGTCATAAGCATAAGATTTTTAAATTGTGATAAAATAAAGTATGTTTACTATATAAATTTGTTGCTAGTAAATCCACTAGACCCTGCAAATTAACATACAAAACTCAAACGTAAATATTTTGTTTATTTGATTTTACATTACAATGTATTTTAATTTATCTGACTTAGTATCTAGGAAATTCATTTAGAGTATTTATCTGATATATTTTGATTTTCAATTCCAACTAATTTTATTTTGTTTCAATTGTGATATAGTATTTATAGTTTGATTTATTTTGACTGAAAACATCTGTTGTTATGGACAATTATTGCATCATGACATTTGAAAATTATTCTAAAAAAAAGATTACAATTTTCTGATTTCACTCATTGTATTAATTTTTTGACCAGACGTAGGAAATTATGAGTTTCGTATCTCTAGTGGTTTGGTTCGGGGGTCATTAGGAAGGGTTAGAGTACAGAAACGGTTCTCACGAGCAACTACACCTTCAAAGAATTTCATTTGCTGATCTTTTAGAGTCAGTCCATGGAGTTATATGTGCTGACCTGAATAGTTGGAGATACGTGATCCGTTCTTTAGCAGTGATAAATGGAATAGCGAAAAAGAAAAAAATTAGAAATGATTCAGATCGGGAACGATTATTGTCCGTAAGCAATGAGTGTCTCGTCATTTATGTTTCTCTCAAATCTACGTATTTTGGGGGACCAGAATGCGTGTGGTCGTCACCATCGCAGAATATTAGCCCTGTGGGGGCTTCATCAAGAGTATTGGACCATACCACATGCTCATATCCTTCATTTGAGATTCCCGACCAGTTCTCGGGCCATGTAAATGTTCCCCTTGGTCTATAGAATGACGAAATGTTCTTATCGAAATGGGGTATATCAAATGAAAACGAAGCTAGGCAAGCAACGACATCATCACAGGATCAGTGGGCATCCTGGCCTTCATTTAGTGGTCGTGTGGACTTTACATCAGATTGGGGGGTCGACTATATCGATTTGAATAGGTCTCCTCCCACTAACGAACATAATGAGTCTTATTCAGGTGAAGCTGTCCCACAACCACGTGACACACATAGTGGACCCGACCAACTGTACTCTGATGATTACGGTAATTTTGTAAGAGTCATTAATTACTGAATAATATGTTCAACGTGTAATACATATTATCTATATCATGTTTCAAGTTTGTCAAATGAGGAAGACGAATCAGCACCAGCGACAACTGAAAATGATGAATTTGAGCTAGATGACGATGTCGAGAATATTTTGGATGAGGAGCAAAGACAGGCGTACGAGGAATTCTTGACCTACATTAGGAGACAAGAATGGTTTATTCCAAAAGTACCTTGTGAGGAGTTAGAGCCTACCCTAGCGAATGAGCCGATCGAGCATGCCACCTTGAGAAAATGAAGCACTTTTGGTAGTAAATCTGAGTTGCAAAATGCAGTAGGTTTTTACCATTTGAAGAATCTCGTTGAGTACCCTGTGGATCGTTTTGATAAGACAAGATGGTATGTGAAGTGTACAAACAAAAATTGCTCATTCATATTGAATGCACACGAGAAATTTAGCATCTGGAAAATTTCGAAGATTGTTTTACAACATACATGTTCAAATGATTTGAACAATAATGCAACTCGACGACTTCCAGCAACAGTGATCGGTGAGTACTATACTGACACACTCAGGACCGAAAATTCCAACCTTGATCCTAGGGGCATCATATCAGAAATGAAGGATCAACATGGTGTACATGTTTCTTACAAGGTTGCATTGAAACCAAAACGCCATGCTATGATGGTTGCATACGGTGATCCAAAAAAGTCATTTGCTCTGCTCCCAATATATTTAGACGTCTTGAAAATATTTAATTCCGGGACATATACAGCTTTGGAAACACATGCTAATGGAAAATTTAAATATGTGTTCTATGCACTAGCAGCATCTATTCATGGATTTATGAACTATTCATGATCCGTTGTAGTTGTGGATGGATGTCACTTGAAATGTCAGTATAAAGGTGTTGGGTTTGTTGCAGTGACCCAAGATGGGAATGATCAAATTTTTCCATTGACAGTTGGTCTAGGAAATGTGGAGAATGATGAGTTTTGGACCTGGTTTCTGAAACATCTTCGTGAAGCATTTGGATGCCCAGATCAATTACTAATAGTATCCGATCAACACGTCAGTATCAGCAATGACATCAAGGTAGTGTACCCTGATGCGAGCCATGCTTTATGCTGTTTTCATTTGCAACAAAATCTGGCCAGACATGGAACACATTTGGTGGAACTTTTCAACAAAGTTGCATTTTGTTATCAGTCGACGACATTCGAAAAGTATGTTTTCTTAATTCATTAGATCTTTGCAATGAGTCGGATCAATCTATCGTATTAGAAACTCTACAATTTTTTAATGTTCTGCGTATTTCAGTAACAGTAATTGTATTTACAGGTACTATTTTATGATACAAGAAACTGGTATACAAGGTGCAGTAGCAACCTTAATAAAGACTGTGGAACAACGATGGGCTCGAGTAAGATGTCTTGTTAGAAGATTTAACTTCATGATACCAAACGCGGCTGAGACATGGAATAGTTGTCTTGTGTGGGCAAGAAAGCTACATGTATGTTCTTTTCTAAAGTGTGCTCGACGAATAATCGAAAAATGGTTTTATGAAAGGAGGACTACTGCTGAAGATAGAGAAAATTCTCTGACGAAGGCAACGTATGAAAGACTAGTCGAAGCTGTCAAGCTTGATCGGCGTATACAAGTGGATAAATTGGGCCGAAACAAATATAAGGTCACAGATGGGAGTAAGATTGTTATTGTCAAGCTAACCCAATACGAGTGCACATGTTCAATTTTTCAGAGTAACCTAATACCGTGTTCGCATACATGCGCAGTAATAAGGTACTCATACGAGCCATATTTTTACATCTCAGGTCACAATTATCCGTCGTGAATGTATTCATACGTACCTGTACGTCTTGACCATTTGTCCAATTTTTGTTACAGTTTTATGAAGGAATCATTTACATCATATGTCGTCCCATATTACACCATTAAATGGTTGAGGGGGATGTGGAGCTGTACGGTTAATCCCGTGCCTGAGCCAGAAGCTTGGGTGGCATCAGATGAAATTCAAAATCAATTATATAGAGCACCGGACAAGCCTAAACAAGCGGGACGACCCAAAGGGAAATGGATTCCTTCTGCCCGATCCGGAAGATGCAGTCGATGCAGCCGTATAGACCACAATAGAGCAATATGTACCGAACGCGTGCTCATGCTGTATGACTATAGAAGTGACGAAATCGCTAATGAACACATTGGTGGCTACAGCAATGAAGGCATCTAAAGGTTGAAAAAGAAATGTTCGGTTTGCAAGTCAGAAAATCATACAAGAGGAAAGTGTCCAATTTATTTGGCTTCAACAACTCAGTAAAAAAACCATTTGTTCACTATTATTAAATAATTATTAATTTTTGAGCATACTTTGTTAGTAATTTTCGAAAATTGCATAATTAGTGTTCGAAGATAATAATTAAAGTAATATAAAATTAGTAATAGAATTTCACTATAGTGTTCACCAATTACTAGTGTTCGTAAATTACTAATATTAGGACATTAATACTAGTTTATAAGTAATGTTCGAAAATTAATGAAAATGTTATCGAAAATTAATTATGCAATTTGATCTCAAATTAATAACAATGACTTGGAAAATTAATAACAATATTATGATTAATTTATCGAACATTATTATTTTCGAAAAAAGGTTTTTGTAAATTAATTCTGCAATTTTCGCAAATTTATAACAATGTTTTCAAAAATTATTACATATTATTACTAATGTTTTCAAACATCATAATTTGAGAAAATAAATGTTTTCAAAATTTGCCTAAGCAATATCTCAAATTAAAATATTACTATTCGAAAATTATTAATATTATTATTGATGTTTTGAATTTTATTATTTTCGAAACATTAATCTTGAAAAATTAATTCCGACAATTTTTCGAAAATTTATAATATTATTATTAATGTTTTTGAAAAATTAATATTGTCGAAAAAAATTTCTTCGAAACGTAACTATGCAAGAAGTGCAATTAATTATCATGTTTTAAAATCAAAATAACAAAGTATGCGTAAATTAATTAATTAAAAAATAAATAATTAATTAATAATAGGTAATGCTTTAACATGAATTCCATATTATTAAAAGTGCTTTGCCAAATTTTCGAAAGTTAACAATTGTGAATTTTCGAAGATTAATTGTAACTACTAATTTTCGGAAAAAAATCTTCGAAAATATGCCTACATTAATTAATTAAAAAATAATTAATTAATTAATAATAGGTAATGCTTTAACATGAATAAAATATTATTAAAAGTGTTTTGCCAAATTTTCGAACATTAACAATTGTGAATTTTTGAAGATTAATTGTAACTACTAATTGTCGAAAAAAAAATCTTCGAAAGTATGCCTACATTAATTAATTAAAAATAATAATTAATTAATAATAGAAGTCAATGAATAAAATATTATTAAAAGTGCATGTCTTTATTTTCGAAGATTAACAAATTCAAGTTTTCGAAAATTAAGCCAATTGCACTAATCTTCGAAAATTAAGTCAATTTTGCTAATTTTTGAAAATAAATCATGCCAAAATTAATTAATAAATGAATAATTAATTAATTACTAATAGGAGTCAATGAATAAAATATTATTAAAAGTGCATGTCTTTATTTTCAAAGATTAACAAATTCAAGTTTTCGAAAATTAAGCCAATTGCACTAATTTTCGAAGATTAAGTCAATTTTGCTAATTTTTGAAAATAAATCATGCCAAAATTAATTAATAAATGAATAAATAATTAATTAATAATAGGAGTCAATGAATAAAATATTATTAAAAGTGCATGTCTTTATTTTCGAAGATTAACAAATTCAAGTTTTCGAAAATTAAGCCAATTGCACTAATTTTCGAAAATTAAGTCAATTTTTCTAATTTTTGAAAATAAATCATGCCAAAATTAATTAAAAAATAAATCATTACTTAATAATAGGTAATGCTTTAACATGAATAAAGTATTATTAAAAGTGCATGTCCAAATTTTCGAAAATTAACAATTGTGAATTTTCGAAGATTAATTCTAACTACTAATTCTCGAAAATAAATCTTCGAAAGTATGCCTACATTAATTAATTAAAAAATAATTAATTAATTAATAATAGGTAATGCTTTAACGTGAATAAAATATTATTAAAAGTGCATATCCAAATTTTCGAACATTACGTGTAAAGTTTTTGAAGATTATTCTGACATGTAATTTTCGAAAATAAATTATACAATTGTTGCATAAATTAATTAATAAATAATAATTAGTGTCCCTTGAACATGAATAAAATAATTAATTAATATTATTATTTAGTGAATAGTTTTCGAATATAATGTTCGAAACATTAGTAACATTACATATTTAGTTAGTTATTATAAAATATTATTGCTATAATACATAATGTTCGAAAATAATTAGTTAATATTTTTTTCGAAACACTATTTTCGAACTATAATTAGTACTATTAATTAGTATTATAATTATTTTCGACACACTATTTTAAGTTACTTAAAATAAGTATTAGTTAGTTGTTAATTATATAGTCACTTAAAATCACGAATTATATTACTACTTACTTAAAATAACTATTAATTAGTTTCGAACATTAACTGATTATTAATTTGTTTCAAGCATTAACATATTTTAAGTAACTAGTTATTAATTATTTTCGAAACACAATTTTAAGTTACTTAATTATAGGATTACCCAAAATAGTTAGTACGTATTTTCGGAAATTAGTTATTATATAATAGTTTTCAAAAATAATTGTTATTACACATCCCAAAATTGTTATTACATAATATTGAGAAATTAGTTATTATATAATATAATAATATTAAAATTCAAGAGTACAACATTTTCGAACAAATCAGTCATAGGTTTCAAAAATTAAAAAGTCATCTAATTAAAGTAATTGGTGAAACTAACTTAATTGTTGAAAATTTGACAAATATCATGTGAGTTATTATTGTCAGTGTGTTAGTCGGTTGACTTGGGAAAAAATGGGTATTTTGGGCTCAAAATCTATATTTATGATTATTTAGGGATGTATTACTATATCAATTGGTAAAATGAGATCAAAGTTTAAAAAAATTGGTAATTTGGGCCATTTTTCCTATTTATTAATGCCACAAAATTAGAATATTGCCCGCTCAGTGCTATTCTAAAGTCCCTTTTCGATAGTTTAGTTGAGCTATATATGATTAATATTTGCCATAAACTAATTAATATGGCAGATCATGTTGTATTTTCTTAATATATGCGTTAAATAGATACAAAAAATTATGTTTTAAATTTATTTTGATTTAAAAAATTTATACACAACAGAAAAGTCGAAGAGAAGTATTGGTGGAGATATAACTAGGCAAACATTCCAAACATATTAGTTGATTATAAGAATGGAATAATTTTTGGAAACATATATTAAGAAGTGCAACTTATGTTTTAGTGCTTTTAAATTATATATTAATCAAATTATATAATATTTAATGGTAAATTAGATGATAGACTAACACAGAGCTACAAATGTATTCTTTTTTACATATAAAATATACTCCCTCCGTCCCTTAATACTTTGCACACTTTCCTTTTTAGTTTGTCCCCAAACACTTTGCATACCCAAAAATGGTAAAAGTTATCATAATTCTTACCCTCACAATACATACTTATTTACACACAATGTCATTACTTTTTCTCACACAATGTCATTTAATATTAAACTAATCACTCCATTAGAAAAAGTAAATTTGATCATTATACCCTCAATTAAAAAGCAAATATTCACTTTTTCTTAAAAAGTGTTCCCAATTTGATGTGCAAAGTAATCCGGGACGGAGGGAGTACTATTTAATTATTTTTATTTTATAAAATTAATTTAGAAAATGTATGATTTCATTTATGTGAAAAAAAATGTGGCAAAACCTTGAGGTATATATATATATATATATTATAGAAGTACTTCATATATTTTTAATAAGGAATTTATGATGTACTATATGAGGTACAATTATTACTCCACCAATGATGATTATAAACCTAGCTAACATTTTCCCCAATTATTTCGAACACTCGTACGCATAAGAGCTAAAGCGAAAAATATCCCATTCCATATATATAATTTCAGCAATTTATTACGCAACTAACTTAACAAAAAATTAAATCGCACTCATTTCAAATATTTACTTGTCACCGGAAATATTATATCCCAATATTGTATATCAATGTCGGTTGGCTTTATTATAAAATTGGAAAAAAAAAATTAAAAAGTATCGCGGATATATTTCAAAATATAGATAATTGTCAAAAAAAATCAAGATTTTTCCAAAATTTATACTTTTTTAGACAAATATAGATTTGATTTAAAAATATATGAACGTACTAATTCTTTAAACCTGATAGGTCTCATTCTAGTACCATTTGATACTACTTGCATGGGTTGTATCAAGTAGTTAATTTGAATAAATGTTAATTGTTATAATGTTTTTATTAAGTTTATTATTATTATATATGTGTGTGTGTTTGTTATATAGAAACATATTATTTTGTTGTGATTTAAAATTAAATGTAATGTTAAATTTTCAAATTTTAATAAAGTTTCTGTGATTTCATAAATTTTTTATGACATCGATGATATCTTCCTAAAATCAAAATTACTTGCAGCGACATGGATTTTTTCATACCTCCAACTAAAATTATAAATACATATCATAAACTAGTCATCAACAACACAAGAAAACATTAATTCAATAGGATGATACAGTACTAAAATTCAGAAACTCCATCAATGATAATCCTAGCCATCCGATCAAGGAGATCATTCATCTGGGCCCTCGAATGCAGCGGCGCAGGATAGACACAGATGCAGTCGAGCTCTCCGTCGCGGATGGTGTCGAAGATGGCGATGGAGGGGCCGACACCGTGGACGGAGGCGCAGCCCATATAGTCCTCCACGCCTATCTTTTCCTGGGTGTGGCTGGTGTTGTCCAACACCGGGTCTTCGAACACCGTGACCAGGGAAGTTCGGAGGGACGAGGAGGCGGTCAGGCTCGGGTTCTCGATGGCTTTCGACATCAGGAAGTTGAGGTCAGCCATATCTGAAAACTGCTTGTTGCATTTCTTGTAATGAGCGAAGTCTGAGTAGCATGTCTTGGCCAGATCCCATAGGCTTTCTGTGCCTTTTACTGTGTGGATATTTAGGATTGCTGAGTTGTAGAATCCTGTGGTGTTTGATTACATGATTCGTATAATTAGGAGATGAAATATATATGAGAATAAAATGTAACTAAAGATAAATAGATTTTGGATTGACCGCTCCTAATCTTTCCACCGTAGACATATACTACGTTTATCGTCAATTTGTTAAAGATTTAATACAATTATCAATTCCGCATGGATGATAGTTATATTAAGACATCCATATAATGGATATTTGAGCATTATTTTATGGATTAATATGTCTTATTTTCTTTTGTATTATTACAAAACTAACTTTATTGATTGAATCAAAGCTATCAATGCTAACCTTTTTTTTTTTTTTTTTTCAATTCAAAACCTGTACCTTTATATAGGGTTGGGTAAAACAAATCAAGGATCTTGCATTAATTTAACCCACTTTTCACTAATATAGAAAAACTCATTTTTTTTTTTGTCATTTTCTACTTTTGATATAAAAAAAAAAAACTTTAAAATAGTATTAGAAAACATCTTTTTAGCAAAATTTTAAGGGTATTTTAGTTTTGAAATGAAAAATGACTACAAACTGCTACTGTACTATTTCAAAAGGTATTTAGGTTTCAAGATTGAATTAAGGGTTCTCTTTAGAAATGAACTAAACTGACAAAACACTTCTCTTAAAAGATGAATTTTTCAAATTAAGAAATAAATACCGAGAGTGTATACATTCTTGCTACTCTGACTGTAGCTGATTAGAACAAAAATCAAGAAAACAAAACATTTATTAAATTTAGTAATTTTACCATAGTGGCGAGTGGAAAGAGGTGGGTCAAGAATAGGTCGGCAATCAGTGAAAGTGACAACTCCATATTTCTTGGTGGAATTTTGTTTAGTAGAATGGGCTGCCATTAATGCAGCTGCTGCCATTGCTCCACACACTTTTATCCCTCTTGACTTGCATCCCTGCAAATGTATATATATTTCTACTTTTTATCATACTATTAATATAATAATTCAATGAATTTACCATTACTGCACAGATATTTAGGCAGAACATATATTGATTTATTTACGCACTTTTTAATCCTTAATTTTCATCTAAATTCAGTGGAGATTTTGTTTCATTCAATGGGTGTCTCCTGGGTAAATGGCTTCCGTCCTACATCACATCTGACATTCATTCTCTATCTACATAAATAAATACCTTCACATTTTCATGCAACTTGTGAAAATGGGGTCTCCATCTTATACACAATTGATTTCGATTTTAAGTGAAAATAGGTTGTCTACAATCAAATCTTGTAAATGAGATTCCGTCTCACAAGAAAATGTCACAATTGTCATGTAGAGAAAAACATACAGACTATTCTCGTTTTCTATGTTGCTCGTAATGTTTATCAAGATGTGTCATCTTTTATTCTGCATTTTCTAACAATTTTTTTAATTTGGTTGATCATTAATAAATTTTCCTTTAAAAAAACATATAGACTAGAATTTGCAAGATTCGAATTTTTTTTTTTATTTCACTAAATTCTATTTGAAATTCACTCATAAAGGAAATTGATATAGAAGACAATTTGGATTGAAGAGTTAAGTTTAAGAGGACAATATAGAGAAATGATATCAAACTAAAATGTTAATAATTCATAGTGAGAAGAGTAGTTAACAATAATTCCAAACAACAATTCATACATTGGGTCATTATAAATTTTAAATTCCAACTTCCTAAAGGACTGCCAACTAAGTTCATTTGAAATGTGGTCATCAATGAACTTTCTTGTAAAGTCAAGTACATAAACGTTACAAGCATTTTTTTTTCCTGTCAATTATAGTACCTCACTCATAAGAATTAACTGCATTGAATTATTGAAAAGAAGGTAAATTGAGTTGGTTGGTATAGTCACTATAGTGTATGAGTAGTATGCTGATATACTATATACATAGGTCAAAGATATTTAATGCAGTATATATTATTTGTGTGTATATGTAGAATTGGTGAAAATAATTGTTATTTTCTACTACTTTCACGTGGTTGTCCCTATTTTTTTAACCACATACGTAACCATCTTTTCAACCACTTTTCATTTAAAAGAATGTGACTAAAAACGACATCTCTTTATATTTGCAGGTAGAAAATATTTTACTATCTGTAAATTAGTATTTTAATTTTAAATGTATTCCATGCAATATGTAGTATATTATTAAATGAAAAAAAAAATCAATATCAATCCTGCATGCATGTATTCCAAATTACAAATTGGCATGCAATAAGGGTTCTTTATTCGGAGAAATTAATATTGATTTGGTTGTTATGCATGATATTGATGCATGTCAGTCATGGGTACTTTTGCATGAAATTAAATCTCTTATATATCTCACTTGTCATTTAAGACAATTCCAGAGCTTTGAAGAGGGGTAGTTGAAATTAATAATTTAAATCAAACATAGGAAATTGCACAGGAAAACATAGTCTCACATTAATTAATATTATTAGAACAAAGACAAGATTTACGTATACGTACCTGAATAATGAGATTGGTATGCTTAGTGTTCATGTGTAGCCTCACAAGCTCAGAGCGGCGGGGCATTTTGGTAATTTCGAAGGATAGATTGGTGAGCCTGAGAGAGTTAACAGAATAGCCCAACATGTCAATTCCGTGAGCCCAGAGTGTCTTCTTCCCAACCCTACATGGAACCATACTTTCAATTCCCATTTCGCCCTCGCCTTCATTCTTTATTCCCCTCTGTGTCCCCTCCCCCTCCGCCACCATCTCCATCAGCTCCCTCAGCAGCGACACCGCCGTCGTCCTGTCGCACACCGACGTGTGGAACCGCAGGACCACGGCGGCCTCGGCCTCGGACAAGGAATAGATGGTGATGTAAAAGACGTCGATGCCCATGCATGGGAAGGAGCTGGGGTCGGACCAGCTCTTGCTGTTGAGCTCGTGCTCGAGGATTGTCTGAAATGGAGATGTGGTCGTGTTGTGGAGGAGGTGGGATGTCGATACGACGTCGCGGAGCTTGATCATGTGGGATGGTGGGGTGGTGGGTTTGAGGAAAGAGAAGGCTTTCGTGGAGCGGTTGTAGTGGAGCTTTGCGGCGAGAATGGGGTGGTTCTTCAGGAGGTTTTCCACGATACCGGCGAGGGCTGCCGCGATCTCCGGAGGCGGTTTCGCCATTTTGAGTGCGAGCACGGTGATTCCGGTGCCGGAGGCGACGGCGCGGCACCAGTTCTGCTCGGTGTGACCGAGGGCTCGGCCTTTTTCTGAGCTGTGATTAGTTCCCGTCATTCTTTCTGCGGCGGCGCGTGACGGCGGCGGCGGTGGTGTGTTTAGGAGTGGCTGTGTGAATGAATTGTGATGGTTTGTTCGTATCTTTTTGGATACATTTATAGGTGAGGATGGTGGAATTCTTGGAACTAATACTGGAGGGTAGTTTGGTAAATTTGGAGTTCTGTTCTAATTTGATGAACTTCAAATAAATCATCATGGGACCTGTTTGCAACATTTATTATGCGAATGAGATATCTATGTTTAATTTCGAAGAGAGGTAGGAGTGGGTTGGGGAGGTCTTAACTTTTTTATTGTAAGAGTAGGTCAATTCAATCAATCTCGGATCGGGTTGATCTACAGGATCACAACTGCGTATCGTAGAGTCAATTGATATGATAAATATTATTTTTATGTGTATCATATAATGTTAATGTTATACATATTATGTGAAAATATTACATGATATGAATAAAAAACTTTAAATGATAAAAATACAAGTATTAGTTGTTCAATCACAATTTCTTAAACTAATCATACATTTGAATTTTGAATTAGTCAATGAATCAAAAATATTACCTGATAATTATAAAAGTATTACATGATATATATAAAATATTATATATAGTATTACCTGTCAAATTAATAATTTGTTAATATATTAGATGATACACACAAAAGTATATAATAATGAAAATAAAATTATTATTTATTATTTTATAATTTCTCAAATTATCATGGATTTGGAGTCTTTGAACCAAACACGTTACACAATAAGCATAGAAGTATTATATGATATGCATAAAATATTATTTGATTTATGCAAAAGTATTACACGATATAATTTGTCAAATCATAATTTCTCAAAAATGTTATGTGATATACACTAAATATTACATAATACAAAATATCAAAACACATAATAATATTAATTAATTAGTAATGTTAACTGCATTATTGGATTGACCCAAACCATCTTACAAAATGAAATTTATGAGATGGTCACATAAGGATTTGATTTATAATAAATATAAATACTTTAAATATACATATATTTGTTTTGGAATTTAATTATGTTATAATTAATACTTGGATGATATATAAAACGATATACATTTATTATGTAAAGATGTTATTGAGTAGGTAAAATAGTAATAATTATATATAAGATTGAAACAGTATTTTAAAATCATATTTCTAATTTGATATCCAAACGCATGACTACAGAAATCGCATCCAAAATGTTGTAGTATAATATAATATAATCACACGCATTTTTTAGAATAGTTAAGCAATTATACTAACATTTACAATATGATAAAAAAAGTCACTTCAACTTTTTAAATATGATTTGATATCTACAATAAAATTTATTTCTTCAAAATGCACAAGTAATTCACACAAATTCTTACTATTATTTCTTCAATTCTCAATTCCAGCACAAAAAAGTTAAATAATGTGGGCAGTTCCAATTCAATCCCAAGTTGAATAAATGCAAAATAAATCACATGACCTGTTTACCCACACTTCTATATGTAGATAATCACTACCTTCAAAACCTTAACTAATTATAATTAATGCTGACAATGAAATGGTTGGGCTTGTAAGTTCCTATGGAATGGGCCAGGAATTGAGACTGGCTACTAAGATTCTGGTTTATTTATTGCAATATTGTACTTTTTTTATTTTTTTTATTGCCCTATTTTAATTATTTATTTAGATCTTGTGTCATAGTTTGTTTTATTAACAAAAAATTACTATACATATATGATAGTTGGCATGCATGGGGAAATGAAATACGTTGCATTATTTTCGAACTATTGAGATGTCAAATACCAAGTATTATTTGACAAATGTAATATACAATTACTCCCTTTCCACACATTATTTGACATTTATATTGAAAAGTTTGAAAACTAATGAAGTTTAATTAGTTCAAGCATGTCAATGGAGGATCTTGTATGCTCCATGACACAAATGATAATGTGATAATTGTACACGTTGGTGGATCTTGATCAGATGTTCAATATATATGGTTTTTTTTTAATCAATACTTCGATATCGAAGTATGACATTAAAATGAATGTGATGAATCAAAAAATTAAAATTAAAATTTAAGAGAATGTTTATGTTCGTTTATTTAATAATTAAATATGTTCAAAAATATTACGGAAGGTTCACAAACATATTTATTAATTTCTTATAATAAAAAAATAAAAAATGTTCATGTAAAAACTAAAAATATATATTTATTATAAACAAATAATATAATTGAGTTATATTGGAAGATATTAAAATTAAAATCAAAATAAATATAAATGACAATCGAATAAATTAAGTACACAAATGTTTAACTAAATAATGAATGGATACTGAACGTATATCAAACAAACACTAGATAAACATATTCATGCAAATGTTCATTAACATAACCGAAAATGTTTTTTTTAAATATTCGTTAAGACTAACAAGTAAATATTGATTGAGCTCGATCGCGAGTAATTTGCCCAACATCCCATTTGTTTACAGTCTAGGGATCCTATATTTTATTTGGAGGAAAGTATTCATTTTAGCATAAAAAATATAATTATATATTCAAATTACCATAATATATAATAGTATGTCATTTTCTACCACCAAATATAATAGTATGCCACTTTCTACCACCATTTTTTGTCAAAGTCAACTTGATGATTGGACAATTATTATATTTTATTAATTAGTCAATTTTATAAAATCATTAATTATTGTATAATTTTGCATCAATTTTCCACGTGTATTAATTTCAATTGACTCATGAATTATTGTTTAATTTTTTTTAAATATATCCACGTGTAAGGACCTATTGCAACAATTAATTGGGTTGTGACTATTACACCAAATTTTTTGTTTTGTTTTGTTCTCATTCTTCATTATTGTCTTCATTGAATTTGGCCATGCATGTCAATTAATTCGATTGATGACAGTGCACCAATTTTTTTGTTTTTTCCTTCTCATTATTAAGTGTGAATTCACTTTATACTGTGAAATCACATGTAATTTTCCTCCGTTTGTTCTTCTATATAGGTTGATAATTTCAGTAAGAAATTATCAGACAACATTTTGAAGAACAAAACATTCGAGTATTTTTTCCGACATTTTGGCTCTTCGAAGAGTGGAAAAATTATTGTTGAAATAAGAAAGGTATGTTTACTAGTTAATAATCCTCATTTAACCCTATTTTTTGAGAAATTAGGTTTAATTTGTTTTCATATATTCTTGAATTGATGTTTGGAATGGTTAAACGTGTTTAATTTTTCATTTGATAGAGTTAATTTGTTTGAATATATGCTTGAATTTATGTTTGAAATGGTTAAACGGGAAAAAATCGACGTTTGGAATGCAATAAATTTTGATTTTATAGTGATTGTATAGAATAATCACGTTTAACACTGTAATGATAGTGTTAAACGTGAATAAATTGAAAATTCACGAGTAACCCTATAATTGAAGTGTTTTGAGATAGAGGGGTATTTTGGTAATTTGGTCAAAAGGTTGACTTTGACCGGGACTCACGACTCCCGGTGAACGGTATGTCGTTGGTGATGACTCGATAAAAAAATATGATGAAAAGAAACGGGATAGAAAACGAATCGAAAATTCACGGTTGGGATTTTTTCCCAGCGACGGGGAAAAAATACCCGTCGCCTCCCGGCAACTGTCGAGAATTCTCGGCAGCGGGGGCACCCATGATCGGCAGCTGCCGAGAAATCTCGACAGCGGGGGCACCCATGATCGGCAGCTGCCGAGTTTGAAATATTCACGTGTAGCCCACAAAAATCACGTGTAGCCCATCCCCGTCGAGTTTTCTCGGCAGCTGCCGGAAGCCCCGCCCCCCGCTGCCGAGTTTTCTCGACAGCTGCCGATAACGGGTGCCCCCGCTGTCGAGATTTCTCGGCAGCTGCCGATCACGGGTGCTCCCGCTGCCGAGTTTTCTCGGCAGCTGCCGAGCACGCCTGTCCCCGCTGCCGAGAAAACTCGACCAGACGGGGCAACACGTGATTTTTTCAAAATTCACGTGTAACCCTATAGTTTTAGGGCTACACGTGAATTTCACGTGTAGCTCTATAATTATAGGGCTACACATGAATTTTGAAACAAATCACGTGTAGCTTTGAAAAATTCACGTGTAGCCCCGTGTGGTCGAGTTTTCTCGGCAGCGGGGGCGGGCGTGCTCGGCAGCTGCCGAGAAAACTCGGCAGCGGGAGCACCCGTGATCGGCAGCTGCCGAGAAAACTCGACAGCGGGGGCACCCGTTATAGGCAGCTGCCGAGAAATCTCGGCAGCGGGGGCACCGAAAAAATCGACTATCGGGCCGAAAGGGATCATTGATGAAATGAACCGGCGGCATGGGTTGACACTAAGTTATAAGTCAGCTTTGAAGGCGAAACGCCATGCCATGTTCCTCGCCTACGGTGATCCGAAAAAATCCTTTTGGAACTTGTCATCCTACCTGCAGGTGTTGAAGGACACCAATCCTGGTTCTTATACAGCCTTGGAGACCGACGAGAATGGGAAATTCAAATACGTGTTCTACGCCCTAGCGGCCTCAATAATGGGATTTGTTTCATATGCACGGCCGGTAATTGTGGTTGATGGATGTCACTTAAAGGGTTCGTATAAGGGAATCGGATTTGTGGCAGTTACTCAAGACGGAAATGATCAAATATTTCCTCTTGCAATCGGCATTGGAAACATTGAAAATGATGAATCATGGACATGGTTTCTACAAAATGTCCGTGCGGCTTTCGGATGCCCAGATCACCTCCTTATTGTGTCCGATCAACACCGGAGCATTGAAAATGCCATCAACATTGCCTACCCAGAGGCGACTCATGGGCTGTGTTGCTTTCATTTACAGCAAAATTTGGCTAGGTATGGAGCACACCTGGTTGGACTTTTCAAGAGAGCTGCCTATTGTTATGATAGCGATGAGTTCGATAGGTACGTTAGAAACCAATTCACGCGCAAAGTAAATTTAGATTTTGAATAATCCACCTATAAAAATTGACCACATGTTTGACTTGTTTTTTCAGGTACATGAACAATCTAAACGCATCGGAGGTTCAGGGTGCGATAAACTCATTAAACAGAGCGGGGCAGAACAGATGGTCGCGTGTGCATTGTCCGGTGCGTCGGTTTAACTTCATGACGTCAAATGCTGCGGAGACGTGGAATGCTCGCCGTCTTTGGGTGCGGAGGCTTCCCGTTTGTTCATTTTTGGAGGGGGCCCGAAAGATAATGGAGAAGTGGTTTTATGAAAGAAGCACGGCGGCTGAAGACAGAGAAGAATTCCTGACAGAGAAGTGGTTTAAATTGAAATTACGTATATATTATGCAAGCCGGATTAGGAAATTATTTTTAGTACGTGCAGATTATTAAATGGAGATTAAATAAATTTATTAAAGGGGAAATAATGAAATCTGAAATTTAATTGTCCAATTTTAATTATTATATTTTTTAAACGGGATTTTAAAAAACGAGTCGCGGTACTGGGGCGCGCGCGACGGGTGACGGGAGCACGCGCCCAACGGGAGACAGGTGCCGGGAGCGGGCCCGCCCGACGGGAGACGGGTGACGGGAGCGCACGCCCGACGGGAGACAGGTGCCGGGAGCAAGCACCCGACGGGAGACGGGTGACGGGAGCGCGCGCCCGACGGGAGGCAGGTGACGGGAGCATGCGCGCCCGACGGGAGCTGCCGAGTTTTCTCGGCAACGGGGGCGGGCGTGCTCGGCAGCTGCCGAGTTTTCTCGGCAGCGGGGGCGGGCGTGCTCGGCAGCTGTCGAGAACTCGGCAGCTGCCGAGCACGCCCGCCCCCGCTGCCGAGAAAACTCGACCAGACGGGGCTACACGTGATTTTTTCAAGGCTACACGTGATTTTTTTCAAAATTCATGTGTAGCCCTATAATTATAGGGCTACACGTGAAATTCACGTGTAGCCCTTAAATTATAGGGTTACACGTGAATTTTGAAAAAAACACGTGTTGCCCCGTCTGGTCGAGTTTTCTCGGCAGTGGGGGCGGGCGTGCTCGGCAGGAGGGCGTGCTCGGCAGCTGCCGAGCACGCCCGTCCCCGCTGCCGAGAAAACTCGGCAGCTCCCGTCAGCCGTCTCCCGTCGGGCGCGCATGCTCCCGTCACCTGACTCCCGTCGGGAGACAACGGGGATTTTTGCTCCCGTCGCGGGGAACGCGCAACGACCTTTTTTTTTCGATTCGTTTTCTATCCAAATCTCGTTTTTTTTTCATCATACTTTATCATCGGGTTTTCGCCAATGAGATCGTGGGTCCCGGTCAAAGTCATCCCTTTCACCTAATTACCAAAATACCCCTAAATTTTAAAACACTTAAATTATTGGGTAAAAAATTCCCACTTTTTTTACAGTTTTTTTACTGAATTATTCCCTATAATTACAGTGTTAATCTTGAATTATTAATTATAATTACACGTGATTAAACATGCATATTTTCGATTAAACGTGATTATTTTCGATTATGGCCATTTAACCCTTTCAAACATCAATTCAAGCACATATTCAAACAAATCAACCCTATCAAATTCAAATTTAAACCCAATTAACCATTCCAAACATGAATTCAACCATATATGAAAAGAAATTAAACCTTATCCCCAAATAATTTAGGGTTCAATTGGAATTCAAATCCACGTTTAACCCTCCGTTTCTTCAACTAATACTCAACAAATTCGAAGTATTAACACATATTTCCAACAAATTCAACAAAATTTCAACAAATTCTCAACAAATTTGACCAAATTCGAAACTTAATGTCAAGAATTTTCTGAAAAAACGAGGGATAAATCACTAACCTCTCCTTCTTGGTTTGACATCTTCGTCTTACACGTGAATTTTCACCGAAAAATCTAAGCTTTACACGTGAATTTGAGCTCAATTTTTGAGCTCAAAAATGGGGGAAAAAACTGGTGAGGAGCGGCTGTCTTCGAAGGAGGTGAGAGGGAAGGGTTTGGGGGTGGGGGAGGTGAGAGAAAGTGTGTTTTATTGACTACTTTAGAATCTTTGACCAATTATTATTGGTTAATAATTTTCAATTCAAAGTCAATCAAAAATGGTGGTATTTTTGGCCATACTTTTAAATTTGATGGTATAAACTATCTCACTTTTATTTTTGATGGTAAAAAATAACCTATTTTATTTTTAGTGCTATTTTGAATCATATTTTATAGTAATTGTGGTAATTTTGGTTGCTGATCCTTTTATTTATCATACTATATTAAAGTGAGGAGTTATTCCAAATTAAAGTTGTCTATTCAGACCAACAGTTTAGTAGGATGAGTGTATGTCAAATCGAAAGTGACAATCATAATTAGGGTAGTGAAAAGAGTTACCATCCTATCTTACGTGGAGGGTCCATATGACATGCTATTCTTAAATGCTATTTATTACATGGCTCTGCATCATTTTGCCAATTACATCTGTCCTCGTTTCTCATAACTCTTATGTTAAAGTTTGGTAAATAAAGTAATATAATTTAGATACGATATTAATAGAAATTTATTATAATTCATCAAAATTTTCTCGCCCCGTTTATTTCTCCCAGAAACCAACTCGATCTCCTTTTACATTTGTAATAATTAGATTTTCTGTAGCCACAATCAACTGTTACTTCTACTTGTGTATAAATTAAATTGTAAAAGTAGCTAGCAGATTAGCTTCTATTAATGTTTGGTGGATTTTTATTAATAACTATCGTTTTTATCGTAATTAGGATAATGAGTTACCTTTTTATAAAAATGGTTATTATACGTGGTAATTTTTTATTCGAATCAATTACACACTAATTATTTTCACAATTTAATATTTATATGTATAGATTACGGATTGAAGGTTAATAAAATCTCACAAAATTTAATTTGTGGAACAGTTTCAAAAAATCATACTCGTATAGTATTGTATGATTTTTTTTATTTTTTTTAACATATTAACATTGCACGGTTATTTAAATGACAAACTATTTTATTTATTAGTTATTTAGAAGGTTATTAAATGGTTTTCTTCTTTCATAGGTACTATCTTATTTGTAAAGCATCAAAAAGAATATATAAGTTTGATAAAGATAGAACACTAATCGTATGAACAATAAATACCCAACTTATTTGGAACCTTTCATATCTAAATTCAGTTGAATCGGTGTGTTATATCTTATATGTTAACCCGACATATAACATGCATGATCCATTTTAGTATTTTACAACTCTTTCTTTGGCAAGAAATTTATATTTGTATTGATTCGGCTTGTTTTTTCTTTTCACACCTAATTAATTCTTTATTTTCTATTATATTACAAACATATATATTTGTTAACAATAAAGTATGCATATACACAAAAAAAAAAAAAAAATATATATATATATATATATAAATGCTATACATATAATATAAATTAGGGTTTAAAATATTTTATCACCTTTATCACCCTAATTATATGTGATTTGACATATTTTTTATATAATCTTTAAAGTGTTCCACTTTAACATATATATAAATATTAATTTAATGTATTTTACGATATAAAATCTATAACTATTGATTTGCATTGTTATGATTTGTCTGAAATCATAAAATGCATTAAGTTTAATCATTTCAAAATTTATATATAAAAAATAAAATAAAAATTGTCATCTCATATATAATAATTAGTTCAGATTGGAGAATATTTTACCCTATTAATTATTATAATCTTGTAAATGTTGACACATAATTGTATGGTTATAGAAATGGTTTACACGAAGTTTATTAACTTAACTACATTACATCACAAGATCGTTATCTTCTATATATTTACTCATATTTTGGAATTGTGCCAGATAGCTTCAACATTTCTGAATTCATTTTATTCGTTACATATCACTAAATTAACAATGAAGTAGTAGTCTAGAGTAACTATGAAATTACTAATATATCCTTATAAAATTTCAAAAATTTGCGAGGCCCACACCGGTGACTTTCATTCTTGGACCTAAGATTAGCCAGTGTCTGAACACGTGTAATTATGTAAAGAAAATTGCACAACAAAAAACATGTATAGAATGTAGATAATTAACCATATTTATATAGCATTGTGAGAATCTAATTTGGGTAGGTTTGTATGCATGTGAGAATTGATTGGCCTAACTTCCCCTCCCATTTCTTCTATATATGTCTTTCTTTTGTCTTGTTCATTATCATCTTCATTTGAGGTATGGCTCTTAATGTTCTTTCAATACTTGTTAGTTATGAAGATAAGGATCCACATATATATGTGTGGTTGCGTTTAATTCTACACACCATTGCATTTATTTATTTTGGAATTTAAATGTATATATATAATAAATCTGGTTTAAATATTCTAAATTCATGATTATTTGAGAAATTATAATATGATAAAGTAATTATTTTTATGTAATTGATCATGTAATTTTTTTGTGTGTATTATGATTTGAGAAATAATATTACGTGATATTTTTTTTTATCAGGTAATACTTTTTATATATATGAGGAAATACTTTTGGTTCCATGACTTCAATCAATAATTAAATTAAGAAATTGTAATTAGACATATAATACTTTTATTCTTATAATATAATACTTATGTATATCATGTTATAACTTTATGCGTACCATGTGAAGATGTAATCATGTAAATATGTGTAATATTCTTATGTGTATCATGTAATACAAGTCTTATATATTACGCATAAATTATTATATGATATAAAAATATTACATAACACATAAAAATATTACTCATCATATCAATTGATTTTGAGTTAACGTTAACCAAGGTTCAATTGGCCGAAATGAATTTCTAGACTCGCGAATTTATCGATATCAAGTTCGTAAAAAAAAACAAAATTTTTATTGTCAATTATGAAGAAATCAATTTTGAAAAACCTTTTATTTACCTCCTCTTTTTCTACGAGCTTTGGGGTTAATTTGTATTTCGACCGTTAACCCACATTAACCCAATTTATTCATAAAAATGATATTTGTGAGACAGTTTCACACAAAATCAATTATATAAATGTAAGTATTAATTGATACACATATAATGTTGCATTAATCAAATCACATTCTATGAAGAAATTTGCAATTTAATCACTATATTTAAATTTTTACGATCTCAAACATGACATAATTCCATTATTGCAATTTGAATTATGAGACAGTTTAATGGTCTTGCCAATCTTTTTCACATGGAATGCACACAAATTACACTATTTAGAATCAGTTAGCTTCTTCTTCTTCTTCTTTTTTATATCTCTTTTTAAGATTTAAATATTCATGTTTGATAACAAAAAAAAAAGCAAGTAATACCAATTCAAATAGATAAAGACAACAAAAAAATAAGTAATACTAATTCAAATGGATAAAGACCAATATATATATATATATATATATAATAATGGTGGCTACTATTTGGATAGCGTTTAAGATAGGTTCCTATATCGTTCCTTTTCAGCTGAAGGGCCGGTGGCTTCTATTTAAGGAATGGGATAGAGATTTTCAAGAAACTTACAAGTTACTAGCGATACACGAGTTTTTAGATAAAAGATATTAATTTTATAAAAGAATTGAATACAATAATTATTATAATAAATATAAAAAAATTAACAAATAATATTATTATCACATTTAATATTTGAATAATATAAATCAATTAATATATATTGTTGTCTTTGTGCATATCCGTGTATTACACATGATTTTTCATCATTGATAATTTTACAAAATAAATATAAATTAAAGATTTTTTTATACAATAAGGAAAAGTGAAGTTTCATGGTTATTTTAAATAATAAGTAAACAAAATTTATTTTTTTAGAAGAACAAATCGTTACATAAAATTTAATTAATAGAGTTGATTCATGAATTTCACGAATAAAATATGAGATGATATCGATACATTTAATTAGAGATTTTAATTATTAATTATTATTATTATTATTATTATTATTATTATTTAAAAATTAGGGGTTTTGAAATAGAATTGTATCTTAATTAAGAGTAAATTAAAGTAATTAAATATTAACACATATATGGTTAGGAGTTAGGACATTTTTAAGAGAGAAATAATTGAATCACAAATTGACATGTCATATTCTTGATTTCTTCTTTAATATATATTAAAAATTAAAGATTGAAGATAGGATTATTTGGAAAAAAATAAGTAAAAAAGTACTTGGATTGAAAAAACTAGGAAAGAGTGAAGGAAAAAAATCAACAAGAACGAATAGAGACCCATGCTTGTGGCGAATCATATCAGATTTTTTATTATGGGTGATGCTTGTGTGTAATTGTTGTATAAATCTAAAATTCATACAATACGAGTTGGATCGGGTTGAATTCGATCCGGATTTGTACATTTTTCTTTAATTTTTTTTATTTTATTCTGACATTTATATTGTGTTAGTCATACATTTATATTATGTTAAACATACCTTTATGTAATACTTTAACTTTAAAAAAAACCCTAATATTGGCAAAAAAACCCTAATTTTGACAAAAAAACTATAATTTCAGCACAAAAAATCGTAATTTGTACATATATACCTTTATGTAAATATTACGCATACCTTTAATTAATATTAGTCATACTTTTATATAATACATAAATGTACAACTAACATAATTAAAAGGTATGACTAACATAATTAAAATGTATGACTAACATAACATAAATGTATGCTTAACATAACATAAAAACCCTTATGGTATGCTTAACATAACATAAAACTATAAAGATATGCTTAACATAACATAAAACTATAAAGATATGCTTAACATAACATAAAAGTATGCTTAATATAACATAAAAGTATGTTTAATATAACATAAAAATCCTAAAGATATGCTTAACATAACATAAAACCATAAATGTATGCTTAACATAACATAAATGTATGTTTAACGTTGCATAAATGTATACTTAATATAATATAAAGGTTCTAAAGGTATGACTAACATAATATAAAGGTATACTTAATATAACATAAATTTATGCTTAACATAATATAAAGGTCTAGCACTTGAAGTGAATTTGGGTGGGTTTGAACACACCCACCCAGGCGCGTGGAGGGCGCGTGAGCCGGGTCGGATCAGGTGCATGGATCATAGACCCGTGCACCGATTGTATAAAAGTTTTTATGTTTTATTATATTTTATATTTCAAATTAATCACTACACGCAACATATATCATATAACATTATTAATTAAGATATTAAATGTATTACACACTATAAAACATAAGATATAACATCAAAAGTGATAGAAGATCGAAAATGATAACGAATGGGTGATGACACCTAATTATTCAATACTCATCTATTAGGTATGCTTGAACTGGACTTGGTCCATTTGAATTTTAGATTAGCTTTGTACAATCTATATTTGGACAAAGATATACAAAATCCTATAATTATATCATGCTTTTTTTATAATTTTCAATAAAAACATGTACTTTTTTCATTTTTCTATAAATTCCAACAAACAACATATATTTTTTTCTATAATTTTTCATGTGAAAATGACATCTTAATTATAATCTACCCTACAAAATTTCAAAACAAATACAAAATTTTAAAAAATCCATACTCACAAAATCCTCCTAAATTTCAAATTAAAAAAATTGAAAAAACCACCTTAAATTCCCAACAAACATAGCTTTAAACACTCAATTTAGTCCAGTCATACATCTTTATAAAGATACAAATTATAATGATTCGAATTCGAATATGAATCACATAAATTCTATAATCTTTATTGTTTCCCTCCTTAGGACCTTTCAATCTCCCCAAACTCATTAAGAAATAATAATAATAATAATAATAATAATAATAATAATAATAATAATAAATGTATTAGATAAATAGGATCTGCTCTTTGGTAAGGTCTAAGAGTCAAAGAACATAGACCTACAAATATTTCTAAAATTTTGTCATATCAACGTCGATATACTTATGATAGATAGATGACCATTCCTCATTGTTGTACTCCTAATTCCAAGCGTAATAAAATCGGATATATGGAGGATCAAGAGTTGTCGACCAGAAATCAAATCGACCTGAAATGCGAGCAAAGACCAATCCCGAGTTGGACCTGACCGAACCGAACTCGGCTCGACCAATCACTTAGCCGGGTTGAGTTGAGAGCCGATCAGAGATACGAGAACTTAAAAGATCAGAGAGTACTTAGCCAATCAGAAAATTGACGGTCGATGTAAACCAGAACTAAAGATAAATCAAAACTAAAGACATAAGAACTCACATGATCAGAGAATACTCGAAGTCAATTTCGGATGAATCTCATCCGAGAATAGCACAATCTTCTTAGAAGTCTATTTCAAGAAGAAATTTTCAAGCTCAAGACATCCAAAGAAGGAAACAAATCGAGGATCAAATCAAATCTACTCTTGATAGAGATGGATCTATATTTTCCTTATCTAAACCCTAAAATCAAGGTATTTAGTTCTTATTCCCCAAATAGGGCCTCAATTATCATTCAAGGGAGTAGCAATTTAGTTCCAAAATTATTGTATTCAAGCACATTAGAGATATTTTTTCTCTCAACCTTATATAAAATATGTTATAGCTGACCAACCTTGACCGTCCAAATTAGCCTAACCCACATTAAAGAGATTATTTCTCTCAACCTTATATAAAGTATGTTATAGCTGACCAACCTTGACAGTCCAAGATAACCTAACCTACATTAAAGAGATTTTTTCTCTGAATCTTATATAAAATATGTTATAGCCGGCTAGCCTTAACCGTCCAGAATAGCCTAACCTAAATGTTCGAGTAGGCATTAGGTACCATCTTTTGTTCAATTTTACTACTTTCAATATTGTTGGCATATTGAGCTGAAGATAAACTGCATGCATGGAGGTCAATTTCATGGAGGTCGATTGCTTATTGAAGAAATGGGGTTCTTAACAAACTTATTATTTCGTGTTTTACGTTTTTATTAGTTAGGGCTTTTTCTGTCTTTTTATTAATAGACACGCCTCTCACTTGTAAAACGTGTGCTGTGAAACACATTTCTTCTCGGGATTTTCTCTGTGTAGTTTGTTATTTTCAGTTAGTTTTCTTGGGAATTGAGCTAAACATCATATAAATAGCTCATCTCCTTCAGCTGTATTCGATGATTTTTACTGAAATAGAGGAAGCTCAGCTTTTAGTCTTTTTTCTCTCTCTAATATACTTTTCTATCACCCTTTCATAATGGTATCTAAAGCCAATTAAGATGACAGCTTGGCCGACATTGAATGTTGGCACGTGGGGGAATGGATTTGGATCTGGATCTATTAAATCCATTGATAATGAAGCTCTTCATATATCAAATTCTAATAATCCTGGAATGATGCTGGTTTCACATCAATTAAATGGTACGAATTATCTCTCATGGAAAACTTCGATGACTATAGCTCTAGGAGCTAAATCAAAGCTTGGTTTTATCACTGGAACTATTGCTGAGGCGACAGAAATAGATGATACTTATGAGGTATGGAAGAGGAATGATTATATGGTTGTGTCTTGGATCTTAAATGCTTTGTCGAAGGAAATTGTAGAGAGCTTGTTTATTCGAAGAATGCAAAAGATTTATGGGAGATGATTGCAAAAAGGTATGGACAATTGAATGGTCCACTTCTTTACAAGTTGCAGAGGGAGCTTTTTAGCATAAATCAAGGTAATGACTCTGTGATGATCTATTTTTCAGGCATACAAAAATTATGGGATCGATTGGATAATTTGAAGTCTCTTACCATTTTGTGAATATCCCATGTGTAGAAATATGGCTGAATATGAGAAACAAAGAAAGTTGCTGCAATTTTTGATGAGATTAAATGAAGTCTATGAACCTATAAAATCTCAGATCCTTCTTATGGAACCATTGCCTGATATTGATAAAACATATACACTGTTGTTAAGAGTTGAACAATAGAAATCTAGTGATATTTTTTTCAATGATGGATATGAGAGTGTTGCAATGGTAAATAAGAATTATTCTGGAAGATGAATAAGTGATAATGGTAGATATAATTTTGGCATGAATGGTAGATGACAGAATGGAAGAGGTCAGTCTGGTGCTCAAACTTTTGGAAGAAGTGGTGGAGGCAGATGATATATTAGAAGATCTAAGGAGGAGAAAGCTAAATTGATCTGTCAATATTGTTTTGGACCAGGTCATGAGATGTCAGAGTGCTTCAAGTTGCATGGCATTCCAGATTGGTATATCAAGTATAAAGGGCAGAGGAGTAATGGAGGTCATGTGAATGGATATGCAAATTATTCTAATACCATAGATGGTACACAAGACACAACTAAGGAAAAGAAAGCTCCAATGTTTAATTCTATTGGTTCAACTGAGATATCAAAGATGATTCAATAGAAACTAAATATTTTTTTTTAGGAAAGGATCATAACACAGATAGCACTACATGAGTAGAAAGTGATTATGTTCAATTTGTCAACACAACATGTACATTTACACCTGTTTTTTTATCCCTTATTGAATGTGGCTGATAGTGTTTGGAATGGTTCTTGGATATTAGATATAGGGGCAAGTAGACATATGTGTTGTGATAAATTACTCATGCATTCCATACATTCTTTCCCACATCCTATATCTGTTCATCTACCCAATGACACCATCATTTCTGTCACACATACAGGAAGTGTTGATGTCAACCAAAACATTGTTCTTAATGATGTTCTATATATACCTACATTCAAATACAATTTATTATCCATACCATAGCTTGCTCACGATTCCTCTATCAGTTGCCATTTCAATTCCCAAACATGTCTTTTACAGAACTATACTAAGAAGACTATTGATGTGGGAAAGATGGTAGGAAAGCTATATATACTGGAAGGATCTTCAATCAGTTCTTGTTCCAAATCTGAAGCCACCTGTAATTCCACTTTGTTCTCTTGGCATCAATCCTTAGGACATGCTCCTGTAGGTGTTCTAGAACACTTAGAATTTCTCAAACCTCTCTGTAATTCAGATTCTCTTGAAGCAATAAAGTCTTGTGATTCTTGTTTACAGGGAAAATTTCATAGACTTCCTTGTCATCATTCTCACATTGCTACATCAAATACTTTTGAGCCCATTCATATTGATCTTTGGGGTCCATGTAAGGAGAATTCCATTACCAATACTTCATATTTTCTGACAATAGTGGATGATTATAGCAGGGCAACATGGACATACCTTCTAAAACACAAAACCCAATTTCCAAACATTCCAAAAAATTTCATTCATATGACCTACACTTAGTTTCAGAAATCTGTCAAAACAATTAGAAGTGATAATGAGCTTGAGTTTGTCAATTCTAATTGTTCTTCTTTCTTCAAAACACTTGGGATCCTTTACCAAACAACATACTCCTATACACCACAGCAAAATGGCATTATAGAAAGAAAGCATAGATCCATCTTAACATTGCCAGATGCTTAATATTTTCATCTAAACTTCCAATCAATTTGTGGTCATATTCTATCTTGTACTCCGCTTATATTATCAATAGACTGCCTTATTCTGTCATAAAGTGGCAAACTCCATTTGAAGTGTTGCATGGTCATAAACCTGACTATAGCAATATTCAACCTTTGGGTGTTTAGCATACTTTGCAAATGTACAACCTTCTAAATCCAAATTCTTCCCTAAATCCATCAAATCTGTCTTTCTTGGATTCATTTTGGGTAAGAAAGGGTATTTGCTATATGATCTTGACAGAGCCACCACAAAAGTCTCTAGGGATGTCAAATTTTTTCCTACACAATTTCCATATCTTCATGATTCTATCTCTTACTCTTCACCTGTGTTTTCTATGGTTGATGAGAATTCCAGTATAGATGGTGACTTACTTGATCAACATACTCATCCCAATACCCCATCACTTCAAACACATCTTTCACAACCTGATTCTTCTAATACACTAACCCCAAAATCTGTTAGACATAGAAGCCAGCCCTTTTAACTTAAGGACTATGTTCTTAACCACATCAACATTCAACCTTCATCCACATATACAGTTCCACACATGCATGTTGTTCTTGATCCTGTATATACTTCATACTTAAATCATGTATCTAATATCAAAGAACCTAGTACATATGCTAAAGCTGCTACTCAACGTGAGTGGATAAAGGCTATGGATGATGAGTTAACAGCCTCAGAGAAAAATCATACATGGGAAGTAACTTCTTTACCTAAGGGTAAGAAGGCTATAGGGTGCAAGTGGGTTTTTAAGGTGAAACTGAAATCTGATAGAAGCATTGAATGGTACAAGGCAAGACTTGTTGCCAAAGGTTTTAATCAAGTGTATGGATTGGATTACAAAGAAAGTTTCTCACCTGTTGTTAAATTGGTGACTGTGAGATTTTTTATTACCTTTGCTACTCAAAGACACTGGCCTTTGCATCAAGTTGACATCAATAATGCTTTTTTGCATAGTTTTTTGCATGATGAGGTTTACACGAAACCCTCGGAAGGATATAATGGTGCTAAATCTGGTGAAGTTTGCAGATTAACAAGGAGTTTATATGGATTAAAACAAGTATCTAGAGAGTGGAACACTGAATTATCCATTAAGCTTCTGAATATGGGTTCAAACAATTAGCGTATGATCATTGTCTTTACACTTTGGCCATCAATGGTGAGTTTCTGGCCTTATTGGTATATGTTGATGATATCTTGATCATAGGGTCCAGCAATTCCCTTATACTTGATCTAAAGAAATACTTGGATGATGCTTTTACTATCAAAGATCTTGGCTATGCAAAATATTTTCTTGGTGTGGAAATTGCTAGAGGAGATGGTAGCACCTATCTCTGCCAAATGAAATATATATTGGATCTTTTGCATGATTCAAATATAGAAGATTGCAAGATTGCTTCTACACCTCTACCTACAGGTTTACACTTGCAAGCAGAGGATGACAATCCTTTGAATGATTCTAATCAGTATATGAGAGTGATTGGGAAACTCCTATATCTTGCTCTTACAAGACCTGATGTTATATACTCAGTCCAACAACTTTCTCAGTTTGTTAACAATTCATACTCCTCTCATTGGCTTGCTGCTCTACATATTCTCAGGTATCTGAAAGGTACCACATCTCTTGGTCTCTTCTACTCATCCATACAATCCTTGGCCATATCAGTTTTCAGTGATGCTGATTGGGCTGCCTGCAAGGACACACGCTATTCCATCATTGGGTATTGTGTTTTTCTTGGATCATCCTTATATCTTGAAAGAGTAAGAAACAAAACACAGTGTCAAAATCCACTGTCGAGACTGAATATCACGCACTCAGTGCTACTGTTAGTGAGCTTGAATGGATATCATTCTTATGTAAGGATTTTCTTTTTCCTCTTCCATTGCCGATCCCTCTTCACTGTGACAATCAAGCTGCCATTCACATCACCGCCAATCCAGTCTTCCATGAACGTACCAAACACCTTGACATTGATTGTCATGTTATCCGCAATAAATACAAAGAAGGTTTCATCACATTGTTACATGTTTCTTCTCCAACTCAACTTGCTGATTTGTTCACGAAGATTCTTGGTCCTGCTCGATTTTGGTTTTTGGTGTTCAAGTTGGGAATGGTTATCTTCTCCCACATTCCCATTTGAGGGGGGTTGTTCGAATATTGAGCTGAAGATAAGCTGCATGCATGAAGGTCAATTGCATGGAGGTCGATTGCTTATTGAAGAAACGAGGTTCTTAACAAAGTTGTTATTTCGTGTTTTACGTTTTTATTAGTTAGAGCTTTTTTTGTCTTTTCACTAATAGGCGCGCCTCTCACTTGTAAAACGTGTGATGTAAAACACGTTTCTTCTCGAGCTTTCCTCTTTGTAATTTGTTATTTTCAGTTAGTTAGTTTTCTTGGGAATTGAGCTAAGCAGCATATAAATAGCTCATCTCCTTTAGCTGTATTCGATGATTTTTACTGAAATAAAGAAAGCTCAGCTTTTAGTCTTCTTTTTTTCTCTCTAATATACTTTTCTATCACCATTTCATCAAATGTTATTTTCTAACTCAACTCATTCAAACTGAATCAATTTATTTTTGTGTGTTTGGCTAAGATTTTGTACTCTACAAAATTTTGTAGACGTGAACACTCATATATATATATATATTTACAAAGTGTAAGTTAAGATACAAATTGCCATTTAATGAATTTGTTTTTTTACCAATATTCACATTCACATCATTAGAAATTTTAATTTTCAAAATCATAATTGCACTTATGTAAAATTCGATCTCAAACAAAATTATGTCAAAATCAGGTCACACACGATAACAAGGAAATGCTAAAAAGAAAAAGAAACATAAGGTTAAAAAGGCCATATCATTAGGTAAAATATATATTCTTCCAATTTGGTTTTTTTTTTTTTTTTGTTATAGATCTTGCTAGACAAATAATTTTTGAATCACAAAATAAAATTGTCCTAATTCAGCAGACCGAGTTGGGCTTTTGAAATACAAATTCAAAGCCAATGGCCCAATTCAATTAAATTCAAGGCCCAGGGAATTCAAATACCAATTACCACGGGTATTTGAGGACATATATGTAAAATCACGAATCCTTAAAAATTCCGACACAATACGAACCGTCCAATCCCAGTTTCGCGATCTGATGAAATAGAGCGAGAAAATTTAGAGAGAGAAAGAGGAGCGGCTCCTCAAAATTTCAAATTATTAGATCAAAAGGTATCCCGCTCTACTTTTCTCACTCCTCAAATTTTCACATCTCGCGCACACTTAGAGAGCGGGGAGACAAATCCGATAGTTGCATCTGCAACAACAAAGCGTAAACAAAGGGATTCAGGCGCGCGAGCTCGGAAATGTCGAGTCGTCAGGAGAAGGAAAAGGGTGTTAATGTTCAGGTTCTCCTTCGTTGCAGGTAATTGGTACACTAACGTAATTAGGGTTTAATATGATTTTTTATGGTGTTTTTATGTGTTTTGTTGCCGACTGTAGACCGTTTAGCGACGACGAGTTGCGGAACAACGCACCGCAGGTATTGACGTGCAATGAGTACCAGAGAGAGGTCGCGGTCTCGCAAAGTATTGCCGGAAAGCACATTGATAGGGTTTTTACATTTGACAAGGTTGGTTTTCTTTGCTCTATCTATGGAATTTTTAACTCAGTTTTTGGAACGTAGGATGAATTTTCCCAATATGCTGTTGTATAGTGACTTTCTTGTGCTTAATGTTATTTTGTTTTTGTAAAGTGAATGTTTCTTTTGTTAAGAAAGAACATCTGCTCCTTTTGTGGGTGGGTTTTTGGAGCTAATGGAGTGCATTGTTAAACTACCTGTGTCAATTTAAATTTTGTGTCACTTTAGGGTTCATAAATTTGCCGTTTGATAGAGTTGTTTCCGTGAGAAATACATTTCCATTTTTTTAGGACAAATTAATAATTTATTTTACATATTTAGGTATTTGGGCCTAATGCCCAACAGAGAGATCTATATGACCAAGCAGTTGTTCCAATAGTGAATGAGGTTTTGGAAGGTTTCAACTGTACAATCTTTGCCTATGGACAGACTGGCACAGGAAAAACTTACACCATGGAAGGTGAATGCAAGAGGTCGAAGGTACTAGATGTTAATATAAATCAACTTATCTTGATTGGTTTTTTTAATGTGTCTCTGAGTTTGTTTTGATGTGCAATTTGCATTATTTTGAAGAGTGGTCCAAATGGAGAATTGCCTCCAGAAGCAGGAGTCATACCTAGAGCAGTAAAGCAAATATTTGACACATTAGAGAGTCAAAATGCGGAGTACAGTGTGAAAGTAACTTTTTTGGAGTTATACAATGAAGAAATCACTGACTTGCTAGCCCCTGAAGACATATCAAAAGTGGCCTTGGAGGATAAACAGAAAAAACAATTACCGCTAATGGAAGATGGGAAAGGTGGTGTTCTTGTCAGAGGACTAGAAGAGGAGATCGTGACAAGTGCTACGGAGATTTTCACATTACTTGAAAGGGGGTCTTCTAAACGTCGAACTGCTGAGACCTTATTAAACAAACAATCAAGGTTCTTATATGCTTCTGGTTGAAATAATAAATGCAGTTTTCTATTCCCTGAAAATAAATGATGTAATTTATCTTTTTGGATGTAGTCGATCACATTCTCTCTTTTCAATAACTATACATATAAAGGAAGCAACGCCTGAAGGTGAAGAACTAATAAAATGTGGCAAGTTGAATTTGGTTGATTTAGCTGGTTCTGAAAACATCTCACGTTCTGGTGCTCGGGAGGTAAAATCTCGCTTCTTGCTGAAGCCATTAATGCTGCTATGGTGTAATGAGCCATTCCTTGAAAATTTCCTGTTAGATAGTCTGTTAAAGTTATTAAAATCTTCTCCTATACTTACCTTCTTAGTATCTAACTATCAATTTTCAATGTTTTTAGGGGAGGGCAAGAGAAGCTGGAGAAATAAATAAAAGTTTGCTTACATTAGGGCGTGTAATAAATGCTCTGGTGGAGCACCTTGGACACATTCCTTATAGGTAGAATCTTTTCCCACTCTAATATATTCATTCAAACTGTTCTCTGTTAACTAAGTTGTGATGCTATGTCCTATCTCTTCCAACAGGGACAGCAAGCTCACACGTCTGCTTCGAGATTCATTAGGAGGAAGGACAAAGACCTGCATAATTGCTACTGTATCACCAGCTGTTCACTGTCTTGAGGAAACCCTCAGCACATTAGATTATGCTCACAGGGCTAAGAACATAAGGAATAAGCCTGAGGTATGATCAAATCTTACTCTTTGTTGTGCTTAGATCATTTTCTGGCTCCTGTTTGCTTGTTTTTCCTTCATTTTTAGCAGGAATTCTAGGTTCTTGTGTGTTCACTTGATATAATTTAGGCCTTATAATTCTAGCAGCTTATGTTTGTCTGAGTGAACGCTCATCATTTTTGTGCATATGATTGATGATCAATTTGTTTGTCTTTCATTTACGTTGACTGATTGCTGTGATCAGAACAAGTGTGAACAACCATTTTGGTTTGATAATTATGTTAGGGACTCCGTTGTTAGTTTGTTAATTGGTTGGTTTGTCTGATGACATTAATATTGCACAAAAGACTTTTTAAAATAATGATATGTTTGTATCTATACCCTTCACTTGTAGGTGAATCAAAAAATGATGAAATCAACTCTTATTAAGGATCTCTACGGTGAAATAGAACGACTTAAAGCAGGTACATTGTCATTGTCTCTAGTAAGATGTGTATGCAGGCATCGTATGCTTGTTTTATAGTTGTGCTATTTAAACTTTTAACCTCAATCTCCATTTACAAACATATCTTTTAATCTATCTGTCTATTTATCTGTCTTTAGAGGTTTATGCTGCACGGGAGAAGAATGGTGTGTACATTCCTAAGGAGAGGTACTATCAAGAGGAGAGTGAGAGAAAGGTGCAAATTTCTTGCATATATGCTGCTATCTTCTATGTCAATGAATTCCCCACTCTTTCAAGCATTCAAGTTCAACTATGTATATTTGTCTAATCTCTTTTTGACGAGACTATAGGCAATTGTTTTTTGAATGTTCTTTCATTTTGAGACTCCTTGTCATATATTCTAAAACACATTTAGTTCGTGAAATGTAGTTTCTGTCCTTAATCATTGCAGTTTTTATTTTCCTTAGGCAATGGCTGACCAGATTGAACAAATGGGAATGACTATAGAAAACAATCAGAAGGTTAGCATACTTGATGCTTTTTTAGGTACTGGCTCTGTCCTAGATGTGATACCTTAGAAGATGATGTTTGAAATATGCTCACAGCAAATAGAGGAACTACAAGCTAAATACAATAATCAGGTTCAACAGTGCTGCGCTCTGAACATCAAACTTGATGCAACCCAAGTAAGTTTAACACATGGCTTGGAGTGATGTGATATATTCATCTTGGAGTCTTATATAAATTTGTTTCTACTTGCAGAAAGATTTGGACTTAACTAGAAAGTTGTTGGAAAACACTGAGGATGATCTTAAGCTTTGCAAATATTCCCTAAAAGAGCGGGACTTTATCATATCTGAACAGAAAAAAGCTGGTATATGCTGTGAACTAGTAGTTGAGATTTTCATACGTGGTATCTATATAATGTTTCTGAATAATTGAAACAGAAAATGCACTGGCACATCAAGCATGTGTTTTGCGGGCTGATTTGGAAAAGTCCCAAAAGGATAATGCTTCACTATTTCTTAAAATTGGTAAGTAGTTTTTCTGACCCTTAATTTTAGAATTTGTCTGGCATGACTACTAATGCTTTCAACTGTTTTATGTATGCAGCCAGAGAGGACAAATTGAATGCTGATAACAGGTCAACTGTGAACAGTTTTCAATCTGATCTTGCACAGAAGCTAAGTACCCTTTGTAGCTCACTGGCTGCATCTGTGTCCCGACAAAATGAACACCTGCAGTGTGTAGAGAATCTCTGTACTTCTTTTCTTCATGTGCATGATAAGGTTTGTACCTACTTAGTAACTTTCTTTGTTCTGATTTTACAGCCGTTTAAGAATATTGTCCAGCAATTGTTGTTGTGTGAAGCTTATACCATTGTAACTCCTTTCTTTTCCAATTGTGGTATGTTTGTCATAATGCTAAACTTTTTGTTCAGACTTCTGTAGAACTAAAGCAGAAAGTAAGATCTTCAAGGACTTTGTATATCTCTCATTTTGAGGCTGTACAAAATGTTGTCCGTTTGCACAAGGCTGGTAGCAATGCTGCTTTGGAGGAACTGTCAGCTTTGGCTTCTTCTAGTTCGCAGTCTATTGAGGAAGTAAGAGAACTTGTCATAGGTTATATATATTTATTTTAGATGTCAGTACTTTGCTTGATACTTTCTCACCTTTTGTATAAATCTGTGTAGTTTTTAGCAGCAGAAGCGGCGGAAGCAAAATCATTTTTTGATGATCTTCAGACAACTCTATCTAGTCATCAAGGGGAAATGGCTCAGTTTACAAGAGAGCTTCGACAGGTTTCCATGGTTTCAATTGGTATTCTTTCGGAGGTAGTAATAGTAATTTTATCTTAAGAAATGTGCTTTTTAATGTTTTGCAGAGATTTGGTGCTAGTAAAGAGCACCTTATAAGTACTTCAGAGTCTATTCTTGGTTACCTCGATAAGCTGTTGGAAGAATCCAAAAGGCTTGAATGTCATGCAACTCAAGTTGATGAAATTCAGACAAATTGTATTGCTGAATTTCGGAAGTCTTATGAGGTTTGTAGGTTGATTTGTTACTGCTACCAACATTAATTCTCTCTTTTTACTTATAGAAGTTTGATTTTTGCAGGAACAATCGACGTTAGAATCAGAGAAGCTCATGGCTGCAATGACCTCTCTCGTATCTAATTGCATGCGTCGTCAGAAAGAGATGGTTTGGATTTCTGCCTTTTCTGTGACAGTATTTTTATATTTTCTCTATTCCTGTCAATATCTAAGGTTTTTTGCTGATAGGTGGATGCACGGCTGGATGATCTTAGGGATAGTGCAACTGGAAATAAGATGTTCTTGGATGGACATGTTTCTACAATTGATGGGATTACAACAGATTTAAAACGAAAGTGGCAGGATAGCTTTACACACGCAGAAACTAATTTTAAGGATACTTCTGATTTTTCTGCAGCAAAGCATTGTCGTCTGGAGTTGCTTATGCAGAAATGGTTAGAATTTGATTTTACGATATTATTTGTCTTTTCTGATTTATTAGTACCTTTTTCTTTCCATAGAAATCAGGAACCATTATTTTGATCTTCTGATTTCTTTTGGGCTTTGGTTTAAACCTTTACTCGCTCATACCTTTTTTTGCTGACTACCTGTTGTTTCTTCTTCAGTGTAAGTAGTGCTGATACAGCTTTGACACGGTGGCAAAGAATGCAAGAAACATTGAATGACATGGAAAAGAAAAATGTTTCAACTATTGACTCACATATTAGGTTTGTTAATATTATAATATGCAATGAAATTTTGTCTTGCTTATATTGTATAAGAGAAGTTAAAAGCAGATATGGCTAATTTGCACATCATATTGTTTCTGAATTATGTATTCTATGTCTATATCTGCCTCCTTTCCATTCTATATACAATATGATTTTCAGCTTTATGGACACTAGTCTTTTTCTTTTTTATATATGAACTAGCTGTTTCTTGATAGAGAACATTTCGGATGACTTGATATTTGCTTACTTGTTGAACATCTTGTTTTCAGGGATATGTATCATGGTAATGAACAACATGATGCTGAGATTGAATCTGCAAGAGTACTGGTTGAGGATGATATCAAAAAGAACAGTGAAAATATTATCCTGTGTTTTGAAGGTTAGATAATTTGATGTTGTAATGCAATTTAAACAGTGTCTTCCAAGGCATATGATGTTTGTGTAGTTGTGCTCTTTTATTCATATGATAGAGAAATTGAATTCGTGTTAAATATTTTTATGAACTTATTATTTGTGAAATGTTTGTCTGAACATCCGAAACTTGAATTAGATTACAAATATGATGTATGTATGCATATTTTTACTTAACTTTATGCTTTATATGATTTCAGGCTTATCAGAACAAGAGAAATCATCTGTTGCTCAAGTTTTGGCAACCTCTAAAGCTCATTCAGAAACACTTGAGAATCTTCTCAATGATCATTCCCAGCAGTCAACCTATATCGAACAGCATGTTGTTGATACTTTTAGGCAAAAATATATGGTATGTTCTTTATATTCTATATATGTTATGGCTTCAATCTTGAGCTGCTAACATCTAATCAACTAGATTCAATGTAGTAAAAATTCTTTGTGCTTTGTGTAGGACTATGAGCCCACAGGAACAACCCCTATCCGGAGCGAGCCTGATATTCCGAGCAAGGGGTCCATCGAATCACTTCGAGCAATGCCAATGGATGCCCTTCAAGAAGAGTTTCGAGAGAACAATTCATTAGAATCTTTTAACGTAAAGGAAGTAAAGCCATCAATTGTTCCTCGTCCACCGCTTTCAGAGATCAACTAGATGCCTGCTCCTTTGTGCATGATGGATTGGAGTAGCATTAATTCTTTGTATTTTGTACGATCTGGAAAATCATGTGTGGAAGTTGATTGTAGAAGCTTATGATATGAAAGGTTTAGAGGTGCATGGTTGGTATTGTAGGGCTCATCAGTATCAGAATAAATCCCTTCTCAGGATTTACTACATTGCCTTTAACTTGTCATAGTTCCCCAGATGTTCTTATTTAAGAAAGATGAAAATTTGTTGATGTTTAAATTCTTATGTTACATGTCATATGATGAAAAGCTTTGGTCCACTTGTAATTCTTCAGCTTCAGCTATGTTCATTAACTTCGAAAATATATTTCTTATACTTAGTTTTACCCAAGGGCCATGATACATTAACTACAGATATGTTTTTAGATGTGTTTTTTGAAAAAAAAAAGGACTTTTTGAATTTAGTATCATGTGTTTATATTTGTCGTATGCTATGTATTCACTCAATGTGGTAATATTTGTTGAACCTAAGCAATTTTATCTTTTCTAATTTAACATCGTTTATCTTCATGGTCTAATTCTACTCCTACAAAATGTATATGTAACTCTTAATATTATAAATAATAAAAGACATAAAATAAGGGGGATTTTAAGTTCGATCGAGAAGGGTTTGGGGCTAGGTAGGAACCAAGAGGATCCAATTTTTATCAAATTTAGCTATATATAATTATTATATTTGTTATATTTGAGATAATATATTATAATTCATAATAAAATATTTTTAGCCCTTTTTCTTAAAAACAAAAAAAGTCAAAATTGGCCCATTTAACTTAAATATCAAACAAAAAAGGAAGTATATATTAAAACCCGATCCATATACACAGTTTTCTTTGAATGTGAATTTTTTTCTTCTTATTTTAAGATATTATATTTATTGTTTAGATTAAAACATTTATTTTTTCTTTGTAGACTCGACCCATTTTCTTATTTTCCCAGTAGGCCCCAAAATATCAACACTGACCTGCATAAACTGGTAAAAAAACTGATTGAATCAAATGGATTCAACTGATTAAATAACTAGTCAACTAAAACACTAATTTAAAACATCAAAGTGATTATGAGTACCAACTTCAATCTGATGTATCAAAAACCAAACAAACACTAATGTGGAATTACACGATTCGTTCTCTACATGGCAACTTATATAATGCTCAAATTCACACGACAGAATCTTGCCTACTCTCAATTCCTAAACGATGGGAACAGTCGATTTCTGTCATCAATCCTTGTGCCCAGAATCAAGAAACACAAATTTCTACCAACCCAGAATTCTATCACTCAGCACTTTCCATGTGCAAAAATCTTTCTCAAGTGCATCAAGTGCATGGCAGAGTGATTGTCGATGGACTTTATCGAGACCTTTTCACTGCTAATAAGACCCTTCACGCATATACATCACATAGAGCTTTAGAAAGTGCCTATGCATTGTTCTGTGAGATTGCGGAGAAAGACGCATTTTCTTGGAGTGTTATGATTGGTGGGTTTGCTAAAGCTGGCGATTTTATGAATTGCTATAGTACTTTTAGGGAGTACGTGAGATCTGGGGATCGCCCTGATAATAATTCTTTGCCTGTTGTTATAAGGGTTTGTAGGAATATGATGGACTTGCAAATGGGTAGAGTGTTGCACGGTTTAGTTTATAAGTGTGGGTTTCATTCTTGTTGTTTCGTCGGTGCAGCGGTTATGGATATGTATGCCAAAAGTAAGGCGATTCAGGAGGCCGCCCAGGTGTTTGATAATATGTCGAACAGGGATCTTGTTAGTTGGACTGTCATGATTGGGGCGTGTACTGAATGTGGGAGGCCAGAAGAGGCTCTGGATTTGTTTGATCGGATGAGAGGCGAAGGAATTATGCCTGATAGGATTGCAATGGTCAATGTTGTGAATGCTTCTGCTAAGTTAGGTGTGATGAAGAAGGCGATGATTGTGGATGATTATGTAAAGAGGATGAGATTTTCCTTGGACGTGATGTTGGGGACTGCCTTGATTGATATGCATGCAAAATGTGGGAGCATAGAGTTAGCAAGGGAAATATTTGATGGGATGAAGGAAAGGAATGTTGTATCATGGAGTACGATGATTTCAGCTTACGGATACCATGGAGAAGGGCAGAAAGCTCTGGAGTTGTTCGATATGATGTTGGGAAGTGGGATATTGCCTAATGATATCACATTCTTGTCACTCTTGTATGCTTGTAGTCACTCTGGCCTTGTTGAAGAGGGACTTCACCTTTTCTCACTAATGCAAGATGAATACAGAGTGAGACCGAATGTGAAGCATTTCACTTGCGTAGTTGATCTATTTGGTCGTTGTGGAAAACTGGATAAGGCATTGAATCTGATCGAGGATATGAATATTGACAAGGATGTGGGACTCTGGGGTGCTTTTCTTGGGGCATGTAGGATCCACGGTCATGTAGAGCTGGCCGAGAAAGCTGCAGTGTCCCTCCTTGAATTACAGCCACAAAATGGAGGGCCTTATGTGTTACTTTCAAATGTGTATGCCAAAGCTGGTAGATGGAAAGAAATGGCCAAGATTAGGGAACAAATGACACATCTAAGAATAAAGAAAGTTCCGGGTTGGACTTGGATTGAAGTGGATAACAAGATTCATCAATTTGGCGTTGGAGACCATACGCATCCCCTGTCCAAGGAGATATACGAGGAACTAAAGCATTTGGGCGAGAAACTGGAGCTGGCTGGCTATGTCCCAGATACAAATTTTGTGCTTCATGATGTTGACGAGGAAGAGAAGTTGGGTCTCTTGCATAGCCACAGTGAAAAGCTGGCAATTGCATTTGGACTAATTGGAACACCAGAAGGAACTACCATTAGAATTATAAAGAATCTTAGAGTATGTGGTGATTGTCATACGTTTATGAAGTTTGTGTCTTTGATCACAAAAAGGGTACTCGTTGCACGTGATGTAAATCGCTTCCACCATTTCAAGGAAGGCGCTTGTTCTTGCAGGGATTACTGGTGAATGTTACTATAGTCTGGTAAGCAATAACTGTTCTTTCCACCTCTTTATGCTTTATGGCTTCTTCCCTATGCAAATTTTGTTATTAGCTGTTGTTAAAGTGGCTTTCTTGAAGTTAAATGATGAAGATATAACCATTATTTTGCATGAGGTTTCGAGTTGAATGGTTATCTATTTGTATATACCATATACACAAATTTATATTGCACACTTAAAAGACACTCACTCCATATAACTTTATATATATGCAGTTGTAGATTTGATATATATTTTCTTGTATATATGTAGTTCTTCTTGTATATTTAGGATTACTTGTACATCTACGTTTTTTTGTTAGAGTCTAACCTAGGTTCTACTTCCTAAATATATAGGGGTCTCATTACCTATTGATAAACACAATAATATAATTTCTACTATTTATTTGACATGGTATCAGAGCGGGATAATTTTTTCAAGATGATCTGTTCTGGGTAGTCGGTTTTCAACCATCTACTGGCTGATCTGTTTTGGGTAACTGTTTTTCTGCCCTCTACTCGCTGATTTGTTTTGGGTAACTGTTTTTCAGCCATCTGACTGATCTGTTTGTACTGACTAATTTATTTTGGGTAACTATTTTTCAATCATCTGACCGATCTGTTTTGGGTAACTGTTGTTCTGCTCTCTATTGACAGGTCTGTTCCCCTTTACTAGTTAATATGTTCTAGGTAAGTGTGCTAAAATTTGCCCTAATATTTCCTACACGATAATTTTTCTGATCTGAGATTTCGTTCTCAAAATTTCTAAACACTGATGTTAGGTTTTTCTTGATCTTTTTGTAAATACTGATTTGAGATTTTTCTCAAATTTTCTAAACACTGATCTGAGATTTTTCTCAGATTTTGTAAACTGATCTGAGAATTCGTTCTCAAATTTTCTAAATACTGATCTTAGATTTTTCTCAAATTTTCTAAACTAATCTTTTTCTAAACACTGATTTGAGATCTATGACGATTTGACCCCATCTGTTTTTATGGAGCAACCTCCAGAGTATGTTGCTGAGGAGGAGAATGCTACTAAGGGCTGCCGACTTGAGAAAACTATTTATGTTTTCAGCACTGTTTTCGAAACAATTCCATTTACTTCTTCGTCCACCCAAGTTGCTGATGTCTTTACTAAACCGTTAGGAGATAAACGCTTCTCAAAACTGTCTTGTGACAAACTGGCTACGCTTCTCAAAACTGTCTTGTGACAAACTGGATATGATTGATATATATGCTCCAACTTGAAAGGAAGTGTTGTAGATTTGATATATATTTCCTTGTATATTTAGAATTCCTTGTATATTTAGAATTCCTTGTATATCTAGGTTTTTTTGTTAGATTCTAACATATATTTTATTTCTATATATATTTCTATATATATGAGGTCTCTTTACTTGTTGATACACACAATAATATAACCAATAAATCAACTTAAATATTTGTAAACCAATCATAAAATCATTATTGAATAAATATAACTTAAATTGGCATGAGTACCACAATTGAATTGTTCCCTCTTGCTTAAAATGAAAATAGAAAACAGTAGAAAAATAAAGAAAGAAACTGGACAAGTAAATGACTAGTTTGCCCCTGCCTTTGGTGATTATTTCTCTCATTGGTTCATCTTCTGTGGCTTATTCATGCTCCATGCCTGTAAACTATCAATTTTGATAGGCTCAGTACCATTGTTGAATGCATATAAATGTGCATTTTCATATATTGCTAGACTTGGATAAACCCTTGATGTAATGCAAGTCTTCCCTCCACCTCCAAAACTCTCCACAACTGAATTATCAATCTGCAAATGATCATAATTTTTAATCCAATATGTCAATGTAAATGATATAATTAGATATTAGAAGAAAATTATAAGCATACCAAACTCCTGAGAGAAAGCTTCTTTGAGCTTAAGTCTACGTCTACAAATCCCGCAAACGAGGGTCTGTAGTCTCCCGTTGAATTGCTTGAGGATGACCTGTTGCAGCAGGTTAAATAAGATACAATATATCACTACTTTTGAGACACTCTATGGAAAATATAAAACATAAGGAGTTGATGGATAAAAACCTTGAAGCATCAGAACACAAAAGGACTAGATGCTTATTCTGGTCCTTGAAAACTCTGAAGAAAACCGGGGTGTATTCTTCTAAGTTCTTTGAAGCTAATGTCACGAGCCCAAATGGTCCTAATCCACCTTGTACCGTTGAACCCTTTTGACTGCAAATCTTTTGTGCATCATATCTATCCCATCTTGGATCGAACATCTCTGCTTTCTCCAAGCTATTGAACGAGAAAGTCACTTCTACATCAGCCTACCATGTATACGCACCCATGCAGTGTTTACATGTTTATCAGCATAACATTGTAACAAATAATGTTTCTTTAATGTTAGGAAAATAGAACATTTACCTGTGCAGCTGTAATTCCTGTGATTTCAATCTTCTCTCCCTTCCCAAGCTTCTTGTTGCTCAATTCGACCTTCTTCCCTCTCAGAGTTTCCACTTCTTTAATAGGCCACAGTATTAACTGCTTGCCATTGGGATCGAGCAAAATTGTACGAGGGATAGTCTGAAAACAAAACACAGAATGTGAGATTAGTACATAGAATCAAGAAATTATTAGCTTTGATTCAACATATGTCTACAGTACCTGAATCCCAGCCCAACCCTTCTTAACATCATCAGCAGTAGAATCAGACTCGTTCGCCCAACCCCACAAGATCCTTCTATTCGTCTTAGGATCAAAGAATGATTTCGAAGCATAAAAGTTGCCATAATCATACCTTAACCCATTCCACCCATCAATCATGCCCTCATCAGGAATATACTTATCAACTTTGGTCGAATATGTACCTAATGTATAGTACTCATATCTAGTAACATCAAGGCTCACTTTCAACACATGCTTAACATCTGGTCCCCCAACTGAGGTATCCAATCCATTTTTACTCGAAACTGGAAAGAAATCGGGGCATTCCCAGTTCCCAGTTCCAGCAGTAGAATGCAAAGGATGCTTTGCCTTAACCCAATGCATAAAATCTCTGCTCCTATACAAATATGAAATTCCCCTGTTCTTTCTCCTGGCACCTACAGATATCCTCCAATGGCCATCTTTCCCAAACCATGCAGTCGTTGGATCACGAAAGGCGGTCTTATTGATGGATTCATCCGCGACGATCAATGGGTTGTTTTTAGGCTTGACCCATTTACTGAGGTATGGGTCGGATACGTTGGCTGGAATAGCGTAGTTTTGAACCTGAGTGTTGTTTTTGTCAATGATGCCAGTGTAGAGAATTACGGGCTTGTTTCCGGGGAGAATCGTAGCAGAACCGGACCAACATCCGTACTTATCGAAGGACTCGGAAGGGTATATCGCATTTTCTAATCTTTTCCAGCTTATCAAATCTTTTGAAACTGAATGAGCCCACACAATGTTCCCCCATACTGCCCCTTTAGGATTGTATTGGTAGAAGAGGTGATAGTACTCATTGAAATACATTGGTCCTGTTCAAGAATAATAAGGGAACTATTCTTAGTGAGAGGGGGAGAGAGAGAGGGGGAGAGAGAGAGAGAGAGAGAGATTACTCACCATTGGGATCTGATGTTTGATCAAGAAGTCATCCACCAGGTACATGAAAGGGAAACACATATTTGTGTAAATTTTCAGCAGTAAAAGAAACTATATTAAACAGAATTTCTTAAAAGGAAAAATTTAGCATATATGTGCATCATTTACTCAAAATTCTGCAAGATAGTTTGAGTAGAAACAGTAGTATAAGTTCATAACAACAGCTCAGAAGAAAATTCAACCTTCCTGTGAAAATGCTCAATACAAATTCTATAAAATTTATTTTTAGATTTTGATAGATGTTAAATATTATTAGAAAATTATGTTATTACAAGAAATAATCAATGAGTAAAAGACAGAATCCAGAAAACTAAAAGTAGGAAGCAAACAAGTGATGAATTGGCAACAAAAGCTAATAAATAACATCATATAAAATGACAAGGACGATTCAGAGCCATCAAATATTCCCAAAATAAATGCTATTTATATTTATCATCTTCTCATGTGTTTTCTGTAAAGTGCAGATCAATACTGCAAAAAATAGTTGGGACCATACGACACTTTGAGCACAATATTAATACATGCACGAACACAATTCAGAGCTCCAAATGCCTCAGATATATCTACTCCAGTTTTGTGGGACCCTCTAATTGTCCTATTCAGAAACGCACATTTTATAAATTCTTTGTAAGGTTTTTGAAATACAATTGACGACAATACAATGAATCAAATGGGGTAAAAATAATACTATATGGGAATTTTAAAACAACCATTGAATAATTTAACCAACAAAGTTGGAAGGACCGTTGGTTAGTGAATTTATGAGTCAATGGAAATATTTTTATTTATATACACAAGTAAAAAGTATTGATAATTATTATTATATATATATATGTATATATATATATATATTTATATTTAAGCTAAATATTGATGCCTTAATATCGTATTCAGTTTTGCTGCCCGAGACAGGCATCTGATCAGGTCACATCTTTATTTCTGGTCAACACTTAAAACAGCTAATATCTATGTGGAACCCATCTCCACTATTATTTTACCAAAATATTATCTTTTATTTTTTGGGGCCAATATTTTTTCACGAAAAAAATTGTCACAAGGTTCATAAATTTATTTATTTTTGGAAAAGATAACGTCAATGGATTTAAAAGTTGACTACAAACACAGCAATGTCCAGAACATAAAACGCATTAACAATCTATTAATCCTAAAAAAATTATATTTGTCTTATTCATGTATATTTTCTAAATCACCTTACGTATCACAGAACTTGTTTTTTTAAAACGGGTTGATCCGAGATCCATAAAAAATAGCACTGTCTCATAATATTCAAAATTACTTATTTTAATTTCAATTGATAAAAAAAATAATTTATTCACAATATTACAGGTATTATCATGCAAAAGAACATCATCAAACAACCGTGAAAAAATATAATAAATCAAAACTCCCTATGTTTTTCATTTAACAAAAACTTCATAAAAATGGAAAGACGAAAGTGATCAATTTAAAAGGAAACAAAACTGAAAGCTCATAATATCCGGAGAGATAAAAGGAAAGAAGAGAAAGAAATATATCAAATATGGGTCAGTGAGATTTGTCGATTGACATTACGCATTCTAAACACAGACTGAAATAGAGAATCTCGTTGCAAATGAAGAAGAAGAAGAAGAAGAAGAAGAAGAGATTTGGATGATATTATTACCGTTAATCCAGTTTTTGAGGGGTTGAAAATGGTATCCGGTTCTGTGAACATTCTTCACATCAACAGCAGACACAGATTCTAACTCTCTGTGCACTTTGTGAGAAGCTTCGACGCCATTGTTGAATGATATTATTGCTAAACAACAAAGAAGAAGACCAAGAAAAGTCACGGAGGACTTCATTTCTAGAGAGAGAAGAAGAGGGAAAGAGAAAGAAGATTTAATGTGAAGAATGGAGGAATAGATCAGTAGGTATTTATAGGGTATGTTTGGAAGGGACTACGTGGGATTGCAGAAATCTTATTATTGAAATTCTAAATTTTATTGTAGAAATAAATAGTTAGATGTATGTTTATTTAAAAATTTAGTAGTATAAAAAATCCTGAATTTTATAGGGTAAAGATGAGTTGATGTAATATTTTATTATTATAAAAAAAATAAATTGATTGATATTTTATTTTAAAAAGTGTATCTACTAATGACTAGATGACTATAATATATATTCATTGATTTTTTGAATTTCTTATCTAGACTTCAATATAAATATATATATTACTAAGATTTTGGAATTTAAAACCTGCCATATTAATCCCGTGCATACATAAGTCATAGGGAACGAGTCATGGGGGATGGGGTTAAGCATTGGATTGATAAAAAAGTCAATGGATGTTACAATATAATTTATTTCTTGTTAAATGGACTATTTTAAGTAAGAACAAAAAATATATAGTATTTTATAGTTGCCACACTTTTCCAAATAAATAAGTGGGTAAAATTGTAATTTTCCTACTATAATTTACGCTTCATCCATTTTTTTACCATTAATTTTATATATTTCAATTTTAATTATTTTACTATCACTTTATAAGTTTTTTAGTTCGATTTTATCTATGTAAATTTTGGAGTTGCAGATGTGAATATTTTCAATTTCCACATTCACGTAGGCAAAATTTGATATCTTGAACAAAATCAAATTATAATAGATAATTAGAAAACTAAATTTAGAATACATAACATCGACAATAAAAAAGTGTAACGGTCCAATTTACTAAATTCAGATATTTCCTAAATAATTGTTTGTGTAATTTTGTACTGTTGAAATATTAATAATCTTATATGAAATTATTTTTATGATTTAGATTAATCATATAAATGAATTACCTTGATAGTTGATGAAATAATATTTGTTTATACATTTTTAACAACGTAGTGGGATCCTGATCACATTATAAGTTAATAACTGCTGCTAAGATTATCATGTGAGGTGATCTCAATCTCCAAAATGTTAGTCATTTATATGTTCCAAAAGAATAAACATTTCATATATATATATATATATATATATATATTATTTACATTCTATTTTGTCATTCACATAAACTGGTGAGAATGCCTCACTTATATAAGAGTTTATTACTTTTTTTGCCCCATAATTTAAGGGGTCTGGTAATTTCGAATTTTAATTTTTCGGGCTGGCAATTGAGAACTTTATCTTTCCGGGCTTTGCGAATTTTGCCCAATTTGAGCCCGAATTGCTTAATTGGACCCAAATCGCACGTGAAGTCGCAAAATTGAGCAATTCGGGCCAATTTTGCTGAGTTGACATTTTTTTTCCCTTGTGGCATTTATTTTTATATTATTCTCATCCCTAAAATTCCATATCATCCGCCACATCATTTAAATGCATTAAAAAAATAAAAAACATTAAAAAAAGGAATATAATTAAAATAAAAAATCAAAAAACACAAAATACAAATCCATTTTAAACCAAAAAACCAAAAACCACAAAATACAAAATACAAATCCATTTATTTATTTTTTGAATTAAAAAAAATCAAAAAAAAATAATGGATTTCATCTTCTTCTTCATCAACTCTCCACCGCCACCCCACCCATCACCATCGCACCATCCACCACCGCTGCACCACCCACCAGGAGAGCTATACGCACCACCGGATCCAAAAGGCGGAGGAGCAGGTCCGCTGCCTCCAGAAGGAGAACAAATTGAAGTGCGCTGGTTCTGGTTTTCAGGCGAACAATTGGCGTGCTTCAAGGGACGGTTTTTCTTCAATTAGTTTAGGGTTTTGAGTTATTATATATAGACGCATATATAGCTCTCAAATTACTTCTTAATTCTGTTGTATTTCCAGTTGATTAGGGTTCTTAGCGAGTTATAAACTCTAATTTGCGTCTGATTCAATTCTGCATTCTCTGTACGTTAATTCTTGAAATTAGTTGAGGGATTTTGATCCTAAAGTGGACGTAGACTCTGTGAAGTCGAACCACTATAACTCTTGTGCGTTGTGTGATGTTTCTTGAGTTCTCCTTTTTCATTTTTTATTTGGGGTTTTCTGCTGTGATTTAGTTTCTAATCTGAGTGATTCCAATAGCATCCGTGGGGTGAGGAATTGGAGGGGTTTCCGTGGGGCCTGGTGGACAGTCCTGTTGGGTTCGGCAGAGAGTGTAGCGGCGGCGGCAGCGATGTTGGCTGGGTTTGGCGGAGGCGGCGATTATTTTATTTTTTGGGTTTTGTATTTTGTATTTTGTATTTTTGGTTTAAAATGGATTTGTATTTTGTGTTTTTTGGTTTTTTATTTTAATTCTATCCATTTTTTTAATGTTTTTTTTTAATGCATTTAAATGATGTGGTGGATGATATGAAATTTTTGGGATGAAAATAATATAAAAATAAATGCCACAAGGGAAAAAAAATGCCAACTCAGCAAAATTGGCTCGAATTGTTCAATTTCGCGACCTCACGTGCGATTTGGGCCCAATTAAGCAATTCAGGCTCAAATTGGGCAAAATTCGCGAAGCCCGAAAAGATAAAGTCTTAAATTGCCAGCCCGAAAAATTAAAGTTTGAAATTGCCAGACCCCCTAAATTATGGGGCAAAAAAAGTAATAAACTCCTTATATAATTTCATATGATACAATTCAAACAAAATTTTAAAAATCAATTTTTATATTTTAGATTATGGATTGTGAGTTCACGGCCCATTTTATAGAAATATACGTAATTATGAAATAGTGTTACTGGAGTCTTAACTCTTTACTATTAATGTTTTACACCTTCATATTATGGAGCAGAAAAAGAAACAAGAAAAACACCAATTGATTTGTAATTTTGTATTAATCACATGACTAAATTAATGCTCAGCATTCGTCACATCTAATCTGCTTTTTTTTTTTTTTTTTTTAAATTATGCTTTAAATGTGCTAATTAATTGCCTGACTATATGCGTGCCATTTTAAAACCAATAATCCTGATATATATAGTTGATAAAATAATTCAAGTATCTGATAATTCATCTTTAATAATTTTTGGAACTTAATCATATTATATAAGTTAATAGCTGCTAAGATTATAAGGTAAGGTGATCTCAAATATTTTGGTGACTACATTTTTCAAAAGAGAAAACTTCATATTTGTAATATATGTACATAATAATAATAATAATAATAATGAAAATAATAGTAATAATAAATTATTATTATTATTATTATTATTATTATTATTATTATTATTATTATTCCACCATATCTGATTAGGTGTTTTTGAAAGCTTCAAATATGCTAATTAAATATCTTACCACGTGTTTCCACTTTTAAATAACAATAATTCTATTTGTTGATACATACCATTTCAATAATTTTTGGGAATCGGATCATATTATTATAAGTATATAAGAGCAAAAACAAAAAAAAAAAAAACTGACCCCAGTTTCTTTTCTATTTAATAAATAGCTAGCTAGCTAGCCCGATATTAATAATTAGACAAAATTGAAATAATGGCACATTATTCACCACAAATAATTAGCTCTTTTTGAAAGCTTAATTAAATGTCTTACTATTTGTTGACATTTGAAGGATCTATGGACGTTGCACTTTCAAATTTGAGATTTTATATATACGTTGCTTCTTGCGCCTATGATAATTTTTTTTTTCTTAAATTAGATTTTTATTAAATTAAACTTAGTATACTTTTAAGGATATGATATTATCGTTGTAAATTTAAACCATTTCTTTGACCATTCCTACTTATTGTTATGTATATTATTCTATTTTGATTTTTATTGCATTCAACTGAATTTATTTATTTAATTTATATATATAATATAATATATTGACTATTATCTTTAATTTCTATCATTACACACATACCATAACTTCCGATCGATTTTCAGAATACTTGAAAAAAGTAAATCTTATATGAAATGGTCTCGCACTTAAACTTTATATAAAACAAAATTCATATGAATTAATAAACCATATGAATTAATAAACCCCCTATACCAAACTAGTTTTTCTCTATTCATCTCGTATGTCGTCGTAACACCCTTAATTCTAAATTTTGAAAAAAGACTTTTCATGTCATTTCCATTTATGTTCAATTCGGATTCTACTGTTGTTCCTTTTTACTTCTGCACCTTTTCCTTGAAATGAGAAAAAAGATAGTACACTTGAATTGTACTATTTACGTACTTATTGCTTTTCAAAATCACGATCAATATTGATCTTATATAAAATTATATAAAACTTTTGTCTCACATATGTGAAACTGTCTCATATAATTTTTTGCATCCTAAAAATTACCTGATTCCCTGATTTGGTGCCCAATTTTTTTTTGACACACCTAAGATCATCATGTTAGTTTATTTAAAATCAATCATAATATTTTTCTATACTATTTGAATTCATCTGTAGTTGAGCTTTGTATTACTTTTAAAAGTTAAGAAATATCACTTTATACGACTAAAATGAAGTTTTAATTTGTGCAGTCTATTATCTAATTAATTTTATTTTAATTTTATTAAGAACAATTATATTTCCTTTTCTAATTATTTTCTTATATTCAATTATTTAAAATTATTTAAATTACACAATTATCAGGTTACATGAATGATCATAAGAAGTCGGGTATCCAAAATTTTCGGAATGTTTTGGGTTAGAAAATTAGATGCCTGAAAAATTGATAACGTGAATCCAAAACTCGAGATACCCGATCCGATGTCCATAGGGTGTCATATATATACCCTATTGTATTGTTGGAAAATTGATGAATTAGCTATAATTATGACTATTAATAAAAAATATGATAAATAAAAAAAATGCAAAAGTTACAATAAAATAGTGTGCAGTACTATAGATTAACTACTATTTCTCAATAACTCACATGTTAGCCTTTATAAGCCTAATAACTCAAGTTAATTAACTCAATGAGAAAACAATGATTTTTTTAATCACTGTTCATATATTAACTACTCAATTTCTGGCTGTGATGATCAATCGATTTAGACTGCTAAAAGACAATAGATTTTTAGTTGACTACAAAATTAAAATTATTCATTGAATTCTCAATACTCTTGGATTAATCAATACTAGTAGTGTACCGTGCGTTGTACGATTTTCTAAATAAGATATAATTAATAATTTTATAATTATAATAACATAATGTAAATATATAATATATAAATATATAGATAAGTCAAACAAATAAATTGAAAAATCTACATTTGAAATAAAAATGAGATAAATAAAATGTTAATTTTGATCAAATTTTGTACAACCACTAAATACTTAAAAATCACATAAATTAAATTTAGTAGTGAAAAAATAAAAATAAATTGAATCCTATAGATATAATATGCTATGTGTATTGAAAACGATAGAAATTTAATTTAAGAATAAATTTTTTAACTCCCACACTTTAGTCTATAACCGTAACTACCCCAAATCAATTAAAAAAATATTCAAATGCACTAATATATTATATTTGATAAATTTCTATATAAATATTAAATTGAATATTATAATAAGTGGTAAGTTTGATATGTAATGCATTAAAAATGAATTTTTTTCAAAATGAAAAAGTTATTAAATTTAAAGTTATTGTTTATTAAAAAACTCACATCTCCCCACTTAGCACAATCGTAATTACAAATTCAAAATAAAAAGAATGTCAATAAACAAAAATATAAATAAAAATAATATATTTAATTTATTATGCATTAAGACGAATTTTATTAGAAGCTATTTATTTTGAAATTATGATTGAAAAATGCACACCCCATCCCTGATGACCAACATCCATCAAAATTATAAATATTGAATAAAATAACAACAAACAAAATTTCAAATAAAAAGGATAAATATGAGACATATGCATTAAGACAAATTTCAAATTAAGTTGTTTAATTTGAGATTCTTTATTTAATTTAATTATTTATATTTTTATTAAGTAAATTTTTTATAATACATTTCTATTTATTTTTTTAATTTCTAGACTTTAATATAAATTTACAATAACTTAAAGTTACACAATTATTTAAAGTAAATAAAAATTGTTTAAATCCACAAATCGTACTTTTCATTTTCTTTATATATACAATATGAATATCAAATTAAAAATCATTAAAAGTGATTATATGTTATAAATGAATTTGAAATGTAGTTATTATACTTAAAATATTTGGTGAAAAATATTAATATTCAATAAATGCAATGTGAAATGTAATAAATGATATTTTTTATAATAGAAAGTTAAAATGGACGGAAAAATACCTTTGATATTTTTGACAGATTATTCTGCTTTTGTATATATATATATAGATAGATTATACATTTTTTAATTGATTGAGGCATATCATTAAATTAGGAATTTATTACTTAAACTAGTACACCCCCTCCCCGAGTCATATCATATTCATCTACGAAAATGAATAATTAATTAATTTTTTTAGCAAAACTTATATGTTAATTAAAATTTAAAATGAATAATAAAAATAAGAAGTGTGGAATTTTTTTATATTTATAGTATTCTATAATTTGAATTTCGAAATGGCAATTGGTCAAAATATAATTTTAAATTTTCTGGAACATCTTTTCATTTTTGCTGAAGAAGAAATAATTTAGGAATTTATATAAAAAAAAAAAAGAAAAGCATGCGTAAAAAATTAGCTTTAAAAAACATTTACTTAAGTATAGGATGATGTTATACTCACTTAGACATGCACGTTTATATATATATACTTTTTTTTTTTTTATTATGCAAAAGTAAGTTTTTAGTCCTCCCAATGCTATCAACTTAGATTTTTATTCATTTACCAATCTACTTTTTTCTATTTTATTCCTTTAAGTTTAGAAATTTTTTGAATTTTAGTCCAAACTACATGTTATATTCCTATAACAAGTCAAGTGATCTGTTATGGTTCATTTGACATCCAAATTTATATATTGACATTTTCTTGTTCTTTTTTATCTACTTGGTGACTATTGAATTTCAAATAATTCTAAAAATAAAAGGTTAGAATAACAACAATAATGATAATATAGTTATGTGTTTTATTTTTATTTTTAAAAATAAGGGTTAATTTCAATTTTATTTATGTGTGTAGGGCATTTTCTATTTTTTGACAACCAAATATCCATTTTCCAATTATGGTCATCTATATTTTAATTTTTTCCAATTTCAGTCCAATTTTGATGAGAATTTTCAAAATTGCTGACATGACCGACAAGAATTCCTACATATGGGACAGCCAAATTCCAACAATCACATCAACGATTTTGAATATTTTGACCAAAATTAAACTAAAATTGAGAACAATTAAAATATATAGGGATAATTAAAAAATGGATATTAGTTGTCAAAAAAATGATAAATACATTACATACAAGATCAAAATTGATATTACCAAAAAAATAACATGTAGACATTGTTTATTTATCTACTGCTGAATTAATACAATTTTTATTTATTAATGAGTTTCAATAATTATTTTAAATATGTTTTTATATAATATATAGTTTGGACGTCAAATAAACAAATAATAAATCATTTGGATCTATTATTGTAGGTGATCCGACTACCAATCAATAGTTTTTAAAATTATAGTGTTAAAATTAATATACATGTATGAAACAAAAATTCTAATAAGTCAAAGTTGAATGTTTACAAAAAAAATTCCCTGCACATCGAAATCGAAAAGTGCATTAAAATACAAGTTCAAATAAAAAACCAAAGTCGAGCCGCCTTAGTTAATGGGAAAGTTATAATCACATGATCATGTACCATCTCCATCAAAGAAGGCTTTAAATTAACATATGATACAACATGGAAATTAATTATCTAGAAAGTTGTGATATATATATATATATATATATATATATATATATATATATATATGGAAAATATTATTTTATCTACCGTAGACAACTCTTATTATAACTTCCGATATTATTCCCTTGTTATATGACTTTTTTTTTAATATATATATTGGATATCCGATATATTCACAGTAAATACATATTAATATTTTCATAAGGAGTTATGCAGCAATTAGTAGGGCTGATATAATATATGTATATGTATATTTTTATATATGACTGAGAACGCTCCTAATGCATTAATTAGCAGCTAATTATTGATAATCATGTTCACTTATTTTTGGTGACATTGTTTAGATTCTTTTATTTTTAACAAATGAGATAATATATATATAGTTTTGATCTTATCCACCTGAAGAATGCGCATCGTGCGTACTTTTTTAAGATTTTTTTTTTTGGTTTTTTATATTTTATATTATATATAGAATCTTTTTTCACACTACCACTTCACTCATAATCCCTCATCAACATAGACATTTTTAACAATTTGCATTTCATACATCAATCATACACCTTCTATCGTTGAGTTTCTTATGAATCAATATACTTATAATGTATAATCGTTTTTTACGTATTGTGATTTTCTTTTTTTACTCAGCTCCATATTCTTTTCTACATAATTTCTTTTCCTTTCATTTTTTCTTATTTTATTCAATTTCTAAATAAATCATCTCAATATACGTATGTTCATCTCATTTTTTAATAGTTTTTTTTTCTTCTTATTCATCTCAATTTCTTTCTTATGCTATATCATTCTTTTTTATTTTATCCTATTTTTAATTTTTTTTTCATCTCAATAATCCCAATAAGTAGATAAGTATCTCAAAACAAAACAATACTGTATTAATACATAACAACAAAATTGTTAACCTATTAAACTTGAATAGATTATAGGAATACACTTTTTAATAGGTGTTGTAGGATCACAATTAAGTTCATTGATTTATAAAAGTTTTACCACATGTATTGAATAATGAATCACTGTATTCATTTTGGATAGTAGCATGTTATAAATAATTAGACGTTTTTAAGCTATAATGGATTTAAAATTCCTTTAATACAAATCGATTAATCTTTTTTATTTTATTTATTTTAAAATCCTTTTCTCAAAACATAATATGAGAGAAGCATCAATCCGTTATGGTCCAATTTTTACCCACCAGATCTTGAATCCAAAGTTGTCTCCATCTTTCTCAAAATATTGTATGTTTAATTTTACGGAATAGGATAGTTTGTAATTGATTAGTGGTCTCTATTAAAGTCTACGTCGGATTTCTATTATATTTGATATTATATCTTAAATTTTATAATATTTAAAGAACGTGATGAGTTAATTAATAATATTATTTCATACCTGTAATATTTGGTGATTACTTAAAAATAAAAGATATAATATCAAATATAATAGAAGATTTTATGTAATTAAAGAGAGGTCTGAGGTTGAATCAATAAAATATATATATATATATATATATATATTATCTCATTTGTTAAAAATAAAAGAATTTAAACAATGTCACCAAAAATAAGTGAACATGATTATCATATCGTAATTAGCTCCTAATTAATGCATTAGGAGTGTTCTCAAACATATAAAAAAAAATACATATACATATATTATATCAGTCCTGCTGGCTGTCAGCAACACAACCCTCTATGAAAATATTAATATGTGTCTACTGTCGATATATCGAATATCCAACATATATATAATTTTTTTTTCATATAATAAGAGAATATAATCATTAGACGTTATCGATAGTTATAATAGATAAAATAGTATTTTCCATATATATATATATATATTCACTAATTTCTTTTAACTACGCCCGCAAGTGTACGATGTGAATTGTAGGAGTGGTGAGCAAGGTCGATCCCACAGAGACTATCTATCTAGGCACTAATTAACTACTCAAATCCGGTTCTCACTTTTATCTAGGTAAATCAAATTTCATCAATTTCAGATTAATTAAATAGAAACAATAATTACGTAAATAAATTAACTCAAAAATCACAGAGATATAAAACAGGTTTTAGGACATGCTTTCATCTAATTCTCATCAAGATATCACTTTAATCAATCCAAGTTCATTAACCCATCACTTTAATCATTCCAAGTTCATTAACCCATCATCCTATATGAGCAATCACACATATCAATTAATAGCTCTCCCGAGTCAATTAATCAGTTGATTATTATGCATCCCTACTCTATCGGATAGAAACACAACTCCCAAAAGTACTCAAGATTGATATCTCATCACATAAATTCCTTAATCTCCCGATCTAAATATCTTTATGTGTTATGTGTTTATTCTTCCATAATTAAATCTCATCTCCCGACTTTTGATTCAATTATTAAAACATGCTCAATTATCGGCCAAATAATCAAACAAACAATCAATTCATAAACACACAAATAAGATGAAAGATTATGAACATTGAATTAAATTAAAGATCCATCAAAAGTCGAATTAGATTACTAACAAGCCCTAGAAACCCTAGAAAATTAGCTAGACATGATTATCGTCAAATTCATAGATAAGATTGAAAATATCATATCTAATAACTAATAAGAGAGGAAAGATTAAAACTCGTGTTGACGACGATCTTCCGATTCTTCCGTCTCTTCGATCCTCCTTCTCCTTCGTCTCTCTCTCTCTCTATGTGTATCTCTGTATTTTCTTTGCCAAAATCCCCCTTTTTTGTTTCTTGGGGTCTTTTATATTAATCCAAGAATGAGACTTCGCCAAAATAACTGAAATCGCTGGGAGCCCGGGCACGGTCGTGCCCCATCATACAGTCTCTGAGTGCCATCGAGCACAGTCGACCGTGCTATTTAGCACGGTCGTGCTCCGTCTTTCCTCTTTGAGCACGGTCTGACCGTGCTATTAAGCACGGTCGTGCTCTCCTTCTTGGCCATTTCGCTCGAAACTTGCACTTTTTTTCGTTAAAATCATGAAACTAAACGCAAACTCGTTAAATGCATCTTATATACGAATAATCTCAATAATCACCGGAAAAACGTAGCCAACACATTCAAATAAATATATAAACATACGCAAAAATAGGTGAAAATTGACACTTATCAATATATATCACAACTTTCTAGATAATTAATTTCCATGTTCTATCATATGTTAATTTAAAGCCTTCTTTGATGGAGATAGTACATGATCATGTAATTATAACTTTCCCATTACCTAAGGCTCGACTTTGGTTTTTTATTTGAACTTGTATTTTAATGCACTTTGCGATTTCGATGTGCAGGGAATTTTTTATTTTTTTGTAAACATCCAACTTTGACTTATTAGGATTTTTGTATTATTCATCTATATTAATTTTAACTCTATAATTTTAAAAACTTTTGATTAGTAGTCGGATCACCTACAATAATAGATCCAAATAATTTATTATTTGTTTATTTGACGTGCAAACTATATATTATATAAAAATATATTTAAAATAATTATTGAAACTCATTAATAAATAAATATTGTATTAATTCAACAGTAGATAAATAAACAATGTCTACATGTTATTTTTTTTGATAATATCAATTTTGATTTTATATGTAATGTGTTTTTCACAACTAAATATCCATTTTTCAATTATCTCTTTATATTTTAATTTTTTTCAATTTTAATTTAATTTTGGTTGAAATCTTCAAAATGGTTGATGTGATCATTGGAATTTGGCTGTCTCATATGTAGGAATTCTTGTTGGTCATGTCAATAATTTTAAAAATTCTTATCAAAATTGGACTTACATGGTGGTGATTATTGAATTTCAAATAATTCTAAAAATAAACGGAAACAAGTTTTAAATAATTCTTGACAGATTTGCGTTAAACGATACTCTTAATCGACTTACATCAATATATATATATATAGAGAAGTGAATAAAAATAATCTAGTAATTCACTCAATGCAGAGTTGAACTTCAACTAAAAAAATTAAATTTGATGAAGTGCTAAGCTAAAATTGTACATATTTACATGGTAGTGAAAAATACTTTCTTCCTTTTCCTTTCTTTTGAAGTAAGAACTATTTTTTTCTTTTGTTTTTTGAAGTAGAAAATTAAAGACTTGTTTTTCCCGAAGAAATAGGAGTTTGTAAACTTGTATTAAATTAATTAATCAAAAAGTCGACTGTAATTCAAGGAGATTCTCGAATTCTCAATTGAATAGTAAATGTCCAATATTGGATAAATTATAGTTTGTTATTGGAGTTATCAAAACGGTTTAGACTTGTTAGGCCAAATCATCCCATCCCATCAGAACGCTGAGATGAGTGAATAATTAGTAGCAATGAAAAAACAGGTCTAAGTGGATTGATCGTCTATATTATTTTTTAGATGAAAAATGAATAATGATGATAAAAATTATAATCAGCTAAGGTAATGATTCATAGAAAAATGCTATAAGTTATTTATTAATAGGGATTAAGAAATTTTAATACAAGAACTATTCAAAACTTGTTTCTGTTTAGGATAAATTTCATAACAAAACTCAATTTATAGATTAGTTCTCAATTCTGAACCCAAATTTTAAAATTTCTTAATATGAGACTCAATTTAATATTTTTTCTCAATTTAAGGATTGAAATTTAGATTGAGTTCTCAATTCAAGATAAAATTTTATTTATTTATTTATTTATATTTCAATATGTGTATATATATTTTGGATAGATTAAGACAAGTTAGTGTGCTTTAAGAACAATTTTCATCCAACTTATCTTAATTTATATGAAAAAAAAAAATATATATATATAATTAATTTAATTCATAAAATATAAAATTGGTTAAATTAAAATCGATTTTCTATACTTTTATTCATAAAATTAAGAAAATAAAGGAATCTTAATTTATTGAATTGCATTTATTATATATATAAAAATTAATACAAGTCGGATGAAGATAATTCATAAATTGCACAAACTTGTCTTAATTTATCTAAACAATATATACATATTAAAATATAAATAAATTATAAATATAAATAAAATGAAAAAGAAATGAAATTTTATCTTGAATTGAGAATTCAATCTAATTTTCAAGCCTTAAATTGAGAAAAAATGTAAAACTGAATTCCCTTATTGAGAAACTTTAAAATGTGGGTTTAGAATTGAAAACTAATTTATAAATTGGGTCTTATTATGAAATTTATCCTTTCGTTTTATTATATACAATCGAAAACACATATGTCTTAATAAAATATGTGTATATATATGTATATAAATATTACTTATATACCTTTTTTTTTTCCTTTTCTAAAGTAAAAAAATAAAATAAAATTATAGTGGATCGGCCTACCTAACTCACAGCCCACCAATTGATTGGGCTAGGTTAGGATTTTAGAGCCCACCACAAAAACCCGCCCCACTCCACCTCATCAAATGATGAGTTATACTAGATTGTAGGTCGATCTACCCCACCTACCTCTGCTGACAACTTATTTGTATTCATAAATCATTTATTAAAAATAAATAGTTCTGCTATTCTATCCAATGTAGATACATTAATATAGTGGGCTAGGTTAGGATTTTAGAGCCCACCACAAAAACCCGCCCCACTCCACCTCATCAAATGATGGGTTATACTAGATTGTAGGCCGATCTATCCCACCTACCTCTGCTGACAACTTATTTGTATTCATAAATCATTTATTAAAAATAAATAGTTCTGTTATTCTATCCAATGTAGATACATTAATATAGTGGGCTAGGTTAGGATTTTAGAGCCCACCACAAAAACCCGCCCCACTCCACCTCATCAAATGATGGGTTATACTAGATTGTAGGCCGATCTACCCCACCTACCTCTGCTGACAACTTATTTGTATTCATAAATCATTTATTAAAAATAAATAGTTCTGTTATTCTATCCAATGTAGATACATTAATATGTGCCAACGGTTGATGTATCAAAAATTTATATTTTAGTATTTTCCTAAAACTAAAATACACGATGTAAAAGCCTAATTATTTTGTTAATGGTTGTCATTACCATGTTTTGACTTTCATAAATAGGGCATATCCACATTGTACTAAAAAGACCCAAAACATGAAAATTGCTAAATTTGTCAAAAAGGACAAGCTAATACCTTTGTTATTGAATTAATTTATTACAGAAAGTTGATGAGAGAAACACATGGTTCTTTTTTATTCTATCAAATAGTGTTTTAGTGGGGGAAAAAGGGATGGGGAAATCTAAAATGGTATGATATGATCTCCTTGATATGCTTTATTGTTCTTATCTGTTGCAGTTGACTATCCGTAATGAGTATATTCTATAGTTGAATATATTTAATTTGATCCTTACACGTAATATACACTACAATAATTAATACACGAGATTTGTCATATAATGTAATAATCCTTTCGAAAAAGGAAAAAAAAAAAACAACGTTAAAAAATTCTTTAAAAACATTATGCTTTCAAAATTGAAGTTAGTAGTCATAAAGCTTAAACTGAATGAATTTTATATTCGATAAAGATGGAAGAGTAAAAGATGAACTCAATTAAATTACACTATTTCCTATTTCAATTAAGTGTTATTCTAAATTTTTTAACATAAATTAAAATATATAAAACAAATATAATTTTTAACTAATCAATGAATATATTTACGATTCAAAATTGAAAAGAGGATCAAATTAATTGCATAAAAAATTATATCAAATTCATAAAATTTAGTTAAGAAATATCAATAACTATAATTAAAATTACATAAAAATATAAAATAATATTTAATTGAAAATAAAATTTGATCTCTAAAACTAGACATAATTATTGATATCGGAAGGAGTATTATTCTTTAGATCTATCTCAATGCCAAGTTCCAAACCGATCAATTCACATATCTCTCTATATGAAATCATAGCTAACAATTTTATTTATCCCAAAAATAGTAAAACACTTTTTTTTAGCTAAAAAAAAAGAATATGATTGGGATGCAAAATATACGAACCGTTCTATTGAAAATAACTATATCCAAGAAATCAGTATAATCACTTCATCTCAAAAAAAAAAAAAAAAAAGAAAAAAAAAAGAATCAAGATTCTCAATTGACTTGAAACTATATGAAAACCTACAGTCAAATCGAATTAATAAAAAATTAGAGTTAATTTGCAGTATGTATTATTTATTATAATTTTTTTTTTCAGATTGCTCATGTGATATACAATGTTATCTCCAACGGAATTTTTGTCAATTCCAATTAAGAACAAGGGACAAATTATTATTTTGACCTGTAACAAATTATATATCCTTACTGTCCTCCCCACCAGCATGGAAATTCTTGAATCCATGGATATAAAAAAAAAAAAAAACATTTATCATTGAGATGTAAGAGTAGATCATAATTCCTCATGTTAGATCACGAAACTTATTTTAGATCACAAAACTCAAATAAAATCATGGAACTCATGAAATATATGAAAGTTCGGGTTAGATCACCAAATTCATGTTAGATCGTGAAGCTCAACACATTTATAGCATTTAAAGAAAAAAAAAGATAAAAAACTTCTTTTTTTTTTTTTTCTATTTTATGGAGTGAATAAAAAATCTCTTTTAATATTATAATTATTGGTTAGAAAGATTTTTCATAGGAAAAACTCTTTAACTCACACTGAGTCATAAGAACACACTTTCGTATGGACTATAAAAATGTTGCAAACTGTTAATTGTGTGATTATTTTATTTCAAAATGATAGAAATGTCATTAGAAATAACATGTGCAAACACACTATATCTATTCGACAGGAAATATTTAAATAAAACGTGTTTATGCTGCCATCGGAAAAATCTACATACTATAGTGGAACAAAATTTGTTGAGATTATAATAATAATTTTTTTTATTATTACAGGATTATATTACAAGTAAAAAAGAAAAGAAAAACTATCTTAAAACTATCTTAATGAAATGCGTGCATTGATGAAGGGTTTTATCAAGAAAATAATTAAAAAATAGAAGCAAAAGACATAATCCTAACTCGTACTACAAGTTTCTAGAAATGGTTAATAGGAACAAAGTCGGAAATTCTATCATAACATGCATTTGAGTACTATACTTATCATCCAATTTATGATTAAGTGTTACATGCATCTTAAAAGATGAATGATTATTTCTTTAATAAGAATTTTGTCAAAACATATATAGAATTAACCGTTCATCTAGTCGAAAGAGTTGTTTAGGTATGTATATATGCCTCTTATTATTCTCCCACTTCACATCATATAGAATTGAATAGAATAACATGAGTAATTGATTAATTAAATAATCTTTTTTTTGTCTGATCCAATTGTGACATATTATTAGGTATCATACTTTGCAGTTAAGGTTGCAACATGGCATGCCTAAAACTATGCAACCTGCCTACCCATTATATTCTTACATCTAAAAGTTGACTTCCACTATACTCACTTCTCCTCCCAAAATAGCATTCTTGTTAATGGGCCATCTGCTAAGTAGGCTTCTAAAATTAAGGTCACTATGTCACCAATGTATGTGGACATTAATGCATTTTCTATGATTGAAAGCTCTATTTTCAATTACCAATATACCATAATAAAGTTTAAAATGAAAGATCTATATGTGGTCTAACTTTGAAATGATGAAATTATTTGAAATAAAGGATCTTATTTGTATTTTGAAGATAATAAGATTTTTCACTCATTTTTATTTTATTTTCTGATTCTATTTTTCTTTCTCTCTTCATTATCTGATTCGAACTTAATCATCAGATGCATCTTTGCTTTGTAGGACATACTTATAGTTTGAACGTTCAAATTAGTAATTTCATTTAAAATTGCAATTTTCTCTAGAAATTTCCTAATGTTAATAGTCAATTCAACGTAAATTGCAATTTTCGATCATTACCTTCACATGGTACAATTTTCAAGAGTTACGAAACTCAATTTGCCACCATCTAAAGTTATGGGATCGAAAAATTAACAACTCAACACAATTTGATAAAAAAAAAAATACAAATTTTTCTCAAGATTAATATTCACTGTTCGCGTTTGTTATAAAACCATATAGCAATTTCTCAAGATGTATGAGTTGCAGATTAATATTTTTTCTCAAGATTAATACTTCAATTCTTTAATGATATAGCTATTTCAAATAATTATATAAAACCATCAAAATGTATGTTATATCACTCATTTAAGTGACCACAAAAGGAACCTACATTCACATTTATGTTTATATAAACTTATGTAAATATAAAGTAAGACTTTATGAAACAATCTTATAAAATTTAGATTCATAAAAAATATCAATCTGCAACTCATAATCCATAAAATCAATATGACAACATACGTGAGACAGTCTAACTCAGATATATGAGATGGTTCAACTCAAAGGAACCCCACTCTTTGAAAAAACCCATCATCGATTATGAGAACCAATACTAGGTATACATGACATCAAATTAGGAATTAGAAAGATTGTGGCAAGTCTAATTGACATATGATATTGGAAAGGGACAAAGTTGGATTCTCTTTCTACATGTTTCCATCTTTTGTCACAATCATTGTGTTTTTGTTGTATTTAGGAAAGTAATTTATTGAATGGAATTAAGAATCATGGATGGACACATTCACACTATCTCAAATATCAAAATTCAATGGAATTGTAGAAACATTGTATAAGTCGTGGGATGCGCATGTTCACAACGGCTTATTTAGGGAAAAAAAATTAGACTTCACTTTTCTCGCACCTCTAATATATAAATAAATTGAATCAACTGAAAATATTATGGTTCAAATATTTTTGAAATGTTACCAAACTTAAAAAAAGTTATTTGTATTAATTTGTCATCACGTAATCAAGTTGAATAAAACTTGATTGATTTTTAATTATGTGGAATTAATTTCACTAGCAATGTTAAAAAAAAAAAAAATCAGATGAAACACTATGAGCATAAACAGTTTAAGATTGGAAATAAGAATTTATTGGAAAAATAAGTTAGGGTCTACTTTAATTTATGTAAATGACAAAACATCTTATTTTGAAAACATGTATACTAAAACTTTTGTCAAACATTTTAAGTGATCTTATAAACTTAATTTCAAATGCCATAAAAAATTATTTTAAATAACTTTTCATAATTAATCTCCTAAAAAATAAACTTTAGCTACATAAGGTGTCAGAGGTGATCTTTTACCTTTCACTAATATTATTAATATTTATTTATTCAAATGTTGGGCCTTTCACTGTTTTATGAAAGCAAATTAAACTTAAAAGATGGTATTTTTTCCAATGATATGTCTCTTTCTCTTAAACTAAATGTCATTGCATGTTTTTTTTTTTTTTTTTCCATTTCCTTATAATAATAATAATAATATTAATATTATTATTATTATTCTTATTATTAAACTAAATGTCATTGCATGTTTTTTTTTTCCATTTCCATCTAATAATAATAATAATAATAATAATAATAATAATAATAATATTATTATTATTATTATTATTATTATTATTATTATTTTTATTTTTATTTTTATTTTTATTTTTATTTTATTATTTTTTTTTTCTTATGCAAGAAGGTCTATAAAAAATTCAATTTATTGTCTTCATCACGTAAGGTTGTAACTTGTAAAATAGTTTGAACCATCAACTGATTATGAAGATTTGTAATTTAATCACTTAGATTACACACTGTTCTTGATCTACATCATTAACAAACATCATAATCCATTCTACATGAGTACAATCTATATATTCATAACGTTGTAAAATCTAACTTATGTATAAGTATCATAATTCATTGTACATCTATATTCTAACGATGTTGTTCTAGAATCTAAACTCGGTCTGTAAATATATTTTAATTTGCAAAACAACTTCTTAAAAACAACAAATTAATTAGCACCAAGCATTACATCAACTCGTGTATTTCCTAGAAATTTTTCTGAAAATAGGTTGCAAATTGGAATTTTGGAAACCGGTGAAGCAGAGTCCAATTAGATAAAGATCCGAGAGATATGGAATGGGAAAGCAAGACGTGTCATTAGCTGAGTGGTACTTAATTTTGTAATTCAATTTATTTACATAATGCTATCATGCCTCAAGTATATAAAATGATACCCATTTTAATTGATCCTATTTAAATTTCATTTTCAAATTTTCTCCAAATTAAAGAATATAAAATTTTGACTAATATATTTCTTAATTATCTAATAAAAAAATTCATATTAATTCCAAAAGAAACGGATTCGTATCAAATACCTGAAATTAGTAAAAAAAGAAAAAAAAAAAAAACATCATATCTTAAGTTGAAAATAAGCAGATTTTTCAAGATAGTCATGGATAACTTTGGAACAAAGTTCCCTAACAATTTAAACTTTGAAAAGAATTCCATTGCATGCTTCTACACATGACAAAAATCATTGACAATCTTCGATTGTAGATTGATTATTTCCAAATTTTAATACACATTATGGATATATTACTAAAGTTTTTTAATAACAGATATAGATTGTAATTAACAATATGAAATAAAATTTAATATAAAATAGATGACATCGGGAGGATGTAACCGAGATTTGGTGTTTGAAAAGTAGTAGTAATTATGAGAAGTAGTAGTAATTAAGAATGGACATAACTGAGAAATTTGGTATAACACAATTTTACAAGAAAATAATCTTCTTACCTGGCAAGATACTATTGGTAGCTAGGACCTTGAACGATAATAGACGTGACAAATTTGAATTATAATTTTCAAAAAGGATTATGATGCCCAACTCTATAATATTTAATAACAAATAATACTCCTAGAAGTCAAATTTAGAAAACTTATTGAAAAAAATTCTTAAGGAATGGTCCACAGATTTTTCATCTCACAATAAATATATTTAAATTTGTGGAAGTAGGAACAACAAAACCATCTCAAAATCGAGACTATAAAATTTTGGCATCCACTTTAAGGCATCTTAAATGCAAATGAAATTTTTGCACTATTTTAACATTAAAATTGTCACCCATTTTTAGCATTTTATTATTTATGCATTAAAATGAATATATTTATTATTTATTGTTATTATTATTATTTTTGATATTTTAAAGAAGTATTTCAGCAATAATTTTTTTTATTGTCATTCGATTTATTATGACAAAAATATTGTATGTTTAGGTTTATTTTATCACCAATGGACCAAAATAAAAACCATCAATTTTAATTTTTAATTTTTATCATAATGTAATATTTAAATGGTGCATGCAATTTTATTAATACTTATGGTTTGTGTGATATTTAAAATTTTACGTTACATTTAAATAATCATGATCTTTATTATTATTATTATTATTATTATTATTCAAATAACATATGATATTATTTAATTGTACATAATTAAAGTACCTTAAATATTAATAATTTATAGTAATTGTGATATAAATAAATATAACATTTAATAACAATAAAAAATTAATGAAAAGAAAAAGGAATGAAAAATAAAAGAAAATAAAAAGATAAGAAAAAAATTAATCTTGATAGTTATTGAAATATCAAATTTAATTTGATTTGTTGTAATCCATTTTTTATTATTAATTTTTAAAGATAGATATAGAAATATAAAATAAAATCAATTTTATTTACTATTTTTTGTATCATAAGGCTCAGTCAAATCTTGATGGTTATAGCAATATCGAAACTCGATTTGATGTTTTCTTAATTAATTTGATTCAAATCGATTTTTTGATTAAAAATTAAGAAATATCTAAACAAATCACATCTATATATATTTAGATTTTTTAAAATTAAAAATCTAGATACATTTAGAAATGCTAAATAAAATTAATTTCATTCCACTTACAGATGTATCAGATCAAGTTTATACAAATCTATGTCTGTGCTGATTTTTCTATTTTCAGTCATCGGTTCATTCAATCTTGATAATTATAGGAATATCAAATTTTGATTTGTTTTTTATCAAATCGATTTTTTATTAATTAATTTGATTCAAATATATTTTTTTAATTAAATTTTTTGATAGATTTAAATATATCAAATCAAATCAATCTAATTCCACAACATATAAATTTATATTTGATTTCCAATAATTATATCATTCTAATATATTGTTATAGAAATATCAAATCGTTTTTTATATACAAATCTCCCAGATAATTATGAATCTTAGTTTAAGTCATCATATGGATTAGGGTTAAAAACATTTTTTTTATTATCATATGGATTAGGGTTAAAAACATTTTTTTATCCAAACTATACGTAATTTTACACTTTTTGGTATAAACTTTTAAATGTTGTATTTTGCCTATAAATTTTAAATTTGATGTATTTTACAGTATTAGACAAATCCTAATTGTAGTTTTAGGACACATGTACGACTATGATTTATTCAATACCGTAAAATGTAACAAATTTATTGTTCATATGATAAAGTGCAACATTTCAAAATTTATACAAAAAATGTAAAATCACGTATAGTTCGGATGAAAAAGTGTTATTAACCCTATGGATTATGTGATAAATATTTTTATTTTAGTGAGTTTTTCATAACACCATCTCACAGATTTTATTTTATGAGATGAGTCAGGTAGAACATAATATTATGTAGTATTTGTACATAATCTAAAAATATTACTTGATATATAAAAAATATTAATTAATATATACAAAAATATTACATGTTGTATGACTTGCATGAGGGAGAAGAGTATGGGGGATCTACGTGTTTTCAAAAAACCCGACCCGACCTCGGGTCATGAATCCTATATTACAAAATTATTATCTGATATATAGAAAAAATATTATATATAAAAGTATTACATATTTTCTTATAATTCGACTCAAACGTAGTCCTATAGTACAAAAGTATTACTAGAAAAAAGTATTACCTAATATACAAAAACGTATTACATAATTTTTTTAAGTTCGATCCGATCCGAACCATCCTACAAAATAAGATTCGTAAGATAATTATATATATATATATATATATATATATATATATATATATATATATATATATATATATATATATTGACAGATAGAAGGGGGGCAAGTGAGCAGGTGTCCCCAAAATTTTCGGCAAAAAATATATTATATATCATATATTTTTTTATATTTTAAAATATTAGGAAGGTAGAAGGATATGTATTAGTGATTTAAGGGTGGGAACCACTTGGTCCACCAGTTACCACAATTCACATTATAGGTTCAAACCAATATTTGGTTTGATAAAATATATATAATAATAAATAAAAAAAGCAATTGAAATTAATAAGTTAATCCAACACGCTTGATTACTTTTGAGAAATGGAATCGATTCTTCTCTCATTTTTCAAACCCTCCAAATTACACTTCCCACTTTCAAAATCAGAATAATTCACTTCAAGAATTTATGCATTTGTTCTTCAATTGAATTAGAACTTAGAAGCAAGATTATCGGGCGGATCCAAGAAGAATGATTCACTTCAAGAATTTATGCATTTGTTCTTCAACTGAATTAGAACTTAGGAGCAAGATTATCGGACGGATCCAAGATTAACGTAATCAGTGGTGGTGATTGGTGAGTTAGTTTTATTTATTCTTGACCTAATTTAATTAAATCTTTTGTCTTTTATACATTAATTTGAAGATTTTGTTCAATTATATGATTGATTTTATTCACTATTTAAATTTGATTTCAATTTTCAGGTTGTTGATCAAATCAAGTAAAATAAAAAATCAAAACTTTTCCACCAAATATGGAAGAAGCTATGATAAATAACTTTGAAATAAGATGGAAGATGAATTTTTGGGGAGTTATCTGATATATTGACAAAGAAATTGTACAAAAATTTGACAATGATTCAATTATTGATGAATTTTGTGATAGGAAAGAAAGAAAATTGCAATTTAAGTTTCGAAACTAAAGAGCATGTAAATAAATTTACTAGTTTTTGTTTCAGTTCGATTAATATATGATTAACTTATGTTTTGAACCTTTTGTTACTTATTTATTTTTCTCTTTGCGCAGGAAGTACTAAGGAGATCATATATCAATTATCAATTATGGTCATTACAAAATTTTATGTTTAGTGTTTTGGAATTTCAATATTTGACGTATTTATGTTCAACCATTCAGGTTAGATGATTTTAACTTTACATTTTATTTTTGAAATCATTTCTAAATAAAATTATTAAGAGATATATGTATGTATTTAAAATTATATTTATATGTACCTATAAAATATTGAGTCTTTCTATTTAGAGTTAAAACTTAAAAATATATTCACATTCTGATACTTACCCAAATGTATGATTTTGGATATATACCATGTAAATTCTGCTTTATGCTAATTTTGCTTCCTATTTGGAGCATTACAAGTCTCCACGCACAGAAGGATATTTGTTATAATTTTCAATTTTATAGTTGTTGAGAATACTCTAAAATAACAAATTTCGTATTTATGAATTTGATGAATATATAGAAATAAATGAGATGAATTGCTCACAAAAAGTTATGTTTTCATTAACTGATAAAAATATGACATTTTTGTTTTTAGAACAGAGGCGCAATATAATACATTATCTAAAATAAAAAAAACTCGTTTAGTAAAATGGCCCATGAAAGTTGACTAGATAGTCATAGAACAATATCTGGTCACCATATGCTAGTCAACCTTTGCTGCAAACTGCATCATTTATTAATGCTTTCAAACTGCCAACATCTCATACACTTTTTAAGATTGACTTTTCTATTCAAGATTTGTATAAGATTCAAAATAAATATATTTTAAATTTATTTAAATTAGGATGAATTTAAAATTTATCAAAATATCTTGAAATTTAATTAAAAATAAAAATAATAAATTTTAAATATTTATCAATTCAAATCACGTTCATGAATTTATTATTATAAATTTTAAATGTCTCCTTAAATCTCTTGATCCATCCACAACTTTATATATTTTGTGATTGAGATTGATTTCCAGAAAATTTTAATGGAAGAATTGTCTATTCCGACTAAAGTCGTAGTTTTTGACTGGTGTAGAAAATTTGGAGTTTGACAATTAATGCAGTTTTTATTTTCCTAAAAATTAAAAAAATTGAAAGGATTTAAATGCACTTTGATTATTGTTTCAAATTGTGTTTTTTTATTTTTTTTTATTTTTATATATTATTAGACGCCACATACTCATTAGGATATCATATACTTTATATATATAACCTATATTGATAAAAATTAGAATATGAAATGAAATACAATTCAAAATACAGACCGGACAAATAACTAAGTTTTCAACATTCCTTTTATCCAAATCCATATATATATATATATATTTATATTATATAGTATGTACATAATATGATATTAAATTATTTTGAATAGTATTGATCTACCAAAATATAAATATGTAGAAAGCCTTCGAAAGTATAGGAACACGATTCAAAGTTCAAAAGAGAGTTCCTCCAAAAAAAAAAAAAAGAAAAAAAAAAATTCTATAGAGGTTAATTCTGTCAAGTCACTCAAAAACAAAATATGATACATGTGATTACTTGTCTATTCATTCAATTTGGAAAAAATCATTTAAAAAAATATTTTTTTAAAATTCCTCCACCTTTATAAATAAATGACAGGTCTATTTTCAATCACGTTTTGGTGGAGGATATGGGCTGAATGGGCCGGTCCATCAACAAAGCCTCACTCCACTGCCCAGTAATGGCTTATCGGGACCATATACACCAAACTCCATAAGATAATAAGCACAGGAAATAATAAATATGCATATATACTTTTTTTCTTTTTTTAAAAATAAATTCTTTGCTTTTTTTTTTTAAAATTATTATTATTATTATTATTATTATTATTATTTTTGTAAAATTCAGGCTTTTGCAATTTTTGTTGAATGGATCCTATACTTGTGGTTTGTAAAAACTAAGTTTGTGTAAGTTCATCTTTTAATTTTTTTCTGACTTGAGTCATTGCTCTTTCATTTTGCTTTGAATTTCAATTTCATAAGAAAAATTGTGACAGGAAGGATTGGATGTATTAGCTTGCGTCTCCTCCGACTGTCTTTCCCCTTCAAAACTTGATTTTCCTTCTCCCCCTTTGAATCCTTTCCCTCAATTGCTAATGTCTTCCCTTCTCTCTTTTTTCCAGACTAGCTTCGATCTGGTTATGTCAATAGAGCTTATTCAGAATAACTACATATTAAAGGGATACATTTCATAACAAAATCTAATTTATAAATTAATTTTCAATTCTGAACCTGAATTTTAAAGTTTCTCAATAAGGGGCTCAATTTAACATTTTTTCTCAATTCAAGACTTGAAATTTAGATTGAGTTCTCAATGCAAGACAAAATTTCATATTTTTTTTCTTTTTTATTATAATTATAATTTATTTATATTTTAATATGTATTTATAATTTAGATAAATTAAGACAAGTCCGTGCAATTTTGAAACGATCTTTATCCGACTTGTATTAATATATATATATATATATATATATAATTATATATATAATAAATGCAATTAAAAAAAATAAAGATTCTTTTATTTTCTTAATTTTATGAATATAAATATAGAAAATCTATTTTAATATTTAATACAAATTATATTTTATGAATTAAATTAATTATATTTTTTTCTTTTTTTTTTCGTATAAATTAAAATAAGTCGGATGAAAATTATTCTTAAAGCGCACTAACTTGACTTAATTTATCCAAAATATAAATATATATTGAAATATAAATAAATTTATATATATAAATAAAAAAGAAAATGAAATTTGTCTTGAATTGAGAACTCAATCTAAATTTCAAACTTTAAATTGAGAAAAAATGTTAAATTGAGCCCTTATTGAGAAACTTTAAAATTCGAGTCTACAATTGAGAACTAATCTATAAATTGGATCTTGTTATGAAATTTATCCCATATTTATTAAAATGTAATTATTAGGGGGATTGATTTAATATAGAAAAAAATTGATTATTTGAAGTGACAAATTGTATCTCCTAAAACAGCTGGCAAATATTATAGTTATACACACAAAAAAATAAAATGCATTTAATTTCTTATATATCTTTATTAGATCGAATCTAAACGAGGTTCTAATAAACTGGTCAAACTCCGGGTGTCATGATCTAATTTTCGCCCAAGGTATTTTTCTTCTTATTTTTTTCTACCAACTTGGAAAAAAGAAAAAAGAAAAAAAGAACAAGCATGAAACATTTAATTAAAGAGAGATTTTTTTTTCATTTAATAAATTCATGAGGTTTATACACCTTTTTATTGAGACTTATTACACCATTAACTCACTCCTTGTATCAAGAACTATAAATTAAGGAATTTTACTCATATCAAGTTTAAATTTTCCATTTTATAAGTGGTATATAATATCCACTCTTCTATTCTGGTTAAATCCACTCTATGTAATATATTTTGAAAAAATTAATAATTAATATTGATCTTTTTATTTTTTTTAAATATATTATATATCACACATCATGTAAATTATGATAATACATTATAAAAGTCCCCTTGCTATGTATACACTGGATATTATCTAATTATTGAATATGTTAGACATCTTTAAGCATCTTATTGTCAAACACATCTACTTAAAATCAATAAGAGAGAGACTTTTGTGCCACCGCCCCAATCCACCTGACCCGGTTTTTCATATATATATATATATATATATATATATATATTGTCCTAATTCTCCATCTTCATCGTTGTTCTCTTTCTCTCTTCTCCCCTGTTTTTGTTTTTTTTCCTTTCTTCATTGATGCTTGTCCTTCTCCGCTCATCTCCACTTCCACTCAACCATTTTCATCTCCTTCCATCATTTCTCCATACATATATGAATTTGTGTATAGAATTTTTCAATGATGAAGAGGAATGAGTGAGAAAATGCAAATTAAGGGAGGACATTAAATTTGCCTCATCACCATCCAACATTATTCAATACTCTTCTCTCCACTTTCCCCCATTCCTAATATCTCTATTCTTTTTCTTACCTTTTCCCTTTATTTGTTTATACTACACTATAGTGCAATTCTCTCTCTTCCCTCTCTCTCTCTGCACATATATGATTTTCAGATTTGGTTGAATTTTGTTTTGATTGCACATTTTTCAAAACAAAAATTCTTACAAGCATAGTACGTCCAAAGCAAAGGATCGATGCCTCGCACTCTATTGATCATCATAATCAGGAAAAACTCAACTTCATACATATATGAATTTGTGTATAATATATATATATATATATATATATATATATATATATATATATAAAAGTAATATTTTTGAAGTATTACTGATTTGTTCTATATGTATTAGACATATGCTCTATAGGTATTATAAATTACATGCTTGAATGATATGCAAGTAATACCTTCAAGATATTATAAAAATATATTTGAGATATTATTGATTTGTAATACCTGAAAGGAACATATGTAATACTTGAAATGAATATGTATTATACCTATAAGGTATTTATGTAATACTTGAAAGGAACATGTGTAGTACCTATAAGGTACTTAAATAATATCTGAAATGAACATTTTAATACCTGTAAGGTACTTATATAATACTTGAAAGGAACATGTGTAATACCTATAAGGTACTTATGTAATACTTGCAAGATAATTATGTACGTAATACTTGAAAGAAATATGTATAATACCTATAAGATACTTATGTAATACATGAAATGAACATGTGTATGTAATACTTAAAATGAACATGTGTATGTAATACTTAAAAGGAACATGTGTAATACCTAAGGTGTTTATGTAATATTTGAAAGATCATATGTAATACCTATAAGGTATTTATGTAATATTTGAAATGAATATGTGTGATATCTGTAAGGTTTTTATGCATTGTTTTAAGAGCATACAACTAATATCTTCATTGAAAATCTTTAAATTTTAAACATTTCATCTTCTTCCTCAAAATCAATAAATCATGATTTCATATTGTTTGAAATTATTGATTTTCAATATTTTAATATTTTTATAATAAATTGTGATTCTAAATTTAGAAGAGTAAATTTAGTCAACATATATAATCACAAAAGTCACATGCAAAGAGTAAAAAATATTTAAGTTGCAAAATAGTATATATATATATATATATATATATATATATATATATATATATACACCAAACAAACTAAACGACATAAAACAGATAGATGCTCTAATTGTCTTTACCTCGATCGAATCTACTCCATGAATTCAACGGCAAAATGGTTAGCACAAAACAAATATTTAAAGCAATCAAAAAGAACAAATAATCCCATAGCTTTGATCAATGGCTGCCACTTACGATCGGATGAAAGAAGCGAAGCAATTCGATGAATCCAAGGTTGGTGTCAAGGGCTTATCCGACTCCGGCCTAACAACCATACCTCGTATCTTCATCAATCCGCCGGAGAAAATCTCTGGCGCCGCACCACTACAGGATTCCATCGGGATTCCGGTGATCGACCTTTCGGACGTCCACTTGCCGGCCAAACGACCGGCGATCGTGGAAGGAATCCGAGAAGCAGCCAGTTCTTGGGGTTTCTTCCAAGTGATCAACCACAGCATACCATTGCCAGTTCTTGATGGCATAACTAAAGCAATAAAGAGCTTCCATGAACAGCCACAAGAGCTTAAAGCAGACTATTACGCGCGTAATGAACACAGCGGGGTTACTTTCTCTAGTAACTACGACTTATTCAGGTCTCTTTCCTTTTCATTTCTAATATAATGGAGTGAAAATCATTTGCCATCTCATTGGTATAATGTCTTCTAATTTTGATCTCATAATTATCATGATTTTTAATTTAGTCTCACTATTTAAGAATTCTATTCGATTTCAGTTCAATCTTAACATATTTTGCTCGAAAATGTTACATGTCAAATTCTTATTGGTGGGATGTGAAAATCAAAATCTTAATATAAGAATTTGATATGTGACATTTTTTGGAAAAATTCAAATTATCTTGGCAAAATTAAATTGAAATTGGGCAGATTTTTAAATTGTGGGACTAAATTAAAAATTTATAATAATCATAGAACTAAAGTCAGAAGACATCATAAGAAAAAACATGATTTAAACCTAATATATGTTGTAAGTACTTATTTTAGCTAATTATTAATCATTTTGGTTGGATTTAGGTCTAAGGCAGCAACATGGCACGATTACATTACGGTGTGGCTGTCCCCAGAGGCAGTGGCGCCGCCGGCTGATAGCGTTCCTGCCATGTACCGCCACGAGCTGGCTGCATGGGACGAGCATGCGACTGAGGTGGCGGATGTGGTGGCGGGGCTATTATCGGAAGGATTAGGATTGGTTTCGAATAGGCTGAAGGAGTTGTCTCTTCTAAAAACCCGAATATTCGGAGGAATGTTCTATCCGTATTGTCCGCAGCCCGACCTAACAGTCGGGCTGGCTGACCATACCGACCCAGGTGTGCTCACAATTTTGATGCCAAATCAAGTTTGGGGTCTGCAAGTGATGCATGAGGGGATATGGGTGGATGTGAAGCCTATTTCTGGTGCATTAATCTTCAATATTGGAGACTTTCTTCAGGTAAATGAATAATGCAAATTTGGTCTCATAATTTATAGATGTGTTGTAAAACTAGTTGATTTCATTTTAATTATCCTAATTTTTATCCTAAAAATCCTTAATCCACCAAGTTATAGAATTTTGTCCTAAAATCCTCAATTCAGTTGAAATTTTATATGCTACGTACAAACATTAATTTAGATGGCATGTGGGAAATTTAGAAACAATGTAAATTTGACATACGTCATATGAGCGATAATTGACAAATTTTTATACCAATCTGTTGTTTGTCTTGTGATTCGTCGTGTCAGAATCATATCATCTTGAATCGATCATGCCATATAAAATATTTGTAGTATGTAAAATTTGGCTAATTGTGGGAAAATAGACCAATTTGCCATTTTCTACAGAAATGACTAGTTTTACTACACCTGACCTATATAGTTAATTATGAAACCAAATTTGCATTTTTTTTTCTCTAAAAAGTGCAACATAAATTGTTAGACATCTAATAATTACAATGTGTTTAATTTATTGCAGATTGTGTCTAATGGCGAGTACAAAAGCGTGCAGCATCGGGTGCTAGCAAACTCGAAGAGAGAACCACGAGTGTCGATAGTACATTGGTTCGATGTTGGGGATTGGGATGATTCCGATGAGCACGGGCCTTTGCCAGAGTTGATCTCACCGGAGAAACGGGCCCGGTATCGAAGATTTAGCAAGAAAGAGTATGTGGAGAACTTCTATAGCAAAGGGCTTGACAGCAAGTCTCTAGTAGAAAAACTCCAGCTTTGATATGAGATCCTCTTCTTGGGACTGAAAATAATAACATGCTTTTTAATAGTAGTTCAACCAACTCTTCTACTGCTAACTTTGTCTATATTATATAGAGTACAACTAACAAAACTTCAAAAAAAAAAAAAAAACTCCAATAGTATTATTCATAATATTATTTTTACAAAATATAAAATTATAATTCAGTGAAAAGGGGGGCCAAAAAAAAAAAAAAAATAGTGGCCTGAGTTCAATTCTAAGCTAGAAAGTAGAAACTGTGATTTTAAATTATTAACGAATCAAACCTTACATAGTTTTCTTACCTATTAACTTAATTTGGGGAGCATCATGTTTCAATCTATCCAGAGTCCTAGTGGAGTATGAGATGTTGGACTCATATCCATGAGTGTCGCATCTTCTTCTTGGTGAAAATCAACATTTTATGAACAATTCTCAACGTTTATCCAATCTTCTATCAATGATTGATAATTCGTAAATTTTCAACGATCATTATAGATCTTAAATAATGAAAATAACATCTAATACTGAAGGCTTGTTGAATTGAGACAGTTGGGGCAAGACTTGCATATACCTCATCTGCAAGTATTTACAACATCTCAAAAGTGCGTCTACTTTTAGAATCTAAGCTTTGCAGAAAAAAAAAAAGAAAATCGGAAATTTGAAATAGCGCATTGAATCTTGTAAAAGAAGCATATGTTAAATCTAAGCTTTGCAGATACAAAAGAAAATCGGAAATTTGAAATATGGAGAAAATCGAAAATTTGAAGCATATGTTAAATCTAAGCTTTGCAGATAAAAAAGAAAATCGGAAATTTGAAATATGGATACAAGCGCATTGTAAAAGAAGCATATGTTAGTTGTTGTGTGCTCGTACTTAATTGTTATTTTTTCTAGTTTATGTCTCAGTGAATCATTAATCCAATATAATGATGATCTTGTCAATAATTTCCCAAATATCCAAACATCTGTATGGTACCGTATCAAATTTGTTTTAGCTGTTCAACATATTGACCTTATCTTTGAAGACTAATTATACTGCGCTCTCAAAACGTTTTAATGCACTTCACCAATTTCCCAGTAGTACGTTCCATGAGTATATTACTCTACATCATTAACTTGGATAATAGCAGTACATATGAATAAGTGAAAAATAACTTAGAGAACACAGGAAACTAAAACTTGTTCAAGCAAAATTACTCTCTCATGCAAGGTCCATGTCCCAAAATCAAACCATCAAAAGGTCCATGTCCCAAAATCAAACCATCAAATTCTTGTTTAAGGAATAACGAAGAACAAACGAAGAACATGGCAACGTGCAGTGACCACAATGACAGATTACAGCCTCCTCCCTCTTCTACCACCCTTTCTGCGAGTGCTGTCGGTTGGAATTGGAGTCACATCCTCTGCAATGAGAATGTATTAGTAGACTATCAAATTAACATATAATAAGGTTTCATTCAACTGAAACAGAAGATTGAAAGAAATCCAAGCATTCCCATACCTATACGGCCAATCTTCATGCCTGAACGGGCAAGAGCTCTAAGGGCAGACTGAGCACCAGGACCAGGAGTCTTAGTCTTGTTGCCACCAGTGGCACGAAGCTTGATGTGAAGAGCATTGATACCAAGCTCCTGAAATTGCCATGTACAAGTCAAATATGAAGATTGATCCACAAGAGGTAGAGAGTGGAGAATGACATGGCAGGTATAGATGGAAATTTATAAAACCTTGCATCTCTGGGAAACATCTTGAGCAGCAAGCATAGCAGCATAGGGAGATGATTCATCCCTGTCAGCCTTCACCTTCATACCACCTAAATAGGAAGGCAAGGGAGTTGATAATCAAAGTTCAGCCAAGACTATATTTCAGAAATACTGGGGACAACTTGACAAAGAATTTCCCAATAAGCCAAGACACTAAAACTAAGACAAAAAGGCAATAAAATAATACATTTCCAGAATTATGCGTCAATCAATTATATGCTACTTATTTGGATCTTTTACAACATATCATTCATCCTGAAAAGGGAAAGGACCTCAGAGAAACAATAACACAGAAACAGTTACAGTGGCATCACCAGGGAAGTAACACTCTGCGGCTTTTGTCCAAAAATGCTCGGATAAGCTTCATATCTAACTCTACTTTCTAAAGGGCATTAACCCCACTACTAAGCTATGGGGATTAGTATACAAGATGATACAATCAACATAATATGGTTTATATTAGTTGTTTGGAATTTAAACAATTTAAAATATGTTATAATTGATTAATCTTTAACTTAAAGTACCACATAAGTATAATTTTTTTTATTTGTATATAAATATAATAATGTTCAAGTACTCTAATTTAATTTGTATACAGCTATATCCACATATCCTAAAATTTAGAAAAAAAAAATCACTCCTAGATAGGTAACCATATAAGATGGCGGTACTTAAGTTCATGTAACACAGGCAATAGCAAACTAATATGGAAACTTACCCTTACACCTACTATTAGCAGAAAACAGGAATAGAACTAACTATATCTTCTAACACAATGCAAAACAAATTTTTTCAATGGACCTAAAATTACAACTGAATTACATCACAACAGGCATTCAAGTTGATGTAGCCAAAAAAAATAAAAAAAAAAGTCACATATCATGTTTAATTCAATCTAATTGCTACAGGTTGCGATGTAAAGACATTTATATAGGTAATAAGGAACATGTTACAGCAACAAAGAATGATAACACTTAAGAACTAAATTAGAATCTTGCATTTTTTAGCTGAATATAAATAAATATTAAGTACCATACCGCATGGTACATTCCAAGAGCTATTATGTTATTCATGTACACTAAAAAAACAAACCACCTAAGCAATATACCTGTTATGCGAACCATTGTCTCCCTCCCAGATAAATCAGTTACATGCTGCAAAGAAAATATCAATGAATTCAATGATTAGAAAAAAATCATGCAAGCAGGCAATTCAATAGTTGCAAACAATAAACTTGTACACTCACAATGAAGGTATCGTTGAATGAGGCGAAGATGTGAGCCACACCAAACACTAGCTCTCCATCCCTAGTTGCAGGTCCAAGAGTGACATTGTCTTCCTTGGGCTCCCTGGTCCTTCTCTTAGATGACTATTATGAACAAATAGATGAATTAAGTACACAACTAATCAAATACCAACAGAGAATGGCAAATATCATATCCACAATACATAACCAGCACCATTGTAAGGATGAAATTCAGACACATGATAAAGATAATCCGTTCTGAAGCACAAATTGAAAACACAGTTGCTAAGTTCCTTACACATGTCAGCTAGTAAAGGTCGAAAGATGCTAAAAGAAGAAAAAGAAAACGAAAACAATTTGGCCAATTGTTGATGTACATTGCCTCCAATATCATTAAATTAAAATTAAAACCGGAAATTCTTACAAAAATAAAATTGCAGCCTAAGATTTATTCTATAAAATTATTATAATTTCAACCTATTTTTTTCTTTTTTCACATTAGAACAGAATCACAAAAAAGGTATCCTAACATTAAAATCCAGTCTTTTCCCTAATACTTCTGTTCTAAAATTATATGTCAGGCTAGCGTAAAGACAAATCGAATTACAAGAAACCAAATAAGAAAATTCATGCTACGCGGCAAAAGCACATCCAAATCAAACAAACGAATCAATCATCATTTAAAAAAAATAAAAAATATTGATAATGCATCTCGATCAAAATGGATAACCATTCTATCGTACAATATAAAAAAAATAAAATCTATCAATATTAGTAATTTGAGAGCAAATACCATGGCTTTGTCGACAGAGAGAAAAGTGCTTTCTCAACTCTGGAAAAACCCTAGTGGCTGGAAAATACTAGCGGAGGAATGCTGATGAGGAGTGGAGAGCTGTGAGCGGTGAAATTTATAGCTAGGGTTTAGAAACGAGAGCGCAGCTGATATACCGATAATGCCCATGAACTTTTTTTATCATTTCAAATTACCCCAAAATAAAATGAACAGGAAAAATGGGCGCTGTGACACGCCGTCGGACTAAACTTTTAGAATGCTTTTCTTTTTCTGCCCCTTGGACTTTTACAATTGTTCTATTAAGCCCAACAAAAATCTTGGAGTCAGAATACAAATTTTAGATAATATCCATTTTACCCAACAACTTATGTTATTTAGTTTTACGGACACTAAACTTTAGGGCTAGCAATTAATTGTCGCTCAATCAACGTACCAAATTAACCCAAATGTCAACTGAACGATCAAATTTGAAAATTTTCAGTTAAATTTTGATGAAATCATAGAATTCTATTTTTTTTTTATAAAGAAAACTGGAAGAAATATGATTTATAAGAATTGGATTAGTTTTATATTCGATGAAAATAATTTAAAAATCCTAAAAGATTACTTAAATAAAATTCTAGAACATATATTAAAATATTTATTTTTCTTATTTTATATTTCTCTGATTTTTATAAAATTTTAATCAATTTTAGATTTTCCTAGGATATTTTATAATTTATTAACAAATAGTTTAAATTGTAGGTTGTATATTTATTAAATAAAACTTTCAAAAAAAATTATGCTAGTATATATTTTGTATTTATTAGTTTATTAAACACATTTTCATGTTAATGTATTTCAATAAATTATAAAAATTTATTAATTTGTAATATTGTTTCTTGGAATTTATGTAAACTACAAAATAGTTAATTTATATAAATAATTGTTGGATCTTAAAGTTATTGTTTTTCATTTAAAAATTAATGTAATTTTTTGATAATTTTTATAGTTAATTTAGTTTTAATTTACGTTGGTGATTTATTATCCCATCTGTTAGTTTAACAACACACATATAGAAATATAAAATTGAAAACAATATAGAAAAAAATTAAAATATTGACGGCTGACAACACAAATTAAAATATTGACGGCTGACAACACTCATATAGAAATATAAAATTAAAAACAATGTAGAAAAAAAATTATATAAAATTAAAAACAATGTAGAAAAAAAATTAAAATATTGACGGCTGACAACACTCATATAGAAATATAAAATTAAAAACAATGTAGAAAAAAAATTAAATATTGACAGCTGTGGATTTGAACCCACGCCCTTTCGGACCAGAGCCTAAATCTGGCGCCTTAGACCACTCGGCCAAACTGTCATTAATGATAAGTAACACAAATATATTTATTTTTAAAAAAAGAAATTAATATGAAATATATAATTTACATTTCACGCTAGTGTTAAAGCTCCATTTATATGAATGCAGTGAAATTATTACAAAAATTGTGAGTGTTGGCTCTGAAATTAACAAATTTATCTTCCCAATTCAACAGGAAAAAGTTATGCTCTCTTAAAAATTGGTCAAACGGTTTAGCACATAACGAAATTTACAATTTAATCAAACCTTTAAATTTGACAAAAAAATAAATATATAAATACATGATTTTAAATATATTGTGCAACTCAAACATATTTTGTGTTAGCTGTGTACGCTCTATACAATTTGGTAAATAAAATGAAAAGAAAAACTGCATATAGCAAAATGAAATTATTTCAATTAGAATTGTGGAGGATTATATGGTTTGCTTCCAAAATCAATGAACTCTAATTCACCGATAAGCTCGCCCTTTTTTCTCTCTCTCTCTGTTTTTTTTTTATTTATACCTTAATCAATTAACTCACGAGATGTCAAGTGATTTTTGTCCTTCACAGATTTCTATATCTAATTTGCATGAAAATGTAGTTTTGAAGTTGGTCATGGTGTTGAGGTTCTTCGTTTGATCTTCACAACAGGCGAGAACCAAATTAGAAATGTTTACAGATATTGTCTCTATAATATGAGGTTTTGTTTGAAATAGTTGAATGTTTACTCTACCCTTTAAACATTGTCGAATCATACAGGATAGTGAACTCAACCTCAATTACATACGAGAACAAATTGAATGACTAAATAAGGACAATTTACCTTGACAATTTATGGTTTTGAATATTTTGGGATGGTGATCTTCTATTAATGAAAAGTAAAAATGAAGGATTATGTTAAGTTATTTATTTATAAATATCAAAACTCATTAGCATATGGTCACCCAAGTATCAATATGTGGTCTAATTGCACATCGTATTATGAGCGGTTGATATATCACACATGAATGAAATTCAAAAGTGTTCAACATGTGTATTTGTATTGCACAATTCATAAGAGTTAATTATGTAAAATATATTTTCTTTGAAGATGCATTTGTAAATAATTATATATAAATCAGATAAAAATATTAAAAAATATATCTATCATGTCAATATTTTGTGAATATCGATTTCGGTTAAAGAAAATGATGATTTATTTTATAATAGAATTTCATAATGAATGATCTCGATTTTTAAATGGAAAAAATATTTTTGTATCTAAATAATATTTTAATTTTATACATTATAATTGTAGCGTTTATTAAATCGAATGTTTATCAAAATAATTGCTTCAAATAATTGTCCAACACTACTTCAAACATTAATCTCATTTTATCATGTTATATCATGTTAGACAACATTTATATAGTAAATTATCTCTTTACAAATTCTAAATATGCCAGTTTATTTAAAATTTTAAGCTTAATATATGTATTAATTGTCAATTATTATATTCTATAAAATATCATGTCCAATTTCTTCTTTTGTTTTTCATCATTTTTCTTAAATTTTATTGCTATTTCCACAATATCGATAATCCATAAAATTAAAATACTGATATTTCTATTTAAATTGAAATTTTCAACATCCAAAAATGTAGTATACTTAACAAAACCAAAATAACTCTATATGCCACAAACACTACATCAAAGATAAGCTTTATTTTGTTTCATTTGAATTATTCCTGAGAAACCCTTTCTTGTGAGGGTAAATATAGACAGGCTCAGCTTGATAAAGGGGGGAGACAAACAACATTTTCAACCATGCCGTCCCATGCATCTTCACATTAACCGGGCTTCAACAAAAAAGGTATGCTATAGCTTTTCTAGTCGAACGGTTCTATTCTCCGGTCATGCTCGCTTGCCATCATCGTCCCGGTGCAAAGGCATGTCGGGCACATTACCTAATATAGATGAAAAATAATCAATAGATACAATGGAATAATAGTAATTCATGGTGATTAGAGAATTTAGAGGGCGTTCGATCATTTTTGCACGAGTAACATATGATTTCATCATTTTAGTCATCTTAGAGAATTGTTCTTGGTTTTGACATCCCTATTTCTTGGAAACACATAAGTTTCTGCCTATTTACTCTTATTTAGCAATTGTAGGATATAAGTGAAATGAAAGTTACCTTTGGTACTAAAGCTAATCTTCTTATATAATCACACACGAATTAGTCTAGTTAACATGAAACGCTGTTCTGTGCCAGCTAACCATCGTTTTTACTGTTATCTTTCCTCAAAATTGGATTGAGATGAAAGATAATATGTAAAATATGCCTATTCAAGAAAATTTAAAGTTCTACAACTTATTTCATGATCTTTTTAATTAACAATGAACCCTTCTCAGAGGTAATAACTTGGAAGCTTAAGCTGTATAGGATTGCTTAAGACCAAATCACATACCTTTCCAGCACCAGAGCAATTTGCACACCTTTTAGTCGATGGCGCTCTCAATGGGCCATCAGTAGCACTTGTTACTATAGGTTCAATGGACAAACACAAACCACTTGCTGAACAACGAGCGCATGCCAAGTATCCTATTCACAAACAATAAGAAAAAATATTATATGCCAATTGTTGAGAAAAGACTGCAATTATATGTTTTTTAAGCCTATTATCAGAAAACTGCCTTCAACATATTCTGATCGCTCTTTGACAGAAATTATCCACAAGAACCAACTCATGGAAATCTCGTCATATTTTAGTTGTGAAAGAGAGTTTTAAGAAATGATTTACCAACAAAATTGTATATATGAACTTCATAATTTTTCATGCAATTTTCATCCTTGTGAGGATGGAAGTACTTGATAGAAAGGCACATGTAGGTGCGAAGTATATATATGGTACTAAAAGCGAACTGTTTAACATTATCAATTGTATTAACAACTGGTTCGAATAGGATATGAACTTTTCGTAGAGTTAAAAGGCTTAGTAGTGTTCACCGTTTCATGCCTGAGTCAAACTGGATGAATGTTAACACAACAACATTATTTCCATATCATATTGTAAAACCTTAATATACTAATATCATTCACGGTCTTATTAACAAGAAATATGTCATCAATCCTAGTTTTAGAAAATAATATGTATTCAGGCTCTGAAACTTTTAAACTAATCAAAAACCTGTTCCATGACAGTATTTGCATCGTTTCTTCTCTTGTAGCTTGACATTGTTAATCTCTAGAAGCATCAATGCTGAAATAACCCCAACAGCCCCACCTGAAAACGAGGCCACGATAGGATCCACCTGACTGGACCAAATTTTCAAGCAAGTGTATCATAATAAGAACTCAAAGACAACAGATACATAAGGTTTTAGTCAGAAAACGAGTTCCGAGTCTACAATCTTCGATATACCTTAACTGCATAGGCAAATGCATTTTGTTTATGAAATCTTCATACGAGGTACCTCCTAAACCAACTTTTAGCTCAAGCTTCCATGCGAAAAAGATACAACAGTCAGTTCATCCTTTTTGAATCATAAATGAAAACAGTTGGAGATTCACTTCTCAAGATTAGGAGCTTACAATTGGTGCAACGAGGCCACCAAAAACTATAATCCCAGATACAAACGAAAAGCTCATCAAATAGAGCTGTTTCAATGTCTTCGGAGTCTATTTCAAGAGAACATATTAAAATTCTAACAGTATCATGAAAATAACAAAATTATTCTAGAGATAATATTATCATCCACAGATTAGAGTGAGGTTCTGAAGTTACCACATGAGGAAGAAAGGGAATTGATGACGGGATCTCTGGCATCTCATTTTCGTCTCCAGGACTTTCATCTTTCATGCTCTTGATGCGTTGTTGCACCCTTAGCCTCCTCAACTTCATCAAGATTAAAGACATTATGCTAGAAAAATTAGAAACGAGAACAACAAAGTAATGCAAGTAGAAAAATTAGGAAACATACTTCTTCCATAAGGAGAAAGATTTTATTTCGTCTACTTCTAATGTTATCCTGAATTTCTTGAAGCTGCATCTGAACAAAATCCTGAACAGTCTCGGGTCCTTCTATAATGCAGAAATTGCTGCATTCCAATATTTCAATCAGAACTGGTACGACAAATTAGCTAATGCAGATTTCAAACCACAATTTCGAGAATTTTCATAAAGAAACACATTGAAGACTAAGTATAATCACGAAACTACAATCCCTTAATATGAAGCTTCTGAATTATTACATTAAAAAAAAAAAAGGGATCTTGAAATTCTTTCCCTAATGCTACAAATTGGCACCATCAACAACAAATTTGAGGGTAACGAGATAGAAAACGACATGAAATTAAGGTTAAAGGTTCTCAATAACTGGCTGCAATCTTGCAAAATCTGTTACTGATAATTTAACATTAATTCAACTTCAAAATTCTCCCAATTTCAATCACTAATTCTTCAAATAAAAGGAAGACCCTCATAAAGTAAAATACATCACAAAATTAAGACAATCTTTGGAGAGACAAAGCAACCTTGTACCGGTGTCGCCGGAGGCATCATTCGGAGACGACGAGGATGCAGTCAGCTTGGTTTTGGAAGACGAAGTGTTGGTGAAGAAGCAAAGACGTTTGGTGTTGCCAAAGGAGATGAGAGGTTGAGAGGAAAAATGGAGCTTAGAAGAGCGGAAAGATGGGAGGGGATAATAGAGAGGGAAAGAGGCCATATCTTCTCTTTATCTTCTACTGCTCATTCAATCTCGAATTCTCTCTCTCTCTCTCTCTCTGCGCGTCTATGAAAGAGATAGAGATGGAGAAAAGATGCCGAGGGTGGGGATGGAGGTTGATGGAGTGTGCAAGGTTTTTTTGTCTAGCAGTGAAGATGAGATGAATAGAATCTTCGAGGTATCTTAAATATAATAGTATCAATTCGGCTACACTTGTCACCATATGAGAAATTGTTTTTTTTTTTTTTTAAGTTTGAGTTGTATTTTTGAGTGTATAAACTCATAAAAGCGTTTTGGTAAATATTTCTGAGTCGGTGATGCCGGACCTCGTATCATGTATAATGGTATCATATACAATTGTATCTTGAAATACGATTCATTATATGCGATAATATTAAAAAAATATATTTATAGTTGAAAAATACATATTTATACATTGTTGTTACAATCATATGTTAGAGACACGTTGTAGTTGTCGCGCATAATGATACCATGTTGTGAAACATGATTATGTGTGAGGAAAATAAAAACGTATATTCATATCTAAAAAATGCATAATTACACATTATTGTCGTACATGATTGGATCGTGTCTCGAGATACGACCGTGCACGGTGTCGTAGCATCTGCGGGGATCTCACCTAAGGTTTTGTAAATGTGTTTTACAAAAATATTTTATTCATTGTACAAAATTGATTATTATAGAGAATAGTTTTGCAAAAGATGCTTTATTCATTGTATATTTATGGATATGTATTATTAAGTGATCGTTTCACTGAAACACATTCTTAAATATGTGTTTGGTAACAGGTGAATAGAAATGCAATCCGAATGTGATTTTTATTTTATTATTGCAATCATCAAAGATTTTGGAGCATGGGAAATGCTCTTCACCTATTCATTTACAATAAATAAAAATAATAATAAATACATATAAAAAAAGGCACAATAGATATTAGGGTGGGGTTATAGACACCTCATTTATTCCTAAATACACCTCATTTAAAATAAATGAAAAATAAATATATACAAAAATATCTAATTACTCTTATCAATTAAATTATTAAATAATCAATCTTCATCTTCTTTCTCACAATCATATGCAGACTTCATCATTTGCTCCATAACTTATACATAGAGACACACCACACATCCATTACACTCATCTTGATATTTAAAATTATAAACCTTTCTTCTTCACAACTCACATATGAGCAACTATTGTTACTAATCAGAAGAAAAAAACCGAGATTATAGATCAACTATTAGCCGAAAAACTCGTTCCCAGTTTGGCAGTTACTTAGCGCACAGGTTATCTGAAGTTCGACCGTAATCGGTCGAACATGCTATGGATGAGTTCGACTAAATGTGGTCGAACCATAGGCAATGAAATCGACGAACCAGAGCTGAACACAACCGAGCCCACCCTTGCGGTCGAACATGTTGGGGATGAGTTCGACCAAAATTGATCGAACCATAGCAACAAAATCGACGAACCAGAGCTGAACACAACCAAGCCCACCCTTGCTGTTGAACACGTTGCTGATGAATTCAACCAAAAGTGGTCGAACGATAGGTAACAAAATCGACGAACCAGAGTCGAACACAACCGAGCCCACCCTTTGATTTTCTCTACTTTCACTGGTATTTCTTTTAACCTTTACACCATTAATCCTAATTTCTCGTACTCATTATCAATCATAAGAAGATTCTCTTCATTATACATTGGTTTCATATTTGCGCATCTGCTTGGCCATGAGAGAGATGATGGTGGTTGTTTGGTGGGTTTTTGAAGAGAGATGATGACCATGAAAAGCTGCTTCGATACACTCTGTATGTATTTTTTTTAATAATCAGATTTTATGTTTTTATTTAAATGTTTTATAATAGAGGGTATTTTTGTAATGTTGTCGGGTGTGTTTAGAAAATTTTAAGTCGTTTTTACATTTTAATGGGTGTGTTTAGAAATTGAGTTGTGTTTAGAAGATGATGGAGTGTAGATAGTCGGGCCTTGAATATTGTTGGATACACTAGCAAACACTGGGAAATAGAATAATTTAAGTCGAGAGTTTATGGTCGGCTGGTTGTTCAATTCACGAAAAGAGGAAATATATTGATCAAACAATTAGGGATGACAATGAGATCGGGGCACGACTGGTAATAGAATATCTGAGTGCGCTCCGTACCCCCCAACAGAGGACCCATGTCTCGTTCTGCCTTGTATTGGGTAATGAATACTTGTTCTGCATCCCCCCTCGTGTGGGATAGGTCCGTCCTGTGTCCAGTCCTATTTATATAATTTTTTTAAAATGTCAAAATTATAAAAAAATTAATGTATTCCAAAAATTTCATACATTAATACATATATATTTCAAAATACAAAAATAAGTTTATTATAATCAATTTAATTATATCTTATAAAATTTATTATAAAATAATTTTAATTTATTAGTATAATCACATCTTTAATCATACTGAACACATCTCAAATAAGATAAAATTAAAATAATTATAATTAACTTACATTTATTTTTCTAAATATATGTATCTTAAATATACATGGCTATTCAAAATTGGGATCACTTCAAAAGATTGATACATTACACCTTGCATGGTTATTTAAAATATATATCATATATCTTGGCATTCTTTTCATTTGGTTCTTATATATATATATATATATATATATATATATATATCCCAATTGCTATCCATGTTTAACGAATTTTTCAATTTACAACCTAAATTTAGTTTTTTAACATACTTTTTAATTAAAAACAGACATCAGAAAATTTGAAAATACTGTCTCCAAATATTAGTCAAAATGCATGATTCACATATAAGAATGGCCTCACTTTCGAAATCATATAATAAACTCTAAATCAAGTTCAAGATTTTTATCCAAATCAAGTTCGAATCAAACAAAAATGTTTAAAATCCTAAAATGGTATTTGTAAGATTCAAACTTAAGTCAAGCGGGAGTCATGAAATTTCTTAGGATTATAATTAGACTTTGAAATGTGGTTATTTTCGCTGATGTTTAGGTAGATTGTGATTTTGAGTTTTCTAACAAGTATATTTTTTTGGAAAATATATAAAAATTTGATCACTGACAACCATCTAAAAATTTTATGGGTAAACAATGAATAAAAATTTGGTTTAGAAATAAAGTGGAAAAAGTGTTACAATACAAGTTGCATTTTGATATTAACTTTAAGAAAATTATATTGGTAAAAAATTGATTGATGATCGAAGTATTGATATGCACACGCCTAATTAGGGATGGTAAGTTGGTAACAAGGCAAGTTTGGAATGCGTTTGACTTGTCCTGAGCCCTGTCAAAATTTTCTCAAAACGCCTCATTTATAAACCCGCCCCGCAGACCCAACATGTAAACCTGTCATGTCCTATCTGTTGTTGGTTTTTATTTTTATTTTATTTTATAGAATAACAACTATTTGAACCATACATACACCTTCAACCACTTAAACTACAATAACAAGAATATCATCAATATCATAAGTTGGACTATCCCAACATTAAAGTGATCTTAAAATTTTAAAATCATACATATCGTTTAATGCAAAAATAACATTTAGAAATGTTTTAATTCAATCCTTACTTTTCAAATGTTTTAATCTAACTACGAACTTGACAAAATAACATTTAAAAATATTTTAATTCAATCCTTACTTTTCAAATGTTTTTATTTAACCACGAACTTTTGTAGCTCAAGTAATATTTCATCTTTATAAATGTGCATATTGTGATAACCACGGTTCTAACATTTGAAAATTATAAAATATAAATATAGTCTAAATAAATATAAGTATAATATATATATATATATATCAAATATATATAGGGTGAGTTCGGGATGAGTCTAGTAAATACCGAAACTCATCCCAAACCTAGCAGGGTCGACCCTTTTAATCGGGTCCAAATCCGCCCGAAGATCCGTTTGACATGGTTTTATCCACCCCATGCGTGGCAAGTTTGTGGTCAATGACAGACCTAGAATTTATTTCAATAGAGGGGGTCCAAGTCAATTAATAAAAATAATACAATATTTTTAAACTAAGAGCATAAAATATTACAATTTCGATAAAGTCAATAAATTACAACAATTTTCATCTATTTATCATATTTTCAAACAAGCGCATAATAACTTCATTACTAAAGTGCATCATTTTCAATGTATGCTACTAAACAATCATTCAATAATGTATCACACATTCGATTGTGAAGAAAATTCTTAATGATCTTAATTGTTCAAATTAAAAAAAATTCTATTGTGGTAGTGACGACTGTAATATCCAATCCAACTTAATCAATAGATAAAATAATTGAAAAATAATGTGTTTTCTTGTAGAGACAATCTTATTTTATGTGAGAAATTTTTATCCAGACACACATCAAAATAATTTTTTTATTTTTTGCATAAACAAATTAATTGTAGCATAATCTGATTATAATAACATAAACTGACTGTAGCATAATCATATTAGAATGATATTGATTGTACATTCAATTACTTTGTGAACAATATATAATCTTTACAATGACAGTTAACCTTATTTTTTTCTATTTTGAAAAGTAAAAATCACGTTTAATATGATTAAATCATATATGCTAAATTTGTTTTTCAAAAAACTCAGTTGAGACTGTCTCACATAAAATGTTATGTAAGATAGAGTTTTTTATAGTCTTATATCAAATCAATATTGGTCATATCGAATAAGTTGACATACCTTATTGATCCATATAAATTTTATCTTGCATAAGATCTCACGTGAAACTATCTCACATAAAATCTACTCTTTGCTTTTATGTTATCTTTTACAACATTGTAATAATCTTTTTAAAATGGAGAGGTATTTGATAATAAATGACATGGAAGTATTTGACAAATAAATTAGCAACAATGAAGATAAAAAGTAGTAAAGGTAAATAAAATTAAGATAATATCCTATCTTAACTTAGATAATAAATTGAGAGGGAGAATCGGGGAAATAAAGAACAAACTTAGAGATTGGAGATGCTGTGAGAGAATAAATATAACAAATTTTAGAATTAGTAAATTTAATGAATAAATGTAGTGTATATTCGGGACTTCATTTTGATAAAAGATTGCAGATTCTAAAATAAAAAAAATTATATCTTGATAGAACTCAAAAACAATTTGTAATGGAATGAGTAATTTTTTTTTTTTTTTGTTCCTACAAAAATCTATGTGAGACTATCCCACATATGACTTTATTTGAGGATAAATTTTATAAGAAGACCTAATTTATAAATTAGTTTTCAATTTTGGATTTGAATTTTAAAATTTCTCAATAAGGGGCTTAATTTAACATTTTTTCTCAATTCAAGGCTTGAAATTTAGATTGAGTTCTCAATTTAAGATAAAATTTCATTTTTTTTATATTTATAATTTATTTATATTTTAATATGTATTTATAATTTAGATAAATTAAGACAAGTTCGTGCAATTCTGGAACGATCTTCATCCGACTTGTATTAATATATATATATATATATATATAATAAAAGGACAAATCCAAAACTACCTTTTTTCATAGGGTAAGGAACTTTTCTACCCCATTTTTATAACAATAACTTTTTTACTCATATTTTAGGTATTTTGTTAAATATATTCCAATACTACCCCTTAACCTTATATAACCTTATACATACATTTATTTAAAAATTAATTGTAAATACACTATTTATATAAAAAAAATAATGTTAATATGAAATGTAATTAATTTTTGAATTTGTAAAATAATTTGTATTTCACTTATCCCCCACCCAACCCCACCACTTGACCCCATCTTCTCAACTTGACCCCACGTTGTGAACCCCACCTTCTCAAAATCTTCAAGCCTTCATCTTCTCCATCTTCTCCACCTTCAAGTCTTCATCTTCTCCATTTTCTTAATACACGTATTACAACTAAGATACTCATGCACTCATCTACACGATTCGAAGCACCGATTCTAACCACCTACTCAACTTGATAATGGAAAGCGAAGTTCCCCCAATCGAAGCTACCCAATCAATGATGATGATCGTATCTGAAAATCCTTCGACGGCAACCGCTCCCACACAATCTCCATCTGACCTAATGACTATTGATGTAGGGCAATCAAGTATAATAGTTAGTTTAAATTTCTTTGTATTTTGGTAGTAATTTTGGTTGTAATATTATTTGACATTGTGTGAAATCTGTTGTGCAATGTGTTTTGGTATTAATCGGGTATTTTGTTAAATTACTGCGCAATGTTGACTGAAATCAAATGGGTTTTTGTTTTGATTGATGAATTTTATTATTAATCGGGTATGTGTGTGCACAAGTAGAAATCTCTTTGAATAATGACGCCACTTTTTCAAGCAAAGAAGCCCTATTTACCGTGTACATGTATTAGGATCATACATGTACACGCATGATATTAATACATGTACACGGTTAAAAATGCAGTCCTGTTGAATTTGACTACGTGTACATGTATGACTCATATATGTGTACACATAGTCAAATGTTATGTGTACACGAGGTTAACCTTATACGTGTACACGTATTTTTCTTATACATGTATATTGTTTATCCTTATACGTGTGCACGTGCATAAATACAGTCGGATGGAACATTACTACGTGTACACATATTACTCATATACGTGTACACATAGTATGATTTGTGGTCATGTATTAACCTTATACATGTATACGTATTAGCCTAATACATTCACGATTTATAATATATGTGTACACATATAAGGTTAATACGTGTACACATAGTAATGTTCCATTCACGTGTACATTCATATATTTTAAGTGTACACATATAAATATGAATTATTGTGAATCGTGTACACGTATATTCAAGATTGACTTCAATCTTTTATGTGCACACTAAAAGTTATGTGCTCGAGTATTGGAAATATTTATTTATTTTGTGGTGAAAATGATGGCCGCCATTTTGTTATATTGAATGTTTATATGCTTGTTAATATACATGTTTTGCTATGTATTAGTTTGATTGGTCATGGAAGCGTCCTAGCCTACGTGGTACAAAGGCTAACATGAACGGATATATTCGGACAAACATTGTTAAAGAGAATTGGGATGTATCGGGGTGGATGTTTTGAGGCAGTTTGCGAACTCTTGTTTTGGTCATTTTCTAAGATTTGATTGGGACAAATTTAGCTGCAACATTGCTCTCCATTCACTTTTTAGTTGTGAGATTGCTAAACAAGATGTTCGTAGAGATGAGCTGTGGTTTAGAATTGGAGAAGTGAATCTTAGATTTTCTAAGTACGAGTATGCCTTGATCATGGGTTTGAAATTTGGAAACTCTACTTTTGATCCAAACAACTCTCATGAAATGGCCGATACAAGTTTTTATACAAGAAAAGTACAATCCGAGCCACGGATGACTATAGATTCATTGAGAAGCCGGTTTGTTAGAGGGGATTTCCGACGATCTGGTGACGATGCTTTGAAGGTTGTCAATATTCTTTTTGTATATCTTTTTTTATTTGGAGTCGATAGTCGTCAAACCACTGTTGAGGAGTGGATTTGGGCGATAATAGAAGACCCTGCGGTGTGGGAGAAGTTTCCATGGGATAAATTTTCATTTCAAAAGTTGTTATACAGTGTTAATATGGTGCCAGTTGAGGTTTCAAGTCGTCCGATTGGCCGTCGAGTACACAACTGCTACAGTTGCTCCACTGCATTACTTGTGAGTAGTAAAACCTAATTAAATTATTGTCGTATTTATAGCTTTATTAATACAAGTAACACGTATTACCTTGAGGCTATTCCTACTCTTGAGGCCATATGTAGTCGTATTGAAGTGGCTGATGCTCTACCACGTTGCATACGTTGGGTATTCAATAATGTGAAAACCGATCTGTTTCACTTATTTGAAATTCAGGTAATTGTTTTCATGCTTGTGCATTTTTGTTTATAATGAAATGGTTTTACTTGAGTTAAATCTAAACCATATTTCTTTTTATCATAGATGGAGTGCTTCCCACAGTTGTTGGCCACAGATGAAGAAAAACAACAATAATATTGGGTGGACATTGAGGATGCTCTAACTAATGGAGTTTAATTTCGATCCCGTCTCAATCCTTTTCAAAGAGGAAGAGACCGAAGATCAGTGGAAGTAGAAGCGCGTAGGCCAGCGGATGTCGCAAGTACTCCTTCAAGTGCACGGGCTGAAAAATGATGAAGGATTGATGAGGCTCAACGTGAAGAATCACGTCGCAGTCCGATCCAAGTATCTCCCGTTATTGTTCCAAGTAGCCTACCCAAAACTACGGCTCCGGGTAGTCTTCCTCTGACCCAACAATAACATACCGCTGCCTATCGGGGGATTGATGATCGAGATGATATTTTTTAGACCCGCATGGAGGCACTCGTCTGGAAGGAAATATCAATACTCGAGGCACGGATCGAGTCGAGGATTCCATCTCTGGTAGCACATGAGATATCAAAATTGTTGAATATCGGATGAGGTGCCGAGGTAGTAGGTCAGCCGTCTGAGGACAAGCAGATTCCACAGAATGTTGAGACGGCTCCCCCAACTGAGCCAGACTATGCCCAATCATCAACACTTGTGATTGTGCATAAAAATAGTGAGCCACATTCTGTGGAATTCCGTACACCTACTAAGACGACTGAACTCCCTCTCCAGAGTGATCTCCCAGCACCCGACGCTGACCGTCCCCAACGAGTAAAAAGGCCAACACCGAGGTTGTTGAGCCCGTTCATGCCATTAGATGTGCGTCCATCTAATGCCACTTTAAAGGAGTTTCAGGCCTTTTTGAGGACACAAGAGAGGTTTGCATCTTCAAAATTATTTATGTCGTGTCTTGATTATGAAAAGCATTTGGGTGAAATTATTAGTTATTATGGTTAAATTTTTAATTAGTATGATGACAACGTTTTGTTTTCATATCAAATAGGTGCAATGTTAGACTCGTCGAAGGTGCGATGGGAGCATCTTGGTTCAAAGACCTTACAAATAATAAGACGGAACTGTATGAAGATGTGAGTAACTGTGATAGATGTTATGACGAAATTGCATGCTATGTTATAAACTGTCTGTTGGCATATATGAATTTCAGTTTTTTTTTTCTTAATACAACATTTAAATGTCTACATGTTCATTCTTCATTCCAATCCGAGCTTTGCCTCAATTGATGTGGACAGTACGGTTGTAGATCATATTTTCTTTACAAACACAAACTTCTTCGTAAGTGAACCTACATCTTGACACGGCATATCTTTTATGTTTTTAGAACACGTTTAATGTTGTTGATTTAATTGAGATGTAGTTTTACAGTCAACGATGAGACAGATTTGACATCAAAAATACGATTTTAATTGGGACACATTAACGCATGATCTGAATGTTTTGGATGACTTCACCCACGATGAGCTGCGCCACTTAATAGACTATGTCCATGGGATTAGGTCAAGGTGGGGACGACATACCCCTTGGACGGACATCGATCATGTATGTATATTAAAATGACTCAATTTATGAATTACAATTTTTTAACTTTTGCAAGCTACAATGTATGATGTGAAGTTAATGTGTTTTGTTGCACTATTCTAGGTTGTTACTATTTTGCATTATCTGGATGCCATATCTAGCAAGTCGAGTATGAGCGGTCATTGGATCACATGTCAAATATCTTTGATGCATGAATGTGTTCATTTACGAGGAACGGACTAAAGTGCAACCCATGACGAACGAGTTTGAACTCAAACGAGCAGAACTTGAGGATTGTTTTGATCATCATGATACAATCAGTTGTGGGCCACTTGCACTTATGACCCTCGATTTCATTTTGAGGCAAAAAAAATCGTCAAAGCCAACATCAACGACAAAATGATAGGACAGTATCACAAAGCGGTTGTCTTGTGCATTTACAAGTGGAGCACATCAGAGGATACCCACGACATTTCTGGCTTTTTTGGAATTAGAGTAGAAACTTCAGTTGTATACTTGACTTACAAACATTTTTATACTTAGAGTTGGTACTTGATGACATAATAGGCCCTAATACAATTTAGATGCTTGATATTTTTATACCCCACTAACGTATAGGATTACTTGAGTATTACATGTGTACATATGGATTGCAATGTCAATATAAATATTTTCTAATTGGCTTTTGGATGGTTTCAAACTTTTATCTTCATTAATCTATTACGTTATTATCTCTTCAACTCGAGTATAATTCACTGACTGCTGTACATTATTCCATCATAAGTGAGTATCCTTATTATATATGTGTACACGTATAGTATCATGTATACTATACGTGTACACATATATAATAAGGATACTCACTTATGAATCGACTCAACTCGAGCATATGTGACTCGAGTCGAGCATGTTGCTCTGTCCTTTGACATTATTCTATCACACTTGTACACGTTAAGTCTATACGTGTACACGTATATAGTAAGGATTGTCACTTATAAATTGAATCGACTCGAGTCGAGCATATTTGACTCGAGTCGAGAATGATTCTCTATCCGTTTACCATTGTTACATGATACGTGTATGAGTTTATACTATACGTGTACACGTTTTATGTGTATGGATACTCACGTGTACATATTGTTAAGTTACTCAACTTGATCATATATGACTCGAGTCGAGTATGATTCTCTGTCTGTTTAACATGTTCGATGATATGTGTACACATACACGTATGATGTATATAGATAAACACGTGTACACATATACTCACTGACTCGACCCGATCATATATGACTCGAGTCGAGTATGATTCTCTGTCCGTTTAACTTGTTCCATGATACGTGTACACGTACACGTATGATGTACATGGATAAACACGTATAGATGTATACTAACTGACTCGACCCGATCATATATGACTCGAGTCGAGTATGCTTCTCTGACCGTGTATTAAATTCCATGAAACGTGTACATGTATTATGTGTATGAATAAAAACGTGTACATATATTGAAGTTACTCGATCCGATCATATATGCCATGAGTAGTGTATGTCTCTCTGACCGTTTACGTTATTTATAGATACGTGTACACGTATCTATACACCAACGTGTACACGCATAACGCATGATTAGTCAAATATGTACACATACTTATACAGATACATGTACACGTATCTAAGGATATCTCATTTGCCTTTTCTAACACGTTGAAATTTGAAATTTTAAATTACAAAGCCCTACATTCGATATGATCCTTAATAACCACCCTCACCTGCTCAAACTCGTCGAAAAGCACCCTTACATATCAGATTTCAGTAGTAAGTTTCGTCTTCCATATATATAACGTGTTATCGGCCGATTAAGAAATGTATGATTCTTTGCTCGTTTGGGGTTAAATAATTTTTTTTATCAGATAATTTGAAGAAAAACGTCTTGTACGTTTATTCATCTGTAATGTTACCAATCGAACTAGTTTCACCATGTTGGATCGACGAGTTAGGGCAATGACCTCTAGCGTGGGGAAAAGTCGGGGAGCGATTTCATGGGATTGGCCCCTAAAAGTATGAGTGTAAGGTTACTAGACCCACAAAGACACAAAGCAAAATGAAATGCATTGTCTAGGCTGAAGGTTGAACCCACCAGGTACTACAACATGTTGACTTGTCATCTTCTACATATCGATGATGTAAAACGATTGATAAACAACATAGGTGGGTCCGATTTTTTGTTCAGTCGTTGGCCTACATATCGGCAAATTACGTTGGAGATATTATCACCCTCAAGGTTGAAAAGGATCCTCACATAGGTGAGCGAACACATATACATTTCTAACTAGATAACAAAAATCGTAGTGTCACGCCCCATTTTCATATAAAGTTTAAAACGCGGATAAATTTTTTTTTTTTAAAATAGAGTGTATACGCAGCCTTATCATAGGACGTCCAACAAAATTCCTAAACTATTGAGATTCTAAAACAATCATGGATCTAGAAGATAACCCCTAAAAATAAGAAGGTTTATATCATTGCAGCGGAGAAAACGTTCTTGTTTTGAATCAAAACACAGACATTGTTTTGTACATACCTAGGGTTTCAGAAATGCAGAACATCTATATACATTATTAAATACATGCGAAAATAACAGACATTTCTGTTCACCCTTCATTGTCTCCATAGTTTTCTGTAAAATAAAAATAAAAATCATAGAAGGGGTAAGTGCCAAAAGAACACTTAGTGGGGTTGATCTGTATAGTGAAAGGGGTACACATTATATCTCTTATATAATATAAACTTATAACACGTTGTGGACTCCCAAATAGTCCCAATGCAATCCGTTGAATAGATTTTCGAAGAAGACCTATCGGGGCCCCAAGTCGACCCTATTTTGGGTTGTTACACCTCTTCATGTTGGGTTTCCATAGAATACCCCCTTATTGGGTTTCCGACGAGGAATACCCTACTTGGTGTGCAGGCGCATGCGCAGTTAAATTATCATACAATAATTTCCACATAACATATAGTACACATTGATAACGTTCAAGTTGGCCACATAATTCACATTACATATAGGTAAATAAATCATTTGACATATGTTGGTTTCTAAAGAAACCCCTTTTGAGCGGGTATTACCCCGACTTATCATCATTTGAAACCATTTGCATTTATGTTACTTGAAATCAATAGCTTTCAAAATCATATAATTTACTCGAATACTGTTTACGTAGTAAAAATATTTCACTTGAAAATGACATCATATAATAACAGGATTTCGATCACTTAATCACGTAGTTTTCCATAAAACTGTACAATTTAAAACATAAATAAGATTTTACCCCCATCTTGGATTTATCAAAAGGCCCTATTCAAAAGCTTTCGACAGCAGGCTTATTTTTGTCCCTCGCGTGAGCTTCCTACAGAGTATGAAAGCGTGACTTATCATCTGGTTTGGAAGCTTAAAACCAATAAAAACTATAAAAGAAAGATTCTGGAGAAGGTCGATAGACTGGGGTTCTAAACTTAGGGTTTATTGAAAATTAGGGTTTGTGGATTTCACCCCTAAAATTAGAGTTTCCTTGCTTAAAGGGTTCGCTTGTCAGGTCTTATATTATTTTATAACGTTGTAGGACATAAAATACAGGAAATATCAAATTCTGGGGTCAAAATATAATTTATGCAAGTTCTATGGGTCGTTCTGTCATTTCATTAAAGTCTACAAGCGCCGGCCACTACACCACACACATCACCGGCGCGACCGAGCGCCAGCGACACACGACGGCAGAACAGCAGCAGCGAGCAGAGTAGAGAGAGAAAGACATAGAGATAGAGAGATAGAGAGAGAAACGGGGCCGATTAAAGTTTCGGGCTCGGATTCACGACAGGCTCAGCAAAATTATACCTTAACTGGAGGAATTGGCCGAAAAAGCTTGCTAGCGATGAGGATGAAGGAAGACGACAGTGATGGTGTTTTGAGGAAAGAGAAATGAGAGTATAGAGATGGAGAGAGAGAGAGAATTCTTTTTTTTTCATTTTTTTTTCACTTCAATCTTAATCAACTTTTCAACATATCCTAGCACTGCCATGTGTAAAAAAGTTAAGTATGAGGTATCCCTATTACATTATTTCATTTAATATAAGTAGTTTAAAGTTAATAATAAAATTAGTGTTTTAAAAAAATAATGTAGTGCTACACGTAGTTTAACCATTGTCGAATTACAAGATATTTATAAAGTCCCATCGGACAGAATGTATGACCCTCCCGTGAAGTTTTTATCCGGTAGTTTTTGGATATCCTTGGTTCAACTAATTCATTCTAACGATGTCGTGTACGAGCCAAAATCTTCAAAGACATCTTGGATAAGAAATCCAGTTTTCTGATATATAGCACGAATACTATCATGCACTATATTTGAGAGATATGAGAGTGGGGGTATTCGGCGAGACGAGCTTTTTCTCATTTGGTGCATGTTGATCGGTAATGGGATCATAAGCATTGGAAGTATGTTGACTCCTATAGCGGATTATTATGAAATATATTACGACGAGGCTGATTGGGGAAATTTAGTTGGGGAGTCGTCAGCAAATACACTCGACTTACAAGCATTGACTTCAAAGAGAATGATAAAGGAACAAAGAGATGTGTGGTACCTTGTTCAAAGGTCCGAAGACTTATTTCCATTGAATAACCCAAACTTGATCAAAGTGGTGGATTTCGATGACAATAGTAATTGGTTATTGGATACATACGCACATTATGAGGCCATTGCTGCTAGTTGATCTAGTGTGCTTCCACCGTCCAAACGTGTCAACATTGAACATGAAGTTAACACGTCACAGCCGGGGATATTGTTGTCTGATATAGATCCACCCCGAGCTACTCAACCAATGGTAGAAAAACGTTTGATAGAGTTCCAATCTCGACAGACGTAGTGGAATTAGGGATGGCAACGGGACGGGCGTCGGACGGGGCCGGGGGGAGCAATCCCCGTCCCCGTCCTCGCGTTCGCGGGGAATCCCCGTCCCTGTCCCCGCTAGCTTCGCGAGGAAAAACTTACCCCCGTCCCCGCCCCGCGGTGATTCCCCGCCCCACGTTTTTTTAATAATTTTTTTATAATATATAAAAATAATTTATATAATTACATATATTAAAATATAATTAAAATATTGAATTTACATCATTTTTCAATGCTCCAATTCACTTAGAAGAGAATGAGAAATAAATTTTTGAGTGTTTGATTTGTGTATTAAAACATATTTAGTTTTTTATAATAATTTATATTATATTATTTAAAATATATATATATATATATATATATAATTCGGGGTCCTACGAGGAATGAGGCAGGGATCCCCGCGGGGCGGGGAATATGATCCCCGTCCCCGTACCCGTCCCACCATTCGGGGGAAAAATTGGCCCCGTCCCTGTCCCGCGGAGAATGCATTTCGGGGATTTCCCGCCCCGTCCCGTTTGGGGCGGATCCCCGCGGGGAACGGGGAATCCCCGCCCCGTTGCCATCCTTAAGTGGAATGAAGCCGCTGAGCAACGAGATGCTAGAATCATTGAGATGTTGGAAAAAATATAACACGACATTGCTAGACTCTTAGAAAGTGATAGGAATTCAAACTCATCGCAATGAATTGTAATTTGTTACTTTCAACGCTATTATATCGACTCGACTATATGTGCATGTTTCAAATATTTTACTGCAATTTGAATTTTAGTGGAATATATGTGTAATTATGTGTTTCAAAAACTCATCACAATGAATATTCAATGAAAAAAAAATTGTTGTTGATTTCGTTGGTTTTCTGATATTTTGTGATATTGATAAAAGTTGTTAGTGTATACTGGGATAACCGTAATTTCAAATTAAAAAATAGAATGCACAACCATTTTCTTCCTTTTTCCAACTACGTGTCTTGACACCAAACTTGGTACCTATCATTCATCTATAAATATCGAGGGATATCGGGCATTCATTACCTTATTTACCGACTAACTTACCTCCATCTATCAAAAATAAAATGTCTCTGCTCGACATCAAGCCGCAAAATGTATATTTCTACACTAGTGAATGGAATCATGAAATGGATATACTCTTTGTCAACACACTCGTGCAATACAAAGCCGAAAGTAAATGGTTTGTTGACTTTGTGAACGGATAAATGGTCCTATTGGCTCGTACTGCTGTCAACACGAGGTTCAATATGGCTTTGATCTACCAGGATTATCTTTGTCGTTGCCGTAAGTTGAAGACTAGATATGAAATATTCAAGAGCTTGATTCAGGACCTAAGGGTGTGGTGGGATAGAGCACAGAATGCGTTCATTGCACATCCTCTTTATTGGATGAGGATGTTCAAGGTAACTCTCTAGAATACAGAAAAAATGACAATCTATTTAAATGATGTGAAATGTTTAATGTTTAATTCCCACATCAAAGATATTTGAACATGACTACATTTTTTCACTGTCTAGTTACGACCACTATCTAAGGCGTACTATTACATTGGGAGCCTCTGTATGATCAACTTGATGCACTGTATTCTCGACGTGAAGACTTCGAGCATTAGGACACTCCAGAAGTAGTGGATCCGTGAGGGCGGTTGTTGGCTTGTAGTGCATTTGGACTCTTCCCTTAACGTGTTTCTTTTTTTTTTCCCTAATGTGTTTCCTAGTTAATTATCTAGATATAGTTTCTTAGTTTTTATAATATGATGTTTTTGAACTTTCCCTAATTTTCTTTTTCAAGATTAGTAGTTACCCTATGTTTATTATGTAATCTATGAATTTGTATACCATTTCAGACAGATTAATTACGTTTTCATGCTAATCCTACAATGTATCCTTTTTTTCCGTACAACACTACTTTTATGAACATGAATTAGATGGTCATATTAAAATACTAAAAGAACTCAGGGGAACTTGACTCTATACCTTCTATAGGTATTGTCATTGAGCTTTCAATCAGTCAGAATCGAAAGATTGATGCACAATTCTGGGGCCAAGAGTTATTAAACCTCAGAATTCATATACATTGTAAAGATTTAAATAATTAAATATGAATGGCCAAATGAAGTTAATTTGGTTGGACTACTATGCGTCATTAAGTTTGTTGTTTTATATGGCTAAATAAATATCAGTTAATTAAATATGAAATGTCATGTACACAACCAATTACCGCGCAACATGTCTTATGCGGAGCAAGAATCGAAGTTCAAAACTTAATACTATAAGTGAGTTGTGATATTAGACACACAAGTATTGCAGAACAATCAATCATCGTTGCATACCGGAGTTCACTTTTCCATCACGCTACAACATTGCACACGCCAAGAGTTAGGGTTTACATCACATTGTGAAAGATATTATATTAATTTCGCCGTAGAAGAAAAATGGACCATTGCGTCCATCGGAACTTCAGAAAATGTATGTTCCTAATAACAACGATATTACAATACACGATTGTGTGTAGAAGAATAATATTTGTTACTGTGTTGTGTTAGATCCGTGAGTATGTAGATGCATGTTTGACTGCATGTTTCACATGTATGTTCATGTGTCCTTTTTTGTACACATTTTTTACATCACATTTTGGTTGGCCCTCATGAAGAATCATATATCACAGATGGCCAGGAGTAGGATTACCGCTAGAAATCCATTCCCCAGAGTCTCGGAGAATCTTTCTACCACAGTCACATATCAGGGGATCGATCTGTGGGCGAGCACATCGTCCGATTACTACATTCTTTAAGAAGGGCAGAAGGCGATAGAGGACAGATTGGGAATATCAAGGCTTGTCACCACTTGATGCAGACCCTACCTGATCAATGGGCAATACGAGCACATCGTGTGTATCGTGATGAAGTAGTTTACTCAGTAGAGGATAATTCTCTCATTATTAATTTTGGGAGATTTGCACAACCGTTGCTAGACATGTGGGGTCGTAGTGAGAACTCATTTACATATGCGCCACCTAGACATTTCAACGCTTCTAGCAATAGGTCAGACGGGGAGGAGGATGATTATTTAGAGGAGGAGGATTCGGAGGAGGACTCGGAGGAGTTCCCGAAAGAGGATCCCGATCAGGACAATCAAGGAGCATCGTCATCCGGCTTGGCAAGGCTAACGTCGCCACCGACCGTTATTGCGTAGAAAATCTTCAATATGGATTGTTACATTTTTCGGAAAGACGTGTTGTAGTAGGGTATACATGTGTAATGTATTGTTATTTTGTATTGGTGTATAATGTATATTTCTCTTTTGAGAAAATGGCCCAACCTACCATTAAACACTATAATGTGGCCTAATATGCCACAAAAATATAAAGATTTCCCCACTTACCCCAAACCTTATAATTTTGTCCCGAAATGCCCAAAAAATTGAATGAATCAACCCTTCCATCACTTATGCCATCACATCATCTGCCGCTCCTTGTACAAATTGACAGAAAAGGACACTCACATGCAAGAATTTAGTGTAAATATGCTTACACGAATTTTGTAAAATATGATTAACTGAATGAAATATTAATATTAAATATTTAGATAGATGCTTACACAAAAATATTAAACTATTCTTGATAACTAGTTTAGATATTAAATATTCAGCATGTCTTATTCTTAAAATGCTTACACGAATTTTTACACAAATTTTTACAAAATGCTTAATAATTAAATATTACACGAATTTTTACAAAATGCTTAATAATTAAATAAATATGTTTACATGAATTTTAAAAATATGATTACAAAATGCTTACACGAATATTAATATTTATATTTTTAAAATATGATTACAAACTATGCTTACACGAATGATTACAAAATATTAATATTAAAATAAGCTTACATGAATTTTGTAAAATATGATTACAAAATGCAATTTCTTACACGAAATTTTTAACAAATTTATTTTGAATTTTTAAACATATTCTTACACGAATTTTGTAATTTTTTAACTGAATGAAATATTAATATTAAAATATGCTTCCACAAATTTGTAAAATATGATTAGAAAATGCAATTTCAAAATACTGAAAGATAGTGTAACGTCCCGATTCTTTTTGTAGATAAACATTAATCGAGGCGTTACTATCTTATAAAATTTCCTCTTTCAATAGAATGAAAATAAATAAAACTCAACAATAAGTATAAAATATACATTTACTAAATTCATGAAATTAATTATTTTAAATAAAAAGGTTCTGTAACCTTTGCTCATCGGCTACCAGCATCCACCGCTCGCGCGCCACGCCATAAAAAAAATCCTTAAACTGAAAACATTTTAAAAGAGGGGTGAGTGACAAAAGTACACTCAGTGGGGTGGGGAACTCGGGATGACATAAAATAATTTTGGAAGATTTTACACACATGCCAAAAATACCATTTTATCACATAAAACAGATTTTCTTAAAACATTTGCCTTTTAATGAAAACCGTAGAGAATAGATCATTTCAAATCATGTGACTTAAATCATTTTAAAAAAATGTAAGCATCCATCTCAAATCAATCATCCTCCAGATTCAAACATATCACTTTCATTTTCACATTTACGATTCTCAACCGCCATGAAGATCACATTTCATTTATCACATATACCCATGAAAACATAAGTCATAACATTCAATCATTAACATAATTGTATCACATAAATTCGAGAATTAACCCGAATTATCCTTTACCATCGGGAATCCAACCCGTACCTTTACCATAGGGGCTCAAACCCCTTTCATTATAGGGGCTCAAACCCGTTCATTATAGGGGCTCAAACCCTTTCAGAGCCCCTTTCATTATAGGGGCTCAAACCCGTTCATTATAGGGGCTCAAACCCTTTCAATATCGGCACTCAAACCCGATCATTTTCATCAATCACAAATACCTCAATTAAACAATCCAATCCATTAACAATTACAAACAATCACATTATTTAAATCATCCAATAGAGCAAACAGTCATCTCAATTTATCATCAATCTCAATCAATAATCCACGTATTCATCCAAATCATTCCTCAGTCATCAAGATTTCCTTCAAACAACTCAATCAATTAACAATCACCATCTATCACTTAGCTTAAGTCATTCATCAGTCATCATAATTTCCATCAATTAACTCAATCATGCTTGGACTAAGAAAAACTGTAAACATATAAAGGGTTAGAATTTACCCCCACCTTGTTCGGTGGTTACCACGTGAGCAGCACCTCTTAAAGATCACGTATCCCAAGGCTTCACTCTAACAGGTAGTCTACATAAATTACGATGTTTCCTTAGATCATTATTAAATAAAATTAAAAGATTTAAACGATATCAAAAATCAAGATGAGACGAATCGGAACGGAAGATCTAATGATTGAGGTTAAAGAAATAAAAGGAAAATATCAGTTTATAAGGTTGAGATGAAAGAGAATGAATTTTGGATCACAACAAAACAAGAATGAGCTCGATTGGAGTTGAAACGAGCTCGAACGGAGCGTTTTAAGATTTATGAGTATTTTGGTAATTTGGTCAAAGGGTTGACTTTGACCGGGACCCACGATCCTCGGTTGACGATATTTTGTTGGCAACGTCTCGATGATAAAGTATGATGAAAAGAAAACGAGATTCGGATCGAAAACGAATCGAAAAATATGACGTCGCGCGTGTTCCCGACGACGGGAAAATTTCCTGACGGCGTCTCCCGTCGGCTGCCTAGTTTTCTAGGCAGCGGGGGCAGGTTGGTGCCCAGACCTCCCGTCGTCGGCCTGCTCGAGCAGCCACCTTCCCGGGGCCACCGGCTGCGGCGGCGCCACCCTATGCCATCGACCCTTAATCCTCCAGCTAGCCCGCACCACCGGCTACCAGATCCGACCATCCCTCACCAGATTCCGGCATGAATAGTGCCTGAAAAACAGCCTCAAAAACCCTTCGTCGCACACATTTCACAAACTCCTTGCAACAGCCCCCCTTTCTAGGCCATTTTCTGGCACCGGCGCCGCCACCCATGGCGGTACCACCCCTCCAGTGGCTAGCCCACAACTCTGGCAGCCCTTTCGGCGCCTGCAACGGCGAGAAAAAGAGCGAGAGAGAGAAAAATGGGAGAGAGAAAAGGTGGCCAGAAACAAGGGTTGGGGTTTTGGAGATGGTTTTTCGCCGTTTTCCGGCGAACTGAGAATCGGAATTGAATTCTGGAAGTTGCCCTAGACTCGTATCGTCGAGGGCTACGTTGTATACAAAAATTAGTTGAAACAGACGGGTTTGACTTTTTCCGGTGACTACAGCGGCCGTTTTTCGCCATTTTCCGGCGAACGGAGAATCGAAATTGAATTTCGGAAGTTTTCCTAGACTCGTATCGTCGAGGGCTACGTTGTGTACGAAAATCAGCCGAAACAGACGAGTTTGACTTTTTTTCGGTGAACTCCTACAGCGGCGGCAGCGGCGGCGACGACGGAATATAAAATTAAAAGGAAATAGAGAGGAGAGAGAGACTTACGTGTATTCGACGCTTTTCGGCTCGTTCGAAGAAATGGTGAAAATGAAATCGAATGAGGGTCTATTTATAGAAAATTTTGAAAGTTACTATTCATGATAGAGTAAGTCACTATTCATGATAAGATTTCGTTTCTCATTTTTTCAAAACTTCGTATTTTGCCCTTTTCTTCGCCGTTTGAGCTACGGGTGTCCGATTGACCTCTAGTTCGTTTCTATCTTCTCATTTTTCCGTTACGCATCTAATGGTATAAAAATATTTTATGTTCCATCTTTATAAATTTTATCCCTCTAAAACCGATCGTTAAACAATATCTGAAACGCACGTAATTAAATTAAACACTCAAGAATTAAAACACATAAGATATTTTAATTAAGATTTTACTTATTTACTTAATCAATTATGCTTCGTTTTTATTTTGGGCGTTACAGATAGTAAATAAATTTCTTACACGAATTTTAAAAATATTTATTTTTAATTTTTAAACATATTCTTACACGAATTTTATAATCTTTTAACAGAATGAAATATTAATATTAAAATATGCTTACACGAATTTTTAAACATTTTTATTTTTTATTTTTAAACATATTCTTACACGAATTTTGTAATTTTTTAACCGAATTAAATGCAATTTCAAAATATGAAATGAAATCTCGTACACGCACATTTTCTCCGAAATTAATTGTGATCTTTCAATTTTCATGTAAGGACTTGACCAAATGAATTAAAAAATAAAAAAGTCTTACACGAATTTTGAAGGAGTTGACATATGATTAGAAAATGAAATTTGAGATATAAAAAGACATATCTTACACGAATTTTGCACCAACATGAATTGTGATGCCAAAATTTTCGTGTATTTTTAATTTTTGACATATGATTAGAAAATGAAACTTGAAAATATAAAATGAAATCTGGTGAGTAATAAAATTTTCGTGTAAGGCCCAAAGTGGCGGACAAGACAAGACATGACGAAGGTAAATCAGTGAATTATTACTTGTCACTAGTGAGTTACATGTGTGCAGTGTATGTGCAAATTTCTCGTGCGGAAATCCTCTATATAATGAGAATATGACAATAAGTTGTAAATTAGTAGCTTCACTTGTATTTTTTTTTATGACAAAATTCTCAAAATGTTCTTACCGTCCTAAAGTCCGAAGACTACTTCGTAGCCAATAAATACAGGGAAAATATTGGAGATTTTTTGTTTCAAAGGTATGTTACTAGCCAATTATTCCATAGTCTATTGGGAATTTTCTTGTATTTTTGTTATGCGAATGTTGTGTTTTGAAGCTTATACATCGAATGCTTATTGTGAGCTTACACGAATTTATGTTATGAGAATTTTGTGTTACAATGTAATCCATGTTGCATTAATATTAATCAATATTTTATTGGTTAAAGTAGGTCTTACACGAAAAAACATGATAGGTCATACATATGCTATTTTATGAAGGTCAAACATGTACAAAAGATGAGGCTTACACAAATTTTAGTAAAAGTAGGTCTTACACTAAAAATGCAACAAAAATGCATAAAATTAGTGCTTAGACGAAATTCATCTGTTTTAGGCTTATACGAAATTTTGAAATTTGAGGCTTACATGAAATTTCGAAAAATGTAAATTTGGCCAACACATTTATGGTCTGTGGTTGAAATGTAATAGAAAACTATAATTACTTTGTGCAATATGTCAACGATGTAATATTTGTTATTTTAATAATGAAAATTAACATACGAATAGAATTCGCATAGGAGCTTATATTCCACTATACGCATATACGCATATAGCTCTACATAACAATTGAATGTGCAGATCAATATGTACATTATACACTTGCAAATAGATGACGTGGTGATTGACTGAGTTGTTAGCGTAGAGGATATGAGTTTCATGTCTGTAGTGATTTGGTAGGGAGGCTATTTGGAAGGTTTGGAGTATAAAAAAAGTTATAAAGAGGAGGTTCAACTAGAAAGATTGACTTTCTATACTTTATTCATGTGTATCAATGGACTTGTGTGTGCTGATATGAATCGTTGGGGGATATGTGATTCACTCAATACAAGAAATATTGGATTCATAGATGTAGGGGTGTTTTACCAAGAAATATTTTTTCAGTACAACTGAATTCATAGATGTATCTTGGATTTCTAATATTTGTGCATAGGATTGACTCATTCATATTTGTGGAATGAATGATATTTGAGAAAAAACCAACAATTTCTAAGTTTTCCGTAGAGTTAACTTAGGGGAAATTTTGTGTATGGATTACCTACTTTCGAATTTCGTGTTGGGTTAACTTCGGTTGAAAATTCGTGTACGGATTAAATTTCGAATTTCATGAAAGGTTACATTACGGGAAACTAATTCGTGGAAGGCGATCAAGAACAGAATTTTGTGTAAGGATATTAGTTTAAAAATCATTTTACTTGAAGTTGTTTGAATTAGTGTAGGGTTACATTTCAAGGAAAATTCGTGTAAGGATAATTTTTGGCAAAATTGTAAGGATAAAAAATCATCTTCTAAATTTTGAATTTACCTTTTGGACTAAAATTAATTTCATATAAATATAAACGCTAATAAGCATATTGAAAAAATATATACTAGATAATTTAACCTTTTTATTAAAATATGATTAAACAAATTGTGTATATAATTGAGTGTTTTTTTTAATAGGAAAAAATTCATATTTGGTCATATCTTAGTAGTCGTGTTCAATTTTGATCTTGTTAATTTTTGATTATTAATTTTAGTCCGGTAATTGAAAATTATCAAATTTTAGTCTTTTTTTCGCAAAAATTGTATTTTTCAATTAATTTTCAGCGAGTGAAATAAGCTATGTGACTCTAATATATATATATATATATATATTAAGTAATTGAAATCTATGAAAACTGTGAAATCTTTTTGCAGGCAGAAAAAAGGATGTGGTTCTTAGCAAAATGGTTGTCGATAAGATTGCAACATTTAAAGTGTGTAGTTGTCTTTAATAATTGGTATGTATCATTTATTTTCTTTGTAAAAATTTCAAAATGGTGTAGGAAATTTGGAGGAAAGTGATTGGGTTGAATTCCTTAGTCAATAAAGTAAGTCGTTGAAATTAATTGTCCTTCTAAATGTGGTGAAATTTTTTGCATTCAAATTGAAGTGTGTCGGTGTGTGTAAGAATAATAAATGAGTAGGTAACATGCATTTAGAATCCATATCTTATAAAAATAACATTATTCCATAACTGTTTCAAATTTGATTGATAAATTATACACTAATTTATTATTAAGCATTTTGTAAAAATTCGTGTAAGCATTTTGACCAACAATTGGCCAACAATTTAATTATTAAGCATTTTGTAAAAATTCATGTAATAATATTTATGTAAAATTTATTGGCCAACAATTGTTGACTTTTCAAAATGTAACCATACACTAATGTTTTTTTCCTTTAAATGTAACCCAAAATACGTGTAACCCTATCATTAATGTAGCCCTAAGTTCAGCCAAAATTCGTGTAAGCCTATAATTTTTCAAATTTTGTGTAAGATCAAAATCTTTCAAAAATTCGTGTAAGACCTAACTTCACCCTAAATTCATGTAAGCCCTAAATTTGGCAAAAATTCGTGTAAGCCTATATTTTTCTAAATTTCGTGTAAGAGCTAAATCTTTCAAAAATTCGTGTAAGTCCTAACTTCACCCTAAATTCGTGTAAGCCCTAAATTTGGTAAAAATTCGTGTAAGCCCTAAGTTCACCCTAAATTCGTGTAAGCCCTAATTTAAGGCAAAATTTGTGTAAGCCCTACAGCAGATTCCATATGCTCAAATATGTGTAAGAAGCAATTGAAAAAACATGTATATGCCCTAAATTCGTGTAAGCTCGTAGCATTCAATGACTCAAATTTCGTGTATTAATCGAAACCTTAAACCCTAAATTAGCCGTAATTCGTGTAATATAAAACATGAAACACATATACAAATTGAAATTGCAATATATGTACTTACTTGTCTTCCTTCCATCACAAAATTTAGCAAAAAAATCGTGTAAGACTTTAACGAACTGCTGCAGATTTTGGCAAAATTGCTCAAAATTTCGTGTAAGAATTATATGCTTACTAATCGAATGAGGAAATTGAAATATACTTACACGAAAATGAGAATCGGATGAATTGCGATATTCGGGCAGGAAAAAAAATTTCTCGAATGGCTGCTCAAATATGCTTACACGAAAATCGGCTCCCTATTGAGTTGCTGGATAATTGTGATATTCGGTTTTGAAATTTTTTGGCTGGTCAAATATGCTTTACTGTTGAGTTACATGAAGAAAAAAATTTGGCTGGCTCCCTTCACTTTATGTACGAATTCGGTGGGTGGGGCACGAATGATGTGATGGGGGTTTTGACTAGAATATGAATTGGGGCATTTCGGGACAAAATTATAAGGTTTGGGGCAAGTGGAAAAATCTTTATATTTTTGTGGCATATTGGGCCACATTATAGTGTATAATGGCATGTTGGGCCATTTTCTCTTCCTCTTTTTCTATTTGTGTATAATGTATATTCCTATTTTCAATTGAGTCCAACACTTCTTACATGTACACGTTAAATTCATGATGAGTTTATACTCACACACGTGTACACGTAGAGAAAAATAATACTCACACACGTGTGCACATCAATATTGAAATAGGTCTAACAATATTAACGTGTATACATATAATACAATCGAACATTTCATTTACAATACGTGCACACGTATAATACAATCGAAGAATTAACACAATAAACATGTATACATATAATACCATCGAACAGTAAATACTTAATACGTGTATACGTTTAATGCGAACAAACACTTAACACTTCACACATAAACACGTAAAATACAATCGAACACTTCACACGTGTAGACGTTGCAATAGATGGTGGGTTTACTCATCCATACGTGTACTCATAAAGATTATCGAACACTGCATACGTGTGTACATTTATATTGAATATTGGGCGAACTTTCATACGTGTACACGTATGAGGCTTGTTCACATGTGCATGCAATATTGAGTATCACATTGTATACGTGTACACGTTAACAAAATCAAACACTGCCTACGTGTACACGTTAATCTTGTATATTGGTCAAACACTAAATATATGTACACGAGTATAAAATCTAACATACGCATACGTGTACATGTGTACGACTCGACTCGAATGAAAAAAACCCGACTCGAATCTGTTTCTCTGTGAAAAGTGCTTAATAGGCACATATCATACGTGTACACATAATATTCGAGTGTACGTGTATATATTAATTTTAAGAGTAGTGTTTCAATTACGTGCTCACAAGTGAATATGTGAATCTTAAAAGGCTAAATGCACATGAAACGGTGCAAAAAACATCATTTTCATTTTATTTCATAAGCATTTAAAAATTACATTAAAAACAAAAAAAAATGTCCAAAAACTAAAAATTATAAGACAACTACTTTTTGGGGAAAAAATTTCTATTATATCTGTCGAAGTCGAAGTCCTTGATACCAACGGGGTTCGCTCCCCGTGGTTGGCCGATTTGTACGATCCTGGCGTCAAGCCTATTGAAGATTACTTTCCATTTCGCATAGAACGGGAAGCCTGCCTCACGAAAAAGCCGTTGATGCATTGTTTCTTTCATTATCAAACAATATTTAATATTAATCGACATTTGTTAATGAAGTTATAGACTATGAACAAAAATATGACGAGTACGTACTTTTTTTATGAAATGCCAATAGGATACATCTACCGTGACTCAAGTCGGGTTCAAATCGTACTTCACCACATTCCTTCAATTGATGTATTGTTGAACGTGGCCCACAACGATCGGTTCTCTACGACGAGAACCCTCAACGCCAAGTAGTTGAACTTGGCGGGTTCTTCCATCTCTGCCGCGAGTTTGTCGACAACATGATCAATGCAGTTGGTGAAAATTTCAGAATTCTCCACTACACGACCACGATAAACTCGAACAAGTCGTTCGACGATTGCGGCCATCTCATCATGTGAGAATTGACTGTAGAAGTGATCTAGGTTTGGACTTTTTTTAGGCATGATTATGTTGATGGATAAGTTTAATAAATTTGCTGCGAGAGATATCACAAAGAAGATTTGAAAATGATTGATTTGATTTAAAGATATTCTTTGTCTCCTATTTATAAGGGATTCAGTCAAAGATATTTAATTAACTCACTTAATTGCGACTAATCAAATACATCTACAATAAATTGGCCAACCACATCATCAATCGTGTAAGTGGGTGGATTTTGACCACCTCGTGAAGGTAATTCCTATACGTGTACACGATTACAATTGACACCAGATAAACGTGTACACGATTAAAATCACTAGCAAATAATATGTGTACATGAATAAAATACTATGCTGAGGATGAGACACGTGTACACGATTACAAGACACGTATACGATAATATGCCACTAATTTACATGGGTACACAAGAATGAGGAATATACGTGTACACGTTTATTGCAATAATATCTATAATACGTACACACATTTGACTCGACCCAACCCGAGCACAAATGACTCATCTCAACTGTTTTTGTCTAACGATTGAGGTCAGATGCCAGTACGTGTACACGTCTACAATTGATGTAAATAATACATATACACGATCATAAAATATGAGCATATGTGTACACATCTAATACATACATGTACACGTATCTAATACATGTACTTGTTGTCAAATATGATGATGTTGCCCTTACACGATTTACAAAAATAAATATAAATGATTATAACATCTACCTTTATAGACATTGTCATTGAACTTTCAATCAGTCTGAATATTGATAGAAAATTGTGCATTTCAAGACTTATGCAGACTGTAAATTCAAAAAACTAATTGATGATATAGTTGGGAAGAAGTTCTTAAATAAAACATGAATATGTTTCCAAGTTCATAAATTTAAAATTAAATACGATAATAAGATCAAATAAAATAAAAATAAATTGATCATTGCATAAATTTAAAATATGATAATAAGAGCAAATAAAATAAAAACATCATGTTCTAAATTAAAAAAAAAACATAAACATACTAAGCTAGTCGTGCCCCCCAATTCCTAAACCACAGATGGTTCATCCTTCACTTCAACTATGACATAGGACGATTTACCTTCGTCCAATATCACATCTGTTGTCATATGCCAGTCGAAAATTCTCATCAATTTGCCATACAATGAGAATCCACTTTCATGGAATAGTCGAGCATGGAGGGTTTCCTAAAAAAACAATAATATAGGATGCACAAGCGAAATACATAGACGACATTATAAACATAATACCTTCTCAATGAAAAGCCAATAGAAAGGATCAACTTCGATAACATTCGACATCTTATCTTACTTGACTATATTCCACTTTCTATAATGCTTGAAGTTTTTCCACAATTGTCTGTTGCCATGCACAACCCTCATCAATTCCATGTTAGTAAACCTGGCAAAGTGACCCGTGGATTGCCTAAGCGCTTCAGCAACTTCATCGACTGCTTCGGTGAAGTTGTGTGAATCGGTAACATCGTAATTTCAAATCGTCACAAGGAGACGATCAGTAATCATGATCATCTCATCATGCGTGTATATGCCGTAAAAGTGAGCAAGATTAGGAGTTTCCATTACTGATATATATCACTCTTATGAACCGAGATGGATGGTATATACCCATTAATATATAGTGACAATGTACGGTTAATATAGTCAAACCACCAACTCCAGTCAAAGTACTACCCCCACTTAAATGTCCTGCATTAAAATCGAGAATGATCGACCACTTCACCCACTAACACTACATCATGAATCGTGGAATTAGATGTAACTGCATAATTAATTAAAATCAATAAGATAATTAACCGCAAGTCTTATACGTAAAATGATCGATTAACGTGTACACGTATATGAATAAATATTAATATGTGTACATATGAGTACACGTAATCTCCAAAATAGCATGACTCATGTGTAATACGGGTACATGTATTCTTCAAAATAGCATGAATGATGTATCATACGTATATACGTATTCTCCAAAATAGCATGACTCACGTGTAATACGGGTACACCTATTCTTCAATATAGCATGAATGATGTATCATACATGTACACGTATTCTCCAAGATAGCATGACTCATGTGTAATACGGGTACATGCATTCCTCAAAATAGCATGAATGATGTATCATACGTGTACACGTATTCTTCAAAATAACATGAATGACGTATCATACGTGTACACGTATTCTCCAAGATGGCATGACTCACGTGTAATATGGGTACATGTATTCCTCAAAATAGTATAAATGATGTATCATACGTATACACGTATTCATCAAAATAATATGAATGGTGTATCATACGTGTACTCTTATTCATCAAAATAGCATGAACCACGCAACAATATATGTACACGTATAATTTAATATAACATGAATTACGTATACACGTATGATTCAAAATAACATGGAACAGGTGTACACGTATTATTTAATATAACATGACTTACGTGTACACGTATATAATTCAAACGTGTACACGACCTTTTACACATATGGTACACTATTTCATGATATTGATGTCAGTAATTGCAGCTTTTTATTCCATTAAATAGTTATCTTTGTGCAGTGTGCCACCTGTATTGTCATTTTGAGTGTCATTCAATCAATCAATATAATTTTAAATTGAATTAAAATCAAATCAAATTCAATGCACCAGTCAAAATTATTGACATTCATTGTTGCCACAGTGAAAAATCAAAATTAAGTGTGCTAATATACGTGTACACGTGTTGGACGATTACACGTGTACACGAAAGACACTTGTGTACAACTATTTTTTTATGTATAATCCACAGACTTCAATTAACTCGGTTCTGCCAATGAACATATTCATGACACAAATATACTATAATTTACGCATTCACAATAAAGTAACTATATTTCATGTTTCACGTGATATCACTTTATGAATTTTACAATGTTAATCAACCACTCTAATTTAATACTGTTGGTCCCAATGGTATAAGGTTAAGAGGGGAGTGAATTAACCTTATCAAATTTTTCAACTTTTGCTCCAAAGGATATTAAGTCCCTGATGAACAGGTAGCTAGTAAGCTTACTGCTCGATAGGTTCCTGCTCAGGCAGTGACCTCAGGACTTAGACAGAGAATGTAATGCACAGCGGAAATACTTATGTTTTTCGAAACAAGCTTTTAATGCAGTATGCTCAGATGCAGATAGATAGATAGAAAGCTATAAAAGACACAAGCAAACTTATAGAGGTTCAAGGGTGGAGTAATCCCTCTACGTCCTCTCTACTCCTTCACAAGGAGGAACTTTGTTAAAGCTAGTTTGATTTACAATAGACTCAGCTAACACAAACTATACTTTAAGCAAACTGTCAGCTCTATCCACACAGGTAGCTGCACAGTGACCAACTATCGACCCACACAGGATCTCCACACAGGTTAACTGACCCACACAGGATCCTTTCTCTTCTTCAGAGAGATTACAACTTAGCAGGGTCAACTCCTGCCTAAGCGACTCCTATCAGACTTAGAATAAGGTGAGAGATTTAAACACAATCAAAATGCAGCAAGCTCCTTGAACTTCTGAAGATCACAAAGGTAGCTGGCTTGCTGCTGCTTAGTCTGATTAACTTGAGTGTATAAGGTTTTGCTTGTAAGAGATTTGCTTTGCTTCTGTTTGCTTCTCAGTTCTCTCTTTTCTGTGGTTGGGTTCCTTATCTCTTTGTATACCAGACTTCCATATATATATGCATCAGATAGTTTTCTGCCCGTTGGAAAGGCAGTCCTTTGCATGATGAGGTGTCTCTTCCTGATTGGTTCTGCTGATCCTCTGACACCTGTTCTGAAATGCCTTCATTCTGTTCTGCAATTGATTTGTCCTTTGTCTGCGCAACTTCACTCTGCAGACTGCTTGTACTGTGTCCTTGCTGCTTTTTCACACATGGCAGTTTCTGATTTGTTAGAACTGGAGTGACTCTACTGGCTAGTCAGGTTGCATTGACTCTGATGTTTCTGGTAGTATCCTCTTCGAGTAAGTCAGCTTCCTTGATTATCTCCAGGTTCCTTGTAGCATTCTTTTTTAGCATTGATTACAGGTTTCCTGATACTGGATGCAGGTAGCAGGGACTCGGCTTCCTGGTTACTTGGCAGAATCTTCAAGTCTTTCCAGCATCCTTGCCTTAGCACATTTACATATTAAGCTTATCCAGATAGCTAAAGATCTAGTCTATTACACGTTTTGTCTCATCAAAATCTATTACATTTCATCCTATCAAATACAGATAGGATCATTCCAAACAGTAGTTCCCATCCACACGTACTAATAACGTGAATGTTCATCTACCTTTCGTTACCTTTCACTTCTTGAACCCTGTAGTCCAATACATACAGATTGTTCATCATGGATGATTGTTTTGCAAATTTTATGCCAGGAGGTGAGTTCGCAAAGGTTGAGGAATGAAAACCCAGCACACACCTCGAGTACATTTTATATAAGGGCACAAAATGGACACCCCAAATTGAAGAAGCCCTACTGGATCATTTAATTCAGAAATTGCAGTGTGGCGAATGGATTGTGGGGGAACGGAACAAAGAGGTTGTCGATCATGCTACCGAAGTTATTAACGCGTCATTTTCCACACAGTTTGCGTCTCTGGAGGTGATGAATCGTATAAAATTATTCAAAAGACGATATGAGATTTGACTAATTATGTGGGCTACAGAAGGGGTGGAGTAGTATCTTGAACTGCATTTCATACATGCAACACATAAACAGTGGATGAAGTGGTTTAGTGTGTGTATAGAATTATGACAACTACACGTGTATCAGTTCAGTAGTCTAATGAATCATTTTATTATTTTCTCTAACAAATCATTTTTACAATATAGATGGACCCAATAAGTGATGCATATCTGTTAGGTGACGAAAAATTCATGACAAAGCTGGAGAAACTTTTCAACGATGCTACATCTTCGAAGATCAACAGCATTGGCTCATCATCCACTCACAACAAAAGTTAAGTGACAAAGATGGTGTAATAAACTAGAACTGATGTATGACCTTTTTTTCCCGAACAATTGCTTTTTCAATATGTAGTTTAATGTGTGTTCATGCAATGATTGGAACTTTAACATGTTTAACAAGTTAACGTTTCACTCAATATTTACACTCACATTACAACTTCTTCGTGTATGTCCCTTAATGCCACAAATGCCACAATGTTTCGGTCTACGGGCACGTGTCGATGAGGATGCCTGACATTCATTGTCACCACCAACTGGATTGTCTTGATTATTATTCATAGATGGTATGGATATATTATCAGTACAGTGAACACGCTTATGACCTATGTTACCACAACGTTGAGGTAAAACTTTTTAGGATTGTTTTCCTTTTAATCTATGTTCAAATCCACCGCGAACACGACGAGATCTTGGACGTCCAACTTGTTTGGGGGCATCCAGTGGATCGCAAACATCTTCTTAAAATATTTTTCAAAACATGTCAAGGAATAGACCATACATTGAAAGGTAAGATTCAAAGACATGCAAGACTATAAATGATGAAGCGACTCACCAATGACTTGTCATTCTTCAGGATAGGAAATTGGCGTAACTTGTTCACTCCACATATGCTGCAACGTAGAAGTTTTGAAATACTCAGCAACAAATGATTCAATTTGAGCCTTTTCTTTTCTAAAAAATGACCCAATAAATTTTCATTACAATATGCAAAATTTGAAACACTGATTCAAATGTTAGCTCCAAACATTGATAAATAGAGCATCACTCATCTTATTGCAGCTGCAGCATGTGGACAAGAAATCAAGTCTAATTCAAAAGACCTGCATGTACATGTTTTACCACGAAGATCAACAATATATACTTTCCAATTATGAATGACCTTATACTTTTGTACATGGAGTCCATGAACTGTCATTTCTGAACTAGCGAACACATTTAGCATCAATCTCTTCGAAGTAGCATCAGTTAGTACTTCCTAACATGCAAAGACTGTAGTACGTCTTTCAAAAAATTATTTTTCAATAATAGTTCTTGCACACTTGGGAACAGCACAAACAGGAAGACCTCTTGCCCACAAAAGTCTATTATTGAAGCTTTCAGCTGCATTGGAGTTCATAAATCCAAAACGTCGGACACCACATTGAGAACGAGCCCAACGAGTATTTTCTATAGTGTTCAGTGTTCGTAATATTTCATCCCTGCGTGGGATGTCGACTAACTTACTTGTGTGAGAGGTGAATTCATTATGAGTGTAACAATAGGCCGCATTGTTAAAAATTGCAACAACTTATTTACCATACTTTGCTAAGTTGTTCTGCAAATGATAACAACATAATCTGTGCACTGCATTTGGAAAGATAAAACTAATTGCTTTTTCAATACCTTTGTGTTGGTCCGATACAATGAGTAGATCATTTGGACACCCGTATGCGGCACACATATTAGTTAAGAATCATTTTCAAGAGGCTTCGGACTCGACATCATCAAGTCCGATACCAAGTGGAAATATTTGATCATTTTCATCAAAGGTGATAGCCACAAACATAATCCCACGATATCTACTTTTCAAGTGCTTGCCATCAACAACAAATACTGGTCTACCATGATTATGAAATCCTTTGATTGATGATCCTAATGCAAAGAAAGCATACTTAAACTTACCAGAAACGGTTAATAGCTCCGTCATGGAACCGGGATTCATCAGTTTTAATTGATTCAGATACGAAGGTAATCTATTGAAAGATGTCTTCTCATCACCGTATACAAGAGACATGTCATGATGTTTAGTAGAAAGCGCCACTTTATAGGAAACATGTAGACCGTGATCTCTTTTCAAATCAACCACAATGTTCTTTGGAATGATGGAGTAGTTCTCTTTCACTATTTTTGGGGCAAAAAGTGCACCAACAACTTTTGATTTTAACGAACGATGGACATTCTTATTAGGATCTGAGACACACAAATGGGACCTGAAAATGTGGTGATTCTCCAAATCCCTCCGAATCTCTCAACACGGACTATAAAAGGATAATCAGAGTGTGCATTTTATGTACCAACCACTCATATCCGAACGCACAACTTGTACACAACTTTATTAGTTAAATGATAGAATCCAACTATCCTCATCAACTGCTCCTTAGAGGTAAACATTAATCCTTTTTTAACACATTATCAGAGAATATTGTACATTCTGGTTCTACATTTTCAATTGCTTAGGAAATATGCAACGACGCACCCGGTATAACCCACTTACGATCAATAATTGAGTCGATAGGATCCCTATCATTCACATGTGAATCATCCCACTGCTCTCATAGATTAGGTTCAATAGGTACTTCTCGATTGATGTTTGGATGAGTCATTGAAGTTGACTTCTCAGGAATAGAAAATGAACGTGCAAACATGTCAAAGAAAACACCACTCCTTTTCATAACATATGCTCGGAATTTTTCAAAGAAAACTTCTTCTTCGTTTAAATTGGGTTCCGCTGCAATTGAAACATCACCATTTGAAAATATTTCATTGTTCATGTGTTGATCAACACTATCATTGCTCGGATGATCTGTATCATTATTCGTCTACTCTTTATTGTTTCGGTCATCTTCACCATTCAAATGAGGAAAATATTCCGGTACATAGGCCCAATCATTTTCCATTTCATAATTTGGCACAGTACGAGGAAGTTGATTACTTGTCTGCCCAAAATCCAAACACCGACGTAGGGGAGCATCCGACGTAGTTAAAACATGGTATCGAGATAGAGATGGTGAAGAGCCATGTCGAAAATAATTGATTGGTTTTGATCGAGATTGTGCACCTTCAGAGTTCATAAAATCAACAAAAAAAGCATCCCTACCGAATTCACCACTATAAGGTTGTTGAACTCCAGTAAAATTAATTTGTTTTCTTATATTTTTAAAGTGTAACAAAAATGATTGGCATATTAGAGCTACCTATTACTCGATCCACATCATGATTTGTTTGAATCTTCAATTTACCTATTTTATAAGAAACAATGTCAATCAAAGCATGAATGACGTACTTGAATTTATCAAGATTGGCTTCAACAACACCATGAACTAATTGAAGAAGCTCATCTAGAGTAATTCCTTTTGTGGGAATTGTTATGAATTCTTCATCCCCACATTTGTATTCCAAACCTTCCAAATATCCGCCAAAACGAACAATCATATTACTCCAACTCGTCTGAAATTAAAAGAAAATTCATTATTGACATTCAACTATGCATAATCATTGTTTTATTCATTATAAAATAATATTTAATTCATTGTTTAATTCAATCATTAATTCGTGAACACAAGTCTTTTACACATGTGTACACTATTGAGAATACATGTACACGTCTTCATAATATGTGTACACGTCTCAAACATTGAATCGTATATAATATCAATTCATAATATGTGTACACGTATCATCTATTCACGTGTACACATATTCAAAATATGTGTATACGTACATGTATGAATACTCATTTACATGTATGTATTCATGTATATTTATGCATACACGTGTACACGTATGTAATACATTACGCCATCACGTATACACACTCGTGTACATGTATTCTTGAAAAAATATTCTCACTTGTGTATTCACTGCTATCGTCCAGATATATTTTTCTCTTTTTCCTAGATAATGATCATGCAGTGATCATACACAACAAAGAATGAACAAAAAAGTAGCATGAATGAACAAAATATAATTTTTTCAATAAAAACAATACCAAATATAAGGATTACCATTCTGTGTAAGAAGTTGTGTGAGATGGATTCTTGGTTTTCTTGTAAATGAAAGTTGAGTTATGAAGATGAGCTTTCAACTTTACAAAATGGGTCTTGCAATATACACCAAATTTGCAAAAATCAGTTCTTGCAAATAAAGTTGAGAGTTTTTTAAAATGAGTTCCACCAAATAAGATTTGAGGTTTTGATAAATAATTGTTTGAGTATTTCTTTAGCATGAAATGAGGTATATTAAATGTATTTTTTTAAATTTTGAATACAAAGACATAAAATACATTGTAGGTGAAGTTGAGGGTAAATTGGACTTTTTACACATAAAATGGGTAAAAAAGTTATTTTCATAAAAAGAGGTAGAAAAATTCCTTGTTCTATCAAAAGGGGTAATGAGAGGCATTTACACTATAATAAATGCAATTAAAAAAATGAAGATTCTTTTATTTTCTTAATTTTATGAATACAAATATAGAAAATCGATTTTAATATTAATTAGTTTAATATAAATTATATTTTATGAATTAAATTAATAATATTTTTTTCTTTCTTTTTTTCATATAAATTAAAATAAGTCAGATGAAAATTGTTCTTAAAGCGTACTAAATTAACTTAATTTATCCAAAATATGAATACATATCGAAATATAAATAAATTTATAAATATAAATAAAAATGAAAATGAAAATTTGTCTTGAATTGAGAACTCAATCTAAATTTCAAACCTTAAATTGAGAAAAAATGATAAATTGAACCCCTTATTGAGAAATTTTAAAATCCGAATCTAAAATCGAGAACTAATCTATAAATTAGGTCTTATTATGAAATTCATCCCTTTATTTGAGACGGAACTTTATATATCTTATGTGACCAATATTGAGCATGTTGAATGAGCTAACCCGTCTTTTTTGGTCCATATAAACTCCATTTTACATAAGATCTCACATGATACCATCACATAAAAGGCCTACTTTTTTTTTAGTATAATATCCCAAAATTCAAGATATAAAAATTAAATAAATTATTAAATTGAGATTTTTTTAGCATAATAATCCAAAAATTCAAGATATAAAAAATTAAATAAATTACTAAATTAAGATTTTATGAATTAATTTAAGCCTTATAATTAAACACATTTGTACGTAGATTTAAGTCGATTAGATTGTTTCAAGTCCATTAAATAAAAAGATATAAGTTTCTTAAATCTAATCAAATTATATACACTAGTTTTTGAAAAATAGGAATCTTTAGTTTGTTGGACTTTTCTAAAACCCTACCTAATTAGGTCTCTAAATACACAACTTAATATTTTAGCAATCAAATATTCATGAAATCATCTTTTACATACGTTAATTTAGCCACAGAAATGGACGTTAATTATGTCATCATCTTGATCTTCAAAAACTGAGGTATTCATGTTCTTTCTATTCGAAAATTCAAATTCTTATTTATAAACTTCTAAATTTTATAATATTTTAGTATGTTGTTCTACTTGTATTTTTAAGATTCGGTATAATTTTCAAGTCAATTGAAGTTTTAATTTATTTAATAAGATTTTTCTATTCCTCCAACGTCGTTTCTAATTTTGAAATTTCTAATACCATTTAAAGATTTCATAATTTTATGAACTTTTAATATTTTACGAGTTACTGTTATTTTGAGATTTTGTAAAAAATTCATGTCAATTCAAGTTTAAATTTATTTAATATAATCTTTATATTCTTTCTTCTCAGAATTTATAAGACTGTCTAATTTAAAAATTCAAATAATCATTTTATAGACCTTCAAATTTTAGAAAATTTTACGAGATTGTGTAATGATATGTTTTTTATATACAGTACAAATTTTAATTCAATTCGAGTCGTACTTTATTTACAATTAAATTTTTATTCATTTTTTCAAAGATTAAAGATTTTCTTTGTTACTGATTTACGAAATCAATACCTATAACTAAAGGTTTTTAAATTCTTTGATTTTTGGATATGTTATATATAAACATGGCTTTTATCCTCAATAAAAGTTTCAAAATAATAATGTTCATATTTATTAAGATATTGAATTTATTTTACAACTATGCATAATTCACAATTTATGCAATTTAAATTTTGTTTTAGACTTAAAAAGAAAAAATTATTTCATTTTTTCGTTGTGTACACGAAAATTCTTTGAGCCCGTGTTTGCATTATTTTTAAAGTTTCCAAAAGTGGGATGTTACATACCTCAGTGTAACCGACGTGGCAACGGTAGCTAGTAATCGACTCTTATAAATGCACTTTACTCTTACTTCATATTTTGAAAATAAAGTTTGACTTTAAAATTGAAATTATCCACTCCTTTTAGTTAATCTACAGAAATGTCTACCCTCTCATACTACAATATAACATCCCAATTTTTTTTTTTTTTTAATTTTAGAATAAATGCTGACTCGATGGCTCAAACAATTTTCGTTTACGCAACTAAAAAATGGAATAAAATTTTCTTTTCAAAAGTCTAATTCAAAACTTAAATTGGAGAAACAGTACAATGAGATTACATCTACATACAAATAAGTTAATTAAAAGATCTAAAATGATTCATAAACTCTTAATTTAATAATCTATTTATTATTATTATTATTATTATTATTATTATTTGAACCAACAAGAATTAAACTTATATTAAAAAAAAATTAAGAGCAGAATATATCAAGAAGGACATCCACAATTGAAGGAATCAGACTCAACAATTTAATAATTTATTTATTTTTTATATCTTAAAATTTGGGATAATATATTTAAGTATATCTTTACATTTGCGCTTTTATACCACCTTTATTTGGTCCCCTTGGGCCAAGCCCATAGTTCAGTAGGGGTCTGTTTAGTTGAGAAAGGATATATTTCTCTTTCCAGTGGACCCTCAAATAAATAACAAAAATAAAAGAGATGATGATCACAACATGTGGCCCCCCTTTTGACCCCACCTTTCAACTTTATTTCATTCTTCTATGTTTTCATTATTAATTTTTTATTTTCTATTTATTAAGAATTTCTTTCCTTTTAATTTGTTTTTCCTAACTTTCAACAGACTATATATTAAGGATTATTATTGGCTTTGTAAATTCTGTGAAACAATTTATTAAAGTTTCTCTAACTATTTGGTAAATAGTTTCTTTAACACTAGTGAAGTATATAAGCACGCAAAACAAAGCTGGAGAAAGGAAAGCAAGAGAAATTCTAAGTATGGAAAAAATGTAAAGTCACTTATAAAAACGCGCTTTGGAAACGCGACTTCAATCTGGTAAAACGGTTGGCATGGAAGTTGAGTTCAAGAGTGGCTGCGCAGATAGAGGTTTTTGTGGGGGCAATTTCTCAACGAATTCTTAACCAAAATTAGATCGGTTTTCTTCTAGAGTCTTCTTATATCTCGTAGATTAGTTTGTTAGTTGAGTCGTTTCCGAAATTCATCCTATATAAGTCTGGATTTAGCTCAGAAAGGGTAGTATCAGTTTCCAAGTTTTTGATTGTATGTGCATTGTAATTGCTCTCTTGTTTCTCATTCAATAAATCTCTCTCCACCCCGTTTTTCCCATGGACGTATGCTAAAAGGCCGAACCACGTAATCTCTGTGTTTTGTTCTTTTTACTTTGCATTTTGTTTTGAAGTTTTGGTTCAAGTTTGCAAAGTGTTGTCAAAGTGTAGTGGTTTGGGGTTTTCTTGAAGAATTGTGTGACAACTAGACTATCAAAATAAATTTATAGCAAACAATGATGTTCGTAGAACCATTTAAATTTAATATATTCTAGCCTAACTTTTAATATTTGAGATATCTCCAATTAATTTCAGAATTCAAGGATCTCAAATTTATGGTAGTTACACTTGTTCGAATGCTAATTTCATTGTGGTCAGATTGTAATTCAAATTTATATCATTGATAATTGTAGGAAGTAGGATTGATGAACGTTTGTTAAAATTAAACGGTAATGCCTAAAATATATATAACCATATAAGACAAAATGAGTAAATAAAATGTAAAAAACCTAATTATATAAGTGTGTGACTCAAATTTAAGGCAGATTAAGAATGTTGATGCGACAAATAGGCTAATTGCACTTTGTCTAATGCACAATGAGTATCATAATTCCATATACGAGTGTTTACAAATATGTCATACCACATCAGGAGCCTCTTCTATCTAAATTGAATGGCAGTTTGCTTTTTCTACCACATATATTATGCCTTTTCTACCAAATTTTTATCACGTGATCAAAATATTATATAAACATTACCCCACATGTTACATATAGGATTATAATATAATTCGTATAATATTATATAATATGATTTATATCAACGTTATACGACATGATTTATATAAAATTATACGATATGATCCAATGTGACTAAAACACCGTTCATTCGTGAAAAGGGAGGGAGGACAAAAATCTGACTTTGTTTTACCTTTTATCAGAATTGTACTTAAGAGCAAATTTATTAATTTCTTAAAAAGTATTGATTCCGTTTTAAAATATGTGTCATTTTGAAGTTTTTGTTGTACATTATGAACATTAAAATTGAACAAATACATCCTTAACTAATCAAGGAACTTATGATTCAAAATTGGAAATAGAATCAAATTAATTCCATAAAAAGTGTCATCAAATCCGTAAATTTTAGTTAAAAATTATTATTAGGGATAATTTGCGAATAAAATTGAATAAAAATCTAAAACGATATTTAATTCGAAACAAAATTTAAATTTCAAAACAACACTTGTTCTGAAATGAAGGGAGTAGTAAAAAAATAACTTTGATAAGTTTTGTGGCAAAAATAAATTAAAAATACTTCTTATATGTTTTGTGTTATGAGTAAGTTTTTGTGAAAGTGTCACACAAATCTTCTTATGTGAGATGAAACTCATATGATTAATCAATTGAGGACAATCCAGTCAATGAGGATCAATATGGTCAATGAGGATTAATATGGTCAACACGAGTCAATACACCAGTCCGTAGGTTAAACATAATACTTATAATAATAAAATTAATACTTATATAGTATTACTAATATTTTTATGAACTTGTAAATAAATATTTTTAGTTATAAAATAAATATTTATAGATGTATAACTAATGCTTTTATGATTTTGTTGACTTATGATCTATGGACTGGTTAGCTTAGTTTTATCATTTTATGATTAAAAATATTATACTTTTAACCATAAAACCAATATTTCTCTGTGTTCGATTGTGTTGATCTGTGGATTGATTTTAATTGTGTTGATAAACGTTGATTGAATTTTAAGCGACAACTCCGCCTTATATAAATAGAACTATAAAGAGATTTTATATGAATTGGAAACCCTAAGAAAGAAGAAAATGCTTGCTATTTCTTAAAAAATCGAACCAATTTTTACTTTGAACATTAAAATATCTACACTCATATCATTAAAGCATTCTAGGTGTTGCAGAATTGAAAGTTGAACAGATTTGTGATAAAATTTTATGATCACATCATCTTTGAGATTCAAATATCATTATACTAAGTTATAAATTTCTTGCATGTTCTCTCAACCTTATTTGTGATGCATTAACATCAAAATAAAATATAAATATAAATACAATAAAATGTATAGCCCCCCTTGCATAACCATCCACTTCCACGGTCCAGTATCTAGTCGCCGCGACCTCTAGAATTATGCTCTGCGACGCGCTCGTTACCCCGCCATCAAACCTGGCGTTTAAGTGGTCCCACAAAGTAGATCGACGGTGCAAATAGGCCTTCTACCATTTGATAAGTACAATGCGAGTGCAGAGGATCTCATCTGTGGCTCTCAGATATTACTAATTTATTTAGGTATATAATTAAATTCTACCCACTTACCCACTACTCTGACGTCTAAACACTTGAAAAAATGGATCAAAACAATGCCGTCGGCTACCGCCACCGCCGATCTCCCTCCGCCGACAGATTCATCGGCGTTTTCTCCCCTCCTCCCTCCGACGCCACCATTTCTTCATCCCCATCCGCCGTCGCCGGAGATGAGCTCAACGAAATCGACGTCTTCTACACCACCGACTTCTCCGAGCCGCGGAACGGCATCGGCTTTTCCTGCAGCGTCAACCATCGCTTCCACAAGCCGGAGAAATTCGGTATCCTCGCCGCTTTACCGGAGAACCGCCGAAATCCGGACGGTATCGTACAAAAACCTGCTGTATCTTCATCCCCTACGACGTCGTTCTCTCGTGATATCCCTTCGATTCCGAAGCCTCATTCCTCGTCGGAGATCAAGTACACGCAATCGATGCCGATCCGCCGGTTCCAGCAATCGGCGCCAGTGAACGTCCCGATGATGCCGAGGAAGGCGAGGAAGGGAGAAATTGCTCTGGTGGAGGTAGAAGATGACGTGGACGACGAGGAGGTGCTGCCGCCGCATGAGATAGTGGCGCGTGGATCTCTTAGTAATCGGAAAACTACATTTTCAGTGCTGGAGGGCGTTGGGAGAACGCTGAAAGGGAGAGATCTACGACAAGTGCGCAATGCGGTGTGGCGACAAACAGGTTTTCTGGACTAGTAAATTTATCGAAATTTAATCTTTTCTTTTTCTTCCATTAAATCCACTATTTATGTGTTTTGATTTTTGATATTTTGTATGACTCGGGTAAATAATTGTTGAAAAACTTTTCCAGTCTTTGATAATCAATCTTTTAGCTTAATATCTTATAATTTGAGGATTAATATTTTTCATGTTCTAGAAGGATCCCCATTTGGGCTGGGATTTTTACAACAATTCAAATATTGCTGGGAAAAAATGGTTCGATTAAATTCTGAGGTGCAATTATAAGATTTGTTTGTTATTGGAGTACGGTTTCTCTAAATAAAATTGTATTAAATATCATGTTCAAACCTATGATGATATTTTGATTACTTCTGGTCTTTTTATACATCTGACATATACTGATAAAATTGAATAAATAATCAATTTGGAATAAAGAATTCCATATAGTATTATTTGGGTTTTGTATGTATGATCAATTTGTTTATGCATAGAATAATATAGAACATACTATATATGTTAAAAGTAATATTATTAAATTACATAATAGATATGATTTGCTCATATTAATTAAGTGATAGCAACCTTGGAATTGTCCTAGTTGATGGTGTTACCAAAGCCTATGAGTATAGTGTATTATTACTTTATTAATTAATGAGAATTAAAGAATTGAAAACGACAAGCACTGATTCAATGATTGAAATGCTGAGAAGAAGTTTTCATTCCTAGAGTAGATGTATCACGAAAGGATATTTTTATCGCGATCATAGTAATTTAATATTTGTATTTATGTACTTTGTCAATTAAAATAATAAAAATTTGGTTATGCTTATAAAAAGGTGGGAAAATTTTTCTATTCACCACGTCAACATTGTGTTCTAAAAATAAAAAGAATACAATTTTTCTGCTCATCACGCCATCATCTTAATGTGTCAGAAAAATAAATGTGATTTTAACACATTGGCTGTGGGTCTTGAATAAATTTTTTGTTCAATTCGATCTCTATTCAAATAGGAAACGTAAATGAAATCAATGAGACAATCTAAGTTTTCATATATCAAACTTGCTTTAACACAAAACATAAATGTCAATGAAGAATAGAAAATAGATCAAAAAAAATATCTACAACAAAATAGTTCAATGAATCATAAAAAATCTTTAAAAGAATTGGACATGTCAAATTATAGAGTTTTTAAATATGAAAGTTAATTAGATACACAATCCAATAAAAATGAGAATTCATTATAAAACAAGAACATTATCAAATGACTTCTATTAAAATTTAGTGAAAACGATTTGTTGACATGATAAATAAGAAATCAGAATATCAATAAGCTTTAATTGTGTAGCTCACAAGGGAAACACGCCCCCTTCACACAATAATCATTCATCATTTCTCCCACTTTAAAGCATAAACCCTACCAAAACAACTAAAACTTAAAAAAAAAAAAATTCAAATTTCAAAAGAATTGTAGGACTAAAAGGGCAAATAAGAATATCAATAAGCCTCGTAAATTCAGCTCAAAGAGATCATTCACCTCTCAGAAAATGCCCAGAATAATTTATTTGGAAAAAAGATTCAGATTGAAAATTGAAGAAATGGCAAAACTCAACAAACCCTAATCAAGTGAAGCTGTAGGGTGTGGTGGGGTGACTAGGTTATATAGGGTTAAATTTTTAGTCAGTTGTCTTGGGCCTGATTAAGGCCCAATACAATTTGGATATTCAAAGTTTCATATGGCCCAATAATTAAGTTTTTCGAGATTGTTTTTTATTCTCCGATGCGATCAATTCTTTCACGGCGTCGTTTTGTATGCTCTTCTCGCTTGGCAAAGGAAGGAGAGTGGCGAGGAAATCGAAGTAGGAAGTGGCCATTTACATAAAAGCCCTCCAATTATTCTTTAATTTCATAGCAATTTGAACTATGTTTGGTAACAGGTATAACGGGGATAAATAAGAATTGAGGTATAAATAAGTCCTTTTCTAAAATATAAATACACTCTAAATGTTTAAGTTATGGTTCAAAATTTTGATCAGGATCTTTATTATAAGATAATTTATTCACATTCTTCGTGTATAAACTTATTATATTTCTTTTTTTTTTTGTAAAAAAAATGTATTATATTATACGACATAATAAAATTATGTTGTTAAATTCAATTTTAAAATTTTGAAAAAAAATTTGGGAATCAAATGGATTGTATTTTATTATTAAAAAAATATAATGATACAATTTTTTAAAGTTTCAAGTAGTACATATATGAAAACGATAATATAAATTGATAATAAATACAATTATAATACTATATTCTAAAATCAGAATCATTCTACTAGATAAGCATATTAAAATATGAAGCTTAAATTTTTGAAATTCATAAATTTTGTATTACTTGTAATAATATCCTAAAATGTATACTTGAGAAAAATTATATCTTTTTTTTTTCTCTAGATAAAATTCAGAAATATTTTAAGATTGAATTATGATTGTTTCAAACATACAATTAATTTAATAGAATATTAAAAACCTGTTGGAAGAATATGAATAAAACATTCATGAAAAGAAGACTATGACCAAGTTGTATCATAATTTAAAAATATTATTTCACCTCAATTTAAACGCTAAGTATATTTGCACAAGAAAATATTAATGACTACTATTGAACCGCTTTAAGTTATATATATATATATATATATATATATATATATATATATATAATCTTATTCAATTATGTTTACCTACACACCATGAATACATTAATATATGTCCATAATTGATGTGTCAAGAATCCAAAATATCTATTTATTTCACTTTTTATATAATAAGGGGATAAAATCATTACACATTATCAATGGACATATTAAAAATTATCCACAATGAACATTTGAGTACAATCTTATTTAACTCATGTTGTAAATATCTAAAAGTACGTTAAAATAAAATGTGATCACTTGAGTCAAGTAATTGATACCCCTTAATAATTTATGGGTGGACCCAATTAAATGTAATTTTTTTTTTTTGGCAAATCAAATCAACATAAAATTAATTAATATGACTATTTACTAATATTAAATTTAAAGTTGATAATTAGTAAATTATATATAAATTTTAACTATTTTTTTGTCAAAATAACACATTATATATAACTTTAAACATAAAAATGATTTATAAATTTATAATTAAAAGTTTTGTAGAGAAAAATATAAATAAATAGAAAATGAACAAACTAAAATAAATGTGGGTTGATTAAAAGGATTAATTATTCAAATCTTTTCAAACTTATTAATTAGTAAACTTGAACAGTTTTTGCGAGATGTGTTTAAAATAAACTATACAATTTATTTGAGAAATATAGATTTTCATTTTTGATTATCATTTAATTGGAAATAAATTTTGAGTGTCGGGATACATAATAATAGATATAATAATATATAAAGTTTTTAAAAAATAGATAAAACTCTATTTATGTTCCTTTACTAATACAACATATATTTCAATAATTGATTATATATTAATCAGATTGTGTTATATTTAATGCTAAAATAGATAATGTATATTGCATAAAACAATAAATATATTTTCTTATATAAATAATAATAATAATCATTTTTTTCTAATTTTACTAAGTCCAATTAATTTTTTTCATCCCATGTAATGCGCATGCCTTATACTAGTTTTTTTTTTTTTTAATATGAACCATGTTGACATGAGTCATGATTCGTATTACACATATCATGGTTCGTGTATAATATATGAATATTAACCTTAATATAAACCATAAATTTTATATAACATGAACCATGACTTATGTGAATCATGATTAGTATCACATGGCCTAAGGTCTGTGTGAATGATTGTTTCACGGGATTATTCATGAATGATGCTAAATATATATGATACAAATAATTGAATCTTGTATGATTCATGGACTGTGAACTATGACTCATGTCGCATTAACAATGTTTTGTATTATATGGTCTATCGATAATTCTATTCTATTTTTTTTCTCTATATATTTAAACATTAAAAGTTTAGTAATCTTATATGGTTGTGTCACACTACATAAGAGTTTCAACTCTCTAACTTGGAGAATTCCCTACCATGCATGAAATTTTCATATCAATAAATTAATCTTGTTTGATTGAGATTTTGATAGGTCCATTTTACTTTTAATTTTTCATTGGATAGTTCTAGTAATTTTTCATAGACAATAAAATCATCTTGTTTAATTGTTTTTTTGATTTGTCTTTTTAATTTTTATGTGTATTTTTCACATATGCAAAGTCATCTTTATTTAATCGTTAACATGAATACATTTCCAGTCTTCTTTTATTCTTGATTTGCTTGATTATTTTTAAAAAGAACTATTGTATAAAAATGTGAATTTAATCTATACATTCCTAAATATAAAATTAAATTAGATAATAAAATATTAAAAAAACTCTTTAACAAACTCTTAAATTGTTTTTGTAAATAATTTTTATTGATGACACATGCGATGCCACAAAGTCTAAAAAGGTAACAACGATAAAATCTCCCAAGTCAAGAAGTCTTCTTTTATGGAAAAGTCTTGGATTGGAATATCTCACAAATCCATGAAACATGTCGGATTGAGTTGGGATTAAGAAATTATGTAATATTTTTATGTGTATTAAGTAATATTTTTTTATATAAATAATATTTTTATATTATTTTGAGTTGAATTAGACTATAATTTAAAATATGTAATACTTTTTTTTTTACATAATATAGGTAATACTTTTATATTATTAAATACATGACCGGAATTAGGTGGAGTCAGATTTATGAAAAACACACGAATCCTCAATAGCGCCGTGCATGCTCTTCTCCCTCGTGCGTGAGTCATGCAACATGTAATATTATTATATATATTATGTAATATATTTTTATATAATAGATAATATTTTTGTATTATACTATGCACATAAATAATTCGAATTTTTTTGCTTTAAGATTTCCAAATTCTTTTATTCTTGATTTTAAAATATATGTATTACAATAAAAAAAAAAGCTTAAATATCCAATACAGACAATTTTTAATATGTCTATCGACGATATATAATGATCTCATCTTCTAATTATAAAAAAATAAAATTAATAGATATTATAGATTTTCCACATTTGAACCGTGGACACATGTGAGCATCCCTATCACAATAAATATACTATTGAAAGTCCATCAATCGACTTCTTGACCGCGTCACACGACTTCAATCAATTACAAACTTTTTTACACGATTTATGGCTTCTTCCAAACAATACGAATTACTTTTATTAAATGATAAATTAGCAAAAAGGCTACTGGATGACTGTACTATAATAATTCTGACCAGAGGATACCTTAAATAATTACATAAACTACATTATCAAAAAAATATAAAATACAAAATAATTAATCCGAGAAAATAATCTAGACTTGGTCAAATGGTCAATGCGTTCTCATTAATTTAATACAAGAATTCCTGAAGTTCATCAGTGTTCTTGAATGACCTATGATGTTGGTTTCCAAGTCAATTTTTTTGAGTACTTATAAGTAATTAAAAATAAATGAACCGATAGTCTATGAATTAACCATTTTAAAAATAGTTTTCACTAAATAATTAATTTATTCATATAAAATTCATGACCTGCAATAGAGATACTTAGAAGTGTTATTAATTATTGTTAATTAATGTGCAGTCATGCTTTGTTCTTGTTGGAGATCCTCTAATTTAATTCTTGGTTATGTTGCCATCATATGTTTTGTTTTCTTACTGTATGTATATGACAATTAAGTACAATGATTTCTCACTGTATATATAACATATTTTGATAAAGAAAAGATATATGAGATTGAAATAGAATAAAATGATTCTGTTTTATTAAAAAGATTGAATTTGAAATTAGCTGCCTAGGTAAATGATTACAGTGTATATAAATGCCCCAAAATGCAAATATAATGTCAATGTCAACAATTTTAGGCTAAACATGAAACAATATTTAAACTCCCTTTGCATATACATAATAATATTTTCGTTCACTTATATGAAGTCATATTTAATATATTGTTTGGAGTAGGTTTGTGCGAGATCATTTCACAGATCTCATTTCGTTAGATGAGTCGGGTCGGATCGAACATAATAAATTAAATAATACTTTTGTGTGTATATGTAATATTTTTCTATATTTCAGGTAATACTTTTGTAATATGTTATGTAGTATATGTACATAATACAAAAGTATTACATGATAAATTGAAAAATATTACCTAATATACGCAAAAATATTATATATTGTATGAAAGAAAAGAACACCTAAACAACTAAGAAAAAAATTATAGTTAAATCGACAATTTTAAAAGAATTCATTAAAATATATAGCAAAAAATGTCAGGGTTTTCTACTAATAAAAGAAGAAAAAAACCACCTTTTGATTTCAACAAGTTATTCGAAATATTCATGCACGAATATTGACTGGGTTCTTATTAAATCGTTTGGCGGTTGATACCCCAAAATTTCTAAAGAATAATTAAAATGCAATTAAATATATACACAATTTTCCATAGTAGTTGATCAACAAGATAAATAAAATCAAACCAAAATAAGATTTGTTTAAAAAACTAATAAGTTGTGACTAAAGCGTTTATTTAATTAGTTTAAATAGAATATGATCTTTATGGAACCGTTTCACTTAACAATCAAATTCCTTAATTATCAGCTTCATAAATTAATGGTAAAAGTAAATCAAATGATAAAACAAAATGAGTGTGAACATGCGAAAAAATTGTATATACATTTTGGATGCAACTAGGCAGCAATTTTCTCTACATCAACTCAAATTAGGGCACTAATGAAGAAGACTATTTTCTCAGTACTTCTTTTGTACTTTGTACCATATATATGCAGCTTCCTTTTCCAGCGTCATTGTCTCATTGTGTCCACATTTACACATTTAATTTAATCTTATTTATATCTAATAATATAATTCTTGTGACATAGTGTAGATTAAATTTCATTTAATATTTTTAAAAATTATTAATTTTCCATTTAAAAAACGATTCATTTACTAATTCTAAGATTAGCTAATATACATAATGAAATAATAAATTTATGGACGATGAATCATTATTAATAAAATAATATTTCATAATTATTTCTTTTCTCATCTCATAGAATTTTTCATCATCTATCATTCATCTTTAATTTATTTATGACAAAAACTTATATACTCTCAATGTATGTACCCTCAAGGTATTAATTCAAGGATGAAAATATCCGAAAATATCTCCGATATTTCCTTTTTTTCATGTAACCGATATAATAATGGCCTGTATATTTTTTCGATATTTACCGATATTTCTCTGATATTTCCGTAAAATTGAGATATCGATATTTCCATCGATACCGATATTTTTATCCTTGGGTATTATTAGTTTGATATTAGTTATATAGTTATAAGGTATTAGTGGTGTGCCCATAAAAGTATCAGTTCTACATCATAAGTTCTTAACAATGTACTAATAAGATATTATTTGTATAACTGAAGTATATGTTTTACTGAAACATATTAACTATATATTCATAAAATATTAATTATTTACTCATTAGGTATAATTGTATAACTGAAATATATATTTTAGTGTAAGATAATATTACTTAAGATTTTACTTTTTTACATGTAAAGATATTAATCATATTATTTAAAGGTATTAGGGTTTGAGAGGGGCACACTATACCCCAAGGATTAGTTCTTTTGTCCACTTATTTCTTATAACAGGTAAATATGTCTTATATTTTTATTTTTTTAATGCAAGTTGATCCATTTAAAGATAAAATTTTTAATATATGCCACCTTAAAATATAAAATATGATAGTATAGTATGATATCGATTAAATGAGTGATTTCAAGTCAAATTATTTATAGTAGAAGCCGACCTTCAAAATGTTGCGTAAGCTTTTAAATTAATTTTTTCACAGTTAAAGAGTTCAAATTTAATTTTGATAAATTTTGTTGTCCATTAGAACTTAATTTACCTCATTTATCTATAGTAGCAGTAGCAAGTAAGTGGACAAAAAAAAAAAAAATACATTGATTCTTTTTAAATATAAATGACTAACAACAGATGATAAAGAAGTAAAATAGAATGAAACGGATAAAAAAAAAAAAAATTCTTTTTTTCCACAGAATTAAGAATGGCATATATCCGTATGTTGGACGGTTGACTGATTTTCATCAATCAAGTGATGAAGATATTAATGTGAACACATATTATTATTATTATTATTATTAAGTTTCCTAAAAACTGTGTGGAAATTTCGCAGTCATGACTTGTGCACAATTCCAATCTCATGACTTTGATCTCGTCATTTACCAAAACCCTTAATTTGTTCCCATAAATACAAACCCAGCTGCTATATATCTCCCAACACGCAACATATATGGATCAAAATAATTACATAGTTGCAGGTCATAAGATGGATAATGATGATGAAAAACTTCCAGGTTTCAGGTTCTATCCTACAGAGGAAGAACTGGTGTCCTTTTATTTGTATAATAAGCTGAGAGGCACAAGAGCTGATCTCCACAGAGTCATACCAGTTGTCAATATTTACGACCACAATCCATGGGAGCTTCCAGAATTAGCAGGAGAGATTTGTGGAGGAGATAGAGAGCAGTGGTTCTTTTTCAGCGGTGGCGGTGGCGGTGGCGAAGGCGGAAGGCCGAACCGGCTGACGAGGGAAGGGTATTGGAAAGCGACAGGTTCTCTAGCTAAGGTTTACTCTTCACACAATTCATGTGTGATTGGTAGTAAAAGAACCATGGTGTTCTATCTTGGAAGGGCTCCAAATGGAACCAAAACTAGTTGGAAGATGAATGAGTATAAGCCCATTATTCATTCTCATCTTTCTTCTTCTTCTTCTTCTTCAACCATTCCAAATCCAGCACAGGTTTGATATCTATTTTATTTCTTTCTAGCTTCCTTATATATATAATAATTAATTAGTTTCATATATATATGCCTAGTTTTTGCAGTATAACATGATGTATAACTTTAATATTAATCTAGATGTTATGTATTTTGATCTAATTGGAATAAACTCGTAAAACTGCATGGAATATGGTGATGTTAAGAGAGTTAAAGAGTTGGTGCATGAGCATGCTAGCTATTTCCTAATTAATTTCTTCAGTTATACTTAGTTTAGAAGCTGAGAGAATCAATGTCCTTTTTAAAAAGTGATCTTGTGTTATAGGTACATGAGATTTTACGTGAAGAAACTATGATATTTAAATCACTTTTTTTTAAATAATGCAAATATTATTTATGTAAGAAAAAAAATACTTATGGTTTTGTGCCATATACGTACTCTAATTTAACATTGAAATACATTAATATATTATTTAATTGTTGAAATATATGTATTTGTAAAGGAGCATAAATAATTTATTATTTATTATTTATAAAAATCTATGTTGTTATGCCTATTATAATATTCAACCCTCCCACCATTTTTTTAGTTTGATTTTATTGTTAAAGTTTAAAATATCTCTAAAATTTTCTTTTCAATTAAATGATGAAAACATAAAAATCAAACTTTCTTGAATAAATTTCATAGTTTATTTGAATACAAATATTGACAAAAACTATTCAATTTCATTAATTAATAAATTTGAAAAGTTTGAATAATCCTTTTTAATCGGTTCATTTTATCGTACCTTTTACTTCCTAATTTATTTATATATTATTTTCTATTTTTTTTAAAATTAACAATTTTCAAATTCATAAATGATTTTTACACTTAAATTCTAGAACGTGTTATTTTAAGAAATTTAGTTTAAAATCCCTATACTATTTAATAATGTTTATTATCAACCTTAAATTTGATATCATTATATAATCATATTAATTAGCTTTAAAACTTATTTATTATAGATTTAATTCGTAAAAAGAAAAATTAATACAGTAAATCTTTTTTGCGGCTGGTCATTCTTTTGTATATATAAATTTAATATTTTTAGCTGTTCAATAATTAGTTCCCCAATACTCATAGATTTTGTCTAATAATATATACATATCTCAGTCTAGATAAGTCGTAGGCTCGAGTTCCACACCACATTTGTAATTTTAAAAAATAAAATTAATCCACCACTTTCATTGCTACTACTTTTTTAAATTTTTTTTTATATTTAATATAAAGAAAAAATACAATTAAATTTCAGAAAAAATGTGGGGGTGCACATGGTCCTCAACGGTCTTATTTATATATATACTATATGGAAAACTCATTTTTTGTCATGTTTAGTAGACCTATTATCCTGTTAAGTTAAATTATTGATTTTAATCTTTTAACTCGAATTTTTTTTTCAATTTCAATCATTTTTCCATCAAAATTTATAACATTTTTCTGAAATTGACAATCTGTTCTAATATTTGGGGCTTTTCAATCAGTTAAAGATGTTACATTATTTTGGTGACTTGGGAAAGTATTCTCTAATATTCCCTTTCTCTTACAAATTTCCTCGTCAAAGCTAGGAAAATTGTATCACATCATTTATATGACTGGAAATCCCCAAATTTTTAGGAAACATAACAACTTTCGATAGATTTTATATAAAATATTTCTTGAAAAACGACTGAAATTCAACAGTTTTTGAAGTTACAAGACTATAAATTGATAATTTAATTTCGTAAGAGTGGTTTAGAAATAGTCTTGACCTAATTGGATTAGATTCTCTATTATATTTGGTATTTCATCTTTTGTTAATTTCATGATATTTAATACACGTCACGTGTTAACTAGTGATATTGTCATACACATGACGTGTGATGGTTATTTTAAAATAGAAGATGTAACATGGAGTATAATAGAAAATCTCATGTATTTGCTAACATGTTAAATATAAACCTTTCATATATATTTGCGGTGACTAAATGATTTATGTGTAGTCTGAATCCTCTATTATATTTGAATCCTCTATTATTTCTTGTATTTAATTAAATTTAATACAAATCATGAGTTAATTATATAATTTCTCGTCATGTGATTTATGTGTTAGTATGATAAATCACGATGGCACTTCATATATCTAGATGTGGCGTGAATTGGTGACAACTTATTCTATAGCTAGATTAATTACATGCACTTATGGTATAGGAATAGCTTCATAAATTTGACTCAGAAAAATATATTGATATAAGTGTATATATTAATTTTCAGTAAGAATTGAATTCAGGCAAGTTACGGAATGTGGCTTTAAAGAAAAAAGGTAAATTCATTGTGGGTCTTAAGCATATACATTTTCATTTCAAATTTTGTAGCTAGAAGGGGCATTCCTATTTCGCAGCCTTTTCATTATTTTGAAGATTTTAGAATTTAACAATTAAATTTTAATCACATAGTTAAAAAAAAATCTATTTTTAAAATATTTTTTCAAACACACTTAATTCCCATAATGTGGAGATTCAATAAGTGGAATTAAGTTATTACAATTCATTCCTCTAACCCAAATCTTGCTCCCTTACATATATATTTCCTGCGTGCAGTTAAGCTTATGCAGAATATACAAAAAATCAAGATGCTTAAGGGCATTTGACCGGCGGCCACCATCCGAGGCGGCGGCGACAGGCGGCCAAGAGGCGGCTCACCTCCATGATGCAGCCGTAGTTGACCATCCAATAGTGGGAGTAACAGAGAGAAGTGGCAGTTCATGGTCAGCTTTGGACAATGAATACAATGTTATTAATCAGGCCGGTATGGCCAACGCTGCCACCGAGTCGAGCTGGGATTCCGATCAGCTCATGAACTGGTACATGGATGATCATTAATAGCAATCTGTAATGGAGTTTGATTTTCATGTATCTTTAATTTGTTGCATGCATTTGGTTCTATATATCATTTTTGTTTTTAACTGGGCATTGTCACCAAGCTAGCTCTTCCAAACTATGAATGGACTAATTAATGTATTTAACAATTTTTACCCTCTCCTTTTGGTTTTCACTGTATATATTATGATACATAATAGAGTTGAGAGACTTGCTTATGGTCTGGTATTTAATTACCTTCATATTGAGTTTGCAGAGCTACAAACTAAATCCTTTAAGGGTATGTTTGTTTTGAGATTCACCCCACCGGATTTGAGATTTTAAAATCTCAAATTCGTATTTGTTTAGAAGATTTCATCAAGAATTATCAAATCTATCTAAAACATATTCTATCTAAAAAAAACACTATAATTAACTCTATATCTAAAACTTATTACACTTCAACTAATAATATAATATTACATACTCCTACTTTCTACAGCATTGATTTGACATTTACAGTAATAATTCTATCTATAAAATCTCATACCAAACACAAATTTTAACTATTTACCTTTATTACCAAATTTCAGGATTTCAAAATCCGAATTTCCCCAATCCTACGTAATCTCAAACCCTTAATCTTACTAATTATTATTTGACCTCTGTTACAGCTAACAAAATATAAGATGAGATTTCAAAATGTAATGAATAATATAGATCTTTGCCTGTAAGATTCGGATTGAGGCACTATATATTTTGGAAACCATGTCTAATTAATTCAAGAGTTAATTTCAATTTGGATAAGTAATTTCGGCGGCCACATCAGCTGGTAAGAAAATTCTAATCAAAATCATTGAAAAATATTAAAATACAAATTAAGTATTAGAATTGAAAAATGTATATTTGATTTAGAAAAAAATGAAAATAACTTTATATATAGAATTAAATTGAATTAACCCTTAATTTTTTTTAATTTTATGTTTGACTGGAATCCAAATCACTTATAATTTTGCAGGTAAATTCAAATATGACTTGTATATTTTAAATTCATTGTATCAACCTAACACTACAAGAAAAAAGATGTCTAGCTACACTAATTTAGTGACGCTTGTAAAAAGTGTTATTAAAAAAAAAAGATTTTAATGACGTTTTTAAAAAAGTGTACTTACAGTATAAATTTTACTAACATTTAAAAAAATATGTTAGCATTTTTATAAATATAAAGACGTTTTTTTGAAAGCGTCCTTATTTTAATACAATTGTTGACACATTCTTGGAAGTGTCGCAATGAGAAAAAACTGTAGTGATAATACTTTATATTCTAAGTTTATAATTGAATAATTTTTTTGTCTTGGCACATTTTTACAACGCTATTCAAAAGTCTTGTAATACTCACAACCAAACTTTTATTAATTAATCGTATCGGCAACAAAATGACACCTAACAAAAAGCATCACAATTCCATTCAAAAATGTTGTTGTTAGAAAAATTTAACTATCACGCTATTTAAAAGTGTTGCGATGCTTGCAAACATTTTTATTGTTTGTGTTGTCAATAAATGTGACGCTTAACAAAAAGTATTACAACTCTATTTAAAAGTGATGTTGTTGAAATTTTTAATCATCACACTATTTAGAAGTGTTGTGATACTTGCAAACACTTTTATTGTTTGTATCGTTAACAAAATGACGCTTAATAAAAAGTGTCACAACTCTATCCTAAAATGTTGTTGTTCATATATATATATATATATATATATATATATATATATATAAATTACTCAATAAGAAGTTTACTTTTGTACATAAATATATATATATATATATATATATATATATATATAATTGCAGTGCAGTATATGATTAGAAAGAGAAAGAAATTTTTCAAAAAATACCAATATAAAATTATTTGAAAGCAAAATACTAAAAATATTATAATTTTTATTATTTGATAGGAGTTGGAAAATAATATTAACACAATAACAAAGTAAATAACGTTAAATAACCCATTCCAATGACCTTCCACATATTATATAATTCACACTCAACTTAATTACAGAACCATTCAATTACAAAAACGAAATTATTCTTAATTATGACTTTTCATAATAATTGAATCATCCACAACCATCAACTCACCATTGTCTTCGAGTGAGGGTTTGATTTTAATGTGTTTTGACTTAATTCCTTTTATATAATCCTCATTGTTAATTTGGGTTTCATACTACTACCTTATCTAATATTGCATCAAATCACATCAAGGCTTTGATTAGTATATAAGGCCATTTATTTTAGGTAATATAGAAGCTCATAATTAATGTAACATGTATTAAAAATTTAAATCCAATAAATAACCAATTTATATAATATACATAATTTAAATATCTATAAAAAGAAACTTGTCCAACAACAACATCGATGATGATAATAATAATAATAATAATAATAATAATAATAATAATAATAATAATAATAATAATTCAATTAATGAAATGTAATCTTTTATTTCATTAAATTATAAGATAATTTATTATAATAGATATATTTGAAGTTTATATGGAAGATATATGTGAGAATAATTACCTATTAGCAATGGATATGGATTACATCTAAATCGTGTATTATTTATAAGGCTAGGAGAGAAGATAAGAATACACTATCTTCTAATTATTGGCCATACAGAAACAAATTAAGAAGATAACAAATTGCACATGGGAGGCTAGCAGCATAGGCTTATAGGATTGAGACATATTAATAAATGCAAAGGATGATTAGTCGATTAATAATTATGATGTAAGCAGCATGATGTAAGAAAGAGGGTTGGCCAACGATGGAGGTTGATTTATCAAAAAAAATTGCAAATTAAATAAAAAACTATTTTGACAAATTATGTTTCAACTATAATTTCACAAGTTTAAATCTGAGATTTAAATGGATTTTAATTAGTTTGAATTTTGAAATTTTTTGTTTGTGCAAGTTTGAATTTAAGATTTAGATGAATTTTAATTAGTTTGAATTTTGAAATTTTTTGTTTGTGTTAAGATTTTATAGAATAGAATTTGAGATAATTTTATTGAGATTTGTGATAATTTAATTAAGATTTGTAGAAAAAATAGAAAAAATGAATATTTTTATTGGAAATTGTAGAAAAGGTAGGAAAAGTAAGATAAGATTATAGAATTTAACAAATCCTTATCCAAACATAAATTGAACTGAACTCATTCAAAATTCGAATTGGTTAATTCCAATCCAAACATAAACTTACATCTATATCATCTTTTTGCTTCACAAATTTTTTACATTGAAGAAATTAAAGATATCTTCAAATCTTTATTTATTTGACCCAATCTCAGAACACAACTTTCATTATAAAAATTTCAGAATCGCAATTTCTAATTAATATTTTTAAAAAAAATCCAGAAAATAGAAGTTGCAGTTTTAAGGTGGACTCCATTATTCGAATTTTATGCTTGCATTTCCCAACCGCAAATTACAATAGTTAAAAGGGAAAATGGCCCTTTATATTCATTTTTTTTTAAAATTGATCCCTTTTTATCTATTAATATAACAATTAATTTTAAATATTCTTAAATATAATAATTGATCCTAAAATACCCATTTTTGAGTCAAGTCAACTTTCAAATGAGCTTCACGAGTCCAATCCAACTCATGATTTAGTTATTTGTTCTATTATTATTTTGTTAAATAGAAAATTATTATTTTGTTAAATACTAATAATAACATTATTAATTAGTAATATTCCAAAATATTAGTAATATTACTATAGTAATAATTTAATGTTTTCGAACATTAAAAATTATTACTTTCAAAAATAATTGTTTGTTTTACTAATGTTTGAAAATCATATTTTTTTCGAACATTTTTAATATTAATGTTCGAAAATTATTGTTTTCGAAAATAATAATAAATAGGTATAAAATTTTCGAAAATATTCACAAACTTTCGACCACTTGTTCGTTCCAAGTGATGTCCGAGGTTTAGAGGGGTGTGGGGTGAATGAATCTTGGTCGTTTTTAAAAATTCTTTTTCAAACTTACTGTTCTGCAAGTTACTCGAACTTACAGCACCAGCAGTTACTGCTTACATCACTAGTATACAGTGTTGCATGCTGTAACTTAGAGTTTTTAAAACAACGGAAAATATCTTTTTAACACAAGATTTGTTTTCTCAAATATGCTCTTTTCTTTAAAGATACTTTTATACTTATGACAGGATAGATATAGAGAATGCAACACAAATATATAAAGCGATAAAAATACTTATGGTTTATAGTAGTTCGAAGATGGTGTAATCCTTCTACGTTCACTCTACTGCTACCTCGAGCAGGAACTTCGTTAAGCAAGATTGATTTACAAGACGCTCTTAATAATCTATCAACCTAACGAGTTAACACCTACTAGAACCCAGCGTATACACAGTAACTGCAAGTTCTAAAGGCAAACCCACACAAGATTTTACACTCCCACACAGGAAAATTGTCTATCACCTAGACAACTATACAAACAGTAAGGATAAATCTTATCAACTGTTCGACACCTAACACAATCTAAGCACACAGCAACAAGGTTAAAGTATATAAAAATGGTTCTTCAGTTGGTACGGTGAAGTGAGCTTTTGAATCCTTCTTTGGATCTATCAACTTGAGCTTTGTTCACTTCACTTTAGGTAGAGTGACTGAAACTGTAGGAATGCTTGAGAGATTATAGCTTTGAATGCTTTGAACTTTTGAGCATCAATGTTTCAGTAGTCAGCTTCAGGGTTGTTCGACCTCTATTTATATTTGTAGAAAAATATCCGTTGAAGGAGATATCTCTCATTTGAAATATGTGTACAGATCAAAGGAATGACCTGCATTTAATGTGCCTTGATTTTTCTTCACAGAGCATTTAATTTGGTGGTTGCATTGGCTCCGTATCTGCAACTTTGATCTTCTCTCGAACGGCTTTAATTATACTTGTTTCGTTCTTTATTCATTGTACTGTATTTATCCTTTCTAGGATTGTAAGATGCTGATTCTGTTTACCATAAACTATGTTTGTTGAGTATGCAGCAAGTCATGGTTTTTACTCTGTATCTTTGACCTTCTTGCAGCTACTCCTTCTGTATAGTGTTGTTGTATCTTTGATTAGCTTGCAGCACTTTTCCATACAACACTATTGTATCTTATTCTTGCAGTGTTCATGTAACCACTTCTTGCAGCGTAGAGTATTTTCTTCTTACAGCTGTGTCGCAGTATCTTCTTCCTGCAACCTGTATCTACTACTTGCAGTGGTGCTGTTTGTCGTTCTTTCTTACTTGCTGTATTACTACATTTACTTTTTACAGCGTCTTCATACTTTCATTTTCTTGATGCAGCATTGTCTCATTGAGCTCCTCCATCTTTCAGCACCTATGACTATAGACTCAATCTTAGTCTATGTTTCACTTAAACATTGTGAAAAAATGGGATACTCAAACTTCCTATTACATATGTGGTTTGTCTCATCAAAATCTATACACTGAAATCCCAACAATTTGTATTCTCTTACAAATGTAACATATATAATCAAATAATATATCAATCAAATTATAATATGGTTGATACTAAAATTGATGATAGGTAAAATACAATTATAATTTTTTAACATAAATAATATTTAAAATTATCTAATTTAACTATTTTTTTTAAATTTGTGTATTACACGAGCTCAGGCCCTGTACTAGTAAAGCTATAAGTTATATCACATAAAGATATTATATACAAATTATGATTTTTTTTTTTCTAAGTTACAGTATATAAAGATAAAAATATTTGTACATTAAAATTATACTAATATAATATAAAGATTATATGAATATAATATAAAAATAATAGATAAATCCAAAATAAAACATAAAAGGTACAGATCTGGATCGAATCCACATTATTAAATAAACCTAAATCCATACAACGTACTCTTTCATATTTTATTTTCAACAATGTACGTACGACTCGTAGGAGACATGAACTCTCAATCATTTATGCACCTCTATTATTTGTTATAAGTTCGTCTTTCAATTTCTGTTATAACTAGCTACAAGCTAGTTAATTAATTATAAGGGTTTATGAATTAAAGTTTAAACTTAATTTTTGAAACAACACTTTGTAAGACAAAATATTTTGAAACTAAACCCTTTTCAAAAAGAGAGTACTATAAGATATTAAAATTTAAATATATCAAATTTACATCAAAATAATATTAATATTCATTACTGAATATCTCAAGTTTATTATTAGGGTTCAAAAGGTTTTCTTACCAATTTACATTTCATAAATATATTTTGCATCTATATATATATAAAGAAATATGCCTCTGAATCACTTTTTTAGAAGTTGAGTAAAAACATATTTCTTACGTTAATGAGTAAAATGTCTTTATTATTTGAACGTGACATTAACTAATATTTTCCCTTCATTATTATATCTCAAATATGTTAATATTAAAAGTAAAATTCTTGTTCGTAAAAAAATCTCAAAACTATTATTTGTTTGGGTGTCCAGAAAAGAACAAAAAAGAAATAAAAAGAAGATTAATCATTCAGTCTACCCTACGAAAACAAGAACGTAAGAGGACCTTTTCATTAAAGATGATTCTGTCGGATTCTTTATCAGAAGAGTTGTCTTTGTCCTACTTTTCTGCTGCTTTTCATCCAGTTGTCCAAATTCAAATATAATTTAGGAATAATTGAAGAAATCAAATTTCAGTTTACTCTATTTCCTTATATTTTATCCTAAATTATTCCACTATATAATAAAATATCCTTATATATCTTTTTTTCTAATAAAATATCTTTAATTATTCCTTTTTTATGATAAAATATTATTTTATTCTTGTTAATTTTTCAAAACTTTCAAAAAATCATACTTGCCATTAGCAAATTTTTTCTTTTTTCAATCTTTACATTTATTAGATCCGATTTAGCCTTCTGATCAATATCAGGCCCAACATGCTTCCGTAAATAAATAAAACTGAGTTTAAGACATACCTCGCTTTTGTCTCTTAAATTCCCTTGGACCTCGGTTCAGGTTTTACGGATCAAAGATCCAACCACTCGCCCGCAGTCTATGGTTTTGAAATCGATTTTCTTGGAACCCTGATCGCAATCCTTCTCAACGGCCACCTGCCTTTAAGGAGATCATGGGGAGACTCACTGCTGGATGAATTTCACTTCGAATTATAAATTTTTGGACAGAATGTCGGAAAACAAAAGCCTTGTTTATTGAAGAAAATAAACTAAACTATTTTACAATATAAATTTTCTCCGCCATTGGAAGAGAAACTTGAATTAGCCAATCATGGCTAATACTCGAGAAGGGGAAACCCCCATGAATAGGAAATGTTGAAAGCTAAACTATTACACCCTTAGAGAGAAGATTTTTCGAAAAACTTATGAAAGAAAGAGAAGGTGTCAATTTTCGATAATCTTCTTCTGAGGCTGAAGACCTCCTTTTATAGACATTAATGCACTCCTGTGTGGATCTATTATTGCCTCGCCAGCTTGCATTTCACTTGGTTAGTGGGGAATGAGCCAACCTTCTTTATTTTTCACCTACCGTTTGGTAAGTATAACTCGTTGTCTTCTTGCGTCGGCAACGAATCTTCTGCTTTAGTGGAGGGGTCCTCCACGTTTTTCCTTTTGGCAATCGTCAATCCTTGGTGCTGGATTATTCAAAAGTAGGACCATCCATTACACCATGTCGGTCGTGAATGCCATGTGCTAGATAGAGTCAAGAAGATCCCTTAGACCCCTTTTGAACCTGTATAGGGTTAGTATTTAAATCATTTACACTGTATTCCTATCTATTACATTTTTAGAATACAATACAGCTTGTTATTAATCGAGTCTAATTAGACCCGTTTCCTTTTGTTACATTTCAGGCTTTTATTTTCTAAAAACCCTTGCCTTTCCCCTTTTTCTTCGGGTAGTCAAGTTTGTCCTTTTTTACTTTGAAACCCTGTTCGAACAGAGATTTCTCTTGTACTTGACAGTAAGAGCATATCCGCTCTTCCCATCTTCCGATATGTATCATATTACATATCTTCTTCCTTGTTTGTTCCGTTGCTGGAACCTTATTTTCTCAGATCAACTTTCTCTTATTTTCGAAGAGGTTTTCCGCAAATCCGGTAGTTGTTCCTGTCATGAAATTTAACAGGAATGATCCGTTCACAAAATTATGAAATATTTTGAACGGATACTTCACCTTGTCATCTCTGTGAGACAGACCCAGAGACCCCATGCTCGCCTGGTTGATATATTGTTTTCAGTCAGGGCTACTACCAAAGGGCTGTTTTCTGGGGGTGTTTTGACGCGGTTTATCGCCCCCATCTCAGATCTCTGTAGTTTTATGAATTGAAAAATTGGATGAGATCCTTTTTCCTGTGATTTCTGGAGCAGCAGAAATAATTTTTAGCTCCAGTATATCTCATCGACCTAAGTATGGGTTGTTTTGCCATGAATCGTGCACAGCAGTGGCTATCCAGTCCGGTAGTTTGGAAATCTCCAGAAAACTGGGTGCGGTAGTGAAAACTGAAGCAATTGCTTCAAAATCAAACCATTCTCGCACATCATGAGGGTTTACCCAGGAAGCATCCAAAGTCTTGGATACTTACCAGACCAATCAGCAGTAATTTTGTTCGGATTGATCCCATTTCTTGTAACCAATTTCTCCCATGTTCTTTGGTAAACCTGCAAAGGAGAAATAGTTTGGTTAGTGTTAACCTGTCTAGGGCCAGTTTGGGGCCTTAGGTTAACCTCTTCCTCTTTTACCCCAAAGGTGCTGGGTTGACTCGGGTTGCCTGAAATTGCTTCCTGACCTTCCGAGTTAATATTTTTATCGGAGTCCGATAAAACACTTGGTTCGGCCTTATCAGCCTTTTCACCGGTATCTGATGAAAAACTTTTATCAGCAGGATGTCCTGCTTCGGGTATAAAAGTATCCTGTTTGTTCATCGATGATGAATTCTTCTCGTGTAACTCTTTCTGCATCACCGATGGTGAACAAGCCTTGTTTAAGGGTTCCACTAATGCATTCCACAAATCACTATTTGAAGTTATGGCTGCATGTAGGGTCATTTGGACTTTGTCCAAATCAGCTTTCTGGACATAAGATGCTGCTTCGGCTCTTACCCTTAGCACCTCAAATGCCTTGTAGAGCTCCTCAAGGTTTTCCCTAAGGTGTCTTGCTCGTATCGTGATGGAATCTGCTTCAAGGATATCCATCTCTTGTTAAGAAATCTGCAAGAACATTCTCATTAGATTTCACTATGACAATATCCAAAAGATAATATTGGCATTCTGCTTGCCACCTGATAATACGAGCTTTTTCAATTTTTGATTCAAGTTTGTTTTTCAAAAAAGCTTTAACATTAGTATTATCAACTTTTAATATAAATTCTTTGGCTAATAAAAATAAATGCCATTTTTTAAAAGCCTTCCAAACTGCAAAGAATTCCTTCTCGTTAATATGCCAGACTCTGGCTTGTTGTTCGGTAAACAACCCTCATGTATATCTACATGATTCTTCACCCATAGATGTCTTTCTCATGAGCACCGCGGCCCATCTGAAATCATTAGCGTCTGTGTAGACAACTAACTGATCCTCATCTTGAGGAATCGCGAGCTTTGATAAGTTACTACAAACCTATTTTAACTCACGAACTCTTTGGGAATGAATATCTTCCCATTTCCATTTGGTCTTCTCATCCTTTTGTAATAAAGGACGGAAATCCTTTCGATATTTTGCCAAGTCCTTAATAAATGAACCTGCAAAATTAATCACTCCTAAGAAGCTTTGAAGGTGCTTCTTATCTCTAAGAACATCTGAAAAATTGCAGATTTTCTCCACAATATGTTCCTATAGTTCCATTCCTGCATGGTCAATAATAACACCGAGAAACTCGATTCTATTAACCGCGATTATTGCCTTCTTTTCAGAGAGCACTAATCCTTCTTTATGACATGCTTCTGAAAATATTTCAAGATGCTTTAAATGATCTTTCATATTTTTAGATGCAATTAGAATATCATCTATGTACACAAACATAAACTCGAAATAATCTTTAAAAATATTATCCATCTTTCGTTGGTATATTTGAGGTGCATTCGCAAGACTCATAGGCATTACGTTCCAGATATACTGACCTTGTGGTGTAGAAAAAACAGTTAATTTCTTAGACTCTTTTTCTAACTTAATCTGGTAAAATCCAGACTTGCAATCAAATTTTGAAAACACTTTTGACCCTTTAATACAATCAATTAAGTGTTCTCTACTTGGTATGTAATAACCATCAAATTCGGTAATCTTATTAATACCTTGATAGTTAATTACTAACCTTGCTTTTCCTCTATTTATTTCTCCATGGATTCTTACCAAAAACCCTGGGCTACTATAAGGAGAAATACCTGCTTCGATCAGCTTGAGATCGATATGTTCTTTGATAATCTTTTGCATATCCTTTCGATCTTCAAGGTTCATTTGGATTGGCTTGTATCGAACCAACTCGTATCGGTATTGTTCTTTTACCTTCAACGTTGCTTCGATCTGGTTTTTGTCCCACCAGGCTAAAAGATTTTCATTGTAGTTCCTCTGAATTAGCCTTTTAACATTTTCAAGGGAAAGTAAACTTTCCTCATCAATGTCAATCTAGGGTGGTCCTTCTTGTAAGGCATTTTTCAGAAATTGAATAGCTTCTTCGTATGCTTCCTCCAATCCCTCTTGTCTATATGACAAAAGAGCTTCACCAAATTTCCTCTTATCCTGCATTTTAGGATGAGTCAACTTGGCTTCATTATCACCACGTTTGCTGCGAAAATTAATAGGCATGATCCTGTTAAAGGCCTTTTCTCGCTGCAAAACCTGTATCATATTACCACAGTTAGTAGTAAAGGTTAACAGGTTCTTGTAATTATCCTGCTCATATTTTGCAAATGTTTGGATAAAATTGTTACCAAGCAAAATATCAGCACCTGTATCATGAATATAGATAGGTGGCATTCTTACTTTATACCAAGGGGTATCGAATGCGCATCCGATCATTATTCTTGATTCTCGAATACCTTTATTGAGTATTAGAATCTTCTGTGAGAAGTTCCTTCCTGCAATAATAGGTAATTTTTCCACTACTTCGCTAGGAAAAACTCCTGGCTTTGCTGTGCAAATGCCTGAACCTGAGTCAATATAAGCTGCAAAATATTCCGTCTTATATTGATCATATAATATCCCTACAGATATATATATAGAGAATATACTTGTCATTCAAAATCGTTTGGATATATTCTTATTTTCCAAGATTCTAACATGTTTATCCTTGAGCTTCTTATATTGTGCTCATAGATCAACTCTTGAAATTGTATCTGATGAGTCTGTCCATTATCTCGCATTACTCTTATGCGTTATGTCAACTCATCTTTTTCTTTTCTGAGATCTTGGATCTCATCCTCAATATGCCTCACTGGCTTAATGTAGAACCCGTCTAGATTGTTTGGATAAATCCCTCTACTCCAGCGTTCTAGCATGTCTATTCGTGCGTTTATTTGATTTATTTTTAACGCAGCCTCTTGCATCCTTATAACTACTTGCATGCTTCTTTGTTCTAGCCGATCTTGCTTCCGCAAAGATCTTAAAAAAGTCCTTGCCTGAATTCTTTGTATTCTGAGATCAATGATCTCTTCCTCCAGTTTAGTTCCTGGCATAATGGTTTTATTCTATCCTGATTGTATGTCCATCAAGGTCGAACTCCATTCATTTTTCTTCTCTTCTCCAAGACTTATGTTTCTCAAGGAAACTTAACCCTAGGGGTCATAACTCCTTTGGTTATGCCTGCACTTCCTGTAACAGATACATGATAGCCTGCTATTTCTAACATGCCTTCGTATCTATTAATACTTGGTTGTTGTAAATGATATATCTCTTCACAAGGAAACAAATTATCAGTTTTAGATATATCAAAAACAATATGGATTTCTTTCCATTCATCATTAGAGCATTTAATTTTAACATTTCTTACCCTAATTTTTTGTGGATACAAATCCTCGCATGGTTCTTTTCCCCTTAGGCTTAGAATCCTACATTCGGAAAAGGTCAACCTGTTACTAATTTCAGAATCAAACCTTAATGGTCTATTGTTTAAAATAAGTTGATCCTTAATTAGCAAATTAACACCCCCTAACCTTGGTATCTGGATTGGGTCTGGTGTTCTAACCTTGGCGAATTCCTTGAAAATTATAGGAATTTCTATATACTCTTTCCTAAGAAACATATCTGAATAATGTGTGTTGGAAAGCGCATATGCAATTCTATACGTGATAGAATATGGTCTATTTCCTTCTTTCATAAGATCAGGTCTTTTAAAATCTTGATGAAGGGTTAAGACCTGCTAAAATCTTGGTCCGCTAGGTTGTATGCAATCCTAGGATGAATGTCAAACATAAGTTTGCCAACATACAAATTACCCACCATTGTACCAAGACAACTTTCACTCAAGTTATTGATTCTTCTATCCATTACAGATAAATGCAATTCAGAATCAATTCCTTCTTTGAAGGTAGCTTTAATCACTACTTCAATGGTTCCAATATGGATCTATTTCATTGTGACCGCTACTTCTTCTTTGAGATGACTCAGTTCCTCAAGAATTTCTTCTTTTGGAATAAGTTGCATCTCTACTTTATTACCGGTTAGATCTATCGGAATAGAAAACTCACCTGAGTTCACCCGGTAAATGATATGGTGCTTGCGCTGTCTTATCCTGATTTTGTCACAAAATCGATTAAGACTTCCTCTCTTAAATCCATCATATGGACCTAATGTTGAATCCTGTCTCATGATCTTTTCCATCGTCTTATTAGAGATGGTTATTTTTGAGAAGAATCCTGATAGACTATCCGACGTCTGGAGTCTATCTTCCTGTTCGCCGGAGCTACTCGTCTGATTCTGTAGATGATCCATAGGAACCCTATGAATCAGATTCGAACTCTTCTTCATAGATGCTTTCATCTGAAGAGATGTCCTCGAACTTGTAAACCGGCACCAAATCACCATAAAAGACAGCATCCTGGATGTCTTCTGTGGATTCGAACTGGCGTACATCATTTTGCTTCTGTGGGCAATCGGATGAAATACGACCTCTCGCACCGCACGTCCAGCAATTGCAATCCTTGAAACTTTCATTGGTTCGAGTGTGAGCTCGTTTGAAAGTTCTTTTCCTGGGTGTTCCTCTTGTTGACTTCCCTGTGGATCTAGATCCTTGTGAAGAAAACCTGGAAGGATCAGACTTTTGACCAGATTTGTAAGATCTAGCCTTGGATTTGGACCACCAAGATCTCCCTTGTCTGGAAGGTCTTCTGTATGATCCTCCGGACTTAGATTGAAACCCTCTTTTGAAGTGTTTCTTTCTCTTTTCGTATTTTTCGCGCTGTGGTTCTCCGATAATACTCGGAAAATCATTGTTGTCGCAACAAAGAGGAGTCCTCTTTACCATTCCTCTTAGTTTTTTCTTGTTCTTTTGTAGTGTCGCTTGTTGACACCACTCTTTTATGCTATTCTTAAAAAAGGACATCCTTCTGACCACTGAATCGACTCGACCTGGAGGTACTTTATAGGTTTGCATAAGCATCTCCCTCCATGGACTGCAGATTTTTGCAAAGAATAAATCTGTTGCAACATTCCATGGTACATCTGCTTGGAAATAATATTTGCGGAACCAATATATATATTCATCCGCATAACATATATTTTTTAATTCGAGAGCAAACAGAGCTTGCGTGTACTCTCTTTTCTTCTCGTCTTTTCTTTCTCAAAATATCCATCCCCGAGGAAACATATTTTCAGCAGATGACCCATCATTTCGATAATTATTAAAATATTATCGTTGGATAAGATCTCTTGTTTGAGAGAGGCTTCGGTCATTTCCCATGCTTTCTTGGTCGAACCTTACAAACTATTTACCAGTATCTGACAAAAATGTTCGTTATCGACGTCCAGCGTTGATGAAACAACTTTCATAGATGTCATCCACTCATCGATCAATATTTCCATATTTTTGAAAATGATGATCTCTGTTGTGAGCATCAATCCGAACGGATGGGTTTGTTCAAGCATCGTTTTTGCCCAAGGGCTCTTAGATACTCCTTTAAACATTCCCGGTTGTCTCTTGGCTTGTCGAGCTATGTATTCTTCATAGTCAACCCCATCCTGCTTCCAAATGGGTTCGGGAGGAATAGGTACTTCAGGTACTGCCGTACTCGTACTCTCCTCTTCCTTTTTTGGAATAGGCTCATTCATCCTAAGGTTTACCAGATCCACAATTCCAAGATTGGAAAGGGATTCAGTTAACTCCGAAAGATCTACTCTTGAGACTTCCATCCAACTTGTCTTATGAGATCAAGTAGGAGTTCGTCGTTGCTTTTGGGCTTCGAAACTTCCGTAGCCTTTCATTTGAAAATGATTAGTATTCCACTGAACGAGTCTTTCATACGTTCATTCATGGATCTACCAGTTCCCTTGGATGATCTTCTTTTCAGATCTACAATTTCTTGTTTCAGATCTGAAACTTCTCTTTGGATCTCGGATAGAGATCGGACTATCTTCTCCATCTGTTCACCATAATAAATGATGGTCTTCTGGATCTCCCTAAGGTCTTGGGTAACCTTAGATGTGTCTGGAACAATTATGTTCCAATCTGAGCTGGATGTCATTTAATGATATCCTGTACTTGTGTTATCTCGAAATATTTTTGGATACATTTTCTTGATTTTCTCCTCCGTTAGGCACAAGAAAATAATATTGTACAACATAATTTAATTTATTTCTTCAATAAAACATGGCTCTAATACCACTTCGCGCATCGGATCTCAATAAATATAAATCATGGAAAAAATTCGGAAATTCAATTAATCTTTTTCTTCCGAATAATAATCGTTCGATATATGGCTTTGTTATACCTTTCAGACCAGATCACAAGTATAAATACCAGTGTTTTTTGGGGCACGAGAAAGGTTTCCAACTAAAATACCAAGATAATTATATTCGGGTTTAAAACCTTGCTTTTAGTAAGATGGTTTGGAAAACAAAATTTTAGAGTGTAAATAGCATTTTGAATAGTGCATTTTTAGGGATGAATTGGTCTTTGACCACATTTTGGGCATATTGGGATAATATTAAAAGGATTGGGGCATTTTGGGTTTATTAGATAAGGAAATGGGGCATTTGAAGGTATAATCTCAATAATTGAACCATCACAGTTATTTTTATATATCAAGTATATAAATTTTAAATCCATATAATTGAATCGATCAGATCTGAAAATATATTTCATGTATTCCACACATGCTCCATGTGCTCTCATATGTTCAAACCCTAATCATTTATAATCTATGTATGAGATGAAAATGCTTGCTATGATCTATAATCTATGCATGAGAATTAGCTAGGGACCTCAGAGGTCCAAGGATCAAAAGTTAGATTCTCGGGTATGCCCGTCGTGCTTAGAATTGATTGGCCAATTCTAAGATGAGGCAATACTTAATTGCTTGATTATTGTGATATTTGTCTTGATATTATACGATATCTTTAATCTTGACAAGCATGTCCCCACTAAGCTAGAGTTTTGCTCCCAAATATCAAATCTAACTTTATAGAATAAAATGCTTGATATAGAGCGGAGTGGATGTGCGGTAGCTGGTGAGAAGAAGTTTATTTAATTTAATCATCATGATTTTATGAAAACATCTTCTATATTTTGTTATTTATAGTTTATCTTTTGACGTTAAGTCATTTTGATAAAGTTTAACTAATAAGTCAAACTCGTCGTTAAGTCTTTCGCTACAAATTCATGAAATTTCTATTTATTTAATGTGTATAATTTTTCCGCTGCAAATTTATGAAATTCTATTTATTTAAGTTTTAATTTATACTCAAATGGCTAGAGTTACATTAGTTGTTTTATTTTAAACTATCTAGTTCATGAAAGATTAAATGTTTCCATCTTCAATCCGTTTTAGTATAACTTATTTTATTTTGTTGAGATCTTCTGATGAAAACGTTGTTGGAATAATTTTGGTCATTTTAAATTACTCTTATAGTCTTGATTTTATTGTTTAAACTGATCTATTTAAAAATTTGCATATTTAATTTTCCGCTGCAAGTATATAAATTTTATAAATGAAAAACTATAAAAAAGTTAATTAAGAAAAATTGGGATGTTACAGTAAGTCTCTCGGGTAGTAGGTAATTAGCAAGCTTGCTATAGAGAGATGAAGTTACTGCTTTTTAACAGTGACCTTGGGACTTGAAAAGAGTTTATGCATAGTGAAAATACTTAAACAAAGATCTTTTCAGTAGCTAGCGAGCTTGCTGTAGAGAGATGAGGTTACTGCTTTTTAGCAGTGATCTTGGGACTCGAAAAGAGTTTATGCACAACGAAAATACTTAAACAGATATGTTTTGTGAAAAGCTTACTTTAATGCAGTATGCTTGGATGACAGAATAGATATGCATATACAGAGAGCTTATAAAGCAGGGAGCATGATATATAGAGGTTCAAGGGTGGAGTAATTCCTCTACGTTTTCTCTACTCATTCGAAATGAGGAATTTTGTTAAAATGGTTTGATTTATAAACACTCTGCTAATACAAATTGAATTCTAACAAGAACTGTCAGCACTCTCCCACACAAATAGCTGCACAGTGACCAAACTTTAACCCACACATGGATCTTGCTCTTCTAAACGAGTGAACTACACTTAGCAAGAATAATCCTCGCTAAGTGACTCATTAAACAATCTATGAATAAGATATAAAGAGATTTCTTCAACGGTTGGGAGCAGCAAGCTCTGGTACTTTGAAATACAAAAGGTAGTTGGCTTGCTGTTTGATAGATTGATTGACTGAAACAAGGTTGATTGAGAGTTTTAAATATTTGAAAGTTTAGAAATTTAGCTCGTGGTCAGTTGTATCAGTTCATATTTCAAGTGCACTCGACTTCTATTTATAGGCGTGAGAAATCTACCCGTTAAAGGAGACAGCTTCCTTAGTGGTGAGGTGTCTTCTATTGATTGGTTCGTACATGATCTTCTAACAATTCTGATACACCGTTGCCACCTGTAAAACTTGCCTTTCGTCCTTTTGATTCCTCCAGTTGACATTCTCTGATTGACTCTTCTTAGTTTGTTTCTAACAGTAACTCAAAGTGCATTGAAATTAAGGTAATTGTATTTCAGAATTAAGTTATTATTTTATCGTTTGGTGTGGCTAGCTTGATGTATACTTCCATACTTAGTCGATTTTATATCATAGCTCTGCAGTAACCTTTATAGTGTACTGCAGTGACCTTTACGAATATTGCTCTTCCAGCGCAATATCCTCTTTTCAGCGATCTTACCTTATCTAAACTTTTACATATCAAGACCTATATACAAGGTTGCTAAATCCCATCTATTACATGTTTTGTCTCATAAAAAACTATACAAATAAATCCTAACAAAGGTTATGAAATTTGTATATAAATGTTATACTATTACAACATAAAGGTTTCGGCTATATTGAATTTTTATAGTGAAAAAAATATAAGTTATTCATTGAAAATGTTATGAAATCTGTACATAAATGTTATACTATTACAACATAAAAATTATATTACTACAACATAAAGGTTTCGGCTATATTACATGAATTTTTATAGTGAAAAAGTATAAGTTATTTACTAAAAAGATTATGAAATCAATACAAAAAGGTTATACTATTACAACATAAAAGTTTCAGCTAAATAACATGAATTTTTATAGTGAAAAAAGTATAAGTTATTCATTGAAAATGTTATGAAATATGTATATAAAGATTATACTATCATAATATAAACGTAATATTATTACAATATAAAAAATTATGACATAAATGAAAAAAAATAAAAAATTGGGCGCGAATTCAAGTTAAATCGGACCGGATCCCATCCACACACCCAATTACATGAATCTTGACCCATACACTTGGTGTACATAATTACTTACCTTGTATCAGGTAAATTGATTTTGAAAGTACAATTCACTAGTAACACTAACAAAATATTATCATAGAATAGGTTTATAATTTCGTTCTTTCTTGTATTTAGTTCACACTAGTTTCCACTATGACCAGCAACATCTCATTTGCAATTATGTTATGTCCAAAAGAAGACATGATCATATCCTTTTGACTTATATATATGATGATATTTTCTTTGTCCAAAGAGACCATTTTCAAGGCTAATTCTAATGTACCTACATATATGATGATCTTTTGTCCAAAGAGTCCTTTTCCGCGGCTAATATTTCTACTGTATCTATGGGTGTTACCATAACCATAGAATTTGTAAAATGTGACATATTTAAATATAATACATTATATATACATATATGTTATATATTTAAATTGTCTCATATATCATAAATAATGTGGATTAATGTTAAAATACGAACATAATTTGTGCTATGAATGAATAAATAGGGGGAAAAATATATGTATTGAGCAGCTAAGGAGATAATAACCCTTAAAGAAGCTAGGCCAAGACCTAATTGAAAATGAATTATTGATTGTATCATAAATTAGGTTCTTTAACATATATAACATACAAAGAAAATTGAGAAATAATTGGTTCGCATATAGATATATAGATTCATATAAATAATAAATTATTATATATATTTATTGTATGCTTATATACATGAGTTATTTATTTATGCATATAAGAATATATTAAGATGTGTTTTGTTTATATATGAAACTCGATATTTATAAGTTTTTGTTGTACTCTGTTGCGATTTTTTTCCACATTTGATCCAATTTTTTGAGCATTACCGATTACTGAATCTTCGCTAATATTCAACCAACATCGTGCAAGAAACTCATTTTCTGGACCCTTATATCTTGGAGTATATGTCGTTTTTTTCCTTGCTAGACATTATCTACCCCTTCGAAATCTGCATCTACTTTGAGATTAATTTCCTTGATTTTTGGAGGAGATGAATGTGGTGGGAATGGAGAAGTTGGCCCCGAGGATGGAGTATTACACTCTTTGTCAGTGCTCGATCCGACTATACTAACTCTTCTTGATGAGTTTGAAGACATTGTTGTTGTACTTTTAGGAGGAAATCCATAAGGAAGGAGTGACATGAAAGTAAATTGAAAACATTCACGTGGATACATAACATATGGAGCACCCAAGTAGCCATCAGTATCATATTAGGTTGAATGGTGGAATTTTGGGAAGTAATGGTAGAATTCTGAGGACGATGATTGGAATTTTCTTCCAAATTAGAAGAATTATTGAACCAATTCATCTAAAAAATTTCTTCAATTGTAAGAATAACAATTGCCAAAATAAATAGGAGAAAATTGTAGAAGTTGATAAAATAAATGAAAGAATTATCATGTATTCATAGGTGTTTTTTTTTTTTTTCCAAAATTCACCAACGGTACAATTTAAATAGTAAAAATTATCGTTGAAATAGTAATAATTTGGGTACATATCGTTGGAATAATATGTACACTCATGAGTCCCACTATTCAAAATTCAATAAAAAGAAATAATAGTATCTTGAATCCCACCATTTGAAATTTAATAAATAAATAAAAAGAAAATAAACATACACTTAAAATAAATAAATAAAAAATGTACACTCCAAAGTCAATAAATAAATTAATTAAAATAAGGAAAAAATGCAAAAAAAAATTAGAAAACTACACTTAAAATATAATGGATCCACTAAAAAATTGGGTACAAACAAATGTACCCAAACCCCCCTCTCTTCTTTTTATACCCAACCTCTCAACAACAAATGTAAATAGGTGGGTACTATATTTATTTGTACCCCATTTGGAGATGCTCTAAGCAAAAATCTTGAGTTGTAATAAATAATATTTTATAACAGTATTTTGATAATAGAATGGGTAGACTCTAAACTTTCTGTCAACCTCTAATTATTTTAAAATTTGATAACATAGTAATAATATATTTATAATTTTCTTAACAATTATATTAAAATAATTTTCATATTTCAATTTTAAATATTCTAAATTTGTACATATTAATCGTATATCATTATGACTTATAAATTGTCATGGCCTATATTTATTTTGAATGAACATATAATATTTAAACTGCCTAATTAAATAAATAGGAAGGTAAATTATAAATGTATAAAAAAAAGTTATTTTATTTTTATAGAAAAATGTAAACGATATGACGTCATATTTGAATTGTATAATATTTTTGAAAAAAAATGTTAAAAGCTGATCAATATTTTAAGGTAGTGTAAAATTAGATATGTAATTTTTTGTTATTAGATAATAGGATTCCTTATAATTTAGTTTAACTATTTGCAATTATGTGAGTGAAAATATAACACCAAATTAGTGCACCTCCCAAGAAACCCTATCCATTTAATTTTCTTTTCATATCTTTCCATATATTCTCTCAAGTCTCCACTAAATGATCTTTCATTTATTGTCAATCGCAGAAGATAATGCATGATTTTTCCATATTCTTTTGTGAAATTTAATCGTTTCCTTTTGTATCAATTTTCTACGGTTTGATTAAGATTACATTACATAAATAGGCAAATGCAGCAGATACATAAACTCAGGAAATATCATTAGTTCACTTCTCAAGTGAAATTATCATTTAGTCTGAAGAATCTATAATACACCATAAATATTTTGGAGAGACATGTGAAATTATCATTTCGTCAGAAATTTTAAATTTTTATCTGAGAAAATGAATGGGTTTCTGCAGTGTCATTGAGCATTGAGCCCCTAAATCAGTCCTAAAGGAAATATATTTTCTAATTAAATTATTGTGCCTAAAGTATGAAAGACAAAGTTGCAAAGCAGCTAAATAACCACACTGTAATCTCCAATAAATCAATTATAAAATAAAATTATATAGAAATTGACCAAAATAACCTTTTTGAAAATAGCAAGTGCATTTAGGTGGAAAATTTTTGAACTTCAATAATTTATTGAAGGCCTTCTTCATATATATATATATATACACACACGCTTAACATATTTTATAAGATGTTTTTTAAAATTTATATATTTTATCTTATTTTAAAAATAAGTTGTTAAAGTGTTTTGATAAATAATTAAGGTGGATGAACTTGACAATTATGTAATTTATATGATCAAATTTGAAGATAAGATATAAATTCTTATTTTAGAAATAAATGGAGATAATTTTGTTTACTTTTCTAGAAATTAACGAGTTTATAATTAAGCTCCCAACATCTAACTTTAAGATGAAATTTAATTAACAATTTTGAGTAGTTTATAAACTTTTAACTATCTTATAAGATTTTTTAAAGAATTTATAAGCTTACCTAAACATTATTTTGTTCCAACAGTGACAATTCAACAAACCACAGAATATTATGTGGGCTACTATTTATGAATAATATTAATATAAAGTTGTCCCCAAATCTAGGTGGAAAGATGATAACTCAATTACATCCCCCACTTGCCAATAGTACTAGAAATGGGACCTTGAACAAATAACTACAGAAATCTTACATATTAATGAACTGACAAGTGACAACTAATTAGCTCACTGTCCCTCATGTTTTCCGGCTTGGACCAGTAGTGACTAATCAATCTTAGATGTTTTTTGTTTTGGTCAATAGAATAACTAAAATAACTAGTGGTTGAGCAATTATAATCGTTTAATTTTAACATCATGCATTTGTATACATAAAATGGTGTTTAAACCAATGCAAATTACACATCAAATTGCAACTAAGCCAATTTTTTGTCTTGATGCATCACTGATTTGCTGAAACTGGAGTGACTCTACTGGCTAGTCAGGTTGCACTGATTTAAAGGTATCTGGTAGATTTCTCTTCGAGCAAGTAAGTCAGCTTCCTTGACCATCTCCAGATTCCTTGCAGCGTCCTTTGAAGCTTGGTCACTGGTTCCTTGTGGCAGCATGCAGGTAGTAGGGACTTGGCTCAGGTTCCTTGGCAGCATCTCCTTCTCCTTCCAGCATCCTTGTCTTAGCTATTTTACATATGGAAACCCTATCTGAATAGCTAATGTTCTAGTCTATTACATATTTTGTCTCATCAAAATCTATTACAATTTATCCTATCAATTTCCCCCTTTTTGATGATGACAAAACTCCTCAATAGGATCAAAGAATTATATTTCATTAACTTGGAACAAAAATGCAGAAGAATATAAACATTCATAAGCATGCATTAAGTTCACAAGATGTGAGCTTTCATTAACCAGAATCATCGAGATTTCATTGATCAGTTCAAGTACAGAGCATAAACAAGATAAACAAAGAAATAAACAGATAGCATCTTAAACAAACAGATAGAAAAAGAAACAGAGAGCATGACTCTAAGACTTCAACCAGCTGGCTTTCTTTTTCCTTTCGAACTTTGTACCTTTCCACCAGTTGGCTATAGAGTTGATAGCTGGGTTCCATCTTCTTCACCATCTCCTCAAATTCCTCAAATTTGAGCAAGAAGTCTTCACAGAAAGGTATGAACTCCTTCCCCAGTCTCTGTTTTAGCTTGACTTGGATTGGAAGTCCACCTTTCTTAGTCAGCTCCAGAAACCTCTGCAAGGCCTCCTTGTTTGTTCGGAATCCTCTGAAGAGAGCAGATTCCTTGTAGAGTGTCGTGAAGTACTTCATCAGCTCCTTTCTCTTGAAAACTTCAATCTAGAAGAACGATGGATTGACATCAGTGGGAAGAACGACCTCCGGGACTTCTGGGGCCACAAACTTGTCGCTCCTGGGATTCGGGCTGACTTCCAGAAAGATCTTGAGAGAGGCACTTGCTGCATTGTCAGGATTCTGCATGTTCTTTTCCATTTCAATCATATCAGGCAGCTTGTGCGGTGGGAAGATTTTGTCAAGAACAATCCTTGGATCTTTTGAAAAGACAACATCCAGGTTGCTCTTCAATTCAGCTTCAGTCCTCCTCCTCTTCTTATCTCTCATCTCAGCACCCTTTCTGAAGCCTGGATGAACTGACCCCGAGACAGCTTCTGATTTTCTCTTTGAGCTGTTGTCTGAAGGGCCCCTCGGTCCAGTTCCCCTTTGTCCTCCGTCTCCAGTATCATCTCTTCTTCTGCTTACTACCATCTGCTTGCAGGTAGTAGGATCCTATCTAGTCTTCTGCTGGCCTTCTAACCTCCTTCCCCCCTTTTGTCATCATCAGCACGTCCAACCGTAAAACTGACCATAGAGTGAATCTCAGACAAGGTGCCTGAGTGGTCTCTCAAGGTTTGTGATTGGTTGAACTGCTCCTTATCCATCCGATCTATTGCAGTGACAAGAGCTTTCTGATTGGTTTCAAGAGAGATCATCTTCTTCTCTTGTCTGTTCAGCTTCTCCATTATGCTCTTGACTACTTCCACAGCAGCATCCTCCTTAGGGGGTCGGTAGACAGCGATCATCTGAGTAAGTTTTGACAGAGTGATGTTGAGGGAGTCCATGAAAGAGTATGTCTTGACTGAGTGTGAGTGGGTCTCCTTGCGGAGTTTCCTGCTTGCTTTCACCAGGGACTTCCCCATCTGTTCGATAGCTGTCAGAACTTCCTCAATGGACCTGGCAGATTCCTGACCTTCTCCTGCTAGTACCTATTCAGATGAAGCAGATGTTAGCGCTTTGGATTTTTCGGCTCCGGTATCACCCTGTTCACTGAGTGACCCATCATCACTGTTGGAAGGGCTACTGGATCCTCCATCTCCTGAACCAGTGTCCTTAGTTGGGGCCTCCTCTCCGGCCTCTTCATCTCCAGCCTCATTCTCCTTATCCTCCTCAACTTCCTTATCCTTGCCAGCTTCCTTATCAGCCTCCTTATCCGCCTCTTTATCTTCACCACCCTTATCCTGCTTCTCAGCTTCCTTTTCCCTTCCTGCCTCTTGTGTTTCTTCAACCTATTCTACCGCAGCCACTTCCCCCTTAGTGACCATCTCTCCATGGTCCACTGGTTTGGCAGGTGTTGTTTCCTCCACCTCCATTGGAACAGCTGTTGTAGATAGTTCATTTTCCACCGGGACAGGTTCCTCCAACACTTCAATAAGAACAGGTGCCTCCTTCTCCTGCACTTGTTCCCCCTCAGGCTCTACCTCCATAGGTATTGTGGTCTCTTCGGCGGCTGCTGCTGCGATTGAATCAGTAAGCTCTAGGACAACGTCCAGTGATGCCACAGTAGCGAGGGTTTCCAACTCTTTTGTCTTGGAAAGTCAGTTGGTGTCGAGCTCTTCTCCTTCATTGGCGTCTGCACAGGGACTTCAGGCAGAATGATCAGGTCAGTAAGATAAGAAAATTCCTCACCATTTTTCTCCATTGGTGAAGGTGACCGCCTGCTGATAGGTTCGATCATGAGAGCTGATAGGAGGATCCTTCACCCATTTGGGGATCTCTTACTGGCCTTCTCATCCTTGTCTCTGTCAGGCTGATATCAGCAGCCTGCTTCAGTATCCTCTCCAAGGCTTCATCCTCTCCAAACCTTTCTACCTGAGCTGCAGCAAAGGCCATGTCATCGCCTGCTCTGACCTGGTCAGCAGCAGCATCCAGAATCACCTCATCCCTGTAGAAGTCTGGCTGCACGATGGCTGATTTTCCCTTCAGGCTCCTTGGGCCAGGTAGCTGTTTGACAGCTTCCTTCTGCTTCCTGGCCTCACATTCAGCGACGATCTCCGCGTTTTCAAGATATTCCGGCCATTTCTTCTTCCTAAGATCCTTCAGAAATTTCTTTTGAATGATCTCCTGCAAATCATCCATGGCAGCCCAGCTCAAAGCCCACTCCTCCTCCGTCTTCCAGTCAGCCCAATGGATAAGCTCCTCTCTGGGCAGGTGCCTGTACTGCCACCAGATGGTAAATCTCTCCATCATCTTACCGAACTCTTCATCCAGCTTCGGTATGCTGATAACGTACTCCATCACATCCTCCTCATCCTCTTTTTCCTCAACATCTTCATCATGAACAGCAGCATCCTCTGTCTGTTCATCCCTCAGTGGAGAATCAATCTCCACTTCTACTGCAGGCTTCTTAACTGCCTGAGTGGTGGTGCATTCTGATTCATCATCAGAGATGACCAGTCTCCTCTGCACATCCTGCTTGTGCTTAATCTTTTTCGGTACAGCAGGAGCTGGTGAGGGTTCCTCCATCCTCGAGCTGCTTTTCGGCCAAGATGAGTCGCTGCTGGTCCGGCGGAATGTCTTCCTTGACCTTGGAGCTTCCTTGGAACCCTCAAAGACCTCCCTAGTTACTGGGGATGACCGAGCAGCAGTCTTCTTGGCAAAGACTCTACCCGTACCGATGAACTTCCCTTTCTGGATAGACTTCCCCTAGGACAGATCCACCTTCAAGTGACCCAGTAGGGTGTTCACAATCAGCCCGTAGGTAGGCTTACCTACCTTCTTCTCCACCTCCTCCACCAGCCTAGAGAGCAGGTAGCTGGCCCAGTCCACCTTCTCCTTCTTCACTATGGCCATCATCATCCTGTACCTGAAGTTGATACATTTATCAAAGGAACCAGAACGGTTCTCTATGATATGGCAGCAAATGTCATGCAGCATCTCAAACTCAAGAAGGAAGACCTTCTTGCTGCAACTCCGAGACATCTCCACCGTGTCCTCCCTGCCGGCGAAGATCTTCCAGTACTCCTCCAGTTCGTCTTCTCCATACGTGGAGAGGTCACTGGCGTCCATGCCATCAGTGGGGAGAGAGAACACCTCTTCCAGCAGCCCGGTGTCCACAGTCACTGTAGCTCCGCCAACTTTTGATCGGATCTCTGACTGATCTGCAGAGATCTTAGCCCACCTGTAAAACTTCTCAACCTGCTCCTCTGCGTAGGGTGTCTTGTGGAAGGAGCAGAGTCTGAGGAGTCCAGAGATGCGAAGACATCTCAGAATGTCTGTCATTAACTCTGTGGAGTTTCTGTCTTCCTTCACCATCTTGAGAAGAATCTCACGGTCCACTAGCCTGCCATCTATGACTTGGTTCTGTTTTGGTGCCATTTCTGAGAGAGGGAGAGTAGTCTGGTAAAGGAAGGCTTGAGAAAGAAAGTGAGAAGTTAGGGTTTGCAGAAGATGGAAATGTTTAAGTGTGAGAGAAGAAAAAAGAAAGACTCCCTTATATTTGAATTTGGTGAGTTTTGATCGAACGATCTAGATTTGTCTTGAATTTGAAAAGACCTTTGATCCATTGGCTGAGATTTTTGGCGCGGTATACGTGTGCTAAAAGTACTTGATGTGATATTTTGTGGATATCGAGGAGTTTCCTGCAAAAACGGCTGTATGAGACGGGGTAACTGTTCCTCTTTTCATGCGGCTCAGTTTCTGGTTCCTGCAGGTGGCTTGGTGACCAATATCGTAGTGTCCAGTAACTGTCCAGGGACCTTGGTAGTAACCTTTAGGTCACTGATTTAGCCTTGTCCTGCCTGTATTTCCCCCTAAGATGTATAGCCATTTAAACAGAAAGAGTTATATATATGATTAGCTCAGGTTTATTATTCTTAGCTCGTTTCTTAGAAAAGAAAATCTTGATTCACAAAGGGGTTTCATGAATATGTCAGCTAGCTGTAGATCAGTATGCACTTTCTTTAGAGATATATCTTTCTTCTCAATATGATCCCTTATGAAGTGATGTCTGATATCAATGTGTTTGGTTCTTGAATGAAAAACTGGATTGTGTGTGATAGCTATTGCGCTTGTATTGTCACATAGGATGGGTGTGCCTTTTTCTTCAATTCCATAGTCTTTTAGTTGCTGTTGAATCCATAAGATTTGTGCACAGCAGCTTCCTGTAGCAACATATTCGGCCTCGGCTGTTGAGGTTGCTATAGAGGTTTGCTTTCTGCAGAACCAGGATACTAGCTTGTTTTCTAGTAGCTGGCAGGTACCACTGGTGCTTTTCCTGTCAATTTTGCAACCTGCAAAATCAGAGTCAGTATAGCCAATAAGTTTAAGTCCTCCTTCCTTTGGGTACCATAAGCCAACTTCTGGGTTCCTTTGAGGTATCTAATGATCCGTTTGGCTGCTGTCATGTGTGATTCTTTTGGAGCTGCTTGGTATCTGGCACACATTCCTACTGAGAACATGATATCTGGTCTGCTAGCTGTTAAGTAGAGCTGTGACCCAATGAGTCTTCTATATTTCGTAATGTCTACTGCTTTACCATCACTATCTTTATCTAGGCTTCCTGAGGTTATCATTGGTATGCTTACTGTGCTTGCATTTTCCAATCCGAATCTCTTTATCAACTCTTTGGTGTATTTCACTTGATTGATGAAGGTTCCATTGCTTAATTGTTTGACTTGGAGACCGAGAAAGAAGCTTAGTTCTCCCATCATGCTCATTTCAAACTTGGATTGCATGAGACTTGAGAACTTCTGGCATAGTTCCCTGTTTGTTGATCCAAAAATGATATCATCAACATAGATTTGAACGAGCAATATGTTTTCTCCATCTTGGATTCTGAAGAGTGTCTTGTCTACTTTACCTTTCTTGAATCCATTGTCAAGTAGGTACTTCGAGACAGTATCATACCAGGCTCTTGGTGCCTGCTTGAGTCCATAGAGAGCTTTCTTTAATCTAAAGACCATGTTTTCTGGATTGTCTTCAAATCCTGGAGGTTGCTCCACATTAACTTCTTCAGCGAGTAGCCCATTGAGAAATGCACTCTTAACATCCATTGAGATTGTTGTGAGCTGCGTAGGCTAGAAAGATTCTGATTGCCTCTAGTCTTACTACTGGTGCAAAGGTTTATTCAAAATCTATTCCTTCCTCCTGACAGTAACCTTTCGTCACTAGCCTTGTCTTGTTTCTGACTACTTGACCTTCTTCATCGAGCTTGTTTTTAAATACCCACTTTATGCCGATTACTCATTGGTGAGTAGGTCTAGGAACTAGATGCTATACTTGGTTTCTTTCAAATCCATTAAGCTCTTCCTGCATTGCTTGAATCCAGTTGGTGTCTGCTAGAGCATCCTCTATGCAGCTTGGTTCTGTTTGTGAAATAAAGCAAGCAAACATTGCTTTATGGGGGTTGCTTCTTCTTGTTCTTACTCTAGAGCTGGAATCTCCTATGATCTGATTTCTTGGGTGATTCCTTAGCCACTTTCTTCTAGCTTCTTCAGTTTGCTGCTCATTCGGGTCTTCAACAGGTTGTTCTTGATCAATCTGTGTAGCTTGCTGATTTGTGTCAGGCTGTATTTCTAAGCGTACTTCCAGTTGAATTCCTTCAGGATGATGTATCTCTTCTTGAATCACTGGTGCTTGCTGGTTTGGCATAGGTTCCTGTTCTCCAGGTTGCTGATTCTGAGTTGATTCAATATTTTGGAGACTTGGTAACTCCGCATCAATATATTCAACACGAGTGTTGGTGATGAGAGTTTTCTCAAGATCTCCATTAAGTTCATCTATATCAGCCTTAGTGCAATGTGGTTCATCAAAATTCACATGCACTGTTTCTTCTACAATAAACGTTCTCTTATTGAAGATTCTGAAGGCTTTACTTACCGAGGAGTATCTTAAGAATACTCCTTCATCTGACTTTGAGTCAAATGCTTTCAGATAATTCTTTCCATTGTTGAGTACATAGCACCTGCAACAAAAAATATGAAAATGTTCAATATTTGGAGTATGACCAAACCATAGTTCATAAGGAGTTTTATTCAAATCCTTGTTGATAATGCATCTGTTCTGGGTGTAGCATGCTGTGTTGATGGCTTCTGCCCAAAATCTCTTAGGCAACAGTGCTTCAGCCAGCATGGTCCTCGCAGCTTCCTTGAGGGTCCTGTTCTTCCTCTCTGCAACATCATTTTGTTGCGGCGTTCTAGCTGTTGAGTATTCATGCTTGATTCCATTATTAGAGCAGTACTCTTCAATGAACTTGTTTGTAAACTCAGTGCCTCTGTCTGTTTGGATTTTTATGATATTCAGGCTCTTTTCATTCTGCAGCTTCTTCAGTAACTCCGGTAACCTCCGTTGAGTATCAGACTTCTTTGTTAAAAATAGGGTCCATGCAAATCTTGAGTAGTCATCCACCACTACAAGTGTATATTTTCTTCCACTCATGCTTACTGGATCTACTAGTCCGAATAAATCCATGTGAAGTAGATCTAGCACCCTTTCAATTGATCTTCGAACATTGTTTTTGAAGGAGCTTTTGGTTTGTTTTCCCTTTTGGCATGCTTCACATGGACTCTCTTTCTTGTACACCAGGTCAGGTAACCCTCTGACCAGTCCTTTTCTGGCTAACTTGTTGATCGTTTTGAAATTCAGGTGGCTCATCCTTTTATGCCATAGCCAGCTAGCTTCTGATGATTCTTTTGCAATGAAGCAGGTAGCTGTGGTTACTGAGCTCCAGTCAGCTACATAGATATTTCCTTTTCTGGTTCCTGATAGTTTTACTTCCTTGGTTTGACTGTCCCTTATCAGGCACTTGTTGTGATTGAATTCCACTGAGTAACCTTTCTCACAAAATTGGCTTATGCTGAGCAAGTTGTACTTCAGGCTTTTCACATATGACACTTCTTTTATGTGAGTGTTTTCTTTGATGAGAGTTCCAATTCCTCTAGTACTACCCTTAGAATCATCTCCAAAGATTACTTTGGGTCCTTTGTATGGTTGTAGATCACTAAGAATTCCTTTGTTTCCAGTCATATATCTTGAACACCCACTATCAATGTACCGTACTTCCTTGCTAGTTTCTGTTGTAGGTACCTGTAAAAATAGAGATTACTGGTTCTTAGGTACCCATACATGTACGGGTCCTTCTTTGTTAGTACCTTTTGGAATCCAGACTTGTCTCACAACAATTGCTTTGTTGTAGACTCGGTGGCTTCTTCTATAAGCGGTATCCTTAGGATACTGTTGTGTATGTATGAACCGTGTGTAACCGTCACTTTTAAAGTGAGGACCTCCACCATACTTCCCTTGAGCATGTACTCTTTTAGGTTTAGACATTACGGTCTTAGTATGAGTGGGGTAAAGGTTTCTGTACAGCATCCTTGTAGGTTGTTGTTTTCTCTTGTATCTACTAGCAGATTGATTCCGCTGTAGCCAACTTTTGAAAACAGGCTTACTTCCTGTGGGTGTATACATGGGTCTCTTGCCCTTGTCTATTGCTTTCTCCAAGCTTTCTATTGAGTTATTAGATAACTCCTTTGCCATTGAAGTTTCTGCTTGAACGAAGACAACAGTTTTAGATGAGCTTGATGTATCTTGAGAGGTTTCAGCGCAGTATCCTAGGTCTGTCCTATCAAAGGGATTTCTAGCCGACATAAGGCATTCTTTGGCTTCTTTAGCGGATTTGCTAAAGGTTCCCACAATTGCCTGAAGATTATTTTTCTCGCTCTCAAGTTTAGCGATTCTCAGATTAAGCTTAAATGCCTGCTCCTGGAGGTCACTGCACTTTGAGCTACTGAGCTCATATGCGGATAGCTTTTCAGCTAACTGTTTGTTTTCCCTCCTGAACACCTCATTTTCAAGTTTCAGCTCCTCATGAATTGAGTTTATCTGTTTGAAATCGCTCATGATTTGTTTTAGGGAGAGGCTTTTACTTAGCTTTTCTGCCTCCTACAAGGGTTGGATTGGGTATATTACCTCATCATCCTCGCTGTCCTCTGCTTCCTGTGCCATCAGGTAGATGAGTGTTTCGTCTTCTAGTGAAGAGGAGTCACTGTCGTCGTCAGAGGAGTCTGCATCCTGCTAGGTTTCCTTATAAGGTTCATTTCCTTTCTCCATCTCATTGAGGAAGACTTTAATTCTTCTTCTTTCCTCTCTTCGTTTCTCCCTCTTCTGAGAAGATTCTCCATCAGGATATCGGTTGACCTTAGGATGAGGACACTCTTCGGCATAGTGTCCTGGCTTTCGACAGTTATAGCATAGGTCGGAAGTATCCTGGTTTGGTTACTGGGGGTTGGGCTGTTGGGGAGGTGTCTGGTTTTTCTTGAAGTCACCTCTCCTGTTATACCTGATGAACTTCTTGAAATTTCTCAGAAAGAGGGCCATTTCTTCATCAGTGTTCTTAGCAGGTAGCTCTCTTTGCTTACTGCAGGTAGCTCCAGTCTCCCTTGTGCTTCTGGCTGTCAGGGCAGTTACTTTTGTGCTGGATTCTTCTGCCTCTTTCTTCTTTCTGTTAATATCATACTCGAAGGCTTTTAGGTTAGAAAAGAGATCAAAAGTGCTCATTGACTTTAAATCCATGGAAACCCTCATGGCAGTAGTCTTGCTATCCCATTCTGCAGGTAGTGCTCTTAGCACCTTCATATTCTTCTCCTTTTGGGTATAGAATTTGTCCAAAGATTCCAGCTCATTCACAATGTTCGTGAACCTCAGATCCATCTGCTCCAGGGTTTCTTCAGGGAGCATCTCGAACAGCTTGAATTTTTGGGTTGCTATAGATACCTTGTTTTTCTTTGTAAGCTCTGTTCCTCACAGATTTACTCGAGCTTATTCCATATATCCATTGATGTCTTGTACGTCTTGACCTTACTGAAGGTTCCTTTGTCCAGGGTGACAAATAAAGCATTCTTGGCGACATTATCCAGATTGGCTCGCCTTCTGTCATCAGCCGTCCATTCTTCCCTGGGTTTGTCGATGACAGTTTGATGGGGAATAGCTCCTGCATCACCAGCATCCATGGCTCTTGTGAATATGGGATTGGACTTGGTGATCCTTGGTGGTCCATCAGTGATGACCATCCACATCTCGTCGTGCATTGCTGAAAGATGTGCCTGCATTTTAATTTTTCAGTCATCATATTCTTCAATAGAGAACATAGGAAGCTTATGCGTATCCATGATATGAAAAAAAAATGATGTATGTAGACTTTCGAAAAATAGAGATCAGAGATTGACCAGACAAGTTGGGTTTTTAATCCAACCTGCTTTGATACCATTGTTGGTCCCAGTGGTATAAGGTTAAGAGGGGGGTGAATTAACCTTATCAAATTTTTAACTTTTACTCCAAGATGTTAAGTCCTTGATGAACAGGTAGCTAGAAAGCTTGCTGCTCGATAGGTTGCTTCTCGGGCAGTGACCTCGGGACTTAGTCAGAGACTATAATGCACAGCGAAAATAATGTGATTTTCGAAATAGACTTTAATGCAGAATGCTCAAGGAGATCAGATAGATATATAAAGCAGTAAGAACACAAACAGATATATAGAGGTTCGAGGGTGGAGTAATCCCTCTACGTCCTCTCTACTCCTTCTCAAGCAGGAACTTTGTTAAAGTAAGTTTGATTTACAATAGACCCTGCTAATACAAACTCTACTCTAAACAAAACTGTCAGCTCTATCCATATAGGTAGCTGCACAGTGACCAACTAAGCGACCTACACAGGATCTCCACACAGGTTCCTCGACCCACACATGATCCTTTCTCTTCTTCAGAGAGAATAACAACTTAGCAGAGTAAACTCCTGCCTAAGTGACTTCTAAACAGTTCGTTTGAATAAGATATGAAATTACAAACGATCGAATGCAGTAAACTCTTTAAACTTCTGAAGATCACAAAGGTAGCTGGCTTGCTGCTGCTTTGACTGTATGACTTAGATATGAAAGTTTTAGCTTGTAGGAGAGTTGCTTCGCATAGGATATTTTAATTCTTGGTCTGTGTCTCTTAGTCTCTCCTTCTTGGTGCATTCAGTCTTCTATTTATAGGTATCAGTGAGAATTCTGCCCGTTGGAAGGGCAGTCCTTTGCATGGTGAGGTGTCTTGCTTTGATTGGTTCTGCTGATCTTCTAACACCTGCTCTGAAATGCCTTCATTCTTTTCTGCCACTGCCTTTGTTCTTCTGCTGCCCGGCTTACACTTGCAGTCTGCTGTACTCTGTCCTTGCTGCTTCTTTACACATGGCAATCACTGATTTGCTGAAACTGGAGTGACTCTACTGGCCAGTCAGATTGCACTGATTTAAAGGTATCTAGTAGATTCCTCTTCAAGCAAGTAAGTCAGCTTCCTTGACCATCTCCAGATTCCTTGCAGCGTCCTTTGAAGCTTGGTCACTTGTTTCTTGTGGCAGCATGCAGGTAGCAGGGACTTGGCTTAGGTTCCTTGGCAGCATCTCCTTCTCCTTCCAGCATCCTTGCCTTAGCTATTTTACATATGGAAAACCTATTTGAATAGCTAATGTTCTAGTCTATTACATGTTTTGTCTCATCAAAATCTATTACAATTTATCCTATCAATATATAAAGATTACATGAATATCACATAAAGGTCTATAAGTACAAATTTTATTGAAATTCTTCATTTTTTTTCTAAGTTACTGTTTATAAAGATTAAAACATTTGTACATAATATAACATAAATGTTACACATTTATAATATAAAAGTCTACACTTAAAATAAATAAAATAAAAAGCAAAACTCGCAAATTCAAGTCGAATCGATCCAAATTGCATGGATCTTAAATCCATGCACTTGGTACATAAAAGAAATTGTGAAAAAGCTATTATATAAAAATGTTAGGCCTTTGGCAAAAATGGATAATAAACTCCTATAATCGCACCTACCATATTTTTGGTAGATTTAATTGTATAATCTCTCGTTACTGATACGTCATAAATATAGGAAAATGTTGAATGCACTAGTTATTGGCTAATTGCATCTATCTTCCTTCGAAATTTCGAATCATGTCTGTCACATTTTGAGAAGATTTCAATATATTAATCAAACAATCACTTTTTATGTATATTTTGATTTATATTTCACATATTTTAATTTCTATTTTCAATTATATATATTACATGTACAATATATAATAGAGATAACACCCTCAAGTACCACATTTTATATAACACTAACCCTTTTATACCACAAAACATATAACAATATCATTTTCTACCATAAATAGGTTAAAAGATCAAAAAAATCCATTGACCTCACATGTGCAATGATTTTGCAATCATTGATAAATGTTATTTCCACTCCAATTTTATTGTTTCCAAACCAATTTGCTAAGTCATACTTATTGAAAGCAAATATAACTATTAAGGTATATCGGTTGAAAACCATTACGTATCCAATGCTATACTCGTGTTTTCACTTGTATAGAGGATCAATGTGGTATAACAATGCCACGTACTGAGTGATTATTATTTGAAAAAGTGAATAATAGAGTTTTTTCCATAATTTATATTTACTGAGATCCGATGCACAAAATGGTATCAGTGCCAAGTTTATTGAAGATATAAATTAAAACTATTTGTACAATATAATTTTACTTATACCTAATGGGAGGAGAAAAATCAAGGAAAATGTATTAAAAATTTGAGATAAAACAAGTGCAGGATCTCATTAAATGACATCCTGCGAAGATTGGAACATAATTGTTTTAGATACATCTAATATCTCACAAGATCTTAGGAAAATCCAAAAGACCATAATTTATTATGGCGGACAAATTGAGAAGATATTCCGATCTTTATCCAAGATCCAACAAGAAGTATCAAATCTAAAGAAAGAAATCATAGATCTGAGAGGAAGATTATCAAGAGGAACAGGTAGATCGATGAACGAATGTTTTAAAGATGCGTTCGGAGATAAACCAATTGTTCCCAAAAAAAAAGCTATGAAAATTCCGCAGTTTAAAAGCTACGAGAAACTCTTGTTCGACATCATCCGACAAGTTTGATGGAAGTTACAAGAGTAGATATCTCAAAATTAACCGAATCACTTTCCAACTTAGGAATTGTGAATTTGGTTAATCTCAAAATGAATGATCCTATTCCCAAACAAGAAGAAGGGAGTACGAGTACAGAAACACCCATCCCCCAACAACCATGGAGGCATTGATCAAGTCGACCATAATGTATTTGTGGCACAACACAGGAGACAATCAGGATGGGATAAGGTAGCATCTAATAGCCTTTGGGTAAAAACGATACTAGAACCAACACATCCATTCGGATTGATGCTCACAACTGATATCGTCGATTTCAGAACATGAAAACCTTGATCGATGAATGGATGACATTTTTAAAGGTTGCCTCGTCAGCGCTGTACATTGATAAGAGTCAATTTAACAAACTTATTGAAAATAGTTTGTAAGGTTCAGCTAAGAAAGCATGGGATAATACGGAGGTCTATATCAAAGAAAAGATCGATTCGGGAGATAATATTTATGGAATTATTGAAAAGATCAGTCACTTACTCAAAGTATACTTCATTTGTGATGAATACTTTGACCGAAAAAAGAAAAAAAGAATCGAGAATATACACAGGCTTTGTATGCTCTCGAGTTGAGAAGTATATATTACGTTGATGAATATATATACTGGTTCTGAAAATACTACTTCCAAACTCAGATACCACTGAATGTTGCAACAGAAATGTTCTTTGAAAAAATATTTAGCCCGTGAAGAGAGATGCTTATACAAACATATAAGGTACCTCCAGGAAGGGTTGATTCAGTGGCCAGAAGGATGTCCTTTTTAAAGGACAGCATAAGAGAGTGGTGTCAACAGGCGACACTACATAAGAATAAGAAAAAACTAAGAGGACAGGTAAAAAGAACTACTCTTTATTGCAACAACAATGATTTTTCAAGTATTATTGGAGAACCAAGCCGTGAGAGACAGGACAAAAGAAAGAAACACTTCAGAAGTGTGTTTCGATCTAAGTTCGAATGATCACAAAAAAGTCCTTCCAATCAAGAAAGATCATGTTGGTCCAAATCAAAGACTATATCTTACAAATGTGGTTAGAAATTCGGTCCTTCCAGGTTTTCTTCATAAGGATCTAGATCCACAGGGAAGTCAACAGGAAGAACACCAACAAGGAGAACTTTTTAATGAGTTCATATTCGGACAAATGAAAGTTTCAAAAATTGCAACTGTTGGACATGCGGTGCGAAAGGTCATATTTCGCCAGATTATTCACAGAAGCAAGGTGAAGTACGCTAATTCAGGCCAACAACCGACATTCTTGATGCGGTTTTCTATGGCGACTTGGTACCAGTTTACCAGTTCGAGAACATTTCTTCAGATGAAAGCATCTATGAAGAACAGTTCGAATCTGATTCAGAGAGTTCCTATGGATCATTTACAAAAATCAGACGAGTAGTTTCGGTGAAAAAGAAGATAGACTCTAAACATTGAATAGTCTATCAGCATTCTTTTCACGAATGACTATCTCCAACAAAATGATGTAAAGAATCATGAGGCAGGATTCAACCTTAAGTCCATACGACGGCTTTAGGATTGGAAGTCTTAACCGATTCTATAACCACATTGCGCTAAGACAGCGCAAGCATAACATTATTTACCAAACTTATGTTTGACATCCATCCTATGATTGCATATAACCTAGCAGACCAAGATTTCAGTAGAGTCTTAACCCTTCATCAAGATTTTAAAAGATCTGAATCAATAAAAAAAGAAAATAAACCATATTCTATCACGTATAGAATTGCATATGCACTTTCCAATACACATCATTCTGATATGTTCCTGAGGAAAGAATATATAGAAATTTCTAGAATTTTCAAGAAATTTGCCAAAGTTATGATACCAGATCCAATCCAGATATTGAGGATAGATGGTGTTAATTTGCTAATTAAAGATCATTCGATTTTAAAATAAATCATTAAGGGTTGATTTTGAAATTAGTAACAGGATGTCATTTCCTGAAGATAGGATTTTAAGCCTAAAAGGTAAAGAACCACATGAGGATTTTAATCCATAAAAGATTAGGGTAAATAATGTTAAAATGAATTGCCTTGAAGGATGGAAAGAAATCCATATTGTGTTTGATATATCTAAATCTAATAATTTATTCCTTGTGATAAGATATATCATTTACAACAATCAAGTGTTAATAGATATGAATGCATGTTAGAAATAACAGACTATAATGTATTTGTTACAGGAATTGCAGGTAAAACTAAGGGTTCTATGACCCTTGGTCTAAATTTTCTAGAGGAACACAAACCATGGGGAAGAAATGGAAAATGGATGGAGTTCAATCTCGATGGATACCTCATAAGGGTGGAATGAGTGGCTCATTTTCTATAAAAATATGTCAGGTTTGTTTATAGAGGAAGAGATTTCTAATCTCTTACAACAACGGGATGATCTGTTAGACATTTTAAGAGATTTCTATAGTCAAGGTCTAACTCATCATACAAGGATGCAGGAAGCTATGTTTAAGTTTAATCAATTAAGCTTAAGAATAAACCTGCTAGAATCTTGGAAAAATAATAAAATCTATCCACAAGATTCTGAATGACAAGTGTGTGTGTATATATATATATATCTGTAGGGATATTGTATGAGCAATATAAGTCCGAGTACTTTGTAACTTATATTGATTCAGTTTCAGGTATTTACACAGCAAAGCTAGGAGTTTTCCCCAACGAATCTGTGGAAACCATACCTCTTATTGCAGTAAGGGATTTTTCCCAGAAAATCCTAATACTCAATAAGGGTATTCGAGAATCGCGAATAATGATCGGAAGAGCATTTGGTATCCCTTGGTATAAAGTAAGAATGCCACCAATATATATTCATGATAGAGGTGCTGATATTTTGTTGGGTAACAATTTTATCCAAACATTTGCAAAATATGAGCAAGATAACCACAAGAAGCTGTTAACCTTTACTACTAACTGTGGTAGTTTAATACAGGTTTTGCGATGGGAGAAAGCTTTCAATAGGATAATGCCTATTATTTCCACAGCAAATATGGTGATAATGATTTTAAGTTAACTCATCCTAAAATGCAGGATAAAGGGAAATTGGAGAAGCTCTTTTGTCATATAGACAAAAGGGAATTGAAGAGGCACCAGAAGAAGCTATTTAGTTTCTGAAAAATGCCTTACAAGAAGGTCCACCTCCAATTGACATTGATGAGGAAAATTTACTTTCCTTTGAAAATGTTAAAAGACTGATTAAAAGGAATTTCAATGAGAATCCTTTAACTTGGTGAGACAAAAACCAAATCGAAGACACACTAAAGGTAAAAGAATAATACCGATATGAGTTGGTTCGATATAAGCCGATATAGATGAACATCAATGATCGAAAAGAAATGTAAAAAATTATTAAAAAGCATGTTGATCTACATCTGATCAATTCAGATATTTCTCCTTATAGTAGCCCTGAGTTTTTGGTAAGAAACCAAGGTGAAATAAAGAGAGAAAAGACAAAATTAGTAATTAACTATCAAGGTATTAATAAAATTACCGAATTTGATGGTTATTATATTTCAAGTAGAGAATACTTGATTGATTGCATTAAGGGGTCAAAAGTGTTTTCAAAGTTTGATTGTAAATCTGGATTTTACTAGATTAAGCTAGAAAAGGAATCGAAAAAATTAACTGTCTTCTTTATGCCACAAGGACAGTATATCTGGAATATACTTCCAACGGGTTTTGCAAATATACCCCAGATATACCAAAGAAAAATGGATAATTTTTTCAAAGATTATTTCGAGTTTATGTTTGTTTACATAGACGCCATTTTGATAGCATCTAAAAATATGAAAGATCATTTAAAATATCTTGAAATATTTTTTGAAGCATGTCATAAAGAATGATTAGTGCTCTCTGAAAAGAAGACAATAATCGCGGTTAATATGATCGAGTTTCTTGATGTAATTATTGATCATGCAGGTATTGAACTCCAGAAATATATTGTGGAGAAAATACGCAATTTTCCAAATGTTCTTAAAGATAAGAAGCACCTTCAAAACTTCTTAGGAGTAATTAATTTTGCAGGTTCGTTTATCAAGGTTCTTGCAATATATCGCAAGGATTTCCATCATTTGTTACAAACGAAAAGATCAAATGGAAATGGGAAAACATTCATTCCCAACGTGTCAGAGAGTTAAAACAGGTTTGTAGTAACCTGCCGAAATTCACGATTTCTCAAGATGAGGATCAGTTGGTCGTCTACTCGAATGCTAACAATTTTCGATGGGCAACAGTGCTCATGAGGAAAACAGTTAACAGTGAAGAACCGTGTAAATATACATGAGGGTTGTTTTCAAAACAACAAACTAGAGTCTGGCATATTAACGAAAATGAATTTTTTGCGGTTTGGAAGACGTTTAAAAAATGGTCTTTATTCTTATTAGCAAAAGAATTTACTTTAAAAGTTGATAATACAAATGCAAAAGTTTTTTTGAAAAATAAACTTGAATCAAAAATAGAAAAAACTCGTATTATCAGGTGGCAAGTAGAATGTCAATATTATTTATTTGATATTGTGATTGTGAAATCTAATGAGAATGTTCTTGCAGATTTCTTAACAAGAGATGGACATTCTTGAAGTAGATTCCATCATGGTTAGATTAAGACACCTTAGGGAGCACCTTAATGAATTGAACAAAGCATTTGAGTTGCTAAGAATACGTGTCGAAGCAGCTTCATAGTTCAAAGGCAGATTTGGGCAAAGTCCAAGCAGTCATACAAGTTTCGCGAGTTATCCAAATCCGTTTATGGAAATCATTAGAAGGGTCTCTGCAAAAGGCGGTTTCACTATCGGTGACCCAAAAAGAAATACACAAGAAAAGTTTATCATCAATGAACAAATAGTGTGTTTTTATGCCCAAAACAAGATATCCTGCAGACAAGTGTTTTTCATCAGACTCTAGTGAAATGGTGGATAAAGCCAAAACAAGCAAACTCGATGGTAAAATTAATTCGAAAAGTCAGGAAGTAATTCCAGACAACCCGAGTCAACCCAACACCTCTGAGGTTAAAGAGGGAGAGGTTAACCTAAGGCCACAGACAGGTCCAAGACAGGTTAACACTAATCAAGTTATTTCTCCTTTTCAGGTTTATCAATGAACATGAGAGAAATTGGTAACAAGGAATGTGGTCAATCTTAGCAAAATTATTGTCGATTGGTTTGGAAAGTATCCAAGGTTGTGGATGCTCCCGGGTATAAGCCCGCAAGATGTGCGAGAATGGTTTGACTTGAAGCAATTGCTTCAGTGTTTACTACCGTGCCCAATTTTTTGGAGATTTTCAAATTACTGGAATGGATAGCTAATGTCGTGCACGATTCATGGTAGAACAACCCACATTTGGGGCGAGAAAATACATTGGAACTAAAGATCATCTCAATAACTCTAGAAATCAAGGGTAAAGGGTCTCACCCAATTTTTCAATTTATAAAACTATAGAGATCAGACATGGTGGCGTACAATAGAGCCAAAACACCACCATCAAATAGCCCTTTAGTGGTCGCCCTTACAGAAGAAGAAATTTCTACAAGGTGAGCCTAGGGATTATGAGACTATCTTATAGAGATGAACAAAGTCAAATACCCTTTCAAAATTTTCCAAAATTTTGCGAATGTGTCATTCCTGTTAAATTCAATGACATGAAATACAACTAGATTTGCTGAAATCCTCTTCAAAAATAAGAGGAAGCTAAGTTGGGAAATAAGGTTCCAACAATTGAACAAACCAGAAAGAAGATATGCAACATGATGCATATATGAAGATGGGAGGAACCCATATGTTCTTACTGTCAGATTCAGGAGAAACATTTGTTTGGATAAGGTTTCAAGGTCAAGCAAGACAAGCCCGAACACCCGAGTAAAAAGGGAAAAATGAAGGATTTTTAGATAATAAAAACCTAAAATGTAAGAAAAGAAAATGAGTCTAAATCGGACTCGATAATTTATAAGTATACATGTATTTTATGAATGTAATAGTATAGGAATACATTGTAACAAACATAAGATACTACTATCAAACAGAAGATAGTGGTCGGTCCCGCCAACTTTGAAAAGTTAGCATCGACGATCGCTGATTATCAAATGAAAAAAGTGGAGGACCCCTTCACTAATCAAAAGATTCGTTGCTGACGCAAAAAGACAACGATGACATCAAAATGACAATAAATAATGGAATGCTCATTTACCTAACGGTAGGTGAAAATTAAAGATGGCTCCACAAAGTGGAAAGCAAGCTGGCAAAACCCATAAGTTGAAAGAGATTTGCACCTATAAAAGGGAGGCTTTAGCCTCAAAAGAAGATCATCGAATTTCCACATCATTTCTCTTTATCATAAGTTCAAAAATCTTCTCTCTAGTTGTAATATAGTTTAGCTTTAAAGTTTTCCTATTCATGGGGGTTTCCCCTACACAAATATTAGCCATGATTGGCTAAAACAAGTTTTCTCCTCCAATGGTGGAGATTAATAGTATTGTAAAATAGTTTAATTTATTATCTTCAATAAAAAAAAAGGTTTTTGCTTTCCAATATACTCTCCAAAAATTTTATATTTCTGAGTAAAAATTATCTAACAGTGAATCTTCCTGTAATCCCCTTAAAGGCAGGTGGCCATTGAGAAGGATTGCGATCTGAGTTCTCAAGAGGGATCAGTTTAGAACCATAGATTGCGGACGAGTGGTTGGATCTTGGATCCGTAAAACCTAAATCTAGACCAAGGAGAATATAAGAGATAGATGTGAGGTATGATTTAAACTTAATTTTATTTTATTTATGGAAGCATGTTGGGCCTGATATTGATCAGAAGGCTAATCCGGATCTAATAAATATAAGGATTGAAAAAATGAAAAATGACTAATGGCATGAGTGGTATTTTGGAAATTAATAAAAGTTAACAAAGGTAAAATAGTATTTTTCTTTGAAAATGTGGTGGAAAATGGTTATATTATAAGGAGTGTGGTAGAAAAGGGTTATATTATAAAAATTATGGTATAAAAGGTTATTGGTTATATGTTATGTGGTAGTATGGGATATTACCCCATATATAATATAATATGAGTATACATAGTTATGGTTCATTTACATTAACATTTAATTGAAAAAGGGGTTCTTATAAATAGGAATAGAAAAGTGTACAACGCATATCAGATAAAAAAAATTGTGTCAATTGGCGAGAGCGTAGCGAATCATATTCAAATAAAGTAGTGATTCATCAGGTCTTGCCAACACCATTGGAATACTTCGAATAAACTGGAGTACATATAGAATACACTCATGCTAAAACCTTTTCTCAAGATCTCTTCCAAACTCTTGGGGTGGCTGCTCCGGATGTTGTTCTCCCGGTGTGAAGCTGTATACATTGAAAAATTAACTTATAAATAATCTTTAGAAACGTGGCATCTGAAGTTTACTAATTGAAAATATAATGATAAATAAATAAATAAATAAGTGTCCCCACGTGAATGCGGAAATATACAAATTGGAAATGTACTTGACATTGACATTCTTGTTTTATTTAGATACCATTAAGAAAAGTGTTTGGAATGCAGTTTTTTCCTGTTAATATCTTGGAAATTTCTCCGACCCAATCTCTCTCACATCTGCCCTAGCTAGTTATAACCTCCCATTTTCTTCATTAAAAGAAAAATGCAATTCCCTTCTATAAATATAAGCAACCCTAGCTAGCAAATATTTAACAATATCAATATAGCTTCTTACTTTCTTTCTTTCCTTTTGCCCATTAGTTACTACATAGATCTATATTGAACGAAAGTTTACTTATATATGAACATGGATGATCTGCCTGTAGGTTTTAGGTTCTATCCCACTGAAGAAGAGCTTGTTTCTTTTTATCTTCTTAACAAGCTGAATGGCACTCGATGTAATCAAATCGATCGCGTTATACCGATTGTCAATGTCTATGATTACAATCCATGGGATCTTCCATGTAATATTTGTTCAAATTTATATGATCAATTGTTGTTGTAATCATATATGCATGTAATTATACATTTTTAGGTTTTTCATATATAGTTCTACATATGTATGTTATGTTCATGAGATATCTTACCTATTAATTTTCCAAGAATATATTACATATGAAACAACTATATATATAATTTCTCGAATTAAAGGTGAATTCTTTGATTTGATAAATGTTTTTCATGCTTTCTTCAAACTTCCTCTAATTGTTTGCCCCAGTTAATTTCTTATAATAAGCACACACACTACACACACTACCACATCATGCTATATATATTAAGGGTTTTCTCCTATTTTAATCTCTTAAATTACGAATCTAAATAGATCATCTAAAATCAATGAAAAGAATATATATCAACACTTTATATTTATGGGCCATAGTTACATATGGTCATATATATGGTGAGAACATATTCGCCACTTCATTTATAATTACTTTTTTATTGTTAATGTTGAAAATTGAGCAGTGTTAGCTGGAGAAGGATGCCCTGCAGATACAGAACAATGGTTTTTCTTCACAGCAAGGCAAGAAAGCGAAGCTCGCGGAGGAAGAATCAATAGGCTTACTGAAAATGGATACTGGAAAGCAACTGGATCTCCTGGCGATGTTTATTCGTCTCAAAATCTTCGGATTGGGAGGAAAAAAACCATGGTTTTCTACGTGGGACGAGCTCCAAATGGTAGAAAGACTGAATGGAAGATGCATGAGTTCAAAGCCTTTGACACTGACCATCAATCTGCTGATGCAAATCAAGAGGTCTAACTTAAATTACCAGAATTCATTTTTATAAGTTCATGATCATGAGATTAGGTCATTTTTTAGTGTTTTGAAGTTATTTACTTACCAGTTTTAAGACCTAATTTGACAAAAATTATCAGAAAAACTAATGGAAATTTTTCTAAATTTTTTTAATTAAAACAACGATATTTATTTGTGCTGTAAATATATAGCTTAAAGTTATTTTAACTGCGCGCACGTTATGATATTTGTAGTGATAATGTTCTTTTGAGAATATATGCATGTTATGGTAATTAATGTCTAAAAGGGTTTTTGGAATAATGGCCTAAAACTAAGTAAGATTCTTTTAAAGGATTGTTTCATTTTAGGCCATGTGTATGCTGATGTCGTTTTTAAGGCACGACATCCGATGATATAATTATTTTGAAATATTAAATGAAACACAGGTAAAACAGGGGATCTCCGTATAATCAAATAAGAGCAAAAATAAACCTTTTATATATGCCAGATTCATATGCATATTAACAAATCCCAAAGTTGATTCGTTTCATATGCATGCAGTTGAAAGCAGAACTGAGCTTATGTCGAATTTACAAGAAAACAAAGAGCATGAGGGGTGCATTCGACCGGAGGCCGCCCATCAAGGCGGCAGCATCAGACGAACCGGCGGCGGCAGTGCACCACCACCACCCTAGTGAGGCAATGACAATTCAGCAGATCAATCCAGCTATGGTGCACGTTGAAAGTTCATCTTCAGGAGATCATGATATCACCATTAATAATATTCCTAATTCTCACTCTCTGGAAAGTGAAAATATTTTTCATATGGCAATTGATGATCAGCCATTGTTGGATTGGGAAGATTATTTCTGGTTCAATATATAATGTAATCATCAAAAACCTAAAATATTTATTAGTTATAATATATAGTGGTTGTTGGCAATTAGGTCCAGTCGATTCGAATGAATTATGTGTTATGAATTTGGGGTTTTAGAACTACAGAGTTTATTAACTTTTTTGCCCCGTAACTTAGGGGGTCTGGCCTTTTCGGACCACAACTTTTCGGGCTGGCAATTTAGGACTATAAGTTTTCGGGCTTCGCGAATTTTGCCCAAATTGAGCCCGAATTGCTTAATTGGGCTCAAATCGCACGTGAAACGCACGTGTTGTCGCGAAAACGGGCCATTCGGGCCAATTTTGCTGAGCTGTCTCTTTTTTTCCCTTGTGGCAATTCCAATTTATTTTCGATGACCCTCCACGTGGTTAAATCAAGGCCCAAATATGACTAAAACTCAAATCCCCAATTCCTAGAACCCTAAATTCAAATCAAAATTGACTTCAAATCATATCAAAATCAAAAAATCTTAAATCAAACTAAATCTTAACATCCGCAGAGTAATCCTTTGCTCGTTGGCCTTTCTCCACCGTGGTATCCTTCAAATCAAAAACTCAGTGTTCCCACCTTAGCATGGCTTCCGCCACCGTCGACCTCCATTTTCTCTCCCAATCGGAGCTCTATTCCCTTTCCCGCTGCTCTTCCTCCGCCTTCGACCCCAGCCGCAGTGACGACGTCGTCATCCCCATCATTGAGCATCTTCAACGAGTCTGCCGGCTCTAGGAAACAAACTTACGCTCGCCTCCGCCTAGCACCTTCCTCCTCGTCGCCTTCCACCGCCCCTCACCGCCGCACCCCCCATCTCCATTCCACTGCCGCCACATATGGTAATTTGAATAAGTCTGATCCAGAAAATTCTAAAAACGCTCAAATCGTCAATCTTCTTAAGGAATTATTTGTCGTGGACATGAACCTTGAAGATTTGGTCCCAGTTAAAATCGAGTACTTCCATACCTATGCAACAATTCTCTTCATAGCCCCCGTCCAAAAGCGGAAGCGCGGTCGACCTCGTAAAGATAGAGTACTGGGGAATCCATTTTTTTCTTTTGATTTTGGCGGTGGAGAGTTGATGAAGAACACGATGAAATCCATTTTTTTCTTTTGATTTTTTTAATTCAAAAAATAAATAAATGGATTTGTGCGATTTCAAGGCTAGGCTACAGGTTCTCACCAAATTGGGGGAAAATTAGGGTTCGCAAATGGGAATTTGAGGATTTTGTGTTAATTCAGCCAGGTGGAGCGAACAAAATAATAAAAAGAAATGCCACGAGTGAAAAAAATTGCCAAATCAGCAAAATAGCCCGTTTTCGCGACAACATGTGCGTTTCACGTGCGATTTGAGCCCAATTAAGCAATTCGGGCTCAATTTGGGCAAAATTCGCGAAGCCCGAAAACTTATAATCCTAAATTGCCAGCCCGAAAAGTTATGGTTCGAAAAGGCCAGACCCCCTAAGTTACAGGGCAAAAAAGTTAATAAACTCTAGAACTACATATGTATTTGATCATGTTTATATCTATGATATATATATATATATTATCTGTTAGATCTGCAATTTTATTAATGTGGGGGATTTTGAATTTTGAGGTGTAATGAATATATTTAAAATTAATTTATATGCACGATTCAAATTAATTTATTTATCGTGTGCATTTTTTATGTGATTTACAGATAGTAATTAATACTCATATTTTATTTTCTTTACATGGTACAATTTCATGAGGGAAACATTCAACAAGTTTTCTTTCATTTCATATGATAGTCTACTATTTTATTCTACTATATTTTCCAATGTATGACTAAAATTCAAGATTCCAGGCAGATACTGTACACGTGAAACTTCACACGAAATTCTCTATTTTAATACATTTTTCATCATTTATTCTGAAATAATTATTATATATACATCATATGGATAAATGATATCATTAATTAATATATGACATATATTAAAACTATTGAATTATAAGATAAAATATCAAAATGTAATAGAGGATCCCAATAAAAAAATATTTATATAAGATTTCAACAATCTTAAAATTTGTCATGAAAAAGAAAAGAAAATAATTTAACAATTAAAAACTTTGAAATTTCTACGTGGAGAATGGGTTTTAAATAATTAGACCGAGAGTTGTGACAATACTAATGTGTTCAATAGCTAGGTTTCAAACTTTTTATCAATGGATGTGCTTAATTCGATATGAGAAAATTAGTATGTATATATAAAAGAATGATGCCATAGATTACACCTACACAATAATTAATTTATCTCCTCTTTTATTAAAGAATTACTCTACGCATATATTTCGTACAAATTTATTTTTATTATAGTAACTCAAAAAAAAAAATCATCATAATTAAGGATATATTGTGTACAACCATATATAAGACTTGCAACTCAAGTAAATAATCAGGATTTATGCAAATTTTCTAATCGTTATTCTCCCCTCCCTTCCACTTCCCTAGCTCATTAAAAGAAGAAAGGAAAAAAAAATGTATTGTTTACAAGAGAACAAGAGTTTCTGAGGATGCACTTAAATATCGATCCAAAGCTAAATTATAAATTCTTTATATATAATAAAATAACGAAAATCACACTTTTGATGTAAAAAAAATTTAGTCTCTCACTAACACAGTTATTCCTTATTCTATTCACGGGTATGTTTTAATTTGAGAAAGATGTGATTAAATTAACCAACATCATATCGATCAAAATATCTTTTATTATATTTTAGTGTTACTTAGTGTGATTTTATTTATATGTTAATGTATTTAACATGACATATGTTATTAGTGGTGCATTTAAATATAATGTATAGTGGTTATTTTAAAATATTAAATGAAACACATACAGAAATAGAGGATTTCGTGTGAATTAATCACAATAGATGAAAGTCTAAAATTCTTTTGCTTTGTTGAGCATACGTGCTTAAGTTGTTATTTTCTACCTACCAATAAAACATATTAAGAAATTATGCCAAGATTGATAAGCGTAGCTCAACGAACTATTCTTAAAATTTAGTAAAACATATATATATATATATATATATATATATATATATATATATATATATATATATATATATATATATATATATATAAAGAACACAAATTCAAAACACATAAGAAAACTTACTATGATTTTTAAACTTTGGGTAGTGCTCATTTACTTAAATTAGTGTTATATATAAGTATTCGGAAATTTTAAATTTTATATAATTAGATAGCTTAATGGAGTGAAAGAAGAAGTAATAAATAAATTTAAGAATATTAGTTACAAGGGTTAATTAATTGTGTGGCATTATCATACTTTAAGCATGTCATATAATCATGCTATATTCAATATTTCTACTCTTATCATGTTGTTCTTTCAAGGCCGATTAATAAGAACACTAGAAGCATAATTGGCACCCTACGGTTTAAACATTTTTATCTTTATAATTTATAATTTGGCACCACTATCAATGACTAATTCTCAATGATATATACTTTATGTCTTAATTTGCTCCAAAAAAAAAAAAACAAGAAGAAAAAATAAAAATGGGCAGGCAGGTCCCCCACTTGGGGAGAATGTTTATCTGACAAATCGTAGGAGTAGGACTGGCGGCTGGACGTTAAATCTCTCTCTCTCTTCCAATAATTAATCGAGTTAAATTAAAAAACAATAAACTTTTCAATTTTACAATTTAAATTTTTTATTTGATTGTATCTCGAAGTTTTATAGTTTTTTAAAGTGAAATTTTTAAAAATTATCAGTATTTTGTTCTCCATGTGATTTTGGAAAAGATAAAAACTTTTCCGCCATCACGAGGAACAATATATATTACATATATTTACCTAATTTTCTAAGAAAATTTAGTTACTCGAATATCATTTATATATACATATATTTATGGAAATTTAAGCAAGTACTTTTTAATGTTGGTAAAGCAATTTAATCTTATCAATAATATTTTAAATATTGTAGAATATATGACAAAAACTTATATACACCTGGGGTAAGGATCGATCTAAGATTGGTATCCAGACCCAACCCAACGCATGGATTGTTGGAGTCCACACATCTTAGTTGGTGTGTGTCAAGTGCCACCTGATTCCATATAAATTATTCAATGAATGGTATAATTAGTTGTATACTCTTAAAATATTAGTTGAATATTAATAAGAGTTGCTCATTTCAATGAAAGATATTAGTTGCTCATTTCAATTAAAGATATTAGTTGTATACTTTTAAGGTACTAGTTGTTCATTCAGTGAAATATATTAGTTGTATATTCAAGTATTAATAGTATACTTTTAAGGTATTAATTGCATACTTATAAAATATTAGTTGTTCATTCAGCGAAATGTATTAGTTGTATATTGTTAAAGTATTAGTTGTTTACTCTTAAGGTATTAGGTGTATACTCATAAAATATTACTTAAAGTATTCGTTACTTCTTTTAATGAAATATACGACTTAAGATATTACTTGTTAAATATAAATGTATTACTCATATAAATTAGAAGTATTACTTATATAGTCAAAAAGTATCGGTGTAATGTAGAGTAAGTTTAAAATCTTAAAATTTATTTTTACAAGTTATTGAAATGTTAGGTATTATTCATATAACTTAAAAATATTAATCATATACTTTAAAAGTATCACCGTACTATAGAGTGTAAGTTTAAACTCTTAAAAATTCAAATACGATTTTTCATCATCTTCTTCCTCAAATTTTTTGCAATAATTTAATGAAATCCAAATTGGAATATATAATCTACAAAGCTAAAAAAGAAAAGAAGATGAAGAAGAAATCACAAAACTTGATTTCGTGATTTGAAGAAAAATTCACAACTATGAAATCATAAGTCAAAGAAGAAGATGAAGATAGAAAAGAAAAGATCACAAGAATTAAGAAGAAGAAGAAAAGAATGCAGTGTGAAGAAGAGAAAAAAAAAAGAGAAAAAGAAAAGAAAAAGGTAAAATTAGGGTTTAGGGAAGAAGAGAGTTGCTTTGATAATAGACCATGACATAATATATATATATATATATATATATGGATTTGAACGGATCGGTTTAGGTGCATAGATTCTAAGATCTGTACCCTAAAGACATATAAGCCTCACTCTTAATTTATAAATATAAGTTTACACGAGATTGAGATGAGGATCCCACGAGGCAAGAATATGGTTTCATCCTCATCCTGTCCCCCAATGAAGAAAAGAAATACACCATCTTTGCAGGTGTAAATTTCGAAACATCTCTATTTTATTCAGACCGGATCCCTGCACTACACTTCTTGTATGACATATAACTTGAGGGGGATAAATTTAGATAATTCATCATATTCTCAAAAAATCTTACAAATTTTGAGAATATTATTGAACTAACGTTGAAACTATGATAGAGGATTTGTGAATTTCGAGGAGATTTTCGTCCGAATGTTTTGAGAATTCAAGTGATTTCTAAAAAACTTCCCGATTATTCCATCAATTTTGAATAAAGATTAGAATTAGAAGAGACTTGGATGAATAAAACGAAATCCGGGTCATTAGAATATGTTAGAAGATAGTTACTGAGTGATTTTTATTTTTTAGAATGTGGAATGTATGGATGAATAAGATAATAATATGTATATATAAATGTAATATATTTATGGGATACTATTCCATATTACTCATTTTCCTATATCATCTTTCTTTTATACCCATCAATATAATAATCAATCCATTATACCCATAAATATAACAAAACACCCCTTTCTACCCATTTTTCTTGGAAAATTACTATCCTAACCTTGTTGACTTTCATTATTCACCAAAAAACCATGATTGCCATTAGCCATTTTTTCATTCTTCCACACTTATATTTATCAGATCCGGATTAGTCCTCTGATCAATATCAGACCCAACATGCTTCCGTAAATAAAATAAAATTGAGTTTAAATCATACCTTGCCTTTGTCTCTTAAATTCCCTTGGACCTCGGTTCAGGTTTTACGGATCAAAGATCCAACCACTCGCCAGCAGTCTATGGCTCTGAAGCCGATTTTCTTGGGAACAATCCTTCTCAACGGCTACCTACCTTTAAGGAGATCACAGGGAGATTCACTGTCGGATGAATTTTCACTCAGAATTATAAAATTTTTGGACAGAATGTCGGAAAGCAAAAGCCTTGTTTATTGAAGAAAATAAACTAAACTATTTTACAATATAAATTTTCTATGTCATTGGAAGAGAAACTTGAATTAGCCAATCATGGCTAATACTCGAGAAGGGGAAACCCCCATGAACAGGAAAGCTTGAAAGCTAAACTATTACAACACTAGAGAGAAGATTTTGAAAGTTTATGAAGAGAGAAGTGTTCTGTATTTTCGATGATCTTCTTCTGAGGCTAAATGCCTCCTTTTATAGGCATCAATTTGCTCATGTGTGGATCCATTATTGCCTTGCCAGCTTGCTTTCCACTTGGTTAGTGGGAGATGGGCCAACCTTCTTTATTTCCCACCTACCGTTTGGTAAGTGCATCTACCACCTTCGTTGTCTTCTTGTGTCGGTAACGAATCTCTTGGTGAGTGGAGGGGTCCTCCACTTTTGTTCTGTTAGACCAGATGCTGATTCTTTAAGATGGCGGGACCTGCCACTATCCCCTGTCTAAATTAGCATCTAATGCTAATTATACTGTATTTCTATCCTATTTCATTATTTGGAATACATTTCAGCTTGTTTACAATCGAGTCTAATTAGACCCGTTTCCTCTTATTACATTTTCGATTTTTATTTTCTAAAAACCCTTCCCTTTTCCTTTTTCTTTGGATAGTCGGGTTTGTCCTTTTTTATTTTGAAACCCTGTCCAAACAGCGGTTTCTCTTGTGTTTGACAGTAAGAGCATATCCGCTCTCTCCATCTCCCGATATGTATCATATTACATATCTTCTTCCTTGTTTGTTCCGTGGCTGGAACCTTGTTTTCCCAGATTAATTTTCTCTTATTTTCAAAGAGGTTCTCAGCAAATCCGGTAGTTGTTCCTGTCATGAAATTTAACAGGAATGATCCATTCACAGAGTTATGAAATATTTTGAATGGATACTTCACTTTGTCCATCTCGGTGAGACAGACCCAAAGACCCCATGCTCGCCTCGTTGATATATCATTTTCAGTCAAGGCGACTACCAAAGGGCTGTTTTCTGGGGGTGTTTTGGCTCGGTTTATCGCCCCCATCTCAGGTCTCTGTAGTTTTATGAATTGAAAAACTGGATGAGACCTTTTTTCTGTGATTTCTGGAGCAGCAGAGATAATTTTTAGCTCCAGTATATCTCCTCGACCCAAGTATGGGTTGTTCTGTCATGAATCGTGCACAGCAGTGGATATCCAGTCCGGTAATTTGGAAATCTCCGGAAAGCTGGGTGCGGTAGTAAAAACTGAAGCAATTGCTCCAAAATCGAACCATTCCCGCACATCATGAGGGTTTACCCCCGGAGCATCCTAAGTCTTGGATACTTGCCAGACCAATCAGCCGTAATTCTATTCGGATTGATCCCATTTCTTGTCACCAATTTCTCCCATGTTTTTTGGTAGACCTGCAGAGGAGAAATAGCTTGATTAGTGTTAATCTGTCTAGGACCAGTCTAGGGCCTTAGGTTAACCTCTCCCTCTTTTACCCCAGAGGTGCTGGGTTGACTCGGGTTGTCTGGAATTGCTTCCTGACCTTCCGGATTAATAATTTTATCGGAATCCGATAAAACACTTGGTTCGGCCTTATCAGCCTTTTCACCGATATTCGATGAAAAACTTTTATTAGCAGGATGTCCTGCTTCGGGTATAAAAGTACCCTGTTTGTTCATCGATGATGAACTCCTCTCGTATAATTCTTTCTGCATCACCGATGGTGAACAGACCTTGTTTACAGGTTCTACTAATGCATTCCACAAATCATTATTTGAAGTTATGGCTGCACGTAGAGTCATTTGGACTTTGTCCAAATCAGCTTTCTAGACATAAGATGCCGCTTCGGCTCTTACCCTTAGCACCTCAAATGCCTTGTAGTGCTCCTCAAGGTTTTCCCTAAGGTGCCTTGCTCGTATTGTGATGGAATCTGCTTCAAGGATATCCATCTCTTGTTAAGAAATCTGCAAGAACATTCTCATTAGATTTCACTATGACAATATCAAAAAGATAATATTGGCATTCTGCTTACCACCTGATAATACGTGCTTTTTCGATCTTTGATTCAAGTTTGTTTTTCAAAAAAGCTTTAACGTTAGTATTATCAACTTTTAATATAAATTCTTTAGCTAATAAAAATAAAGGCCATTTTTTAAAAGCCTTCCAAACAGCAAAGAATTCTTTCTCGTTGATATGCCAGACTCTGGCTTGTTGTTCGGTAAACAACCCTCCTGTATATCTACATGGTTCTTCACCCGTAGATGTCTTCCTCATGAGCACTGCGGCCCATCTGAAATCATTAGCGTCTGTGTAGACAACTAACTGATCCTCATCTTGAGGAATCGCGAGCTTTGGTAAGTTACTACAAACCTGTTTTAGCTCACGAACTCATTGGGAATGAATATCTTCCCATTTCCATTTGGTCTCCTCATCCTTTTGTAATAAAGGACAGAAATCCTTGCGATATTTTGCCAAGTCCTTAATAAACGAACCTGCAAAATTAATTACTCCTAAGAAGCTTTGAAGGTGCTCTTATCTCTAAGAACATCTAGAAAATTGCAGATTTTTTCCACAATATGTTCCTGTAGTTCCATTCCTGCATGGTCAATAATAACACCGAGAAACTCGATTCTATTAACCGCGATTATTGCCTTCTTTTCAGAGAGCACTAATCCTTTTTTATGACATGCTTCTGAAAATATTTCAAGATGCTTTAAATGATCTTTCATATTTTTTGAGGCAATTAAGATATCGTCTATGTAAACAAACATAAACTCAAAATAATCTTTAAATAGATTATCCATCTTTCGTTGGTATATCTGAGGTGCATTCGCAAGACCCATAGGCATTACGTTCCAAATATACTGACCTTGTGGTGTAGAAAAAACAGTTAATTTCTTAGACTCTTTTTCTAACTTAATCTGGTAAAATCCAAACTTGCAATCAAACTTTGAAAACACTTTTGACCCTTTAATACAATCAATTAAGTGTTCTCTACTTGGAATGTAATAACCATCAAATTCGGTAATCTTATTAATACCTTGATAGTTAATTACTAACATTACTTTTCCTCTCTTTATTTCGCCATGGTTTCTTACCAAAAACCCTGGGCTACTATAAGGAGAAATACCTGCTTCGATCAGTTTGAGATCGATATGCTCTTTGATAATCTTTTGCATATCTTTTCGATCTTCAAGATTCATCTGGATCGGCTTGTATCGAACCAACTCGTATCGGTATTGTTCTTTTACCTTCAACGTTGTCTCGATCTGGTTTTTGTCCCACCAAGCTAAAGGATTTCCATTGTAGTTCCTCTGAATTAGCCTTTTAACATTTTCAAGGGAAAGTAAACTTTCCTCATCAATGTCAATCTGTGGTGTCCTTCTTGTAAGACATTTTTCAGAAACTGAATAGCTTCTTCATGTGCCTCCTCCATTCCCTCTTGTCTATAAGACAAAAGAGCTTCTCCAAATTTTCTCTTATCTTGCATTTTGGGATGAGTTAACTTGGCTTCATTATCACCACGTTTGCTGCGAAAATTAATAGGCATTATCCTATTAAAGGCTTTCTCTCGCCGCAAAACCTGTATCAAACTACCACAGTTAGTAGTAAAAGTTAACAGGGTCTTGTGATTATCCTGCTCATATTTTGCAAAAGTTTGGATAAAATTATTACCCAACAAAATATCAGCACCTGTATCATGAATATAGATGGGTGGCATTCTTACTTTATACCACGGGGTATCAAATGCGCCTCCGATCATTATTCGTGATTCTCGAATACCTTTATTGAGTATTAGGATTTTCTGAGAGAAATCCCGTCCTGCAATAAGAGGTAATTTTTCCACCATTTCACTGGGAAAAACTCCTGACTTTGCTGTGCAAATGCCTGAACCTGAGTCAATATAAGCTGCAAAATATTCCGTCTTATATTGATCATATAATATCCCTACAGATATATATATATAGAGAAAATACTTGTCATTCAGAATCGTCTGGATAGATTCCTCTCTTCCAGGATTCTAACAAGTTTATCCTTGAACTTCTTATATTATGCTCACAGATCAACTCTTGAAACCTTACCTGATGAGTCTGTCTGTTATCTCGCATTTCTCTTATGCGTTCTGTCAACTCATCTTTCTCTTTTCTGAGATCTAGATCTCATTATCAATACACTTTCCTGGCATACTTTAGAATCCTTCTGGATTGTTTGGATAAATCCTTCTCCTCCAGCGTTCTAGCATGTCTATTCGTGCGTTAATTTGATTTATTTTTAACGCAGCCTCTTGTATCCTTATTACTTCTTGGATACTTCTTTGTTCTGGTAGATTTTGCTCTCGCAAAGATCTTAACAAAGTTCTTGTCTGGGTTCTTTGTATCATGAGATCAGTGATCTCTTGGTCCAGCTTAATTCCTGGCATAATAGTCTTATTCCACCCTGATTGTATGTCCATCAAGGTCGAACTACATCCATTTTCCATCCCTTCTCCAGGGTTTATGTTTCTCAATGAAACTTAACCCTAGGGTCATAACTCCCTTAGTTATGCCAGCACTTCCTGTAACAGATACATGATAGCCTACTATTTCTAACATGCCTTCATATCTATTAATACTTGGTTGTTGTAAATGATATATCTCCTCACAAGGAAACAAATTATCAGTTTTAGATATATCAAAAACAATATGGATTTCTTTCCATTCATTATTAGGGCATTTTATTTTAACATTTCTTACCCTAATCTTTTGTGGATACAAATCCTCTCCTGGTTCTTTTCCTTTTAGGCTTAGAATCCTACCCTCGGAAAAGGACAACCTATTACTAATTTTAGAATCAAATCTTAATGATCTACTGTTTAAAATAGGTTGATCTCTGATTAGCAAATTGACACCTCCTAACCTTGGTATTTTGATTGGGTCAGGTGTCATAACTTTGGCAAATTCCTTGAAAATTCTAGGAATTTCTATATACTCTTTCCTAAAAAACATATCTGAATGATGTGTATTGGAAAGTGCATATGCAATTCTATATGTGATAGAATATGGTCTGTTTCCTTCTTTCATAAGATCAGGTCTTTTAAAATCTTGATAAAGGGTTAAGACTCTACAAAAATCTTGGTCTGCTAGGTTATATGCAATCCTAGGATGAATGTCAAACATAAGTTTGCCAGCATATAAATTACCTACCATGGTACCAAGACAACTTTCGCTTAAGTTATTGATTCTTTTATCCATCACAGATAGATGTAACTCAGAATCAATTCCTTCTTTGAAGGTAGCTTTAATCACTACTTCAATGGTTCCAATATGAATCCATTTCATTGTGACCGCTACTTCTTCTTTGATACGACTCAATTCTCAAGAATTTCTTCTTTTGGAATAAGTTGCATTTCAATGTTATTACCGGTTAACCCTATTGGAATAGAGAACTCACCTGAGTTCACCCGGTAGATGATGTGATGCTTGCGCTGTCTTATTCCAATTTTGTCACAAAATCGATTAAGACTTCCAATCTTAAATCCGTCGTACGGACTTAAAGCTGAATCTTGTTGCATGATTCTTTCCATCGTCTTGTTTGAGATGGTCATTTTTGAAAAGAATCCTGATAGACTATCCGATGTTTGGAGTCTATCTTCCTGCTCGCCGGAGCTACTCGTCTGATTCTGTAGATGATCCATCAGATCCTTCTGAATCAGATTCGAACTCTTCTTCATAGATGCTTTCATCTAAAGAGATATCTTCGAACTTGTAAACTGGCACCAAATCACCATAGAAGACAGCATCACGGATGTCGTCTGTGTACTCGAACTGGTGCACGTCCTTTTGCTTTTGTGGGCAATCGGGCGAAATATGGCCTTTTGCGCCGCACGTCCAACAGTTGCAATTCTTGAAACTTTCATTTACCCGAGTGTGAGCTAGTTTGAAAGTTCTTTTCCTAGTTGTTCCTCCTGTTGGCTTCCTTGTGGATCTAGATCCCTGTGAAGAAAACCTGGAAGGACCAGTCTTTTGACCAAATTTGTAAGATCTAGCCTTGGATTTGGACCACCAAGATCTCCCTTGTCGGGAAGGTCTTCTGTATGATCCTCCGGACTTAGATTGAAACCCTCTTTTGAAGTGTTTCTTTCTCTTTCCGTGTCTTTCGCGTTGTGGTTCTCCGATGATACTCGGAAAATCATTGTTGTCGCAACAAAGAGGGGTCTTCTTCACCATTCCTCTTAGTTTCTTCTTGTTCCTTTGTAGTGTCGCTTGTTGACACCATTCTCGTATACTGTCCTTGAAAAAGGACATCCTTCTGGCCACTGAATCGACTCGGCCTGTAGGTACCTTGTAGGTTTGCATAAGCATCTCCCTCCATGGACTGCAGATTTTTGCAAAGAATAAATCTGTTGCCACATTCCATGGTACATCTGCTTGGAAATAATATTTGCGGAACCAATATATATATTCATCCGCATAACATATATTTCTTAATTCGAGAGCAAACAGAGCTTGCGTATACTCTCTTTTCTTCTTGTCTTTTCTTTCCTCAAAATATCCGTCCCCGAGGAAACATATTTTGAGTAGATGACCCATCTTTCGACAATTGTTATAACATTATCGTTGGATAAGATCTCTTATTTGAGAGAGGCTTCGGTCATTTCCCATGCCTTCTTGGACGAACCTTGCAAACTATTTACCAGTATCTGGCAAAAATGATCGTTATCAACATCCAGTGTTGATGAAGCAACTTTCATGGATGACATCCACTCATCGATTAATACTTCCATGTTTTTGAAATCGATGATGTCTGTCGTGAGCATTACTCCGAACGGATGGGTTGGTTCAAGCATTGTTTTTGCCCAAGGGCTTTTGGATACTCCTTTAAACCTTCCCGGTCGGCTCTTGGCTTGTCGAGCTATGTATTCTTCATAGTCAACCCCATCCTGCTTCCAGATGGGTTCGGAAGGAACAGGTACTTCAGGTACTGGTGCTTCCGGTACTGCCGTACTTGAACTTTCCTCTTCCTTCTTTGGAATAGGCTCATTCATCCTGAGGTTTACCAAATCCACAATTCCAAGATTGGAAAGGGATTCAGTTAACTCTGCAAGATCTACTCTTGAGACTTCCATCCGACTTGTTTTATGAGATCAAGTAGGAGTTCGTCGTTGCTTTTAGGCTTCGAAACTTCCGTAGCCTTTCCTTTGGAAATGATTGGTATACCGCCGAAGGAATCTTTCATACGTTCATTCATGGATCTATCAGTTCCTTTGGATGATCTTCTTTTCAAATCTACAATTTCTTGTTTTAGATTTGAAACTTCCTTTTGGATCTCGGATAGAGATCGGACTATCTTCTCCATCTGTCCACCATAATAAATGATGGTCTTCTGATCTCCCTAAGGTCTTGAGTGACCTTAGATGTGTCTAGAACAATTGTGTTCCAATCTGAGCTGGATGTCATTACTGATATCCTGCACTTGTGTTATCTCGAAATATTTTCGGATACATTTTTCTTGATTTTCTCCTCCATTAGGCACAAGAAAATAATATTGTACAACATAATTTTATTTATTTCTTCAATAAAACTTGACTCTGATACCAATTCTTACATCGGATCTCAATAAATATAAATTGTGGAAAAACTCAAATAAAATCTTTTATCCAGATAAAATTATCCAGTACGTGGTATTGTTATACCTTTCAAACCAGATTCACAAGTATAAATACGAGTGTTTTTTGGGGCACGAGAAAGGTTTCCAACCGATATACCAAAACAATTATATCCGGGTTTCCAAAATACACTTTAGCAATATAGTTTGGCAATAATAAATTTGGATTGGAAAGAGTAATTTTCAAAATTAAAATAATCATTTCTTTTGGGATGTCAAAGGGCATTTAAATCTTTTCACCAAAAATGGGTATTTTGGGTTATTTGTTATATCAATGGGTATTTTTGAAAGTTGTTATAGTTAAATGGGTATGTTAGGGTATTAACCCATATATTTATTTGATTGTGCTCACTTAATACCGTCAATTTATATTAATATATCAATTATTGATATATTGCATTAACATAATTTACATTACATGATTTAAAAAAATAAAATATTTACATTTTTATATATTGACACATTAAAATATATCCATAATCGACATATGAATATTTTCATTTTTTTATATAGGTTTATAGTTATTTGTGCAATTCCTTTATAGAAAATTAAGTAACATAAAAATAATGGCTAATGTTATCTTAATTAATTTAAAAATTTATGATCTAAAATTGAAAGAAAATCAAATTAATTACGAAAAAAGCTTTTTATCAAATTCTTAAATTTTAACTAATGATTGTACAATTCCACCAACCTATCCACCATGATATATGATAAATTTAATATAATTATTAATTCTACATCATATAATTTTTAAAAAATGAAATATTTACACTTCAGTCGTGTTTAACATATAAACATTATTTATACGTTGTAACAAAAATAATCTTAAAATACAGTAATATAAAAGTTAGAAAAACAAATAATCAAAAACAAGATTTGAAATTTCAAGTTTAAAATCATACTTAAAAAAATGGAGGAAGTATATAATAACGTGTCACACCACTTATATGTTACACATCTCACATAATTATTAAATTCACTTACAATTATAAAAAATAAAAGACACCAAGAAACAAATTTCAAGGAGAAGTGTAAACTAGAAAAAGCCTATACCCTAATCACCGTATATGAAATCAGAAGACATTCTTCTACTTCATTTCCTTGTATTAATCTGTGAAATTCATGAACGAACTCAATGCAGACAATCAGGCGAGCAATCGTAATCGGAAACGGCTTCGCCGGTGCTGAGAATCAGTGCATTGGCTTGCTTCGAGCTCTGGGTTTCTCTGATAACTACACATTATATGTAAGCAAATTTCTTTTCGAATATCTAGGTCTAGTTTAAAATGACGCAAGATATTATCCGATTTTTTTCGAATTGATTGTGTAAATTTTGCTGGTCATTTCTCACGGATGGATTTAAGGTGCTGATATATGTAGTAGTATTTCATAATTTTTAGAAATAATTTGGTTTGATGAATATATATATTTTTTTTTGTGGCTATTTTGCTTGCCATTCGTTGTGATATCTGCTCATCATCTTTCTAATGGCTGCAGCGTGTTAGTCGACCGAGAGGGGGAATCAATGAACGGCTTCATTGGTTGCCTGTTTCTGCACATAAACAATTAGAGCGTGCCATCAACTGGATTGGCTTAAAACCCTACGAAGCTAAGAAATTGGTCCCTCTTCCAGCTGAGGGGAGAGGTGATCTATGCTTTCTTGCAAATAACTTTAGGTTGTATGTATTCATCCTGAAGAAGCTCCTTAAATTTGCTCCAGATCAATGTTTCTAAGTTTCTCATGTTTTGGCTCTCTAAATGCAATTATCTCAGATGTTTTAGAGGCAGATGCACGACATATTGCGAAAGTGGCCCAAGACACATTTGGCAGGTGCTTTTTGGCTTTTCGTTTTCTGTTTTCGCTAAGCGTGTATTATTGAATTTTTTTTTTTTTTTTTGATATCTTAAAAATATGTTACGTGGATTTCAATTATTTCAAAAGCCTCAATGATGTGAAAATTGACAGCATTGCAGGCATTTAGGATCGCTATATATGGGTACACCTTGATTTATTCTTTGATTGGAATGCTGGCATGTCGAGTGTCACGTTTATTCTGGTATCTTGGTTCTCATTTGAGTCTTCAGATGCTATATGTAAAGCAATTATCTACACATGTGTGTACCTAAGACTTGGTGGCGTCCAAAATGATCATCCCTTTTTTAAGTTGGACATCATTAACTAAACTTGATTTTTCAGAGACAGTATCGTTATAGGCTTATAATTACAAAGCATGTGGGCAGACATATCTTTGAGGGAATGTACACGTGTTTCTGTCTGTTCTCAGGTTTACTTTGAAAATCTTTTAGGGATGGCCCCATTTTAGTGGTTGCATCAGGTCGTGATACCATTGCTGTTGCAAGTTCCATTAATCGGTTGGTTCCTGAAAATGTGTTTCTTGTTCAGGTAGAATGATTATCAGGTTGTGATACAGAGTTTTTAACCTTCTCAGCATGAATGTTTACATTTCCTTCAGTGTTTTATATGTTTTACCGCTGGCTATTAGATACAACATCCGCGGTCCCGTCTACACAGATTTGACCTGGTGATAACACCTCACCATGATTATTACCCCTTATTGACCGAGGCTCAACAACAAATCCCCTTTTTCCTAAGAAGGTGGGCAACACCTCGAAAGCCTCCAGATGAACATGTGGTATGTCCTTGATTATTTAAAGGATTTCATTCGCCACAGAAACTCTTTGTTTAAAACTACTTTTGGTTCTATGCCCTCTTGATTTGATATTGATAATAAGCCTTACTGCATGGAATATTACTTTCTAGGTCCTTACAGTGGGAGCTCTACACCAGGCTGATTCTGCTGCTTTGAGAAGTGCAGCTTCTGCTTGGCATGATGAGATGGCAATCTTACCTAAACCTTTACTTGTCGTTTCCATTGGAGGTCCTACAAGTAGGTTATGCAATTGGTTTTTCCAGATGCTTCTTTTATCTCTATGTTGAAGTTCTAACTTCTAGAGATAGGGGGACAACTCTATTTCCCAAGAAAAGGTTTATCTTTGGTGGGGATCTGACTAAGTATCAGGGATTGATGTTCCCACTTTCTGGTTATTTGATTGCCCAAAGTGTGTTTGCTAGACGTAACCACACAATTAAGCTCAAGGTCAAAATTTTCAATTTGAGCTTGAGGTCAACATACAAGTTATTGAAACAGGACTCTAGCTAACTCAGTATAACTATTCATGAGTATGAGTATGAATCATTGATCTTTGGCATTGAGTTTATGAGTGAGTATATCATAGTCTGTGGATGTTTTTGGAACTTTTTTGTGCATGTATACATTTCTCTGTGATGTCTCTCAGATTCATCTAGATGCTGCTTGAGCATGATATTTTGCTTATGCATTATTCAATCTTCTCATGCTTTCTAAAATTCTGAAAGAAAACGTTGGCTGCTGATCAAAATGCACCTGTTTGTTCTCTCATGTTACCTTCAGCATATGGCTTTTGAATCTTAGAGTTGTGACTTCTCCTGTGGGTTTCTTTAGGTCCATTCTCTCAAACTGTCTTTTTACAATCTGAATTAGGTTCTTTTGACTTATTTTCACAAAATAATCATTTATATGCTGCATTCGCTGACTTGTTTGATTCTGTTTAAAGCTTATCATTCACCGTTTCTTTTTCACATCATTAAGGTTCATCATTCATATTCTTGTACTCTCCTATTATAATTTTGAATACCACCAGTCTTTTTACTCTCTCCTCTGTAGGACATTGCAGATATGGTGCCGATCTTGCAATGCAGCTGACAACCTCATTGAAGAGTGTTTTTCCAACTTGTGGGAGTGTCAGAGTATCATTTTCTCGTCGAACACCCAAGACTGTATGTACACTCTTCAGAGTTTAATGTAATTATTCATTTAAGGGTAATTTTATTCATGCTGTAACGAACAGGTGTCTGATATCGTTATGAGGGAACTCTCAAACCATCATAATGTTTACATTTGGAATGGCGAAGGTAATTAGGTGATTCTGTTTACCTCTCTATATATCATCACATACAAAGGTAATGTGACGGTCTGTCAGATTCAGCTGATGTTATTATCTCTGAGTGTCATATGTATTTCCTCATAATTAGAGAAAAGATACTAAATGCAGTAGCATTTTTCTATTAACACAAGTAATATTTATGTATAGTGCTTTGGTTTGGGCTGGTTTATTTTCTTCTCTCTCTGTTTCCTTTGTCTCGCTTATGCACTACTTTACTCCTCGTTCCATGACACTTCTATTTTCTTTTCCATTTGACTCCATTCATTTTTATTCTTTTATTCCTTGGTGATATTTTCTTTTTCAATATATATTTTACTGTGTAAGGGTAAAATTGGTATCAAAAGGATCAATGGTTCAAAGATTACTTCACGAAAAATTTCCATTGAAAATTCACCTTCTCATGTTAAGTTGTGCAACGCCACATCCAAGTTTTTGTTCTAGGGGGACAAATTAATGTTGATGATTTCTCATTCTTCAACACACTCGTTCAGATCCAAATCCACATTTAGGACATCTGGCTTGGGCAGATGCTTTTGTCATCACAGCTGATTCCGTTAGTATGTTGAGTGAGGCTTGCAGCACAGGGTATGTAGCACTACAATAATAAAAAAATGTATCCTGTTTGTCTTGTTTTTTTTATATCTGGATAGCTTTCTATTTCTCAATTTTGAAGCTGCAGGAAGCCTGTGTATGTAATTGGAGCGGAGCGATGTACATGGAAGTTTTCGTATTTTCTCAAATCCCTGCAGCATAGAGGTGCAGTTCGACCATTCACTGGTGCAGAAAATGTGAGCCTAACTCTCTTTTGCAATTCTTTTCTGCTGTGAACTCTTAAAAAGAAAAGTATTTTCATTTGAAAGCAATTACATGTTTCATTCGAAAGACATGGCTTAAAGAGAATAATCTATAGTAAATTTCCTAATTCTGAGAACATCCAACATCTTTCTACTTTGTTATAGCTGCTGATTCATTTTTATTTTTCTTTGATTTTCTTCATTAGCCCTTGTTATTTTGTGACTAACTAAAATCATCTTAAAATTAAAATTTGTTACCCACCATATTGACAAACATACACCATCTGTACATGCATGCTACCTCAAAGTTTTGATAATTCTTATTCATAAATTGGTTTATCAGATTTCAGAGAAATGGCAGTATCCTCCTCTTTGTGATACTGAGAAAGCCGCTGATGAAGTGATCAAGGCAGTTGCCAAACGTGGATGGAGATTCCTGCCGAAATGAGCCTCAACTCACAGATAACAGCCTCTTAATGTCTTAAAACTCATATACCTGGCTTTGAATAGTTGATTAAGAGCAGATTATTTAAAGAACCTAGAGATTTTATACTCACCTACTTATAGAGGGTGTCGTGATAGTAGAGAGTCGAGCACCCCCAGGTTGAACTAATGACGACAATCTAACAAAAAACTATTGCAGAGGGCAGTCAAAACAGTAGATGGGGATGACATTAACGTACTTGTGGCATTGGAGAACATTTTAAAACTGTCTTTCTGAATTCATGCATTTTAATTTTTTGTTCTAGTTTCAGCATTAGGGAGCTGACTTAGTATCCTAATTTGATTTTTTGAAATTATCCCTTTATGTTTCAAGGTTCATGATTGTTTGAATTATTTGCATAAGTTTAATTTGCATAGTCATTTTATATGTCACAAATCCCAAATTGGGTCTAAATGTTAGTAACTGTACCAAAATTTGGATACTAAATTTTTATTTGTATATCAAATCGGGATAAAAAGTGTTCTAAATTTGTATTTATGTATCATTTATGGTTCATCTCAAACCTCCCCATTTAAAATTATCCAGTGACAATCGGTTTAATTTGAGCCATTTTGATTAATTTGTATTAGAAAATAGAAATGGATACTAAAACTTGAGATGGAACCATCGGTTATACTAAAACAGAAGTTTAGTGTCTCATTGTGATTAGTGATTAAAGACACCCATCTGATACCTTATTATAAGTTGATGCACATTTTAATACCAAAAAACAAAAAGTTCAGTGCTCATTGTAATACAAATTAACTTGCAGTACTCATCCGATATAAGTGGTTTACTTTAGTGATTGTTTGTACGATTAACCTTTATTTGCATTAGCCAAGTAATCAGCTTTATAGTGGTCGAATATGCTCAAAACAGAAGGTTGTTATTAGACATTAACATATTGCTCTGTAGTGGATTAGGGGAGGTTTTTGATGTTAGTTGACTAATCATTCTGAAATACACTTTCTCTATTTTATTTTCCATTTATTTATGTCTTGGGGCAGCCATGCAACTTATAAATAAAACTTTTTTTTTATCTGCGACAAAAAATAAAAAAACCCTCCCAACCCCACTTAAAATGAACCCTCTCCATAAAATATGACAAATTTCAATTGGTAAAACATTAAAAAAGAGGGGGGGGGGGGGGGGGGGGCTTAATTATGACTTACGAAATCATATCACAGTGCTGATTTTGTAAGATAAATTAATAGGTGATGGAGTTATTTCGAACAAAATTATATCCGTGAAACTGTTATATGATCAATTCAAATTAAGGAAAAATAATAATACAAATATTGTGTATATAGCACTTTTATATTAGAATTCTAATTATAATAGGATTCTATAACATTTTAAATTAGTTAGAATTCTAATATAAAATTATTTAAGTATAAAAATCTTAAATTACTGTTATAATCTTAAATAATAATCTATAATGAAAATATATTCCGCAATCCATATTTTGTAAGAAACATCCACACTTTTATATATATATATATAATTTTTTTTTTTGAATAAAGTTAATAAATTAATCAAATTTGCATGATTTAGTCTACCCCTTAATCTATTGTCAACCCACCCCAACAAAATATTCCCAACCTTTTCAACTCCAAAAAGTGATCAAAATTTAATTCTCCCTTAGGCAACAACTCCTCTTGCTCCATTATCTTTACACTACATCATCATCCCAATTCTCATCTCCAAAAAGTCAATAAATTCTTGATAACAAACCAATGCCAACACTATAAGTAAAGGGATCTTCCTGTTTCAGATGCACCACAACCTTCATTCCAACTCTCTTAGCAATCAACATTAAGACCAATCCCAATACAAACCAAGAAAAAAAAAATGTCGAAAAGTGAAGCAACAAGCATTGATATAGCAGAGACAAGCAGAGAAAGCAAGGGAAAAGCACCACTTCTAGGCCATCTGCACCATGCCAAGGCCGCAGGGTACAAACGGGGGGTCTCCATATTCGACCTTATCCTCCGTATAAGTGCAGCCACTGCAGCCTTAGCCGCCACCATCGCCATGGGAACCACCCAGCAAACACTTCCATTTTTCACTCAGTTCTTCCAGTTCCAAGCCAGCTATGATGATCTCCCTACTTTCAGGTAAGTCTTACTCTTCAATCTTATATTCTTCGTATACTAGTTTTTCTATCTGAATCTCATTTTCTTCGTCTTCTATATAGCTTCTTCGTCATAGCTATGGCGATAGTCACTGGCTACCTTGTTCTCTCCATACCCTTCTCCATTGTCTGCATTGCTCGGCCTCTAGCTGTTGCTCCGCGTCTCCTACTCATTCTATGCGACACTGTAAGCTGCCAACATAACTAACATATTTAGATGTTTCATGTTATATTTCTACTGTTGATCATCTAATAAACCAAGTGAGTTATATCAACTGGGCTTATTCACTATATCAAATCACAATCACAATCACATACACATTCACATGTATTTGTACAAATATATATCTCATCATATAAAAGATGAGAAAAGTGAGACTCCTACTACTTATTGCAGCTGGCTGTTACCTTGGCTACTTCGGCTGGGGGTGCATCGGCTGCGATAGTGTACCTGGCTCACAACGGCAACTCCAGCGCCAACTGGCTCTCCATTTGCCAACAATTCGATGATTTCTGCCAGAGAGTCAGTGGAGCTGTGGTTGCCTCCTTCATATCGGTGGCGCTGCTCATTTTCCTGGTGGTGCTCTCTGCCTTAGCTCTGAGGAAGCATTGAACAAGATTGCTTATGCTGTTGTCTTTTTCTTTTTTACCCTGTTTGTGATGAATTTGATTCAATTTTCTTTTACCAGTCTAAGTTGATAGTTTGTTTTCTGTTGTTCCATGGCTGCTGTTGTACTGATTCTTGAATATTTCTGGAAATATTGAAACACAATCAAATGTATATGACATTTGCATTGAATCTGCAATCAGTATTCTGCTTCTTGTAAACAATTTACATTTTATCTGCACCAAAAAGCAACAAACAAATTGATACTCCAAATTTCCTGTACTTTGATGCCCCTTGCAAAATAACCATAATATCCTTTCCATTCAAATGAGAAATAAATTGTTGTAGTAGCCAAGATGATTTCCTAACTGATCAGCATGCAGGCATAATAATCTGTCTCATTAGAAAATCATAAATCATCTCCAAGCACCAAAATCTATTGATTGCAATGATATTTTACCAAGAAATAAGTCAAGTAAATGCTGTTTACACAATCCTATTCTCCTCCTATTAAAGCTGGGATGTATAGAGCTTGAAAACCCTGTCTTCCAACCTGGGAACTTCTGTCTTTCCATTACATGAAGGCTGTGAACACATGAAACTGATGACAAGCACCCTATAACAAAACACCTGCAAGGTCGTGATTCGCTCACCATTCTAGCCAACGATACTAAACATATACCACTCTCATTTATTCCGTACATTACTGCACCATCAAATCTAGATTCCAGACAGTTCAGTTCCAAGTTTGCTTCCTCAAGCTCAATCTCTTGAGTTGATGGGATTCTGTTCAGTTCTGCATCAAATTTCTTCTCTATGTCCGTCTCATGAATCCTATACTTTGCTGCCAGTGTTCGAATGCATGACAGCCTTATTTGATCGGAAATAATATGCTTCACTTGACTAAAGTTGTCACATTCCTTATACCATTTTAGCCAGCGGCGAACTATCCCTGTAAACCAATCAATGATTTGATTGTCGTCCAGTAAGATTAGAACATAGCATGTTCGACCATATCCTTCCCTATTTGTCAATCCATAGCGATGCAGACGCTTCATTATGATGTCTACTGGTGCCACAATTTCGGTAATAGAAACAGAATGAGTTGGAGGATTGGAGCCGGGTAAAAGAGCAAGGGTTGAAGCTGTCTCAGAAGATATGTATTCTTGAACTCGTTTCTGAAATTCAAAGTAAGAATCTCTTAGTTCTTGAGGAAGAGCTGGTTCTATAACATGCTTAGCTAATAGGGTTTCTTCACTCCCTGCTTGTCTGGCATTCACATCTTGCATCCATATTTTAAGCAACTCTTTGTACCAGTGATCAGTTTCCATGGCATATTTACGGTGACAGGAAATTTGATGTAAAATGGAGCTAGTGTCGGCTAACTGCTTAATTTCTGATTCTTTGACTTTCTTCAGCCCATGAGCTAACCATTTCTTTCCAATCCTGACAGCCCCTGCATCCCACGACTCTTGTTTCTGGGCAGCGAATATTTTGACTTTGTCCTTCAATTTGTGTACAGCTCGTACAGCAGTGTTCTCTTTCAGGCGTCTTTTGATCAAAGTGCCGAGAAATTGAACACCATGAGCATCACTAGTTGCCAATATATCACCTTGATTATCAACCTCCAAGTAGAGAGTATTCTTTAAGTACCTTTCAATGTCGGACTTGAAAGCCAGAGCGACTTCTTTGGGACCTGAAATGGCAAAAAAGATCTCATCCATGAAGCGACAAGAATGAACCCTAACACTTGAACTCTTTTCAAAATTGTGCTGTTCACAATTGCCATTTATCTGTCTCCTAAACCAACCACGGAGCTTTGAGTGTGACTTATCCTCTTCAGCATCACAAGAATACGAAGTCTCATATTGCATTGACATCCTGTATATCTCACGGTCAAATAGGTCAAGATATATGTTCATCAATATTGGTGATAGCACCCCTTCTTGTGGAAGACCATGTCCTTTAGGAAAAGCCCCAAACTCCATATTGAGTACTCTAACATCAAACATATCCTTTATTATACAACATAAACCAAGATCATCTATCTTCTCCTCCATTGACGACAAGAGTTTGCCAAGGATGCAATCATCTAGCTTATTGTTAATAAGCAGTGTGAACCACCAATCAGGATCAGATATCTCCTTGCGGATATATTTCAAAGCAGACCAATGGCTCCTACCACTTCGACAACCATGGGAAATCTTAGAGAAGTGAGGCCGGTACACAACTTCCAAGGTTATTCTAATGGCCTCTTGAACAACCCTTAACTTTAGGTTTGGCAAAATTAGTTCCTCTTTCTTGACTTTTGCCCCTCTAGTTGAAATTGAATATGTATTATCCCCAACATTGAAGTTCCCACTAGCTAGATCTTCTGCCATGGACAGGAAAGGCAAGTTATCATCATCTGATGCCAAATCAACATTAGAGCTAACCCTTAGACAATCATATGCATCCTTCAGTGTGTTAGGATCAGCTATCACTTTCATCATGAGATTCTGGAATTTCCCATTTGTGTGTTGTTCCTTCACCTTCTTCTTTATACGCATCTCGAGAAACCTCTTAATCTCCACACGGGTTTTTGGTTTTGACTTGCGTTCAGAAACATCATAAGATTCTTGAACCAAAGAAGCTAAATTCTTAGCCAGTGCCGATTTTCCAATTTTATCATCACCATAGCCATCTTGCATTGTCTTGTCAGTTGAATAACTAGAGGACTCATCCAACAAGTCAGCCAAATTCTTGGCCAATCCCAGTTTTCCAATTCCCTTGTCAACATCACAAAATTCTGTATTTGGTTTCCTAATTGAATAAAATGCAACAGGCAGTAATCTGTCGATGGACCTCCCTGATACAAATTTCGCCAAATTCCATCACATACATCTCCCAGATGTGTAAAGAGAAAAGCCAAAGAGAGTGGACATAAAATGAACAATGAGCAACTATTGAAGAAATATTCAGTATGGTTGACAAAATGCGACTAATATGCAAATAACATCACGTATACAAATAAACAACGAAGAGAATGGAAGCTTTACCAGCGCCAATAACAGGCAGACACAAGTTGGATTCAACACGGTAAAGTTTTCTCAGCAGTAGCGGAGATTTCACGAGCATTGCTGCTCGTGTCTTGTGCATTATTTTTCTTCAAGAAAATTTGGCAGTGTTGCAATTCCGAACTCAGGCGAAGCTTCATCCGCCTCAACGAACGTAAATAGAGCGTAGCATTTTAACTATTTCTAAGAGACATTTTAACAAACAGGTGGAGTGCCCATGATATAAATCCGAATTTACCTTGAAACGAACCCTCTACAATGAATTGCTTCTAACTAGAGAGACTGGATTAGTGAGTAAGAAGGTGGAGGAATCGGCGCCGGACACAGAAAACCTGCGGCGGTCGCTGCACGGCAGTCTGAGTTTTGAGAGACAGTGTCCTGTTTTCAAACAAACGTATTTCATAAAGAATTTTAAGATTTATGAATTCTGAATTATTCCTTCTTTAAAAATAAATAAATAAAGATTTGATAGAATGACTGTCCAAAACAAAAAAACACCAAAAAAAATGGCAAAGTGTAAAGATTTCACGGATCTCATTTTACGAGAAGAACATTACGACAAGAACAGAGTTTGACCTACTCAATGGATTAAAATCAATAGTAAACAGATTAAAGTCAATGATTAAAGTCATCAACAGTTAACCATTAAAATTAATCATCAATCAACAACATCAAATGTAATACTTTCTGCATATTAGATAATATATTTATATATATTAAATAATAATTTCGTATTATATAATATATATTTTATATGTCTAAGTTAATTAATATTTTTGAGAAATTATAATTGGACAAGTATTATTGTATACTTTTATATATATCATATAATATTTTTATTCGTATTATATAATACTTTCATGCGTACCATTTAATATGTTTTCATTCAAGATTCTAAACTATGATAAAATTGGGAAATTGTAATTTAAAAAGTAATACTTTTATTATTATTATTATGTGATACTTTTATGCATGTTAATACCTTTGAAATATTATATTTTTGATAAATTTATATAATATTTTTGTTTGTATAAGGTAATATTGTTCTATGTAACAACTACTACTTTTATTTCTATAACTCCAAATCTAATTACTTTTACTTTTATAACTTCAAATCAATGATTAATTATAGAAATTGTAGTTTGATAAGTAGCATTTTTATTATCATAATGTAATATTGTTATACATATTATTTTATATTTTTGAAAGTATCACATGATAGACACAAAATTACTATACTTTTATTTGTCTCATGTAATACTTTTAAGGTTAACAATATTTTCTCATTTGAATTATATTTGATTTTACATTTTTTTTAACTTTAAGATGTTTTACTTTATTGTGTGAACTTTAAATTTGATACATTTTACGGTATCATACATGTTGACGTTGGAATTTGCAATTCGATTAATTTTTGGTCAAACACTCAAAATGATTGAAAAATGAACGAATTTGGTGAAATTGAATGAAGAAATTAAGCTAAAATATGAAGGGAAGTGCAGAAAACACTGGCCCGGAGCCTACTCGAACAATTTAGCTCGGCTGATCCTGAATGCCATTGACGTGGCTTGTAAGGAAAAGTTGGACTATCGCCCGCTCATGGCGGTCCTGGCCGACTACCAGAAGAAGAATCCCTTACCGATCTACTTCCTAGAAATGATGAGCGACCTGTCCGGGTACCTTCCACCCGAGTTGGAGAAGCTCCCTAGGCCGGCTCCGCTGATCAAGCTCATGTCCGACCTGGACTACTAGATGGCGAGCACTCTCGAGGCTGGGCAAGAGGTCATGGCGGTGGCGAACGAGGCGGCGGGTAAGGCAGTTAGCGACGAGGTGGTCGAGATCGACCAGTAGTAAATACTTGTACTTTTTTCTCTTTTGCTCTTTGCTTTTTACCTTTACTTGCTCGGGCCAGTTGGCCCTTTTTTGTACGAAATGCTGACCTCCAAACCAACTTTCACTTCAATACAATTGACATTTTGTCCTGCTCAGCTCGACTTCTCTTATTTCATACTTGTACATTTTAAACATATCATTCTTATAACTCATTCAGCTCGGTAATATTACCTGAACGGCTCGACTTATATCAAAATTAAAATGTACACAGTTATTCAGCTCGGTGTATTACTTGACCGACTCACTTAACCTATTATGCTCTGACTAGCCCTTTTATATACATTTTTATCTCTTGCTCAGCTAGCATGTTACTTGGCCGTCTCGGCTTTTATTATATAAACACTTGGTTAAAAAGTGTTGATCATTTTCAAACTTAATATTTATCCGTACAAATGCTTGGCTCGATTAAGTAGGTTGGCCGGCTAAGACTTAGCCCCGAGTTAACTTAAATGAAATCGAGACCTAATCCTTGCCTTAGCCCCAATTTTTTTTGGTCTGCTCAATTGGAGTCTTTTCTTGCTTTGGGCTGAAGTCTTGGCACAAACCTTATTGTTCCATCCGAAGGCCGTCAATCTATATGCCCAGACCCAAAGGCCAAAGAGAACAACGTTTCTTCTGTTACAGTTTTGGCCGTCAATCTATATGCCCAGAGCACCTCGGGAAGTTCATCTGTCCAAGTCCCTTTTGACTCATCGAGTCTGGCCTTCAGAGTGTGTTTGATGATCTTGTTAACGGCCTCGACCTGACCGTTCCCTTGAGGATGATATGGAGTCGAGAATAATTTCTTGATCCCCTAGTTCTCACAGAACGTCTTGAGGTCCTCTACGTCAAATTATCGTCCATTATCTGTAATGATAGAGTACGAAATCCCGAATCGGCACATGATGGACTTCTAGATGAAGTTCGTGATTTTTAGCTCAGTTATCCATGCTAGGGGTTCGACCTCTACCCACTTGATGAAATAGTCAACGATCACTATTGCAAATCTCACTCCTCCTCAGCCAGTAGACATTGGGCCGATTAGATTGATTCCCCACTTCACGAACGACCATGGGGCCATGATCGAATTCAGGTCCTCGGAAGGTGCTCGGATGAGGGGCGCGCACCTCTAGCATCGATCATACTTCTTGGCAAAATCAATTGCATCTTTCTTCAGACTTGACCAGAAATAACCCTGCCTGATAATCTTGAAGGCCGATGACTGTCCTCCAAGTGATTGCAACACGCCTTCATGGACTTCTCCTAATATATACTTGGTCTCATCCTCGTCCAAACACCTTAGAAGAGGCCGGGAGAATCCTTTTATGTACAACACTCCATCTTGGACGGTATATCGGGCAGCTCGGATCTACAACTTTCTTGCCTTGTCTTGGTCGGCGGGCATCTTCCCTCTTCCAAGTATTGGATGATCGGGGTCATCCAAGTCACCTTCTACTTCCTTCTACTCAAGGGCCGAGCTGTCCACCATGCCACTATTTATCGAACCGATCTCCTCTGCTCTCTCACTTGTGGCCAATCGAGCTAATGCATCGGCTTGTGCATTCTTACTTCATGGGATTTACTTGACTTGGATTCTCCTAAATCCTATTGAGGCCAACTCAACCGACCTCAAATACCTGGCCATCTGCTCTTCCCTGGTCACGTACTCACTGAATAATTGGTTCACCACCAAGAAGAAATTGCTGAAAACCTCTAAGTCTTCCATCCCGAACTATTTTACCATGTCAAGGCCTGCCAAGAGCGCTTCGTACTCAACTTCATTATTTGTAGTTGGGAACTTAAAGCGCAAAGCCGAGCAGAAGTACATGTTTGTAGGGCTGACCAGTACAATTCCAGCCCCGGTAAAATGAGCGGTTGATAACCCGTCTACATACATCCTCCAGGGCTTCTCTATCTGTTATTCTCGGATGATAAGAAATGGTGTGAAATTCGTAATGAAATCAGCCAGGACCTGCCATTTGATTACCGTCCTAGGGGCATAATGAACGTCGTACTGCCCGAGCTCTACCGCCCACTTCAGTAATCTCCCGAAAGCATCTAGGCGGCTGCCAAGTACTTGCTTCAAAGGAAAATTGGTAAGTACTTCTACCTGATACGCCAGGAAGTATGGGCGCAGCTTCCGGGTCGAGATGATCAGGACGCAGGCCAACTTCTTCATGGCCGGGTAGCGGAGCTCCGCATCATACAGTGATTGGCTCACATAGTAGAATGGCTGCTGAGCCTTTTATTCTGCTCGGACTAGCACATAACTCACTACATACTGGGACACCACCAGGTAGAGCTGCAACTTTTCACCATGCTGAGGCTTGGCCAGAACCGAGGCCTCCATCAGAGCCCTCTTTAGCTCGTCCAATGCCGACTGACATTCTCCATTCCACTCAAATCGGGAATTTTTTCTGATCGGATTAAAGAATAGCCGACACTTGTCGGTGGACCTGAAGATGAACCGATTAAAGACTGCGACCTTCCCTATCAGGCTCTGGACGTCTTTGATCCGTCTTGGTAGAGTCAAGTTCATGATAGCCTGGATTTTTTCAGGATTGACCTCAATTCCTCTCTAGCTCACCATGTACCCAAGGAACTTTCCCAAGACGACCCCAAAGGAGCACTTCTTTGGGTTCAACCTTATCCTGTACCTTCTCAGGATGTCGAACATTTTCGCAAGGTGGCCCATGTTGTCGGCTATTTTTCTGGACTTGACAAAAATGTCATCCACGTAGACCTTCATTGTCTTCCCGATGTGGGTGGCAAACATTTTGTTCACCAGCCTCTAGTAGGTTGCCTCACATTTTTCAATCTGAACAGCATCATAGTGTAGCTGTACTGTGCCCGATCGGTGATGAATGTGGTGTGGATCTGGTCCTACTCAGCTATCGATATCTGGTGATATCCGGAATATGCATCCATGAAGCTCATGAGCTCATGGTCGGCAGTAGTATCGATGAGCTGGTCGATATTGGGCAGATGAAAGCAATCATTCGAGCAGGCCTTGTTTAAATTAGTGAAGTCCACGCACAGCCTCTAAGACCTGTTTGCTTTCCTGACTAGGATAGGGTTGGACACCCAGGTTGAGTACTTTGTTTCTCGGATGAAGCGGTACCCCAACAACCTCTGTACTTCCAGCTCTAACCCCTCGACCTGTCTGGGCTAAGTCGCCTCATTTTCTAGGCCACTAGTTGAGCTACAGGGTCTAGTTGAGGTAGTGACAGACATCTTCTGGCCGGATGTCCTCCATATCTTTGTGAGCCCATGTGAAGACATCAGTGTTAGCCTGCAAAAAAAATATTGGCTCGGCTTGGAAGGGCTCCTTCAGCTCTCTGCCAATACACAACTCCATATCTAGCCTGCTTGGATCCAACTTGATGAGATCCAACTCCTCGACAGGCGCTGCCCTTTTCTTTGGGCCATCCCTCCTCGGATCGAGGGATCCTCATTCCTCCTAGAGCTGTTGCTATCCCTCAATTGCTTCTCTACTGCCACTCTAGTTGGCTGTGCCCGAGGAGGACCCAACCTCGAAGGTTGATTAGATAGGCAATTCGGGTAAAACTGCCAGTTGTGGAGGCTCCTCATCTACCTTCATACTGTCCTGGTCGAGCTCTGCAACTTCAAGAATGGTGTTCTCGAAGACGTCCTCCATCTGCTTATCATCCGAGCCAGCCTGGACGGGTTCAATCAGGTTGAGCTCTCTTGGATACAGCCCCATGTCAGTCACCCGGGCTGCCAGCTGATTCCCCTTCACAACATATATTTCGTCGCCCACTAGGAACTTGAGAGCCAGACAGTAGATGGAGACCACCGCTTTTAGCTTGACCAGGAGTGGCCGGCCCCAGATGACATTATATTGGGAGTTGAGATCATGAAGACCTCTCTATCACCAGTCCCGAATAGGACCTTCAGCTTGTACGTCCTGAGCACCCTGATCTTCATTCCTCCGAAGCATTGAATCGTGTTGGAGAATGACACGAGCTGGGATTCATGGAACCCCATCCGCTTGAACATGCTCAAGTAGAGCACGTTGGCATAGGCACTTGTGTCGACCATGACCCCGTACACCATGGTCCTGTAGATATTGAGCGACACCACTAAGGTATCGCTGTCGGTGTAGGCTATCACTTTACTGTCCAGCTCAGTGAAGAAGTGCGCGGCGGGGCTCCACCCTAGGTGGAACGCATCTCTGATATGCGTTCCTGGCCTCCCTAACTTGCTCTTTTCGGGCTCGCTTGGAACCCCGCTGCTCGCCAAAACTGTTGTTGACAAGGGTAAGAATTTCGCAAGCAGTCCCGGCCGGTGGGGGTAGAGGCAGTGCTTGCTGCTGTCCCTGACCCTACTGTCTCTGACTCTTCACATATTTCTTCAAATGGCCCTGATCAATGAGCTTCATTAACTCAGTCAAAAGTGCCCAACACTTATCTGTGTCGTAGCCTTTTACCTTGTGGTACTTGCAATACTTGTTTTGGTTAAGGCGGGCCGGGTCGACCTCAATAGCCTTGACTTTGGTAGCAGGTTCTTGTCCTTAATCTCCGTAAGGACCTATGAAGAGGTAGCCGTAAGGATTTCGATTACCTGGCTAGATCCTCAAAACTGGAAGGCCTTGAAGTTGGCGGCCGGCCTGAACGGCTTAATTGGCTTCTTTCTTTCTTCTCTCTTCTCTTCTCACCGTTCAGGCCGCATCTCTTTTTCAAATGACTTATCATCTAGGACCACCTCTTCCGTCCCGATATATCGCTCTACTCGGGTTACGAAGTTATGATAGGTTTTTGGGCCCTCCTCATGTACAGACCACCAAAACTTGGTTCGGGGCCTCAGCCCGGCCATGACAGCCATTAATATAGCATCATCTGACACTTGCTCAATCTCCAAGACCAACTTATTAAATCGGTCCAAGTACGAGTTTAGAGGCTCGACCTTCTCCTGCCTCACATTGACCAGCCTCTTCTTCGGGGTCGACCTTATCCTGGACCCCATGAATTGTGTTAGAAACAGTTCTGCTAGTTCGTCTCATCCTCCGATCGAGGAGTCTGGGAGTGAGTGGAACCATCTCTGTGCTTGGTCTCCCAGTGTAAGCGGGAAGACCTTACACATCAACTTCTCGTCAATGCCTTAGAGCTCCATCCAGGATGAGTATTTGTCCAGGTGTGTGTTCGGGTCGATCTTGCCATTATACTGATCGATTGGCGGCATCTTGAACTTGGCCGGTATGGCTAAGGTGGAGATGTGATTGGCAAAGAGGGTGACCCTCTTCCAGCCCCCTCGATCGACCATGTTTCTTCTGGCCTGAATATCCGCCAGCCTCTTCTTCAGTTTTTGCTCTTTCGCCCATTTCGAGTACCGAAGATTGTGGTCGGTACTCTCCTCATGAGGCTGTGGGGCCTCTCTTCTTTCCTCTCGTGCTGGTCTCCCAGTCTCCAACGTCGAGGCCGGGCCCATAGTATTCTTGGCATATCTCCTCTCTGCCCGATATTCTACTTGGTCTGGGCGTACCCTATGTTCTGTCCAAGCTCTCACAGGGGATGGGCTCCTTCGAGGCCTCTGGTCATCTGCTACTCTTTTTCCCAGGTTTCATCTCGCCTGAGTTTGCCTGAGGACTCCGAACCCTCCAGTAGCCCATTCACCGCTTGGGCCTTCTCCCTCTGCTCGGTCTCTTTCAGCCGTTCATTCAACTGGGCCATAATGGCTGAGAGAGATTAGCCTGATAATATAAAGTTGTGTGTTTTTCGTTACTCATTCTGAAATTTGGAGTTTTGTTCGTACGTGTGAATAGCCCATTCCTTCTAGCGCCAAAATGTTGACGTTGGAATTTTTAATTCGATTAATTCCTAATCAAACACTCAAAATGATCGAAAAATGAACGAATTTGGTGAAATTGAATAAAGAAATGAAGCTAAAATATGAAGGAAAGTGCAGAAAACACTGGCCCGGAGCCTTCTCGGGCAATTTAGCTTGGCTGATCTTGGACAATTTTTAGTGATCGGGTAGGATCGTATGTTATATAAGTAGAGAAAACAACTCTCTAGTGCTTAGTACAAAAATGTTCGAACCCTTTACAAGTTGAAAATTCTCCTATTTATAGCCTAGGAAGAGCTCGAGTAGTGGAGATCGTGCCCACTACTCCTTGATTTTCTCCTATTTTCATGGAAGTGGGCAGTTTAATCACCCACGATCTCTTAGCGGTTGGTAGCTTCCTGTTCGGCAAGTCCTGTCCGGGCCGACCAAGCCCATTCGGACCCGTCACGGAAATGATCTTGGTCGGGTCGCCGAGGAGCCGTCCAGGTGACACATCTTAACCGGCTCACATGTCAACTCAATGAACTATTTTCTCCTGAATGTCTCATTTTCAAACCGTCTAAGCTTGATGTGCAGACCAGCTCGGATCGGGGGTCAAACAATACAAATTCTAGTCGTACACATGTCCAAAATCAATGATTAAGATTTGTATGATATCGTAAAATGTTTCAAATTTAAATCTTATACAGAAAATTAAAACATTTCAAAGTTTTTATAAATAAAATGTAAAATCACATATAGTTCAAAATAAAAGTATTATGTTTATGATAATAAAAATATTATATTATTATAATAAAACACAATTTAGTATTTTTATGTATATGATGAAATATTTTCTTGTCCACAATGTTAACTGACATTGACTGATCGTTGACCGTTGATTTAGACTGATAACTTTTGATTGTTGACTATTAATTAAATCGAATTGACTCATCCCGAAAAATTATATTACATGATACCTTTCATTTGTAACTATTTTATACCTCACCCATGTAATAATATTTATAACTCATCTAAGTTAAACATTCACCATTCAATCTCACTCCCTAATTATTTTAAATTATCAACAAGATTGCTTAAAAATACAAAATTTGTTATTTTTGTTTTATCGTTGTATTAGTTAACTCATTAATAAAAAACCGGTTATATATAAATATCAATTTTATATGAATATTCAACTTCAAATAATTTAAACGGATACAGATATACTACATCTGATTTAATTTTTTCAAAATTAGATTTGATGTGACAATATTTTATATCATAAAATTGAATTTTTTTTAAAAAAGCTCGAATTAGAATTTAAAGTGTTATTGGCTAAGCCCAAGTCCTCTGTAGGCCCAACGGAGATGGCCCATTTATTTGAGGAATCGCTTCGCACGTCTACGAATAAATCCTGCCACGTCAGCACTCATATTTTCAAAATGGAGTATATATAAGCTAATATTTTTCACCCGTTAGGCCATTTTCATTGTTCTTGTTCGTGGTAATTCAGCATTCATTCTCACTCATGGATCTGCGAATTGAAATCTTCTGTAATCAATTAATTACTATTTTTGACGTCATCCATGGCGCAGCGCTACAACTGCTTCTTTTAGGTACCCCCTTTTTTTTTTTTCCCTTGATTTTTGGATGAAGTTTTTCGCGTGATTCTACTCTATCTGCGAGGAATAATTTTTTCGGATTGAATTCTTCAATGTGTGAAAATCTGAGTAGCTTATATTCGAGAGTTTGAATGCAGTTACTGTACTGTAGTAATAGAACTTGGTTTCTGATTGGATTTGCTTTTTGCAATGAACTGGTTTATTCCTTGTTTCGCGGTGCGTTGATGGAGGAAGCTTACTTAGAATCATAGCTTGTTGTGGTTGAGAATTTGGGAAGTAGATTTACTCATGTTCTACACTTCTACTACTATATTTACATATTCGAAACATTCGTAGGTTTATTAAATTAAAATCAATATATTTAATCATTTGAATTGGTTATTTATCTCAGAAATGATTAATGAATTCATTACAAAAGATTGTCAATTAACTAAGACGTGCTAATCAGATAAGGAGGAGAAAACTGGAGGTGATTCAACTTCAAGAAGAAGCAATTTTATTATTGAATTTGGACTTTATTCCTGATCTCAAGATAAGTGAGTACTTTCAGATTTAACAGAAAAGAATTCAATAGCAAGAATGAGAATAAAAGGATCTGACGATACCTCCAAGGTGATGTCACATCTCAAATAGAATTTGTTTGGCATATAATTGCACTCCCATGCTTTCTTCATCAGAGCTTTACTACTTGATTCTGCAGAAGCAATGCTCATACTAACGTATTTCAAGTTTCTATCAATTCTATGCTGATATAAGTCTTTTATTTTTGGGAAGAAGTGGAAGCAATATTCACATTAATGACTAATCCAAGAATAACAGCCTCCGTAATGTCATTAGATAAAATAAACATGATTTATTGGTAAACAGGATAAAAGGAACCAAGTGTATTGATCTTGTAAAAAAAAATGTCGGCAGAATAGTCAAGTTAAAATATTAAATACATTCTGTAAACTTTTTTCCTTCTTTAGTTAGCTGGGTTAGCATGAAAATATATGAAGCAGGACTTTGCTTTCTTTTCTGAACTTGATACTAAGTTAGCTGAGTTGGTGCCTTGGTGCATTAAATACATCTCTGCAGGTTACTGCAGTTGACCATGCTGCTATTTCGGCTTCTTTGTGTAACATGTGAGAATAGACTTCATTTATTCTTGTAACCCAAGGAGTTGGATCATGAGGCAGCTTGGGGAAGTAATTGTAAATAGATTACAATTTAAATCCCATCCCAGAAGATAAGCCCAATCAAACAGAGAATATTTTAATTCCTCCTGTGAGATTGGATATTAGCTTCATGTTGGTGTTGTTCTAAATCCCATTTTCAACAACTCGGTGTAGAGAAGTTGATTCCAAGTGTCGGGGACTCCCGGTAGGCACCAGTGACTGCAGTCCTGTGGGGCGTTCACTGGAGTGCCGGGTTCACGGTTGCTAGATGGATGTCCATCTTTTCTGAACTCTGTCAAATATGTTATGTTTATATACCCTACTCTTCTCATTTCTCTTCTCATTTGCTTGACTACCTCATAAATAAGCACATTGTTCAGTGGTTCAAGCTCCAGCTTCGAGTAGTCTGTTTCTGGTTCCCTATTCTTATTGCAACTACCACCTTTGTTCCATTCTCCATCCCTGCAGAGATCAAGCTAAAACTCATTTATGTCTAGGAGCAGCATTTTCTGAGGTGAGTAGCTCACCTCATAGATGAGAGTTCTTGATGATTTTGTGCTACTTTACCTGAAATGTACAGGTGAGTAGCTCCGGAAGAATACATGGCTTTTCTGAGGCTCTAAATTCCCCATCGCCCATAGCTTCAATGTGTTGAGGGATCTTCGAAAAGCTTCCATGGCATCCATGCTCATGTTCACATACTCCTTCTCCTGAAAATAGTGTCCCCTGATGGATCAAGAACCACTAGTAATTATTAAACATGCACTTGCATTTCTAACAACTGAGCATGCATCAGATACAATATATATGTTGAATTCAGTTCATACGATTTAACTGTTTTATCTTGATTCCACCAATGTCCAGCGCTGAACACAAGGATGTCTGCTCCCACCCATTTTGACGAATACCAGTGAAGCTTGTCGACTCTAATGGCTCCCCGGACTTCTTTGGGTGCGTTTGTTGGAGGGCGATCGATGACTACAAGGTAAGGCACTCTGAAATATTGAACGGTGAGATTGTATTCTTGAAATTTGATTGAGAGGAAGCCTTTGTGCTTGGTTATTGGGCTCCCATTTTCTTCATATACTGTGGATTGATTAGAGACCCCTTGAGTGAGCATGCATATTAGAGATTCCCATTGGTTTCTTCCGATGGAATCTCCGGCGAAAACGATCCGCCCGTTCCGGCTACGATCAAGGAAGTCTCTTGCATCAAATCTGCAGAAATGGTTGTGGTTAAGGTTGATCAAAATTAATCAGTAGAAGTAAATTCTATAAAATGGAAAACAAGCACTGATGTAATATACAAGAAAACGTTTAAAAAGGAAGGACAAGGTTCCCCTCCACTCATAGCCAATAATCATTATACCGACTGAACATGAATACCAATGATCTACAATTCGCTAGGTGCTAGTCGGGGGGCTTGACTAGCGCCTAAAATGCTTAGTTAGACCCTAGACGTTATATTTAAATTAAATAGATTTTTAGTTAGTTTAGTCATTTTTGTTAACTTTTTATCTTTAAAAAACATTAATGGAACTCTTATATACATGATTTTTTAGTTTATGTTGGAAGCCGAATAAAAATTTAATATCTCATTTGAATTTTATGTATATATGATTGTTCAATGGTTTTAAAATTATATTTGATGTGTATTACTCAATTCGATAATATTCTATCTATATCTAACTAAATAATAATAATTCAATAGAAGCCTATAATACATTAAACTTCAATTGTCTTGCTAAAAAGGAAAAATAAAAAAAAAGATTTTTTTTTATTTGATGCCTAGCCTTGTCTAGCATCAAATTGTTCTGCCTAGCCAATCTAATACCTAAGGTGATCAAATAGACAAAAAATGACGCGGTTAGAAGCCGCCTAGGCGGCCGCCTAAACCGAATTTTAGTACGTTGTTGAATACTTCCTCCGTCCCAACTCAACTTGCCTACTTTGACCGGGTACGGAGGTTAAGAAAACACAGTTGACTCAATTAAATATGCTTACTTTTTGCTTTTTTCACTTTAATAAAGTTGAAAAATAAGGATATTTTGGTAATTTTTTTTTTACCATTTTTGAGCTGACAAGTTCGGTTGAGACAAATATAAATGACAAGTAGTCAAGTTGAGCTGCGATGGAGGGAGTCCTTTGTTAGTTTTCATTTTCTTTAGTGCTATTTTTCACAAATCCCACTTTACTAGTGCTACGTGAAAATCACCATTCAAGAAAAGTTGGTACCCAAACCCCTTCGTTTTTAGAGGCTTTGTGTGTGGTATATTAGGTGTACTATTTATACAAATGGAAGTAGCTAGATAGGATCACTGTGTAAATGTATTTCACGAATATCTATATCACGGTGGGTGTGATTGTGGTTCTCATGTGAGATATTATCCTCGTTATCATTTCATTAACATTGTTTTCTATTAACATACCCAACATTGTTTTCATTATATCATTATGTATGGTCATATATTTCCATCTAACTCTACATTATTTATTTTTCACACATTAATATATTTGTTTTTTATTCTCATTGAGAATGAATATGATTTAAATTTTGTAAATATACCATATGCGTAAGTGGAAATAGATCAAATTAATTGATAGTGGTCTATATCTTAATCTATTAATTGACTAGTTTGATCCGATCAATTTAGTAAATGAGTAAGACTAAGACTTATTATCAAGTCTATTTATAAATATAGGGCAAACTGGGACCTTAATAAAAGCCTAACAAGTCTAATAGGCCATGTATATTATATTTTTATGTGTTTTATAAATTGTGTATATCTGTAGTCTAATTTACATTTAATTTTAATATTTTTTTTAATAATTTGTATCATTTTCATATTTCTTGTTTTTCTTTAAGTTTAAGTGGAAGTTTATTTTTTGAAAAAAAAAATATTTCATACTAAATAATATTTAGACTTTTAATAGACTTTTGATAGGTTTATCCACAAAACAAGTTAGACTCGGGATAAAAAAAAATCATATCCAATAGATCTAATATTTACAATTTAAGCATAGGTCGATCACTTAGAAATTTAGTTTGACCTAGTATAATCCACCTCTAGGTATGTCTATATGTATCGTACTACAGAATATTGAAATTTTGGTATGATATTGATATAACAATTTAAAATATTCAATATGTACTGAAATATTAAAAATATTAAAATTAATTAAATATATATAATCCACATGAATACATTAGTAAAAATTAGTATTCCCTAATTCGATATAATGGTATACTGAAATTTCTAAGTTGTGCTATGTGTTAATTTAGGGTTGGGATTAGACTAGGTTGACTAGGCCTGAATTATAAATTTTAGTCTTAAGTTTGACCTATTGTATATAAAAGATTTTTTTTTTTTTAGTTCATGTTTGATCTATTTTGTGAATAAGTATGGTCTAAAGTCGATCAAAAGCTTAATACATAAAAAATTATTTCGTATGGTATCTTTTTATTTTAAATAAACTTCCATTTAAACTTAGATAATTACGTCGACAAACATTAAAACAATATAAAATATAAAAAATATAACATTATATATAACTTAGGTTACCAATATAAACAAACTATAAAGATAAATAATATATTTGCCTATATATATATATCTATTATCTATTACCTACATAAAAGTGTGAATGTTTCTTACAAAATATGGATTGTCGAATATATCACTATTAAAAATTATTATTTAAGGTTATAATAGTAATTTAGTATTTTCATACTTAAATAATTTTATATTAGAACTCTAACTAATTCAAAATCATATAGAATCCCATTATAATTAGAACTCTAATATAAAAGAGTTATATAAAAGGTATTTGTATTATTTTTTTCCTTAATTTGAATTGATCTCCACGTGCAACTCACGTCTAAAACTCGTACTATAAATAAATTGGCATATTAGCCTTTTTTAAATTTGTGACTACTTTATATTCATAAATATGCTTGATAAAAAATCTTAATCTGATTCACCTACTAAATAAAATGTATTGAATTAAGTCAATGATATGCTAAATCATAAGCCCATGTTGTCGAGTAGTCTGAATTATTCTTACCCTATATATTATACCAAAATTTCAGTACAATATAAAATAGGGAGGGATTAAAGCCCCACACACTTATAAGGGCACCCCATTTACTTATGTCTATGTGTTATCCATTTACTCATGCATGGAGTGCCATTATAAATGTATGGAGTGCCTTTAGTCCCTCCCTATAAATTATGAGAATTTTGCATGGTATACCATATTAAATCACCCCCTACATTCAATCTATTGCGTGACTTTGCTTGTGCCAATCTCATTAGGTAGTTCAATGCATAGGCTGCAGGTTCCCCCCCCCCCCCCCCCCTTTAACGTTATTGTAGAATCACATTAATCTTTTTGAGCAAAAACTTATATCAAACTCTCTAATTGAGATTTGAACTTATTCTTTCAATTGGTATTTTTGTATTTTTTTTTATTAGAAACTTAGGTAAATGTTTTAAAAACATATGTATAAAAAAACCATATTTACTATTCTGACTTTCATATTTTGGTGGGTTTTCGAGATCCTTTTGATTACCTATGTTGAAGGATATCTATCTAATCCGATCGATTGTGTTAAAGCTTGCAATAGCAATGGAAACGGAAAAATATACATCTAAGACAGTTTTGTTTTGGCCACTCCAGGAGCAATCATTCATAGCCATTATGGGGGAATCCTCTAAAGGGGATATTTTATTTTAAATACATTTATGACATTTTATATAGTCTTATGTGAGAGCAATATTGATCGTATTGAATAAATTGATCTATTTTTATTGATTCATATGAACTCTATTTTACAGAAGATCTCATGTGAGACCTTCTCACGTAGGAGCTACTCAACCTTTTGAGTGATGAATTGGGTAATGACTATATCTTACAAAATTATATTTATTAAACCATCTTATATGAATTTTTTTATTAATATTTGTAACATGTTTAATTTAAAGAATAGTATGCACACACAATCACATACATTTATGTGTGCATGGAAGGTAATAAAGGATGAATTTAGGATTTTGTTAGGGTTAAAAATAATACAACATAAAGCAAGAAGCCTAAATTTTCTAAAATAATGCTTACATTTTTCCAATGTAAGGGACTGAACTCTTCTAAATGAATGAAATAAATAAAAAAATATAAGAAAAAAAAATATTTATGGTGTTTTATTCCCATATCACATAAAGAAATGACATTTCACAATCAAATTCATATGAAAAGAATATTTTTAAAATTATATGGGGGACAATCCACTAAATCCATGCCTGCAGAAGGTGGTGATTATATAAATAATGTAATGCATCCATGTATTCCACTAAAATGTAGGGCCAAAATTATGGTCTGTTTGAACATGTGTGAATCATAACTCTACAGGTATATATGTAAGATATCAGAACTTTGTTTCAATTACCATAAAAGGGACAGAATCAAGAAGCATGAACATATGCACTCGAGATGTCTCATCTTGAAATTCACCAAAAAAAAAAAAAAAAAACCAGCTTTCATGCTTTCTTTTTTTAAAGAAAATAACACAGCATAATTAACTAAAAAAATAACCTTAATAAATCAACAGATCTTGTTACATTGGCCGACTCCAAACCAATTAGAAGAGCATAAACAATTCTCAATGGCATCGTAACAATAAAATAATGCTACCAAAACGTAAACCCTAACCAGCACATGCATGGCCTCCAAAAGAGTGTAAAAAAAATAAAGCAAAAGTATCTATAACATGATGTTGTATAGCTTACAGATAAAGAAACATAAAATTAATCATATACAATGATTAATATTTCTCACAACTTTCGATCTCAATTAATGATCTTATCTCGTAATTATTATGTTGATTATCTCGTACGAAAGGCAAATAAATAAAACAAAACAAAATAAATAATGTTGGTGATCATACCTTGGAAGATTACATGCTTGGGGCTGCCATCGCCATTTCTGATAATTCAAATCGTGTCTCCCATTCTGTTCGCATCGGAAACCCGGGTCCAGAAACGGGCATTTCTCGGAGTACTTTCGACCCGGTTGGGTTTCATCCCAAACCCACTTTCCAAGAGAGTAATCACAAGCAGTTTTTGCGGGGTTTTTGTGAGGAAAGAGATCATTGAGGTTGAAGAGAGAGAGGGGCTGAGAAGGGGTAGTGATTAGGAGGTTGTAGGCAACAATGGAGGTGAGAATTAAGGAGAGGATTATTAGTAAGTGGGTGAGATCTTTGTTGGGGTGAGGAGAGAGAAAGTAGAGTTTGAGGTGCATGATGAGAGAGAAAGGGCGGAGGAGGAAGAACAAGAAAGAAGAAGCTGATCGAACAACTTTCTCTCGCCGCGCGCGGCGGAGTGGCTTAACAATTCATGGCTCTCTTTAATATATGCTAATGGAATTTTTATTTTATACATTAATATATTTCCTCTTTTAGTGTTTTGGAAAAGTGGAGTGAATAATTATTTATCGATGATGCTATTAAATGCCCTATTTGACGTGATTAGATAGAGATGTCAATATCAATCTGATTTGTGGGTATTCGCTCTGACTCCGTAATATTTGAGGTGGGATTGGGCATCACATAGTTCCCGACCCACTCCTACTCAATTAATATATATATATATATATATATATATATAATATTATATAAATCTCTATTATATTATACATTTAATTATATTTATATATTTTGAATGATTTTAATTATGTTTGTTTGAATTTGTCCATATCAAATTATATAATTTAAAAAAAAAAAAAAAAGATGGGACAAGACGTAGGACAACTATGCAAGACCTGTGGTGGGACACGGGATGATATGAATCTACAGGGCATGTACACAGGACGGGTCTGGATAGTCAATAACTGTCCTACCCCAGCCCCAGTCCCAAACCGTTGCCATCCCTATGACTAGAGAGCGAAGAGGGTTTTGATATGTAACAACTTTCATATGATTTGGGTTGGTACTAAAATTCTCTAATTTTAGTACAATACAAAGTTTTTCTAATTTTGATGAAATTGGGCAGGGTGTAATGACAATGCTTAGCAGATCACAGGTCAAACAAGTAAGCATATTTACTTCATTTCATTGCCAACTAGTCTGTCACCACAAGAGATATTGATATTGCAAGAGAATGCAAGAATATGAATTGATCTCCAAAAGTTCAGGGATCAGAATCAGGAATGCAAGTATTTATAGATGTCGAGAGAATCCTTAAGTTTGGACATTTTTGTTGTGGGACAACGACATAATGTTTATCTCCTCTGTTAAGGAGAGCAATTAGGTGTCCCAAGGCGCTTTCACCTAAGGGGATTCATTGAAGCCATGTATTAATGTATCTCCAGAGTCTTGTGGAATAAATAACAAATTTTGTGAGATGGTCCAGATGGAGCTAATTTTTAATCCAAACTCGGTATATATTTTGTGGGTTAATCTTATGTACATCTGCTTTTATCTAATTTCTGGTCATGTAAAAAAAAATATATGTCCTCCACATGCTTGATGAAATGTCTGAACGAATTTGTTAAGAAGAAATTCCCCTGTTCCATATAATCCAAGGTATTCTATCTGCAATACTAATTTTACCGTCATTTATAATGTATGGTGATCATACATAGTAGAATGCAGCAACTCGAAAGTGCTATATCATTTACCTTCTTACTTGCCTTTCTTTGTTTCATATAGTTTCTTTTGGGTATGGGAGCTTTTCAATTTGAAATCTTATATCCTTTGGCAACAAATCTGATATATACATAAAATGAGAGCATAGAAATTGTGCCATGTAGAAATGTAACAAGAAATACAAATCAGCTATTTCAAGATGTGTTTCTGAGATGCAAATCAATGCTGTCTATATTAATCAATCAGGTGTTGAAGCATCTACACTATTTGCTGCAATCTGAGTCAAGGGCATTCGTCAAGAAGTTGGACCATATGATTACATATGGAAAGAACAGAGTGAAGACATTTCCTTTCATAGTAAGGAACAACAGACTATGAATACTTGTATCGTTGCAAATACAACAACAACAATAGATTAAGTCCTTGTCCCACTATGCAGTATCGGCTAAAAATGGATCATATTTTGCCATTTATGTGATGGTCGAAATACATGTTCTCATTTATATTTAAGTATAACATGTCTTTTCCTTATAGTTTCTTTTCAAGTCTTTTTAGGTCTTCCCTTTTTAAGTTTGAGTTGAATGACTCTTTACTTTCTGAGTGCAGCATTAAGGCATTTAAAAAGGTCTATTATGGACATGTCTAAATCATCTTGAGCGCGTTTCTGTGGTTTTCTCATCTGTCAGTTTCTTGTATCTTGTTAATTGATTTGATACATTCTCTTTCCTATAAATTGTGTTAACTCACATCCCAACTACAGTTTTTATGAGATATTTAGTGGTTGCAAGCTCAAGTGGCTTGAGAAGTCTTGGCAACTTTTGGATACAATGCCAATTTTGATTAATATTCATGCAGCTTGTTAAGTCCTCTTTGCAGTGCATTGCATGATTCACATTAGAGATGCTCTCCAAAGTTCTATGGAAGGATATCAAGAAGGTATATAGCAAGTTTGGACAAAGAAGGTAGATTCTAAATAAGACCTAGGAGATGACAATATCAAGCTCTTTTCTGCATATTTGATTCCCTCAAAATACTTAGATTTATTGTTTAACTTACTCTTGGGCGAGTTTGTGGGGGCAATCATTTTGTAGTTTCATATTTTATGAGACAACCTGGACGTTACATCAAACTGATCATAGAACCAACCAATACCTTTTCTTGGTGGCTCAGGAGTTGATTCATTAAATGCTTGTCTTTAACCAACATGGGGAATTTGTTGTATGAAATATATGTAGACTTTTATGTTAATATTTATTATTTGAGTTAGTGCAGTTCTAGATTTTGGAGTTTGCATCAAAGACTTGCCACTGCTATCACAACATAACTTACTACAGTTATTACCCGTATATTTACTGCTTATTCGAGTGTGTTTTAACAAAAAATCAGAAATTCATAACATATAAACATGAAGTATATATGCATGAAACCAGATCAAGTGAACTTTGTCGTCTATAAAAGATGCCGTTTCTATGATGATATGTGAAGACTATTTTCTTATCTACTTTTGGATCAAAGAACATGCATATATATGGTGAAAAGATTAGTTTGATTCATTGACCACCTCCTTTCAAGGGTTATTATAAGTACTTTACTTTTGTTTCTAGTATTCAGGTATGGTGGTTTCTAAGGTTCATTAAGGTTCCTAAAAACTAAAGCGACATGTTAGTATGTTCTTCTTGAAATAAGAACCACTATTACATCAGGAGGTTAAGAAATTCAACCAGAGCTTTTAAAACTAAATTCTGAGAATTGGACTGCTAATTGAAGAAAGGTCTAAGGGTGGTGGGCTTTGAGTACTTAATAAAAGTGAAGAATTGGTTTATTTAATTCTTCCTGGAAATTATGAATTTATAAAATGTGCTTTGGAGCGATCATTTGCGTATAAGAAACAAGTCTTATGCTTTGTGTTCTCTCTTTCACTTCCAAGTTGGGCCAACATTGGATTCATGTCACCCGTGTGTTTGTTTTTCTTTAGCTTTTTTGATATGCTAATTATCACCTTACTGTTGAGAGTTCTTGAGTGTGGAAATTAATCGGGTGAAGTAAAATTTATAAACCAAATTATGTACCTTGAAGCCGTTGATAATAAAGAATATAGGGTGAAGATGAATTCGTTTGGCACCTATATCCTGCCAAGCAAATAAATGTTACACCAAATTTTAACTCAGCCTTTTCCAGGAAGATGTTCGTTCGTAGTCATGAACTGTGAGGTTACTTCCTCTCCTCTTTCAGATAGTCCCTTTGATTGACAGGCCATTCAATTAAGAGGGTTTGCTAAATGCATATTTGATGGAGACTTGGTGAAGTTCTACTACATTTTGTAGCTCATAACATTGCCATCTTTCCTCAATTACCCTTGTAGTTTAATTTTTGATAATCTCATCGTTGTTTGCATTATCTTTTCAGTCAAAAGAGCACGTACAGGGCAATAGTGCCCAAGGATCAAGAGTTGAATTTCTAAGTAAAAAAGGGAAAGGCACGAAAGAACACTTGCATGGCTCATGAATATGATGTCAGCTGAATTTGGTTTTCTGTACTTACACTTCCATTTCTGCTATTGGTTGTTACTGTAAAGACAGTGAATATCCCATGAATCTGGGGACCATCCCACTTGCAGAAGCACTCAACGTTAGTTATCACCGATGCAGAAGGTCCACAAGTATTTTCTTGTCTTGATCTCTCTAGGACCAGATATTAGCAAGGGATTCTGACCAACTATTCACCAGGTACTGCAGCTTTCCCACGCTCCCATTGATCTCATCGTGTAGTTGCACAACTTGATACATGACTCGAGACATTTTGAAATTCCTGTAGCCATTCTTGAGTACAACAAGCCTGATTCTTTATACTTGATATGTTTTGCTTGAATCGTGTTCATTATGAAATATGGTATTGTCCTATAAGACAGTTATTTTGGTAGGTGGGCATATATAGCCCAAAGATTGTGTGAATTTAGTATGTCATATTCTGAAAAGCCATAGTCTGTTAATTTATTGTTACTTATATATGTACTTGATCAATTAATTAAAAAAAAAAAAGAAGATTGTTTCAGATGATTCATTGTTAGAATTTGATAGTGATATTAACATGGTGTGGAATAGACTCAAGCATTTGAATGTCTATGTTCTAATAGTGCATTGCAGGTATGAGTTATTGCTAATTATAAACTCTCTGTAATATTGCTCCACATTTACTGGGGTAGCTAGGTCTTTGTTGTTTATATCTCTATTCAGTTATATTTTCTTTGTCTGCATTAAATTTGCTGATAATTAGGGTGTTGCTTCATATTTAATGTTTCTTTGTAATATACATCTTATAAGTTTTTTTCTTTTCAATTGTGTTGATTACTAAGGATTCACTAAGTTTTCCCTCATTCGCAATTGTATCAAAAGCTTTTAACTTTTTTTGCAATTTCAATCATCAGTCCAAAATCCAGCTGTTTTTGGTTGATGTGGAAATGCTTAATTCACAATCAACAATCGAGAGCCAATTTGTTTTTTATGTACGAAACAATTTTTTATTTTTTTTTAAATAGATTGCAACATATCTGCAAAATCTATTTTAACATATGCTTTATTAACCCTTCTCCAAAATCATATCTGCAAGTTCCCTACACAAAATTTATGAAATTAAGCTTTGAAAATGGTTTGATTTTGGATTGATGATTGTAATTGTAAAAATAATAAAAATAAAAAATCTAATGTTATAGAAATTGCTAAATTTGTTCATCTTGTAATTACAAATTAGAGTAAAGTTTGTCAGATTTATAACAATTAACCCTAAAACATTAGGAAATACCTTTTCATTTAAAAAATTAGTTGATTTAAAAATATATAATATTTTCCAGGTCTTATATTATAAAATTTAGACAAGAATGGGTGAAGTTAGATTTTCAGATGCACCTGGACCTGGTGGTTAATTTATACGGGCATTTCTCACCATCGAACTCTCTCTCTAAAATCAATACAGTTGCAAAATGTTAATAATAATAATAATAATAATAATAATAATAATAATAATAATAATAATAATAATAATAATAATAATAATAATAATAATTTGATACAATGTAGAGATTCTTCTTTTCATATCTTCAGGGACCCACACCCTCTTCTATTTCACTTTGCTTGCTTGCTTTCTTTCTTTAATAAAAGACATGAATTGATTGGATCTAATATTATTTTCTTGATGAGCCTGATGGCGAATAATAATCAATTGTAAGAGTGCTTCATGTTTATGTATGTGAATTGAAAATCTCATTCACAACAAGTTACAACAGTTGAACATTTTACTAGTATATTATTTCGATAATGATAAACAAAATGAACATAATGATAAAATTAGAACTAATACAAAGTAGAAATATTCTAGTACTCAGTGGTCAATTGTCATGACATAAATTTCTGGGATAATTCATTCGTCATTTCCCCTTTTATCCTCGCTTCCATTTTTCCTTTCTTGGTCTCATTTGGTCTGCTATAAAATAGAGAATGCCGAACAAGGTTAAAATTGGAAACGTCACATCCCCATGCCAATCTTCCCTTCCTCATCCTGTTATAACCAACCATAAATTAATGTTTTATCTCTAATACACCCAATACATATCAAATAATATCATTAATCAACATGTGATAGTATATTAAATGTTATAAAATATGAGATGAAAGGTAATGAATGACCATGGCCATCCCTTTATATGGTGGTCCCACCCATATCATATGCTTGCCTAACGCCATAACATATGGAATTAGTCGTTAAATTGTCCTGATACGCATTTTTGTTGAGTTTTACTTAACAATACATTAATAACTTAACTAGAATACAAAATATAAAATATAGTATGGAATAGAGAATGGCTTGTGTTCACTACCATATTTGAAGGAAAAGTGTATCTTAATTATTGAATTAACAGACACACACTCAAAACTATGTTAACATCATAACCTCATTCTTACTAGTCAAATTACTACATGTCATGTCATTATCATATCTCTACAAGAGAAAAAATGTATACAATTTCAACAAAAAGATTGGTACTTGACAGGTTAGTTTATATCGCCCTAACAAATTTATTTACATAAGGCGATTTTTATTTTAAGGTTTAGAATTTACATGTTTCATGAAATTAATTCTGTTAGACAATCTCATAAAAGTCCTACTCTTTATTTTATTATCAATCTACAATATATGATAATAATAATAATAATAAAGTCATTACTCTGAGATGGAAACCCTAAATATGCGGTGGTTTTTTTCTTACAAGCTGTGTGTACGAAACTTCAAATTATCTACTTTTGGACCACATACCAAACTGGCAACGTCAATTTCTGAAGGATTTATTTGATGATATTAATACATACAACCCACCTCCAGCAGCTATAGATAAATGCATTGGTTACTTAATTTCACACGATTCCTCATTTATACTTAGATTCTTCTTACAAAGAGATTGTGACTTTTCACGTGGGATTTTCCTTTTTCTCAAAAATTTCACTTCACCACCTAATTTTTTCAACTTCCCATTTGGACCTTTCAAAAATTTCACTTTTTAACCCCAAATCCTCACGTTTTAGTTAACAGAATTAGAGGTGGGATCGGAAGGGCAATAGTGTGAAGAGAATAAAAGTCAAAAACATTATTTGAAAGACAATATGATGATAGCTCAAAAGTGGTATATTCTTTTTTCTATGATAACTTCAATGATGTTTTATTTCCTTCTTTAAGAGAATATTACATGTTCGACTTAGTTAGTCAAGTCAAATATGTTTCTTACCACGTGGTGATGATAGCTAGTTACTAGTACTAATATTGATTGTACGGCTGCCGGTGGGCGGCCGCGGAACTCTCCGATGTTGATGGCTCCGATTCATCCTCCGACCACTCCAAATTCACCCCGAATAATCTGATCAGCCTCTTCGAATTCCCATTTCTTGAACTAATTGTTTGCTTATCTGTAGTTACACAAACAGATTCATATATATTCATTTCTTCCCAAAATAAATATCAGTTTAATTAAGTTTTTTCTTTTTTCCAAAATAAGTGTCATTATATGATTTTAAGAAACATTTACTCGTATTCCAGCAAAATTATCCCATTAAATACTTTTAAATTAACTGTGACATATAAAAATGATTATTGAAAATTTACTTATGAATGTGCTTATCTAGGAGGATTACCTAAAACAAATCATCACTATTCATCTCATTATCTAGCTACGTTATTAATTTTATATGAGCAGGGTAATATGAGGATAGAAGATAGAATATATGTACGTACATAATTTGAAGTTTGTAATAATTTGCACGTGCAAAAATGTATGATTAAAACTCACAAGAATAAGAATATTCATCGAAATATTCAAGGACATGATATAGCAAAGAAGAGAAAATAGGGTTTCGTGAAAGATTAATACCTGCACTAGAGAGAGAAGGAGGAGATCCAAGACGCTGAGGTGGACAAGGGCAAATCCCGGCGCCCGAGTTCCTCCGCCGCCACCCAATAAAGAGGCGGCCGAAGTCGAAGCGGTGGCGGCCGAAGAGGACAATATCGCCGGCGTCGAGCCTCTTCTCCTTCACGAAACGGCTCCAGCCTTTGGTCAACACATAGCTTTGGCTACTGTTCCAATACGAGTATCGGAACCGCCATGGCTTCCCCACCTCGTCCTCGAACCCTAACAGCAGCCCCTTCTCCCCCGCCTCGCCGCCGCCGCCCAACGGGAAATACTTCTCGGCGTGTTGCTTCGGTATGACGAGGCGGTTGAGCTTTCCGACGTCGCTGGGGGTCAATGGCTTCTCGAACAGCTTCTCCTGCTCGAACACCTGTGAATTTACGAGATGGTCCCTGGCATTGTTGGGGCCTGCTGCTTGATCGTCTTCATTGTTGAGGTTGAAGCGGAAGGCGGCGGTGGGGCCGGCCCAGAAGGCGGCGGCGGAGTCGGTGGTGGAGAAGAGGGTTTGGTGATTGGAATTAGATGGGGTTTTGCCAGAGAAATGGTTTATTGACATTTTAGAGGTAGTGTTGAATTGATGGATGTGGAAAGGAAACAGTGGAATATAAAGAAAGGAAAGGGAGTATATTATTTGTTATTACAGTTGATTTCTCCCTTTTTGGATAATTATTTTGGTATTTTATTGATGTAGGAAACTGTGGAATTGGCCAGCTCCAAAAATAGAACTGCGATCAAGAGAGAGAAAGAGAGGAGAGAGAGAGAGAAAAATAATTGAGATGGTAACTATAGATACAGTTAGTATGAGATTGCTTGAGCAGGGTATACTTTTACTGTTGTTATTATTGGACATTAAGATTCCATTAACCAAATCTAATAAATGATTTCAATTCATTGTATAAAATAAGAGCCTAATAATATTTCTACATATCTGTACTAACTGTTTGGCTTTTATAATTAATCAATTGATAACTGTATCAAAGGAAGTAGCCTAAATATTCCTAATTTGAGTTGTCGTCAAATATGGATAAGATTTTTCTTATTTTGAATCTTTTTTTTTTGGGAAATTTATCAATATACACGTAATTATAGATTTAATGAGTCTTGTCTACATGCATGATATATCATACAGTTAGGGTTTTTTATTATAAAATATTAATGCCTTTTCTGCAATTTTGAAAGAATAGCGTTCTAATGCATATTAATTACGATCGAACAATATATATATATATATATATATATATATATATATATATATCATACAGAGTAATTCAAAGTGATTACGTAATTATATTGGGGGAAAAACAATGAGTATCTTCAGTTCAATGCACTGTGTTACTGTGTAACTATTTGGCTACATAGAAATCAGATTGTAAAACGAAGCTACTAAATTTGGCAGCATTTGTAAAATCTGATGAATCTGTCATAGATAAATTAATTCTATATTTGCTAAGATGGCACTGTTGCGGGCCAGGCTTTGATGCAGTAATAGTCTTGGGAAAGTTTTAGGTGAATCCATTTCATGAGACAATTCGAGTATCGGGTTGGATCAAAAATAAAATAATTTATGTAATATTTTTTTGTGTATTAGGTACTATTTTTTTTTATATTAGATAATTTTTGTATTATAAAATATGTTTTGAGTTGAGTTAAATTATAAAAATATGTAATATTTTTGTATTATATGATACATGATCTGAATTGAGTTGAGTCGGGTTACTCAAAAAATACGTGGATCCTCAGCTGTTTAGGTGCTCTTCTTTCTCATGCAACATGAAATATTTTTATATATATTAGGTAATATTTTTCTATATATCATGTAATACTTTTGTATTAAATAAATATAATATAAAAATATCATCTGATATATATATATATATATATATATATATAAAAGTATTTTCTAATATAAATAAAAGTATTACTTAATTTATTATGTCCGATCCAATTCGTCTCACGGAATGAGATCCGTGAAACAGTCTCGCACAAAACCTACTCCCAATTTTAAAATAATCACCACACGTTAAATTTAGCATAAAGATAATATCATTAATTAATATATAATTAAATTAAAAATTGATGAAATATATATAGAAGATAAAACATCAATTTAAAATAAAGAAATTAGCGATCTCATGACTTATATTAATAGTGTAAGATAGACCCATTCTAGCTAATTCGAATAAGAAAGAATTTGAGAAGACATAATAGTCAAAATGCATAATGAAGCATTAATAGAAGTAATCAAAACATAAGAAAACATTAAATGATTATATTTGAATTTTGAATTATTATTTTACTTATACCTCACCCCCAACAACACAAGCCCTTGATACGATGTGCATTCACTGTTGGTCACAATTAGGTATAGTATATTAAATTCGATGTCATAATTGGAAAAATTGTAATACATGATCAAATATTGTTACAAATAAAAATTGATGCTATAATTAAAATTTGGTCCAAATTCATGATTATTTATATAATCAATCCTCTATTTTAACTAGAATTTTTAATATCCAAATTTACGCTACAACGTATAATTTTACCTAAAAGGATTCTCAATACATATATTCATCTATCACTAGCAATATGATAAACTTTTTTGAAATGTTTTTTTTTTTTTTTTCAGTTAAAAAATACATCCACCATTGATATACCTTAAAAGAATCTCATTACACATATTCGCCCATAACTAGCTATAAATAAAATAATAATTCGAAGGTTAAAACGATCGATAGAATCATCCAAACCCAATTATTTCTATCAAGGAAAAATTACAATTTCTATTTTACCTAGTTTTCATGTAAAAGTGGTGTTGTTTAAATGTGGTAAATAAATCAATGCGATTCATTAGAGTAACTTTGGGCAGGTTAAAAAAATATTGAGTATGGAATCCAAAAGAAAGCTAATTTTCTTTCATATATCGTAAAAGTGTCATGATTTAATACATTCAATACACTCACTCCGTCAAGTATAGAAGAAAGCCCAAGGTATATATTAAAAAGGTATATATTAAATGCAGTAATTGTTAAACATTGATGCATTATAAATTTAAATAAAATATATAAATAATAAATGATAGTATATATTTTCAAACGAAAACACCTGCTCCCAAGGCCAAATCAGGAATAAATAAGGTGGAAAATGAGATATAATTGATGGAATATATAGATTGGTAGACAGTTTCTGCAATTGGTTTCGTGTTCGATTTCTCTCCTCATTTCTCTAATTTTTTTTTATTATACATATAATCAGAATTCAGAACCTATGTTCCCTGCCTCATATAATTCAATAACATCACGCTCTTTGTCTCTCTATCTCTTCATTTTTATTTTTATTTTTCTAAAAAAATAATTTTCTCAAACTTAGTGTCCTAATAATTTATGTGTTATTTCTGGTGAAATCCAAATCAGAAATTACCTAGAGATGCATTATGCATACATCATTGGGTATCTATTTATTGATGATCACATGCACCATACTATTCATCAATCATTACTTTTTTTTAATATTATTGCACTGAATCTTAAACCCAGAAAATATGCCTGTACATTATGAATCCAAATTACGAGCAGATATTCACAAATTTACATGACTTTGTTCATTATAATTGTGATTAATTTTCACAAATTTGATGATGTACCGACGAAATTTATCGACGAACAAGTTTTTTAATGCTCAATACCGATGGAATATTTAGTGATGATTCAGGATTTTTATTGAGGGGTTTAATTAATATAAAAATAATATGGAATAATCATGAAATTAATATTATAAATTAGTGTCAATTTTAATAAAGTCAATATTTTACATTATAAAATAACATCTAAAATTAGTAAATTTCAATATTACAACATCAACCAAAAAAACACAATACAACATTTGTATTCAAATTTTTTTTTTTTAATTTTGATACTATTGCATAATAGTTTGATAGCTAACATTTTCAAACACATCATTTTCAATATATGTTACTAAATAATTTAACAATAGTGTATTTTTCATTACAATTTGAAATTGTAAAACTGCTCTTTCTACTATAAGTGTTATATTTTCGTAATACTTTTTCATTATCTATGAAAGATAAAACAAAATAAGAATTATAAAATAACATCAAATTATAATATATATTATACATATATATCAAACTTTAAATTGTCAACAATTGTAACTCAAATTTGTTGGTCCCAAGTAGTACAAGGTTAAGAGGGGGTGAATTAACCTTATCAAATTTTCAAACTTTTCCTCCAAAAAGTAAGTCCTTTCGAGGAGCAGGTAGCTTAGAGAGCTTACTGCACTGGATAGGTTGCTACTTGAGCAGGTACCTCGGGACTTAAAAAAAGTTTTAAATGCACAACAGAAATTATATATTTTTCGAAAAAGCTTTTATGCAGGATGCTTGAAGAGATAGACAAGTATAAACAATGAGAGCAATAAGCATACAAACAGACAGATATATAGAGGTTCGAGGGTGGAGTAATCCCTCTACGTCCTCTCTACTCCTTCTAAAAAAGGAACTTTGTTAAAGTAAGGTTGATTTACAAAGACTCTACTACTACAAACTTCACTCTAAACAAAATTGTCAGCTCTATCCACACAGGTAGCTGCATAGTGACCAACTGTTCGACCTACACAAGATCTCCACACAGGTTCCTTGACCCACACAAGATCATTTCTCTTTTTATAGAGAGTACAAATACTTAATAGGAAAAACCTATGCCTAAGCAACTCCTAAACAATCTACTTAAGAATAATGATTTTCTTCAGCGATCGAATGCAGCAAGCTCTTTTGAACTTCAGAATATCGATAGGTAGCTGGCTTGCTGCTTGGTAGATTGAGTGACTAAAACAAGAGAGTATGTTGATTCTTAGAAAGATAGTTTCGCAAGATGATTGTTTCAATTATTGATCCTCATTCCAGGTGCACTCAACCTTTTATTTATAGTAAATCAGTGAAAATCTGCCCGTTGAAGAGACAGTTTCTTTGTAGTGAGGTGTCATGCAGCCATTGGGTCGTACAAGATCTCCTAACACTGTTTCTGCTGCATCCTTTCACCTCTACACTGTGGCGCCTGCTTTACTCTGCACTATTCAATACTCAGTCATTGTCTTTTCCAGATGGCATTCCCTAATTGACTCGAACTTGAGTGTCTCTACTAGCTCTTTAGAATGCACTGATTTTGATGTATCTGGGAGTTGACTTGCTGCTCTACGTTTTGATAAGATCAGTTTTCTCTAACTTGAGATGCTTTAGGCTAGCTCCCAGTATCCTTCCATACTTAGACAAATTTCTCAGCTTGAGAACGCAGTGACTTGTCTCTCATGCAGGTAGCAGTAAGTTGGTGCAGGCTCCTTCCAGTATCTTCTTCCTCTTCCAGCGTCCTTGCCTTAGCTAGGAAATCTAACCAGATTGCTAAGACCTAACCATTACATGTTTTGTCTCATCAAAATCTATTACAATATCATCCTATCAATTTCTCCATTTTTGATGATGATAAAACTCCTTTAAGAGGATCAAAAGGTCACTTATCATATATATCAGAACATAATGCAGGAAATCAGAATCAATCATAAGCATGCATTAAGTTCACAAGAAGTGAGCTTTCAAGATACCAAACAGAATGTATTTCATTGATAAATTATCAATAAAAAATACTGATCACCACAAAGTATGAAGAAAAATAAACAGAACATACAGAAAAGATAAATAAAGAAAATACAGGAAGCAAGCTACTAAGTTTTCAACCAACTGGCTCTTTCTTTTCATACTTAGAGCCATTCCACCAGTTGATTATAAACTCCTGATAGCTTGGCTCCATCAGCTTTCTCATCTCCTCATCTTCTTCCAACCTTAGCCAGAAATCCTCACAGAAAGGTATGACCTCATTTCCAAGTCTTTGTTTCAGCTTGACTTGAACTGGAAGTCCACCATTTTTAGCAAGGTCCAGAAATCTCTCCATGGCTTCTTTGTTGGAGCGGTATCATCTAAGCAGAGTAGACTTCTGTAGAGAGTTGTGAAATACTTCATCAGCTCAATCCTCTTGAAGGTCTCTATCTGATGGAATGAAGGATTGATGTCTGTAGGGAAAGTGACCTCTAGAATCTTTGGTATGATAAATATTTTGCTCCTTAGATCCTGGTTTGCTTCCAGAAAGGTCTTAAGGCTTGAGCTGATAGGATTCTGCATATTTTGCTCTAAGAAGGCAATGTCAGGCAACCTGTGGGCTGGGTAAATTCTAGCAAGGACTTCCTGCTGTCCTTTTCCAAATAGAGTACTTAGGTTGCTTGCCAGTTCAGCCTCTGTCTTACTTCTCTTCTCTTCTCTGCCTTCAGCTCCCTTTCTGAAGCTTGGATGAATAGATCCTGAGACAGCTTCTGATTTTCTTTTGAGGCTGTTGTTTGGAAGGCCTTTTGATCCAACTCCCCTACTGTCACCATCACCTGCATCATCCCTTCTCCTGCTTACTACTATCTGCCTGCAGGTAGTAGGATCTTGTTTGCTCTTCTGCTGCCCTTCCAACCTTCTTTCCCCCTTTTTGTCATCATCAACTCTCCCAATTGCGAAGCTTACCATCGAGTGTATGTCTGACAGGGTGCTAGAATGCTCTCTCAGGATCTGTGATTGGTTGAACTGCTCTTCATCCATGCGTCCTACTATGGTGACAAGAGCCTTCTGATCAAATTCTAGGAGAATTATCTACTGCTCTTGCCTGTTTAGCTTCTCCATGACTGTCTTCATAATCTCCACAATAGTGTTCTCCTTGGGGGGTTGCTGAGCTTCAATCACCTGATGAAGTCTTGTTAATGTCATGTTGAGGGAGTCTAGGAAATATTGAGTTTTGATGATGCTGGAACGAGTTTCCTTGAGGAGCTTTCTACTTGCTTTCACCAGTGACTTCCCTATCTGTTCAATGGTAAACAAGACTTTATCATTTGATTTGATAGCTTCCTTCGTTTCAGCAGCATCAACAATAAGTACCTGTTGAGAAGAAGATGTGGGGGTTAGAGCTTTGGATTTTTCTGCTCCGGTGTCATCCTGTTCACTTGGTGACCCATCATCGCTGTTGGAGGTGCTACTGGATCCTCCACCTCCTGATCCAGCTTCCTCTTTCTCTGAAGCCTCTTCTCCAGCCTCCTTTGCTCCCTCCTTTTTATCAGCCTCCTTATCCTCCTCAGCCTCCTTCTCAGTTTCCTTATCCTTCTCAACCTCCTTATCAGCCTACTTCTCCTCATCAGCCTCCTTCTCAACTTTCTTTTCCTTATCTCCCTCCTTATTTGCCTTTTTATCCTTCTCCATTGCATCTATCGTCTCTTGCTCCACGGCATCTGCTTCCTTCTCTCCTGTCTTGTCCTCCTCAGTGACCATCTCACCATGGTCCACTTCTTTGACATGAGTTGTTTCCTCCACTTCCATCGGAGCAGGCTCCTCTACCACCTATACTGTTTCCCCCTAAACCTCTACCTCCATTAGTGTATGACTTGTTGGCTCAGCGGTTTCATCGGTTGCTGCTGTGGGTGGTGTCTCGGTTAGTTCCAATAATGAGTCGAACATGGCAACAGCAACGATGGTATCCAATTCTTGTGCCTTGGGAGGGTCAGTTGGAGTAAGGTTACTCTTCTTCATAGGCGTCTGGCCAGGGACCTCTGGCAGTATGATCAGGTCGGTTAGGTAAGAGAACTTTTCACCATTCTTCTCTGATGGTGAAGGTGACCTCCTGCTGATAGGCTCGATCATTAGGGGTGCATAGGAGAAACCTTCACCTGTCTGTGGCTTTCTTACTGGTCTTCTCATCATTGTGTCACTCAGGCTCACGTCAATAGTCTGCTTGATCATCCTTTCCAGAGCCTCATCAGCTCCATACTTCTCCACCTGGGCTTCAGCAAAGCCTACATCATCGCCTGTTCTGAGTTGGTCAGCAGCAACATCCAGAATTACCTCCTCCCAGTAGAAGTCTGGTTGCTCGATGGGTGTCTTCCCCTTCAGGCTCCTTGGGGAAGACTGAGGTTGCTGCTTAGCAGTCTTTATCTGCTTTTTGGCCCCCAACTCAGCATCAGCCTTAGCATTCTCTAGAAACTCGGGCCACTTCTTCATTCTGAGCTACTTTAGGAACTTCTTCTTTAGAACTTTCTCAAGATCATCTATCATTGCCCAGTTTAGAGCCCATTCCTCCTCCGTTTTCCAATCAGCCCACTGGATCAGGTCTTCTCTGGGGAGGTGCATGTACTGCCACCATGTGATGAATCTGTCTATCAGTTTTGCAAATTCAGCCTCGACCTTGGGAAGACTGATGATATATTCCACTATATCCTCCTCATCAGCCTCTTCTCCTCCAGCTTCTTCAATTTGGGCAGCAGCTTCCCCCTCAGTTGTCTGCTCACCCCTTAGTGGAGAATCAATCTCCACTTCCACTACTGGAGCCTTAGAAGACTGGACAATAGTGTCCTCTAATTCATCATCAGAAACCACCAGCTTCCTCTGCATTCTCTTCTTGTGCTTAATCTTCTTTGACTCAGCAGCTGTCGATAAGGGTTCGTACATCCTCGAGCTATTTTCCGGTGAAGATGAGCCGCTGCTGGTCTAGCAGAATGTCTTTCTTGTCCTGAAAGCACCATTGGAACCCTCAGAGACCTCCCTATTATTGGGGATGACCGAGTAGTAGTCTTCTTGGCAAAGACCCTACCCACACCGATAAACTTCCCTTTCTGGATGGGTTTCACCTGGACAGATCCACCTTCAAGTGTCTCAAAAGAGTGTTTACCACCAGCCCATAAGTAGGTTTGCCTACCTTTTTCTCCACCTCCTCTACCAACCTGGAGAGTATGTAGCTGGCCCAGTCTACTTTATCCTTCTTCACAATGGTCATCATTATCCTGTACCTGAAGTTGATACATTTATCAAAAGAACCAGAACAGTTCTCAATGATGTGGCAGTTGATATCATACAGCATCTCAAACTCAAGAAGGAAGACCTTCTTGCTGCAGCTTTTGGACATCCCCTTAGTGTTCGTCCTTCCAATGAACTCATCCAGTAGTCTCCAGTTCATCTTCTTCATAAGAAGAGAGGTCACCGACGTCCATTCCCTCGATGGGAAGAGAGAATACATCCACCAGAAGTTCAGTGTCTACAGTGAGCTCCACTCCTCCCAACTTTGATCGGATCTTTGATCGATCATCAGAGACCCTTGCTCTCCTGTAGAACCGGGCCACCTGTTCTTCTACATAGGGAGTCTTGAAGAATGATCAAAGCTTCAGCAATCCTGAGGAACGATGACACCTTAGGATATTCTTCATCAGGTCCTTGGTGTGTCCCTCCTTCTCTACCATGTTAAGGGTGATGTTCTCATCCACCAACCTACCGTAAACCACTAGGTTTTGTTTGGGTGCCATTGAAACAGAGAGAGAAGAAGTGCAAGAGATTAGAGTATGCAAAAGTGTTAGGGTTTTCAGAAAACTTGAGAATGAAAGAAGGTGAATGTAAGAGATAAAGAGATATTCTCTTATATTTGAACTTGGGGGTCTTTGATCTGACGGTCCAGAGTTAATTTGGAGTTGAAAGGACTTTTAATCCCGCGGCTGAAATTTTTAGTGCGGTGTCAGCTGATGTGATATTTTGAAATGTTCGAGGGTATTTCTACAAAAACAGCTGCTGATGCGGGGTAACTGTTTCGTACTTCACGCGCCTACATCTCTGGTTCCTGCTAACTGCTTGTTGTAGATTCTGTCCAGTGTCCTAGCTTTAGGGACTTTGTCCAGGGACCTTTGGTAGTAACCTTTAGGTTATTGTTTAGGAATTTTGAGATCTTCGTCGCCTGGAGTTCCCTCTAAGCTGTATAACCACATAGATAGAATTGTTAGGAATATTTAGCTCAGGTTAATTATGCCTAGCTCATTTCTTAGAAATGAATATCTTGATTCACAGAGCGGTTTGGTGAAAATGTCAGCTAGCTGTAGATCAGTATGAACTTTCTCTTATGAAGTGATGTCTGATATTGATATGTTTTGTTCTTGAATGAAGGACAGGGTTATGTGTAATTTCTATGGCACTTGTGTTGTCACACAGGATGGGAGTTTTCTTTTCAGTAATTCCATAGTCCTTCAGTTGCTGTTGGATCCAAAGAATCTGGGCATAGCAGCTTCCTACAGCAACATATTCTGCTTCGGCAGTTAAGGTTACTATAGAGGTTTGCTTTCTGCAGAACTATGATACTAGCTTGTTTCCCAGGAGTTGACAGGTACCACTTGTGCTTTTTCTGTCGATTTTGCAACCTGCAAAATCAGAATCAGTATAACCAATAAGTTTAATTCCTCCTTCCTTAGGATACCATAATCCAACTTCATGTGTTCTTTTAAGGTATCTGATGATTCTCTTGGCTGCTGTAAGGTGAGGTTTCTTGGGTGCTGCTTGATATCTAGTACACATTCCTACTGAGAATATTATGTCAGGTCTGCTTGCTGTCAGGTAGAGTAGTGACCCAATAAGTCTTCTATACTTGGTGACATCTACTGCTTTATCATCGCTATCCTTGTCCAAGAGTCTTGAAGTCACAATTGGAATGCTTACTGTGCTTGCATTTTCTAGCCCAAACCTCGTTATTAGCTCTTTGGTGTACTTCATTTGATTAATGAAAGTTCCATTGCTCATTTGTTTCACTTGAAGCCCTATAAAGAAGCTTAGTTCTCCCATCATACTCATTTCAAACTTGGATTGCGAAAGATTTGAGAATTTCTTGCACAGCTCTTTGTTGGTTGATCCAAAGATGATGTCATCAACATAGATTTGAACTAGCAGGATGCTGTCTCCATCTTGGATTCTAAATAATGTTTTGTCCACTTTTCATTTCTTAAAGCCATTGTCAAGTAGGTATTTTGATAATGTGTCATACCAGGCTCTAGGTGCCTGTTTAAGTCCATATAGGGCCTTTTTCAATCTAAAGACCATCCATGCTGGGTTTCCTTCAAATCCAGGAGGTTGCTCCACGTAGACTTCTTCAGCTAGCAAATCGTTCAGAAAAGCACTTTTCACATCCATTTGATATACAGTGAGGTTGTTGTGAGCTACATAGGCTAGAAAGATTCTTATAGCTTCCAATCTGGCTACTGGTGCAAAAGTTTCTTCAAAATCTATTCTTTCTTTCTGACAGTATCCTTTAGCCACCAGTCTTGCTTTGTTTCTAAACACTTGACCTTCTTCATCCAATTTGTTCTTGAATACCCACTTAGTGCCGATTACACCTTGATGTGTTGGTCTGAGAACCAGGTGCCATACTTGGTTTCTTTCAAAATCATTTAATTCTTCCTGCATGGTTTGGATCCAGTTGGTGTCTGCAAGTGCTTCTTCTATACAGCTTTGTTCAATTTGAGAGATGAAGCACGCAAACATGGCTTCATGGGGGTTGGTTCTTCTTGTTCTCACCCCAAATGTGGAATCTCCTATGATTTGATCCTTTGGGTGATTCCTCAGCCACTTTCTCCTTATTTCTTCAGCTTGCTGTTCATTCTGTTCTTCAACAGGTTGTTCTGGATCATGTTGTTGATGTGTGTTGGCTTGTTGACTTGAGTCAGGTTGAATATCTAGCATAATCTCTAGCTGTATCCCATCTGGATGATGAACTTTTTCCTGAATAATTGGTTCTGGTTGTTCTGCTGGAGGTTCCTGGTTATTCCTAGGTTCCTACTCTGTTCTGGGTTGCTGTGTAGGAGTAGGTTGCTGATTGCGATTTGATAGGTTTTCTTTCATATTTTGGAAATTTGGTAACTGCGCATCAATATATTCAACACAAGTGTTGGTGATGTGAGTTTTCCCAAAACCTTCATTGAGCTCATCTGTATCAGCCTTTGTGCAGTGTGGCTCATCAAAGACCACATGCACTGATTCTTCCACAACAAGTGTTCTCTTGTTGAAGATTCTGAAGGCTTTGCTTACCGAGGAGTATCCTAAGAACACTCCTTCGTCTGACTTAGAGTCGAACATCTTCAGATAATCCTTTCCATTGTTCAGCACATAGCACCTGATAATCAATGTTTGGTGTATAGCCATACCATAATTCATAAGGAGTTTTATTTAAATCTTTGTTGATAAGGCATCTATTTTGGGTACAACATGCTGTGTTGATCGCTTCTGCCCAAAATTTCTTTGGGAGCATTGCTTCGACTAGCATGGTCCTTGCAGCTTTCTTGAGGGTCCTGTTTTTCCTTTCTGCAACTCCATTTTATTAAGGAGTTCTTGCTGCTAAGTATTCGTGCTTGATTTCCTTAGTTTTGTTGTCTCTGATTAGACATTTGTTGTGATTGAACTCCACGGAGTAACCTTTGTCACAAAATTGGCTAATACTTAGAAGATTATACTTCAGCCCCTTTACATATGACACTTTCTTTATATGTGAGTTTCCTTTTATGAGATCTCCAATTCCCCTTGTGCTCCCTTTAAAGTCGTCTCCGAAGATGACTTTAGGTCTTTTGCATGGTTTTAGGTCCTTTAGGACTTCCTTGTTTCCAGTTATGTGTCTTGAGCAGCCACTGTCGATATACTAAACTTCCTTGCTGCTTCCTGGCACAGGTACCTGTAAAATAGAGATCACTAATTCTTAGGTACCCATACATGTACGGGTCCTTCATTGTTAGTCCTTTTGGGAATCCAAACTTGTCTCACAACAATTGATTTGTTGAAGACTCTGTTGTTTCTTTTGTAAGCAGTACTCTTAGGATACTGTTTTGTGTGTGCAAGATGTATAGAACCTCCACTTTTAAAGCGCGGTCTTCCACCATACTTCCCTTGAGCATGAGCTCTTTTAGGTTTAGACATTAAGGTCTTAGTATGAGTGGGGTTGAAGGTTTAGTACAACATCCTCGTATGTTGTTGTTTCTTCTTACTGCTTACAGCAGATTGATTCCGCTGCAGCCAGCTTTTGAAGACAGGCTTACTCCCTATGGATGTGTACATGGGTTTCTTGCTATTATTTATAACAGTTGGTTTGTCCAAGCTTTCTTTTGAGTAATTAGATAACTCATTTGCTATAGAGGTTTCTGCTTGAACGAAAACAACAACTTTAGACGTGATTGCTGTTTCTTGAGAAATTCCAGCATAGTATTCTAGGCCAGTCCTGTCAAAGGGACTCTTGGCCATCATGAGACATTCCTTGGCATCTTTTGCAAATTTGCTAAAGATCCCGATTGTTGGTTGAAGATTACACTTCTCATCCTCAAGCTTAGCGACCGTCAGACTGAGCTTCGATATTTCTTCTTGGAGGTTACTGCACTTTGAGTTACTGAACTCACATACATATAACTCTTTAACTAACTATTTGTTTTTCCTCTTGAGCATCTCATTTTCAATTTTCAGCTTCTCATGGATTGAGTTTATCTGTTCGAAGTCGCTCATGATTTATCTTAGGAAGAGGTTTTTGTTCAGATTTTCCTCTTCCGGTGAGGGACTGGGTTGGAACATTACCTCATCGTCTTTGTTGTCCTCTGTACCATGCGCCATAAGACAGATAAGTGCTTCGTCCTCTGATGAAGAGTAGTCACTATCATTGTCTGAGGAATCTGCTTCCTGTTGAGCTTCCTTTGATGTTTTTTTCCTTTTTTCCACTCGCTAAGGAAGGTTGTGATCTTTTTTCTTTCCTTTCTTTGTTTTTCCTTTCTCTGAGATGACTCTCCTTCGGGATATCGATTGACCTTAGGATGTGGACATTCTCTTGCATAGTGTCTTGGTTTCCGGCATTTGTAGCACAGGTCGGAGGTGTCGGCATTAGGCTGCTGGAAAATGGAAGGTTGAGGGGTTAGCTGATTCTTCTTGAAGTCACTCCTCCTGTTATATCTGATAAATTTCTTGAAGTTCCTTAGGAGGAGGGCCATTTCCTCGTCAGTGCTTTTTGCAGCTAGCTTCATTTGCTTACTATAGGTGGCGCTAGTATCTCTCACGTCTCTTACTGTTAGGGCAGTTACCTTTGAACTTGATTCTTCTACCTCATTTTTCCTTCTATTGATGTCGTATTCGAATGCTTTCAAATCTGAGAAGAGGTCAAACGTACTTATTGATTTCAGGTCTATGGAAACTCTCATAGTCATTGTCTTACTGTCACATTCTGCAGGTAAGGCCCTCAGCACCTTCATATTCTTTTCTTTCTGAGTATAGAATTTATCCAGGGACTCTAGCTACAGGGTCTCTTCAGGCAGCATTTCGAATAACTCAAATTTTTAAGTTGCGGTTGATATTTTGTTCTCCTTGGTGAGCTCCGTTCCCTCACAGATTTGTTCGAGCTTGTTCCATATGTCCATGGCCGTTTTGTAGGTCTTGATCTTACTGAAAATACCCTTGCCCAGAGTGACAAACAGGGCATTTTTTGCCACATTATCCAGTTAGGCTCACCTCCTGTCGTTAGCTGTCCATTCATCTCTTGGTTTGTCGATGATCGCTTGATGAGGAATGACTGCAGCATCACCGGCATCTGCAGCTCTTGTAAAGATAGGATTGGCTTTAGTGATCCTCGAGGGTCCGTCTGTAATAACCATCCATATTTCGTCGTGCATGGCTGACAGATGTACCTGCATTCTAATCATCCAGTCATCATATTCTTCAATAGAAAACATAGGCAATTTATACGTATCCATGATGCAGAAAGGTTGATGAATGTGATTTTTTGAAAAACGGGGATCAGGGATTGACCAGATAGATTGGGTTCTTAATCGAACCTGCTCTGATACCACTTGTTGGTCCCAAGTGGTATAAGGTTAAGAGGGGGTGAATTAACCTTATCAAATTTTCAAACTTTTTCTCCAAAAAGTAAGTCCTTTCGAGGAGCAGGTAGCTTAGAGAGCTTACTACACTGGATAGGTTGCTGCTTGAACAGGTACCTCAGGACTTAAAAGAGTTTTAAATGCACAACGAAAATTATGTGTTTTTTGAAAAAGTTTTTATGCAGGATGCTTACAGAAGAGATAGACAAATATAAACAATGAGAGCAATAAGCATACAGACATGCACATATATAGAGGTTCGAGGGTGGAGTAATCCCTCTACGTCCTCTCTACTCCTTCTCAAGGAGGAACTTTGTTAAAGTAAGCTTGATTTACAAAGACTCTACTAATACAAACTTCACTCTAAACAAAAAGCTTGATTTACAAAGACTCTACTAATACAAACTTCACTCTAAACAAAACTGTCAGCTCTATCCACACAGATAGCTGCACAGTGACCAACTGTTCAACCCACACAGGATCTCCACACAAGTTTCTTGACCCACACAGGATCTTTTTTCTTTTTACAGAGAGTACAAATACTTAGCAGGAAAAACCTCTGCCTAAACAATCTACTTAAGAATAAAGATTTTCTTCAGTGATCGAATGCAGCAAGCTCTTTTGAACTTCAGAATATCGAAAGATAGCTGGCTTGCTGCTTGGTAGATTGAGTGACTTAAACGAGAGAGTATGTTGATTCTTAGAAAGATAGCTTCGCGAGATGATTGTTTCAGTTATTGGTCCTCATTCCAGGTGCACTCAACCTTCTATTTATAGACATCAGTGAAAATCTACCCATTGAAGAGACAGTTTTTTTGTGGTGAGGTGTCATGCAGCCATTGGGTCGTATAAGATCTCCTGACACTGTTTCTGTTGCATCCTTTCACCTCTGCACTGCGGCGCCTGCTTTAGTCTGCACTGTTCAGTACTCAGTCCTTGTCTTTTCCAGATGGCATTCCCTAATTGGCTCGAATTTGAGTGTCTCTACCGGCTCTTCAGAATGCACTAATTTTGATGTATTTGGGAGTTGACTTGCTGCTCTGCCTTCTGATAAGATCATCTTCCTCTGACTTGAGATGCTCCAGGCTAGCTCCCAGTATCCTTCCATACTTAGACAAATTTCTCAGTTTGAGAACACAGTGACTTGTCTCTCATGCAGGTAGCAGTAACTTGACGTAGACTTCTTCCAGTATCTTCTTCCTCTTCCAGCGTCCTTGTCTTAGCTAAATTTTTACATATGAAAATCTAACCAGATTGCTAAGACCTAGCTATTACATGTTTTATCTCATCAAAATCTATTACAATATCATCCTATCAAAATCTAATAAGGGTTAATATCAATTTTGGTCATGTATGTATAACCATTTTCATTTTTGGACAACCAAGTATACGCTTTCCAATTTTGGTCTTATATGTTTCCAGTTTTTTTCAACTACAGTCGAGTTTTTCAATTTTGGTCCTGTAAGTTTTCTTATTTTTCAATCTCTATCCAATTTTGGTCGGATGACCGTTGGAAAATCTCATGTGACATCGGCGATTTTGGGAATTTTGATCAAAATTAGATTGAAATTAGAAAAAATTGAAACATACAGGACCAAAATTAAAAAATAAAACTTGACTAAAATTGAAAAACATTGAAATATATAGGACCAAAATTGGAAAATGTATATTTGATTATTAAAAAATTGAAAGAGTCTCACATTAAGATACATGTACCAAAATTAAAATTGACTCATATAATAATCTACATAATAATAGTTATATAATTTATAACATAATAAAGAATTAAATAATATTTTCTCAATCACTCCTTACTTCGTTAAGCCAAAAGAACGAATATAATATACATTCTCAAACAATCAATGAAAATTGATAATCAAATAAACTAAAAGAAAAGCACTAATCAATGAAAAAAAAGTATGATGAGTTTGCATATACGAAGAATTTACCTTAAAAAGTTCTAAAAATTGGTTCATTCAATGAGATTTGATAATACGAGGTTAAAAATAATTAACATATACTTTTACTTTTTTTTGCTAAATAAAATATATGATACCTAAAATATCCTTAATTTTTTCAAAAAATTCAAGGGCCAAATGCCTCCTTAGTCCTAGTCCTAGTATAGGTCGGGAACATTGATGAAAAATCATCAGTATAACTCTTTTTTTTAAATAAATTGTCGGAAACCTCAATATTCTGACGACTATTCTAACAAAATTCCATCGGTAAATTATTGACGAAAATATCCGTCTAAAATATGAGGTAAAACAATGTTGTTTCCCTATCCATTATTTTGTAGAAACAGACGATGTCATTTTTGTCAGATTTACAGATGGAATTTCTGTTGGTAAATCTTTGACACATAAAATGACATGTTCTTTTCAGTCTTAGCAATGAAATATCCAACAGTAGTCTAAAAAATTAATTTATGTCGGTAAATCCATCGGAAAATCCTAAATTTAGTGTATTTTTTAATGAAACTTTTTTTTATAATTTTTCTCTAATAATCTTAATTAAATTACTGTTATATTTGCATTAATAATCATAATTTACAATCAATATTAATGTTGTTGTATTATATTAATTACGTACATAAAGTATGAATTAATTACATACATAATTACTTAGTCAAACAAGATTTATCTTAATATAATTAGTGTACCATAATCTTGTTATTATAGTAACAACACAATTATATAATATTATTATTTATGTCATTTAAATGATCAATTTTACATTATTGAGTATATTTTTTCAAACATGAAAATATCTCATCAACTGATTTAGCAAGTTTGTTGTGTTTGATTGAATTTAACTCATTTATAAAATTGAATTCTTCATATAAGATTGTAAATAGAGCTCAAAATATGTTATGGGAAGAAATGTGAGGAAAAAAGTCTCCAAGAAAATGTGTGTTAATGAAACGAGACTTTTACCGACATAAATTTCATCCATAATATCGTCAAAAAAATATTAAAATAATATCATCTTGATAATTTATCGATGAAATTTCTGACGGAAAATATTTTTCTTTTTTTACTAAAAAATAAAGATAAGAATTTACGACGGAATATATTTCCGTCAGTAATTTTCAAATAAAATGACGTCAAATTATTTCCCCTTAAAAATTTTGGATAAGTAAAAAATACATTGTTTTAATTGAAATGTGAGAAAAACAATGTCGTATTTGTACGATTTACCAACAAAAATTTCCGTCGGTAAAAAAGTATTAAATTTGGTTGCAAACCTTCTTTCCCCACCTCACATTTTTTTCCCTCTCGTCGCTGTCATCCGCCACCACCGCTTTTGCTCCCCCTTTTTTTCTCTCTCCCATTGCCGTCCGCCACCATTGTTGGTCCCCCTCCTCCTGCCACCCCACCCCCTCCCCCTGCACCCTGTCCCCCGCCAGCCCCACCGTTGATTGCCCCCACCACCCTCGTCGGAAACAGGATCAATATCCCTCCTTTTTTATTTTAATTATGTTAATTACGATGATTATGTTATTATGTTTCAATTGATAATTATTTTGTTGATTATGTTGGATTGGTTCGTGCTAATTTAGATTAATTACGTTATATAAAATTTAAGGTTAGTTTATAATTTGATTATGTTAATTTATGGTTAATTGTTGATTATGTTAATGGTCATGTTGATTATGTTAATTTTATAGGTTAGTTTATATGTTAATTAGTTTAGGTTAATTTTAGGTTAGGTTCTAGGTTATAATTTGCTATAATGTTAGTTTGTTAGTTAACGAGTTCATTTAATTACTTTAGTTAGTTTGATATGCTTACTTTAACTATTAATTTAGTTAGAATTCAGGGTTTAATCAATTGGATTTTAGTTGAATTATTGATAACTATAAAATTGGTGTGAATTATATGAATGTTTAATTATGTGAATTGGTTTAAAATATTGATTAAAATATTTAATTATATGAATTGGTTTGGTTGAAATTTAGTTTAGTTAGTTGCTAATTTTAGAAAGTTGTTGGTTATAAGTTGCTAATTTTGAAATGTTTAATTTCGTAATTTAATTGATCGAATTGTGGAATTGTTAAAATAGTTAGAATTGTGGAATTGTTGTAAGTTGTTAAAATGTGCAATTGCTAAAATAGTTGAATAGTTGAATTGTTGGGATTGCATGTTGTTATGAGTTGTTATAGAATGTGGAATTACTAAAGTTGAAATTGTGGAATTGTTGGTCGTTGCATGTTGTTTTATTACAAAGACGGTGAGTCAAAAACTTGGTAGATTAATGCATATGTTGAAATACTGTCGAATTTTCTTTAGAATTTAGATTGGACGTTTTAGGTTTAGTTACTTTAGATGTTTCAAATTTAAATTGTGATGTTTCAAATTTAAATGACTGGTAAAAGCAACCGAGCTCCAGATGGATGAGGTCTCGATCGAGGCTGTTAAGACGTCGGTCGATACTTACAAGATGAGTCGGAGCTTACTACACCACCGACGCTCTTCTGATAATTAGACTGGTGGAGTCCGCTCCACTTCTGAGGCAGGGGGCATGTCAACTGACACTCATCCTTGCATTAGACCTGAACTCATCATAACAAGCTTCACAAATGCATACTACTCTTGTTGGATTGTATTGTGGATCGAAGGCAGAATGTGAGTACTCTTCTTTTTTAGTTTTTTTTATGTTTTATTTAATAAACTTTGTTGTAAAATTTAATTATGTAGCATAATATTGTCTCATTAGTGCTCATCCTTCTGAAGAATGAATACGAGAGCTATCTCGATAAGAAGGGCTTTAGTTGGAAATTGGTCATGCCTGACACTAAGACGGCATATTAGGAGGGGTTCTCGATAATTTTTTTGCTTTAATTTTTTCCAATTTTAGTATTAGTATTATTTTAAAGTTATTATGCATAAATAATGCTAGTTTTCTTAAAACGATGTACTTGAGACCGAGCGTTGGACGATGAAATCCGACATTTATACCCGGAGAAGACTACTACTCATTACCGTAATTTAATCAAAATTAAAAGCAGAAATGAAATTTAAAGGAAAAGCAACCCGAGTGTGTGTCGAATGCCACCTGTTGATCCCAAGTGGTGTCCGAGGTTCAGAGAGGGATAAATGAATTTTGGTTGATTTTGCAAATCTTTTTCAAACTTACTGTTCTCCAAGTTACTTGAACTTACAACACCAGTAGTTACTGCTTACAGCACTAGAATGCAGTGCTGCACGCTGTAACTTAGAGTTTTTACGCAGCGGAAAATATGTTTTGACCAAAGGCTTGTTTTCTCAAATATGCTTTTCTTTTAAAGGTTTTTTTATGCTTATGACAAGATATGTATAAAATGCAGCACAGATATAAATAAAGCAATAAAACACTTATGACTTATAGTGGTTCGAATGTGGTGTAATCCTTCTACGTCCACTCTACTGCTCCTTAAGTAGGAACTTCGTTAAGCAAGATTGAATTATAGGGAAACACCTAACAATCTATCAACCTAACGAGTTAACACCTACTAGAACCCAGCGTACACACAACAACTGCAAGTTTTAAAGGCAAACCCACACAGGATTTCTACACTCCCACAAAGGGAAGTTGCCTATCACCTAAACAACTATACAAACAGCAAGGATAAATCTATCAATTATCCGACACCTAAAATAACCTAAGCACACAGCAACAAGGTTAAAGTATATGAGGTTTTCTTCAACTGGTGCAGCGAAGTGAGTTTTTGAATCCTTCTTCGAATCTTTCAGTTTGAACTTTATTCACTTCGCTTTTAGGTCGAGTGATTGAGACTGTAGAATGCTTGAGAATGTAGCTTTGAATGCTTTGTCATTCAGTTTTTCAGTTAGTCAGTTGTCAGCTTCAGTGTTGCTTAACCTCTATTTATACTTGTAGAAAGATATCCGTTGAAGGAGATATCTCTTATTTGAATTATATGTACTGATCAAAGGCATAGCTTGTATTTAATGCGCCTTGACTTTTCTTTTTAGAGCATTTAATGTGGTTGTTGCAGCTCGTAGCTTTCTGCAACCGTCAGGCCACGTGTCATCTTTGCATTGGCTTTGTGTCTGCAACTTTGATCTTCTCTCAAACGGCTCTAATTTCACTTACTTAGTTTATCGTTCCTTGTACTGCATTTATCCTTTCTCGAATTATAGGATGTTATTTCTATTCGATATAGACGAGGTTTGTTGAGTATGAAGCAAGTCATGGTCTTTGCTCTGTATCCTTGACTTTCTTGCAGCAACTCCTTCTATACAGTATTGTTGTATCTAATACTTGCAGTGGTGCTGTATCTTTTGCTTGCAGCATTACTGCAACTGCTTCTTGCAGCATAGATCTTTTCTTCTTACAACTGTATTGCACTGACTTCTTCCTACAACCTGTATCTTCTGTTTACAGCGATGCTTGTCGTTCTTTCTTACTTGTTGTATTACTGCAGTTCATACTTACAGTATCTTTATATTTTCTTCTTCTTGATGCAGCATGACTTTGTTGAGCTCCTCCATCTTTCTGATCCTATAACTATAGACTCAATCCTAGTCTATGGTTTCACTTAAACATTGTGAAAAATGAGATACTCAAACTTCCTATTACATATGTGGTTTATCTCATCAAAATCTATTTATTGAAATCTCAACACCACCTAAAAATATTTTTTAGACTACTGGTCTGACCTCATGGTCCTGAAAAAGTTCAAACAGGCTTTGAAGAATCGTATGAGCGAACTACTCGGACCGAGTACATGAGTCTCCAAACATAAAGGATACTCGAGGTCGGCTGTTGAGCACTTGAAAGATCTCGTAAGTATTTTGTTTCATTGTCTTTCAATTTTATAATTAATAATTAAGTTCATTTATATAAATATTGTGGAATTTGTTAAATATTTTGTGTGGTCCAAGAAGAAAAGTGTCCATATCCATAAACACGAGCTCTTCAGGATGTTGTACGACCCCGATGAAGATGAGTTGTACACCGACAGTAGGGCCAAGGCAATTGTTGGAAGTATTTTTTGTATTTCTTATTTAACTTCAAAATTTATGAAAATTGTGTTTCTTTTGATATTTTTTACTTGGAAAAATGTTTCAAGATGCTTTCGGGTATATGATGTCCTAACTCAATGAGTCGGAGGAGGGCTCATCGGAGTCTCGCCTTGTGTCATCTCTCATGTCGCGGCACCTAATCCGACAGATATTGATAGGATTGTGCAAGAAACCAAAGAATGGGCACGTCTTCGAAGATGACCGAGTTTGAATGCCAACAAGAGTAAATGCAGAACCTTCTCAACTCCCAATAGAGATTCTTACACCAGCTTGCAATCGGTCACCAATTGCCTCCTGACACCGATGCCCCCTACTCCAATCGAGGTGGATCCCCAAGCCCGAAATGATGAGAATGAAAATGGGAATCTTGAGTGAAAAATATTTTCAAAACAATTTTATTTGATTAAACAATTTTATGTTTATTTCTAATTAAATTTGTAAAATAAAATTATTTTAAGTTGATATAATTTCATTTCTTGGATTTTAATTTCATAATTGTTGTTAAAAAAATTATATAAAAAAGTAAAATACTGACGAAAACTTAACATTTTTTTTATAATTATTTAAAATTACCGACGGAAATATATCCATCGAAAAAATAAATTACAGAAGGACGACATCCGTCAAAATACTAGATAATCAGTCGGTAAATCCACTGATTTTTTTTGTGGTTATTCCATATTTTCTTAATTTACTTCCGTTGATAATTTTTTTATCGAATACGATATCGGCAAGTTATCGATAGAATCATTTTGTTGTTGGCAAATTTCTACCAACAAACATAATTGCGACGGTTTTTACCGACGGATATCCATCCATAAATTATTTACCAACGAAATTCCATTGTTTAAAGATACAAATTCCCATCGGTAATCCATGAGATTTTTATGGAGTTTGCATGACTTTGTTTGTTCATTATAATTGTTTTATTTATAAATGTATGTACTGATTGATCTTCTATTATTGGCTTTCTGATCCTAAAATTGATTTTTCTAAATTAAACTCAGTTTGTGAGTCGAGTGGCCCATTGATCGGATTGATTATTGATAAACATAGTCTAAAGCAACTATTTTAAATTATTTATCAAACTAGTTATTAAATTAATTGTTTTCCTCACATGTTTACTAATAAATCTATCTCAAGATAGATTAAATTATTTAATAATTTATCTATTGTAATTATATACGCCAATTAGGGGTATATCGTCTCTAGCCTCAAACTTTTTTTTTTTTTGGTCAAATGTTTTTTTATGATCAACTTAATTCCAAACGATTGGAATTTCAGAATTTGTCTCAAAGTTAACGGAGCATTTAACAACCCCGTTGGACGGACTATAAATATAAATTTTAACACAAATTCTCCTGTGCACCTGGTGCACGGATCTAAGATCCGTGCAATCCGGGTCGGGTCGACCCGGATCCAGTAATTTCTTTTTTTTTTTTTTATATAAATTTTATGTCTTGACCTTTATGTACAAATTTGGTGACCTTTATGTACAAATGTTGTGACCTTTATGTATAAATGTTGTGACCTTTATGCATTGTAACTTAGAAAAAAAAAGGAAGAATTTCAGCCAAATTTGTACATAGATATCTTTATGTAATATTCATGTGACCTTTATATATATTTTATATGACCTTTATGTACAAATATTCATACTTTTATGTAATATATAAAAGGTATATAAAGGTATGAATATTTATACATAAATGTCACATAAATATACATAAAGGTCATATGAATATAACATAAAGGTATCTATGTACAAATTTTGCTGAAATTCTTCATTTTTTTCTAAGTTATTTAATATAAAGGTCAGAGAATTTATACATAAAGGTCACACAATTTGTATATAAAGGTCACCAACTTTGTACATAAAGGTTTTGCCCTGGAATAAAAAAATTAAAAAAAAATAAAGCAAAAGTGCGCGGATCCGGATCGACCGAATTGTATGTACACCAGGTGTACAGCAGTCACACTCAAATTTTAATTGTTTGGAACTAAACTAGTCAAAGTCAGACTAAAATTTTGAAATTAATTAAATATTTTTTTATTTAATAAAAATGAAAAATTACCAAATAAAATCCGAGTAAACTACATAATTTTGGAAAAATAGCTGTAAAAATAAAAATGAGAATTATTGAAGAAATCTCTAAAAAACCACTGGTAAAATTCATTAACTAATAATATTATGGGATTTTATCAAGGACTCAAATGTCTTCTCACTCTTGCATTTCAAGATAACCATAGAGAAATGTCTCTATAACTTTTTTTTTTTTAACTAAGGAGTGAAAGGGAGTGGGTAATGATTAGAAAAATTTACATTTCAAGATTACTATTGAAAAATGCCTCTAGAATTTTTTTTTTTTTAATGAGTGAAAGGGAGTTTTTTAAGACTTTATTTTTTTATGTGAGGTGGAAGAAAGTGGATAATGATTAGGAAAATTTATATGATACAGATTTGAATCATAATCATCACAATTTATTGTTTCAAGAAGACGTGGTAGGAAACCTAATGTAGCGGCCGCAGCCACACGTGGTCCTAGACCTATATCTAATGCAGTGGGTCCATCATCCTCAGGTCCTAGCTAGTCCGGCAAGGAGGACCTCCAGAACTAATCATCCGAGTGTTGGGCATTCGAGCTGACAGGCCACCTATACAAGTGAGCTTCCTGATATGGATCCACATGGTTGCCAGCATCATGATTCGTCTACACCATACACTGAACATCCACAACACGAGTTATTTCAGGATGCCTCGCCGATTAGATACGTGCCAAGTCCCTCCAGCCTGCCTCCCACTTTAATATTTCCAGATCATGCTTCTACATATGATAACCTCATGCAGCATATATCAGGATTGTTTGACACTCGTTTTGTCGAGATAAGGACTTACGTTGCACAGCAGTTTGATGACCTTCGAGGCTATGTTGGAGACTTAGTACATGAAGCAGTCCAAGATGAGATATAACGATTGGAGTTGCAGATTCCGTTGATGATTTCTGATGAGTTAAGGTTATTCTACAACTCCCGTCCTTTATTTCATGAGTCTTACTATCCGACAGAATTCGAGTATTGGCCAGGAGATCAGAGAGCGACACAGTGGTGTACTCCTGAAGTACCTCCGACCACCGCATATGGGCAATTCTGGCCTTCTGTAGTCTCTTTCGATTTGGGAACTACTATGCTGACGGGCTAGACAGGACCGAGATATACCGTAGATGTTGGTTCACCTGAATTAACACCATCGATAGAAGGGTCCTTTATGCTCGATATCCTTGAGACGAGTGTTAGCATATGAGTCATTCGATAGAGGGCACCTTCTCATTATGTATGAAGTCCATTCATTCATGGTGAGGCCAAGAGATCGGGTTTTACAATGGTTGATCTGGAGGCATTCATTCAAGATGGGTTAGCTGCATATGACCGTGACGAACAACCTGAAGAGTAAGTTTGTGAATTCAATTTTTCTTTATTTCAAACCATTTGTACGTGCTTATCTGACTATTTATTTCTCTTTTCAAGCGTAACATTGGAGTAGGTTTTGGCATTAGACCAGAATTCTTCAGCACATTTTTGGATCCAAATTAGGACGTGCGTTTTGAGGTTAGAGATAACTTGTATCACTTTTGCATGATCTTCATTTTTCACCCAATCTCCGAGTTGTTTTTATTTATTTCATTTTCATAGTAAACGATTATCTAATGGATACTATTTATTCTATCAGACACTTGACATCTACATGGGTTTTTTACAGAGCAACCCCAAGTTTGTTGGTGTGCAAGTCGATCCTAGGATACAAAAGAAGTTCCTGATATTAGATGTTCACTTCTTTGTATGACTCCAACTCAAGTTTCCATGCATTATCACCATCCATTCTTTCATTTGTTTGTTATTGTTTACTGCAGACAACATGTGAGCAAATATAGAATGATGCCCATATTAATGAGCCAGAGGCCACCAAATACGCAGGCACAAAGAAGACTTTCCCATTGGTTCAACTCAATCATCTTGTTTCTTATTGTTAGTAATATGGAATCGAGAAAATGGTTAGAAACAAAATGAAAAACAAAAACAAACAGAATGAAAAACCGAGGTTTGTGTTTCACAATTTTCTTAAAACAGATTTGTCCCCTCCACACGGTGCTAGAGGAATACAAGGACGTCCATTTCCCAAGATACAACAGTTGCAAAATGGCGAGTTGCGCACACAACTCCTATCGATGACAAACTGGAAGCACGTCCGATCAGTATGAATGGAAGGCCAATGAAACGAAAGAAGAACGAAACAAAAAGATATACAAAGAAGAGTTGAGTTCTGTATATTCAAAATGGGGGACTAGCACATTATATAGCCACTCCAGGACCGTTACAAGTAGTTGGAAGGTTGACAGTCGACCATTACAGAAGAGACGAAAAGTCACTTCGAGCTAAAAAATCATGTACACGAAAAGTTGCCAAATCATATACACAAAGTTATGTGGCAATCTGTGTACACAAATAGCAACTTGTATACACGTGTTGGGATTTCAGTGTATAGATTTTGATGAGATAAATATGTAATAGAAAGTTTGAGTACCCCATTTTTCACAATGTTTAAATTAAACCATAGACTAGGAATTGAGTCTATAGTTATAGGTTTAGAAAGATGGAGGAGCTCAATTAGTCCATGTTGCATCGAGAATATGAAAGTATGAAGACACTGCAAGAAGTGGATGCAGTAATACAGCAGGTAAGAAAGAATGGCAAGCAGCGCCACTGCAAGTAGAAGATACAGATTGCAGGAAGAAGTCACTGCAACACAGGTAAGAAGAAAAGATACTACACTGCAAGAAGTGGTTACATGAACACTGCAAGAATAAGATACAATAGTATTGTATGGAAGAAGTGTTGCAAGCTAGTCAAGGATACAGAGTAGAAGCAATAACTTACTTCATACTCAACAAACCTCGTCTATGTCAAATAGAATCAACATCCTGTAATCCGAGGAAGGATAAATGCAGTACGAGGAACGAAGAACGAAGCAAGTATAATTAGAGCCGTTCGAGAAAAGATCAAAGTTGCAGACATAGAGCCAATGCAAAGACGACACATGGTCTGATGGGCTGCAGAAAGCTGCGAGCTGCAACCACCGCATTAAATGCTCTGAGAAGAAAAGTCAAGGCGCATTAAATGTAAGTCATGTCTTTGATCAGTACACATAATTCAAATGAGAGATATCTCCTTCAACGGATATTTTTCTACAAGTATAAATAGAGATTGAGCTACACTGAAGGAGACTACTGATGAACTGAAAAACTAAATGACAAAGCATTCAAAGCTATACTCTCAAACCATTCTACAGTCTCAGTCACTCGACCTAAGTGAAGTGAACGATTTCAAGCTGATAGATCCAAAGAAGGATTCAGAAGCTCACTTCACCACATCTGTTGAAGAACCTTTTTATATTCTTCAACCTTGTTGTTGTGTGCTTAGGTTGTTTTAGGTGTCGGACAGTTGATATAATTTATCCTTGTTATTTGTATAGTTGTCTAGGTGATAGACAATTTTCCTGTGTGGGAATGTGAAATCCTATATGGGTTTGCCTTTAGAATTTACAGTTGTTGTGTGTACGCTAGGTTCTAGTAGGTGTTAACTCGTTAGGTTGATAGATTGTTAGGAGAGTCTTGTAAATCAATCTTGTTTAACGAAGTTCTTACTCGAGGTAGCAGTAGAGTGGACGTAGAAGGATTACACCACCTTAAAACCACTATAAAGCATAAATATTTTTATTGTTTTATATATTTGTGCTGCATTCAATATACCTATCTTGTCATAAGTATAAAAACATCTTAAAAGAAAAAAACATATTTGAGAAAACCAGCCTTGCGTAAAAAGATATTTTCCGCTGTGTAAAACTCTAAGTTACAGTGTGTGGTAAATTCTGGTGTTCTATGTTCAAGTAACTTGCAAAATAGTAAGTCTAAAAAAAATTTCAAAAAATGACCAAAATTCATTCACCTCCCTCTAAACCTCGGGCACCACTTGGGACCAACAACACGTATAACTTGGCAAGTTCATGTACATGAAGTTTAAATGGCAAAAGGAATGAGACTAGGCCCATCGCCTCCTGACCGACATTCGTGTACGCATGTCGCGCGCACACTCGAGTCCAAGGTCCGAAGTTGAAACCACATTTGATTTGCACCTCCACCGTGCACGTGCGAGAGAGAGCCTTCTTGTCAACCATTTTTATCTCCAACAAAGGGAAAAAATAATATAAACCAATGAAATTAGTTTCATTTTCTCGATGTGGGACAAGACACTTCCAAGCTCGAAAGCATTCCAAAAACAATCCAAAGTCACCACTTCAACTCATAATTTCTCATTCACCCATTAAATTATTTTGGGCAAGCTATATACCGACTCGAACCTCTCTCGGAGGAGAACATATTTCAATGACTTACTTCTTAATGTGGGTACGGGACCCACATGCAAAATTACCCCAAAATAAGCAAAAATTGTAGATTTTTCCAACAGTACCCTACCTGAATAAAAATTGAAACACAAAGGAAAATTGATACCGATCAACAGTTGAATCTTGTATGGGATATATAGGAGTAACCCTTTATACCTTTCCCCATGAGAACGCATTTACTTTACTAGCAAACTTGTGGATGCGATGTCCTTGAACTGATCTGCCGTTAATATAAACGATAATGTGCTTCACACATGATTCTTCCTGACATTATCCAGTTCTCATGATTATGTTTCTTTTGGCCATGAACATCATCTTGGTTCTACGAGAATTTCTAAGAATTGAACCTTTAACAATTCCCTTTGAAACGGTCTCACTTCTTTCTCATATAGGTGGTTCTTTATTAAGAGTAACCCGCATTACTCCGCTCAACAAGAGACTTAAGAACCATTAAAAGCTTTAAGTTTGGCCTAATTCTCAACGGGTATCACTGTTACGTCCTAGGAATGAAGTTTGGGAATAACCCCTACAGTGATTTTAGAATTTTGACAATTAGGTTGTCCCTTTGAACTTAGATCTTGGGATCTCCAGTCAACTAAGTTGGGTTTTCCTTTGTCTCAACTCATCTCTAAAAAGCTTTAATCTAATTCCTCTCGAAAACTTTGCAACACAATCTCTATTTAACCCTCTGGATAAAGGATTCGCTAGATTATCTTGCAATTTTATGTAGTCAATTGAAATGACCCTAGTATAGAGTATTTGCCTAATGGTCTTATGTCTACGACGTATATGTCTAGACTTACCATTATACATGTGGTTTTGTGCTCTTCCTATAGCCGATTGGTTATTCACTACAACAAAAATGCTCAAAGACAACACTATAACAACAACATTTTTAAACACAAAATGTTGTTGTTTTGAAATTTACAACACTTATTGCTTAAAGTGTTGAGAAAGACGTATATTTTTTGGTCAAATACAACACTTTGACAACATCTTTCGTGAAGTGTTGTCTTTGGGCGTGTTTTTATCAACAAATAACTACAGTTAGACAACACTTTTATTGTAGTGTTGTGTTTAGACGAATTTTTATTACCAAACTACAACACTTTAGGGGAAGTGTTGTCTTTGAGCTGCTTTTTTGAGATAATAATAACATTTCTTTAAGTGTTGACTTTATATACACTCTTCTAAAATGACAACATTTAAAATGTGTTATCTTTTAACTATAAAGACATTCGTTTTGGAAAGTGGTAAATTTAAGATGAAACTGATGTGTGGCCTCTTCCAAACAATTATTAATAATTAATAATTATAATAGTATTATTATTGTATTTGAGGTATATAATTATTATTATTGCTATTTTTATTTTATTATTATAAATACAATTCCATTATTTTTTTAGCTTTGATTTATCAGATACTTAGGTTGAATCTTAAACTTATATTGTTGAGAAATTTTTATTTATTTATTGATCATTTTTTAATCATCGATATTGAGGGTAAATTATTCACAACAAGAAAACTGCCCGATAGTGACGGAAATATTCCGTCAAAAATTTGTTACGGAATAATGATAGAATAATGACAGAAAAGATTTTGTGACAGACTTGTGACGAAAATTATTGACAGAAACTTTTCCGTCAAGAATTCTGTCAAAATCATGTAGTGACGGATTATTCCGTCACAAAATAGTGATAGATATCTATCACTATTTTGTGACGGAATAATCCGTCACTACATGATTTTGACAGAATTACATGAATTCAAATTTTAAAAAAATTATAAATTCGATTATTTTTCTTTTTGACGGAATTTTCCGTCAAAATTATGTAATGACGGATTATTCCGTCACAAAATAGTGACGAATTTATATCTGTCACTACATGAATTCAAATTTAAAAAAATTATAAATTCGGTTATTTTTCTTTTTGATGGAATTTTCCGTCAAAATTATTTAGTGACGGATTATTCTGTCACAAAATAGTGACGGATAAATCCGTCACTATATGAATTCCTAAAAATATGTGATAATATTAATTATTTTTTAATTAAATTAAATTTGAAAAGTTTAATTATTTTATGATGTTATCTTATATAATTGTTTGCATTAATATTATTTTATATGACCAAACTCATAATTTTATAAAACTAGTATTTTTATAAAATATATTAAAATATGCACTAGTATATTTTATAATTATCTTAAAATGAAATTAGATTAAACATTACTAAACATATTAATTAGTCATTAATCTTCCAATTACATATATATGTATTGTTAACCTTTTAAAAATATGTGATAATAGAAAATTAAAAAATATTAAAAATACTTATAAAACAAATGCATGTAAAATATTATTACATAAAGCATCAATGGTCTAGTGGTTAAAGTATTATCATGAGTCTTGGGTTCAATTCCCAAATAATGCATAATATTGTCTATGATGTCATTGCTAATGTCAGTGTCCTGTGGTGTGGTAACACGTGGCATGATGATGTGTCATCATGACACGTCAATGCTATATATATTTTATATAAAAGATAACAGTTTGTATATTAAGGACAACATTTTAAAAGTGTTGTCTATGAGAAACGACAACACTTATTAAGTGTTGTCTTTGGGCGCCCCTCTTCGACAACAGTGGCATAGACTACAATTTAAAACCTACAATGACAACACTTTACAATTGTTATCTTTCAACTTTTTTGTTGTAGTGATTATAATGAATACTGATTGCGGGTACTGGTTTAGGTCACATTCGAATATCTTAAGAATTGTCGAAGCCATTCAGCTTCTTCTCACATTTGTCTAAAACAATAAACTCAAACTCCATAGTGGATCTTGTAATCACTGTTTGCTTAGAAGACTTACATGAAACGACTGCACCACCTAAAGTGAATACAAATCCACTTGTGAACTTAAAGTCCTTCATGTCCGATATCCAGTTTGCATCACTGTAACCTTCGACTACAGTGGAATATTTAGAATAGTGCAAACCATGATCATGCACGAGTATATCTCAAATTCCTAATTACTCTTATGATTCATTTCCAGTGATCAGTACCTGAATTACTCATGTACTTGCTGAGTCTACTAACAACGTAGACAATATCTGGTCTTGTACAACTCATCAAGTACATCAGACTTCCAATTATTCTTTAATATTCAACATGGGATACACCATCCCCTCTATTCTTCAATAAATGTTGACTTGAGTCTATCGGAGTTCTGGCAAAAGCAGAATCATCGTTGTAAAATTTCTCAAGGATTTTGTCAACATAGTGAGATTGACTTAACACAAGTCCTTCAGATGATCTATGGATTTTAACTCTAAGAATCACGTCCGCCAGACCCATATCCTTCATGTCAAACTTTGCATTTAACATATCTTTAGTGGATTTGATCATTTTATCATTGCGCCCGATTATGAGCAACTCTATTGGGAAGAGGAATAGTCACTTTTGCAAGACACCCCCACACTCGCAAGTATTTATAAGAAGGGGTGCTATCATGCCAAAGTTCATATGGACTTTTGTCTAACTCTTTTGGGGGAACCTTATTTAAAAGGTAATTAGTTGGAAGCACAGCTTCCCCCCACATGTTCGGAGGTAAACCCGAACTTAAGAGCATAACATTCATCATTTCTTTTAAAGTGTGATTTTTACATTCTGCAATGACATTTTATTAAGGCGAATAAGGTGTCATTGTTTCATGTCTAATCTCATGCTAAGCACATAGATCAGTGAAAGGTGATTCATATTCACCTCCTCTATCACTTCTTAGCGTCTTAATTTTCCGATTTAATTGATTTTCCACCTCAGTTTTATAGAGAACGAATTTATCTATCGCTTCAGCTTTGCTCTTGAGAAGATAGACTAAACAATATTTGGTGCAATCGTCTATTAACGTGATGAAATATTTATTTCCACCACGAGTTTGCACCATTTTTAAGTCACATTAGGGGTGTACAGAATTCGGTTAAAATTGTTTTAACCGACTGAACAGAACCGATTTAAAATTTTAGTTTGATATTTCGGTTTTCGATTACGGTTTCGGTTATAAATTTTCAGCAATTTGATTTTTGGTTTCAATTTTGGTTTTTAAAATTTTCAATTACAGTTAACTCAATTACCGAATTAACCGAACTTCTAACATATATATATATCAATTCTCCTCATAAATTAATATATATTAATTATATAATATTATATAATAATAAAAATAATAATAATAGAAAATTTGTAAAAGAAAATAATAAACCCATACTTAATAAAACATTAAAACTTCAGAAAATGAAATTAGATACTCTCGTAAGTTACAACTCCTCTAGTCCTTTGTCCTATACTTCTATTCGTAAGTCAGAAACTCTAATCCACCATTCCCAATCCTTTGCCGCCATCGGAAACCGCAGCCCGATCAGTGAGCTCATGTCCGGCATCCCCTCAATCGTCGACCATCTCGCATATCTTCACTACACTCAGTCGTCAACAGTCTCGTGACAAAAAAACATTAAAGCAAGATCTGGTGAGCAAATTTATACGCTTGATGTTTAGTTTAGTTTAGTTTAGTTTCCATGAAAAATATGTTTTGTTAAATTTATATGCTTGATGTTGTATCTATATTATAACTCTTTATTTACAACTCTAAAAATTATACTTTATTAAATTTAGTTTAATTCTCAGGCCATCGTATCCAGATTTTTTTCCCATTTCGATTACCAAAATCCGAACCTAAAATTCATTTTCGGTTTGGTTCGGTCACTGAACCGACCGATGAACACCCCTAAGTCACATACATAAGTGTGAATTAGGCTTAGTGGTTCCCTATTTCTTTCAATAGTTTGGAAAGATGATCTCGTTAGTTTTGCTTCAACACAGGTTTCACATTTATGTTTAGAGTCAATATGAAATGTAGGTATATTTTTTAAGTTCATCAACGTGCTTAGGCTAACAAAATTGACATGTCCTAGTCTACCATGTCAAACAATGGAAGACTCAAACATATAAACAGAAGGGGTAGCAGTTTTATTGATCATTTTTTGTTTAACAATCATTACATTGAACTTAAACAACCCATCAACAACATAACATTTTCCTACAAACATTCTATTTTTAGTTAAAATAACTTTATCAGATCTTAAAATAATGCGAAAATCATGCTTGATCAGCAGCGAACCATATACCAAATTCTTGTGAATCTCTAGCACAAATAGCACGTTGTTAAGAGTCAGTTCCTTCCCAGAAGTCATCTTCTGAACCACCTTTCCTTCATCTTTCACATCAGAAGTGGCAGAATTGCCCATATAGAGCTTCTCCTTAGTCCCAAACTTTTCAAGTACACTAAAAAGCTCATTGCTTAAACACACATGACATGTAGCACCAATATCGATCCACCATTCGAGTGGGTTAGAATTCACCATGTTCATCTTAGAGACCACAGCAGCGAGATGCATGTCATCAACATCTTTAGTGATGTTATCAACCATGTTAGCCTCTTGTTTTTTGTTACGCTTTCTACATTCAGCCGTTTTGTGACCAGGCTTATCACAATTAAAGCAGTTTTCACTAAACTTCCTTTTAAAGCTCTCTTTCTTCGGCCCTAAAGCACCTTTACCAACGGGACCAAATTTCTTGTTGTTGTTCTTCTTCTTTTCAGAGCCACGATTGTCCCCCCTAATCCAAAGACGAACAATAAGTTATTCAACATTGATCTCCTTGCGTTTATGCTTCAAGTAGTTCTTGAAGTCTTTCCATCTCAGTAGTGGCAGTTTCTCAATAATAGCAGCGACTTAAAAGGTTTCGCTTAGTTGCATTCCTTCGGAGTGGAATTCATGTAGAATTAACTGTAGTTCTTGAACTTGACTAATGACAGTCTTAGTGTCAACCATCTTAAAGTCGAGGAATCTGCCAACGATTAACTTCTTGACACGCATCCTCAGACTTATACTTCTTATCCAAGGATTCCTACAGTTTCTTTGCAGTTTTCATGGAACTGTACACATTGTACAGAGAATCGGTGAGGCCGTTCATGACATATTACACACAAAATAAGTCAGAATAATTCCAAGCATCAAGTGCGTTAACAGCCTAAGCATCAGGATTTTCACCCAACTTGGGTACATCTTCAGTGAGGAACCTAGCAAGGTTCAAAGTAGTCAGATAAAAAATCATATTTTGTTGCCAACGTTTAAAGTTCAATCCATTGAGTTTTTTAGGTTTGTCGACATGGTTGATCGGTACACTGACAGGGTTGATTATCTCAGCCATTTTCCAAATTTATTTTAAGATTGTTAGTTATATGGAATTGAGGAAATGGCTAGAAACAAAACAAAAAATAAAAACAAATAGAATGAAAAACCGAGGCCTTTGTTTCACAGTTTCCTTAAAATATATTTATCCCCTTCACACGGTGCTAGAGGAACACAAGAACATTCATTTTCCAAGATACAATGTTGTAAGATAGTGAGTCGAGCATACAACTCCCACCTAGGGTGAATTGGAAGCATGTCCAATCAATATCAACGAAAGGTTAATGAAACGAAGGGAGAACCAACAAAAGAATATACAAAAAAGAGTTGAGTTATGTATATTCGAAGTGGGGGGCTAGCACATTATATAGCCACTCCAGGACTGTTACAAGTAGTTAGAAGGTCGAAATTCTATCGTCACAGAAGAGACAAAAAGTCACTTGGAGCTGAAAAAATCATGTACACGAAAAGTTGTCAAATCATGTACACACAGATGCCACTCGTGTATATAAAGTTCTGTGGCAATCTGTGTACACAAAGAGTGCAACTCATGTACATGTATAACTTGGTAAGTTCATGTTCACGGATTTAAAAGATAAAACATGTATATGAAATTTAAGTGGTATAAGGAACGAGGTTAGGCCCGCCGCCTCCTGATCGACATTCGTATACGCAGGTCGTGCACACACCCGAGTCCAAAGTTTGAAGCTGAAACCACATTGATTTGCACCCCCTCGCGCACGTGAGAGAGAGCCTTCTTGCCAACCATTCTTATCTTGAACAAAGGGGAAAAATAATATAAACCAATGAAATTAGTTTCATTTTCCCGATGTGGGACAAGACACTTCCAAGCTAGAAAGCATTCCAAAAAGGATCCAAAGTCATCCCTTCGACCCATAATTTCTCATTCACCCATTAAATTATTTTGGGCATGTTATATACCATCTCAAACCTCTCTTGGAGGAGAACACATTCCAATGACTTCCTTCTTAATTTGGGTACGGGGCCCATATGCAAAATTGTCCCAAAATGAGCAAAATGGTAGATTTTTCCAACATTTATGTGGTAGGAAAGAGAGCGAAATGGTGACATGTGAAGCCATGGTGGAAAAGTATTGATTTCGTAAGTTTTACTAAAAAATCAAATATTTATTCATGCATCAGTTGCACTTTTATGGTGTCATTTCCATGATGGTTTTAAAGGTTTTTAATTTTCATGCAGTTGATGATGATCATGAACTTGAACGGACACTTGGTCACCTATGAAATTTAATTACGCCACATGCAGATCATTATGTTCGATAGCATGAGATGGACTTAGAACTCGGCAAAGTACGCCCATCGTTGTAGACAAACAACACCCATTCGACGGGTAATACCTACCCTGTTAGAGTATACTGGATACTATGATCGTCTGGCACAGGAGGGAATACATCTCAATCCTTACCATAGTGAACTCGAGATGTGTACTGCAAAAGAGACCAAATGTTACAATCAGAAGGATAACCATACATGCGGTGTATTTATCTTACTTGCAATTAAGAGTAGCTTGAGTGGCGTTTGGCCTAGACCTCAACTATCTTGAGATCTTACTGAAGTTAGGCGTAATATAGCTTTGACGGTTTACAAGTTCTCGAGTGATGTAGACACTATCATGCCTGATGACCTCGTCGACTAGATGTAGGATGATTTGTTTTTTACTTGTACCCGAATATTCATCTTTAACGCTTATATGATTGAATTGGATTATAATTTTATTTGTCAATTTTCATGCATCATGCCTAAAAATTACATCAAGTGTTCGTATCATGTCTCACTAACATTCATTTTTCTAATAATTATCGTACAATATTAAACACAATTATTGAGTAATTACCTAGCAGCTAATCGAATGCACATTATACAACAGTCTGTTCTTTGACACTTATAGTACAATAAGTCTACAACATTTACATGAAGATTTATTTATCAAAATTTTCCTCAATTGGCATACAGAGGGCACATTCTTCTTCCGAACCACAAAAGAAGCATTTTTTCTTTTTCCTAGTCCTAGCTTGAGGCTCAAGCAAGCATGAATCTTTATTTCAAGGTCGTCATCAAATTTTAGTCTCTGAGTCGAGGGTACGTATTTAGTACATGTTGTTCTGTTATGGCCATTGTGACCACAACAACTACATGTTCCGGACACTCGTTGGTTCCCATGACACTCCCCATATTTAGGAATTGATTTTCCTCTTGGTCGTCCTACTTGTTTTGGTTTGTTAGGTGCAAGGCAAATCATATTTCGAGCCTCATCAGATAGGACCCAATCTTGTGGATCGGGTACGGAGATAACCTCACCTGTCTACATCCCCATCAACGACTCCCTAGTATAATAGTGGGCAACGTATGAAGATATTAATTCCTTTGTAAAACTATTGGATGTGGAAAAATAAATATAAGTTTCTGTACAGCTGACACTTTAAAATCGAGATAGAAATCAGGGTAGTGAGAAACAGACCTGATTGCTACACATGCATGCGCGCACGGGATCAACTCACTTTGAAAAATCAAACAAGTGCACACCTGTTGATTGAGATCGACTACAAAGACTTTACTCTCATCTGTAACTTTGTATTTGTCACGTGCAAGCTTATCGACATGCATTTGTCGTCCACGTTTCATGGACTCGAGTAATCTATCATATGCAAATTTTATAAGGGTGTTCTCTCTTTCTTCAGCGCACGTCCTTCTATCATAAAATCATTTTTCTTGAATTCATAGAACACACTCCAAAATCGAACAAACAGGTAGCTTTCTTACCTAAAGAATGTGAGAATTCCATATCTCGACAGCATTGGATGTCGTGAAGTTAAATCTTCTAACGAGACATTTAACGTGAGACCACCTCGAATAATTTGTTTTGCTTAAAGTATCCAATGCACCTTGAATTTCTGTTGTAATAAGCAACGTCATGTACCTAGAAGCCGTAGTTGTTTATGTAGTTAACATTAATATTCTATTTTAGGAATATATATATTAAATTACTTGAATTCAATATTGATTATACAAGTCGAAAACTTCACTCTCATAACAATATAAAACCTTGTGGAAAAGTCCAACGAAATGTGATCCATGCTTCATGAGATTTTTTTTAAGATGGAAATAACATAAACCATGATTTGTATCTGGATACACCTCAATGATGGCATTATTGATGCTTTTGTGTTGATCAGATACGATAAGAACTTGATTTAGGCATCCAAATGCATTTTGAACATGTTTCAAAAATCACGTCCAAATTCATCGTTCTCTACATTTCCTATCACAATTGTCATTAGAAAATTTTGAACTTTTCCATCTTTTGTCACAGCGATAAATCCAATACCTTTATACTGACCTTTCAAGTGACAAGTATTAATCACTATAATCCGCCGTGAATATCTTTGAAATCCATTAATGGATGCGGCCACTACAAAAAACACATATTTGAATTTACCACTGTTATGTGTTTCCAAAGCAGTATAGATTCCAGAATTTGTTTCTTTCAAGACTTTTAAGTAAGATGGAAGTATAGAAAATGAATTTTTAGGATCTCCGTACGCAAGCTGCATTGTACGACGTTTTGTATTTAATGCAAACTTATAAGTAAGATGCAAACCATATCGGTTGTTTATTTCCTTAATCATGCCCCTAGGATTGAGATTTGAATTCTCTTTTCATAGTCAATTGGCATAGTACTCACCGATCAAAGTAAATGGAAGTCGACGAGGACCACTAGTATTCAAATCATATGAACAACTATACGGGAAAATAATTTTCGAGATTTTCCAAATTCCATATTTCTCTTGAGCATGGAGTGTGAATGGACAGTCTTTTTGCTTGCATTTCACAAACCATCTGTGTTTGTCTAAATGGTTAACTTTGTATTCAACTTGATTCTCCAGATGGTGAAACCCAACTGCATTCTTCAGTTCAACTTTACTAGCCAAAGTGAAACTTTTATGCAAACCGCGTTGCACTGTAGGGTTATGATCCAACTCTGACGAACACGACTATTCGAATGATGGAATCTCAGGGATATTCCATTCAAATCTCAATATGTATGTCAAAAATTATTGATAGGCATCTCGTTGCTCCTTATCCAAGACAGTCTCGACTTTCTTCGTCTAACTCAAAGTCATTGTCTATCTCAGTAAGTTGTGTCATTTCATGTTCTTCATTGTCATTCGAATCTAAAATAAGGTAGACTTCATTAATTATACCAGACCATCGAAATAAAATATTCTAATTTGTTAGAAAATATTTATATTTAAAATTACCACTTTTGTCATTATATTGTGGGTATTCTTGTCCTCCTTCATGTTCTGTCGGTTCTGCAACTTCTTCATGAACATCTTGCTCATTTTCTCCATATACTGTCAGAGGTATATTTAAGTCAAGAAAGTTGAATTCACCATAGTTTACACAACCACTTCCTGATGCCCAAGGTGCCCAGGCCTCATCTGAAGTTGTACTTTTTGATAACCAAGGTGTCCACTACTCATCTGAAGTTGATTCAACATAGGTCTTCATTTTGATTCGATATATCCCATTTTTGCATAAAATGTCTCGTCATTTTGAAGTCCAAATGGAACATTTGAATTTTCTAAATTGACTTTGGTATTAACATCTGATTTCACCACATTTGCATCATATGTAGGCCAACATAAACTTTGACGACCCGAATCATATTCTTCATCTGTCGTATTATTTTGATCCAAATAAGAGGATCCAACATTAATGCGTTCAGACAAAAACATCCAAGGCTGCTATTATCAGTTCTAGTTGAGACAATATGATCGGATACTCCAACATCCATCCTTTTAAGGGAGATGAAAACTACATGAATCTCAGTAGACATAGATAATATTCGTTCCAAATCGTAATCATTCTTTATTTTGATCATTTTCACTCTTTTCTTCGTCTCAACTAATGAGTGGATTACATATCCCCACGAATTTATGTCTGTACGTACAATTCCATGAATTGAGTCAAGTAAATCACAATATGTAATTTTTTGAAAATAAATCATCTTTCGATAACCGTTTATGTACTCTAAACCTTGTTAATAACGTCCAAACCAAACATTAACAAGTATCAAACACATCTTTTTCTTTACTGTCAAGTCGAGAAAAATAAAATTGTTAGTACACTTGACAAAAATAATTTTAAACAATGAAATGAAATACGAGACAGAAATTGCTTTATTATATATCTTCAACTATAAAATAAATATCATTTTCAACTGTTAAAATAATAAATCCAATTTCAATAAATATCATCGTACAATTATTAAAAAATTACATATTGTAACAGCTACAAGGTATAATTTTGAATTATTGAAACTAAAGATTTATTCACCTATTATTAAAATAAATGATTTTGGCCCTATTTATTTACGAAGTTTATCAAAAAAATTCGTCAATGTAGTTGATTCAAGTAATCAAACAATTCTTTCCAATTTTAACCCTAATTTGACACATAATGATTGTTTAATCCTAGTTTTGAATTTTAAACCTATTTTTTTTGACTAATTAGGGCTAAACGGTAATTTTACCAAAAAATTTAGGGCTAAACAGCAATTTCACCAAAATTATCGTTTAACCCGAATGTGAATTGAAATTACCATTTAACCTGATTTTGAATTTTAAACACCTATTTTTCGACTAATTAGTGTTAAACGGAAATTTTACCAAAATTTTAGGGCTAAGCGGCAGTTTCACCAAAATTGTCATTTAACCCTAATTTGAATTGAAATTGCCGTTTAACCCTGATTTGAATTTTAAACCTATTTTTCGACTAATTAGGAGTAAACGACAATTTTACCAAATAATTTCGGGCTAAACGAAAATTTCACCAAAATTGTCATTTAACCCTAATTTGAATTGAAAGTTTAACCATGATTTTGAATTTTAAACCTATTTTTCGACTAATTAGGACTAAACGGCAATTTGATCAAAAAAATTATTTTCTAGACGGCAATTTCACAAAAATATCGTTTAACCCTAATTTGACACATAATATCGTTTAACCCTAATTTTGAATTTTAAACCTATTTTTCGACTAATTAGGGCTAAACGGTAATTTTACCAAAAGTTTTAGGGTTATACGTCAATTTCACCAAAATTATCGTTTAACCCTAATTTGACACATAATGATCGTTTATAATATATTAGTATATTTGACACATTTATAATATATTGGTGTATTAGTATACTTAATAATATTATTATGTAAACTAAATACTACATATAGCTTGAACATTTATGTAAACGAGCATTATAATATAAACCAACATTTATGTTATATGTAATATTATATACTAAATATGTAAACGAGCATTATAATATAAACCAACATTTATGTTATATGTAATATTATATACTAAATATGTAAACGAGCATTTATAATATACAGTCTTGCTCATTTATTCACCGTGGGCACATTAATATGTGTCTACGATTAATGTGTTAAAAATTCAGAGTATTTATTAATTTTACTTTCCATATAACGAGGGGAGGTATTTGAGCAAAATCATTATAATATATTAGTATATGAGTATACAATATAGTATATGTAGAATTATTATTAAGCCATGTGTAAACGAGCATATTATTTGTTCGTTTAGCCCATTTATGTGTGCAAGCCATGTGTAAACGAGCATTTTATTAGTATACTTAATAATCTAGTATTAAGTCATGTGTAAACGAGCATATTTAATGGTCGTTTAGCACTTTCATTTCTAATATTCGTTTAGCACTTTAATTAGATTGTTTTAATTAGCACTTTTATTAGATTGTTTTAATGTTTGTTTAGCACTTTAAACGGTAATTTTACCAAAAAAAATTTAAGCCTAAACGATAATTTTGGAATTTCACCAAAATTATCGTTTAACTCTAATTTGACACATAGTAATTCTTTAATCCTAATTTTGAATTTTAAACTTATTTTTTGATTAATTATGGATAAACGGCAATTTTACCAAAAAAATTAGGGTTAAACGGCAATTTCATCAAAAGTATCGCCCTAAATTTAAATTTTAAACCAATTTATCAACTAAATAGAGCTAAACGATCATTTACCAAAAAAATTAGTTCTAGACGATCATTTTATTAAAATGTCGTTTAGTCTTGTTTTGAAGCATAATTGTCGTTTACCCTTAATTTACAATTATACATTTTTTTTATTTTTTTAGCCCATAACAATGATTTTCATAAAAGTTATTAAATAATCACTGATAAAAAAAATACTACCCGAATATTCTTCAAGGCAATGGCGTATAATATTTCTGTGGAGATGAATAATTAAAACGTTTCAGCCGTATAAGTTATTGGGGTATAATTCTTTTGGATTTTTTTATGTGATTTCACCCGAAGAAGATGACACTAATGTGAGGAAATGAAAAATAAATTTGAGAAAAAGTCATTACCCCAATAAATAAACAAAAAAACATAGACTATTCTCTCATCATGTCAATCGGACAAATCATCAATCAAATATAGTCACATCTACTATTCAAATTAAGACTAATCCAAAAAATGATAAAAAAAAAGTATTTATATTTAAATTTTATGGTAAAAAAGGATTTTCTTTATATAAATATGATAGAAAAGAATATCTCTTATATGTTATGTTTTGTGATATTTTGAGTTGCTACCCTAATATTACCTGTGTTATTTCATTTTTTAACACGAGATAAATTTTTATGCTTATAACATGAATTTGTTGTGTTTTTACCTTTATTTTTTCAAGAATGAACTTTTTTTTTTGAAGCAAGAAATGCTTTTGTAAAGAAGAAGATAAAGTGAATGATCAAGCAATGATTGATAAGTTTCATCTTTCTTTTAGACTTAGCATTGATAGTACACATATTTTTTAAGGTTTGAACTAATAAAATTCTTGAATTTGGATAGAGTGATATAAACACAGATTTGAAATGCATATTAACAAATTTCATTGATATTATTTATTAATTATTAATTAATACTTAAAATCCCTTATTATTGTTGTTGTGGTTAGCTAACTTTTATCATTTTATTTTCTAGGTATTTTGTTTAAGTAGTTAAATATTAATTTCATTCTTTCTCATTCCTTTGAACATACGTACCAAGCATGGAGATGCGAATTTAAAAAATAAAATAAAATTGACAACTAACTCCATTATGTTATTATTTTATGATTGAGGTGTTGGAGATAAAGACACTGAAATCAAATCTCTTTATATGCACCCATTCTGCCTATAAACTCTGTTATTTTGGTCAAATAAAAATAACTCAGTTTATTTCAATATCAATTCAAGTACAACCTCAAAATCTTACGTCATTTTATTTAGATAATTGATATCAATCATTTATCAATCTTCACCCATCATAGAAATTAAACATGTGAATCTAAGTTACTAAAATTTCAATTAACCAAATCTATTTTAACAAAATTAAATATAAATTATAAATTACATGAAATTAAATTGGACAAAGATAGTTAGATCCCAAGAAGGTTTTGTAAGTGATGACATTTTATTTCATCAATTAATATTTTTCATTAAAGATTAAAATACAAATATATTATATCGTGTTTGATTTGTTCACTCAAGCGTTTGTCTGTATCCAGATAAATTCTATTTGCAAATGCATGAATCCTATTCATTATTTCAAATCTATATCTACCTACAAAGTATATATATTTTTTTTTTCAGAATATATATAATATGGATGGTACACGTGGCAACTATGAGAACCAGACCTTTTTCCCAGCTGAATTAATGATTGCTGTCACAATAAATACTTTTATAATTAAATAATTTATTATTTTTGGGCATGTGGCGTTTAATCAGATGGTGTCAGTTTAATGTCACAAAATTGGTCATTTCCAAAACTTAGGCAAGACAAATATTAATATACTATATATGCACTATATCTGTATATTTTTCCATTTTAGTAAATTTTGAATTTGAACTTCTATATAAAGAAAATTGTAATAATGAGGAAATGGTCCCAACTATCCAAAAACATTTAAGGGTATATTTAAATATCTAAATATTTAAAAGTGTATCAAATCTACCTAAATTATTATACTTTTACCTTAAATTATCCAAAAATGGGGATGGTTTTCCGAAAAAATGAGTAATTTGAGATATTTTTTTATTTAGTATTAGATAGAATAAACACTATTAAAATAGTGTTGGGTATTAATAATATACACTATTTTAAATTAGATAGTTTGGGTTATTGTGGCTTGTAATAATAGTCTCATAATTATTGAATCTTGGACAATTTCAATATTTCAGGATGAAGCATATCATCTGAATTTTTATGTTTTTTTTTTCTTTAAAGGAGTGTTTGAGGTCTTAATAGTTAATACCACAAATAGGTTCCCTATTTGGCTACTTTATAAGAATACTATTTGCCGGTTCTGCATTTATATTTTCTGGTATTATTTTATTAAATGGTGTAATAAAAGAGTGCGACTTTGTATATTTTAGGTATTCATTCATATCCTCAACGAACCACTGTATATTTATTCCACCTATCCAATATTAAATTTTTGATTTTTTTTTTTTAATGAAGGTCAAATGTAAATACAAAAATTTACCATTTCGGTAGAAGGACCCAAAACATTTAATTTTAACAAGAAATTCCCTTCTAATTGAACTATAATCTTAACCATGTATTGCAAACATTTCATTCATTATGTTTGTTTTGTTTTGATGTTTGAGAGTTTAGGATTGGGAAGATTTGCTTCATTTTCAGAAATGTGATTGCTTATTCCATTATTCTGTATTTAATTAATTTTCGTATTATTATTAAAGCGATATAATTTTAACAATTTAAATAACATATTGAAATTATATTGTTTTGACAATAAGATATAGATGAATTGGATTGAAGAACGGGATTTATATTGGGGTAAGCTTTATTTTTTTATTCCTTTCCTAGTTATTTTAAGTCAACTTGTCGTGGGAGTAATTCTCAATTCCATAATTAAGGTCAATAAAAAAATAAGTCATGAAAATGTCAGCTCTGAAATTATTATTATTATTATTTACTAATGTGTCCATATGTTTAGTGTTGATCAAGATTAAAAAAACATACAATAAGGTTATGTTAGTGTGATAAATTCACGGTTTGCTATATACTCCCTCCGTCCCGACTCAACTTGTCTACATTGACCGGGCATGGGGTTAAAAAAACATAGTTGACTCAATTAAATATGCTTATTTTTTGTTTTTTTTCACTTTATTTAAAAATTGGATTAACTTTTGATTAATGCAAAATGAATTAAATTTAAAAAAAAAAATAGAAATCATAGCTACTGCCATTTATTTTCAACACAATTTTTGGTGGGAAAATTTCCCACCAAATCACCTCAAACATATTTGTAATAGAGTGGATGAACTTCCACCTAAAATATTCAAATTATTACAAGCAAATCAAATCATCTCCACTTTTTATAAATACAAATACAAATGCATTGAATGCATTTTCAACAACCTGCTCTAAAATTGGAGAATTACAGTTCAAATATGACTTGCAACAAAAAAGGAAAAAACCTTTCTCCATCAGAACCACTTGTTATAGCTCAGCATCTTCTCGTAAACAACAATAACGGCAAATTGAAGAACGGCATCACTGCAGAAGTCGCAACATCATTTGAAGTTTCTATTCGTACTGTCCGACTCATATGGCAAGCTGCAAAAAAACAAATTAATGAAGGGCTGCCTATTTCTTTTCCGGAGGTAAGGCCATGCCCACCTTCATCTCAACTTTTAAGGTTGGATGAAGAAGCCATTAAACAGATTCCCTTCTCCAAGAGAGACACAATCAGGAGGTTAGCAAAAGAGCTTGAGGTCAGCAAATCATGCGTGGGTAGGTGGGTAAAATCGGGCAAGCTTAAAGCACACACTAATGCAATCAAACCAGCTTTGACAGATTCAAATAAGCTCAATAAAATCAAATACAGCCTAAGTTTCTTACACAAACATTTCAGCAACAACATCAGTTTTGAAAGCATGCATAACGTAGTCCACATTGATGAGAAGTGGTTCTATATGCAACGGGCAAGTGAAAGGGCTTATAAACTGCCCTTTGAGGATGATCCTTACAGGGCATGTAAAAGTAAGCGATTCATCCCAAAAGTCATGTTTATAGCTGCTGTGGCAAGGCCACAATACACAGACCAAGGGGAGTTGTTGTTTGATGGGAAGATTGGAATTTTCCCATTCACTAAACAAGTCCCCGTCATCAGAAATAGCGCAAACAGACCAAGAGGTGCAATGGTTACAAAATCAATTGAATCCATAAACAAAGAAGTCATTAAGAGCTGTCTTTTGGAAAAGGTAACTCACTAACAACAACATTTTTTTCATCACATAGTGTGTTTAGTAAGTCTCTTGAAATTGCCTCAATGTTTTGATTAACTATTGGGTAGATTCAGTGACATTACTAACACATTTTATGGTGTTCTGTTTGCTGTTTTTTCATCACAAGGCACAACAAGTAGATAATCTCAGCAATAAAGGCAAAGTGGCCAGTAAATGCAAGTAAAAGAATCATCATTCAACAAGACAATGCTAGACCTCATTTAAGCAACATGGATGCAGATTTTAGGAGGGCTGCAACAGAAGATGACTTTGATATTAGCTTGATGTGTCAACCACCAAATTCACCAGACACTAATGTGCTAGATTTAGGGTACTTTAGGGCAATGCAATCCTTGCAGATTGAAACCCGAAGCTACAATGTTGATGACTTGGTTGCTCATATTCTTAAATCATTTGAAGATCTTGAACATCATAAGTTGAACAATATTTTTCTTTCACTACAAGCATGCATGGTTGAGATATTGAAGGCAAAGGGAGGAAACAATTACAAGCTTCCTCACATTGGAAAGGAAGCACAAGCAAGAACAGATTCATTGCTAGCAACAATTGATGTAGATGAGCAACTAGTAAGGGATACAATTAACTACCTCATTGTAAATGAAGAAGTCACGACCTCTTATAACATTGAGGGCATTCTAACAGATTTAGGGTATATATAAGTAGGCTTAGAATGCTTTTGTCATTTTGCTTTATTGTTTACAGTGTAAACACATATGCAGTGTTCATTTTGATTTCAGTGTAAACAATATCCAGTAAATGTTAATGATATCTTCATTTGCATGCTTTTTTTTTTCCCTCAGAAAAATTTCAACATCCAACACCCCAAATCATGCAGATTATCCAGTGGCCACAAAAAGTGAGATGGCAGCATTAAAAAGGTCTTACAACAGACCAATTCAAGCTACTACAACCAACACCCAATCAAGTTTGAAAAACAATCAGCATAATCATCACTTTGTTAACAAACCAAGCAAGCAATCTCCACCTCAAAGTTCAATTTACCAGCACAATCATGCATAAATTGCAGAAATTAGTTGAAATCGGCATCATCATAAAATTAGGACTTTCCAGAAATCGGCATAAATCACCCCAAATCGTGCATAAATTCGCGTCATCATAACACAGAAATTTTCACCAAATAAATCAGACAAATAATTCCAACAAATGGGTCAAATAGTTTAACCTGGTCAAATAGGCAAATAAGCAGGAATATGCTGTCTTTTTTAAAATGGAGTTTCTTTTCTCAGTCAAACTGCTCCTAGACATGCAGTAAGCAAATCCATGTATAGTTCTGATATTGGTTCTAAGCTTTCTACAACCACTTATTGTATCAACAATCTGACAAGCCTAACCAGGATGACCTGTGACCTGTCCACCCAGAAGAAGAGGCTTCATACATTTCCTTTTTTTTTAGTCTGTTGCCATCAGTTGCACTTCTAAGAGACCACGATATCCTCCTATGCAATTGCAGCATATAAGTCTCAGCTCACATTCATACACACATAAAAGAAGATATATGTATTTATGTATAAGAGATTTACGATGCTTACTTGAATTTTCTGACAGTAAAAGGTGGATTCACATGAGAAAATGTCAACTGAATGGGTATCAACTTGGCACACGAAAGAGCAGAAAGTAGCCTTGATTTAGAAGCTTTTGGTATGAGGAGGAGGTTGAGAGTTGTTAAGTCAACGAGAGAGTTGTTAAGCCGTCTTCTACCGTATGGACGCCGCCGACAGGTCCTTCAGCCCCACGGTGAAGATTTCGTCGGGGAAGTTCAGCTTCGCCGTCGGGCCGCGGAGGTAGTACACGATGATGTCGTATGCTCGTGCCATCGCCATAGGGGTGTTGTACGAGCCGAGCCAGATCCTGGACCACTTATTCGACTCCCTGATCTCAGCCATCCACTTCTCCCACTTGCGCATCCTTATGCCTTTGTACGGCTTGTCGCTGCGCCGCCGCTGCACTGCATCGCCACCTCCAGATCTAGGGTTTGACAGCCACCCACTTCCCCCACTTGCGCATCATTATGTCTTTGTACAGCTTGTCGCTGCGCCGCCGCTGCGCTGCATCACCACCTCCAGATCTAGGGTTTGTTTGACAGAGAAAGGGAGAGGGTTTGAGAGAGAAAGAGGGCAATCTTCAAAATGGCGCAGGGGTGGGAGTGGGAGGGATCGATTTCTTGTGTGTAGGGTATTGGGTGGGTTAGGGTTTTAGTTTAGTTCAATTAGGTTTAGGGATTAATTAATCAAATTAGTTTAAAGAAATCATATTTCATGCAACAAATTTGGATGGCATTTGTGTAATAAATTTGAAAAATAACAATATTTTAGTAAAAAAAAATTATCATTTTTTGTCTGGCAAGTTCGGCTGGGACAACATCACTAAAAAAAAATTGCCCAATAGTGACGGAAAAATCCGTCACTAAAACCAAATCAACCACGTCAACATGACACGTCATCATACTCGCCAAGTGTTGCCATGTTAGCATGACACATGTCAACGCCCAATATTGTGGTACTTTAACCACTAGACCATTGTGTTTTATGTAATAATATTCTACATGTATTTTTTTGTAAGTATTTTTAATATTTCTTTTATAGTGACGGAATAATCCGTCACTACATAATTGTGACAGAAAATTCCGTCACAAAGACAAATATCCAAATTTATAATTTTTTTTAAATAGGAATTTATGTAGTGACGGATTATTCCATCACAAAATACTGATGGATATAAATCTGTCACTACATAATTGTGATGGAAAATTCCGTCACAAAGATAAATATCTGAATTTATAATTTTTTTTAAATAGAAATTCATGTAGTGATGGATTATTCCGTCACAAAATAATAACGGATTATAGTGACGGATTAAATCCGTCACTATTTTGTGACGGAATAATCCGTCACTACATAATTGTGACGGAATTTACAAATATCTGAATTTATAATTTTTTTTAAATAGGAATTCATGTAGTGACGGATTATAGTGACGGATTTAATCCGTTACTATTTTGTGACGGAATAATCCGTCACTACATAATTGTGACGGAAAATTCCGTCACAAAGACAAATATCCGAATTTATAATTTTTTTAAATAGGAATTTATGTAATGACGGATTATTCCGTCACAAAATAGTGACGGATTATATCCGATTGTGACGGAAAATTCCGTCACAAAGATAAATATCCGAATTTATAATTTTTTTTAAATAGAAATTCATGTAGTGACGGATTATTCCGTCACAAGTCCGTTATAAAATCTTTTCTGTCACTATTCCGTAACAAATTTGTGACGGAATATTTTTATCACTAAAATCCGTCACTATCGGGCAGTTTTCTTATAGTGCATAAATGGCAAGTAGGCAAGTTGAGTTGGGATGGAGGGAGTATTATTTAGTATTTTAAATTTTTTAATAACATAATGTAATGACATGAATTTGTAATTTAAATATTTACACTATTAAGATAGTTTAATTTTATATCTATATTATTCTAAATAATTGAATTTGATAATATTATAATTTTCAAATTCGAAAGAATATATCCAAATGCATGAATAAGTTAAACAACTAATTGAAAAAGTCTATAATCAAAATATGAGGTAAATAGAAGTGACCAATTTATCAATTCTATAGGCCGATTAATTATATATAAAAGCATCATAAATTAAATTTAGTACCACAAAAACATTATTGTATCATAATATTAAATAGTAGCTGTTTTTTTAAATATTTTAAGTCCTAGAAATATGTTTATGTGTATTGAAATCAATATAGATTTAAGTACTAAGATTAATAAATATAATATTTTTTGTAAAGTTATTATCATTATATATAATATGTGATTTATTAAAAAATAATTAATGAGTACATATTTTATTAGTAAAAAGAAAAAACTTTTTGCTTTGAAAAGATAAAAGGTTAAATTTTTTATTTTCTTTATTTTCTAATTAATTTCTTTTCATTTAAATTCTTCAGAAAAAAGCACAACCTTGAAACTTCAAAGGAAGATAATTCCAAGTTTTCAAATGTAGTAGCAACATATATAAATAGATGGTTCTATTATTATATATAGATAGATAATAAAAAGTTTGATTAAGATGATTCAGTAAGGATCGTGATTTTTCCGATATTTAGCACTTATTTTTTTAATGCAAGAAATAATAGCAAAAATTTTGAAATTACAGAGAGATTTTGATATAAGTTACCCAAGATTTTAAAAGTGGTCCTAATTAGACCCAATCCAGCAGGGTAACAGAAGCGTGCATGAAAACTAATGAGCTATGGCCCATTTGATTGAAGGCCCACTAGCCCAAAATTACTATCCCACACTGCAGTTGCAATCATAAATGAGATATGTCAAATCCTGATAAATTGATCACTGTTGAAGCATACCAGCATTAAATTATAATTACATCAAATAACAATTTTATAATTTATAATCTTTCTTGAAAAAATAAAAGGAAATCCAAAATAGTGATCAAGAGAAGTACAATCGGTTCAAAATATGAAGCTTTCGGATCACAAAAGCACCATGCTTGGTGCTTGGGACTACCTAGATGTGCCCAAACGGTTCGAAAAATCAGAATCGGGTCGGTTTGAATTGGCGGTCAACGATTCTAGGAATCGTTGATCCGGTTTCGGTTCCAAACCGAAATCGTAACCGTGTATAATACGATTCGGCTGCTGAAAAAATCGACAACCGGCGGTTCGAACCGTCGGTTTGTACAATTTTTTTTATTTTATTTTTTTTTGTATTTTCGAACGTGACACGTGCAGGATTGAGATCATTTGTCCGTTGATGATCAGAAGAGCACGACCGTGCTGCATAGCACGACCAAACCGTGCAATATGAAAAATCAAGGCTGGTCAATGGGGCACGACCGTGCCGTGTAGCATGATCGTGCCCGAGTGATCAAAAAAATAAAAAAATATAAAAAATAAAAAACGGGAAAACCGACGGTTTGAACTGCGGTTCCAGTTAACCGCCGATTTCCAAACCGGAATCAGACCCCTCACGGTTCGATTCCGATTTCATGCCTTCGGTTTCAAAAACCACCGATTCTGAACCGACAAACCGGAACCGGAACCGGTTGAACATGTCTAGACTACCCCTTTATATGCTTTTCCAAAATGCAATTATTTTTTAGTCAGATTACTATAAAATCAGTATTTTAAACACTAAAAATAAAAATTCCAACCCAATATATAAAGGTCAGTTTGATAGAACTGTGTATAAATATTAGATCTTTGCTACAAAGAACTGATTGATGTTAATGTCTCTTTTGTTTATAGACAAATTAACGAAATCGCTCATATGCTAGTTATGTGTTCTCGTATCTAGGCTTGTCATTTAGATTAAAAATTCTCACTTATTTATATGTCTGTTTTTTTTTTTTTTTTTAATAAATGAAATCACGTTAAAAGGCAAAGAAAAATAGAAGTAGCATCAAGACCAATAAAATTATATTGTTTAGTAGAAACATGATCAAGAATGGAGGAAAGTGGCAGTAACAGTTAAGATTCATAAAAATTTAGAGCAATCCTTTTGTGAGATGGTTTAAAATAATTGAAAATTAAATTATGAAAGATGTAAAAAAATATATTTTTAAAAGATACCCCAAAAATGTTAAAAAGCTCGTAAATTTTTAAAAGTTAAATAAAATGAGAGCGCCAAAATAAAATTTAGGAAACTGATCTCTTTCTCAAAAAATTACATTCATCTTTGTGTAAAAATCATTAGAAATTTGTATATTTGAGTGTACTTTACCTTTTCTTAAATTAGTTGTTTATAATTTTACTCAAATCCAAATTTGTCAATTAAAAATGTCATATTTAAGAATTGAAGAGGATTTCGTGCCTAAGAAAATATGAAGCTTTTTTTAATTTGAACTCTTAAATATGAGGCTTTAATTATCCTGCCAAGAGGCATTAAAATTTACAGTTACACAAAATGTTCATATTGCTATTGTATGCACGTCTTAATGTGTCAACTGCTACCATATAAAATTACATATCTATAATTTCATAATGTTAAATTACTAACTAAATTAAATCTACCACACATGAATAGTGTACGGATTAAGAACTGTATCCACATTTGTAGGTGAACAGGTTTGTACAGTACAATTCAAAGCACAAAAATTGATTACTTTCCAATATCAATGAAGTGAAGTTTTATGGGCCTTAAAGCCCAAACATGGAGATTTTCAAGAAGAACAAACAATTTTATTTATGGCTTAGTTAATTTTTCATTGGATGGAGCAATTTGCATTCAAAGAAAATTAAATATGCTTCATTTTCCAAGCAAATAACCCCATCTAATCTAAACCGTTACATGTTTGAAGCAAAAATATGAATTTTCTTTTACACACAGTATCTTTTGTTCTTGACAAATTTGAGCATCAAAATTATAGGCCTAATTCCAAAAAAAAAAGTCATTACCTTTATTAATTGTTGCAATTTAAACTAGATTCATATTTTTTGGGAATCGAAGTCCACAAATCCGGTAGATATACCACTTCATGTTAGGTAATTCCCAATTGAAGTGGTAATTCCCAAAAAAAAAAAAAAAAATTGAAGATCAAATTAAAAAATAAATCACCGTCATTTTAAAAGTTGCAATTTAATCTTAATTGTTTTTATATAATTGGTAAAAATAGCCACAATTTGCACTCATTGTTGTAATTTAAATTACGAGTTTATTTTTTGGTAATCTAAGTTCATGTGTTCAAATAAATTTACATTTGAAACTCGCGCTAACCACACAAGCTTAAAAATAATTTATTTAAATCAAAATGATGTCATTTTAAATTAGGGCTAAATTATATTTATTGGAAGATTTCTTATTAAATGCATTTGATTTTGATAAATTATTATTTAAATATGTGACATCTTGTGTGCAAATTTATTTGGACACATAAACTTAGATCACCAAATAATAGACTCGTTATTCAAGTTACAACAATGAAGGTTGTGGCTTCTTCTTGCTGATTATATAAAAAGTTAGGAATAAATTGCATGTTTATCGGCACGTGAACTCCAACTGTTATTAAATATAAATGTGGTCTAAATTGCAACAGTTAATAAAAGTCGCAATTTTTTTATCCAAATACGAAAAGTTATATCACTTGAAAAGCAAACTGGATACTCTGTATCAAGCAGACTGAATCCTCTGTACTAAAATTTGTGTCTCACTTTGTGTACCAAATCAAAACTACATAGTTTTGATATTGATTTTTTTCTTTTATATTACAACCGCTTTATTTTGAAAATAAATATAACTAGTTTTGAAATGTGGTACAGGAATATTTGATACAGAGGATCTCATTTGCTTGAAAAGTTGAATCAAAAAGCTACAAGTTTTGTGAATTTAAAAAAATACATAAATAAATAAAAAGCACATTTCAAGAAACTTTCTTATGATTTTTGTACAAGAATTCAAAATAGAGGAGTAATTTGCAATTTTTAGAGAATAAATATGACCATCAGCCAATTAGAAACAATTTCAGTAGATTTCACAACTGGTCCCCAAATTAAGATCATAATCAACAAGATGTTAACTTCTTGATAATTTCATACTGATATTTAATCACAATACTCACCATTTAGATCTCCTCCCATTTTGCCCTTCACCTCTTACATCTCCCATTCTTGATTTCAAACTGCTACCTTGAATTCCACTGCGCCTTTCCTGCATTGTACCCAAAGGGTCTCTGGCCAACGATAATCGAGGGCTCGATAACACGCTAACATGTTTGTACCTCAGCGCCTCGTCATGATAGCTTCTTCTATGAGCTTCCTTCTCCAAACCATCACCTGAGCTATGATGACTTGTACCTTGAACACCCCATTCGACTCCATCCGATACCGCCCTTTGAAGAGACGTTATTCTCCTAGAAAATGGGTCCGAGATGGAGTTCCTAGCTTTGGAATCATGGGCCCACTTGTAACTTTTGCTAGGGTGGCTCAAATTCAATTGAATCTGACGATGATCACTCTCTAACGAGCCATCTTTACTATATGTATCATCGTCATTGACTTCTTTGTCATCTCTGCTCAAACACGTTGCTCTATCTTCGTCTCTGTCTTTCTTGGTTCCAAGAAAAACTTCCAACTGTTTTCTCAGCTTACCAATGGCAGAGCTTTTCTCCTCGAAATGATGTTTAGCCTCGGATAGCTTCATCTGGGCTCGACCCTCGTGCAACTTGTCGACTAAATCGAGCATCTCCCTTTCCTTTTCTGCCCCTTCATGAATCTTAATAGACTCACTCTTTAGCTTCTCCACCTCAGCCCTATCTTCATCCATATTCCTTGATAATTCTTCACATACTTGTTCGGTTATCTCTCTTGCTCTCTTCTCACTATCCAGTTCTTTCACTGCCTTCACAAACGACGATTTCATCTCCGCCAGTTCTTTCCCGAGTTTCTTGTTCAAGCTCTCTACTCTGCGTCTCAACTTCCGCTCAACCTCTAGCTCACTCACAATGGAGGCGATCGCGGCTTCAATGGCTAGGTCTTCTTTATGTTTCCATGATATCTTTTCCTCGGCAAAGCACTTCATGAGATGTTCGACTTCGTTTTTATCCGTACGTCGTTCTTGGATAAGCTTGTTAACCTGCAGGCGGGCTCTCTCAAGCTCAGTGTGAAGGGCCGAGATCATAGACATGCTCGATGAAGGTTGATCGGCTTTAGCCCAAATGCGGTTGATGATTTTGAGCAACTCTTTGGAAGTAGTCAAAGCATTACTCACATCGTTTAGACGGTTCCTACTACCACTAACCGATCCACTTGAAGTTGGGGGCCTCAATCGAGTCTCAATCTGTGAATCATGTTGAAATAAACCTATGTAATATCTTTACTAAAAGAACAAGGAAAAACATGATCTGAGAGTAATGAATGTTACCTCCATAAAGCTAGCATTGCTAATAGCATCAAAAACTGCAGCATTTTGTTCAGCAGCTTTAAGCTTCTGAGAGATCGAAGGTGTCCTCAGACGACCCCCTATTCCACTTCGATCCATTTTCTATGAAATAAAGAGAGAAGATTCAGTTCATCATAATATTGACTTTATAGAACAAGCCATAGAAATAAGTAGACAGCTGAGAGTGTACAATGAGAGTTCTAGCTATTAGTTATGCACCGATTCAAGTTATTTGAGTGCATTGGAGAAAGAAGAACAATTTTATGCCATAGCAATCTCAAATGCATCAACATCTACGTATCAATGTGACAATCTACCAATACTACATGCTGGTTTTTCTTCGATAGGTAAACGGGAACTTCATACAAGAATGCAATACAGTCTTTAATTTGATATATATAACCAACCACAACATTGTCAAAGAAGACTTGAGAGTATAAACAAAATGAAAAGGCACTTAAAAACAGCTTACACCCAATCCAAATTCAATGAAAAACCAGCCTAGATCATTGGATGCAGTATGATAAAAAAGATAGCGCGATTATGCAACACCGCAACTTAAGAATACGAACAACTAAACAAAACACAACAATGAAAACATTGATTTTCCATTACATGTATAATGAATATATGTCATCACAATTCAAGATCATAAACTAAAAAACCAAAGAAAGTATTAATCCACCTCTGAAATGGAAGGACTATGTGACGGATCAGACAAATGTGGTGGCAAAGAACCAGAGCTCGAGTGCACCCCCCACCCCTGCTGCGATTTCTCCCTCTTAAAAACCATCTTACTTCCACTCTTCTTCTGCTTCATCACTTCCAGATTCCTGTCACTCATACTGGGTGAAGGAATCTCATTAATCTCCCAAAGGGTGGCAGCCAATCTCCGGGCCGAAACGGGCTGAGTGGACTTCCCACTTTGAGAGTGCTTGGGAGAGTCGACGGGGCACCTCAAAGGGGTGGTTCTCCACGTTGGGACCGGGGTGCTGGATCTGGACCCGATCCCCAGCCCGGCTCGACTCTTGCCCACTAAAATCGCCCGTTTATTCAGCCTGTAGTGGTGAATTCTTGATGATGAGGAGGAGGAGGATGAGCATCCCCTCTTTCGGATCTTTGTGGGCATTATCATACCCTCCAACATCATCCCTCTATGCCTATGCTTTGGCATTGCAACAATTTAACTCACTTTTCTTCTTCTCTACCAATTATTTGCTCAATTTCACTGATCTATATCTATATGCAAGTGAAAATGAAAAGATTCTGAGAAAACGTATTCAAAAACACTAGAATACAAGGAAAAGAAAAGGCATTGCCTTTACAAAGCAAAACAAGAAAATGTAAAGTAGGGTTTCAGCTTTCAAGATCTTACAGTTTGCTCAACGGGCCGGGATTCTTGCTCCCACAATTTCGGGATTGATCTCTCTCCCACCTTTTGCAACTGCAAAAAAAAAGAACAGGCAAAGATTGCAATGAACTGATAAGCAAAATAAAGTAAAAAAATTCAGAGGATTATTTATTCTGCAGAATCTTTACAGCTAGAAAAGCGGTTTCGTTCAACAGTTGTTTAAAAATTCGAACAGCAAATCTGTGTGGACAGTGTAGTGGATTAATAATTGGGATTTTTTATAATTTGACTACGAATGGGTTCAAAGATCCAATTTTTATTAAGGTACAACAAATAGAGAGGGAGGTACATGTGGAAAAAGCGGCAGGAAGAAGCGACGTTAAAGAGAGGCGGTATTAAAGGGGCATGTGAGCATATTTCTTTTTTGTTTAGTTAGGACTTATGAGAGGTGAAGTAGTTTGATTTTGTGTTTAACTGATTTTTTCACACTATTATATTGATATGCATTACCAATTTAACTTAGATGAAGCGGTACCTAGCTTCCTTTTAAAAGATAAGATCACATGTTGGCATTCTCCCTATGCACCTAATTCCTATTTAAAGAATTTGAACTTTAAAGACAAGGTCAGAACTATATATAAATGGAATTATTAAATATACATTTTTAGGATCATAATAATATTAAAATGGAAAATAAAATTAAGAAGGCTGCCACCCAAATAATTCTAACAAAAAGCATTGAACGTGCCAAAAACGGAGTTTAAAATGGGTTTGTTGGGCATGAATTGTAGTAGGTTGGTTGTTCACTTGATGGGGACAATAGAATATCAATGTTTTGTAGCTCTTAAAAAATATATAAAAAATAATAATTGATAAAATATCAAACGTGTGTGTTTACTAGTTAAGAGATATTTATGTCCAAATAATTTCATCTTTATTAATTTTAGTGATAATAATTTCGAAATATCTATGATAGGCTATAAGAAATTTCCTTTAACACCGTAAGCATTGAATATTTGGGAGAGCGTATCAATAATAATATCATGCTCAAATAATTGCCACCGTTAACAATATTTTGTTGGTTAAATAATGTCGACAAATGAATGAAAAAATATATTATATTTTCTTTCCCTCGACAACGACAAGCTCAAGCCGAATATTAGTTTTTTTTTAAAACAATATAGATATCCATATATATTTAAAGTTTGTCACCATGTTGAATCAAACACAATCTAGACTAGTAATTTCAAGTGAGCGATCTCAAATTAAGTACCAAGAAAATCTAATCCGATCAACACTAGTATTTCTCATGAATGTAATTAGAATTTCAAGAATTGATCATCCCCATTCATGAAATAAGAAAATAATAATAATCATAAATATCATATCAACTCTCATTCAGCCATGGATACTTGTCCAGAATGTTTTAGGGAAAGAACTGAGAAATCTCTGTATGACCTGAATGCTATAAGAACTTTCCTGAAAACACCAAGATAAAGAAACTGCCATTGAATGTTGGTCCGAAGAACGCTCAAAGTTGTCCGTTGAGAATTGAGTAGAACATCCAAATCGTTCTTTGAATCAAAGATAGGAACAGGAACCTATAAATGCATCTACAGCAGATTCTGCATGACCAACGTCGAAGGAGGATTTTCTTTCTCATACCTTAATAGCATCATTATTCCAACCTGGACGGGTGCAACATGTTGACAAAGTAGTTTGTTTAATCTTGTGTTCCTGCAAAAACCTAATTGTCAAATCTTGCATTTCACCATCCATGATGAATATCACGTGAGAATATTCGAGTGAAATTGATCAGGAGTAGAAAATGCACAAGGACGTGTGATGATCAGGCGAAAAAATATCATAAATATTTGTCAATGAAACCATCAGATTCTATTGATAATGGGACATCAACTGAAATTTCGAGTTTCTATCTGCTATTCAACTGGTGTAGAGATAAGGGAAAGGAAGATACAAGATAATCAAACTAATCAGTATACAAATGGGACCTAACAACCATCATATCATCCAAAAGAGCAGTTTTAGCAAATAACCATACAGTTATACTATTTGGCCTAAAAATTTGCAGGAAGAAATGTCCTCCGAGAAAACAAATATATTAGTGATAGCGTACAAATGACTAGAAACTCTAGAAACTTCCACTCACTCACAGTCCCATTTTGCTTTCAACTAAATGGAAAGAAGATGAACATGGTTCAGACATTAGTAGAGGAGTTCAGACTGATTAGCACAGACATTCCAAATTTCACATTGTAACTTCGACTCATCCCAAGTTTATCAGCATGGCCAAGACAAGACAGTGGACACACCAATAAATAGAGATATATCTTACTCTGGAGAAATTAACCAGGATTTTGAGGCAGCTGGATCTCTTGAAGAATCCGCAATCTGGTTCGATTTATAGCAGCAAAACATAAAAACAAACTATCCTCAAGATATGCAAGCCGTTTTACAAAACTTGGACGGTTTCTCTGAAGCTGCCTCAATATCTCCTGAATAAGATACCTGTCCACACCCCTCTCTACTCCCATGTGAATAAGAAACTTGTCATTGTCAATATCAGCATGCAGATGAGCAACCAGGCGATCAATGGTGTCTAGATCCCTGAGTAAGACATAAGCACTCCTTGATGCCTCATCAAGTTGAGCCGCATTGACCTTTTCTTTCCTAATCATATTCAAAGGAAAAAGTGCGAGACATATGGGGCTTCCAACAAGAGCAACTAGGGCATGCATAGCTATGGCCACAGCAGATACAGCCACTCCAACAGCAACAGCAATCAAACACAAGGCAGAACCTGTTGTACAGTAGTGTGGGAGATGGGTGCTTGACCTTGGCTTTGTGAGATGATGATCAAGCTCATGTGTGAGTTCGGAGAAGCATTGTCGCATATCATCAAAGTTCTGTGAATCATGAGAGACAAAGGGGTTTTCAAGGCAGTCAAACTGGAGAAACACATTATATGCCAGGTTGCATTGGGGTTCTGAGAGGGAATAAGAATCAGAGTCAAACTCTAAGGGAAGGTCATCAAGAAGGTTATTGATAGGACTGTAGTACCGGCGAGCACGGCGGACATTCTGGTAGAGAAGGAAGCATAAACGAGTAGCTTGTTCACTATGTTTGAAGTAGGTGGCAACAAGATGAATAAGAGGGTTGGGTCTAATAACTGAAAGCGTCTCTTGAACACACTCATGGCTTGGTCGAAGAACCTGCTCCAACAGCTGATCTTCCTCGACAATCTCTACATGTTCAGTTTCCACATTCTGGTCAAAAGAGCAGTCTTGGTCAAAGGTTCTGCGAATCTCACCATAGGAACTTGTTTCAATTGTACGGGTGTATTCTCGAGTAATGTTAATGGTGTGAGAAGGCTGACCACTTGAGCTTGGTGTATTCTCCACAGAATGACCTGAATTATGATCTACACCATCAAAGAATGAAGAGATATGAGAAGAAAATTCCAGAAATAAAGAGAAGTTCCCTAATAGTCTTCAGAATCCTATTGAAGAATTGGAGGACTTCACATTCAATTTATTCTGATAGCGAAGGGATACTTCTCATTCTTTACTTAAACTCTGGAAGAATTACAGAAGTATACCTTGGGAAGCAGGGGATGAAAAGTAACTGTTTGTAGACTGTGGTGGCAGTGACTTCAAACAAGAGAGCATTGAACCCCGTCCACCGATCATTTCTTTATGAAACACACACGTTTTTTGACAGGCACCATCTTAAAAGAAATCAATACTCTCGTCCTAAATGCTGAACACTACAACCTGGTGACGAAATACATTACTAACTCCTTATTCAACAAAATTTGATTTCACAATGTCAAAGATAAAGAAACCCCCAACTCATTCTAGCAATTTTCAGTTAGGATTCTGGTGCAAAACACTATTACTGGAGCCATTGAAGCACCCAATACTACTAATCAGTATTCACAAATCATTGCCAACATTCTGAAATAAAACACCCTTATGCCAAAGAAAAATCACACAAGAAAAGTCTCATTCTGATACGCCTGTGGTCTACACGAGGCGTGCGAGCAAGGGACGCCCAACTCCGATCTAGCCGCTGCTGCTGCTACAAACCTGCTGCAAACTATTTCCTTTTATTACTTATTGTTTTTATCTATTATTTCCATTCCGGCGTGTGTTGGCCCACGGGCCGTGGTATTAGAGTATAAGAACATTCAATTAGGGTTAATTATGCATCATTGGAATAATTAAGTATTGGCCGGTTGGCTTGGACGGGAGTAGCTCCTGGATTAGTGTGTTATTTATTTTGGTGTGCTTCCTTATATCCAACACATTCTCAGCACACGAAGTAAAGAGCAATGGTGACAGCAGTTTTGGCATAAAGCAAACTCAAATAGAAAACTTAATCTAAACCAAATTAATACACAAACGAATTTGTATCGATCAGTGAACGTGCTAGGGTTAGCTTAAAAAAAAAAAATCAAGGATCGTATAAAATTCGTGACATTGAGAGTGAATGAGATGGGTGAACGTACCAGGATAGTGGGGAATTAGCAAAAGGCGAGTAAGAGGTTAATTTTCGAGGAGTTTTCTGAGACGAGCTTTGATGAAGTCTTTACGGGCCTGGGTTCGGGCTTGTTGAGGGGCGATGTTGGCGTAGGAAAGGTGGGTCCCAAGGGCGATGCAGCAAACACCGGTGATGAAGCAGGCGATGGCGAGGGCTCGCTGCTTCGGCGTCAACATTACCCTCTGTCTTTGACCACTCCGAATTGACTTTAAAGTTTTCAGAAATGGAGGCTTTGTTTAGCCAATCCAAGTTTGAGATGGGTCTAATTCAAATTGTTTGTTTTGAGATTTTAATAAGGATCATTCTACTCACAGGTAAGATCGGTGTTCACGGAATTGAATTTGTGATCAACTTCATCATACCATCGATTCATGTTCAGTAAATTAACCGTATGTTCATTTCGTATTTTTAAGTTTTCGGATTAGTAATTTAGAATTTTAATTTTTCGGGACTTACGAATTTTATCCAACTTCAACTTGAATCGTTCAATTAGGTCAGAATTGTATGTGAGCCCTTAATTTCTAACTTTTCAAACTCAATTTGCTGATTTGCAATTCAATTTGTCCAATTCTGGGACATGTTTTTACACGTGAACATCTCTTTTGAATGAAATAACTTATGTAGTTTATATAACATTAAAAAATGCAAAAAGATTTAAAAATAAATACAAATTAAGTGAAAAAACAAAAAAAATTTTTATCTTCTATGTTTGTCTCATTAGAAATTTAGTCTTCTATCTTTCACCTTTTGTTTTTATTTATCTATATTTACAAAATATCATTTTTTAGTCATTTTACCTGCAATAATAGGTAACATGTTTTTTAATTATAATTTAATCTTAAAATCAAAAAAAAAAAAAATTCTTCATCTAACATGTTTAAATTGGTGTTTCTATATTTCATCCTAATATGAGTGAGTTAGGGTTTTGTGAGTATGAAAAATAACACATTATATCATCAAATTTGATATTAAGTAATTTTCACAAATTATATACATTTTATATCGGAAATGGATAATACAAAATTAGAAAAATTGCATCAACCATATTCTGCTAGTTCTCAAATTATATCAATGTATCCGTAAAAAAATTCAATTGACTACAACTCCATCATTTGGTGTAATTGAAGATTAATGCCATTTTTTTAATTTTGTGTTATCCATTTTTGACAAGAAATATATATAGTTTGTGAAAAATAAATTTGGTAATTTCTTAATATCAATTTGATGGTAAAATGTTTTATTTGTCAAAGTGACAAAACTCTACTCACTCGTGAAAAATAAAAATTGTAATTATTAATATTAATTTAAATATATTAGATGAAGAAAATTCTTTTTTAATATTAAAATTAAATTGTAATTAAAATGAAAAAAGGGTTACCCATTACTGTAAGTAAAACGATCTTTTAAAAAATAGAGGATATGAATAAAAAGATGAAAGATAAAGAGTTACAAAAAAACTAATGAGACAAATATAGGATACTAAAAAAATCCTTTTATTTTTTCTTAAATTAATATATTAAAAGAAAAGGAAAATAGTCATTATTCCCTCCCTCACTCTCACCACCCTAATCATGTTGATGCCATTCTCGCAGAACTTTAGCCTCACCATGGTTCCCTTCAAGCCGTCATTTCCTTGTTCTTTTTTCACAAGGGATAGGATTGAAGTTTTGTCTTAACCTTTAATTGGAAGGTGGATTGATTGGCTTTTCTAATCTATGTTCACTATCAGAGTTAGCAAGCTTTGAGAATAACAGCCCCAACCAAAGATTGATTTCAACTTTGAAATTTTTTATTCTTTTTTAATCATGTGTTCAATCAAATAGTAGAATGTATATAAGAATTATATGAATATTATATAAAGGTATATATGAATAAATTTTATTAAATTTTTTTTTTTAATTTAAAGTATATAAAGATCACGACATTTGTACATAAAATGTCACACATTTATAAAATGAAGATCAACACATAAAATAAAATAAAATAAAAAAGGCAAAACTCACGGATTCCAGTCGGATCGACTCGGATTGCATGAATCTTAGATCTATGCACCTAATGTACAAGAGAATTTGTGAAAAAATGATATGTATGATGTGGGTTGTGTGTTTTAACTTTTAAGGATAAAATAGAGAATTTAGGAGATTGTTGATTGTAGAGAGAAATTTATTGATTGTCATTAGAACTAACCTTCAAAAAACTTTTTTTTACTATTATTTAAAATTTTCAATAACAATATCTACCTTTTTAAAATAAAATAATATAACAATATCTAATTTTTCTACAATTTTTAAGGTAAAGCCTTCTGTGATCGTCTTATGGATCTCATTCCGTGAGATTGTGCGGGTCAGATTTAATGATGTGTGATCACGTAATACTTTCTTATATATTAAATAATATTTTTATGTGTATCATGTAATACTTGTAAGAAATTATAATGTTTGATAAATAATATTATGTTCTATGTACATAATATAAAAGTATTACCCGATATACAAAAAAATATAACATGATACATTTAAATGTATTACGTGTTACACACCCATGAGTGATGGAAAATAATAGAATCGTATGTTTTTAGTGACGGACCAGTCTCATGAATCTCATAATACAAAAATATAATCATATATATAATAAAATATTACATAATAAACACAAAAGTTTTTCATGTTTTTTGTTGGATCTCATAATATAATTTTTTTTACTTAATATATTAAAAATGTTATTTAATACAAACAAAAATATAACATGTTTATGTTTGGGATCTGCCTGTTTTTTTATAGTCCGATCCATCTCACGAAATGAGATTCGTGAGACGATCTTACAAAAGACTCCCTCAATTCTCAAAGTCATTGTGACATCTTTACTATAATTATACCCTGTAAAATCTCAAAACATACACAAAATTATAAAATTTAAATAAATCTCAAACTCACTAATTCCATCTAAATCTCAGTCCAAACTTAGTATTTTCAACGGCACAAAAACTTATATTTTAATGTATTTTAGGTAATATTTTAGTATTAAATATTATTTTTAGGTATATGAGTAATTCTTTTGAAAATTTTTAATTTGATAAATAATAGTATGTAATATCGGTGTGCAGAATCGTTACTATCGTGAACACATCTTAATGAGTTCACTGCTTACACGACAATTCCACATAGACTTAGGAGTTTAATAATTAAGTTTCACAATCTTTCATTCTCACCTATTTAATCTTTTTTTTTCTTTTTAACCTTCATTTAATTAAGGAAACACACCAAATTAACAATAACACAAACACAAATTTGGAAAATGATAGCTTATTTTACCTTATTGAACATATACACAAATCCTAAAAAATTATTTGTTCTCTCATTAATTCATACCAAATAAGTCTATCAAGAATTTAAGATTATACAAATTTTCAAGGCATCAACTAATTATTAAAATGGAACCTAACTATTACTAGTGCAACTTATTAATGCAAATGAAAGAGGTCACTGTTTTCGCAATTAAGTGTAAAAAATTTCTTTTTTTCAAACCAATTGTGTAGAAATAAAAAACATAATTGTTAAGAGAAAAGCACTAAAAAATTCTACTCAAGATCAAATACACAGTTCAAGTGATGGATATAATTCAATTAAAACTATCAATTAAACTATAAAATATATTCAATAAACTAGGATGCAACTAAAGGTTAAAAAAAAAGAATGGAATTTCGAAACCTCTTGTTCTTCAACAGATTAACTTAGCAGAGAAAAATAGTTGATACCTTGAAAAATTGTATAATCTCAATTTTTTTTGATAGACTTAATTTGTATGAATTAACAAGAGAACAAAGGATTTTTTGAGGATTTGTGTATATGTTCAATAAAGTAAAATAAATTTGCAAAGAATCGAAGAAATCATTTTCCAAATTTGTGTTATTATTAATTTGGGGTGTTCCTTAATTAAAATGGGGGCTAAAAAGAATAAAAACATAGATTAAATAGGTGAAAATGAAAGATTATCAAACTTAATTAATTAAACTCCTTAGTCTATATGGTATTTTCATATAAGCGGTGTGCACACTAAGATGTGTTCACCGTGGGTAGAATAACAGTTTTGTAATTGTGTGTATTATGTTAGACTTTTATGTGTATCATGTAATATATTTATTTTTAAGATATTAAATTTATGATTAATTTGAAAAATTGTAATTTCACGAATAATATTTATGTTTTGATGATATAATACTTTTGAAAATTTATAATTTGATAAATAATATTATGTAACACTTTCATTTGTATAAAATATTACTTTTATGCATAACAGATAATACTTTTGGTTTCATCACTTCAAATCAATAATTAATTTGAGAAATCAAATAGTATTTCTATTCTCATAATATAATACTTATATATAAATCATATAATACTTTTGAAAGTATGACTACACGATATACTAATACTTTTATATCTATCACCCAATATTTTTGGGTTAACATCAGTCACCCAAGACCTACTCTTATAAAAGTATATCATGTGGCGTTTATAGAAAAAATGTGGGGCGGACAATTTTGAAAATAGGGTGGTTAAAGTGACATATACCCAAATTTCTCTTTTTAAAAAAAGCCTATAATAAAAAAAATTCGAAAAGTACATATGGTTTACAAGATTAAAAATATTCCTGTATTTTCATATAAAATTATTACGTCACAAATCACCACTTTTAACATAATTGTATTTACAATAGGAGTTTTCAATTTTATTATCACAAATCACCATCTTCAATTATTTAAGGGTTAATTTCATTTTTTAACCTTAACTATACATGTTATATAAATTTACATTTTAATTTTTTTTTCTTCAATCACAATCTAAACTACAATTGTGTACTTTTACAACTTCCGGCCAACATTTTTCGATGAGAAAAGGTCCACGAGATTTTCACGTGTCAATTTAGGATTATTTTTGTCATTTTCTAGACCATTAACTAATTTTCCCTCCAAAATCGAATTTAACCCTAATTTTTCCCTCATTTATTCTACAAGTTGTTTGAGTAGATGATAAATGGTGGTGATGGTGAGGTTAAAACAAAAAAAAAAGATGATTTTATCATTGAAAATCACTGAAGAACCAAATTTATCCATGTTTTATAAGTGGAAATGATGAAAATAACCCTCAATTAGTACGTGAAAATCACGTGAGCCTTTTCTCGCCAGAAAATGTTAACCGATGTTGCAAAAGTAAATAAAATGTATAGTATAAGTTGTGATTAAAAAAAATTATTTAAAATGCAAAATTAAAAAACGTGTAACATGTTGAAAAATGAAATTAACCACTATTTAACTATTCGGTACATAATCAAGTATTTTGGGTTTCGATTATTGACAAGGAACTCAAAATTTGAAAATTAACCTCATCATCTATCATTATTCTACATTTTGGGCTCCATGTCATCAGTTTGAGCCTCTAATCCCAATCATTTACCAAATTATTAGAAATTCGAAGACAACGATTTGTGATGAATAGTCTGAATGGTCATGTTGTAAATGAGAAACCATTAAAGGTGGTGATTGGTCATTTACTTTCCCCGTCGTATTGCCATGCATATTTTTTCTTCATCTTTTTCATATATCTCTAATTAAATTCTAACTTCAACACAACACAATAGATCACGAAAAAAAAAATTGGAACCCAAAATGGAAGATTTCTCATACCTTTTTTTATGATTTTATGTATTGTAGTTACAATTTTAGTGTTTATATATATATATATATATATATATATATATATATATGTAAACATACTGAAAATACAACTTTAACCTGATCCTATCATTACAAGATGTGATTGACAAGAACAGATCAGATTTGATTGCACTAATCAAACAAATTTAAGGGTGTTTAACTTATGTTCGTTAAACGGTGAAGTAAGTGTTACACTCATGTTGATCCAATATCACATAGTCTATTTGGCCAACTTGGATTGAATAATAAAAAATGAATTTGCATATGTTCTATATTTTTCTTGTTGAATTGTTTATCTAATACGTTAATTCCTCTTGTTTAATAGGAACAAACTTCAAATTCGAATGAGTTGATTGTTATAAAATTCGTGAATTAACATATGACTATAGAGTTGTTGAATCACATAAATTCTATGTATCAACAAATAGACTTCACAAAAGAATTTCCCATTAATAAATTTTTTGAGTCTTGTCAATTATTCATAAATTGAAGAAATACCATAGCACATAGACATACCATGATAGTTTTGGTTAGATGATCAAATAGTGGTGAGAGTGAAAAATGAGTTCGGAGGATTTTGAATTGTCATAAATATACCTTCTACCTACACCAAAATAAGTGATGAAAGGTTGATTGATATAAATACATGTGATTGTCTTTTACTTTCAAAGGACACTCAAAAAAATTAAATAAATGTAAAATTTAAAAAATATCTAGATTTTTATTAATATATATTAAAGGTATTATATATTTATTTTAAGATATTATAATAATTTTAAAATTATTAATTAGATCTTATATAATAAGTCGTGCAATGTACGGATATATTACTAGTTTATATAAATGAGTGTTATCCAATATAGGGACTAAAGATATCCCATCAACTTTTAAGCACATCTCATATTTAAAATATATAAAAATATATAGATAATAAAATACTAAAATTCCCTCCACCCTCAAAATGATATAATTGTTGAATTCTTCATTTTACACTTCTTTTTTCCACATAAATCCAAACTTCTAAAATGTCATTATTTCCCCGTCATTTTGTGAAAGAAAAATTATTATGGAACCACGAATATATATTTAAAACAAATAATGTAAGTTTCACATATCTTTTTAATGGTTTTAAATAATAATATAAGTAAAATTTTCGTAAGTAAAATAAATTATGGCCGAACATGTAGTATTTTATTTCGGTCTATACTAGCCGAACGAAAGAAGAAACGTTCGGTCGTATCAGTCGAAAAATATCACATGGGTTCAGTCATGTCAACCTTTTAATTTTTTTGTAAGTATTATTATTATTTTTTTAACGATGGAGAAGAGGGAAGTTGAGTTTTGTATCAATTTCTTTTCTTTTTCCTTATTACAAAGGACGTAATTGAAAACTTTTGGGATGATTTGAATTGTGAATGAAATAATTGAGGTGTTTTTAGTAGGTGGTGTGTGTTCTGTAAATATTCGTTTTAACATAACTATGGTGTGATGTTAATAATATTGCAAAACTCAGGGCCGTTTTCGTATAAACAAATAGTAGTGGTAGCTAATGCAAAAATATCACCTCCATTTATAAAGGCACAAACCAAAACCTAAACTCGCATCCCAAACCCTAGCCAACACTCCCATCCATCTCCTCCACCAAACCCTTCTCGCCGCCGCGACCAAGCAACCACTGCGAAAATGGGCCGCGTCCGCACAAAGACCGTGAAGAAGTCCTCCCGGCAGGTGATTGAGCGTTATTACTCGAAGATGACGCTGGATTTCCATACCAACAAGAAGATTCTGGAAGAGGTCGCCATCATTCCGTCGAAGCGCCTCCGCAACAAGATCGCCGGATTCTCCACTCACTTGATGAAGCGTATCCAGAAGGGCCCGGTTCGTGGCATCTCGCTGAAGCTGCAGGAGGAGGAGCGCGAGCGCCGTATGGATTTCGTCCCCGATGAGTCCGCCATTAAAGTCGACCGCATCGAGGTCGATCAGGAGACTGTGGATTTGTTGGAATCCCTCGGTATGAAGGACTTGCCTGGCGTCGTGCTCAGAGAAGACGAGGGGCCCATCAATGTTGCGCCACAGGGGAACTACGGCCGCGGTGGCGGTGCCGGTGCCGGTAGGCGGTACTGAGTAATGTTAGGTGCTTTTCAGTTAATTTGTTTATCTTTGTTTTAAGACGATGCCGTTTGCTACTTTGGTATTCTGAGTTCTGTGACTATCGCTTCTCTCTTCTGTTAAACTGAAGTATGAGGTTTTGATGATTATAATTAAATTTTTGTTGAAGGTTTTATCTTGTTGATTGTTTTTGGTATGGTAAATTATTGTTTTTCCATTTGTTTGATTGTGGCGATGCTGTTTTGATTTAAGTTTCGATTGTAGGGGAAAAGTTTGTTCATGATCCTTTATAGGCCAAGAAAATTACATTGCTGTTGTTTCAATTTCAGTGGAATAATATGTCTGAATGCTGTTTTGTTGGTTGAGATTGGTTTCTCTATTATTAGCTACAATTAGACATTTTATGTGGTTTATGTGGTTTTTAATGTTCGAGTTTGATGATGATGTCTTGTCGAGAATTTTTATATAGGAGTGCGTTTTGTGGATATATGTTGAATGTGAATTAAATGTGTTAGAACTCTCAAATCAATGGAGTTTTCTGTGCATTCGCCTGTTGAGAATTATAATGACTAAATTTTCTAGGTAAGATGGTAAGTATATTGTAGAAAACAAATCATTGTTGGCAGTTGGGTGCTAGCTCGTTTCTTTTATTTTTATTTTTAAAAAGAAATCATACATGTTTTTTTGATGTATAATATCTTGGATGTATTGCATCCAATGACCAAATTTCTTATAGGAGGATGTTGGCAGGAAAGATGGTGGCTTTATATATATAGGTTGAGATGAGGGTTTTGTGATGTTACATATAGATTCATAACAATAATGAATTGTATATGGTGAAAACCATCGAGTGTAGTATAAATATCGTGTTGAATGGAATTTGTCGGATGCGGTTTATAGATTTTGCCAAGCCTTTTGATCTATCGATTAGCACAAAAGATAACAGGGAAGAATTCTAATTTAGGACCTCAATACTTGTCACTCCATAACTTGTATATGGTGAATTAGTGAGGATAAGGATGTCCCTTGTTCGATATGGATTCATCTAGTTGGGTTAGCTAGAATACTTGTGATAAGCTATCCACACATCTTCATGAGTAGCCATATCACAAGAATGAGTAACATCTTCATGAGTAGCTATATCACAAGAATGAGTAGCCATATCACAAGATTGAGTGATGCAATAACGATCCTTTTTTATATCATGGGATTCTCATTTTTCAAGTAAATACATATGCATGGTGATATGGACACATTTTGAAAAAACTAAATCTTTTTGATGTTTTTCAAGTTCACTACATGTCACACCACGTAGGTTATGGTAACGGCCACGATGAATATGAATATGATATGATTAGGCCGTGAAGCTGTAAATGATTTATGTTCCCAATTCAAGGATACAGCCTCTAAATTTGATACATCAACCTGGAGCTGAATGGGATATAATATCGGTATTTATACACAAACTCAGGATAAGTAAGAATTGCAAATATTACACGATAAAAGGTTACTCACTTGAATTTGCAAGGCCTACCATATTAAGCATATGACGATCCTCCTTGAACCTTTCCAGCACCGAACCTTGAATACCTTCCGCCTTATCCGAATCACCTTTCCTCGATACAACTCCCCAGCACTCGATTACTTCTGGGTGCATTCTGCTGCTTTTTGATAAGGATGGGCTGCCAAATGTCGTGCAGCTGAAGGTGTGACCCTGATCAAAGTTTGCTGAAACGAACAGCCCAAAATGACCTTCTCGCCCTCCAAAACCTATGCCATTAGGGATGTTTTCTGATGTGAAGTTCACTGCACACTGCAAGTCAAAATGTAGAAACACTTGAAATTAACTTGATAAAAAAACCAAGGCTGTGGCTTTTCAGTTTCATCAGCTGTGTGCACATTAAGTAGAAGTTATGAGCATGGTGTAATATAGGGAATTTACCCATTGTAAATTATGGTTTACTCCAGTTGGTCGAAAAATTGATGCTGTTGGGTATAGCTGAAAAAGAAAAGATTTCATATCTCCATAAAACTCGGCGTGCCTTTCCCATGGCTGAGAAGCATAGCCTCCATAGATGTAACCGTCCTTATCTTTGATCACCAATACAGTTGGTTCATTTCTGCAGATCAATTTAACAGTTACCCATTCCCTATTAAAACACAGCAACCCAGAAACTGTGACAGAAATACATAGCATTATAGCCTTCATACATTTTTAAAATTTTTGAACACAATTAGAAATTAATAAAACTTTGGTTTTTCAAATTACAAAATCTAACAATCACAGCACACTAATACTAAAATAATACTTAAATGAGTTCTGGAGAGATCAATGTTAAGAGAAATTAACACACCATGAAATACTTTAACAAATGTACACCTATGTACGCATTGTATATATACATGAATGTATGATATAAGAGACATGAAACCAAAGCCTGAGAAGAAGAGCAAAATATAGAGGATCTTGTAAACAAGTAACTCACAGCAGATTGCCCAAAAATGTGTTGAAACTCTGTCCATGAATGGCACTATGATACAAAAGTTTCCACTCATCAAGCTCAGCGTGGGAGAGTGCTGCTCCAATATGCCAAGCATATTCCTTCCTCAACAAAATTTGACCACGATCAATATTGTCTGGAAGTAGTAGCTTGGGTACTTGAGAACCTACAAAGAGGAGAAGTGAGAAACTCCAATAGCAACTGCCTTTCTAAATTGCTGCAGCATGTTCATGGAAGTACCAGTTGGTAATACAAAGTGATCAGATGATACAAATTGCTGGATGGATAATTGTACTTTGAATAAGATTTGTTCTTGTCCATTCAAATAGACATGGTAAGTGAAGTTGAAAATATTAGAATATCATGAGAACACAATGCCAGAAAATCTTAGTTCCAACCGAATGTTATGATATTCCAGATGTTGCAGAAAGAATCAGACTAAAGTTGAACCTAAAAAAAAAAAAAAAACATGCACTTAGAGAGAGAGAGAGAGAGAGAGATAGTTGAACCTAAATCAGATGGTGTCAACAAACTACCCAGATACTTCCTGACTGCTGGAAGAAGGGTACACCATTTCTGGAAATCCTCAAAAGACATGCTATCATTAGTAAAATCTGCAGCATTGATGATAACCTCAGCAATTTGCTTTGGCTCAGAGCATTCTTGATGAAATAGGTTATCAAGCATGGAAGTTAAAACAACTTCAAGATCAGACCTAGCAGATTGAAAATACTGTATCATATTAAAAGAGAAGGATGACTATGTAAACAAAGAACCATACAACAACAAACACACACATTTACCTTCCCACAGTCCCATCACCTGATACATCTAGAATTTGGTAAATGAATTCTTCAATATCCACTTTAGTTCCCTTCTCATAAGTCCCCTAAAATATGAAGCAAGAATAAGGTCACATTCATGTCTTGGTTATTTTAAATGTCTTGAAAACTTATACCATAAAATAAAGGAGGTAGAAGTCGTACAAATAACACATTTTCTGAACATTCAGGTGCATTATTTCTATCTGAATTATGATAGAGGATGTAGACATTCAGGTGAATTATTTCTATCTGAACATTCAGGATGTAGACAATATTAACAGCACTCACTGAGCCTGCACCAGGTACGGTAATGAGACTCAGGAGACTCATGTTCATTTGGGAAAAAACATGCCAAAGAGACTGATTAATAGTACAAAGAGAAACCCAGCACACTCACTTTAGATCTCCTAAATGCAAACCCTCAACGTTAGTCCAGGTGTGAATGCATTGTAGAAGGCCCCCTCCCCCCCCTTTCAAATCAAGATTGCATCTTTAGACTTGATTAGATAACACATGTCATTGCCTAGTATGGTTCTAAAGATGGTCAACAAGTGGAATTTATGGACTCCATTGTGAAACAATAGCCGTACGGTTTGACAAGGACGACCCATCTGATGCTATGCCATACCCATTAATACATCAATTTAATTTTTCCACCTGCTGATATAGAACATCCAATGTGGGTGCCAAAATGCCCTGTCTACGAATACAAGGGTGCACCAATAATTTGTAGCATTTTGGAGGACTATTTAATACTTCCTAAACTTTCACATCATTCAGGTGTCATCTTTTTTCTCTTTTAATCTTACATACAAACATCTCTATCTCCTCATCAATTCACTAGGTTCTTTACTGCTTGACCTTTGCTCTTAGCAAACATTAATAATATTTCACTTTGATCTTAGGATCATGTTCTTCCACAAACAATATAGGAATAAATTGAGAATCTTTCTTATAATGTTTTGATCCATTGCAACTTCAATAAGTTATTCTCTTATCAAAACTATATATGCTAGAAACTATCATTCTTCCAACAAAATAATACATATGTAGTAAGCAAATTGAACAAATTTCAGACTATATATAACAAAATAGTTTGAATGACCACCTTGATACCTAATATTGAAACCAATGACACTATTTTGGTAGTTATCAAATTGCCATGGTCGTCTTATTACGTTTCCTTGGTACTCCCGTGGAGGTTATGGACAGCTTATGCTGGCTAAAACAATCACGAATGGTGGAAAGAAAAGCATCAGGCAAATTGATGTACACTAATTAACCATAATGCAAAAATCTCAGATAAATATCCCACACTTTCCATGTAACTCACCTTAGCAATAACGAGGTCTTCAAAAGTAATTCTTTGATCATTTCGCTTCTGTGAAACCAAATCGAAAACCCTATCACCCAGAGGTCCATCAATTCCAATATACCCCTACATATGCAAGCTCATAATCATAAGAAAGAATCCAATGGGGAGAGAGAGAGAGAGAGAGAGAGAGAGAGAGAGAGACCTTGAAAACATCAGGAGTGATGTAATCGCCATTACTTTGGGATTGGGCGGCAAGCGATTTGTGCAGCGATCTCAGATCTTCCAACTCTTTTTGAGTAAATGATCTGCAAATATAAAAAATCTTCTGGCATTCATTTGTCAAATTGAACAACAGCAGGTCAATATTGAGCAGCAAAAAAGGAACCTAGCGGCGGCGGCGAAGCGGGGATCGGCGGAAGATGATTCAGAGTTGCCCATTGCTCCGCCTCTTCTGCGTTCAGCTCGAGCTCGACTCCTATATAACTGTTATAACTTCAATTGGAACATGACATTCTTTTTAGCAAATTGTAGTAATGAGAAAAGTGTTCCAAAATACAGATTTTGATCAAAAAATATCTAATTTAGATTATGGTAATGATGACCTTTTGGGGTCCGAAGAGTTGCAATACTCAGCAGTATATAGGTTATATGATGTGACATCCATTTCATTCATCTTTTAATTCTATTTCATTTTTTAAATGGAAATTATAACTTTCTTAGCAACCCATTTGTGCATTGTTCAAATTTTCTTTACTAAGTTTACTAGGCTATTTGATGACCCAAATATTACGTGCAAATAGCATTACAAAAATTATGGACATTATAATACTTTTTTTTTGTTTTGTTTATGGTAGATACTTAAAAAAAGATTTTGTATTCTTAAATAATTTTATATTTACTTAAATAATATTTCAAATTTTAGTTTTATTTCAAAATTTTAAACATATATAAATTTCTATTAATATAAACATTAAAAATATTATACATTATATCATCAAAACTTTATAGTATTTGATATTATATAACAAGTTGTGCAATAAGAGTATTACTAGTCCCCAATAACTTTTTTTATAATTGATGAAATTAAAATGACATATTTACTATAGTCCTACCCTACAAATTATATCTATACAATACAAGCACAAATTTTTCAAAATACAGACTTTCTAAATCATACAAAATCTCAATCAGTGAACCATTTTTTGGTTTCCAGTTAGAACGGAAACATCAAAGGTATATACATGATACACATATTACCTCTTTGTATTTTTTCAGGAAATACAACACCACAGCCATAGTACGTGTAAGAACATACAGTTTCAAACAGGTGATACAAAACAACAGATGAAGAAGTTGGTACAAACATGGCTCCTCCTCATTCGAGTAATCGTCTGTGTTTACACCAGGAGATAGCGACGACGTAAAGGAAAATAGTAGCAGCTGTACCTCCTCCAACGGTCCACATAAACTTGGTCATCCCATGTACTTCATCGTTAAAGAGATCAATCTTGATGTTCATACCGAATACCCCAGCAACTACCACGAACCCACTCACCACTAGGGTTGCTGTTGTTAACATCACCCCCATTTGCAGAAGATGGTTTTGCTTGTCATCCAACATTATGTTTATGTAATCTTCCGTATCATCTACATATTCTCTCAGCTTCGTATACCACAACACACACACATCACAAAATCAGTATAACTTTCTTTGTATATTGATCCATGATAATTCATGTTGTGTGCAGATGTGAAAACATAACAAGAAACTTGAGAAATAACGTACTAGATAGTGAATCTCAATTTTTGTCATATAACTATTTTTTTCCCATTCTTTTACCATCAACTTTTACGTACTTCAATTCTGGTCTTCCAACTATTACTTTTCCCAATTTTGGTCCAATTATACTCAGAACGTCAATTTCTGCCTACATGAACACCAAAATTGAAAATTCCGAGTAAAATCGAATGAAAATTTGAAAAAGAAAAGGTGATACTTAAAGAGTCAAAATTGGAATACATAAAATTAGTGATAAAAAGGTGGACATGGCCTAAATTACAAGACGAAAATTGCAGTTTTCTCTTATGTGTAGTATTGACAAAGTAAGAGACGAAAAGCAATTATCCTTAGCATCAAGAAAACGAAATACGAAGTGGACTTGTATATTTCAGGCTAAATAGGATGGAGAAAGATGAGTAGCATACAGTGGATAACTTGTTGAGAGTACCATCTATCTGAACAAAATATGCTTCTAAGAGCATTTCAAGCTCTTCCACATCAAGGTGCTTGCTTATGGTACTATGTGTAGTAGTACGTGTCCCATGACTGCCTCGACTGAGAGCATTGGATCCACCAAACAATTGCTCCTCGTTGTTATCTATTTGCTGACGATCATCATCTGAAATCTCGTTGCCTTCCATCAGTATATCAGCAGGATTCCTAAAGTGTCATGTTAATGATGTTAACAAGTGTACATCAAGAAAAGAAAATGATTCAAGTATAGGTTTAACATGCCTGTTATCCATGTCCTCGTCATCCAATGCATCTTGCTCGTCCATGGAAGAAAGAGAAGAATTGTCGAGCAGTTCTTGCTGTTTGTCTGTCAGATACATCTCTGCCATGTCATCATCATCATCAAGCAAATGCTCCAACTCATCCCTTACCTGATATGCCGTGTCAGAATTATTAGATGTAAGAAAAATATAGCATCCTAAACTGGGCTGCAACTATTGAAACAAACACATAACAAGGAGGACATTATGAATTCAATAATGTTCTGATCAAGAAATGATTTTACTCCACCTAGTTAAGAAATCAACAGAGCTGATTGAAAAAGAAAACAGAACCGCACTTATGAGCAAGGACAAAGCTCCAAATCTGAGATTAAACAAAGTCAAACAAAACCGAGTTCATATTATATTTTACACAATAGATATGTTGATATTTTCTTTATTAGCGAAAAAACAAAATTCATTTCAGCTTCATCAAGATAACAAACATACATACTTGATGCTTAGTCACATATACAGCCTTACATGTGAACATTATTGAGTCTTATGCATTGTTTCACTTGGAGTTTTAACCATCACCAATGAAAGAATATACGAATGAAGGCATTGTAGAAAAGAATGGGAAGAAATTAGTCCACTCAACCTTTTGAACACGTCCAGTTATAGCAACCAGGCGACTTTTAATTTGTCTCACGCGTTCCAAATTGAGAGTACTGATTTTTGAAGTCAATTTATCCAAAGCCGGATGAGCTTCTTGCTCTAGTGTCCTTGCCTAGCTTGAGATCAAAGAGAAAACAAATGAACTAAGGTTGAGTTTGGTTAGAAGGATTTGAAATACAAGATTTCAAATGACTTAATTACAAATCCACTCAAATGAGATAGATTCAAAATCCGCTCATATTGCTCAAAAATTAGTTCTTAATGAAAGTAATGGATTTCAATTTCATAATAGTCCAATCACCACTAATGTATTTCCTACCATGAATTTCAAATCCCTTAATCCAAATGATAAAATGAAATCCGAGAACAGAACAAAGTAGCATAAGAGTTTGTATACCTCATTGTCCAAGCAACCGCAAGCAGCCTCGAGGCATGCCTCCAATGCGACAAATTCGAAAGGAAGCAGCTTAGGACCGTCACGATTCTCCACGGACGCTTCTTTCCCTTCTACCTTGCCTCCCTCTTCCTTACTCGGGAAATTCTTGGAATAATTTGGAGGACTTGTAGGCATTGATCGAGACCCTTCTAAATCATACAAGTTTGTCCAGTCTGCATTCTCACCATCTCCAGCTTCCTTAACCACCATTATACAAAAACTGATGCAGAATAAGCACAAGCATGCACTTTTCACGAATAGCACACACAGTTCAAAATAATAATTGCAATTACTGCCACACCTTTTCTTGGCAATAATAGAATTTGTCATATAACTAAACATCTACACATCAAATCCTGTATCTCCAAATCTCTTGACAAACTGTAAAAAATCTGAATGTTTTTGCCAAGATTGAGTCCAAGAAGATGCTAAATCATATGTTGTCACAACTAAAACAGTCTAGGAATCCAATTAATTAGGGATGGGGATAATTTTATTAAAGTTGAAGAGAGAGAAAACCTGAGATTTAACAGCCTGATAATGGCGCAAAATCCTTCTCTGAAGCTCATCAACAAAAGGAATTACAGAGGGGTCTCTAGAATTAAGCAAGAAAACTTCATGGGCGGTGATGATGGCCTTTATGTGCTCCAAATTGATAACAATGGCTCTCTCACGGCCAAGCACAGTAGAAGGATAAGACAAGAGTGGATCCAGTATCCGAAGATCGCGGGCCGGGAGCCCGGTCCGCCTCATGATGGCGTGTTTGCCGGCCTCGACCACCTGGGCCTGGCCCGTTGAGTCCAGCAGCAGCCACGGCCTAACTCCCACCGCCTTCTTCCGAATGCTCACGCCGGGGGCCGGTCGAAGGAGCGGCTCTCCGGCGCCGTCTTCCTCCGCCGGCGGAGGAGTGGCGCTCCTCATCTTAGGTAACTTTATTGATCTTCTTTTGGGATTTACTGCAGGCTTTGACTTTGTGGGATTCACGCTATATCTCTGTGGAGGATTTAAGATTTAAGAATCAACTCTACACTGTAAACCGTAAAACATTCCTCTTTACATGCCACACTCACATTTTTATATTGGGGTAAGAGCCCATATTATGCATTTATATAAACATTCATCCTTTTCTACTCATCAATATAACAATACATTTCAATATATCCATAAATATAACAAAATATTCCTTTATATCCATTTTTTATAGAAAATTACTATGCTACCCCTTTTGACTTTAATTATTCATCAATATGTCAATCTTGTCATTAGTCATTTTCTTTTTCCACACTTATATTTATTAGATCCGAATTAGTCCACTGAGTTTAAATCATACCTCGTCTTTGTCTCTTAAATTCCCTTGGACCTCGGTTCAGGTTTTATGGATCAAAGATCCAACCACTCGCCCGCAGTCTATGGTTTTGAAACCGATTTTCTTGGGAACCCTGATCGCAATCCTTTTCAACGGCCACCTACCTTTAAGAAGATCACGGGGAGACGCACTACTGGATGAAATTTCACTCATAATTATAAAATTTTTGGACAGAATGTCGAAAAGCAAAAGCCTTGTTTATTGAAGAAAATAAACTAAACTATTTTACAATATAAATTTTCTCCGCCATTGGAAGAAAAACTTGAATTAGCCAATCATGGCTAATACTCGAGAAGGGGAAACTCCCATGAATAGGAAAGCTTGAAAGCTAAACTATTACAAAACTAAAGAGAAGATTTTGAAAAGCTTATGAAGAGAGAAGGGTTGTGTATTTTCGATGATCTTCTTTTGAGACTGAAGGCCTCATTTTATAGGCATCAATGTGCTCCTGTGTGGTTCCATTATTACCTTGTCAGCTTGCATTCCACTTGGTTAGTGGGGAATGAACCAACCTTCTTTATTTCCCACCTACCGTTTGGTAAGTGCATCTACCACCTTCGTTGTCTTCTTGCGTCGGCAACGAATCTCTTGGTGAGTGGAGGGGTCCTCCACCTTTGTCTTTTTAGACCAGATGCTGATTCTTCAAAAATGACGGGACCTACCACTATCCCATATCTGAATTAGCATCCAATGCTTGATTATACTGTATTCTTATCTTATTACATTGTTTGGAATACAATACAACTTGTTTACCATCAAGTCGAATTAGACTCGCTTCCTTTTATTACATTTTTTATTTTTATTTTCTAAAAATCCCTCCCCTTTCCCTTTTTCTTTGGGTGTTCGGGTTTGTCCTGTTTTATTTTGAACCCTTGTCCAAACAAAGGTTTCTCTTAAATTTGACAGGATGAACAAAGTCGTTCTTCCCATCGTCCGATATGTATCATATTACATATCTTTCTTCTAGCTTGTTCCGTTGCCGGAACCTTATTTTCCCAGATCAATTTCCTCTTGTTTTCGAAGAGACTTTCAGCAAATCTGGTAGTATTTCCTGTCATGGAGTTTAACAGGAATGATCCGTTTGCGGAGTTATGAAATATTTTGAACGAATACTTCACTTTGTCCATCTCAGTGAGACAGACCCAAAGTTCCCATGCTCGCCTTGTTGAGATGTCATCTTCTGTAAGGGCGATAACTAGGGGGCTATTCGTTGGGGGTGCTTTAGCTCGGTTCAATGCCCCCATATCAGGTCTCTGTAATTTTATAAATTGGAAAACTGGATGAGACCCTTTCCCTGTGATTTCTGGAGCGGCCGAGATAATCTTTAGCTCCAGTGTATCTCCTCGACCCAAATATGGGTTATTCTGCCATGAATCGTACACAGCAGTAGCTATCCATTCCGATAGTTTGGAAATTTCCGAAAAACTTGGTGCGGTAGTAAATACTGAAGCAATAGCTCCAAAATCAAACCATTCCCGCACATCTTGAGGGTTTACCCCAGGAAGCATCCAAAGTCTTGGATACTTTCCAGACCAATCAGCAGTAATTCTGTTTGGATTGATCTCATTTCTTGTAACCAATTTCTCCCACGTTCTTTGGTGAACCTGCAAAGGAGAACTAGTTTGGTTAGTGTTAACCTGTTTAGGACCAGTCTGGGGCCTTAGGTTAACCTCTCCCTCTTTTACCCCAGAGGTGCTGGGTTGACTCGGGTTGCCTGAAATTGCTTCCTGACCTTTCGAATTAATATTTTTATCGGAGTCCGATAAAACACCTGGTTCGGCTTTATCAGCCTTTTCACCGATATTCGATGAAAAACTTTTATCAGTAGGATGTCCTGCTTCGGGTATAAAAGTACCCTGTTTGTTCATCGATGATGAACTCCTCTCGTGTAATTCTTTCTGCATCACTGATGGTGAACAGGCCTTGTTTATAGGTTCTACTAATGCATTCCACAAATCATTATTTGAAGTTATGGCTGCACGTAGAATCATTTGGACTTTGTCCAAATCAGCTTTCTGGACATAAGATGTCGCTTCGGCTCTTACCCTTAGCACCTCAAATGCCTTGTAGAGCTCCTCAAGGTTTTTCCTAAGATGCCTTGCTCGTATTATGATGGAATCTGCTTCAAGGATATCCATCTCTTGTTAAGAAATCTGCAAGAACATTCTCATTAGATTTCACTATGACAATATCAAAAAGATAATATTGGCATTCTGCTTGCCACCTGATAATTCGTGCTTTTTCAATCTTTGATTCAAGTTTGTTTTTCAAAAAAGCTTTAACGTTAGTATTATCAACTTTTAATATAAATTCTTTGGCTAATAAAAATAAAGGCCATTTTTTAAAAGTCTTCCAAACCGCAAAAAATTCTTTCTCGTTAATATGCCAGACTCTGGCTTGTTGTTCGGTAAACAACCCTCCTGTATATCTACATGGTTCTTCACCCGTAGAAGTCTTTTTCATGAGCACTGCTGCCCATCTGAAATCATTAGCGTCTGTGTAGACAACTAACCGATCTTCATCTTGAGGAATCGCGAGCTTTGGTAAGTTACTACAAACCTGTTTTAACTCACGAACTCTTTGGGAATGAATATCTTCCCATTTCCATTTGGTCTTCTCATCCTTTTGTAATAAAGGATGGAAATCCTTGCGATATTTTGCCAAGTCCTTAATAAATGAACCTGCAAAATTAATTACTCCTAAGAAGCTTTGAAGGTGCTTCTTATCTCTAAGAACATCTGGAAAATTGCAGATTTTTTCCACAATATGATCTTGTAGTTCCATTCCTGCATGGTCAATAATAACACCGAGAAACTCGATTCTATTAACCGCGATTATTGCCTTCTTTTCAGAGAGCACTAATCCTTCTTTATGACATGCTTCTGAAAATATTTCAAGATGCTTTAAATGATCTTTCATATTTTTAGATGCAATTAGAATGTCGTCTATATATACAAACATAAACTCAAAATAATCTTTAAACAGATTATCCATTTTTCGTTGGTATATCTGAGGTGCATTCGCAAGCCCCATAGGCATTACGTTCCAGATATACTGACCTTGTGGTGTAGAAAAAACAGTTAATTTCTTAGACTCTTTTTCTAACTTAATCTGGTAAAACCCAGACTTGCAATCAAACTTTGAAAACACTTTTGATCCTTTAATGCAATCAATTAGGTGTTCTCTACTTGGGATATAATAACCATCAAATTCGGTAATCTTATTAATACCTTGATAGTTAATTACTAACCTTGTTTTTCCTCTCTTTATTTCACCATAGTTTCTTACCAAAAACCCTGGGCTACTATAAGGAGAAATACCTGCTTCGATCAGCTTGAGATCGATATGCTCTTTGATAATCTTTTGCATATCCTTTTGATCTTCAAGGTTCATTTGAATCGACTTGTATCGAACCAACTCGTATCGGTATTGTTCTTTTACTTTCAACGTTGCTTCGATCTGATTCTTGTCCCACCAGGCTAACGGATTCTCATTGTAATTCCTCTGAATTAGCCTTTTAACATTTTCAAGGGAAAGTAAACTTTCCTCATCAATGTCAATTTGGGGTGGTCCTTCTTGTAAGGCATTTTTCAGAAACTGAATAGCTTTTTCGTGTGCCTTCTTCATTCCCTTTTGTCTATAAGACAAAAGAGCTTCACCAAATTTCCACTTATCCTGCATTTTAGGATGAGTCAACTTGGCTTCATTATCACCACGTTTGCTGCGAAAATTAATAGGCATGATCCTATTAAAGGTTTTCTCTCGTCGCAAAACCTGTATCAAACTACCGCAGTTAGTAGTAAAGGTTAACAGATTCTTGTGATTATCCTGCTCATATTTTGCAAAAGTTTGGATAAAATTATTACCAAGCAAAATATCAGCACCTGTATCATGAATATAGATAGGTGGCATTCTTACTTTATACCAAGGGGTATCGAATGCGCCTCCAATCATTATTCGTGATTCTCGAATCCTCTATTGAGTATTAGGATTTTCTGGGAAAAATCTCTTCCTGTAATAATAGGTAGTTTTTCCACTGCTTCGCTGGGGAAAACACCTGACTTTGCTGTGCAAATGCCTGAACTTGAGACAATATAAGCTGCAAAATATTCCGTCTTATATTGATCATATAATATCCCTACATATATATATATATATAGAGAAAATACTTGTCTTTAAGAATCGTCTGGATAGATTCCTCTTTTCCATGATTCTAACAAGTTTATCCTTGAGCTTCTAATATTATGCTCACGGATTAACTCTAGAAACCTTATTTGATGAGTTTGTCCATTATCTCGCATTTCCCTTATGCTTTCTGTCAACTCATCTTTCTCTTTTCTGAGATCCTGGATCTCATCATCAATACACCTCCCTGGCATAGTTTAGAACCCTTCTGGATTGTTTGGATAAATCCCTCTTCTCCAGCGTTCTAGCATGTCTATTCGTGCGTTTATTTGATTTATTTTTAACGCAGCCTCTTGTATCCTTATAACATCTTGGATACTTTTTTGTTCTGGTGGATTTTGCTCTCGCAAAGATCTTAACAAAGTTCTTGCCTGGGTTCTTTGTATCATGAGATCAATGATCTCTTGGTCCAGTTTGATTCCTGGCATAATGGTTTTATTCTGCCTTGATTATATGTCCATCAAGGTCGAACTTCATCCATTTTCCTTCTCTTCTCCAGGGCTTATGTTCCTCAAGGAAACTTAATCCTAGGGTCATAACTCATTTGGTTATGCCTGCACTTCCTGTAACAGATACATGATAGCCTGCTATTTCTAACATGTCTTTGTATCTATTAATACTTGGTTGTTGTAAATGATATATCTCCTCACAAGAAAACAAATTATCAGTTTTAGATATATCAAAAACAATATGGATTTCTTTCCATTCATCATTAGGGCATTTGATTTTAACATTTCTTACCCTAATTTTTTGTGGATACAAATCCTCACCTGGTTCTTTTCCTTTTAGGCTTAGAATCCTACCTTCGAAAAAGGACAACCTGTTACTAATTTCTGAATCAAACCTTAATGATCTATTGTTTAAAATAGGTTGATCCTTAATTAGCAAATTAACACCCCCTAACTTTGGTATTTGGATTGGGTCTGGTGTTCTAACCTTTGCGAATTCCTTAAAAATTATAGGAATTTCTATATACTCTTTCCTAAGAAACATATCTGAATGATGTGTGTTAGAAAGCGCATATGCAATTCTATACGTCATAGAATATGGACTATTTCCTTCTTTCATAAGATTAGGTCTTTTAAAATCCTGATGAAGGGTTAATACTCTGCTAAAATCTTGGTCAGCTAGGTTGTATGTAATTCTAGGATGAATGTCAAACATAAGTTTGCCCGCATACAAATTACCTACCATTGTACCAAGACAACTTTCTCTTAAATTATTGATTCTTTTATCCATTACAGATAAATGCAATTTAGAATCAATTCCTTCTTTGAAGGTAGCTTTAATCACTACTTCAATGGTTCCAGTATGGATCTATTTCATTGTGACCGCTACTTCCTCTTTGAGATGACTCAGTTCCTCAAGAATTTCTTCTTTTGGAATAAGTTACATCTCAACATTATTACCGGTTAGATCTATGGGAAGAGAAAACTCACCTGAGTTCACCCGGTAAATGATATTGTGCTTGCGCTGTCTTATCCCGATCTTGTCACAAAATCGATTAAGACTCCCTTTCTTAAATCCATCATATGGACCTAATGTTGAATCCTGTCTCATGATCTTTTCCATCGTCTTTTTAGAGATGGTCATTTTTTAGAAGAATCCTGATAGACTATCCGAGGTCTGGAGTCTATCTTCCTGTTCGCCGGAGCTACTCGTCTGATTCTGTGGATGATCCATCTTCTGAATCAGATTCGAACTCTTTTTCATAGATGCTTTCATCTGAAGAGATGTCCTCGAACTTGTAAACTGGCACCAAATCACCATAAAAGACAGCATCACGGATGTCTTCTGTTGTTTCGAACTGGCGCACATCCTTCTCTTTCTGTGGGCAATCGGGCGAAATATGGCCTCTTGTACCGCACGTCCAGCAGTTACAATCTTTGAAACTCTCATTGGTACGAGTGTGAGCTCGTTTGAAAGTTCTCTTCCTGGTTGTTCCTCCTGTTGTCTTCCCTGTGGATTTAGATCCCTGTGAAGAAAACCTGAAAGGACCAGACTTGACCCGATTTGTAGGATCTAGCCTTTGATTTGGACCACCAAGATCTCCCTTGTCTGGAAGGCCTTCTGTATGATCCTCCGGACTTAGATTGAAACCCTCTTTTGAAGTGTTTCTTTCTCTTTCCGTGTCTTTCTCGTTGTGGTTCTCCGATGATACTCGGAAAATCATTATTGTCGCAACAAAGAGGAGTCTTTTTCATCATCCCTCTTAGTTTCTTCTTGTTCTTTTGTAGTGTTGCTTGATGACACCACTCTCTTAAGCTGTCTTTAAGGAAAGACATCCTTCGAGCCACTGAATCAATTCTCCCTGGAGGCACCTGATATGTTTGTATCAACATCTCTCTCCATGGGCTGCATATTCTTGCAAAGAATAATTCTGTTGCAACTTTCAGTGGTATCTGTGCTTCGAAGTAGAATTTGCGGAACCAATATATATATTCGTCCACATGACCAATACTTCGTAATTCGAGAGCATACAAGGCTTGTGTGTATTCTTTCTTCTTTTCTTTCATCAAAGTATCCATCTCCGATGAAATATAGTTTGATCAGGTTCCCAATCTTGTCGATAATTTCAAAGAGATTATCTTTAGATGAGATTTCTTCTTTGATATGGTCTTCCGTAGAATCCCACATTTTCTTAACTGATCCTGTCAAGTTGTTTATGATAAGTTGGCAAAAATGCTCCTTATCAATATCCAATGTTGATGATGAGACCTTCATGGACGCTATCCATTCATCGATTAAGGTTTCCATATTCCTAAAGTCGATGATATCTGTTGTAAGTGTCAACCCGAACGGGTGTGTTGGTTCAAGCATCATTTTCTCCCAAGGGCTATTGGATGCTGCTTTCTCCCATCCTGGCCGTCTCTTGTGTTGTCGGGCAACATGAGCACCGTAGGCAACTTCATCCTGTTTCCAGGTTTGTTGGAAAACAGGTACATCAGCTTCTGGTATTCCCGTACTTGTACTCCCTACTTCCTCCTTTGGAATGGGCTCATTCATCCTGAGATTAACCAGATCCACAATTCCCAGATTGGAAAGTGATTCGGTTAATTCTGCCATATCAACTCTTGAAACTTCCATCAGACTTTTCGTATAATTTCAAGCAAGAGTTCATCGTAACTTTTAGACTTCGGGACTTCCGTAGCCTTTCCTTTTGGGATTTTTGGTTTATCTCCGAACGTATCTTTGTATCGTTCGTTCATCGATCTACCTGTTCCCTTTGGTAATCTTCTTTTCAGATCTAACACTTCTTGTTTTAGATCTAAAACTTCTCCTTGGATCTCAGTTAGAGATCGGACTATCTTCTCCATCTGTCCACCATAATAAATGATGGTCTTTTGGATCTCCCTAAGGTCTTGAGTGACCTTAGATGTGTCTGGAATAATTATGTTCCAATCTTCGCTGGATGTCATTACAGATATCCTACACTTGTGTTATCTCGAAATATTTTCGGATACATTTTTCTTGATTTTCTCCTCCGTTAGGCACAAGAAAATAATATTGTATATCATAATTTAATTTATTTTTTCAATAAAACTTGGCTCTGATACCAATTCTGGCATCGGATCTCAATAATTATAAATCGTGAAAATTTCAATAAATTTTTCATCCGAATATTAATTCCTTAGTACGTGGCTTTGTTATACCTTTCTGACCAGATCACAAGTATAACTACGAGTGTTTTTTGGGGCACGGGAAAGGTTTTCAACCGATATACCAAGATAATTATATCCGGGTTTTTCATAAATGTGGCTATAGCAAATTGGTTTGGTATCCTTAATTTTGGAGTGGCAAAATAAATTTCAATAATTAAAAATTCATTTTTTATGGGATGTCAAAGGGTTTTTTGGTCTTTTTACCAAAAATGGGTATTTTGGGCTTATATGTTATATTTGTGGGTATTTTGGGTTTAGGTTTTATAAAAATGGGTATTTTCAACCCTTAACCCTTTTTATATTTTATAACTTATAATAATGTATTTATAGAGTTTAATATCTAATTGTATTTATAGGTTCGGCCTAGGGTGGAGATTGGAACGAAAATTTTCGATATCCGTCGAATCTGATCCGAAATTTTTCGATTTTGAAACCAATATTTTTAATCCAAAATCTGAAAATCCGAATTCCGATTTTTTCAAAAATTTTTGGACGGAAATTGGAATTAGTTTTGAAATTTTTGGAAATTTCGAAATCCGATCCGAAATATTTTTGAAATTCAATTTTCGAAAATTTCGATTTTCGATCTGATTCGAAATTCCAATTCGATTTTCGATTTATTTTCGAAATAATAGTATATAATATTCTTCTATAGCAAATAGTATATAGTATAAAATGTTTGAATTATATAATATAATATAATATATTTGATATACATTTACTATATGTAAATATAAATATACATATTATAGTATATTTTATAATATTATATACTATATAATATATTTCATATACTTTATACTATGTGTAAATATAAATATACATATTATAATATACTTTATAATACTATATACTACATAATATATTTTATATACTTTATACTATATGATAATATATAAATATATTATATACTATATGTATATAGTATAGTTTATATTATAATTTTATTTTATACTATATACTATGGTCTATAGTTTATACGGTAGTTTTTTAATATTATTTTATAATATATACTATATACCATAGTTTATACTGTAGTATCTTAGGTCGTATTATTTTTTAGGATATTAGAAAAGATAATATAGCTAATAGACCAACTAATTTCCAAAAATTCCGAAATCGGATTGCATTTAACATTTCCGAAATTTTTTGGATGGAAATTGGAATTGGTTTTTCATTTCCAAAATTTTTTGGAATTTTTCCGAAACACCCTATTTTCGATTCGATTCGTCCGATCTCCACCTCTAGTTCGGCCTAATTCAACGCTTCTATCCCTATTTATACAAAATAAATAAATAAATAAATAAAAAGAGTTTAATATCGAATTTGTTCAATAAATTAGGGTCGATAAATTTTGGATACTTACAAAATTTTACGAATATAAATCAATTTCAGTCTGAATACTTGTAACTTATAAAATTATATGAATATAGATCAATTGCAGTTCAAACAATTCAATTTGATCAAAATTACACGCGGAACACATGCAACCACAATTTCAGGTCTGAGACAACTATATTTTCTCAATTTTAAGATTTAATAATATATAAAAACTCTCTTAAAAACTATGAATCTCCTTAAGAAATATGAATATATTTTTAATTTCTTATAAACTATTTACATTATATTATTAGAAGTTGTGCATATTGAAAAAAATCAAAGAAATTATGAATGATTATAGTATAAAAATTATGAGTTATTCTTATATTGATTAACTACTTAAAATGTCTTTGAAGATATCTGTATGAATTTGTCCCATATTGGTTGGGAATAAGAAATAGCATTGAGGTCATACACTATAAATAAGGTAGTCTAAGATGTTAGTGCTTCTGTTTGTCCCATTTTGATTGAAAATCAAAATAATGTTGAAGTTTTTAGTGTTATGTCCCTATTGGTTGAAAATGAAAAAGGTTAAAGTTTTATCACAAGTTGGGAATAAAAAAATGTCATTGAGGTTATGCATCGTAAATGATGTTATTGTCTTACAATAGTAGTTATTTCACAATTTTTTTAAAGAAAAAAAAAATTGGTTCAATCGATTTTGACTGATTTTAATTGGTTTTAACCGTTCAGACCACTATAAATAATTTTATGCACATAAGGAATCTAATTAAGGATCAATTTAAAATCAACTTAATCAGATCCATCGGTTCGATTGATCCCACAAACATTGAGAAACGATATATAGAAAAAGTGGACAAAACTTATATGCATCAGGGGCACGGATCTTATATGCACTAGGGGTACGGATCTAAGATCCGTGCCCCCAATTCGAACCGGCGCGTGGGCCGCTTTTACGCGCATCCACGCGCCCCCACGCGCGGTCACACCATAGCTGGTGTGCGCCGCGCACCACCTGAATTTTATATTTTAAGGTATCACTCATTTACTCTTAAGGTATCACACTGCTTTCTTATTTTTCCTCTTTTTTTTTTCTTTTCTCTCATTCTTCTTCTTAATCTCTTTTCTTATCAATTTGTTATTCTTCTTATTTGTGTTGTACATTATTTTTCTTCTCTATCTTCTTGCTCTTATTCTTCTTTTCTATATTTTTGTTCTTATTCTTCATCAAATCTTCATAGAGTCATTTATGGAGTTTTTTCTTCTTCCTCTTCTCTTTTACTCATTTTCATAAATTTAGATAATTGATTTCAAATCACAATTTATTTAATACCTGAAAAATATATATCTAGTACTTATAGATCATATCAGTAATACCTTAAAAGTATCATTGGTCATGAACAATCATATATCAATGTTTTTAGGGTAATTATGATTTATAAAATCATGTACAGTCAGAATTTTTGTAATACCTGTAAAACATATATGTAATACCTATAGAATAAACCAATAATACCCTATACTCTTTTTCATAATATCTTGAAGGTTTTACTTACATATAATTCAACCATGTAATTTTATAATACCTGAAGAGTATATATGTAGTACTTATAGATCATATCAGTAATACTTGAAAGGTGTTAGTGATCATATATCAATATTTTGGGATAATTCTGATTTATAACATCATAAACAATCAGAATTTTTATAATACATGTAGAACATATATGTAATACCTATAGAATAAATCAAAATTTTAAATACAAGATTTTCATCATCTTCTTCCACAAAATTTATTCAAAATCATATTACTCAATTAATAACCAACTATAGTGTTTGTTGCATCAATTATCTCATATGTTGTTATGAATCGAATCAAGATAGAAAGAGTTTCAAATTATAAGAAAATAAAAAGTATTACACATAGAATTACCAGTTAAATAACAAAGGTCTTGCACCTCTTCACAAAAGAAAACAGAAAATTAAAAACTAAATCAATAAATCAAATCTCTTCACAAGCGAAAAGAAGACACAAAATTCAAAACTAAATCAAGAATTTCAAATAGAGAAAAATCCAATAAAAAAAATAAAAATGGAGGAAAACAAGAGGAAAATGAAGATGGAGCAGGGCTTCGACATGAAGTAGATGGTGGTGACAAAGATGATGAGGAAGAAGCAGCAGAGGACTTAGATGAGGTCGAGGTGGAGGGAGTGCCAGATGGCGGCGATCTCGTCGGGGCCCAGGCGGAGGATCTCGGCGGCGGTGGTGGGGATGAGGAGAAGGGTGAATACGTGGTTGACGAGATTCTGGTACCCGAACTTGACGTACTTGAGTCTAACGGAGGAGGAGATGGGGAGTGGTTATGCCATCTTCATCGCTACTTCTCGGGGAGTGGTTCTGTCATCTTCATCGCTACTTCTCACCATTTTAAATGCAGAATAAAAAAAAATTATATATACTAGGTCAGAGTGGGTTAGGACATGGAACGGATTGGATGGAGCGGGTTGGGGACACGGATCCTGAGACACAGAAGTCCTTCTCAGAAAAAGTTATTGCATTAATTATGATATAAATTGGGTCCAATTATTTCTTGTGCCCGCAATAAAAGCTTTCTAGTATTGCATCTTCTTGTGTTTGGGCTGACACTTGGCGATCCTATGTTAATGGGCTAGAACCTAAAACAGGCCCACTAGTCCACTTCTCTGCCTAAAATCTCTCCAAATATACTAATAGTCTGATATTAAAAAGAAAATCAAATTTGCATGCAGATCAGTATGAAAATCAACAAATTGCAACTCAATTTAATGCATTAAAATAAATTCTGAGCAATAAAAGTAGTGCACATGTTTCTACTTATCACACTCATATATAACAAGACATTGGTACTATAAAATTAAAATTGAAAAAGAGTGTTTATCTATAATTCTTAAAAAGCCTCATTGAGAATGTCCTAGCAACTAACATTATTTTTATTTTTCAACCTATTAATTTTTTGAAATTGTAAAATTTCTAAGATTCCTTGGTGCCTAGGGCATCATTATGAACTCGATCTTAGTCCAGTCCTTAGTCGGATTCAATTATCCAAGAAGTGTTATATATTTATTTACAACATTAATGATAATTTATTAGTATACAATCTTATTCTAACTATTAGGTAATACTTATGTTATAGGAATATTCTCTTTTCCGATAAAATATAAAAAAATGAATACACAATATAAATAACTTTTCTGAATAAATTTCAAAACAAGACCCAATTTTCAATTCTGAACTCAAATTTTAAAGTTTCTCAATAAGGGGTTCAATTTAATATTTTTTCTCAATTTAAGGTTTGAAATTTAGATTGAGTTCTCAATTTAAAACAAAATTTCATATTCTTTTTTATTATATTTATAAATTTATTTATATTTCAATATGTATTCATATTTTGAATAAATTAAGGTAAGTTAGTGCTTTTTAAGAACCATTTTCATCCGACTTATCTTAATTTATATGGAAAAAAAGAAAAAAAAATATAATCAATTACATTCATAAAATATAATTTATATTAAACTAATTAATATAAAAATCAATTTTTTTATACTTTTATTCATAAAATTAAAAAAATAAAACAATCTTAATTTTTTGAGCTGCATTTATTATATATATATATATAAATCAATACAAGTCGTATGAAGATCATTTCAAAATTGCACGAACTTATTTTAATTTATTTAAACTATAAATACATATTAAAATATAAATATAAATAAAAAGAAAAAAATTGAAAATGAAAATGAAATTTTGTCTTGAATTGAGAACTAAATCAAATTTTCAAATTCTTAAATTTAGAAAAAATGTAAAATTGAGCTCTTATTGAGAAATTTTAAAATTTAGATTTAGAATTGTTGACGTCGGAATTTGTTCTAATGATTAATTTCTAGTCGAACACTCAAATTATGTGAATTCGGATCAAAATGAAGTGAATCGGATCAAAAACGTGTATAAAAAGTGCTAAAAACACTGGCCCAGAGCCTACTTGGGCAATTTAGGTCGGTTGATCCTGGTCGATTTGTAGTGGCCGGCCAGAATTGTATTTTATATCTTAGAGAAATGAGCTCTCTAGTGCTTGAGTACAAAAGTGGTCGAACCCTTTACAAGTTGAAAATTCTACTATTTATAGCCTAGAAAGAACACGAGTAGTGGGAATCATGCCCACTACTTTCTTGATTTTTGCCTACTTTTAAGGGAATGAGCAGTTTAATTCTTCCACAATCTCCTAACAACCAGAAATTTTTTGCTCGGCACATCCTGGTCGGGTCGATCATGTCCCTTTGGACCTGCCATGAAACCAATTCTGATCGGGTCACTGAGCCACCATCCAGGTATAGTGCTCTGACCGGTCGTTTGGGTGTGCTCAATGAGATTTGTATTGGGCCCCTACAAACCACCTCTATAATTTAGGCAGCGTGGGTGTTTAATTCTTACTCGGGTTGGGAGTCTAACAAAAATTGAGAACTAATTTATAAATTGAGTTTTATTATAAAATTTATCCTAACTTCTTTGTACAGATAAATGAATCTTTTTTATAAAAGGTGGCGATTTATATTGGGCTAGCCAAGATGTGTTGGAATATTTCAGATGTTTAGCCCAATCGTTATGGCTCAACAAGTTTAATCAATTTAGGCCCAACCTAAATGGGCTTTACTGATACCAATCTTGGAAACTTTAGTTGGCACTTACTTTATTAGGACAAAAAAAGGAAAACAAAATAAAGAATAAAAAAAAAAGGAATAATAAAGAATAGTAGGACTTGGGTGAATCGTTGAATCTGATGTTGAAGTACTATAGAATTTATTAGTGCTGTTTTTAGCTTTAATGTAGGCATTAAAAACCCTCATAGGAAAATGCAACAAGAAAATTAATTACAGATGGGGTTGCTTTATATAAACCAACATTAAATTGATCCCTCAAATTGCATAAAAAATTAAATGAATGTCATATTATTAAACAGAAGAAAAAAGAGGTGACCACTCACATAGGGAACTTGAATTTAATGTTCTTAAATTCAATTTTTTCAGAAGTTTGGTTGGCACAAGAAATGCTCTTGTTAAATGGGCATTTACTTGAATGCCTCTTTTTCTACTCAAGGGAGTTGGTGGAGCAAAATATCATATCATATACTTCACACACACACACAATATTATATATTAAATGTATAATACGATGTGTATATTTTTGTTGATATAGTGATGATAGATATTAGAGTAAAATTAAGTCTTGTAACTATATGGTGGTTGTACATAATTGTTCTCCAATTGTTGTCAATTTAGTTTAAAAGCCATCAATATTAGAGAATTTGAATGGAGAAAGAAAAACCCATGATATAAGGAACTAAATTGTGAATTCACAGTGATGTTTAGGAATACATTCGTGACTAATTGCAGATACATGATATTAAATTGTAAATTTCATTTCATACTAGACTGAAAATGAGACCACTTATAGTTACATGATTGGCATTAATATTTCCCCTAGTATATTTCATCTATGTATAATTTATCCATGAGAAGTTGAGAACAAGAACAACATTGTATTTGTGGAATTAAGAAACGAGAATATATTTCAAAAAATATTAATATAATTTACTTTGTGAAATATAATTTTACCTAAATGTCTAATTGTTAAAAGTTATGTGATCTTCATTTATATAAACCACCAAAAGGAGGTATTTTAGAATACCTCTTTTACCCTCATATTCTCTCTCTCCTACCAATACTTGAAGTCTTGAACCCAATGACTCAAACCACTGGCACTGCCACTGAGGCCAAAGAGTATTACTAACTTTTTACCCATATCAAAACTTAAAAAGGCACATATAACTGCATTAAGTAAATCTTTTATAAATTAACTTCTAAAACAATTAATGAAATAACAATTTGTTTAACATCTCATGTGCACTTCTTCAACTTATACGTGTGATTTACTAATTTGAAGTACCAGTGTACCACCTTTATTTTTTGTGCCAAATTAGTGTCTCCATAGATTATTTTTTAAATTGAGATATGGATTACAATTATTATTAATAAATATTTAATAATTTCTTTTGTTTTGCTTATTTCACAAAATAGAGTTTTATGTGCTTCTTTAGACTTTCTTGCAAGATAATGAACGTGAGAAATCAATTGAAAAAAAGTGTAGACCAAGTCAAATCATGAAAAGTGAAGAAGAAGTTGGCAATTGACCTTGTCAATCAAGTTCGCAGCTTGGTGTGCTAAACTTCCGGCTATGTTTGGAAGAGATTTGATATTACAGATTTTAGCATCATTTATTAACCCAATACTTTGTGGTTCGTCCGCCCCTACTACCAGTAACCCGGTGACTTCTTTGATCAGCGTGGAAGTCACATGAGACCAGGGCTCGGTCGGAAGAAGAAGTAGCTAGGGGCTCTGATCACACTGAAATAATCATAGTTGATTCAAGATGAAATGCACACTCTTTTTTCGCCTTTTAGCGAATCCCTAAATTCAAAATCTTAATATATATTTGTTTTCGTTTTTAAATTTGGATTACAAAATTTATACATAATCATTACTTCATATATTACAATCATTATCAAATACATTTTTTCTTTAAAAAATATCATATTAACCAACATTTTCACAATAAAATATTAAATCAACCTAAGTTTTCCAATATTAATTTGACATCTACATTATAATTCTACCCTATTAAATCCTCAAACAAACATACATTTTCACTTATTCACCTTCACTTTTGAAATGCCTATAATACCCCCCACCCCATTAAAATTGACAGCTGAAGTTTTTCAAGCAAAGAGACAGTCGATGTCTAGTGTTGCCGAGCAGTGTTGGGGCAAATCCTCATAACACTTTTTATTCTCATTTCAAAGATTATAGTTTCTGTATTTAGGATAGTTTTAAGATTGTCGTTTTGGTCTCTTGTTTTTGTTCAATGTCTAATTGTGAGTCTTTCTAACGATTAGATTCATAAATTATTATTTTACATAGTAGATATCAATCTTTTTTTAATTCACGAATACTCTATAATAGATTCATTTTGTCCATAAGACATTTCGCAAATTATATTTTATATAATTTGTTAGAATTTTAAAATTCATGTTTATTGTTATTATTTTATGTTTTCAACACTTGTTCAAGACATACACACGCCGCAATGATGGAAGGTAACTTGTTGATTAATTCTTCCAATATTTCAATTTTTTTAATAGATACATAAAATATTATAGTTTATATTGTTTGAAGTTGTTGAATTAGCTAGTGGGTTAAGAAAAAAAAAAAAAGAAAATAGTTGACGTGATTTAAATACTCATTAAAAATATTTTCAATTTTCTTTTATCGTTTTCTTGAACTATATATCATGGATTTAAATTACATGGATTTTTATATTTTTATGTATAATAAAAATAAATTGAGTAAGTTAGTAAGCAGAGGGCGGACATCTTTCTCCCAAATTTGTCTTCTAAATAAAATTTAGGTGCAACCACAGTTTATTCATACCTACAAAGAAATTCAATAATAATTTTGAGTCGAATTATTTGAGGTTGTGTTTGAATAAAGTCATTTGAAATTTCAAATTTAAAACATTTAATTTTTTGATATTATTTTATAAAAATGTTTTGATTCTAATTTTTTAAAGCTTGATTTGGATACAATAATTTGAAATCCAAAATTTGAAATAAACTAATTTCAAATCCATTTAAATCGGAGTAGACTTGAAATCATGCACATTGTTAAAAAAAAACATGAAATAACTAGATTTCAAATACACACTATCAAAACACCACTTATAAATTTATTGTTAGATATTTCAAATCTCTCCTCAAAATTTTATGTCTAAGGGGTGTATTGGATTAGGATTTTAAAGGACTTTTTAAGATGAAAAAAGTCATGTGGATTTAAAAGACTTTGCAGAATTTTTATAATTTTTCAGATTTTGCAAGATTTTGTAAAGACTTTTTAATCAGAATTTTAATGGATTCTGTAGGATTTTGTGGACTTTGCAAAACTTCATGGATTTATGCAGTACGATAAGGGTTCAAGATTTTTTTTCATACATTCGAATTTAAAAAGAGTTAAAGATAAAAATAAAATAAAAATAATAATTCTCTATAATAGCATGTCCTCCTAAATAGCATTCATCCACATATCCATAGCTATACTAGTCCTCCAAGCATTAGCGTCTTGTCGCTCTTGCTCTTGTGTTTGAATAATAGACTCAAAGTTATAGTTTTTATAGTCTTCATTAACCGGTAATGTTCGTCCACCGGTTTATTGGAAATTCATCAGAACAATTTTTTTTACGAAGAAAGTTATGTAGAGCTGCACATACTAATACAAGTTCTGCTTGTGTCTTAAATAAAAATGGAGGTGCTGACTTAAAAATTGTGAACCTTAATTTAAAAATATCAAATATTCTCTCACTCACATTCCTTAAAGACGCGTGACGAAGGTTGAACAATTCTTTCTCATTTTCAGGGTCATTACCCTGACCTGCAAAATCTTATAGATGATATCTTACACCTCGAAATGGAACTAAAAACTGACGTCGACTAGAAAATCCACAATCCACCAAAATATTTTACCTAATTACATATGCAATATATAATATTAGTATTATAATAATAATACTAATAATAACAATAATATAAAAAATAAGTATTTACCTTGTGACACTTTAAGTCCATTCCTCCTTGTTATAGCATCATTTAGTAGTTTAGAATCATGAGTCGAACCCTTCCACCCACTTAGAACGTACATGAACTTCAAATCAAAATTACAAACGGCTAATACATTTTGCGATATCTTTCTATGACGATTACGATAACTGCTTACATCTCGCCTCCTTACTATTGCTGGAATATGTGTCCCATCAATTGCTCCAATGCAATCCTAAAATTTAGCGTATATAACAAATTTTCATATGAAAAATATAAATATAGTAGTGCCATTTTAATTATAATTTATATTGTTAGATAATTAGTACATACCTTGAAGAAAGGGAAGAACCTTGTGCTTTCTCTGATTTTAGCAGGTACACTTGAACCTGGTTTAGACATCAAAGTAGGTGCTATCGTGTTCAAAGCCTTCAAAATCTTGTAAAAATTTTCACTTGCAGAAAATTGTGGTCGGCCAAATGTGTTAGGAATTACACAATATCGAGTATTTTGACCAACAATTTGTAGGAATAATGCAAAAATTTCTTCAACACAAATATATTGTGTATCCTCTAGAGGTGTTTTTTCTCTAAGAATTGCACATAACTTTCGAAACACATCTAGATACATCCTATAAACTTGTCGAAATATTGTAGGATCATCATTTAATACACACACTATACATATCACAATTTTTTTTTCATAGAATTGCAATATAAAGACAAAGGTGAAGAGACATTACCGGAGGAAGCACTTCAACAGTCACTTCAAGAGTTCTCTAAAATCTGATGAGTTTGGATGAGATTGTTGGTATTTATAGATACCACTAAAATGTCCTTCAAAATTCATCTAACACAATAATCCTGTTAAATCCTTATATTTTTGAATATTAATGGATTATTTTTAAATAGTAAAAAGTCTTGCATGAATACCAATGGATTTGAATGGACTCTTTAAAAAATCTTAAAAATCCAGATTGAATACCAATGGATTGTTTTTAAGTGACATAAAATCCTGATTGAATACCAACGAATTTTTAAAAAAAAAATCTTTTAAAATCCTGTAAAATTCTAAACCAATTCACCCCCTAAGCCTTTCGTTAGTTAGTTAGGGAGATCCTATATATACATATTAGTCAAGTAATTTACTTTTTCATTCCAAGCTAATAAAATTATCTTTTATAATAAGTATAAATTTCATACTCTTCCATAATTTCTCTGTACTTTTATTTTACTATTTTCACATGTTGACCTATTAATATTATCCCAACCAATCAAATTTATCACTACGAGCCTTGTAGCTCAAGTGATATCCATCTTTATAAAGGTGCAGATTGTGATGATCTGGATTCGAACCCGGGTCACACAAGTTTTCTTGTTTTTATTGTTCCCCTCCCTTCCACTTCCCCAAACTCATTTAAAAAAACCAATCAAATTTATCCAAAAAAACATTAATACTTTGATAGTTGGTACGTGTTGACAACTCATAAATAAACATTATCCTGAAGTAATGCTTTGCTTTTATTACTGTGTAATTTTAGCTAATACGAATACTTCTCTTCAATGCTGCGTGGATTGTAATATCCTTAGTTGGATTTTAATAATTATTATATTAAACAAATTAAAACTTCAAATTTAATAAATAAGTAAAAAAACATGATCAACATAAGTAATAAATAAAAACAATACCTACAATAATAACTTAAAAAATAAATAATTACAAAAATTTTAAAACTTATTTATATAAAATATTGATTGATACATACATATAATTACAAATATAATTGATACATTAATACAAAAACTGAAAAAAAAAATTAGATGAATAAAATTAAAAGATCATGTGATTTACTTGTCTTATCTGATGAACTTAAACTATAATTAAGTATTGAAGTTCAAATACCAAATTATAAATATTTGATCATTTTACTCTAAAAAAATATGGAAATTGCAAATGGAAAAAAGTATGAACGTTTAATCTATTATTGATTTTGTTAATGTAATACAGTGAGCGTAGCTAAAGGTGCTCATCCGGTTAGGAAAACTGGAACCGAATCGGGGTCAACAATTTGGAAAACTATTGATCTGATTTCGGTTCGAAACCAGAACCACCAACCGTGGTTCAACAGTTCGATTTCAATTCATGATAATTTTAAATCTGGAAACGGTGGTTAAACTGCCGATTTATCTATTTAAAAAAAATTATATATAAATAATATTATGTATTTATGTTATTTTACTCTTTCATTTAAGTTGTATTGATTATTATTCTTAATTTGTATTATAAATTATAATTTTTTTAGGTATATGATTTGTATTTTGCTGTATTTAAATTGTAATATTTTATATTTGAAGTTTTTACTTACAAGTTGTAATGTTGTGTTGTTATAACTTGTAAATGTAAGTTCTAATTTTTCATTTTTATCAAATTATCTACTCAAACAAAATTATTATGTTGTAATATATGATTTTTGGTAATATTTATATGTAAATTTAGTTTAATTTTTTTTTAAAAAATAATATTAAAACCGTTAAATCGGCGAACCGGAATTACCGGTTTATAAACCGGAATCAAAACCAAAAATCCCAAGATTTGGCTTCGGTTTTAGGTTCCACGGTTTTTTGAATCGACGGTTGTAAACTAAAAACTGCAGATCACATCTAAACATAACATTACATTAGGTAAAAACATATCATTAAACACGATTAAATTAACAATCAACATTACATAAACATTTCTTTTAATTGTCTAAAAAGTAGAATTTCAAGAAAAAATATAGGCAAATGTAAAGAGACTTAGAGAGTAGCTGTCATGAGCTTGATAACCGCTCCACTTCAATCCAACATCAATTTATGAGTAATTAAGTGAATATATCTATATAGATGTACCACAACAAACAGCAATAATAACTATTTCGTTGCGCATTTATATATTCGAATTTAATTTTTTGTGTACAATCAACCATGTGGATTTATTTCGAATTTTGGACCACTATCTAACCTACCGATTCGGATCATCGCTTATTTAATTATTTTTAGAGTTGTGCTAAATGGATCAATTGCGTTTCATACCATCATAATATTGTAAAATGACTTTATATCCTCATTTTTTTGACTCTCCTAAACAAATGAAGGGAATACATTAAGTTTTACTTAAATATATTAATTACTATAATTATAACTTTTTTTTTAAGAATGCAAACTTTGGTTATCAAAATAACTTAATTTTGTTATATTGCCCACGTTAAATGGATAAGTTTCTTATACAATAATGAAATTATTTTTGGTATTTGATCTCTTTTTCCTTTAATTATGAATGATTTTTGGTTGCCTCAAACGAACATGCTTAAGGCAATTTAAAAATAATTAAATCATTCAATCCTTAAAAAAATCACAAAAATTTTCATACAACACAAAAACTTTTATACAACTGGTGCATATGACCCGACCCAGGTCCATGCACCACTTCACGCGCTCGCACGCGTCCCCATACGCTTGGGTGGGTGCACTCAAACCCACCAAAATTTGCTCCAGGTGCTACACCTTTATGTTATGTTAAACATACATTTATGATATGGTAGCCATATTTTTAGGATCTTTATATTATATTAAGCATACCTTTATGCAACATTAAACATATCTTTATGTTATGTTAAGCATACTTTTATAGTTTTATGTTATGTTAAACATACCTTTAGGGTTTTTATGTTATGTTAAGCATATCTTAATATTATGTTAAACATACCTTTATATTATTATGTTAGTCATACCTTTTAATTATGTTAGTTGTACCTTTATGTATTATATAAAAGTATGACCAATATTAATTAATGGTATGCGTAATATTTACATAAAGGTATATATGTACAAATTAGGGTTTTTTGTGTTAAAATTATAATTTTTTCGTCAAAAATAGGGTTTTTTTTGCCAAAATTAGGATTTTTTTAAGAATTAAAGTATTACATAAATGTATGCTTAATATAATATAAAGGTATGACTAACACAACATAAAGGTCATGATAAAGAAAAAAAATGTGCGGATCCGGGTTAGATTTAGCCCGACCCGACCTGCGTATAGATCCATACAACAGTTGCATACAAACCTCACTCTAAAAAATTTTCTGAAAATGTAATTTATTCAACATCACAAACATATAAAATTCTTTTATTTCTTCTCTAGAATTCATTTCAGATGAAATGCCACGAATTAGAAAAATAAATAATTAAAAACTAATTTAGCAGATACCAACAAAGTTTCATTAACAATTAAAAATCAAATATTTTACTTTAAAAATTACAACATTTCATAATTTAAAAAAATATACTCCCTCCGTTCCGACTAACTTTGCACACCCTTCCCGACACGTGGAATAAGAAAATGTTATTTTTTACTTTTTGATTTGAAAAGTCAACCATAATTAAGAGTAATTAAATTCTGATTAGTGTATTAAAAATCCTGATTTTTCAACTCAAGAGGGAGCTGTTGTACAGTAAATTCAATATCCCTCCTAAAACATCAAAATGAAAACATACACCCTTCTATAAATTCTGATCAAATCTCCCTCCTAAAACATCAAAATTCAAACATACATCCTTCTATAAATGCTGATTAGTCAGTATTTATATCTACATTTATTGTTCAACAACCAACAAGAAAAAATTACAAATATGACAAACACTAGGAGGGGACCAAATTTGTCCCCATTAGACCGTAATCAGATCGTGCAGTATCTGTTAGCCAACAGTATGGACGGGGTAGTCCACCATGACAAGATCCAGTCGACGGCTACATCATTTGAGGTTAGTCACCGGACGATCCATTACATTTGGGCAACTGCAAAAAAACAGATTGAGCAGGGGTTATCAGTGGCTTTTTTATAGTCAACAAGAACAAATAGACCTGGTCCAATGTCTATAAATTCATCAAAATTCAAAGCAATACCGTTTTGTCGACGGGGCAGCATAAGAAGGTTAGCAAAGGAGTTGAGTACCTCCAAAAGTTTAGTTTGGAGGTGGGTAAAAATTGGGGTGATAAAACCGCACACAAATGCTGTCAAACCAATTTTAACCGATTTAAACAAGGTGCAAAGGTTAAAATTCAGTTTGAGCCATTTAGAGTTTGACACATCAGCCAAAAAAAATAAAGTTTAAAACAATGCATAATGTTGTTCACATAGACGAAAAGTGGTTTTTTATGCAACGGACCACGGAGAGGGCGTACAAGTTAGAAGAAGAAGATGACGTATATAGGTCTTGCAAGAGCAAACGGTTCATAATGAAAGTTATGTTCATGTGTGCCGTTGCTCGACCTCAATATTCTGCCGAGGGAGCTCTATTGTTCGATGGAAAAATCGATATTTTTTCATTCACAAAACAAGAACCAGCCCTTCGTAACAGCATTAATCGGGTCAAAGAGACTTTGGTTACTAAACCAATTGACACAATCAACAAAGAGGTCATAAAGGACTGCATATTGCATCAGGTTTACCATATTTATGCACTTATTTTCTCAAATTTGTTTTGCTATTAGAATAAATTCATCATTTAGCCAATATCAACTCACAAGTCACCTAAATGCCTCCTATCTCACTATGAGGGCTGCAATGGTGACATTGTAGGCTGGTTTTTTTTTTTCTCCATTTTCAAAATCTGCCCTGTTTGAAAAATGAATTATGGTCATTCTATGCTTTTTTTTTTTTAGATCATACCAGCAATCATGCAAAAATGACCAGAAACACGCAGCAGACATAATAATACAATAAGACAATGCAAGACCACACATCAGTGACATAGACTCAAATTTCAGAGAGGCAGCTACTGTTAATGGCTTTAACATTGAATTAATGTTTCAACCGCCTAATTCTCCGGATACAAACATTCTAGACTTGGGCTTTTTCAAGGCTATTCAGTCTCTTCAAATTGAAACTGCCTCCTATAATGTGGAGGATTTGGTCGCGAATGTTACAACGGTATATGCGCAGTTGGAACCAAGCAAGATTAATAGTGTGTTTCTGAGCTTGCAAGCATGCCTTACAGAAATTATGACCCAGCTTGGACACAACAACTACAAGCTGCTCCATTTGGGAAAAGATCACCTTACAAGGTAGGGCATACTTCCAATCACTCTAGAAGTTGAAGAGGGAGTTATAAGGTAAGCAATAGAATATCTTCTAGCATTACAACAGGCAAATGCAAGCTATGAGATTCCAGAAATAATGGCTGTCTTAGGTTATAATTAGGGTACTATGGGAATGCTTTTTGTACATCATCTCTAAACATCATGTAGATGTGTTTTGCTTAGGCCATAAACATTAGAAAATTGTGTATTTTCTGATTTTCTATTAATACAAGCTTCATTAACAATTTGTTGTTAACAAAACTTGGTCCTCAGATCAATTTCATCGCTGGGCTGACCACTATGTCTCACGGCTCATCAAGCAGTTTAGACAAACAAGCACCAATCATTTAAACTCACACAGGAGTTTAATCAGCAACCAAACAGTTTAGATAAACAAGCACCAATCATTTTAAACTCACACAGGAGTTTAATCACCAACCAAACAGGTTAGATAAACATCACACAATCATTTTAAACCCTACGAACAGTAGCAGATTCATCAAGGGAACCAAACATTCACACAGGGGCACTAACCAGGGACAGATTCACCAAGGAAACCAGACATTCACACAGGGGCATATTCATCCAGCAAATCAATAGTTAATAAGCCCACACAAGGGCACCAACCAGTAAAACAAGCACAAAAAAGGAGGGAATAGAATACATGAACCTTTTTAACTAGCGGAGCCCAAATCGAGAGGAACTGAAGGATCCAAGCTCGTAAATCGAGACTGTGATGGATCTCGTCGCCTGGAGCAGAAGGCTCAGCCTCAGATCTACAACCGATGGCACCATCTCCAACGTATAGTCCATCATCGACAGAGTCTACTCCTATCTCCGGCAATTGAGTCTCTGCAACAAAAGAATCCTCCACATCGTGAGCTATTTTTTCGATTTCAGGGAAAACCTCAAAAAAGTCGTTCAAATCTCCCATGAACACCGATGGAGAGAATGAATAGACGAGAGAGAACGAAGAAGAGGGGTTGAGAGAATGAAGATACGACATTGTTCGCGAAACATAGATTAGGGTTTGTTTAGATAAAAATGGGTTGGCAATAAACAGGATAGGTAATTAGGATTAGTGTTAGGATTAATTATTAAGCCAATGAAAATTAGGTAAATATGTTGAGTTATAGGGATAATTTGATAAAAATTACTTTCCTTTTTGGGAGTGTGTAAATTTATCCGGAACATCTTGAAAAGGAAAGTGTGCAAAATTAGCCGAGACGGAGGAGGGAGTATTTTTTTTTAATAGAATGCATTAGAATATAATTTATTTATTTATATTAAAAAGTTGAAATTTTAAATTATTTGTCGCATTATAAATTATTAACTTAACTAAAGTATATTATATAATTATATCAAAATATACAAAATAAATGATATATATATATATATATATAACTCTTTAAAATTGATTCTTTGATTTGGTAAAATTAAGTTTATTTCGGTTTCACTTCGATTTGGTTATTGGTTCAAACAAAAAATATATGTTTGGGGAACAAAAAATGTCAAAGGATATTTTTGGATTCTAATTTTGGTTCGATTACGATAATATTTGAGATTTGTGCATAGCGGTACTATTAGGATAATATAATCTCTAATAATTTAAACAATTTTTTGCTTATGACATGTCCTTTGCAAATTACCTAAAAATATTTCGGCATGTTTGTGATTTCAACAAAACAATTCAAGTCCAAGATCTACAATAGCTTGACCAGTCAAAATTTTGAGATGAAACAAAATGAGTTAATTTTTAGTATTGTTCTTATAATTAATAAAAACACTAAATTGTATATTTTGATTATCTACTATAATCTTCTTCTTTTCTTAAAAAATTAAAATAGAAAAGTTGATCCATTTAAATTGTATATTTTGATTATCTACTATAATATGATCAATCTTAAAATAATTTATGGCTTCTTTATAAAAATAATTTTTATAAAATAAATATTATTGTTATATGCCAAGCAGCTGAAATATAAGATAAGATAGCATAATTTTACAAATCACCACAAGTATAATTAATTTTATAAATAGCAGCCACAAGTTGGTCTTAATAGAAGTGAGTCGCAACTTGCTTTGTTATCTAAGTTAATCTTTTTTTTTTTTGTTAATATAAAAAATTAAATGTATAAATTTGCAAATAAAATTATGATCAATAGCTTTAAAGAGTATTATTAAATGAAGATAGATAGATCATTAATCCTAAATTTAAAAGAAGAGGATATATTTAACATAACACATATTGAATTTTATTAATATTATAATTTTACTCTAACTTAACCGGATCAATTTGATCCATAAAAAATTATTGTTATTATTAATAAGCACATTACATTAATTAATAATATCATTATACACATAATAACTAATTTGAAATATAGACGAACACATCTTCCAATCAAAGATCTTGTTTGCTAACCTACATAAATACTCTTAGCTCACATGCCTCATCTTTACAACTTGTTTTTTTATTTTGTTTTTTAACTTTTGATTTGATTAATAACCAAATACCAATTAATTATACTGAAGGATCAGATTTCATTACATGGAGTTTGTTCATTTTTTGAATTTCTATTTTCCCTGAGATCTTATCTTAGCTATACCAATCGTTCCTATAATACCAATTACCAATTGATATGTTGTATATAATATATTTTATAGAGAAAATTACTATTTTCGTCCTATAATTTAGATAATTTAATTTTTTATCAATAATTTTACGTATTTTTATTAAAAAATAAATGTTTAGATTTTAATGAGATAAAATATATATGTAATAAGACTTTAAAATACCTTCATTTTCACCTTGTTTAAGTGAAACATAGATAAGGTTGAATCCTATAATGTAATATCCTGATTTTTTTTATTTTTTTTATTTATAGTTTTTCATTTACAAAATTAATATACTTGCAGTGGAAAACTAAATATACAAATTTTTTAAAATAGAAGTTTACAAGATGAAATCAAAACCATAAGAGTATTTTAAAAATAGCTCCAAATATTCCACAACGGTTTCATCAGAAGATCTCAACAAAAATGAAATGAGTCATGTTAAAGCGGATTGAAGATGGAAACATTTAATATTTCTTGAACTAAATAGCTTAAAATAAAACAACTAATGTAACTCTAGTCACCGCTCATCCACTCCACTCCACGTCCATGCCATTACTCTTGAAATATTAGATTTTTCATAAAGGGGTGAGCAAACACTAGCTCAATGGGGACATGTTTGTCAAGATTAAAGATATCATGTAATAGCAAGACAAATATCACAACATGCAAGCAAATAAACATTTTCTCATTTTGGGATTAACCAATCTATTTTGAGCACGACGGGCATACCCGAGAATTTAACTTTTGATCCTTGGACCTCTGAGATTCCTAGCTAATTCTCATGCATACATCATAACAACAAGCATTTCATCTCATGCATAGATCATAGATCATAACAAATATTTTCATAAACATTTTCTCATGACACATTGCATCAATTCATCAACCACTTCCACACAAAGTATTTAATAAAGACAAACACGTGAAAAGAATCTCTACCTTAAAAGTTAAAAGTCTTGAGCGGAAAGAAAATGAATGCAATCTTATCCCTCACGAGTCACACCTTCTTCGTCACCTATTCATCCATAACGAAAACATACAACTAACTTAATATCTAATAGCCTAAAGAAGAACTTCAATAATTATTTTAATTAAATTAAATCTCTAAAATAGTTTTAAGACATCTTAAAGGATAAATGAGAACCTCTTGAAATTTTTGAAGAAATAAGACATAAATCCTAAGTTGGAAGATTTTAGAAAAACTCTAGTTAAGTATTAAAATATTTATTCCTTAAAATATATAAGATCAAGCGATCTTAAATTTTAAACACGAAATCTAGGTTGTTAAATCAATAACATTTATAAATTCCACAAAGATCCAAGTAATATAGTTATTGTAACACCCCAAATTTCTAATTATATATATTCTTATGAATAATAAATTTTTATTAATTATCATGATTTAATAGTATCTTATAGAGAAATTAATTAGGTGTTATTTGAAATATTACGTCTGATGTGATTGGGATTTCAATTGATGTCGATAATATCGACAAGTCTAAATAAGTTAAATATTGATATATAAATATTTAATATCGACAAGTTTTACAGTTCATAATTATTTGTAATTATATTTAACTAGATATCAATCATAGTAGTTACTATATGCATAAATCAATTGATGTAAGATTTAGTGGGTTAGTAATAAATCTCTAGATTTTTTAAAGTGATAACATGGAGATATGGAAGTAGATAATAAGTAAATTAGTTGAGATATTTTAGGGATTCTCTATTTTGTTAAAAGTCCTAAAAGAAATGGGAATTTAAAACCCTAGATGTAAAAGTAGGCGTTAAAAATTGAAAATAAATACGCGAATCAAAGAACCAGAAATATAAAATTTGGAGAAAGCAGAAGAAAAAGAAAACGAAAGCGTCCATCGGTGAATAACCAGAGTATTCATCCTGTCAAGGTATCCATTATATATATAGTTTGGATTCTTTTTACATCCATAATTTCTAGTATGGAATAATTGTTTAGTTTAGTTATTTCACGTAATGTACGATTTGTGAAATGGATTGAGAAAAAATAAATAAATAAATCAATTGAATTGTCATCATTGAATGGAAAAATCATTCTATAGTGTTTCTGATCACATGAATAATAGAAAATTATCTAAATTGACCAATCCATGTATGATTTAGAAAAAGTTCGAAGAGTTTTCTATTGATTTGGTTAAGTTAGTTTGTAATTATTCCTCTCGACGATATTTGATATATAATATATTATTTATGAGTAATCATACTGCGTACAATTAAACTACATGTATCAAAATTATAATAATAATAATAGGTAGCAGTATCAGTCTTAAGATAGTAGTCATACATGTTTAATTATTATTTATTCATTAGTTATTGATCTGCAGAATTCAAACACCCTCTGTTAATGCATGACATTAATTAAATAAATGATTAAATACTCCAATGATAACAAGGATAGATGCATATATATATATATATATATATATATCGACAGTAGAAATGCATGTATGTTTTGCATGGTTAATTCCTTTATTTAGCTTTAAGTATTTGTTTTCTGTAGTGTTCAGCCGGGACGAAAATATGTTGTCTAATTTCCTTAGTTTAATTAAGGATTTGACGTCAGTACTTATAATAAAGTTGGTTTTATAATTAAATGGATTAATTAATTAGTTATAGAAATATCAATTTGATTTCTGTCGCAGGTGTTATACTAATTAAAATTAGATTTTTTTTAAGAAGTGGAAATATTAAGGAATTGATAGTGAATTAACAAGATAAAAACCTTTCTGTGATTAATGATTTAATTTAGGAATCTCAATATTAAAAGATTATAATGTGAGAAGGAGATAATGTCTCAGTTGAGGACTGCATTCCATTTCACCAAATAAATAACGGTCGATACATGGACAAAAGAAGAAAACCAAATAACTACCTAAAATATAAAGATATATATACAAAGAAATACTAAGATACGTTATTATCTTCCTTAATATATTATATTGATAGATTCTAAGTTATCAATTAATTATGTTTTAGATTTGGATTGAGAAAGCTTAGAGGTTTGTGAGGATTGTGAAATACGAAAGTTTTGAGAACTCCAGGTAAGTACATTTCTCACCTGCAGTATGAGTAGTTTTGTTTTATTTGTTTAATGTTAATGCAAAATTTACGTGAATGCTCATTTTGTTATCTGTGAATATGCTTTAATATATGATTATAGTTATAGATATCTAATTCTTTAAACTTAAATTGTACAAATGAAAAATTTTGCAGAGCTGTAAAATAAATTTAATACACTAAAAAATATAAGCCCTTTTATTTTGAAATTTTTCCAGAAGATAAAAGACATGTTAATATATAACATATCCAAAATTCAAAGCATTTGAAGATCTTTAGCGATGAGTATTAATCTCGTAAAGTAGAAAATTGTATATTGTGAATCTTTCAAAGCGGAAATAGAAAATTAGTTTTTAAATCAGTAATACTAAAGATGATAAATTCCGAAAGTGAGAAATATAAAATTCATATATAATACAATATGACTCGAATTGATAATTTTTTTTTAAAGATCAATGTTACAGTAAAACATATTATATTAAAATTTCATAAAATTATAAGGTTTGTAAATATCTATTTTAAAATTTTTAAACAAAAAACGTGAACATGTTGAACTGAAGGAATAGAAAATTCGTTTTAAATAGGTAAACTCCGATTGACTTGAATTTTTACTGAGTATTAAATATATATATGAAAGATCAACATATTAAATTTTCATGTAATTTGAAGGTGTCTAACTACGAATTTAAATAGTTGACTAACCATTCTAAAATTTTTTAAAATTAAAGAAGATGTGTTTCCTCAAATTTATTTTATTAACATGATCTCAAAAATCTAACCTTTTTCTAAGTTAATTATATTCTAACTCAAGATCTCACTTAGATTTATCATATAAATAAGAATTAAAGAAATTACTTTATGTTTGACATGAAAAGAAAATTATGAGAAAAAGGGAAAAACATGTACCGTCTAAGAAAATTTGAAAAATCCTAACTCTAGCATACCATATTTTTTCTTATTTATATGATGAAGTTTAGGGGTTCTAAACCTAATAATGATGTAATTATTTATATGATGAAGTTTAGGGGTTCTAAACCTAATAATGATGTAATGAGTCTCATAACCTCTTGGACTCATACTAAAAGAAATCTTATAAGATTTGACTTATAATCCAAATTAGATCCATCATTTAAATAAAATCCTACATTATATAGAATTGATACAATTTGTTTTTTTTTTTTAATATAACAACCTTTTAAATTATTAATTTATTATTATTATTATTATTATTATTATTATTATTATTATTATTATTATTATTATTATTTACGGTTGTTACATATAATAGTTCAAATTTGGTCACAAAAAAGACAAGTCAAGACTTTACTATACGATGTAGGAAACAACTGTTGTAAGATACGATTAAAAGACCTCACTGCAAGTTGAAGGATATTTCTATTCCATGATGACCAAAGAACAAATCTACTATGTATGAAGACAAAAGGATATTGAAAAGAAAAGATGTATCAAAGGCCAAGTTAGTGCAAGAAAGATGTTACAACAAACAATCTTACAACTGTTGTTGAAATGAGGAACACTACAAGATCATAACAAAGTATGAAACAAGTGATAAATGTATGAGGACGATAAATTTTAGTTGAAGGAAAAGTCCACCATGTCCCTATATTTGAAATATAGTCAGTAGGCAAGTGACAGCTGGACTGAGTTTACAAAGACCTAGAGCTCCTGCAATAAAGTAATTTGGTCCCCACTTAAAGTTGTTAATGATGAAATAATCATTCAATCGACCATGTACAGACTTGAAACAAGCTTTAAATACTAGGCCTTTGTTATCTCTTCAACGAGAAAAATCCTTAATATAATTAGACGAAGATTGCAACTGATACAATCATTAAATCTACAACTAACCTACTGTTATATCAAGTTTATTCAGTTTTCTGTGTTCATAATCACTAAGTAAACAATGCTTAGAAGATTTCAGTCACACAAACTTAAATACGCTAAGCCTACAAAAGATTTGAAATTTCAAAGTTAAAAGACTGCTTCAGAAAAAATGAATATCCTTAATCGTTTCACTGTGTGAGAGGTTGTTTTAGAAGTCATTAAGTGTAGAAACAAAAAGTTTCTATTGTAACTACTATGTGTGAGTTTATATCATGTATGGATTTGTGGATCAAGTCTAAACTGTTGAGCAAGTAAGCTTACAAGTGTAGGTGTTAAGTTGTTGAGTCTTGTGTTTTCAAAACTAACGTGTGTAAGGTTTCTAAAATAAATCATACTCAACAAAGTTCATCCACACAAAAAGATTAGAGACATTACTCCATTTTTGAACCACTATAATTTGTTGTGTGCTTATTTACCTTTTTTTTGCAAACTATCTGCTTGCATATAAACAAGTTATAGTGCTTATTTATTGTGTTTTTTTTTTTTTTTGCATACTTTCTGCTTGCATACAACATACCGTATATAAAACTCGTTTCCCAAAACTCATAAATTTGAAAAATATTTTTCACAAAAGAACTCTTCAAGAATTATTCCGCTGCACTAAATCTCTTAAGATCCTTTGAACAACAAAAAGACTGCAATTAAGCTTGTGTAGCATTGTAAGTTGAAAGTTGCGTACAATGCTGTAAGTTCAAGTAGCGTGCAACATATAATAGAAGGTCACAGTTTGTTTGAAAAGTTTAAAAACTCTTCATTCACCCCTTCTAAACCTCTTATATCACTTTGAGATCAACAATTTCAAATCTGATTCTCTACGACTGTAACTGTTTTTTATAAAAAAAATTAGTCCAACTTTATTTGAAATGTCAATTTCTATATAGATAGACACCGAAATTGGAGAGTGGACTCTCAAATCCAGCATCCACATAAGTAAAAATCAAAAATAATCGAGTACAATTAACAAAGATAGTTAAATTGAGATAAACAATAGACGCACTAGACTACACTTTTGATACTTCATAATACAACAACAATAATAATAATGATAACAATAATAATAATAATATTTTTTTTCCCTTAAAGCCAACTAATGTTTTCCTTTTTTATTTATATGTTTCCATAAAAAAGATGGATAGATGAACATAATTCCTGCGGTAATGGAGCGACGAAAATAACAATGATAAGTAAATCTAATAATGACAAAAAACCAAAATCATTCTATTATATAAAATAATAACTCCTAAGATCAATACAAGTCCTGACGCTGCTAGACTAAAAAATTATAAGGTTTCCTGCCTAACTTTTTATATATTTTATTTTACTTGTTTTTATTTTCTTATTTCTTATTCTTATGTAAAATTCTCATATTCTATTGACTATTAATTAAGCAATACCTGCGAGGATAAGTGTGGCTGTTCTACAACGAAAGTTTTCTTGAAAACCTTTGGCATATATATTTTTTAATTTGTTTTTCTTATATATTTATTTCTCATACTTAGGTAGAAGGACTACTTTTATTTCTTATGGAAAGTAATGGTTGATTATATTTATCATGGAAAGTGACAGGTAATTAATTTATCCATCTATCTGAAATGTTCGAATTTTCTATGAGTGGGCATTTTATCATTTTCGCATATAATGTATAATAATATTATTTTTAAAATTTGTAAAATATTTTCTATATACTATACTAGTTAAAATATCACACACATATATATATCATCCTCAAAATAATAATACAATTTAAATAAAATATTGTCAAAAATATATAATATGTTATTCTTTATCCAAAAAAATATCTTATATCTAGCTATTTTGTATTATTGTGAGCTTCATATGAGATGATTTGTTAAGGGCCGATAACCACGGGGCATAGTTGAACAAGTGGGCTCGGCGGGCATGGATCGATGATATGAGATAGTTTGGGTGGCTCGATGATGTGGCAGTGGTTGTGGACTTTGGACTAGGTTGAGTTGTGTATATTATGCGAGTTCAATTTGAATCGTTTCAACTAGAACCAAACGTGTTTGAAGAGAGACGAAAATGTGTGAGTTTGAATTGAACTTATGCGAGTTAAATGAAGCGGTGCAACCACCCTGAACTAGTGTGATCATTAATTAGTTTAGTCCAATCAGAAATTTTTTGGATTCATTGTGCTGTGTTACCTACGTGTTCGTAAGTTGTTGTACCTCAAAGGCATTTGACGTACATCATAACACTAAATATATGATAATATTAATTTTACATTACGAATAAGAGTCTAACTTTTAACTCGACTTTCCCCTTTTTTATTGAGTTATTTTCAATACACCACATACTTTCCTAACAAATACAACACAAGATTCTCATCCCAATTTTTTTTTGTCAAAGCTTCATATAGTTTGAATTTGTACTATATAATTAGAATATTTATATCTTTATTTTAAAAAAAAAAAAAGCAATACATCTTGTGTAATAGTGATATACATGAGCACTTGACCAGTATTTATAATAGGTAGATTAGTAGCTACTACTATTTATAGAAATGAACATCAGTGCAGAGTACTTGAAGAATGAGTACAATATAGCGAACCTCTATCTGAATATGTGTGAATTTAATTCATTTTGCTTCTGAAACACTTCCGTGTGTCATATTGATAGTCATATTGCTGTGGACACATTTATTTTTTTGACAAATTATATATTATAAAAACTTATACAGAACTGTGTTAGAGATATAATTTTATGAAGTGAGGTTCTACTACCTTAATTCATTTTCAAATTAATCTCAAATTTTTATGGTTTAAGTTGTGGGTTAAACTGTTCAAAGAAATTTAATTATCAAGATGGTCTCACTCATTAGGGAATGAAATTTGAAACTCGCGATTCAGATATGTAGAGGGCTGGAAACGAATAAAGTGTTTGGAAAACTATTTGTGATCGAGCTCGGTTAATGTTCGTTTGTTAGTCTTAACTAATATAACCGAATATGAAACTTGTTCGGTTATGATCATGAACAGTTCGTTTAGTGTTTGTTTAATATTTATTTATTATTAATTTATTATTTATTAGTTTAATATAAGTACATATTTATTCGATATTCATTTATATTTATTGTGGTTTTAATATCTTTTAAAATAACTTTATTTATATTGAATTTTGTTAAATAATTCTTTTTTTTTTCCTCATTTGAATGCAGGTTCATAAACTTCTTGCATGAACATTTTCAATTTTTTTTATAAAATATTAATTAACATGTTTAAGTTAATATTCGTGAACATATTTAAATATTAAATAAATGAATATTAACATTTTATTAAAATAAATAAGTGAACATGAATAATGATTGGTAGGTCGAACTCGACTCGTTTACATCCTTAACTACTATCAAATTAAGTTTGTGATTGCATATTATATGCCACTGAAAATAGTACGTTTCAAAAATTTAAAATTTCAGTTTTATTCGAAATATTTTCTTTATAAAAAAAGTTATAACATTTTCTTTCGTAACGTCCCCACTAAATGTTATAATTTGTATTCAATTATTAGTGGTTATATGTCTCATTCTAACATTAAAATCAATTGTCCTAACGGGTTTATAAGTCAGTCAGATACCATGGTTCTTGCACTTTTCTATATATTAATTTTGTCATAATATTTTTGGGGCAACTTTCATGAATTTAATCACAAGTTAAGATCAGCCGACAATACTTGTTTGAATGGATAATCATTATTCATTAGGTCTTATACCAAGAGTCGTGACTTTTAAAAACTCTAAAATCTTATTTTAATTATTGATTGGGATCCCCATTCATTCCTAGATTTCCGTCATTATCTTATTCATTGGACTGATCATTCATACTTGAAGCAGTTTTCTTATTTTTTTGTGTCAGTTCATGATCTAAACGAGCCGCACATACACCCTAATACATGTTGCTCGACGCTGAGGACATCCCCCAAGAGCGGGGGATTTCGTGATATTTCGAATGGGTTGTCTTGTATTTTCTTTTTCAATTGAGATGGGATGAGACTTTGACTCAAAGACTGATCAATAATATCAAGGTATATTGTCTCCTGCGTAGACTGATAGATCCAAGAAAAATTACTATATCCTCGATTTAAAAGAGAGAAATCCGTTTAATTTATTTTATAAAACTTAAATGCTTAGAAATTAATATTAGTCATATGCAAAATTGAAATTTACGTACATGGTCGTTTTCCACAAATTTTTTACAACATACATATATATATTGTAGCTATACATATTGTGTTTTTACTAATGATTAATATTTTAAGATATTAAGGATATGGAAAATTAGAAAAGGCATATATCCTTGAAGTTTATCTAGTTTACCAAAAAAAAAAATATATATATATATAATAATAATAATAATAATAATAATAATAATAATAATAATAATAATAATAATAATAATAATAATAACACAACCCTAGTTTAGTGTCAATTAATGATTGGGTCTCTTTTTCAAACATTCAACTTTGGACACGTATCTTTCACAAGCACTTTTAATCCAATTAGCAGCTTTCAAAGTGATTTTAAAAAAGAAAACTAAATTAGATGTTACATTTTGATATTAATCCAACTATTTTTTAAAGTGAATTTACGAAAAAAAGTCCTATATCACTGGACATAAAATAGGAGGGAAAAAAGTACTAGTCTGAAAACTAGCTCTAAGGAACGACAAAATTCTGATGTAAATACTTACATCAAATGGCAAGCATTAAAACCTATCGAATGCCTGTAAATTCAGTTTTGCCGAACAATAAATAAAGGAAATATGCATGTTTGTGTTTTTAGCTGTGAATCGAAAATATTGTTAGAATGTAAAAATAATGTTAGAGTATGTTAAATAACAATGTTCAAATATTCTTTTGGAGCAGCAATCTTATGGTGTACTTGGTTAGATTTGTTACCTGCAAACGGGCAATAAATGTTTTCTTTGAAAAATGAGAGACTACTTACATTATGGTTTTTGACGATCAATTTGTTATTATGAGTTTTCATTTTAGACTTGTAATTTTATAGATGTTGGAAATTGGTTCGGGAAAGTTGATGGTAGACTTGTTTTGCTGGATTAAAATGGAAACAAGTTGTCAAATTGAAATCTATGTTTCCAATACATAAATTTAGAGTATTTATTTTTTCAAATTTAATTTTTAATAAATGAGAAACTAATGTTTGAAGTTGACAATTTAAACATGTAAAATAAATTGAAATTTTGTGGGTGAATTGAATAAATGCAATCCAAATTAAAGAGATGCAACCTGTTTGAAACATTGTGAGCCACATTTTCAAACCAAAAAAGTGTCTAATTATTGAGAGACACCACCCCTCTCAACTTCTATAAGTAAATCACATATTCAATCATTTCATTCACTTCACGACGACTTGCATTTTTAGTATTGGTGACTGAAATGATTTTCCAAAGCAAGCCAAACCGATCGAGCGGTTTTGCACCCAACAACAACAGACATTGCTTCTTCAGTGAGAGAAGAGATAATGAATCTCACGAATCTTTGATCATCAATGAACCATGAGTGGTATTCCGAATTAGGCACCATCTGTCCGTCCGTTTCCACATCAGATGGTGGGGCTGAACGAGTGCCGTCGATGAGGCTAACAAGCCCTTGACCGATGAGAATTGGGTATAACTGACTTCATCAAAATAGATAATTGTCGAAGAAAGCTTGATGGTAAGCATGTGAATTAAGGTAGCATACGGGAGGGAGTAGGATCATGGCGTGAGGCCTGACTGAACGTGATTTAGGAGAAAGAGAGATAAAGAGATTTAAGAGTTTTCAATTGCTTAAGCTGATACCATATCAATGTAAATATAATATTTGCATTGAGAAAGGAATAAATCAATTAGAGAATACATGGAATCCCTTAATTGTAGGTAAATCAAAGACTAATTCTGTAAATTATTTTATGCAATTGTACTTCTCTCATTTTCTTGTACTAAAAAATTTCAAATATCTTTTTCATTCGTCGGAAATTTTTTGGACTCGTTGTGTTGCAATCTTTAAGTTAGTATATTATTGTATTTTAGGGATGTTTATTATAGACTATAAAATACCAAATACGGGACAAATAGTCTAACTTTGTCTCGATCTTCTCTGTTTGTTACTTTAAATTATTTTCAAATACACTACACACATTTTATAAACAATACATTAAGAAAACAATAAACTTTGCTTAGTGTAATGATCATTATGACTTGACAAATGTTCACTGTTAATCTTCTAAAACAATGAACTTATACGTTATTCCCGACATGAATGGTTAAAATTTAAATTTGCCGTTTTTCTTCAATAATTTTAATTAAAAAAAAGTGCATGAGGAAATTACGTGGAAATCATATTCGAGTGCAAGCTCTGGCCTTCAAAATAATTGAATAATAATATTTTTGGTCAAGCTTGAAGAAGCATGCAATTGAGTTTGTATGAAAATGCGACTGATATCAAAGATGTGCGTCAATGATTAAAAGAAAGAAAAAAAACTCATGAGGAGTTGACCTCAGTGATGAGCTTATGACCCTTTGTCAAATGGGGTATCGACCTGATTAGCCCCCCCTCAATCAGTTGAGGCGGGGTCTGGTTCGCTATTGTTGCAGTGAACTACTTCATTAAGTGGACTGAGGTATATCCCCTAATCTAAATCATCCTTGTTGGAAAAATCTGCAATTTTTATTTATTTTGGAGCAATTTTGTGTAGGTCCTGTACCCAAATTAAGAAATAAATAGTTGGAACGTGTTCTCCTCAGAGAGAGGTTCAAAACGGTATATAGTTTGCCCAAAACTATTTAATGGGTGAATGACAAATTATAGGTCGAAGTGATAACTTTGGATTTTTTTTTTTTAAATACTTGGAAGTTTGGAAGTATCTTGTCCCACATCGGGAAAATGAAACTAATTTCATTGGTTTATATTGTTTTTTTCCCTTTGTTGGAGATAAGAATGGTTGACAAGAAGGCTCTCTCTTTCGTGTGCGGATTGTAAATCAAATGTGGTTTCAACTTCGGACCTTGGACTCGGGTGTGCACGACTTGCGTACATGAATGTCGGTCGGCGGACCCAGCCTCGCTCTTTTTGCCACAGAACTTCGTGTACATGATTTTTCTGCTCCAAGTGACTTCATCTTTTCTGTAACGGTCGAGTTTCGTGTACATGATTTTTTTGCTTCAAGTGACTTTTCGTTTCTTCTGTAACGGTCGACTTTCGACCTTCCAACTACTTGTAACGGTCTTGAAGAGGTTATATAATGAGCTACCTCCCACTTTCGTGTACATGATTTTTTTGCTCCAAGTGACTTTTTGTTTCTTCTGTAATGGGCGATTTTCGACCTTCCAACTGCTTGTAACGTTCCTCAAGTGGCTATGTAATGAGCTAATCTCCAACTTCGAAAGATACAGAACTCAACTTTCTTCGTATATTTTTTGTTTCGTTCTTCCTTTGATTTATTGATCTTCTGTTGATACTGATCGGGCGTGCTTTTAATTCACCGTCGTGGAAGTTGTGTGTTCGACTTACCATCTTGTAACCGTTGTATCCTGAGAAACAGACGTTCTTGTATTCTTCTAGCACCGTGTGGAGTGGACGAATTGTTTTCAGGAAACTGTGAAAACAGACCTCGATTTTATTCTATTTATTTCTGGGTTTTTATTCTGTTTATTTCTGGTTTTTGATTCTGTTTTTTAGCCGTTCCCTCAATAGCTTATTACTAACAATCAACACTAAGATAACTGACTTCGTCAAAAAGTTTATAATATACCAATTGTATCCTCCAAATGGTAACAGATTATGGTCAGTAGTCCAACAATGAAGGTTTTCAACCATTATGTGAGAACATAGAGATCAAGAAGCAATTCTCGACCCCGTACCAAACGAGTCTTCCAAGTTCGAAATATAAGGTTTCGATCCTAAAACTACGACCTAATAAGCAAGCCGGTTAATTTCGAAAATAGGTTTTTGATCTTCTAAAGGCTCCAACCCAATAATTGAATTGACCAAGTTCGGATTATAAAATTTATTTCATAAGACTTCAGTCCTAAAGCAAGACGAGCAAGTCCGAAAAACATGATTATGATCTTGGGGTTAAAACCCAGCTAGTAGAGCCGAAATGATTATTTTCTACTAGCAAAAATCGAGCTGGATCACTTTAAGGATTTGTTTCCTAAAGATTTATTCGTAAGACAATTTGGTAAATTGAGCCGATCTACTAACTCAGATGTGCAAATCAAAAGCGACATAGTAAACATATTAGATATGCATGCATAGATCACATGCATAATGAAGATGCACAGCAAACATTCACAGCAAATATTCACAGCAAACATGATGCCGTTTAGAAGCTCCTAGAATTGATGACGTGGCTCTAGTTTGTTAGAGTTTGTTATTTTCCCTTAGCTTAATTCTCAAGCTTTTTCTTGTATATATATACATGTGTATCTCTCCCTTTTAACACAATGAAATTTATCTTTTTATTTCTCTTTTATCAAATTTAACATGGTATCTTGAGCCTTCCAACCTCTTCTTCGTTCTCATGACGCAACCCGCTCTTCCTACTTTTCCTACTCTAACTCTGCGTCTCGATCGGAAAAATTACTCCTATTGGCGATCTCAGATTCTAGCAATGGTGACTGCCCATGGATTTGATTTGTATCTTCATGGTGATGAGTCCTCTGTCCCTGCTGAATTCACTGATGCTGGCGATGGTCTTCAATGTCATAGTGTTGCATTTATCGGATGGCTTTGCAAGGATCAGCTTCTCAAAAGTTGGTTACTCGGTTCGATGTTGGAATCCATGCTTGGATTTGTGAGCCGCTTCACCCATTCCTTTGAGATTTGGCGTGCTCTTAATCAACTCTTCCGCTCTCAATCCAAAGCTCGTGCTCTGAATATTCGTTTTCAACTTCAAACCTTGAAGAAGGGTGATATCTCTATTGCTGATTATATTATGCATATGCAAGCCTTGGCTGATCAATTACGTGCTGCTGGTCAAAATCTCAGTGATGATGATCTTGTTCTTTACATTCTTGGTGGTTTAGGTTCTGAATATGAGAGTGTTGTGGTGACTCTTACTACTCGGTGTGATGAGCTTTCTTTGGCTGAGGTCCAGTTTGCTCTCCAAACTCATGAGATGCGTATTTCTCAACAACATGTTGCTGCTTCTCATCTTATTGGTGCAGCTCCTACTGATAATTCTTCTCAGCTTGCTCCCAGTGTTCACTATGGTATTGTTAGAGGCTTTTCTCCTCGCGGACATGGTGGATTTACCCCTCATGGTGGCCGTGCTCGGGGACGGTTTTCCAGAGGTGGTGGTCGTGTGGTTTGCCAACTTTGTGGCAAAAGCAATCATGTAGCAATAAAATGCTTCAAGAGGTTTGATGTGTCTTTCACTGGTCTGGAAAATAATGCTCAGTCCATTCAAGCCAATCTGAGTACTTCTACCACTTCATCCCCTTCCATTGGTTCTGGTTCTTCATTTGTTCATGACCAAAGATCGGCTCCTATGGCTTCTAATTGGATAGTTGACAGCGGCGCTACGCACCATGTCACCTCAGCTTTGGACAACCTTCATCTCCAGTCTCCCTACAATAGTAAGCGAAGGCTTGTGATTGGAAATGGTTCATCAGTTACCATCACTCATACTGGTTCTACCGCTATATCCTCTCTCATACCTTCTACTTCTCTGCATCTTAAAAATGTTCTTCATGTTCCTGATATCACTAAAAATCTCCTTAGCATTTCTCAATTTTTACATGATAATGCTGCTTATATTGAGTTTCACTCTTCTTCTTGTTATGTCAAGGATCTCAACACTCATCAGGTCATGTTGAAGGGGGCATTTAAGGATGGACTCTTTCAGCTTGATCTCACTCATCTATCATCACCTCCAGTTGCTCTCCACTTTAGTTCTAGCTCTATTACTAATCTTAGTACTCTTTGGCATTATCGTTTAGGTCATCCTTGTAATAGGACTCTAGCTAAGGTGCTCACTTCAATGAATATTCCATGTACTTCTCCTACTGTTTTTTGTGATGATTGTACTTTGGGCAAACTTCATCAAAGGCATTTCTCGTCCATAAAACATACTACTTCTCCTCTTAAACTTGTTCATAGCGATGTATGGGGACCAGCTTCTTCCGTCACAAAGGAAGGGTACAAATATTATGTTTTATTCATTGATGACTACACTCGTTTTTCATAGATTTACCCAATGCAATCCAAATCTGATGTCTCCCACATATTCAAACTATTTCTTCCCCTTGTAGAAAGACTCTTTGGCACAAAATTTAAATCTCTTCAATGTGATATGGGGGGTGAATTTAGAGCTCTCGCTTCGTTTCTTTCTTCTCTAGGTGTAGCTCTTCGATTCTCATGTCCATATACTCATCAACAAAACGGGTTAGTAGAACGAAAGCACCAACATGTTACTGAAATTGGTCTATCCTTATTAAGCAAAGCTTCTATTCCCATGTCATATTGGTGGGATGCTTTCCACACGGCAGTGTTCCTCATCAATCGCCTTCTCACACCTATCCTAAATGGACATTCTCCTTATTTCCTTCTACATCCCAAGTCTCCACACTATTCTTTTCTCAAGCCTTTTGGTTGTGCCTGCTTTCCATACCTTAGGCCATATCACACGCATAAGCTTCAACTTAGAAGTCATAAGTGCATCTTCTTAGACTATAGCTCTTCTCACAAAGGCTACAAATGTCAACACCCTAGTGGTAGGATCTACATTGCTAGGACAGTGACTTTCAATGAGATTGAGTATCCATTTTCTACTCTTTTTCCATCTACTTCTCAACCACCTCCTGTCCACTCAATCTCTTCCACCCTTCCTATTATTCCTTCTACTGCTCCATTCGTTCTAATTTCCTCCTCCTCTGCATCTGCTGATAGTTCATCCGATGGTCCTCCTTCACCAGGTCTCACTCCAGGTACTTTTCCTCCTCCTCTTACTTTTCTCTTTTCTCCTCATAATTCGCCTATTTTACCTTCTACTCCCACCTCATTACACCCTATGACCACCCGTTCTAAAAACGGCATTTTCAAGCCCAAGACATATCTTACAAATCTTGATATCACTGAACCAACTTCTGTATCACAAGCATTAGCTTCCCCTCATTGACGACTGGCTATGGAGAACGAGTTTCGAGCTTTACAGTCCAACAACACATGGGTTCTAGTTCCTCGTCATTCCGATATCACTCCCATCACTAACAAATGGGTATTCGGGATCAAAAGAAATCCGGATGGTAGTGTTAGTAAGTACAAAGCTTGATTGGTGGCACGTGGTTTCGAGCAGCATGTTGGCGTCACTACAAGAAAACTCACCGACAATGACGGAAAAATCCGTCACTAAAACAAAAAAATCTGTCACTAATCAGGGTTTATGACGGATTTGTGACAGAAAAATTCTGTCAAAAGGAGCTTTGTCGTAAAATTTTAGTGACGGATATTATTCCGTCGCTAAATTTGTAACAGATTTTCCGTCACTAAGATGAAAATTTCCGTCACCAGATTTGGTCTTATTTGTTGGTTGAGTAGTGACAGAAACTAGTGACGGTAAAACCTTATGCATTGTCTGGATTCGAACCCATATGTCGTGGCATGATGATGATGATGATGATGATGACATGTCAGCCAGAATATTATGCATTGTCGTGGCATGATGATGATGACATGTCAGCCAGAATATTATACATTGTCTGGATTCGAACCCAGGACCTATTGTGGTAGGTTAACCACTAGACCATTAGTGCTTTATGTAATAATATTCTACATATATTTCTTTTATAAGTATTTTTAATATCTTTAATATTTCTTTTATAGTGACGGAATAATCCGTCACTACATAATTGTGATGGAAAATTCCGTCACAAAGACAAATATCCGAATTTATAATTTTTTTTAAATAGGAATTTATATAGTGACGGAAAATTCCATCACAAATACAAATATCCGAATTTATAATTTTTTTTAAATAGGAATTCATGTAGTGACGGATTATTTCGTCACAAATACAAATATCCGAATTTATAATTTTTTTAAATAGGAATTTATGTAGTGACGGATTATTCCGTCACAAAGATAAATATCCAAATTTATAATTTTTTTTTAAATAGGAATTCATGTAGTGACGGATTACTCCGTCACAAGTCCGTCACAAAATCTTTTCTGTAACTATTCTGTCATTATTCCGTAACAAATTTGTGACGGAATATTTCCGTCACTAAAATCCGTCACTGTCGGTGAGTTTTCTTGTAGTGCGTGGATTTCTTTGAAACTTATAGTCCAGTCGTTAAGCCCCTCACAATCAGATTGGTTATCTCTCTGGCTGTTACAAAGGGTTGGGGGATTCAGCAAGTTGACATTAACAACGCGTTTCTTAATGGAGATCTCAACGAAGTTGTATATATGAATCAACCTGAGGGTTTCATTGATCCAACCTCTCCGACTCACGTTTGCAAATTGATTAAAGCTCTTTACGATCTTAAGCAGGCACCTAAGGCTTGGTATGACAAGCTCAAGACCTTTCTTATCTCAGTTGGCCTGCACAAATCATCATCAGATCACTCTCTCTTCTACTCTCATTCTCACGGCAAGACTCTCATTGCTCTTGTTTACGTGGATGACATATTACTTACATGGATGATCCAACAATGGTCTCTGACTTAATTCAGCAGCTGCACTCCAAATTCTCTTTGAAACACCTTGGTGAGGTAAACTATTTTCTTGGTACTGAGGCTCACAGGACCTCCAATGGTATTCATTTATCTCAAGCAAAATATATTCGTGATGTTCTTGCTCTTGCTGGTCTCTCTCACTGCAAACCGAGTCCTACATCGTATCTCTCGGGTCACAAGCTTCATCTTCATGATGGGCCACTCTTTGATCAACCATCCTTATATAGAAGCATCGTTGGGAGCTTACAATACTTGACCCTCACCAGACCAGGTATCGCATTTATTATTAATCGGCTCAGTCAGTACTTGCATCAGCCATGTGTCTCTCATTGGGCGGCTTGCAAACGTGTGCTATGATTTCTTCAAGGCACTCAACACTCAGGGTTACTCTTTAAACCCGTCACTCGTATGGAACTTCATGCTTTCGCCGATGCTGACTTCGCCAGCAATCTTGATAATCGCCGGAGTACCAGTGGCTAGTGTATCTTCCTCAGGCCAAATCTTCTTACTTGGAGCAGCAAAAAGCAACATGTTGTTGCTCAAAGCAGTACCGAAGCTGAATACCTCATAATCCTGACTAGGTGTCTTTGGAGCGTATTAGATATACATGCAAATATGCATGCATACATCACATGCATAATGAAGATGCACAACAAACATTCACAGCAAATATTCACAACAAACATGATGCCGTTTAGAAGCTCCTAGAATTAATGACGTGGCTCTAGTTTGTTAGAGTTTGTTATTTTCCCTTAGCTTAATTCTCAAGCTTTCTCTTGTATATATATACATGTGTATCTTTCCTTTTTAACACAATGGAATTTATCTTTTTATTTCTCTTTTATCAAATTTAACACATAGTAAACTGATCAAAGGAAAATAGAGTTCATTATATTCAAACATCGTTTTGGAGGCAGGGGTTATCTGTATTTTTTAGCAAATCCCGATAAAGTGAATTTTGTCAGGTCATCGAAAGAATAAAATTTGGGGAGAGGTCTTTCAATCAGGTTTGATTGAGGTTCAACCAATCAAGTCTGATGAATCTTTAACACAAAACCATCAATTAAAAAAAATTCTATTGAAGCTACATAAAAAATTCTTATTCATCCAAATAAAAAGTTCTTATTATTCGTCAAAACTTCAAATGAGAATTCAAATTCAAAACTTCTACGGTGCATTTGGATGAGTGAATTTGAGCAGATATTTAAAATCCATAATAGTAAATCCATCGATAGTGATTGGATGGACATGAATTTCGAATCCATCATTTTCATTTTGAATTAATTTTAAAATCATTTTGATGGATTTCAAATCAACTCCAACTTAAATAGATTTAAAATCAATTCAATTCACATCCTAAATTTCAAATCATCCAATCCAAACACAAACTTAAATTACTTGGGAAACCAATCCAAACACATACATCCTTAGGAGATATTAAAGCCTCAATTCTAGTAACCAAATCGAAAATTCCAACCCCCACCATTTAAAAAGGAAAAAAAAAAGTAGAGCAAGTATTTTGTAGTGATTTTAATTAGGCGACACAAAGAATTGATATTGCCTAGTAATTTACGCACAAGGCCTGTGGTCCTAATTTTTTATGATTTATCAACATAGGACCAATAATGTCTTGAAATTTAAAGAACAAAAAATGTGCTACCCAAAATATAATATACTTCTGACAACGTTAATCCACAGGCTGCAGGTTACTTCAATATGTAGCAGATTTATTTATTTTCATCCAAAGATAAAGTACAAATTTCTGTGTACTGTAATGAGTAAAATAGTAAATAAGCAATTCACAATTTATGTGGTGAGATCTTTTATTATATTCAATAAGTTATATTTTTTATTCCAAATATCATGAAACACTAACTAATGAGATTAACATGTTAATATATATCGTATATTAAATATCATAAAATACGATATATTATCAAATGTAGAGAAGAATTGGTGTACTCTTGAGTATATTGTACCACCAACCCAAATTCCAATACATTGAAGTAATACGATTAAAACATTTACATGTAACAAATAGTACGTTAAGTAATATATTTCAATTATACAAGTAAATACATATGGAGTAAACAATTAATACCTCATAAATATATAATTAATATATTTTATTAAAACATATATTTCAGTTATACAAGTAATACTTTATAAGTATGCAATTAACACCGTATAAATATAGAATTAATATTTTCATGGATACACCATTACCACCTTATGAATATATAACTAATACCAAATTAATAATATCTTTGGAGTACTTACATCAGGATATATAAAAGTTTTACCCCAAATATAATAGAAAATCCGAACTCTTAATTCATACCCTTCCTCATCCAAACGAGATTATTCACCGCAAATAATATAGTAAAAATATATTTAAAAAAAGATTTGTGTAGCGTATGGAATATGGAACATACCAAATTCTTTGATTAAATGATGTATTGTCATATTTTAACATAATTACCGTATACTTATTTACATATATTTATTAGATACGATTTTAAATATATGCATGATATGCATATAGAGGCAAGTATTCATGGAAGATCTTTGCTCCAATGAGTCTTAAGTTTTGACAAGGATGGTTCAATTTTGGGTCATACCACCTTGATGTCACTGGGACTATAGATGATTTAAGTTTCCATGATATTGTTTAATTTACTATTGAGTTTATGTAATTTTGTTGTGGGTTAATTGCATAAAAGTCATACATTTTTAACTTTCAATTGCAACAATAATTTTTTACCTTAACATCATCAATTTAACACATATTTCAATTTGAGAGATGTTTGATGATAAGTATCATTTTTTTTTATGCATTTTAGCATACACTTATGTATTCTTTGAGTATGTTTAAATAGTGATTTATGTGATTTTCAAGTATAAGTTATATTTGATGAGTTTGTACTTGATTTCATATTTTTAATGAAAAAATTACAACTTTCGAGTGGAATTACGAATTGATGAAGAAATCACTAAAGAACAATGAGAAAAATGATGAAAATACGAGAAATAAAGTTGAAATCACTTGAAGAGCAAAAGATAAGCTACATGGAAAATTGAGTCAAATAGACTATAAGTTTAAACGCGCACCTGTGGAAAAATGAGCATATCTCTTAATCTAAAAATCCAAATTGAGAGTTCTTTATTATGGTGGAAAGCTAAGGATGAGATCTACAACTTTCATGTTCTTACAAAGAAGCAGAAATTTTCGAGAAGATGAAAGTTGTGCAAAATGTTCTGATTTTTGTCATGATGGGGTCTTATAGTTTGGACATAACTGTTTGTAGAATATTTTTACTGAGTTAAAATTTGTGTCATTGGAAATCTTACTTAAAGAGCTACAACATTCATGAAGAACACAAAATTAAAATTCAGATGGATAACAGGTCAAAATACAATGTATTTGTGGTACAACAGTTTCCTAAGACACAACCTGACCATGAAAGAGAGCAAAATGTTTGAGGTATGACCGTGTTCCAAGATACAGTCCAACTCTGTCCATAAGACCCCGCTTGCTCAAAATTTGATTTTTAGTTATTATCATATTCTGCTTGACCTAGAAGACCTCCAGACCCATAAATAAACCTAAAACTAGTGGAAAATGATCGCAAATTTTATAGGAACATAAAATATCATATTTAGAGGCATTTTGGAGAAGAAATCAAGAATATAAAGATAGAATAATCAAGAGATCACATTCCCTAGAGTTTTTATTTCTTTCTTTTAGATTTTCTAATTAGATCATATCCATGAATTGTTTAATAATCATATCTAGCCAATATTTTAAGGTTCTAGGATTGTTAGTAGTTTAATTCAAGGGTAAATTACAAAATCATGTCAAACAATGGCCATTTTTGCACTAAGGAATCAGAACTTTGAAACTTTACTGTACAATCACCAACCTTTTCGAATGAAACTAATAGGTCGCCATGGTGGAATATTCCCCTGGAAATGTTTATTCTTGAGGATAGTTTTGTCTTTTAATTTATTTATTTTATATTTATTTTTTATGTATCTTCCTCCTCCAACCATCAACTCACCGGTGGCTGCCATGCCACCACGATTAGCAAACCCCTCAAAACTCCAATTTTCACCTCAATTCTCATGTTTTGGGTCAAACTCAATCGAACATCATATTTTCTTTCGTTTTTCTAAAGACATGGTAAAAAGCACACTAATACCATTAAATAATCGTTACCATAGTTGTTAGAAAACCCCATAGCACCCCTCAAGCTCAAAATCGAATTTCCTCTAAATTTTAACAAAAAATGCTCAAGATCTACGTCAAATTAATTATGTCTACAAGCCCAACTAAAAATCCTACTCAATTTTTTAGTTCTCACTCAATTTAAGCTTGAATCGATACAAAATGGAATAAAAATTCAAATCAAATCCTTCTCTTGAAATCTTTTCCGTACATGTATTTTCATAAATTGTTTTGGGGGTTTTAATTCTTATGTTTTGAGCATCAATTTTATGTGAACTTTTGTTCTTTTTGTTATCTTTTGATGGCTCAATTTCCCTCATTTATTTCTGAATTGAAGGGCATGATTTTAAAAATTCAAAATATTATAAGGACTTATTTGCAGTTTCTATGGACTTATTTACAATTTCTATGAACTTTGCAAATCATAGCCTTCACCCCAAGTTTTTAGAATATTTTTTTCACCTCAATTCTTTTAAAAGACTAAAATACTCTTGAGAATAAGCATCTTTAGGGGAATATTCCACAACGGGCAGCATTTAACGGTCAATTAGTATCATTCGCAAAGATTGGCGATGGTATGGTAAAGTTGCAAAGTTTGGGTACCTTAACGCAAAAAGGATCATAATTGCGCTTGATTTTTGTAATTTACTCTTAATACAAATCTTTATTAATGTTTAATTTATTAAAGGTTAAAAATATTTTTCCATCCGAGTTCTTAATTTTTTTTGTAATTCAAGTTCTTAATTTTTTTTAAATATCATATTTTTTAGTTATACTAATTATAAGTAATAATTGTAATTATTATGAATTCCTTTTTTTAAACATGAATCCATTATATGGATTCAATGCAATTTCACTTGAGTGAAATTTACATTTAGTTTCACTATGGATTATGAGATCGAATCTAAGAGAAATTCTAGACCATATTTATTACCCTAAAATTTTATATATATCATAATTTGATCATTAATTTCAAATGCATATCCAATTTTTGCACAAAAAGATTATGAAAATCCACGAGAAGTGATCGGGTGTAATGTATGTGCCAAATGTCATTTAGCTAATAAGCTTGTGGATATTTTGTTAATGAAAAACAAATGAATTTATGACAATGCATTTATAGAGAAATCTCATTTCATGATGTCAAACTCTAGAATTGCTTACCCATGTCAATTGTCCATTTTTTATCATTGAGATTCACGCTAATTCAAACTAATATTTAACATAAATAAAATAGAAATGAAAAGTCTACCCTCTCTTAATCAAAGCATGTGCAAGGTAAATGAAATACGAAAAACCGCACAGATAGATTGGAAATTGCAAATTGATATTCGAAAGAAATGATTATTTAATTACAGGTAGATTGGAAATTGCAAATTGATATTCGAAAGAAATGACTACTTAATTACAATATTGATTTTGAAATTTGTGAAGGTAATGAGTTGCTCCTACAACATGTCCTTATGCAATGCTTAAGGACGAGTTACACTGTATTAGATATGGTAGTGTTAGGACAATTATTGTATGAGGTCTACCCAATGCTAGATGCAGAGACGCTCATCCTTTTTCATTTCATTCATGAGGAGAACGAGTGATTCAACGTGAAAGAATTTTCTAGCGCTAACATATAGTATTCATCTCTACTTGATGATAAATAAAGATTAATAATAGGAGCATGAGGGTAGAGTAGGGAAATTGAGATCTAGGACAATAATCCAAGATCTTTAAGTGATGTCGTTCGACTTTTATCTTTGATTCAAATCGAATTTCAAGTGGAGCAAATCCAAAGATATGTACAGCTGAAGATCTCAACAACACGATTTCCTATATCTACTTATCTTTTAGGAGTATCAATTAGTTATGAAATATCATTAAAGTTGTGTATTATCAATACTACGTGCAGTTCGGTGAGATATAATTTTATTCGTGTGTTTATGATTTGTTTGTTTGTTTGGTTATTCGATTGGTAATTAAACATGTTTTAATAATAGAATCAGAATTCAGAAGATGGTGTTTAGTTATAGAAGAATAAACACCCGCCATATAACTGGATTAGATCGAGAGGTTAATGAACTTATGTGATGAGAAATCAATTCTAGAGACTTTTGAGAGTTAATTGTTTATCAGATTATGTATGGATATATTGGATTGCTTTTAATCTACCAATTAACTACCTTAAGAAAATGATTAATTCGATATTTATGATTGCTAATATAGAAAAATAATTAATGAACTTAGGTTGATTAAAGTGTTTAAATAAAAATTAAGTTAAAGCAAATCATACAACATGCATTCTTAAATTGATTTATCATGTTTATTTGTTGTTTTATTTTATTAGTTGATAAAAATCTAAAATCAATATTCCAATTGTTTAAATAAAATTAGGTATTGAATTTTTGTAATTAATAGGATTTCAATTTTATATTTTTTATGAGATCGATATTGTTCACCACTTATATAATTTACACAATACACCCTAATGTGGCTAAAAGAATTTAGTGAACATTTGAGCTTTATACATGAACCTCGAAATGTATAAGTCCATTTGGAAATTTCAAATAAATCCAAAAAAAGACTAATTCGATTTCATAAACCTCAAAAAAATGAAGAGAAAGTCAGTGGCTTCCTCTCTTCCGTCTTCTACGACAGCGATGTCGCCCCACCACCGTCCCTTCTCCTCAGCCAACTCCCAAAACCAATAAAACTTCATCTAAACTAGAAAAATCCCACTTAGGAGATCAATCCAAGAAAATGAAAAGTTTAAATTTCCAAATTATGTAGACAAATATTCACAAAGAAATCATCCGATTAGCCCATCACAAGATCCTACTATTCTGAAATACCCAATCTGGGATTTTAAGGAGAATTGATCTCAAAGGGTTTTTTTTTTAGAGAGAGAATAATGTTCTTGCCTGTTTGGTTTTCACTGTTTGAGAGGTCGGCAAAGAATGAGGGGCTAGACTATCCATACCAAACACAAGATCTTAATAAAAATATTTATTTCTTTCTCCTTCACATCCACAACCTACAATTCAACCAAATTCTAATATTTCTTTTTTATATTTTATCAACAATCTAACCTAATATTATAATAAAAAAATCTTTTTTTTTCTCATTTATATACACAACCTATTTCTCAACTCAATACAATATTTTTTTCTCATTATTTAATAATTACCGTTATTTTGGGAGTTTTTTAATATATTTAAAAGATTTAAGAAATGAGAATAATTTTTTTTATATTTTAATTCCACAATTATAATAAAAAAAAATTACCATACAATAAAAATAATATACAAATACAATAACTAAATAAAAATTGTAATAATTAAAATACAAAATCGAAAAAAATAAATCAAACTACAAATACATACATAAAATGAGTTCATATCCCATCTTACCACATTTCCTTATATTTTATACCAAACTACCCCACAATATAACAAAATGTCCCCATATACCCTCTTTTATAACAAAACATCCATAACTACCCCTATTTTATGATAAAATACTATTTTACCCTTGTTGCTTTTTCTAAATTTCCAAAAAAGCATGCTTGTCATTAGCCAATTTTTCCTTTTTCCAATCTTTACATTTATTAGATCCAGATTAGCCCTCTGATCAATATCAGCATGCGTTCGCAAAATAAATAAAATTGAGTTTAAACATACCTCGCCTTTGTCTCTTAAATTTCCCTGAAACTCGGTTTAGGTTTTACGGATCAAAGATCCAACCACTCGCCCGCAGTCTATGGTTTTGAAACCGATTCTTTTAAACCCAGATCGCAATCCTTCTCAACGGCCACTTGCCTTTTAGGAGATCACGGGTAGACTCACTGTTGGATAAATTTCACTCAAAATTATAAAATTTTTTGGACAGAATGTCGGAATCCGAAAAGCCTTTTTTATTGAAGAAAATAAATCAAACTATTTTACAATACTATTATCTCCGCTATTCGAGGAGAAACTTGATTTAGCCAATCATGGCCAAAACTTGAGAAGGGGAAACCCCCATGCACAGGAAAGCTTGAAAGCTAAACTATTACAACTAGAGAGAAGATTTCTCGAAAACTTATGTTAGAGAGAAGTGTTGTGGATTTTCGATGCCCTTCTTCTGAGGCTGCATGCCTCCTTTTATAGGCATCAATGTGATCCTGTGTGGATCCATTATTGCTCTGCCAACTTGCACTCCACTTGCTTAGTGAGGAATATGTCGTCCTTTATTTCTCACCCACCTCTTGGTAGGTGCATCTACCACCTGTTAGGTGACTTCGTTGTCGTTTTGCGTCGGCAACGCATCTTTTGCTTAGTGGAGGGGTCCTCCACTTTTGTCTTTTGGCAATCGTCTATTTTTGGTGCTTGATTCGTCAAGGATGGTAGGTCCATCCATTACACCTTATCTAACGGGAATGCCATGTGCTAGAGAGAGCCAAGAAAGATCTCTTAGCACCCTTGAATCTGTATAGGTTCTGTATTTGATCCCTCTATACTGTATTCCTAACTATTACATTTTTGAATACAATACAACTTGTTTACAATCGAGTCCATTTAGACTCGCTTCCTTTTATTACATTTTTTGTTTTTATTATCTAAAAACTCTTCCCTTTTCCCTTTTTCTTTGGGTAATCGGGTTTGTCCTGTTTAACTTTGAAATCTTGTCCGAATAAAGGTTTCTCTTGTACCTGACAGTAAGAACAAATTCGTTCTTCCCATCTTCCGATATGTATCATATTACATACCTTTTTCCTGGTTTGTTCCGTTGCTGGAACCTTATTTTCCTAAATTAATTTCCTCTTATTTTCAAAGAGGCTTTCAGCAAATCTGGTTGTATTTCCTGTCATTGAATTCAACAGGAATGACCCGTTTGCAGAATTTTGAAAAATTTTGAACGGGTATTTCATTTTGTCCATCTCTGTGAGACAGACCTAAAGTCCCCATGCTCTCCTCGTAGAGATATCATCTTCGGTAAGGACGACTACCAATGGGCTATTTGAGGGTGGTGTTTTAGCTCTATTGAACACCATCATATCTGGTCTCTACAGTTTTATAAATTGGAAAAATTGGGTAAGACCCTTTACCAGTGATTTCAGGAGCTGCTGAGATTATTTTTAGCTCCAGAATATCTCCTCGACCCAAATGTGGGTTGTTCTGCCATGAATCGTGCACAGTAGTAGCTATCCATTCCGGTAGTTTGGAAATCTCTGAAAAATTGGGAGCGATAGTAAATACTGAAGCAATTGCTCCAAAATCAAACCATTCCCGAACCTCTTGAGGGTTTACACTCGAGAGCATCCAAAGTCTTGGATACTTTCCAGACCAATCCGCAGTTATTTTTCCTGGATTGATCCCATTTCTTGTAACTAATTTCTCCCATGTTCTATGATACACCTGAAATGGAGAAATAGCTTGATTAGTGTTAACCTGTCTAGGGCCTGTCTGGGGCCTTAGGTTAGCCTCCCCCTCTTTAACCCCAGAGGTGCTGGGTTGACTCGCGTTGCTTGGAATTGCTTCCGGACTTTCTGAATTAATATTTTTATCGGAGTCCGATAAAATACTTGTTGTGGCTTTATCAGCCTTTTCACCGGTATCTGATAAAAAACACTTGTCAGCAGGATGTCCTGCTTCGGGTATATAGGTACCCTGTTTGTTCATCGATGATGAATCTTTCTCATGTATTTCTTTTTGGGTTACTGATGGTAAACCCGTCCTGGTGCAAGGCCCTTCCAATGCTTTCCATAAATGGAGTTGAGCCAATCGCGAAGCTTGTATGGCCTTTTGGACTTTGTCCAAATCTGTCTTTTGCACATATGAAGCTGCTTCGGCACGTATCCTAAGCAACTCAAATGCCTTGTGTAGTTCCTCAAGGTTTTCCCTGAGGTGCCTTGATCTTATCGTGATGGAATCTGCTTCAAGGATGTCCATCTCTTGTTAAGAAATCTGCAAGAACATTCTCATTAGATTTCACAATGACAATATCAAATAAATAATATTGGCATTCTGCTTGCCACCTGATAATACGAACTTTTTCAATCTTTGATTCAAGTTTATTTTTCAAAAAAGCTTTAACATTGGTATTATCAACTTTTAATGTAAATTTTTTGGCTAATAAAATTAAAGGCCATTTTTTAAAAGTCTTCCAAACCGCAAAGAATTCCTTCTCGTTAATGTGTCAGACTCTGGCTTGTTGTTCTGTAAACAACCCTCCTGTATATCTACATGATTCTTCACCCACAGATGTCTTTCTCATGAGCACTGCTGCCCACCTGAAATCGTTAGCGTCTGTGTAGATAACTAACTGATCCTCATCTTGAGGAATCGCGAGCTTTGGTAGGTTATTACAAACTTGTTTTAACTCACGAACTCTTTGGGAATGAATGTCTTCCCATTTCCATTTGGTCTTGTCATCCTTTTGTAATAAAGGATGGAAATCCTTTCGGTATTTTGCCAAATCCTTGATAAAGAAACCTGCAAAATTAATCACTCCCAAGAAGCTTTGAAGGTGCTTCTTATCTTTAAGAATATCTGGGAAATTGCGGATTTTTCCACAATATGTTCCTGTAGTTCCATTCCTGCTTCGATCAGATTGAGATCGATATGCTCTTTAATAATCTTTTACATATCCTTTCGATCTTCAATGTTCATCTGAATCGGCTTATACCGAACCAACTCGTATTTGTATTGTTCTTTTACCTTTAGAGTTGCTTCGATCTGGTTTTTGTCCCACCAGGCTAAAGGATTCTCATTGAAATTCCTTTGAATTGGCCTTTTAACATTTTCAAGAGAAAGTAAATTTTCCTCATCAATGTCAATTTGGGGTGGTCCTTCTTGTAAAGCATTTTTTAGAAGTTGAATTGCTTCTTTATATGCCTTCTCCATTCCCTTTTGTCTATAAGACAAAAGAGCTTCTCCAAATTTCCTCTTGTCCTACATTTTAGGATGAGTTAACTTGGCATCATTATTATCACCACGTTTGCTACGAAAGTTAATAGGCATTATCCTATTAAACGCTTTCTCTCGCCGCAAAACCTGTATCAAACTACCACAATTAGTAGTAAATGTTAACATGTTCTTGTGATTATCCTGCTCATATTTTGCAAATGTTTGGATAAAATTATTACCCAACAAAATATCAGGACCTGTATCATGAATATAAATGGATGGCATTCTTACTTTATACCAAGGGGTATCGAATGCGCCTCTAATCATTATTCTTGATTCTCGAATACCCTTATTGAGTATTAGGATTTTCTAGGAGAAATCCATTCCTGCAATAAGAGGTAATTTTTCCACTGCTTCGCTGGGAAAAACTCCTGGCTTTGCTGTGCAAATGCCTAAACCTGAGTCAATATAAGCTGCAAAATATTATGTCTTATATTGATCATATAATATCTCAACGGATATATATATAGAAAAAATACTCGTCATTCAAAATCTTCTAGATTGTCTGGATATTTTTTCATATTTCTCCAGGATTCTAACATGTTTATCCTTAAGCTTCTTATATTATGCTCATAGGCTAACCTTTGTAATTCTATCACATCTTGTATTTGATGAGTTTGACCATTTCTACGCATTCTTCTCATTTGTTCTATCAACTCATCTTTCTCTTTTCTGAGATTTTCGATCTCTTCGTCTATATGCAATCCTGGCATATAAACTGATTTTATTCTACCCTGATTGTATGTCCATCAAGGTCGAACTCCATCCATTTTCCTTTTCTTCCCCAAGGTTTGTGATCCTCAAGGAAGCTTATACCGAGGGTCATAACCCTCTTAGTTATTCCTGCACTTCCTATAACAGATACTTCATAACCTGCTATGTTTAACAAGCCTTCGTATCTATTTTCACTTGGTTGCTGTAAATGATATATCTCATTAGAAGGAAACAAATTATCAGTTTTAAATATATCAAAAACCACACAAATTTCTTTCCAACCATTAGGGTTATTAATTTTGACATTTCTTACCCTAATCTGTTGTGGATTGAAATCCTCATATGGTCCTTTTCCTTTTAGGCTTAGAATCCTATCTTCGGAAAAAGACATCCTATTACTAATCTCAAAATCAAACCTTCATGATTTATTTAAGATCGGATGATCTTTGATTAGTATATTGACACCTCCTATCTTTGGTATCTGGATAGGGTCTGGTGTCATCACATTGGCAAATTCCTTGAAGATTCTAGGAATTTCTATATACTTTTTCCTAAGAAACATATCTGAATTATGTGTGTTGGAAAGTGCATATGCAATTCTATACGTGATAGAATATGGTCTATTACCCTTTTTTATTAAATTAATTCTCTTGAAATCCTGATGAAGGGTTAAGACTCTATCAAAATCTTGGTCAGCTAGGTTGTATGCAATCCTAGGGTGGATATTAAACATAAGTTTCCCTGCATACAGATTACCTACCATTGTACCAAGACAACTATCTCACAAATTATTGATTCTCCTATCCATTACAGATAAATGAATTCAGAATCAATACCTTATTTAAAGGTTGCTTTAATTACTACTTCAATAGTTTCAATATGGATCTATTTCATAGTAACTGCTACCTCTTATTTGATATGACTTAATACCTCAAGAATCTCTTATCTTGGAATAAGTTGCATATCAACTTGGTTACCAGTTAATTCTATGGGAATTGAAAACTCACCTGAGTTCACCTGGTAGATAATGTAATGCTTGCGTTGTCTTAACCCTATCTGGTCATAGATTCAATTAAGACTTCCCCTCTTAAATCCATCATATGGACCTAAAGTTGAATCTTGTCGCATGATTTTTTCCATCGTTTTGTTGGAGATGGTCATTCTGGAAAAGAATCCTGATAGACTTTCCGAGGTTTGAAGTCTATCTTTCGGTTCACCGTGGCTACTCGTCTGATTCTGTAGATGATCCATTAGATCATCCTGAATCAGATTCGAATTCTTCTTCATAGATGTTCTCATCTGAAGAGATGTCTTCAAACTTGAAAACGGGCACCAAATCACAGTAGTAGACAACATCTCGGATGTCTTCTGTTGGCTCGAACTGATGCACATCTTTTTGCTTCTGTGGGCAATCGGGTGAAAATATGGCCTCTTGCACCGCACGTCCAGCAGTTGCAGTCTTTGAAACTTTCATTTGTACGAGTATGAGCTCGCTTAAAAGTTCTCCTTCTAGTTGGTCCTCCTGTTGGCTTCCCTGTGGATCTAGATCCTTGTGAAGGAAACCTGGACAGACCAGACTTTTGACCAGATTTGTAAGATCTAGCCTTTGATTTGGACCACCATGATCTTCCTTGATTGGAAGGCCTTCTGTATGATCCTCCGAACTTCGATTGAAACCTCCTTTGGAAGTGTTTCTTTCGTTTTCCGTGTCTTTCGCGATTTGGTTCTCCAATAATACTTGGAAAATCATTATTATCGCAGCAAAGAGGAGTTTTTTTTACTAATCCTTTTAGTTTTTTCTTGTTCTTTTGTAGTGTCGCTTGATAACACCACTCTCTTAAGCTATTCTTTAAAAATGACATCCTTCGGGCCACTGAATCTATCATTCCTGGAGGTACCTTATATGTTTGTATAAGCATCTCTCTCCAAGGGCTGCATATTTTTGCAAAGAACATTTCTGTTGCAACATTCAATGGTATCTGAGTTTGGAAGTAATATTTGCGGAACCAGTATATATATATATTCATCCGCATAACATATACTTCTTAACTCGAGAGCATACAAAGCTTGTGTGTATACCCTTTCTTTTTCTTCTTTTCTTTCGTCAAAGTATCCATCTCCGATGAAGCATACTTTGAGCCATTTACCAAATCTTTCGATAATCTCATAGAGATCATCTCATGCTCCAATCTGATCTTTGATATGGGCCTCCGTTTTGTCCCATGCTTTCTTGGCTGAACCTTGCAAACTATTTTCAATAAGTTTGCCAAAGTGTACTTGATCCACGTCCAACGCTGAAGCGGAAACTTTTAATGCTACCATCCATTCATCGATCAAAGTTTCCAAGTCGATGATGTCGGTTGTGAGCATTACCCCGAATGGATGTATAGGTTGTAGCATCGTTTTTCCCCAAGGGGTGTTAGATGCTACTGCCTTATTCCACTCTGATCGCCGTTTTTGTCGATTCATAGTTGTGCTATAGTCGACTCGATCATAATTCCATTCTCGTGATTGTTGGGGAACGGGTGTTTTGACGGGTGTTTCAGCACTCGTACTCCCTTCTTCCTGTTTAGGAATTTGGTCGTTCATTTTGAGATTAACCAGATCCACAATTCCTAGATTGGAAAGTGATTCGGTTAACTCCGAGAGTTCTTCTCTTGAGACTTCCATCAACCTTATCGAATGATGTCAAGCAAGAGTTCCTCGTAGCTTTTAAATTTCGGGACTTCTGTAGTCTTTCCTTTGGGAATGTTTGGTTTATCTCCAAACGCATTTCGGAAGCGCTCGTTCATTGATCTACCTGTTCCCTTTGGTAACTTTCCTTTTAGATCTGTAATTTCTTTTTTCAGATCTAAAACTTCTTGTTGGATCTCAGATAGAGATCGGTACATCTTCTTTATCTGTCCACCATAATATATGATGGTCTTTTGGACTTCCCTAAGGTCTTGGGTAGCCTTAGATGTATCTGGAACAATTATGTTCCAATTTTTGCTGGATGTCATCGATATTCTGCACTTGTTTTATCTCGAAATATTTTTCGAATACATTTTTCTTGCTTTTCTCCTCCCGTTAGGCACAAGAAAATAATATTGTTCAAATAATTTAAATTTATATCTTCAATAAAGCTAGCTCTGATACCACTTCTGAGCATCGGATCTCAATAAATATAAATCATGGAAAAATTCTATTGAATTTGTTCCCAAATAATAATCACCAGTACATGACATTGTTATACCTTTCAGACCAAATCATAAGTATAAATACGAGTGTTTTTTGGGGCACGAGAAAGGTTTCCAGCCAGAATACCAAGATAATTATATTCGATTTTAAAACATGTTTTAGCAAAATGATTTGGAAGACACAAAATAAGAGTGAAAATAGCATTTCAAATAGTGGATTTTTAAGGGTAAATTGGTCTTTGACCACTTTTGGAATATATTAAAACAATATTATAAGCTTTGTGACATTTTGAGCTTTAAAGATAAGAAATTGTGGCATTTGAAGACCTTTTCTCTACATAAAATACTAAATTATATGTTTTGTCTTCTTACTACAACCAAACCAGTTGGTTTGATGATAAACGTGGTCTTAGTGATGAGAGATTGTCATGATTTGCAGACAGTGATTGAGCCGATTAAGGATTTGACCAGCAATTTTGGAGGATTTTGGTTCAGATTTCTGATGGAAGAGGGGTCGGGAGGGGAAATGTGATGACTAGGATTTTATTTATTTATTATTTTTGGATATTGATTTTTAAATGCATGTGGATTGATAAATGTTACTCCCTCCGTCTCGCATCACTTTGCACACTAAATTGGGCATATTTTTTAAGAAAAAGTAGATATTTGCTTTTTGGTTGAGGGTATAGTGGTCAAATTAGGCACAACTTTTAAGAAAAAGTTTGAATATTAAATGGTATTGTGTGAGAAAAAGTAATGGCATTCTTTGTAAATAAATGTGTATTGTGAGGGTGTTGATTATGTTAAAATTTGCCATTTTTGGGTGTGCAAAGTGTTTGGGAACAAATTAAAAAAGAAAGTGTGCAAAGTGTTAAGGGACAGAGGGAGTATTAATTTATACATTTCGCACTTCATAAAAAGCCCAAATATGTTTCAAATTAAAATATATATTAAATTGAGTGTTTACAATGGTATGTTTAAAAATTTATGTTACAATTGAAATTAAATTCTAAATTTATGTTTTTTTTTTCCTAAATCTAACACTTAATATTTTTGAGCGATTGTCTGAAAAGCATCTTACCTTTGGGGCTATATCTATCATTCTATTCACCTATATTTTAAGTACTAATGTTTTTCTTAATTTCATTTGATCTTTTATCAATGGGGTGGGGTTGAGAAGATAATAAAATTATAAACTTTTTGTTTTTCACCTATTTTTATTTTGATTAGTTTACATTATATTTATTTATGAATAAGTGTTAATATAAATAATCAAAATGAACGAAATTAAAAGATAAAATGTTCTAATATAGATAAATTACCGAAATGAAAGGAAAAAAAATAAAAAATGGCCTACGCTCAAAATGGAATTAATATAAATTATTTTTTTGAGAGAGAGTACGGGTTGATAATTACTTCTTAGTTTTATAGGAAAAGGTGAATAAAAAATAAATACTTTACAAGCTTAAGTGTGATATTTTTTTGCAACCCAAACTATTTTGGCACATGAATATTAGGGGTGCAAGTTACATGATCAAAATGGATTAAATTTTGTCAGAATCATCATCTAAATTGGAAAGTAGGAAAATATGTATAGTTTGAATTGGTTAGTGTGACAAAAAAAATTAAGTTGTGAAGTGTAAAGTGAACAAGATTTTGAATTAGGTTTGAAAATGTAATTTTATCTTCTAGTATTAATTATGAGAATGACAGTAAGACAAGAATCAAATCAATAGAGGAAAATCTTTTCGTCTTGTCAATTTGATTGATGTATTTATCTTAAATAAATTAGGTTAACTAATTTAATGGGTTTGGGTCCATCATCATACATGATTTGCTCTTCTTTAGTTACGCCATCTCCAACACATTGCCAAATGATTTATTATTCAATTATATCCCATTAAATCTTAAATTTATTGTTGTAGTAAACAAGATTATTTAACCCATCCTATATTCTAAATGAATATTTTATTCTTATTTTTATATATTTACTAGTATTCTGGATTTTGTTTAATTTAAAAGTTATTTAGATTTTTTTTTTATCACAGGAAACCAATAACACAGATAACTCTAATATCTTAATTTTTTAATTTTTTTTTTCTAAAATAATCTTTTCATTCACTTAATATCCTACATTTCCTCAACCAATATTTACATTCATTATATTGGTGAACCAATGTTCTTATTCAAATCAACCTACTGGCTTATTAGTAACACCTTCTGGCTTTTCAACAACAAAATAATAGCAATAAATAAGGTATTAATCCAAGAGAATACTTTAGTAAAACTATATTTAATTAAATAATTAGACACTAGTTAGAGAAGTTTTCTTGTGCACCTGGTGCACCATACAATCAAGTCGGCATGGATTCGATTTGAATTCACACCTCTTTTTTTTTTTTTTGCGCGCTTATCTTTATAATATATTAATCATACTTTTATGTACAAATATCATAACATGTATATAATACTTTAACTTAAAAAATAAAAACTCAACTTCAACATTAATACATATATACGTTTATGTGATATTACTCAAACTTTTATGTGATATTATTTATACATTTATATCAACATAATCATACATTTATATAATATATAAAGATACAGCTAATATAACTACAAGGAATGAGTCATATGACTAATATCACTAAAATGTATGAAAAATATTATTGTTTGTCTAAAAAAATGTTAAGGTATTGTTAACATTACTAAGGGTATGATTAACATAATTAAAATGTATGATTAACATTATTAAAATGTATGACTAACATAACACATATTTATAATACCTGGGAGTGAGTTTGTACACGAACATCTAGACGTGTTGCGGGTCTGGTTGATCAGATTAGATCCATGCACCAGGTGTATAAATATTTTGGTGCAATAGTTATAGGATTTACTCATATACATATATATATGGAATTAAATTAAAATTTGGATAATTTTGGATTTTTAAACATTACACAATTTTTTTTGGATAAATAATAAATGATAAAAATTTATATGAGACTTGTCTTATGGATATCCTTATATTATATGAATCAATCAAAATTCAGTCAAAATAGGTCAATCAAAGCTCAATAAACATGGGTCAACCCAATCAACTCAATGGGGTTAAGAAGATGAGCTTGCAACACAGTTTAAAATATTAATTATACATGAATCAGTATTAGTTTTATAGTTAAAATTATCATGTTTATTCTTTAAAGTATTATTCAATCTTTTAATTATTCATAAAAGGTATTGGTAATATAATAATACATGTATACGTATAGCTAAATTATTACGTTTCTTCGTCAACAAATTATCAAAAAAATTTAAATAATTTCAAGTTGGTTGAATATTGAGATGATAATTATTTACAAATTTGTTAAACATGAATATGCATAAGTTTTTGTTGTTAAAATGATTATATCTATCTGTTAATTTATTACATCAATTTTTTTAATTTATAAATATATTAGTAATACATGTAATATAAAAATATTTTCCATCAATAAATTATTAGTTTTTTTGGTAACTACGACCTGATTGAATATTAGATGATAGTAATACATGTGTGTTAGTTTTATCAAAATTGCTCATCTATCCACCATCATGGACAATTCTTAATATGTCCACAAATACGTGTAATGATCTAATTTCCTCATTAAATAAAAATGAAATTAATAGATTTATTAGATTTTTGACACATCAATTGTGAACACATATTGACATGTAATCCATTGTGTCTACAATGGATTGACGTGCCCACGATGGGTAGGTGAGTAGTACTGTTAGTTTTATAATTAAATGTATGACTTTCATACTTCAATGAATGTCTATTTTGTTTTAAATAATTACAAGTGGATAGGATATTAAGATGATATTTATTTCTAACTTTATATATATATAGAGAGAGGATATTAAGATGGTATTTATTTTTATTTTTAACTTTATATATATATATATATATTATTTTCATGGCTAAAAGATTTACGATAAACATAATAATTTTGACCATAGAATTAATATTTGTACATATATTATCAATATTTTTATAAACCTACCGATTGATATATATGTTGACCCGTGTTGATCATAGTATATATATTATCAATATTTTTATAAACCTACTGACTGGTATATATGTTGATCCGTGTTGATCATATTGAACCTCATAGACTGATATTTGATTGATTCATATAAAATTATTTATCGTATAAAGAAATTTGTGAGACGATCTCATATAAGACTCAAGAGACAAATTTTTTTACATGAAAATAATATAATAAATAAAATACGTCAAAATTCCATAATTGTGCAGTCACACATTATGTTGAACTAATTCTAGAAATCCATTACATACATCCAAGTTCAAGTTATTCTCCAAATTTTTTTTCTTTATTTGAGGAATGAAATTATTATTAAAACGTAATAGACAATTATATTCATTCATATTGAATAGGAGATCGACTGAGAAACCAATTGATTGACAAACAAACCAAAGAATCCAACTCAAACCAATATCAAATTACACAAGTACTTGACAATATGGATTCTAAGATATTATAGTATTTTAAAATCTAGAAGATCTGAGGTGTTTATAATATAAATTAAAACTGTATAATAATATTTTTCAACAGTCTGAATAGTATGTTTTATCTATATATAGAATTCCTCAATTCGAGATGGTACGTCATATAATTTATTAGGTTTCATAGATATGACTTCTTATATTGGGGTCTGGGAGCATATCCTAAATTTCTAAACAACCCTACTTCAAAATAAAAAATTCTAAGAACCCTTATAACAGTAAATCTTACAATATGATCATAAAGAGTTAGCATTTGTATTTAACTGTTGTATGAATTTAAAATTCATACACGTGGGTTGGGTCGGGTCGAATCCGACCCGAATCCGTACTTTTTTTTTACCTTAACTTTTATATTGTGTTAGTCATATCTTTATATTATGTTAAGTATACATTTATGTAATGCTTTAACTTTAAAAAAAAAACTCATAATTTTAGCAAAAAAACACCGTAATTTCGATGAAAACAGCTAATTTCAACACAAAAAAAAAACTTTAATTTGTACATATATATATTTATGTAATATTACGCATACTTTTAAATTATATTAGTTATACCTTTATATAATACATAAAGGTACAACTAATATAATTAAAAGATATAATTAACATAAAATAAATGTATGCTTAGAAATATACTTAACATAACATAAAAATCCTAAAGGTATGCTTAACATACATAAAATTATAAAAGTATGTTTAACATAACATAAATGTATGTTTAACATTACATAAAATTATACTTAATATAACATAAATGTATGTTTAACATAACATAAAACCCTAAAAGTATGCTTAACATAACATAAAAGCATAAAAATATGTTTAACGTTACATAAATATATGCTTAATATAACAAAAAGACCCTAAAGGTATAACTAACATAATATAAAGATATGCTTAACATAATATAAATGTATGTTTAACATAACATAAAAATATAATACTTGAAGCAAATTTGGGTGGGTTTAAACGCATCCATCCAAATGCGTGGGGATGCATGCGCACGCATGGAAGACATATGGATCGAGTCGAATCAGATGTATGGATTCTAGATTCATACACCAATTACATAAAAAATGTTGTGTCTTAAAATACTCAAATAGATCATTGTCAATAAAATGAAGGATTGAATTAAAATAGGGTCGTATATGGGATATATAGTTCAGAGATTTGAAAATCATTGACATGAACAATTATAGAATATCTGTCCAAATTTTCGCGACAATTAGGTACAAATGTTTGGAACAAAGAATTCGGAGAGATTGAGATTTTTAACCCTTGAAATAAAAAATAAAAAAAAGGACCAAATGTACTGAAATTAGATATAAAAAAAACAGATAAGAGTTTATAATTAATTAATACTCATTTTAAGTAATAGACTTTAAACAATTAAATAGTCCTAAAATATTTAATTATAAAGGTTTTGGTCTTATATAATAATCATTAATTATTAAAATGAAATATAAAAAATATTTGTAGAATTACACATAATATTAGTTTACATTAATATGTAATTACTTCGATAATATATATGTATATTTTACTAAATTATTCAAAATAAGTTACTGTTTCATTTCTTTGGTTTGGGATAATTTAGTACACGTCGAAACAGTTCTCGGTTCGAATAATTGGAAAAACTTCAGAAACATATTAAAAAGAATTTTGATTTAATTCGATTTATGAAAAGTAAAAAAAGGCAACAAATATTTTCCTCTAGTTAAAATACTAGTCCAGTTTCAATAAAAATATACAGGCTTAGCTGGGAGAGTTGAATTAGCTTAACGTACAGCAATAATTGCATAGCTCGAAACGATATAAATATTATTTGGCCGTTATCATTTTATTGTGATTTGAGGTCAAATAATATAAAGTTTCAATTAATTCCTTGTTATTATTGTTATTTAGTATATGTACTTTCCAACCCTTAAATTACAGACAACTATGGACAATTAATCATTTTTTGGGACTTAATAGCTCAAATTCAACCTACATACATAAATCATATTAAATCAGAATAAATGAAATATTAAAAACATTTATGGGGCTGGACCGATTGAAAAGTAATTCTATGTTATGTTTGGAGGCGAGAATTTAAGAATAGTTCTAATGTTTTATTTTTATTTTTTGTGAATAACTATGACATTAAAGACAAATTTGAAATAGTTTGACCAGCTCCATGATTTTCCCAACCCAAAAATAATAATGATATTTAGAGTTAAAAATATTTTTTCATTTAAATTATGTGATTTTACATTTTTTGATATAAATTTTTAAATATTGTATTTTATCGTATAAACTTTAATTCTGATATATTTTACGGTATTAGATAAATCTTAAACATTAATTTAGAACACGTGTACGATTATGATTTGTTCAATACCATAAAACGCAACAAATTTAAAATTCATACTACAAAATGCAACATTTCAAAATTTATACAAAAAATTGTAAAATCACGTATAATTCGAATGGTAAAATATTGTTAACCCTAAATAAAAATGTCTATTTCTAACATAGAAGTTTTTGGAGCGAGAACTTCAAATTCATTTTTTTAAAATAAAATTTGAACATTTTTACATTTTTTTTCTTATAACATCTACATCAATTTGTACCATCAAAACTTATGTCACACGATTTTGTCCCGTGCAATAATATCATATTGTTCCATTTCACAAGTTCATATCATTCAAATTGAAGACGTATGATCTTAATACATACAATCAAACGATGAATAGTATTATTAATCAATATAGTTTTAAAAAAAAAAAAAGAGACAAAATAGTTAGACAACAAAAAAAATCTTTTATCATAAGAAATTGATAAAAAAGGGAGGGTAGAGAAAATGATACCAAAAATAATTTTAGAATCAAAGTCCACCATGCTGTCAAAAGAATCCAGTGAAAACCCACCTGGACTCACCAACTCTTTTGAATTATATTTTATGTAGTAATCTTTATTATAAAAATATTAAAATTTGGTCTCTGACTTAATCTTAAATAAAATATCAAACAATATATTCTATTTCTATTTCATTTTAATGTTTATAAGTATCTGTGTCAAAATATGTTTGTCTTAACTGTAATACTCTACTTATATATGTTACTTTCATAAAATAAATACTAAATATTCGGAACATGTGAGATAAAAAATCCTGAGACCCACCCCACGGCTTGATTCATCGAGTTCGAGCTTAACCTATCGATATCAATATTTATTTTGGGACAAATGAAGTATAATTTTAGGATAGATTATCCAACATAACAGCGGAAATGGCATGGCGTGATCTGGAAATTTAAGAGGTTTTAAATAGAAATAATAACAAAATCCTGGATTTTAGAACTTAAAGAGAGAGAGAGAGAGAGAGTCATAACTCTCTTAACATTAATACAAGAAACATGGGCAGTCTTGCAAGATGCAAGAGAACTTAAATATATCTTCACAAATTAATAGTGGTGTAGTTGGATTTGTTAGAAATTAAGTTTGTGCTTTAATGGCTGCTGCTGAGCTTTCCCTGTTATGTAATATCTGTATATGTATACGTTTATATATATATATATATATATATCTATACACACACACACACTAAATCCTTCTCAGAACACACACCGACTCTCTAGGCAATGAATGACGCCTTGTGCAGTTTTGCGTAATTGCAATATTTACTACAAATTTCCCTTTCCTGCTACTATCTTGGGATTTTTCCAACAATTAATACTTTTCCTGTCCCTTAATTTACACTCTCTCGTCTTCTACCATTTCTCCTCCAATTCAATTCATCTTCACCCTCCCCCCCCCCCCTCCCCCACCCCTCACCACAATTTAATTAAGCTTTAAAGTGATCCCATCTCTCTCTCTCTCTCCCCTATATATATCATGCTCCTAGAGGTTCAAAACCAACAAACTCAGCCACTTCAACTTCATGTTGGTGGTCATTATACTGCTAAAAGAAGTGGCCACAACCTACACCCTTCATCTCCAATCAAAAGAGCTTTGTATGTAAGTAATCCTATAATATGATCACATGCTTTTATGCTGCAATTTGATCAATCTTTCTCATCTGATTTCTTTTCTTTTCTTTCTAATTTACAAGGCCAACATTTGCCATTCAGAAACAGAGGGAGAGGAGTTACTAACCGTCTCGGAACAATGAGCCGAAGGAACGGACCGAAGCTCGACCTTAAGTTGAACCTGTCTCCACCAAGGGCGAACCGTCCTCATGTTGAGTCGCCGAATCATTCCTTGACGGTGTCCCCTACATCCCCACCGAGCTCATGCATCTCGTCTGAGCTGAACCAGCAGGATGAGTGCCTCAGGTACTCGACGAGCCCTGAGGCTACATCGATGGTGCTGGTGGGGTGCCCCCAGTGCCTCATGTACGTGATGCTAGCCGAGGAGGATCCCAGGTGCCCAAAATGCAAGAGCTCTGTTCTACTAGATGTCATCCATGACAACACCACCACTACCAACAGAAAGGCAAAGAAGAGTTAAGAGTTAGCGAAATCTGGAAACTCTACTGGTGTTGCTAGCTAGTTCTACCCACCCCACCAAAGAAAAAATCAACCAAAAAAAAAAGCAACTGTTCTAGTATGAATTAGCTAAGTAGCACTATTGATGCTCCATTTTCTCAATCAGTATGTGTAAAAGGAGTGGAGCGTTCATAGTGCTACCTTATTTTCTTTCTTTCACTTAGTTTTTAACGTTTTCGAGCAAGCATAGGAAGTAGATCTGCTATGTCGTGGTGGGTACAGAGTTGTGCCTTCTTTGGCACAATGGAAACGTGCCTAAGTTTTTCCTGTAACAAAGTTAAGGTAGTTTCCACCATTTTCCTACATTCTTGCAACATAACTAAGGAATTTACCAAGGAAAACAAGAGGAAATCAAATGAATTAAAAAAGAGAGAGAGAGAGAGAGAGAGAGAGAGAGAGAGAGAGAGAGAGAGATCCCTTTACTTGATGAAATAAAACAGTGAGAAAATATGGACACAAGTGATAACATTTGTATTTCTGAAGAATATGTTGTTTGTTGGACCCACTAAGCAGTGCAAACTCCAGTTAGAACAAGGCATTCAACTATAAGAAAGTGACAACTATGCTGTCTATGCCACATCAGATGTAATATTATTCTCGTTGAAAAGATCGACTATAAGTGAAAAGGTTTCACTCCTAAAACTTCAACAGGAGAATTCATTATGTAAGATAGATGCATTGGCTAAAACTAATTATGTCAATCACCTAACTTAGTTGTTCAAATATCAATAGAAGGATTACAATAAAGGTTTCTTTACTATCATTTGTTCATAGATGGTATGAAATTTCTAATTTAAAATGCACACTGAAGAGTTGAAATTAAAAGTAAATAAGGGAAGGATCTTAGTTTAAAGTACCTCTTTATGACGCCTAGATATCATCGATAACAACTGAAAGCAGCAAAATTAGCTAGCTAATTTATGGACATAAATAAGATATTAAATATCTTTGCAGGTGGTTCAATGTCAATATTACAACTAAGCAAAGCAATCAATTAATGATACCACACAAGGTATACGCACGTGATGTTATTATGGGAAAGATGTTCATTATAAACAAGAAAAGGGTAACTACGTAAATGCACTGGGGTACTGGGTTGGAGTGAGGTTGGGGTAGTTCAAGCATTCAAAAAAGGGGACTATATTAGATTGAGAATCCATTAAAACCAAATAAATGCAAGAGTAATTGAGATGGTTGAAAGAGAATAAGGAGGCTATTACGTCATATGATAAATACAAATTGGATAGAGAGGACCTTTTACGTTTTGTTTGATGCTCATCTTTCATTGATTTTAAGCTGTATATTTGTATCTTAGCTACTAAAGCTCATCTTTAATTCGCATGTACCCTCAATATTCAATTTTCTACTATCCAACAATATGCAACACATTTCCCTTTTATCTAAAGCTCTATCTTGACCCAGCTCACATTACTTCCATTCCGCCTCCTTTTCCTTCTTTTCCAAGTTGATCTGCAAAAATTGATACAGAAAGAAGAATATGATTGTGAAAATTTTCATAACATAAAGACTTTTTGTTGATATTCAGTATTTTCATAAATTATTCACATTTAGTGCCTCTCTATACTCCCTATATTGTGTCTGATTTACATCCAAATATGTGGGAGTTACTCATGCGCTACAGTACATCTAAGAGGTGGTAGGAAGCACATGTTGCCCAAAGACAAAGAAAAACCTAAGAGACTCCCTGTTTTGACCTAAGAAAATGTTGCAATCACGTAAAACATGGAATGTTCTAACAGAAAAGTATGGGTCTAATTGGGTGGTTTAAGTTCAACACAAGGTCTTAGCAATGTTTTGCACGTACTGAAGAACAAACAGTAGCAGAGGTTCAAATGAAGCTGAACTGTGAATTTGCTTAGATTTTAAAAGCAACAGTGCATTTTAAATTTCTACAGCTCGTAGCAATCTGTACAGTTGAAATTTCTTTCTGACTGGTACAAATGACTAAAGATGATCGGTTTATGTGGATTGCAAATATGGCTATCATTTCCTTTAATCCAACTTTCACATATAAGCCACAACAATAGGATATTTTCATAGTTGCTTTGCTAAGGACACAAGGAGCATCAAGGTGCTAAGGATTTCTGAAGCCTAGATGCAAGGAGCAGGCACACCTTCTCGAAGTGAGGCATAAAATATAAAGTCTAAAATAAATTTTCATAATCTAAAGTTTAAAAGGTTTATTATAACACATGTTTAAAAGCATAATCTAGGCATCAGCATGTTTTAAAAGCTAAGATAAAATGCATCCACAAACTACAAATATAAATTTGCTTTATCATTTCTCAAAATCCATAATAAGAGAAGTAAAAAGAAACATGTTCAAGAGAGATTAAACCATAAACTATATACAAATTTGTCCCACTAAAAATTTTATAATTCCCAGAACATGTTTCATTGACTAACTACTCTTCATTATTTAGCTCAGCATTGTCAATTAGTCATCCTCATCCTCTTCTACATCAAATCCTTTAATTGCATATGGTCATTTAAATATTTGATTTGTGCACCTTTTCTCATCTTTTTTTTTTTTTTAACTTTTTACACTTGTATAAACTCTCTTAATTTTTGATTTAACTAGTAAGGCTAATATTTAAAGATGTCCAACTTATATTTATTACCTAATATAAATTGAGAGTGAAAATATCAAAGAATCAAAACCTAAATTATGCTTTGCACCTCTTCTAAGGCACATGTTTTAGTGAAGTAGTGCACCTTAGAGGCTCTAATGCACTGAGGCTTGCGTCTCAGGCATGCCTATAACCACTATGGTTGTGAACAATCCGACAAAATTGCCGTTCAGATTCATCCACTAACGGGAGAATCAAAAATTAGGGGGGATTGACACTCACCTCTGAGAGTGAAGAAACCTTTTATTCAATCAGTTCAGATGTTTTCATCACTATCCTCAAGTCTCAATATACTGTCACATATAGAGATTGCACATTCAGTTTGAGGAATCTCAGTACAATAATCACCCTTCTCCTAATCATGTTACTTTTCATAATCATCTTTATTACTATCTTGCTCAAATATACTATGTCATAGATGGGACTGTTAAAATCAACTTGTTTAGAGCAACAAATAAAATGAAACAGGTGCATTTTACAAACTATGTCAACTTAACTAGACCAGTAATGTCAGGACCTATTCACGAGATAAATTATCATGACCTATTCACGTAATAAAATCATTTATATTTTAGTCAAAAATTCATTAAATCAAACCTGAAACCTTAAAGCTATGTTAGTTCTGGACCTTAAGATGGTTCTTGCAAGTCCAGATATGGGATTTTAAGAGGGTTTTGTGAGTGGGGATTTGGATAATTTTGTGTTACTTCTGGGATTTAGTAGGGTAAAATTATAGTTAAAATGTCATTTTCACATTGGGAATAATAGAAAAACTAGATGTGTGTTGGGAATAGTAGAAAAAGTAGGTGTTATTGGGAAATGTAGACAAAGTAAGGTAAAAATATAAGATTTTGTAAATCTCAATCCTAAAATGATCTTGGGACTGAGCCCATCCAAAATCCAGATGGGCCAAGTCCAAAACAAACATCCTCTAACAACAAGAAGCAGCAAACCTTTATCCACCAAGTAGTGTCCGTAATAAGAATCATACTTCGCCATTGTGCTCAGTCAAAGCACATATTCTTTTAATATAGCGTGCAACTTTTAATAGTTTCTTTCCAATTCCTTTTAAACTTTCACTTCTTTTAATTAGCGTTAATAGTTTTTTATTTCTACTAACCATACTAGAGCATCTGAAGTTTCCTATGCACATGTCCGAACCACCTTAAGCACACTTCTCTCATTTTCTCATTCTACTGGGTAACCCTCACTTCCTTTATAATGCATTCACTATTATTCTATCTAATCTACAGAGCCATACATCTATCGCAACATTCTCAATTCTACTACCTTCATTTTTATCTTCATGTCCATATTCAATGTAAATCTAAACTGAGAGCATATTATATTAGACAAAAAAGTATGACTGATGACAAGTGAAAATTTTTATTTAGCCTCAGCAGTCAGCAGACAGCCTCAAAATTAAAAGCCCTCAACTTCCAACTCACCTAAAGAGCATGAAAACAAAAGAAACTAAATCTAAATCCGGTATCAGTTGCGCCATTATAACGTATGACACAGCACATTTAATTAGCCAGTATAAAACAAAATGAAATGCTATACAATGAAGTCATATCTCTGCAGATCCACCTAAATTTGACCAGCCCATAAATAGATAGATGACAAGTAAATGTGATTCAGCACAACAGACTCCCATATTAATGCCCAATACAAGACCACATGAGCAGTTAAAAATGGCTTATACAGTTATGGTGCAACCCTTTCATAGTAGAAAAAGGTTCTTGATCTTCAGGCACCTTTACATCAACTTCAGGTTTTCAATACCAAAAGACAGCATAGATTTTCACCTCATTATAAATATAGTTTAGTTAATGAATTAATTTATTGAAGTCTAAGTAAAATTAAATACTATATGATTTCAAGTTTATTTCAATCTACTGCCAGCTTCAAGGTGCCTAGAAATGCAATGATACACTCAAAGAGCTTAAAATTTATTCAAGCATAAGCCTTAAGAGATTACACTAACTGATTCTCAACTTTTTCAAGATACTGTTGTAAACTAATAAACCAAAGCGAACTCCACGTATTAAGCATGCAATTTAGTGCCACTGAACATATACTATCTACCGACTCTTAAACTGCAAAGTGCCTCAAACTGACTACAGAAATTGCCTGTGTTGAACAATCCAAAAAATACAAGGCAATATCTTATGATTCATGAATGGGCTAGGTTCTACAGTTCTATAAATAACTTTGGGATGTGAATGACCAGCTAACTCAATGAAGTGGACTACAAAATTGTGAACTTAAACCTGTATTGACAACAATCAATGACTCATAAAATCATTTCTGTGAAAACAAAAATTTTAATAACAGATTATAGTTTTGCACATATGGGAGAAGAAATCAGAGAAATGTAATCAAACTCAATAAAATAAATGTATTTTGGTACTAATTTGAAAATATATGTTCTACATATAATACACAGCAATAAACCATGATAGCATCCATTTATATAAAAAAGAAAAGCATATTAGTGTTGCAGTTATTAATTACTCATCTTTATGTTTGGGGATTTTGGTTTGCATTTCTAGAGAAGCATATTAAGCTATTTTCATAGAATGCCCACTCATAACATGGTTTATCAAAAACATATACCCTAAACAAAGATGTGACGCAAAATCAGATAATTGTCAAGCTGTGTTGTTCCATTACATAAAATCAGATAAATATCGGAATGTGTTTTTCGTAAAGATGTTGTAATTACAAGGTATAAACTTATCAACTACTTGGTGAAGCACTATTGGACAACTATAACAGTGGAGCTTAGAAAACTTGATCATCCATATTCTATCGAAAAATATGTTAATACAGAATGTTTAAGGTGAATTCGGCTGTTTCTTATCTGAGTGTAGATGTTTAAACTGAAAGTAGCAATTAAAATTTAAAGTTTCCAGGATGGCATGAATTAGAACATCATGAATTAATATCCTTCATGAGGTAAAATTATCTACTTTCATGTCATCCAAACTAGAATGTCTTAGCCAAAAAAATGAAAACAGTAAAGCGAGACAATAAAATGAACACAAAGCTCACTCAGACACTCCAAAGGCAACATCAACCCCAATCCTTTGCAAATTAACTCTCAATGTTGCTCATCCGTAAACTGTCCATTGAAATATTCTGCAATTACTTGGAGTTACAGAGGATTAGAAAACCACAATGCAATTTATACCACAATGAAAAATACCTACCAACACCACAACCAAAAGAGCCTGATTTCTGTCTTCTATTAAATCATTAAAAAGTAGGGTTACTTTTACTTGCGCCAAATTTTATTCTGCCAGCACATCTAAATGCTTAATCTTATGATCAAAGTAAATCATTAAAGATCAATATATAACGAAATCCTATATCCAAGTTATGCTCCTGGAGAAAATGGTATGCTCTACACACCACGATACTAGAAAATAAGAAATAATGCTGACACACTTACAGTTCAAGTTCCAATCTAGTCATGAATATAACTTGGCGCACAGTTATGATTGCATTTCAGATGCATATACTGTCACTTTTAGCAAATCAAATCACGCATTCCCATACCTTGCTATAGAGTGCAATGGAATCAGATCACACAGGTGCCTGACCACAATGGAATTAGGTAAGGTAACTTGTTTCTAGCTCCGGACGCAATCAGGTTCTGGTCCAGTTATGAGCCTTTGATAAACCTGCACTAAAACCCATACCAATTTGCATTAGATATGTACTGCTTTCCAGGTTATGCTAAAACCATTGAGTCCAGGCTTCACCTAGCCTTGAAGCCATCAAGTGATCTGCTCTTCACTGCCACTTCAAGTGCCACCAAACAATCTTGCCACCACTCCTATTCACCGACATCAACTCTTGCAGCTCCTGAAAGCTTTCGGCAATTTTCTATTTCTTTCTTTCACTTTCCCCTTTCACTTCTTCCAAACCCTATATAATTCACTTCTATAATAGGTAATAAGTGTCTTTGTTTGCTTATCAATATATTTTAAAATTAGACATCATACTTTATAGTCTAATAATAGGGGTGTTGCCATGAGAATGACAATGCAATTCTGAGGCTGGGATTTTGATGCTTCTTGAATAAGCTCTAGACGTTAAATAGGTCCAGTGGGTTTCTTGGGTTCATCCTCTTTCTTTTGGAATCTCAGTAGGTGGGATGATAGATTGGGTTTTGGGTCCAGCACACCAGATCTTGTATTTTGCTCAACCCGACCCATTGTCATTCCTTCCTACTCACAAATAGACAACTTCAAATGAGCAGTTGCCACATGAGAATCATGTGTAAATCATACACTTGTTCATCCCACCCAAAGAGAATTTCAAGAAAAGGATCAACGAGACCAATAATGGGATTTAAATTGACATAACAATAAAAAAAAATATCTTTATATCTCTTTTTTTTTAATAAGAAACAAGAAGATCTCTTTATATCATTTGATGAAGATGGGTTTCTTTTGAGTCAGAAAAGGAAGGTCTCTTGCACTACTTGTCAATTTTTGCAACATTGATTATTAGTTGATCTGCCGCCTCTAATTATATCAAAACCAGCCTGAATAGTTGTCCTTACCTGTTGATTTTCAGAGTTTAAGTGACCTATTTTCTAGCCACGTAAGCAATTGTTATATTTAGCAATTAGAAATTACAGAATTCAACTGAATAGACTATAACCGTATATGATATAGCATTCTTAGGCAAACTCATCTGTAAAGCTAGATAAGTTAATAGAAGGAACAAAGGCCTACAACTGACAATGCTAATGACCTTCGATCGGGGAAAGCATAGTAGACTACAGTGAAATATTAATCACTGATGCACTATGGCAACATCTTCAAACACTATGATCAACACCGTGCCCAAACAATCTCCATTAGCAGTTAAATTGTCAACTTCCCCCGAACCACCTATATCTGCTCCTTCCACAATCAATAACATCTTAAAGTAACCAACTCACAATGATTACACACATTCACGATGTGTAAACTATATATTAATTGATAATAGTTCAAAAAACACTCCAAGGTCTTCGAAACCCAACTCAAAAGCCAAGTGTTAAGTGCATGGAACCCAATTATAGTTTCTTAAATTCATTAACTCTGGGGCAATTAAATTAGTTTCTCCAAAGAGGTACATTTCAGAGATAATGGTGCATTTACTTAATCCATAGTCTCCCTGAGTTTTATATTACAATCCTACATACATAGAAAGCATAATTTCGCACAGAAACTTTGCGTTGTTGAGGTAAAGAACCATCATTGAAATCAGTGAAGTTTTAACGGAAGAGGCAGAAATGCATTAGAATTAGAACCAAAAATTTATTTCAAGACAAAATAAAAATAGATATCTAACAAAGACAGGTTAAGTACAGAGTTTGGTTTTTGAGACTCAAGAAACTATATATTCATCAACAATGACATTGCCTTACCAACGTGTAACAATATCCATCTAGAGGAATATTTCCAATAGATGTCAAAAAAAAAAAATCTTACTTGATGAACTTCTCATATGTGGACATATTAAAACTTAAAACCAGGGGTAATCAAAAAGACCCGTACATGATGACATATCCTTCGACAAAATGATTTACATTCTTAAGATGATGCAAGGGTTCCAGTTGCCTTGAGCAACACTCTTAAGAATATGACCAAAAGAAACATAATGACCGGTACCTGATCAAGACTGTGATATGGTGACTTCTCACACACATGGCATGATAAAAGCATGGTATTGAGACTGTAGAGGAGCAGTGGAAGTAGTTTTCAAAGAAAGCTTCTCAAGGATTGTTCTTGTCCAGTTCTCCCCATCCACTACTGCCTCTGATATATTTGTCAACAATGCCAAATTCTTCATTCTGAGCTATTCTCCTTGAATAGTTCTCAGCTGATATAGGACCCTTTTTCAATCTTCTATAGTATATTATCTGCCAAGGCCAAAAGCGGGCAGAACCAAAATAAATTTCAACAGGTAAGTCTTTCTCATTTTCCTCAGGGTGCTGCAGGCCGTAGTGTTTTAGAATCATGTATACTTCCTCTGAAGACATTCTAGTAGCGTTTGAAGCATTAGGCCTTAGAGAGTTATCAGACTCTGGTACAACTACATGTTCCTCATTTGGCGCATCTCTCATTCCTTTCATAGTTTCCAGAGTCAAATTATCAACAATCTGATCATTATCATCTGACTGTGGTGCATGTGTTTCTGACAATTCATGTAAATCTCTGGAGACAGAATGATAATGCGTATTATCCTCCTCAGTTAGATCCTTCCTCAAATCTCCCTGTTCCAATTCAGTAGGTTTTGAGTCACAATCATTTTCTATAGCAGATATGATATTTTCAGATCTGAAAGCACTTGTTACATGTGTTTCCTCTTCAAATAAATTCATGTTATGGGCAAGACCAAAAACATTACCCACAGAACCCTTGGAATCTTTTTCTCTTTTATTTGGAGAGGTAGAAACATTTCTATTGCCTTCTACAGGTAATAAAGCAGATGCAGGAGACATTGACCTCGATGTAGACAGTAAGGTTTTAGATCCGGAATGGTGTGAAGGTGAAGACCAAAGAGAAGATAGAGAATTTTTCTCCGAAGGCACTGACTTTGCCTTGGAAACTGATGGGAGTTGAGACAAAGACTTTACGGAACTAGATGGTGACTTTGATCTGGATGAAGTATAATCAGAGTGGATTGAGGATGATGAAGGGCCCCTTGCTGTCTCCCATTGATTTTTATCCTGACTTTCATAATCTCTCCTATTTCTTTTTTTATCTCTGAACTCTTTCCTCATACCTCTATGAGTAATCTGAAGAGTGGGCGAATCTCCACGTCCCAGCAATTTCTGATGACTTTTTGAAGTGGACAACTCCCATTCACTTTCCTGGTACCTTAAAGGAACAGTGTCACCACAAGGATGCTGCCCTCCTCGGTACCTAGGCACATGCCTCGTTAGCTCTAGTGGACACTTCCTCATTTTGTGACCCACATTCCCACATAAATAGCAACTCTTTTCAGATTTTCCATCGTAGGTATTTCCAGTAATATCTTGGGTCTTCCTGATTGATGGTGAACCAGCCAACGGAGATATGCCTTGATGTTCATCCAACTCCTTTTGACCATCACTGTGATCAGGATCATAGCGGTCAAACTCCATGCCATTATCCAAATAATTTTCATTTGATAGATCGACAACCTGCTCACTCCATCTATCATCCTCCATACGGTTCTTTCCAGAACCTCCTATCCCATGACGTTTAGTCAGAGATTTATGACTGCTCTCACCCACATAACGTTTCGAATTATCTGGACGGTAGCTAGTTGATTCATCAACCAAGTCAGAAGTGTCAATTCTAATTTCACCATCTGCCTTCTTATAATCCATCTCTTTATCTCGTCGGTCATATAAATGCAACCTTCGATCAGCATTTTCTTTTGTGGAGTAATTTCTGTGTGGTGGCTCATATGACTTGCCACCTGTGGAAAATCTTTGCAAAGCACGAGGCTGATGTTTAGACCAAGATAAAGTTATAGCCTCTCCACAAATTCTCATGCCTCGAAGTGCTTTCAGAGCTTTTTCAGCGCTTGCAGGGTAGTCATAAACTACAAACCCATATTTGTCCTTCACCTGTATATTACACCTACCAAACCTCCGGAAAGCTCGCTGAAGGTCATCCCTACAAATGTTGGATGATAGATTTCCAATATGCAAAGACATCTGTAAAATAAAACATGAGAATGCATTCATATATTATTACTTTATGCATAGATATTTCATGCATATATGTACACCTATATGTTTACATTGCATTATAAGAAAAAATGAAAAAACAGGAAAGATGATTGCATTGCATTAAAGTCTATATTGCAATTACAGCAATCCAGCCGTGGTCCTCCCATAAAAATCAAGAAGTAATGCGCTTCAAGCTCAAAATAGGCATGTTTGGGCATTCCTAATTCTACGCAATGAAATTGCACTTGGTTTCTTTTTAAAGGCCAGAATATAACCCCGCGAAGTAACATTTCATTCTAATCAGAATTACAGGACAACTATCATAAACGGAAAGGTGTAAATTCCACAACTGGAATGGAGTTTGATATATCAGCACCAATACAATCATGAGCGTTTAAACCATTTTTTGTACCATTAGGAGATTCGGATGTCGATGAATAATAATAATGATGATGATGATAATTCAGCTCAGAAATTCTTATGCTTCAGTTAGTTAGCATTAATCAATGTTTTTATTGCTACAAATCTGACTAGTACATTTATACATTTGAAAATAAAAGGAAACACCATCAAAGCACACAAAAATTTACCAAGGATAACCAAACTAAAACATGAACTGAAAATCAACGAGGAATTTACTGGAGAATTTCTATAGAGACTTTCGCATCACTACTTATGTTCATTTCATCAAACACTGATTATGAACACATAAAATAAAATCAAAAACCCACGTTATCAAGATCGAGCAACTCAAGAACATTCAACAAACACACAACGGTGAATAATGATATGACGAATAATAAAATTAAATTATTAAAACGGAGTATACCTCGAGATTATGGCGATTGGTAATTGATTTTGGTGTGTCAAAAATCAGTGATTATATGTATAGTGCAACTGGCTTTTCAAATTCGGGCTGGAGAGAATATCCGTAGATCGTCGCTTTAGTTTCATTTATTTATTTATCATTTTTCACCCTTTGTGCCTTTCTTTAAATTACTTACTAGTCCCTGACTTTCAGAATAAGTACACTTAACCCCAAGGGTTACGAAATGTAATTTCCATAACTTTACAACATAATGTTTGGAAAATACTTTTAAATAAAATTTTATTTAAAATTTGACTTTTAAGTAAATATTTTTGGGTGGGGCTACACACTTACCCTCTACTAAACACACCCCACAATAAAATAATAGACTAAAATGCCCTTATTTTTAAATAAATGAAATACTACTCTCTTAACTTATACATCTTCTTCTTCATATATCTCATCTACTTCTCGATATTGTTGGCATCGGAATTTGTAAATGGTTAAGTATCCTGGTCGGCTCATTTGGGTATGCTTAATGAGTTATTTGAATCGGACTCTTGAAAGCCACTTGTTGGTCCCAAGTGGTGTCTGAGGTTCGGGGGTGAATGAACCTTGGTCGATTTTGCAAATCTTTTAAAACCTTACTGTTCTGCAAGTTACTTGAAATTGCAGTGTCAGACAGTTACTGTTTATAGCACTAGTATGCAGTGTTGCACGCTGTAACTTAGAGTTTTATACGTAGCGGAAAAATAGGTTTTATGACATAAGGCTGGTTTTCTCAAACATGATCCTTTAGAATATATTTTATGCTTATGACAGAGATAGATATGAAAGATAAGGCACATATATAAAAACAATAAAACACTTATGGTTTATAGTGGTTCGAAGGTGGTGTAATCCTTCTACGTCCACTCTACTGCTACCTCGAGCAGGAACTTTGTTAAGTAAGATTGGTTTACAGGACACTCCTAACAATCGATCAACTTTACAAAGCTAACCACATACTAGAGTCCAGCGTACATACAGCAACTGAAAACTCTAAAGGTAACCCACAAAGGGTTTCAAACTCCCACATAGGGAAGCTGTCTATCTCCTAGACAACTATACAAACAGCAATGATCTCTCCTATCAATTGTTCGACACCTAAACCAACCTAAGCACACAACAATAAGGTTAAAAAGTATATAAATTTGTTCTTCAACTGGTGTGGTGAAGTGAGCTTTTGAATCCTTCAAATGATCTTTTAGCTTGAACTTGCTTCACTATATAGAGATCGAGTGACTGAAACTTTAGAATAGACTTGAGAGAGTATAGCTTGAATGCTTGAATATTTTTACGCAAATATTTCAGTCGTCTGCTTCAGGATTGCTCATCCTCTATTTATACTTGTAGAAAGATATCCGTTGAAGGAGATATCTCTCATTTGAAATAAAGCGTACTTGATCAAAAGTATGGCTGCTCACATTTAATGCGGTGGTTGCGGTTCGCAGCTTTCTGCAGCGTGTCAATCCACGTGGCGTCATGGCATTGGCTCCGTGTCTAAAACTTTGATCTTCTCTAGAACGGCTCTATTATTCTTGCTTGATTCTTCGTTCCTCGTATTGCTTATCCTTCCTCGGATTTCAGGATACTTATTCTGTTTGTAATTAACGATGTTGGCTGATTATGCAGTAAGCTTCACGCTGTATCCTAGGTCTGCTTGCAGCTGTTTGTTCCTTACAGTGCTCTGTAACTTGACCTTCTTGCAGTAACTTTATACAGTATTATTGTATCCTTTCTTGCAGCATTCCTGTAGCCTTTTTCTTGCAGCGATGCTGCAGGCCATTCTTACTTTTTGTATTGCTGTATCTGTCTTCTTGCAATGATGTTGTATCTGCTTTCTTGCAGCAACTTCCTTCTAAATTTCTCGATGTAGCATTGTACTTATATATACCTTCATCTTTCAGCACCTATACCTAGACTCAATCCTAATCTACGTTTTCACTTAAATATTGTGAAAAATGAGGTACTCAAAACTTCCTATTACATACTTGGTTTGTCTCATCAAAATCTAAACATTGAAATCCCAACAATTTCCCCTTTTTTGATGATGACAAATCCTTATTATTTCGTTCATGAAGAAAGCTTTTACTTTACTTTATATCATTTTTCATCAAGATTACACACTAGATTTGCTTTGAGAAATAAAATTTAATCCTGGATTCATCAGAGATGCATCTTGTCTAATCATTTATCACATATCTTCAGGAAAAACAAATAACATGCAATAGTTCATAATGTATGAACTTGATCAAATGCAGAAAAATAAAATTTCTTCATTAACTGAAAAAAAAAATTACTAGGAAAGAGATACATCAAATTATACAGATAGGCATGCAGAAAAACTACTGAAATAGGGACCTTCTTGATGACGATTCTTCAGGTCTTCTTTCAGCATCTTTCATTTCTTGTTCAACTCTTTCTCTTGATCCCTTCCACCAGTCTCTAATGGACTCCTGATAGAATTCTTCAAGTATCTCCTAAATCTTTGGAATCTGAATCCATCTCAGCTAGAAGTCCTCACAGTAAGACACTACCTTGCCTTGCTTTACTAGATTTATGTAGTAATTCTGAACTTCAAGCTCTCCAGCCCTAGTAAGCTCTTCATATCTCCTCAGTGCAGTTTGACAGGTTTGAAATCTACTGAATTTGCCCTTTCTGCACAGAAATCTGAAGTTTCTGAGATACTTGGATCTCTTGTACAGTGTGATTGATTCAAATGATTAATTCCTGTCAGTAGGCAGCTTGACTGCCCTGAAGATGTTCAAGTTCCAGGCTATGTTTTCTCCAACAAGCCTTTGATCCATCAACACTGACACTTCAGCACTGCTGATCAGAAAGATACGATCATCTTCTGGTTCTTCTTGATCGATTGATCATCGACACTCTAACATGGTCCAGAAGTGTCTCTAGTACCATGGAATTAGTGTTCAGCCTGTCTGCTGCAGCATCAACTGATCTTTTGTATAGCTTGATCTCAGCACGGCTGGTAGTAGCATCTCTCTTCAGCTCTCCCTCCACTCTTGCTCGGTCTAGAAGCAGCCTATAGGTAGACTCATTCAAGTCGTATCTGATCATTCCAGGCAACGCTTCGAGGTCCTTCTTGAAACCAGTCATGATTTCAACATGGAATTTGGCGCTGACCCTCATGTTGTTCTGCATGTTAGACTCATGATCTGAAGAGCATAAAACAAGTGTCTACCATCAGCTATCACTCTATCGATCGATTCATCAGGGTTCAGGCCTGCATTCCATCTTTCAAAGGCAACAGCCGATGCAGCATTAGGAATAATAGATTTTAGGGACTATGCTGCATCCTGCCTTGGAGTCTCGGATTCATCTTCCTCATCATCATCCTCATTATGGCTTGATAGGGGACTTGGATAGCCTGAGGTGGGATTTTCTTCAACGACTTCTTCCTCTTCATCAAATGATATCGTGACTGCCACTTCACCAATTGTTTCATATTTTGATCTGTTGTGGTCAGCCATCATCTGGAGGAATTCGAAAGTTTCTATTTCAGCTTCGGAGTGTGCTGCATCCTTATCTCCTTGACACTTGCTTGCAGCGCCTGTTGCAGCATGGACCTCAGCCTGCTACACTCCTAGGGTGTTGATTTATTCTTGAACAAATGCGACATCATAACCCTTTCTTACAGCCTCTACAGTTGGGGCTAGGAAGACTTGGATATCCTCCATTGCTGTTTTCATCGGCAGCTTTGTAGAGTGAGATTCTGTAATAGCTTTACCCTTTCTTTTGTCCAGTGCTCACTGAGCAGCAGTGCTTCTTGATCTTTCTTACACCACCGCTGCATACTCAGGTTGCAGGAGTGCCAGAATATCTTCTGAATTGGCCCACTCCAGGACAGCTTGCTCCACGATGAGAAATTCTTTCCACTTCAACAGAATTTCCCCCTTGGCCAGTCTCATACTCCTCCAGAGACTGTACTGCTACTCCATATTTCTAGCAGTTGGGAAGGTTGGATCTAGCACAGACTGAACAGCTTCAAGATCGTACGAAGAGGCTAAGTCAGCAGCCCCTTGTAGATGAGCTTGTTCATCTAGCTCATTCATTTGCTCATCATCTGCTGCAACTACCATCAAACTTGCAGTAGAGAGTTGGGAATCAACACGTAAGATCTGCTCTTCAGATCTTGTAGCAGCTGCAATGGCCTTCTTTTTCCTACATGGGGTCTTCTTCGTCAGGGGTGCGTTATTATCTGAGGACGAGGATTCAGGTTCAGGTTCAGTCCCCCTTGGTATCCTCTTGATGACGGGAAGAAGACTCTCATCATCATCATCATCTTCGTCTTTACCCCTGCTGCCTATTGCTTCATTTTGCAGTGCCAGGATTGTAGCCTTTTTATCTTTGGTTTTCTTCCGTGCAACCCCAGCAGCAGCTGTCTTCGGTAGGATCTTACATTTCTTCTTCTCTCCGAGATACTTTCCAATGAGAATGAGAATGAGAGCTGCAAGCTGAAGGCCTAGCTTGTAGAGTAGAGAGCAGATAGTGATTCTATAGCTCCTTCTCACTGTGCTCTTCTCTGCTTTCTCCCAAATCCTCTTCAAGATGAACTTGGTCCAGTTCACCTTCTCTCCAATCATGATGACAGACATAATCCAAAATCAGAGATCAATACACTTGTCGTAACTCCCCGTTCTGTCTTCAATGAGTACGCACAAATGTCGTGAAGAAACTCAAACTCTGATTTGAAGAGTTTCTTCGGGGTGCTTCTCTTTATGTCGGTCCTGGCATCTCTTACTCGGAAGAGATGCCACATCTCCTGAGAGATGTCTTCCTCATACGTCGAGAGCTGACTTGGGGTCAAACCTTCAGAGGAGATACTGAAGGTATGGCTATATCTCTGACGGTTAGAGACTGTTCTTCTCCATCTACATCCATCTTGAACAGGATGCAGTTTCTCATTTCCTCTTCTGTCCTAGCGAAGGCATAGAACCTTTGAACAAATTCTATAGAGAAACCAGCATAAATGGTGGTCAACAACCCTAGGACACGGGTTTGTTCCAACGCATCGAAGATTCTACGGATAAGAGCATTGTCATATAAACCAGAGTTATAGATATGCTCTTGGTTCACTAGACACCCTTCCAAGATGATAGTCTGACGAGCCTCCATTAAAGATTTTTTTAGAGAAAAAAGAGTTTCTGGTACTTAGGAAATTTTACAAAGAAAGGAAACTTCTCTCTTGGTTTTTGGCGAAATAAATTTGAAATGAGGAGGTTATGAGATATGGAGAATATCAAAGGACGTGTAGTAAGATCAACGGTTGAGATTAAATGAAGGGAAATGATCTTACGGTCCTTAGAAAAAGATGGAGAAGTCAAATCATAAATAATCATTGCTTGTGCAAACATGGGCTCTGACCGCACCTCTTCGACTTCTAACAGGTGCAGACTTGCATTAAATGCTGAAAGACATACGATTTGCTGCCTAATTTTTGGTTTTTTAAGGTTGCAGCATCCTGCGTACGAGGTTGCAGAGTATTAAATACTCTTTGAAATAAATGTTGCAGAGTATTAAATACTCTTTTAAATAAATGTTGTAACCATGTGCTGTTTACACTCCCATTTTCTTGATGTGCTATAAGGATAAAAGATGCAGCGCTGTTTGAACCCAACGCTGTATGAAGATGCAGCTTACAGCACTATACTTACAGCTTCTTGCAAGCATACAGAAATTCCCCCTGGGCTTCTGCACCTTTTTCCACTCATAATTTCAGAATTCCCAGCTCGTTTCTAAGCATAGAGAACCTTGATTCACTTAAGGGTTTAGTGAATATATCTGTAAGTTGGAGATCCGTATGAACTTTCTCAAGTACGACATCTTTCTTCTCCACATGATCTCTTATAAAGTGATATCGTATATCGATATGCTTTGTTCTTGAGTGAAATACAGGATTATGGATAATTGCAATTGTACTCATATTATCGCAGAGAATTGGAGTCTCTTTTTCTTCAATCCCATAATCTCTTAGTTGCTGCTGTATCCAAAGGATTTGAACACAGTAACTTCCTACTGTAACATATTCTGCTTCCGCTGTAGATGTTGCAATTGACGTTTGCTTCCTGTAGAACTATGAAATAAGTCTATGGGTGGGACTATCCGCACCCCACCCTTTTCTAAGCACACCCCACAATTAATTAAATGAAAAGTAATTATTTATAAAATGTCTAAAAAGTCCTTGTATATTAATATTAAGATACATATCTCTAAGCACACCCCGTAATTTCTAAACACACCCCATTTACATATCTCACCTTCACTCACCTCCCATCTCCATTTTCCTTCCATTTCCAAAGCTTGCAAGAAAATAATTTGGTGGAGCAAGCAGATTTGGGTGTAGAAAATGTCAATGAAACGTGAAGACACTTGCGAAGTGAGCAATATAAGTGGATAAGTTCATTTTTTACAGTATTGAACGTATTTTTTGAAAAAATCGAACTGTAGGGTTAAGCTTGAAAATTCCCGCTGGAATTCGCGTTCGACCTGAATCAGTCGAACCATTCACTACCCATTCGACGCACATGTTCGAACACCACTTGCAATGTTCGACCGATTTGGTTGAACGAACACTATGTGTTCGATCGATTCGGTAGAACGCGACACTATGTGTTCGACCCATTCGGTTGAACGCAACACATTCGAACACAACATGTCTCGTTCGATCCTCCTGTTCGAACATGCCTCCTCGCGTTCGACCCTAGTGGCCGAACGGGCTACACAATTCGTGACCAACCAGTGTCGAACGCACCGGGCGGAAAACTCAAAAATCAATCCACATAATTCGATTCCAACCTTAATTTTTCGCACTTACGGCATAGCCCATACGTAAACACATACACAAATGAACATAACACTCGATTTTGCACAAAAAATTTGCAAGTAATGTCAAATCTAAGCAAATAAGTGGGATGACTCCTCTTCTTCTCCTCCAATCGGTTGGATGTGTTGGGATGTTGGGGTGTGTTTGAAAATTTTGTCAAAAGTGGGGGGTGTGTGTAGTGGGGTGTGAGTTAAAATGGGGTGTGTGTGGTATTTTAGGGCAAAGGGTAATTTTGGAATTAGGTGGGGTGTGTTTAGTGATTTATCAAAATTAAATTTCATTATATGGGGTGTTGTTAGAAATCGGGGTGTGCTTAGAAAAGATCGGGGTGCGGATAGTCTCACCCTAAGTCTATTTCCCAAAAATTGACAAGTCCTACTGGTGCTCTTTCTATCAATCTTGCAGCCTGCATAATTTGAGTCAAAGTAGCCTTTGAGCTTGAATCCTCCTTCCTTGGGATATCATAGGCATACTTCCTGAGTTCCTTTCAGATATTTAATAATTCTTTTGACCGTTGAAAGGTGTGACTCCTTTGGTGCTGCTTGAAATCTTACACAGACTCCAACTGCAAATATTATATCTGGCCTACTTGCTGTAAGATACATCAGTGATCCTATGAGCCGTCTGTACTTTGTGATATCTACATCTTTACCATCTTTATCTTTGTCAAGGCTTATGGATGTAGACATGGGAACAGAAGTTGCTGAACTATTCTCCATACCAAACTTTTTGATAAGCTCATTTGTATATTTGACCTGGCTGATGAAGGTTCCTACAACCAGTTGTCTTACTTGCAGCTCTAGAAAGAAACTTAATTCTCCCATCATACTCATCTCGAATTTCGATTGCATCAGGTTGGAGAACTTCTCACATAACTCTTTGTTGGTGGATCCGAAGATGATATCATCCACATATATCTGTACAAGAAGTATACTATCTTCATCCTGTATCCTGAATAGAGTTTTGTCCACTGTTTCTTTCTTAAAGCCGTTTACCAGCAGATAGAGAGATAAGGTGTCATGCCAAGCTCTTGGTGGTTGCTTAAGTCCATACAGAGCCTTATGTAATCTAAACACCTTCACTTCTGCTTGATCTTCAAAACCTAGAGGTTGCTCTACATACACTTCCTTTGTAAGAAGACCATTTAGAAATGCACCCTTCACATCTATTTGATATATATTGAAATTCATATGAGCTACATATGCCAGAAAAATCCTTATAGCTTCCAGTCTTACTACTGGAGCAAAGGTCTCATCAAAATCAATTCCTTCTTCTTAGCAATATCCTTTAGCAACTAATCTTGTTTTGTTCCTCACAACGAGTTCAGATTCATCTAGCCTGTTCTTGAAGATCCATTTTGTTCCAATAACTCCTTGATGAGTTGGTTTTGCAACTGTTTGCGAAACTTGATTTCTTTCAAATCTATTTAGTTTTTCTTGCATGGCTTGTACCTAATTGCTATCTTGTAGGGCTTCTTCAATATTTTTAGGCTCTGTTTGAGATATGAAGCATGCAAACATTATTTTATGAGGAATTGACCTTCTTGTCCTTACTCCTATGGATGGATCTCAAATGATAAGATCCCTAGGATGATTCCTCAGCCATATCCTGTCAGGCTTAAAAACATGTACAGGTCTAGGTTACTCCTTATGTTGCTGTAAGATTGGAGGTTTTACTGTTGTAAGAATATTTGCTGCATCCAGAGGTGTAGCAGGTTCTTCTAGCTTCTTAGTGTCACAATGTGGTTCATCAAACACCACATGAATTGACTCTTCAACCACCAAGGTTCTCTTGTTGAAGATTTTGAAGGCTCTACTTACAACAGAGTATCCTAAGAATACTCTTTCATCTGATTTTGTATCAAAGGTTTTCATATGTTCATTTCCATTGTTGAGGATATAACACCTACATCCAAAGATATGCAAATATGAAACATTTGGTGTATATCCATTCCAGACTTCGTATGGAGTTTTGTCTAGATCCTTGTTGATTAGACATCTATTCTGAGTATAGCATGCAGTATTGGTTACTTCAGCCCAAAACCTCTTGGGTATATCTGTCTCTGCTATCATTATCCGTGTTGTTTTTTTAAGAGTTCTATTTCTTCTTTCAGTTATACCATTCTGTTGAGGTATTCTTGCAGTAGAGTATTCATGACGAATACCATTATTAGAACATAATTTCTCAATGAATTTGTTTGTGAACTCAGTTCTTCTGTCTGATCTGATCTTCACAATGCTCAAGCTCTTTTTATTTTGAATCTTGTTTATAAGGTCAGGTAGCTTGCTTTGAGTCTTTGATTTCTTAGCAAAGAATATGATCCAGGTGTATCTGGAGTAGTCATCTACTACCACAAGTGAGTACTTCTTCCCACTTATGTTTACTGGTTCTACTGGTCCAAAGAGGTCCATATGTAGAAGATCTAGAATCTTGTGAGATGACTTCTGCAACTTGTCTTTGAATGAGCTTTTCACCTGCTTTCTTTTTTAATAAGCTCCACATATATTCTCCTTCTTGTATGCCACATCTGGCAATCCTCTTACAAGACGTTTTCTTGTTAGCTTGTTAATTATCTTGAAGTTCAGATGGCTTAATCTCTTGTACCATAGCCAGCTCAGCTCTGGTGGACTTCTCACAATGAAGCATGTTGGTTAAATAGAAGAGTTCCGGTCAGCAAGATATATGTTTTCTTTTCTTGTTCCTGTAAGCTTGACTTTATTTGATGTGTTGTCCTTGATTAGATACTTGTTGAGGTTGAATTCCACAGTGTATCATTTGTCACAAAACTGACTGATGCTCAGAAGGTTGTATCTGAGACCTTTCACATAGGATACATCTTTGATCTTTATATACCCTTTAAATAGGCGTCCACTTCCTTTTGTACTTCCTGTGGAATCATATCCAAAGATGACCTTCGGTCCTTTACATTCTTGAAAGTCTTTTAGAGCATCTTTACTGCATGTCATGTGCCTTGAGCAACACTGTCTATGTATCATACATCGCTGCTATAACCTGGCACTGAAACCTACAACAAATTTAAGCAGATTTAGGTACCCATTTTTGTAAGGGTCTTTTGGGTTAGTTACTTTGGAATCTAAACTTTCTTAACAGTCAATGTTTTGCTGTAAGATTTGTTGGTTCTCTGACTATATGCAATTTTGTTTTTAAACTGCTTGTTAAAGGTGTGTGCAGAGAATATATATGTGTTACCAGCACTTTTGTAGTGTGGTCTTCCACCATATTTCCCTTGAGTATTTCCTCTTTGAGGTTTAGACATGTAAGTCTTAGTATCGATGGGAATTTTTTTTTATGATGCAACTTTGTGGGTTGCTGCATCTTCTTGCTGCTTACAGCAGATAGCTTCCGTTGTAGCTAGTTCTTCGATGCAGACTTACTTCCTGCAACTGAGCATTGGGGCTTCTTCCCCTTGTCCATCAATGCTGGTTTGTTCAAGATCTTTTTTGAGTTATAGGGTAACTCATTCTCCATTGAAGTTTCAGTTTGAACAAATTTTACAGCCTTGGATGAACTTGCTGTATCCTGAGAGGTGTGAGTGTTGTAACCTATACCCGATTTTCAAATGGGCTTCTGCTTTGACTTATGCACTCTCTTATGTCCTTAGTTAATTTGCTAAATGTTCTGATCGTAGACTGCAAGTTCTCCGTCTCAATTTCTAGCTTAGTGACCAACAGACTTAGCCTTGAGATCTTCTTTTGTAGCTTGCTGCACCTTGAGTTATCAGACTCACATGCAACTAGCATTCTAGCAATATCTATGTTCTTGCCTCCAAGGATCTCATTGTCGATTCTTAGATTCTCATTCTCAACCTTCAGCTCCTCATGGGTTGAGTTGATCTGCTCGAAATCACTCATGATCCTCTTTAAATAGTGGATCATGTTTAGCTCATCTTTTTCTGGTATGGACAACGGTTGGTAGGTTATCTCATCTTCTTCGCTGTCCTCGTAATCTTAATCAGAGGATGAGGTTTCGATGTCGCTGTCAGAGGATTCTAAGACTACTGTATCCTTGACTTTCTCATCTCTCCAATGAGAGCTTGAAGCTTGTACCTATCATCTCTCCTCTTTTCTCTCCTCTATTCTCTTTCTCCTTCTGGATACTTGTGCACGGTTAGATGTGGACAGTTTCATACATAGTGTCCAGGTCTCTTGTAATTATAGCACAAGTCAATATTGTTTGTATTTGTCTGTGGAGAGGAAGATATCTGAGAAGGTGGATGACTTCTTCTGAAGTCATTCCTCTTGTTGAGATTAATGTTGCTGCTGTTGTTGTTGCTCTTCATGAATCTTTTAAATTTCTTTAGAAATAGAGCCATATCCTCTTCAGGGCCTCTGCTGCAACCTCAGACTTCTTACTGTAACTAGCGGTTGATGTATCCTTGGAGCCTCTAGTAGTCAACGCTGTAACTTTGGAACTCGATTCTTTAGACTCATTTCTCCGTCTATTGATATCATATTCAAATGCATTGAGATCGGAGAATAGATCAAATGTACTCATGGATTTTAAATCCATGGACACTCTCATGGCAGTGGTTTTGCTATCCCACTCCGCGGGTAGGGCTCTAAGCACTTTTATGTTCTTCTCCTTTTGAGTGTAGTGCTTGTCCAGGGCTTCTAGTTCATTCACGATGGACGTGAATCTTAAATCTAGTTGCTCAAAAGTCTCTTCATTCTTCATCTTGAAGAGCTCGAATAGTTGGGTAGCATTGGAGATCTTGTTATCCTTAGTGAGCTCTGTACCCTCATATATTTGTTCAAACTTTTCCCAAATTTCTTTGGACGTTCTGCAAGTATTGACTTTGCTGAATGTGTCTTTGTCCAAGGTGATAAATAGAGCATTCTTGGCCATGTTGTCTAGGTTGGCTCTCTTTTTGTCTTCATTATTCCATTCTTGTCTTGGCTTGACCAGGAAGTTAGGTGGTGGCTGTGCTCTTTCTTCCATATCTCTACCGAGCATGAGGTTCACCTTTATAGGAATAATCGGTCATTCAGTGATGACCGTCCACATCTCATCGTTCATTACTGAAAGATGTGCTTGCATTCTTATCTTCCAATCGTCATATTCCTCTATGAAAAACATGAGTAACTTGTGATTAGAGAAATCTATGATATGCTGTAGGAATGAGATTTTTAAGATGTAAAGAAAACAGTGAGACTAAGATGGATCTGGGTAGATGACCAGATAAGTTGGCTTTTAACCCAACTCGCACTGATACCACTTGTTGGTCCCAAGTGGTGTCCAAGGTTCAGAGGGGGGTGAATAAACCTTAGTCGATTTTGCAAATCTTTTAAAAACTTACTGTTCTGCAAGTTACTTGAACTTGCAGCGCCAGATAGTTACTGCTTACAGCACTAGTATGCAGTGCTGCATGCTGTAACTTAGAGGTTTATACGCAGCGAAAAAATAGGTTTTATGATACAAGGCTATTTTTCTCAAATATGATCCTTTAGAATATGTTTTATGTTTATGACAAAGATAGATATGAAAGATAAAACACAGATATAAAAGCAATAAAACACTTATGGTTTATAGTGGTTCGAAGGTGGTGTAATCCTTCTACGTCCACTCTACTGTTACCTCGAGCAGGAACTTTGTTAAGTAAGATTGATTTACAGGACACTCCTAACAATCTATCAACTTTACAAAGCTAACCACCTACTAGAGTCCAGCGTATACACAACAACTGCAAACTCTAAAGGCAACCTACACAGGGTTTCAAACTCCCACACAGGGAAGCTGCCTATCTCCTAGACAACTATACAAACAACAATGATCTCTCCTATCAACTGTTCGACACCTAAAATAACCTAGGCACACAGCAATAAGGTTAAAAAGTATATAAATTTGTTCTTCAACTGGTGCGGTAAAGTGAGCTTCTGAATCCTTCAAAGGATATTTTAGCTTGAACTTGCTTCACTTCACAGAGGTCGAGTGACTGAAACTTTAGAATAGACTTGAGAGAGTATAACTTGAATGCTTGAATATTTTTGCGTAAATGTTTCAGTCGTCCGCTTCATGGTTGTTCGTTCTCTATTTATACTTGTAAAAAGATATCCGTTGAAGGAGATATCTCTCATTTGAAATAAAGCATACTTGATCAAAGGTATGGCTCGCATTTAATGCGACTTGACTTTTCCTTTCAGAGCATTTAATGTGGTGGTTGCGGTTCGCAGCTTTTTGCAGCGTGTCAGTCCACGTGGCGTCATGGCATTGGCTCCGTGTCTTAACTTTGATCTTTTTTGGAACGGCTCTATTACTCTTGTTTGATTCTTCGTTCCTCGTACTGCATTTATCCTTCCTCGGATTTTAGGATACTTATTCTGTTTGTATTTAACGCTGTTGGCTGATTATGCAGTAAGCTTCACGCTGTATTCTAGGTCTGCTTGCAGCTGTTTGTTCCTTACAGTGTTGCTATAACTTGACCTTCTTACAGTAACTTTATATAATATTACTATATCCTTTCTTGTAGTATTCCTGTAGCCTTTTCTTGCAGCGATGTTGCAGGCCATTCTTACTTACTTGCTGTATTGCTGTATCTGCCTTCTTGTAGTGATGATGTATCTGCTTTCTTGCAGCAGCTTCCTTTTGAATTTCTCGATGCAGCATTGTACTTATGTATACCTCCATCTTTCAGCACCTATACCTAGACTCAATCATAGTCTACGTTTTCACTTAAACATTGTAAAAATGGGATACTCAAAACTTCCTATTACATACTTGGTTTGTCTCATCAAAATCTAAACATTGAAATCCCAATACCACCTTTATAGACCGGTCAGGTTATGCATTTAAATCTTGCTCGGGTCGGGAGGTCCAACACATATATCTCAAACCCTAATTTAAAAAGAAATTAAAAAAAAACCTAATTTGTGAAGAAAATAATTAAAGCGATAGATGAAAATATATTTGGAATGTATCATTCAAGATTGTTCATGCATTTTTATAGTTTTCTATAATATATTAAAGATTTCGAAAATATAGATGCTAATAAAAAGAAATACGTTGTTTGACTTGTATATAAAGAACATTATACTATGTGTTCTATCATAGGTCGAATATTATATTGTGTTTTAGATCTTTGTTGGTTGAACACTCTTAAAGATGTAAAACCAACCAGGTCAAACGAATTATAATTTTGTTCAGCTAATTAGGGTCCAATTGAACAATCGAAGAATTTTGAATTTTTGATTTTTTAATGATATTTTCATACAAATCTCATCGTCCTAACTTCAAAAATATATAAAACAATAATAAACGATAATATGTATATTGATATATAGATATCAATGTTGATATATGCATATTATCGTTTATCATTCTTAATAATATAGATATAGACAAGTTACGATATCAGTATAGATATATGAATCGATATTTTTATCAATATTTGATAAATCAATGTATGCATTGAAAATAATTTCTGATACATTAGACTTGCCCATCCGGTTTGGAAAATCGAAACCGGATCGGTTCGAACCGGCGGTCAATGGTTTCGGGAATCGTTGACCTGGTTTCGGTTCTAAATCGAAACTGTAATCGATTTAGAAAGGTTCGGCTACCTGAAAAGTGTCTCGTGTACGGCTCAGATCTCTTGACCTTTGATGATCAACGGTGTACATTAATAGATCGTTAGAACTGCTAGTTCTAATCGGTGCTTCTAATTTTTTTTTTCAAATTGCCACATGTACGCCTCAGATCTCTTGTCCGTTGATGATCAACGGTCAAGATATATGGACCATTGTAAACCATCAATTTGAACCAGCCCGGACGGTTCAAACCAACCGAACCATTTTTTTTTTCAAAAATTATGAATTTTGCTCTATAAATAACTTATTTCATTTCATTTCAATTCACACCATTCCTCAATCTTCTCTCTCAATTCTCAAGCTTGAAATCATTCAATTTGTGCTGATTGTAGTTTCAATTTCATTATTTCATAATTCCTCAATCTCTCTCAATTATTCTTATAATCTCATTCTCATAGTTACTACTCTTCCATTTCAATTTCATTCACTCCTTATTCTAGTTTTTAATTTGTCCTTCTCCTTCGTCTTTAAGAAAATATCTTGAAGAGTCGGTTCTTCTTCTACTGGTTTATCCCGTGGAAAAGGAAAAAGTCATATGCCATCACCACAAGATATGCCTCTAGATAATCTCATTGATTCTTACTCTCCTCATTGGAGTCAAGAATATGAGAATTTGGAGGAATGTCTAGGCCCTAATACTGCCGCCGCCTTTAATACCGAGCAAGAAGAGGAGGAGGTGCCAAGAGATACTCAAGGAAGTGGTAATACTAGGCGTACCACTTCTGGAGCACCTTCGACACTTCAAAGTTATATTTTCTCCGTTCATTTTAGGAAGGAGAAAATATCGAATAGCGATGTGGATTATATTGTTACGTGTAACTATTATGAGAAAAACTACAAATTCAAGCATGGAGGAGGCTACGAGACATTCAACAACCACGTGTTGAAAAAGCATCCTGACAAGTTGGGTAATGACTGATCGCAAACCCAACTTCATAGAAATACCGACTCTTCTCAAGGAGTCGAATGTATGAATTCTTTACTCTTTAAATTTAGTCAATTATCACATAGGAAATGAGTAGCCGAATTTATTGCTAAAAACATCTAGCTTTAGGATTTCCATGTGATGATGATTTTGAAGAATTTACTAGAAATTATTTACAACCTTCTAGTAGAAAATATCTAGAAATACCGTAACTAGAGATATAGAAAAAATTGTAGGAGAATATAAATATAAATTAATTGAGGAGTTTAAAATGTCTCAACAAAAAATATCTATATATAATGATATTTGGAATGATCCTTATCAAATAAATAATTATATGAGGATTACGGCTCATTGGATAGATGGTGCATGGAATCTACAAAAACGTTTAATTGCATTTATTGACTTTAATGATAGACATTCGGCTATGAATATTGCACATAAAATAATTGGTGTTTTAAATGATTATGATATAGTACAAATTTTTTTTACTATTGGATATGATAATGCTAGTGCTAATACGGTTAGTGTACCCATGTTAATTGAATATTGTAAACCTCCATTAGATGGTAAATTTTTTCATAGTCGTTGTATGTGTTATATATTAAATTTATGTGTTCAAGATGGCTTTAAAACAATTAGATGAATATATTGCACCTATTAAATCCGTCGTTCATGAAATTGCGGGATCAACCACATGACATAAGAAATAGACTAGATTTTGTAAGAATAATTGAATGGAAGTTAAAAAATTTGTAGTTGATGTGCAATATTGTTGGAATTCTACTTATAACATGCTTAACGATTTTGTTGAGTATAAAGATTTATTTTGTCAATTTTTTATGGAAAATCCACATAGTGAAATTATGTTAATGAACAATTCATGGGATGCATGTATTAATTTAATTCAACTTTTAAATTTTTTTAAAGAGGCAACTAGAGAATTATCCGGTTATTATTATCCTACTTCTCCATTAGTTTTAGATCATTGTGTGAAAATTGCTCTTATTTTCAATGAGTATTCTGCATGTCCTATTTTAGGAGATACAATTATAGTTATGAGATCGAAATGGTTAAAATATTTTCATGCAATACCCAATGTATTTTTATGTGCTAAAGTAATAGATCCTAGAATTAGAGAAGATGACTTAGAAGAATTATTAAAAATATATGTTCCACTAGTTAAAATTTTTGCGAGTCCCACCTCGACCGTCTCTGTTGAACAAGCATTTTCTAAAGGAGGACATATGTTGAATCCAAGAAGATCGAAATTGACTAAAGAGAATGTACAAAATATTACCCTTCTTGAAGATTGGGTGAGTCAAAACCGTCAACAATATCTAAATTTCTCAAATTTAGATGAAGATTCCGATGACACATATGGCTACGATTCGTACACATCCTCCTCTGCCGGAATCAACCAACGTGGGGAATAAAAGTAAGTTTAGGTAAGAGAACTACATGAACTTTGATTCCTTAATTTTACTAAGGATACGTAAGCAATTTCATTCAAAGTTTGGAAGTGTAATTTTAATTTCACTTTCAAATTTAAAATGAAACTCAAGCTCTTTCAATTTTTTTTCCTCTTTTTTCATTTACTAGGTTTGAACCCGTGCGTTGCACGGGCTTCATAACTCATCTAATTTACAGTTGTTTATTTATGTTTTATGTATTTGTTATTTTATGTATATATATTATAGTTTTTTTGTTTAGCCAATTTCTTTATAAAAAATGTGTATAAAATTTATTCAAAAATATATATATATATATATATCTATTTATATATTTAAAAAGGTGCATATAAAATGGAACATATAACGTGAGAATTTCCGAGAAGTAGATTAGAACTACTAACTTTTTAATGGGCTACAAAGCCCAGAACAATGATAGTTGAAGAATTAAAAAAAATTGGATAATCTGAACTATGCATAATGGCAAAATTGTAATTTGATGTAGATTTCCAGATCAGGAGGCATGACTGATTACTCTAATGTGAGTAGGATTAATAATGATTATTAATTATAGTACATCCATTGAAGAAGAGAAGAAAAAAAAACAAAAAAAAAAACAAAAGAACAGCCCGAGGAAATAAAGCTCCAATTTTTTTTTTAGGAAACCCAGATCCCATTAGCTGTATTAGACCCCTCTCTTGACCATTTTCCTGATGATTGGGTTTGTTTTCAATTTAAGTTTTGTCATTATTTTTAATAATAAATTCATTACCTCATTTGAGTTGGTCGATGAATTTAATTATTGTGTAGACTGGGAAAATGATCAATTATAGGCAGGTGTATGTATTCCTCGTCCAATATTAAATTTGGTTAATAAGTACCCAATTTGATAATATAATAGTGGTTGATTCTTGTTGTGGAGAGAGGACTAAAGTTTGTTTGTACTATCTTTTGTTTTCTGGAATTGCTTATATATCCCATCATTTTTGTAATTAGTTTTTGTTTGGTTCTTTGGCTGCAGTTTTTTTCAGCAATCTATTTAATTCAAGGATTTGTAGGTTCTGTCATCTCTGGTGAATAAAATTGGGGGTGAAAATTAAGCCCCTACACCCTTTGGAGAACTCTGTACTGAAAATGAGGAGAGTCATTCGGGCCATGAGGCAATTGAGGCCAGGTTTTCTGTATAGTCGAAACTTCATCCGTGATGTCTCTTTTGGAAGGCATGATTTTTGGTTGAATATGAATCACCGCTTTGTATATAGCATATCGAGCAGTACAGACATTTGTCGATGTAGACATCCATCTTACATGATGTACAGATCTATTTCAACTGATGCAGCTAAATTGACCAGCGGAGGTTGTGGCATTATTTGAAGCATCCATCTTTATAAGTTTGGATTTTAATGTGCAAGTAAAGAATTCACATTTTTCTTGGTCTTTACTTTTACTAATTTATTGGCAGAACTAAATGGTGGGGGGCCTCTCTTAGCATACGAGCGGAGAATAGCAGCTGGTGAAGTTTTCGATGGAGATGCCTACCAGGTGTGTTAGTTTTTGTACTCTTGGATATATTTTAGTTTATTTTTGTGGTTAACTTGGAGCGATAAATGCACCTGTGACTGGATTCATGTAGATTGCTATTTTCATATGTGTTAATGAATTGCACTCATCTGTGAGTTGCGGAATTATATAACTTGCACTAAACTAATGGATGCATAATGGCTTTTCTTGTAAGTAATTTGCTAGAGTTGAACACAAAATGCCTCTATAGTTAGGGAACACTACAAACAAAACTCATGTAAAGTATGATTGTTTTATAATTTGCAATCTAAAGTTTTTATTTTGTTCTGAATTGCAACCTGAAATTGAAGAGTTTGTTAGAGTGGCATCAAAACTTTTGCGATGAAATTAGCACTTATCTATGCTGAATGTGTATATATTATGTTGATTACTCGATTCGTTGTTGTAGTTGTTCATGCTCGATTCGCCACTTTAGTAGCTCAAACGTTGCTTGATTAGCTCTATATGCATGATCACTTCTCATTTTCCTAAAATTTGTTCCGCCGCACAACAAAATAGAGTAGAGAAATTGATGACACTGATAGAGTTAATTCCAAATTTTGAATTAAAGATAAATAAAATAAGGATTTAAAACAAATTAAGCTCCAAAAACAATTAGGTCCCAAAATTGATCCAGAATACTTAAAAACACAAATACCCAATTTATGGCCTATAACTAAAATAAAACACATTACAGAAAATGAAATATTATGTGTTGGTGGGAAATGTATGAACCATATGCCGTCCCTGAAAATCCCAATTACCGCCGTGATAAATTCTCCAACGCAATTGCTACACGTCTGTCATCATTTGGTGGTTTTTTTTATATTTTAAATGTTTTATCCCAATTGTTATCCCTTTTTTTCTTATTTATGCAGGCGTTTTCGTTTTCTTTAATGCTTATTTGTATTTACAATCTGAACTTGTTCATAATTTTATTTATCTTGGTAGTATTCTGTTTGTCCTTATCCTTTAATATTTTGTTGTGTAACTCTGAGTTTGTTGTTATTTGTTTATCCATGGTATATGGTTTTGTGATGTGTGTCAATGTGAAATGTTGGTGTAAATGGTGACGTAGAATAACCTTTTTTTTAAATGTAGACTATTTAATTCAATGTTTAATTATGCGTTGCTTAACTTCGTATGTAATTATTCGGTTTTTTTCTTGATGGGTGAAGTCATTTTTTCTTGCGTGGTAGTTGTTTGATGATATGTCTGCAATGAGAAAATAATAATTTTATACATTTTTGGTTGATGTGCTTATTTTATAATTCATTAATTTATCCCTCTGATATCCATTCTTCTCTGACTCCAAATAATTTGCAATTCTAAATTTGTGAGTATTAGCTCAAAGTTGTTTTGTCCTGCCTTTAGATATTTTGTTTTGTTTTTCTTTGTATTTCCTGACCATGTTGTGGCCAAAGAATTAATGGAATAGTAAGAATTATTGAATTAATTGTTTTTTAACATACCTCACTTCTCTAAAATACGTTGTTTGGTTTCCTAATGTTTGTAAATATCTAATTTTCGTCAACATATTTGTGTTGTAAGTTCATTTTCATTGAAATCAATTTTTGTTTCTAGTGTATTTATCAACTGGATGTAGGAGCGAGATGTTTCTATAAATAATGTTTGCTATGTAGTGGTTTGTATTCTCCGTACCTGTAGTTGTTTCATGGATGATACTCTTGAAATTGTAATGTCAATTTTATGTTGGTCGAACACTGGTTGTGGAAGGTAGAGTTAAAACCTCTCTTCTGTCCTCTGATCATTGAATCTCTGCTGCCAAGTTTTTTTCATGTTCCAAACACTCATCTTTCGTACCATGCAGTTGCACCTGAAACTGTTTAAGATAGTTTTGACAACATTAAGTACACTCCATCATTTAATCTTTGGGAGGTCATGTATCATTTTTTTTTTGTTTACGGTAATGTTAAATAAATGATACAAGTTGTTGACTTACATTTCATGTTTGAGGTTTCTTTGGTAGGTTGTTGAAAACTTCTCTATAAATGATATTGGCTACGTCGTCTTCTTCATTTTTCGTGGTTTTTACGTTCAATACGTTTAGGCCTTCCATTGATGTTACTCTCGACAATGCTACATATAGTTGGCCATGGCTGAACACCGGTCGTGGAAGGTATAATCCAACCTTTTTTAAGCTTTGACCTTGACTTTTGTTAATTGTCATTGCATAACAGGTTCTTATGGGAAATTGACGCCTTCTTAGCTTGAATGGCCATTTTGTATCTGTAGGAGAGAGAATGATTCGTGGAATCAACACCTTGTTTCCTATATGGGTTCCCGTCAGTATCTCAGCTTCAATAACTCTTTGTCCTAAACGTGTTACCAACAATCTTGTCCCATTGCACAGTCCTTCCTTTTGATTTAAATTTCTCAACAACATTATCGGTATTTTCGTCTTCAGCTGCAAGTGGTGGTTTGGCAACCTTGAGAATTTGAGTGAGTTTAGGAATTCAGTTGGGTATAATGTCTGATGTGTGTCAGCGTTGCCTTCCTCGTGCTCAATGGTGTCTGAACTGAAGTATTCTTCCATTTTTCCCGGCACTATAGATAGTAGGTATTCATTTATTTCGTCGACTGTTTCGTTTGTTGGTGTTAAGATTGCCCTCTCCGTTAGATATTTCCGAAGGTCTTGTGTTTCCAATATTTCGGAGTACGTGTATTTTGCAATTTCCTCCACCGGTTGTCCTTTGCTGTGAAGTATCAATTGTTTGTTGATGTCAATAATTTCTATCTCGTTGCATGCATCCTCCTTTGTATAGTTTTTCCTTGATTTTCCATCACCAACATTTAGAACCCATGTTGCAAATTCTTGTTCCGATTTGTGCAGCCTCATATTTTTAGTGAGGTTGAGCACGCAACATGTATCCCATAAGTATGAGCGGTTTATCGTTGCTAATACTGTGTCCTGTCTGTTTCCTTGTGGTATCACTGGAAGAATCTGCCTAAAATCCCCACCGAGAAGTACTGTCTTTCCTCCAAATGTTTTGTTCACTGCGTCCTTGTCTTTCATAGATATCAAATCCCTCATAGTTCGGTCTAATGCCTCGAATGTGTGACGATGGGCCATTGGGGCTTCATCCCATATGATTAAGTCTGTCTGAATTAGTAGTTCAGCGAGGTTTGATCCTGGTTTGATGTCACACATTGAATTTTCTGTTATACTGACCGGTATCTTAAAACGTGAGTGAGCCGTTCGTCCTCCCGGTAGTAACAATGATGCGATACCAGAAGATGCAACTGGGATCACGATTCTTTTTTCTGCCCTTAGTTTTGAAATAATTGTTCTGTACAAGTATGTTTTTCCGGTTCCGCCTGGGCCATATAGGAAAAAAAGTTTTCCTTCTTCATCCTCGACCGATTTAGTCACCTTTTCAAGCATATTCATTTGTTCGTCATTGAGGCTGTGGATTAATTTATTGTGTTCTTCCTGTTGTTCCTCAATGTTGTAATTTGTTTCATCTCTTAGGAGCGAATTTGTTAATTCTCTAAGTAGCGTTTGGTCCGGTGTTGGCATGCCAATGAATTCAGCTAGTGATCTATCACTTTGAATCAATATTTTTTCGAGTTCCATCAAGGTGTAGTTTCGAAGCTCCTCATCTGTGAATTCCATCTCTGTAAAACTAAATGTTTTTCGTTGTTTGAGTGGTATGTCTTCTGCAAGAGATCTCCAGCAGTGGTTCCACAGTTGTACTGGGCTACCAACTTCACAGTAAATCAATATTGTTGCAAAAAGGTTGCGCAACTGTTTTGGTGAAGCCCATTGTGATGCTTCATTCATTGCGTCGTGCCATTCTTTATCTCCATCAAGCAATCCTTTAGCATAGCAGGCACTTTTAAACGTTTGGTGGACGACATCTCCAACAATAAGAATATCTTCAAAACATGTTGGTCCTTTTACTATGTCGATTAGCCTCTTGAGATAGTATAATTCTCCCGATGTTGGATGTATATTAACAATCCTTGCAATTGTGTGTCCCTGTTTTCGTCTGGTCCACAACTTACTTTTTCCATCCCATACAAATTTTTGAGGGAACTGCACGTATGTTAGGTTTCTTGCTTCATCGTCTTGTTTGTTTGTTTCCATCCATTCGGTGAACATTGTCCTTTGTGCATTTTCTCGTGATAGTACACTTTCCAAATTTTTGAACTCGTCGTAAATGAGATTCTGCTGGTTTGGTAGATGTAGGCTTAATCTTTGTACTGCAGGTTTATGGTAGTGAATGTCGAAGGTAAAAATTCTCCACATTGCTTCACATGCTGATAGATAACGACATTCAAGGTAATTGTCTATTTCATCCACTTGCTGTTTTATGTGGTTTTCGGTTCCAATCTGTTGTTTTCCCGAATGTGATTTGTCCACCAACATTGTTGCTTTGTCCACTCCCTTTGTAATATATTTGAATAGATATTTTATAGCTCTGGACCTGTTGCACCACTCGACGTTTATATGTGCTCTATATTTCTTAGCAAAGGAAGGTTGTGTGGTACCACAAAACTGTTGTCTAGTTTTGTGTTGTCTTTCATGACAAACTTTGTCTCGTCGTTTTTTCTACGATATAGTATGCATCCGTCCTCGTGTACAGTTGTTGTTTCATTATAAGCTCTTGGAAATTTTTTTGTGCACTTGTCATTATGCATGCATGGTGATCGAGGCCGATCCGTTCCGCATGGGCCGTGCATCATAAATTGTTCCACCAATTTATATCCCTCATTGTCTGTTCTAATATCTGGAATTTCTGCTGAAATAAATGAATCAATAAGTGCCGGAGTCGGAATTGTTGAGCTTTCTTGTAGCCAGAGCAATATATGTGCATGCGGGAGGCCGCGTTTTTGGAATTCGATAGTGTAGACAACTGCATAAAACATTATCCTGATTTATATTGAGAATGAAAGCAAGTTTTTGTAAATAATGTTTCTTGTTATTAATTTGTATGGGTAATTATTTGCATTGCTGTTAATTTTAGAAAGATATGAATAATAGACAGTAAGTGTAATGTTACCTGCTCGGGGTGCTCCTCCAAAAAATCCTTGTTGAATATCAGTAAGCAGTTCTTCAAGCTTCATCTTGAATACACGACATTCAATATCCGGTCTGTCGTTGGCTGTGCCGTTTCCTGATTGTTGTAGATGGTCCGTTATTTCTTGCCAATTAGGATTTGCTGTTATCGTAATGAAAAGCTCTGGGTTTCCGAACCATCTACATATTGCCATTGCGTCGTGGAAATTTTCTACCATATATCTTGGGCCCCCAGTGAATGTAGATGGTAGTAGAACTCTTTTTCCCATCGACTTTGCATCATTGTCGCCTCTTGCAACCGCATCACGTACATTATTGCACACATCTGCTCTTAAAGTCTTTTGGTTGTTTCGAATCCAACGCAGTCGTTGTTGTTCAATCGTAGTGTAGGCATCGACTACATATTGATGTAGTAGACGTCCAGACCTTATGAGTGTAGTTCCCTCGGATAGCCTTGTCTGTATTTGATGTGCATAGAACTCACGCATAGTGACACATGATCTCTTTATCGTTGAATTTCTATATGGAATCTGTTCATGGAATCCACTCTCACCATAAGGGAATAATATTGGATATTACAACGCCATAAATAAGGGGTGCAAACTGCTTATTCTCTGAAGACGGGTTGTTTGATGTTGAACAATAACGTCTCTTTCCCCATTTGTCAAAGATATGTCTCCAACAATCAAGCCTGCAAGCTCATTAGTGTTTGGTAAGTCGTATTGTCTTCCTTTTTGATTTTGCGCAATAAGTTGTATTGAAAAGTCTCCAACTTCCCCTGATTCGTACCTATCTCTTGCCATTCTGAATATCTTTGCTAGTTCATTATTAGAGTTCATCATCTCAATCAATATCTGAATTATATTTTCATCTAGTTCTTCTGCACCTTGTCTCCGCGGAAGTGTCTTGATGCGGTTTTGCACTTCATTTTCCGTATCATATATGTATAGTTGTGCAAAACGCGGCATTTGTCCTTTCATTGGCAGTAATGATCCCATATTATGGTGATTTTGTCCGTGAACTCTAAATGTGTATGGTCCATTTGTCGAGGACACAGAATTGTCTATCTTAGCTCCCATTGATGTAAATGCTAATATTGAGTTGTAAGATCTTATATTCTGCGAAATGAAGCTGATTCTGTTATAAGATTTTTTAAAATCTCTGGCGGTTCCTTCATTCGTGGGAGTTCTACTCGTCCTTTTTGGCAACATATTGTGAAAAGGAGTTTTCCAGTTGAAGTGTCCTTTTTTGTGCCTTCTGCCATCCAAACTAATGCATCGCAAAACGAACATTTTACCAAGGTGTTATGTTTTGATGGCTTTAGTCTGTGGTTGTGTGTATTTGTTTCTAAAACATAAAAAAAAGGTTAGTTATTTTTGTGTAGTTATAATTTTTTTAATCGAAAGTTGTAAGTTGGCTGACCTTTGGTTTTCAAGCGCTTCAAATCTCTGTCAGTGGAAGCTCTTGTGTTTTTATTGGTTCTTTCTTTTGATCCTGAAAAAAGAATGTGAGAGATTCTGTCATTTTAAATGATTTTAATTGGGAAGATTATGTTTTTGACTTTGTTTACTCACCTCGTGTTGTTAATTATTCGGTTTCTTTGATAGATGAAGATCCTGTTTTAGAACTTTCTCCTTCTTGTGTCTCTAAAAAAATGAGATATCATGAGTATAATTCTTTGTTACTTTATTTATTTCGGGATCATACCTTGTTCAAATGTGGCAGCTCGTTTTCTTTTAAGAATCTCCCGTCTCGTATCTCTTGTCTGCTTGCATTGGTTAACAACAAAATATTTATCCCCATCTATCTTGATATTCTTCACCGCCTCTGTTAGAGACCATAAGATTATGCCACTGATGTGAAATATAAACATAACCTGAATAATATGCTCATCATAGTTATGAATTGCTAAATTTTAAGTCATGCCAAATCTACCTGTTCGTTTATTTCTCCGTATGTTCAGTCTATTGTTTCTTGCAGTTTTGCATTGCGCAGGTGTCCTAATGTCTGGAATTCATGAGGGCTTTTATATATTAGTCAAAATATTTGATTGATTTGTTTTTAACTCATCAAATAGTACTATGTTCACTGAAAGTGTATGCTATGAATTCTCAATGTAATTGTTTTTCTTGTTAGCGTACCTTCTACGGATTTTGTTACGAAGAAAGGCTGGCATTGCGTGCTGGTTTTTGTCGTCTTCATGTTGTCTGCATCTATAGAATGAAAGTGTGTCCAATCTTTTATGTTTTGTAGTCGGAGATTTGGGTTTGCAAATTGTGTGGAAAATGCTTTGATTATGAGTATGTATTTTTTTTGTGGATTGCTTTAGAATTGTACCTTGTTGTAATGCGGCTGCCAATTTTCTTTTCATTGTTTCCCGTCCTCCATCTCTTGCTTGTTTACACTGTTCAATAACTATATTGTTGTGATCCTTCATAGTTATAGTGTTCATAGCATCTGTGTGAAACCAAAAGAAAATATTATTAAAACATCCAAACTAACTTAACTAATGTTTCATCTTGGTTATGCTCGTTATATTTACATGAAATCAAATCACGTTAAATCATACCTGTTCGTTTAGACCTTAACAATCTATGTCTTTTGTTTCGTGTTGCCTTGAATTGTGCTGCTCTTGTCATTTCTGAAATCATCATTGTTATTTGTTATTAGGTTAAATGTGAAATTCCATAAATTTATTTAACTTTATAATGCCTGAGATTTAATTGATTTAAAATTAAACAGTATATGTAGCAATTCTTGTTTATAACTCTTTTTTATTATCACTTTCATGTAATTTCATGTCGTTATATTTTTTAAAAAGCATGGGAAAATTTAAAAGATGTATGTAAAAGTTTTTGTTTCTCATATCGAGCAACCTATAAACTTACCTCCGATTGATCCTGCTGTTAAAATGTTTGGACTTTGTGTGCTGATTCTTTCTGCATCCATGTCTTTACTGGTGCAAGAAGTATTTGTATTGTATGTAATGTTTTTCTGTATAACAACTGAAATATGAAAATGATTCTAATGAATTGGCTCTATTGATAGTGTAATGGCTCTTTTTTCAATAATAAATACGGCTGGTTAGGATTTAAGTGAATTGCTGTTAGACTTTGGAATTTTGAATTGGAGTTAAATTGAATATGAATGTTATTCATTCATAGCCAAATCTTTGTATACTTTTCTGCTCAGTCAAGCAAGAAATCTCAGTTTGACTGAGTCTTTCTTGTGATTTATTTGAATCAGAATAAGATAAAGTCGGTTTTAATTTTTACTGGATATGGACACCCCGGACATATCTTCATGTCAGAATACTCAAGTTCATACATTTAATCTGATCAAGATGCATTGCCTTGATTGCTAGATGCCTCTGGTCTTACAGTAAAGCATTGATCTGTTGCTTGATTTCATGAATATCCGAGACATTGTGTTGGAAATTTGCTAATTTAGATAATCAATTTTACATTGCATCGAAATGTAGACATTTTGAAGGAATCAAATTTAACTTAGAAGTAACTGCCAAGAACATTTAGTGGGCTGTGACATGGCAATCATGCTAGCTTTCTTCAATACTAAAGTGAAAAGAAAGGTTTTATTCAGTTCAAGTGTCTTTGCTCAAGCTTTGAGTTGCCAGTCTTTAGAGCATCCAAATTCTTATTGATTTTGTAGGTCTTCAAAAATACCAAACACACCAAAGAGAGATGAAATGCTAGGAGATAGACCCAGTTAGTTATATTTAATTTTAAAGTATAATTTAGTCTTTAGAGCATCCAAATTCTTATTGATTTTGTAGCTCTGGAAAAATGCCAAACACACCAAAGAGAGATGAAATGCTAGGAGATAGACTCAGTTAGTTTAAAGTATAATTTTCTCGAATATTGATACATAATATTCACGTTCAAGATTGAATATCTTCCTGAAGTTGAAGAATAAAGATGTAGATATAATATATACGTTGCAGTATAAAACAATCAAAGAAGGAGTGAGGGTTGGAGGGGTGAAAAATGACAAAAAATCAAGTGAGAAAGAAAGAAGTACAATTCTTTTATGAACTGAATTCTGGACAAAAAGAGTACCCTTTTGCCCCTTCAAAATCTGCCTGAAATGTATTTCTTGTGGTTCTCTTTTCAAACAGAGTGAGTTATTGCATGTGATATATGAGAAATGGAACATATATGCAACTTTCATTTGTTAGGAATTGAAATCTGAGATTTCTTACCCTTCTACCAATGTCATAGGAAATACAAAATCAAATCACAATTAGAAACAATTGATCTCATGTGATCTGCAGATGACCTTATGATCATACTTTCCTCAATTTGTTGGCATTATTCCAGTGTGTCGTTGTTTAAGAAGAAAGATGAAGGAAAACTTCACTTTAGTCATGTTGCATCACTTCAATTTAGAATTATTTCTCGATACTTATATTATTTTATCCTTGTCTTGCAGTTTGTTGGGGGATTGGATTTCTCATGTGCTTTCTAGAATTTATGTTTAGTGGGATGATGATTCGTTTTTAATTTGGTTTTTTTTAACTTAATTGTGAATTCCCTATGCTTGGTGGTTTATGTTGCTTTAGATGATATTGTGGTCTATCGTGTAAAAGTGTGGAGAAGAGGATTGTACTGGGATTTTCTGTATTTTTTGTGAGATGAATATTTGAGCAGATTCAACGACATTAGACGATGGTTATATTACCAAATTAATTGTTTCCACAAACTGTTTATTGAGAGTTCGAAATTGGTGCAGGTGCTAAATTGCTAAATAAGACTCTTTCATAGTGACGGAACTTCAAGCAGAGCTACTTCCATTTTTGGGCTTCGTATCTTTTGTTGGCATCAAATGGCTGGAGAAGATTGGAGCTTGCGCCTTTTGTTGTTTTCCATCTTTAGACCAACATATGTATGATCTATACTCGTGTCTTCTTTCTTTACTTCTTTGGTTGATGAGCTAGACTTATTTGCCACTTCTTCATTCTGCAAAACCATTGTAAAGCAAGCCAATTTAGATTGAGTAAATTGAATTTGCAATGGAAGAATGATTAAACAAATTTAATTTGGGTGACGTGATGTAACTTTACGAACCAAAAATATAATTGATATTACCTTTTCTATTTTGTTGTTGTTTGGGGCATCCACATCAATGATTTCCTTATCTGTTGATTCTTTCTTTGAGGAAATGGTCTTCACCGTGTTATCATTTGCAGCGAATTCCACCTGCAAAAACATAAATTTAGGTGATGTTTGTTGGTTGTTTAACAGGTTTTCTACAACATATTATCCATTGGATATAGAGAAAATCCAAAATAATTGACATTTTTACCTCTTGCATTATTTGTTTGGTGCTTTTGTTGTTGGCATGTTCGAAGATGCATGTAACGGTGAAACTTTCATACCTAGCTCTGAAATTGTAAGGCGTGATTTTGATTTTGAATTTATATATCTTGCCTACAATAGCTTGAATGCATTTTGGGGCCACTTTCTCCAAGTCTGTATCTGATGCATTGTCTTCCTGCAAAATTTGAATGAATTATAACATTAAAATACATAGAAGATACAAATAGACACCTCAACATTAAAATTGAATTTGGTATAACATTATATACCATCAGATATATTACAAACAATGATAACGATAGTCAGTTAACACTATTAACAAAAGCCACATAAAGCTCTACGTATTTACGTTGCTGAACTGAACTTCTATGAAAGAATAACATGAGTAGAAAAGAAGAATGATTTAAAGTGATGTTATTTTTGTTGAAGAGTATTGGATTCTTTAAAGTGAAACGAACAGGTTTGAAATTAATGATTTGAATACTTACACTCTCAGAGGTTAATTCTGATGCAGTTGTGTTTGTCAATTTTTTGGCTTCTCTATCAAAGATGACAAATGTGGTAGAATCCTCTCCGTCGTTCCCAATAACTTCTATCCGAAATCTGCAATGAAATTAAACAAACTTTTAGATATATATGTAGAACTTCTTTTACCAAGACTTATGATAAAGACTGCATTTATTTACTTGAGGATCCCAACGGCTTTGGGGTCATTGCAATTGTTGCAGGAGAGAAAAGTATCAGTCTTGGACAATTTCTTTGCACATTTTGAACATGATATATAGCTCCATCCTCTTTGAAGCACAATGTCAGTTACTTTAACTGTGCAGTTGAAGTCCTTTTCCTAAACAAATTACACATGTTGAGATTTAAATTAAAAAATTACTGGATTAACCTATGTATGATGACAAAATTGTGAACCTGCTCTTCGTTGTTAGATATGAATTGTTTGATTTCCCAAATTCGATGGCATTTCTGGTGTTCAATGTTCTCATTTGAGGCCATGTTTATCTCTTCGACTTCTTTTTCAATCTTCATCCTGTGATTATTTGAATATTAGCCAAAAATTATTAACATACTTAATATTAGATGCATGTCTTACGTAGACATTATAAACGCTGAATATTTCATACTCATACCTGTTTCGCAATTCTTGAACAATATCAAATGCAGGATTTAGATAGAACTTAGTTGCTGATGTTGTGTTAAGAAAGAGGTTTCCTGCAAATTAAAATAACATAATGCAGCATTATATTAAGTTTATTTCTTATAGTAGTAATTGAAATCAAATTAAACTTTTGAGAGCTTACCTCCAAATTCTTTGGATTAAGACTTGTTAAAATGACAATAATATTTTTGGACCTCTCATTTGCGTATTCTTCACGGAAAGTGTCAGCTAAATCATCCCAAACAGTTACCTTTACTTCTTCACCCCTATGTATAAGACACAAATGTGGCAAAATTTTTGTGATGTTCAAATGATTTTAGTGTCTAAAAAGTAACAAAAATTGTTAAATGAAACTGTAGTTATGTGGAACACTTACTCTTCTAGCATTAGACGAAGATGGATCCTCTTACTTGATTCTTTTTGTATTTCGGGAATCTCAACTTTACATAAGATTCCAATTGCATCTTCAATTAAGAATAAGATGTTAGAAGAGCAAATTATTCAATGATGAAGGATTAGAAGCACTAATTCTTACAAACTTGTAATCCTTTTTTAATATTCATAAGCAATTTCGCATGTGAAATTTATAGCAATATATTATATAAATAAGAAGTAAGATATTTTAGAAAATATTACGAAAATGTCTATTAAAACTCAAACCTGGTAACTCTTCATTCCTATCAGCGAGACTCAAGAATTTTTTGTAATTTTGTATTCGGAATTTCTGATAAGGAATAGAATTGTCATCATCTTCAACTGGGACCATTGTGGTTTTATCTGTGAAGCGGATCATGAACATGTGATCTGTTAACTTGAATCGATTGCTACTTTTAGCTACATCAAATCGACTAATATCAAACACCCTTCCCTCGATTATGGAATCTTTAAAGTGATGTACTCGTTGATGGTGGATGGATGCTTGCATTAGTGTGTCCTAAATATTAAAAAAATGAAATTATTTCTATATAAAAAAATAGATATTACTGATGGAAGTTATAGTAAAGAGTAAATAAATGTCCAAAACTAACATAAAATATATATTAAGGTATTCACATCTAAAGGATAGAATTTTATTAACGAATTCAAAGTACACACAAATCAAACGTTGTTTTTATAAATTTTATATACAAATTGTGGATTAGATCGTCAACTAACTTATCTGTTAAATTAGATACATAAAATGAACTTATATAGAATTCATATTCTTATATTTTTTTTAAATAAAATTAAAGGAAAGTCAATTCAGTGAGTTGCAATTTTGGAAATAATACAACTAAGTGGTCCTTACATTTTCATTTTTTTTAATAGATGTATTTCCTTCTATTTTTAAATATCAGAGACTTTCACCTTTATTTACATTAAAATTTGGCTTTATTTGAATGGAATCAGAAACTTAATATTTTATTAAATATAAAAGTGCAGCAATCTAATTTTTATTTAATAAATAATTTCACTTGTTTGAGAAGTGGAGCAAGTGACGATAAAGGAAGGAGGTCTCATGCCTCAACTTTATTTATGTGTCCAAAAGAAAATACAAACTTAGTATTTTATTCGTAAATTTAAAATGGGATGAAAAGTAATACGACAGCGTAGGGTTAATAAAATAACAGTAGCATTTAGTCAGAACTATAATGTAAAAATATTACAAATATTAATATACCTTCTCATCTAGTAGTAGGAAATCAACACTCATCAATTGTCGATCTTGTTTGAAGTTCCGTGCTTCCCATGAACGTAGCAAACGCACCCTAACATTGCACGTACCACTTTTCCAATCGACCTCAGCTAAGGGTTTGTATGTAGGCATAATTTGATTGTCTTTGGAAGAATCTTTTTCTATGATTGCTTATATAACCTGTAAAACGATAAAATATGAAAGCAGAATTGACAATAATCTTATCAATAGGTATGATTATCGATGAAAAAGAGACTATTTTGATTACCTATTTCAATTGGTTTTGTAAGAAGATGAAAGAGGTTGGTTAAGAACAAATGAGTATTTGAAGATTTTCTTTCATATATACATTCAAAGGTGTTTATTATTATGTATTGAATATTGTTGTTACAATTTTGATTTTAAAATTTGAATGTAATGATGTAGTAGTTAATATTATTTTCAAATCTCCAATTATTATTTGAATATTATTTGCAAATCCCCAATTATTATTTGAAGATTTTTGTCTCATCTTTAAATTTAAGATTGTTGTTACAATTTTGAATTTTGAATTTGAATGTAATGAATTTATACACTTTAATAATAATTGTTACAAAAATGTTTTATTTTCAATGTAATGATGTTTTATATGAATTTGAATGTAATGAATGCTTATTTATTTTTGTTTATGAAGATTTATGCAATTTTTTATTGAATTCATTGATAAATCCACGAAAAATTCACTATTCATTTCTTTCAATTTATATGAAGAAACAAAAATAGTTCACCATCATTCTATCAATCCTATTAAATAGGAAAAAAAATCGCCAAAAAAAAACAAAACAAAACAGAGAAACATTATTAAAATAACCATCACGAAGTCATACCAAGATATAAACTTCATTTATCCTAGTATAAATGCCATTAGCAAAATCTCTTTAAACCAATATATTATTACCTATTATCTATTGCAGGAGGTCTAGCCACATATGATCATAGTGAAAGTAAATAAACAAAGACTTACTGAAATTTAAAATTAACATATTCACTATTCGCCTAACCACTATTTTACATGTCAAATGTAAAACTTAAAAATTAAATATGAACAGCCATCTCTAATACACATCAGCTAATCTTGTTGCAGTTTTGAAATGTCAATAATTCAATAATGTCTTATGGTTTTGGATATTACATCTTTGTCAAGAATGAAAAAGTGAGGATTTGGCTCTGGGGTTCAGTCATCCTTGAAACAGCCTGTAGTGACATCTTAAGAACACCAAGTCCTGCACTGCAATACCGAGTTTGAAGTAAGAAAATAAAAGCAAATATTCCAACAGACCATTCAATTTTCCAAACATTGTTGTTAGACAAACAGATAACCTATGAAAACCAAGATTATATGCTACCTTCCAGCCCCCACTACAACTATCTTTTGGTTTGCAAAATCAGTCAATGGTCGTCCTTGTGCCCTAACTATTCCAAGTAGCCCAGCCAATGCAACTCCTGCTGTTCCCTGTATATTATGAAGAGAAATGAGACAAAATATTCACTCAATAAACAGAGTAACATAAGATTGCCTAATTAATGTGTGAGCAACCACATTATTTTGTTTTCCGGTGAAAACCACTGAAAAAGAAGAGTTTTGACAAAACAATAAGGACATCTCCAATAGTGGAGGAATATGATTGACATAACCATTTTGAATACTAAGTAAGAACATTAGAAAGGAGTAGATATGTAGAGCACTGGCTTTATCTTAAGCATTTGCTGCATAATAGAAAGAGCAAATTATAGCACGGATGAGGTTAATTTTCAAGTACATAAGCCAAACAATCAGCAATTCTGGAACACAACACTATTTTTATGTTGAACCAAAAGAGTAAACAATGGAAGACCAATTCATGAATTCTGCAGAAGGGAAGAAATTCTAATACAAATAGTGTAGATGATTTAATCGGGTTCAAACCATATGATACAATTTCTTATCAACAGAAGATATTTTTTTTCATGGTGACTGGTAAATATCTATTCATCATCTACCATCCACGACTACACAGTGAAATGGTACCTTTCGTGTGTTCAGGAGGGGCGGCGGCGACTATGAGAAAGAGTGGAGAGGAAAAAGCCCTAATTTGGATTGAATCCCAAATTCATAAACGCATACCAGAACAAAGCTTTTTATGATTCCATCAACCACAGAGGTTGAATCTGTTGCAACTACAGGTCAGAAAAGAAGTATTGAGATCAATTCATCATAAATTGATAATATATTATCGATTAGATACCAAATACCGAAAAACATATAGCATACTCAACTCACAAAGGTCCATTCTAAAAACATTATTCAGTATACTCCATTGAACCTTTAGTTTATGGATCATAATTTTGATAAACAAATACAATCAAAATTAATAAAATCTTGAAACACTTACTACATCATGAGTGGACACCATGTGTATGTATATTTAAGATGTTAAACATAACAGACAAATGACATGCACTGATAATATAAAACATACAATTAATACATGACAAGACATAGAGATCCCGAATTGCAATAACCGAGCATAAGCAAGAAAGTTCTTCATGATTTCTGTAAGTAATTAACTTAAATTTCCATTTGAAATCCCTACTCGTATAATGAAAATCAAGACCTCTTGTAGTCAAACCAAACCAATATTTAACAATCTGAACATAATTTATTGGCATGAAAGAACCACACAAATAATTAATGATCTGAACCATGATCTTTTCACCATTCCAAAATTGCAAAAACACAACTCTAGTTGCAATTTACCTGTATGTCATCATTGAACATGCAAAACCTTTAACCTTTGGCCAACGTGCATGAACAGCCTCCATGAACTCATCAACGATCGAAAAATATTCTTCTCCTTCCAGCCTAGGCATATATAATGCTTGTTAGTTTTTATGTCTCTGAGTGCCTTAATGAGTACTTGAAATAAAATTAAACACCACTGATCCACAAGCATCAGCTACATATGTGAATGTTAACCCTACTTGTCATGGCTACTCCTAAGAAGCTCTTTGTGGGTAAGAAAATAGAGTTGGACATACTCTTTGTGGGTTGATGCCAGCTGCTGCAACATACATGTCAAGTTTCCCAATTGGAATTCCTATTCCCTGGACTCCAAGATCACCAAGGCCAAGAATACAAATACCATCTGTCAGCACAATCATATCAACCTGCAACAATAAACAGTTTAACAGTTTAACGCCAAAAGTAATGAAGCATAAACTCACATCTCATCCAACTCTTACTGGTTGTAACCGATGGATGATGTGTCCTTTCCTTTCCGCATCTCCTACTCATTACAAGTTTCCTCTGTGATTTTCCTTTTCCCATTGCCAACATTCTCCTGCCTCTGCTTCTCAAGCTCTGCTGCCAATTCTTTCAACCTCATTGCCTTAAGCTATCATCAATGAATTAAAACATCACTCTTGGAGCTACTAATTAAACCATGTTGTAGAAGGTGCCAAAGAAACATGATTGTTGCAATTTTTGTTACTGCATCTAATGAAATTGATGTCATAAGAGTGAAGGCGACATACAATTTGGTCAAAGAGTTCACCACCAGTGACAAATTCCATAACAATATATATCTTTGTCTTGCTGGCCATAACCTACATGAAAAGATCTTCAATCACTTGACATATAATAAAACTTTCCGGTTAGAATTCATATCAAAAGCCCCATTCTTGGAAAAGTCAAATACCTACCTCATACATGCGAATAACATTGGGATGCCTTATCAATTTCATGGTTGAAATTTCACGCTTAATCTGCGCAAAGGGGACATAAGTGTTAGAATGTGATAGAATTACAACGAAAAACATACGGGATCACAACAATTAATACATAGGATTAACCAAAAAAGAAAAGAAAAGAAAAACAGATACTGAAAATATATAGCTCAAATTCAGTCAAATCCACTTTGTTCCTTATCAGCTCTAATTCATTACCCATTCTTGAATGAGAAAATCATAGGAAATTCAAATCATCGTCGTAATAATGGTAAATAGGAAGACCTCGAACATCAATTAGCAAAATCTTTACTCCCTCTGCAACCCCACCAGAAACGCAACTAACTTGATTGAGTAGCAATTTCTCTGCAGTCTTTCTGATTTTAGCATGTGCATTCTCACGCTGGCGGCGGCGTGCTTCGCTAGAAAAACCCCAGTATGTGGGCATATCCATATACTCGCGTCTATATACGGGAAAAAGAAGAGATAGAAGTTAAGGAGTGAACAAATCTATACCTATAAAATGAGAGATAGTATGTAACCGCGGTTAGGGCTAGGGTTAGGAGTACCGATCGCGAGTTTTGTCCGGGCTAGGGTTTCAACGGAGACGCGGCGGCCGACGGGGGCGAGGAGTTCCCAGAGGCCGTGGACTCCCATTCGATGTTCTGTGTTGTGATTCTATGATGAAATGGCAGTTTTTTTTTTGGAATTATGAGGGTGGACACGTGGCGGGCTGAAAGGATGGACACGTGGCGGCTCCAAATTTACTTGAAATGATGATGTGGCAGGCATGGGAGAGCCAAAACTCTCCTTTTATAGGTATAGATTTATACTTAGTTGTAACTTGTAATTTTTTCTAACTTTAATATTGATGTATGATTGTAATATATTGAGTTGTAACTTATAACTTATTATTTTTTTCCATCATTTCATTTTAATTTTAATCTATCTTGTGCATTTTTTTTAATTAAAAGTTTATGTTATGATGAAATAAATAAATAAATGAAAATGCAAAAAAAAAAACATTTAAAAAAAAAATAAAAAAAAACAACAGAAAAATCGACAGTTCAAACCGTCGGTTTTCAAATTGAAACCGAAATCGGAACCACCACGGTTCGGTTCCGATTTGCCCTCTCCGATTTCGAAAACCATCGGTTCCCATCCGACGAACCGAATGGCTGAACATATCTACCAGTTATATAAACAAATTTATAATATTTAATAATTAATAACACTCAAAATATAAGGAAAAAAAGATAAGAAATAGGAAAAGAAAATAAATAAATAAAAGAAAACAAATGAATAAAAAAGAAAAAGAAAAGAAGTAGTTCATGAAGTTTGACTTGTGCTAATGTCCCCCCACGATTGATCATGAGTAGTATTGAGATGCTACACCACATGTTAAATTAAATATAGATATGTTTTAATGGGTTTAGGAAAATTATGTTGTTAGAATTCTTAAATTTTGTAGTAAAAGTGAATAGTGAAATTGTATGTTTATTTGAATATTTAGTTAGGTAAAATTTTATTGTAAATATCAATTTAATGCAAGGACAAAAATATCGGTACTTGTGGATATATTGGTACCTTAATTTTACGGATATATCGACGGATATATCAATATCGGTGGAAAATCAGTAATTTCGAGTTACTTTGTTTTTGGGTTTATAATCCTTTTTCAAATTTGGTTTTGCTAAGCCCTTCATTAATTTCTACTATTGTTTTGTTTATCTAAATAAAGTTAATTTCTACATGGGAGAAGTTAAGTAATATACATAATTAAAAAATTTAAGAGTTTACTATTAAAATAAAATTTGAAAGTTCAAGAACTTACGAAAACTATATAAATATAAAAAAGTTTTAGTATAAAAGTTCAAGAGTTTAAAACTAATTAGGATGTGTTTGGTTGGGAGGTTTCAAATTGAGAACTATACTATGTGTATGTCTTACTATACTATTCCAAATAAATAGTTAACTAAATATACTACAAAAGTATAGATTACAACATCACTTTAACAAATTAAATATATAGTTAAACATTTAGATAAACTAACCTTTAAATGATGAATCTTATTGATGTTGTACAATGCGTGGAGAATTGACGGAGAAATGAAAAATGAAATAACAACAATTCTAATAAAAAATTTCTATAGCAAAAGTTGTGAACTTTGAAGTGGAGAATTCAACTATTTATAATACTAATTCAATCTCACCCACGAATTGAAGGAGAAATGAAAAATGAAATAACAACAATTCTAATAAAAATTTTTGTAGCAAAAAGTTGTGAACTTTGAAGTGGAGAATCCAACTATTTATAATACTAATTCAATCTCATTCCACAAATTGAAAAAGAAATGAAAAATGAAATAACAATTCTAATAAAAAATTTCAACTATTTATAATACTAATTCAATCTCACTCCACTTATGAAAATGATGATAGGAAATATATGTAATAAGCATATAATAAGTAGCCACTTCCACCAACCAATTATTAAAAAAAAAAAAAAAATTCCACCGACAACGATAAATTGGCGATATATCGCTATTTTTTAATCATTGATTTAATGTTGGAAAATATGAATTAATATAATATTTTATTATGAAAATGTGGACTGATATAATATTTGATTCTAAAACTATGAGTTGATAAAATATTTTATTAAAAAATGTAAATTGATGTGATATTTTATTATGTAAAAGTGTATTTGGTAATGATTTGATAATTGTAATATAAGTAATATATGATTATGATCAAATTTGTGATCAAATACAAAAACAAAGATACGCTAAGATTTTGAAAACCAAAATTATGTCATGTGAATTTCATTCCAAACATTACCTATAATTATAATAAATGTAGCAAAGATTTCACTACCACAAACACAAATTGTTCTCCAAAATAAAGATCGAGAACGATTATAAATATATTAAATAGAAGGTATATTATATTAAATAATTAATAAACTAAAAAAAGTACAGTATATTATATATTTGAGATGAAAAAATGTGGAATATATAACTAAATGAGAAGAAATAATTTTTAGAGATGGCTATTATTTATTTACCTTCTTAATATAAATTAGTAATCAGTTTTGGAGTGTTGCACTCTGCCTCAGTTTCAATTATTTTATTCTCACTCTATATTTCTCTCTCTAACCTTTCCCAACCTCGCGTTTCCTTTCTCCAGATTCTCTTGACTCCGCCTTCTCCAATATCTCTCCCTCTCCTCTTCGATCAAATCGTCATTTACGCACATATCCTATTCATATATTCACACTATGACTCTTGGTTCTGGAGGATCCAGTGTTGTGGGTAAACACTTTCCCCTCTTGCAAACATTTTATTAATCTTAATTTTTTTTTTTGAATTTTTGATTCATTTGCATGTTTTCGTGGTCAATCTGCAAATGGATTGTTGTATCTTGTGGGGTTTTGCGTTTCTGTCGTTGAAAGAAGGATTCCTTTAAGATTTAAGTTCGGATCTTAATGAAACTCGTTTTTCATAAGTTTGATTATCACTATTCTTTGGTGGGTTTCTAACCGGTTTCTCTCTCAAGAATATGAGATTTCATATGTTGGTTCCTGGGGAAGTATGATCGAATTCAAATTGGCTATTTGTTAATAATAAAATCAAGAATTGATATAAAGATTTCTATTTCCACATAATCAGATTGTTATCTTTACGGCTAATGAGTTTTTACTGTGTTGCTATGTCATTTGATATTTGGTTGTTCTCGATTCTCATTTCTCTCTAGTTCTACTTAGTGTTGTGTTATTGATTGGTTAAATACCTAATTCATTAACAAACACATTATTCATTCTGTAAACTATTCTTGGTTTTTGTATTAACTTATAACTATACTGTATTTGGTAGAAATTTAAAGAGCTCTGAGAACCACAAAATATCAAATGACATGGAGACACGAATAAGTATACAATTTTTGAGGTCGTCGATGATCCATTTGGTTTGCTGTCAGCTTTTCTTGTGTATCCGTATGAATCTTGTTCATGAAAAGTATAAAAATGAGGGTGTAAAATGATTTTGTGTCCCAACTGATTTGCATAAATTTTCATTATGTCTAAATTTTTGCAAAAAATGGTGTGGCCAATTAATTGTTCAAAGGCAATCTTGCGAAGATCACATCATTGCTTTACTCCAGATGCTGCCCATAGATTTCACTGGTGTGTGAATGGCTGAGCAATGGAACTCTCGCTGGATAGCCTCTTGCTCTTTTCATTAAGTTATAGGCGATTAACTGCTGGGTTACTTGATCAAATCATAGTATCCTCAATTCATCTACTTTTTTGCAGTCCCTCGAAATTTCAGATTGTTGGAGGAACTTGAACGTGGTGAAAAGGGAATCGGGGATGGAACTGTAAGTTATGGAATGGATGACGGAGATGATATTTATATGCGCTCATGGACTGGCACCATTATAGGTCCTCACAATGTGAGCATCGCCTTTGTTTATTCCATTTCATTTTGATGTGGAAAAGTAAAGTTTGTGCTTGCATCCTTTGTTCTGATGTATCTTTTATTGTTTCTTAAATGTGAAGAAAATTGTTTGAAAATCTCAGATAGCTAAGATTAGTATGAACTTACCCTCACTAGTTTATATGATTTGTATTTGATATGCATGCTTATCATTTCATCCCGATCTATTCGAGGAGACTTTTTTCCTCTAAATTTTTTTGTTTTCTAGATCAACATTTTTCTACTGTGGCCTACTGTGGCTGAGTTATCATTATGCTTGAGATTTCCTCGAAAATCCTCTTTCTCTAAAGCAAAATTTATTTTTGTATTTTCAGTAGCCAATGCTTCAAATCAAACAGCTTTAACCATTATGGCCATTAGTTTTGCAGCGGATCATCTCGGGTGGTTATATTAGAGTAAAAGCACAAGTTATATATGTATGCTTGATGTTTATGTTGACGAGTTTTTTTCTTTATATTCCTGGCTTTTGATCGTTATGCATGCCTTTTTTGGTTATCCTGATAATGATGACTATATTTCACAGCATGCCATTATCTTGCTGCAGGTGTAACATTCTTACCTTAGATGAAAAATTAACTGGAAAAGATTGTAAATTTGCTTTGTCATTTAGTGGTAAAGTTAGGTGGTTTGCTTGCTTTGCTTTTTCCCATTTAACTCTCCCCCTCTCTCTGTATATATATATCCGTGCAATGCAAAAAAACTAAAATTCCATGTTTTTTTTCTTCCTGTTAGTCTGTACACGAAGGGCGCATATATCAGTTGAAGTTGTTTTGTGACAAAGATTATCCAGATACGCCTCCCAGTGTTCGCTTTCATTCCCGCGTCAACATGACTTGTGTAAACCATGAAACCGGAGTGGTACGAATACATTTAACTCAAGGCTAAGTTGGTATTGTTGTTTATCTTAAGCAAGGATCATTGCAACTTTTTTCAAACATTGAATGGTAATAGTAAATGTGGTGTTTTCTCTTTCCATGCTGTAGATTTTAGCTCATTCTCAATTACAGACTCTAATTCACCCTCAATCCCCATTTCCGCTTCCACTTCTGTGGTTCAAGGAACTAGCCAGTCTAACTTCCTAGCTGTTCCCTGAACTATAGAAGAGCCTCAGAGTTTTGTAGAACTGGCCTAGTATATTTTTTGAATCAGTTGCTTTTCATAATATTTTGCAAGGTTGTGATCTTCTGGTCTTGTTGCTAATGTTATTTATATCAATACTATAAAAATGATTATAATGGGTAAAGTTCTCACAAAATCCAGAATATGACATGGTTGTTATTATAGATTTTTGTTTGTCAGGAGTTGAAATTAGAATATTCAGCCCAAAAGAATCTGATTTTCATGAGTGCAGTTCCTACTTTTTATAATTGAATGATAGGTGTTACAGAGAAACCTGTGCTGTGTGTTGAAGCTTCTTTTTCTTATGAGTAATTGTTTGATACTCTCCTGTATATTTATATGGAAGAACCAGTTTCATTTTCTGATGTCTTTGGTGGACTCGTTTTGAGAAATACAATCTAAAAGCATATATCCTCCTGCCAATGAGGGATTATTTTCGAACCTTGAAGTAAATCCATTAGTCTATACTTGGTAGTTAATTGAACCTTAAGTGGAGGATACTAGCAGGCGACCCATTTATCAATATTATTAATATTGATCTGAGAATCCACTTGTTTCTCTATGGTGGTAGGGATGCTTTATATTGTATTTTACTTAGTTGTTGTTTACTTAGTCTAAGGTGTAGATAATGAATTGAATTCTTGTAATCCTTTCAAAACACATGTTTATGCTTATGAAATGATTGATGTGTGATATAGGTGGAACCAAAAAAGTTTGGGCTTCTTTCAAATTGGAAGAGGGAGTACACGATGGAAGACATACTGACACAGCTGAAGAAAGAGATGGCTGCTCCACACAACCGTAAGCTGGTCCAGCCTCCTGAAGGAACCTATTTCTAGCGTAAAGCTTACTCTCCATAATCTGATTCTATACTTGTCTATCTAAGTTGTATAGGGGAAAAGCTTTCTCCTATCGACTCTCTTGGTTGGATTCCTGTTTTCTTTTTCTTGATCTACTTGTCAACTATGTTTGGTAATGAGATTTCTTCTGTGTGAGAATCAATATGACCATGTCATGTTAATATCATAGTATTCGCGTTCATGATCTGTCCTACTTGTTAAAAAAAAATGGAGGTGAAATTGTTTGTATCAAGGTTCTATAGCTTGTGACTTTCACCCTTCTGATTGATTATTCGAACCCTGCAATTGCAAATTTTGTTCCGGTCAAATTCGAATATGATGACACTTCATTACGTTGCAATTAGGGCATGTTACTGTCCTGCTAACCAATGATGACGAGATGTTGACTGGACATTGACTGACTCATAACTGCAATATGAAGTTTAAAGCATTTGCAGTTTGATTTATTTGATGTTATTGGATGTCATGTTGGACGATGAGTTTGACAAGAAAGATAAATGTTTGAACAACATTGGTCTGGTGAACTTTTCTTTTTTGTAAACCTAAAATTGATTTGTTTGGATTCAATCATCAATTTTTTTGGCGACACATTTTGTTTATCTTATAAGCAACCTATTGTGTCTGTTTTTTTAAAGTGTGATATTAATTTTTTTACTTATCGTCTAATGTGGCTCCCAATGTGACTATCAACAACCAAGTTAACAAAAATCATTGTAAAAATCAGATTAAACGAATTGAAATTTTGTATACTCCGTGTACGAAATTGCAGTAAATAAAAAGTTGTGATTATAAATTCTAAAAACAATGGTGGTTTGTGAATGTGTAACCCTATATATATTTTTTTCAAAATGGAATTGGCGATATTTTTATTATTTTAGAATTGAAATAGTTGTTCCTGCGGGTTTTGAGTAATAATTAGGAGAAGTGACTTTTACTTGAGATGCTCGTGACGAAATTAGAAATTTTATTGGTGGAGTGCAACTAACAATAGTATAAAAATTAAATAATATGTATAAAATATATTTTTTTCATTTTACAATGAATATTTGTTAAACTTTTGATATTCAGTTTTTCACAAACTTTAAAATATAGATGATTGTTAGTTTTTCAATTTTGAAGCAAGTAAATTATGTTTGTGATATAACCTACCTATGCATTTTTAGCAATTTTGTACTAATTATTTGATGGCATAAATGATAAAACTCAAATGTTGAATACTAATTTATTAAATTAAATAAAAAATTCAAACATTTGGGATCACAAATATAATTTACATATTTCAATTTTCAAGAAAACTTATATATTTTGAATTCAATATCTAAAATGATTAAAATAAATAAATATTGAATATCAATTTATTGTAAAATATAAAGATAGATGACTTATATAATTAAGGAAAAAATATACATTGATTTAGTAAAAAATAAATTTTTATATAAACGACAATTATAGCTCAATTATACTTTAACATTAAAAATAAATGACAATTATATTAAACTACATTTTTTCCTATGTATTTTTTGCAAAAAATAATTTTAAAATTATTAAACTATAATATAATTATTATTTATTAAAAATTCCCGGGCAATGCCCCTTGGCCCCCACCCACGTCCGTCCTTGGTCATAGCATACTATTTTTACTTTAGAAAATGCAGATACAATTGCATAAGTTTATTTTATTATTATTTCAGATGTCACAAAAGTTATATTCTTACTCAAAACTTAAAAATAAATGAATATGGATAGAAATTGGTATCCAAACCAATTGATTGTTGAAAATTTATATAAGATTGCAAATACAATTTCATAAGTCGAAGTACACTATTCACCATTCAAATCTATTTTTAAATGTTAAACTATATTTATGGGTAATAGATTGATTGTCGTATAAAATGAGATCTTGAATAGATCTGATTAGAATCGTACCCAAAATTTAGTGTGAATATATGATGAATTATTTGGAGGATAAAATAGGAAAGCCATGATTAATTGGACAAAATTGGATGTCTAAAAGAAAAAATATAACCTCAATTTTGGTTAATTGTGACTATTTTAATTTTTACAATGTACATGTAGAGGTGGAAATTGAAAGAAATTGATGGAATAGTGGTTTATGGAGGGTAAAAAGGTAATTTCAAAAAGTATACTGTTCCGGTGTTGGCGTTGATACTGTAACGCTGACCCCCTCTCCACGGTGTATATATAGGAGGCCCACTGTAACCCTAAATTTTCCCCCCAATTGAGCCATCGCCATCGCCATGGCCACTGGCAAGAAGCAAATCTTGATCCGTTCTGTGTGGCAGAAGAACCTCGAATATGAATTCTCTCTCATCCGCACGCTAATCGACGATTTCCCTTTCGTCGCGATGGACACCGAGTTTCCCGGCGTAGTTTTCCGCCGCCACCACCACCCCCACAAGTCCGACCCACTCGATCACTACCAGACTCTGAAATCCAACGTGGAAGCGCTCAAGCTAATCCAGGTCGGAATCACGCTCTCCGACTCCTCCGGCAACCTGCCGGACCTCGGATGCCTCGACCGCCGCTACATTTGGGAGTTCAATTTCTGCGAATTCGACATTTCCAACGACGATCATTCGCCCAGCTCGATCGAACTCCTCCGCCACCAGGGCATCGATTTCGACTCGACTCACAGGTACGGCGTCTCCGTCTCCCGCTTTGCCGAGCTGATGATGTCGTCAGGCCTCGTCTGCAACGACGACGTCACGTACGTCACCTTCCACAGCGGCTACGACTTCGGCTACCTCATCAAGGCCATCACGGGTAAACCCCTCCCGGCGAGCCTCCCTGGGTTTCTGAATTTGATGAGGGTTATTTTTGGAGAGCGAGTTTATGATGTGAAACACCTGATGAAATTCTGTCAGGGACTGTACGGAGGGCTGGATAGGGTGGCGCAGTCGCTCGGCCTGCACCGCGCCGTAGGTAATCGCCACCAGGCTGGGTCCGATAGCCTGCTGACGTGGCATGCTTTTGAAAAAATCAAAGCTGTCTACTTCAGCAATGGTCTTTCAGAGCACTATGCTGGCGTTCTTTATGGCTTAGAGTTAGCAGTTTCTCATTCTTGATCACCTTACAAACATTGGCTCTATTCAAACTTGAACCCATGCTCCACTTAGAATATATTCTTCTCTCTTTATATTTACGGTTTATTCATTCTTTCTCACTGACAACTTGTTTTTATAAGATCGTTTCAGGGATAAGTTTGTGAGACTGAGCCACGATCCAAAACCATTATTCGTTTCACCATATTTGATGTCTTGCTCATTTGTGGAAGTTTTTCAGAGTTTGAGGTTGGCAGAAGTAGCTTATATTAATCAAAAAATGAGACACTGAAAGCTGTGTAATGGATGGGCCATATTTCAGGGGCCCATTTAGAGTCTAATTTCTTATTTATTTGAGACCAATATCTACGGCCAATGAATGGGCCTATTAAAATTTTCATTTCAAGCTTCACAGCCAAGTCAAATTAGTCAATAGAAACTCTCCAAGCCCATACTATAAAGTCAAATTCTGCAAATATAGTTATCATTATAAATGTTTTTGTCAACTAACACTGTGAGTTGGAATATTGGGGGTACAAACTTTGCTCCGTTTTGGGTAGGATTTTGGTAGCGATTTCTGTGAATTTTAACATTAAGTTTTTTCATTTAAACACATTCCGCATTTTATATGATGTACCTAAGTTCGTTAGACATTAACGTTAAACTAGGTTATCAAAAGTATAAATTCTTATTATACATTTATTTCGTACTTTATACCACACTTGTTTTTTATATGGTTAAGAAATATATTTATTGTATTAAGAAATTCTTACTGTATATTTAACGTTGTTGATTGAAATTTGATAATTAAAAAAAGGTATGAGACCGATATATTAGGAAAAGAAAAATTTAATATACTTTTAAAGCATCCCAGCAGCACTTCACACTAACGCCCACCGCCACAATTTCTCTCCCAGCAAGGCGTCATCTTTGGCTCTATTTTGAAGATACACTAACGCTCACCGCCACAATTTCTCTCCCAACAAGGCGTCATCTTTGACTCTATTTTGAAGATGGAAGCAGTGCGGCGCTACTTCTCACGCCACACTGTATTGGTGCTTATTTTTCTTTTTTTTTTATCAATATTTGTTAATTCTATAAAATTTAAAATAACATAAATGTTAATTTTCCAATTTGTAATATAAAATATTTAATAAACATGAATGATAATTTAAACGACGTGGATAATAATATAAAATTTTAAAATTAATATGGATGATCATTTCTCAATATGGATAGTAAAAATTAGATATTCGAGAAACAATTACATTAAATTACTAAAAATATATTAAAATACATGAAAATACAACATAAAATAACTAAAAATTAAATAAAATATATGAAAACGAAACATAAAATTATTGACAATAACAATAAACCTAATAATTGGAGAGACCAGCTCCAGACCCGGACCCTCCAAGATCTGGAAATTGTCCAAACATATCAAACATATTAGTAGGTTTTGGTACTTGAGATTGTCTCCTCTTCTGCATAATTATGTATTCACGTTTTACTGGATCAGTAATCGTATCCAAATCAATGAGTAGTATGTTATCTTCTCTAGTCATTTCATATTCATAATTGGTTGCTGCAGTTCTTTGTTTTTGTGCTTCGATTTTTTATCTTTGCACCTCAATTTCACGCTCTCTATTGCAGCCAAAGTTGACAATAATTCTCGTAATTTCTCATTTTCCTCTTTTATAATATTTAAAAAAGAAGACATATCTTCACCCTGTTTCATTTTCAATTTGGACTTTTTTACCCCTTGTGGCCGTTGTGATGAAGAACCACCACTTATGTTTTCATCGCTTAAATCGATTGAAAATGAAGGTCAGAAGGGTCGGGAGAAATTGGAGACTCAGTAATAAGTTCTTGAGGTAAAGGTGTTGAGAATCCGCTTGTATTTTCAGCCTGCACAAATTCTTTTAAAATAGATCACACATGGTCTAATTTGAACATTTCCTTATTGCCTTTTTGTTGCACAAACAACTCGTTTGCTTGTCGAATCTACAAAGAATGTTAAAATTTATTAGAGAAAATAGTTATGACATATATAATAGTAAAACATAAAGATAATTACTTACGATATTGAGCTCATTTGCACCGCTTGGATGCATATATTCAATCTGGCGCAAACAACCATTGAACTTTCTCGTATCTTTGAGAATTATTTGCATACGGCATTGTAGTGATCTTTGGTTATGCTCTTTTAGATTAGAGCTTGGCATTTCAGAATTGAACGTATCTGTAATGCGTTTCCAAAATAGATCTCTAGACTGGTTTATACCAACAATTGGATCTTGTGAAATTTGGAGAAAGACATTGCAAAGATATTGATCTTCAGCATTTGTATAATTAGTACTGCGTGGCTTCGACATTTTAGAGAGAAGATAAATATAACGTAAATGAAGACTCGAAGAGATTTTGGAGAGGTGTGTTTTAGATGTATGTTATAGCTTCACTATTTATAGAATGCTAGAACTACCCAATTTATTTATTCAACCTAACTTTCTACCCATTTGGTTCTACCTAACTTTCTACCCAATTGATTCTACCTAACTTTCTACCTACCCAATTGGTTCTATCTATATTTTCTACCCAATTGGTCTACCTAACTTTCTACCAAATTTTCAATTATTGTTGGTTATATAATGATCATATGCTAGAACTAATTTTTTCATTGTCTTCTACCTCATTTTCTTACATTATTCTTCTATTCTACCAGCCTCACAATCGAAAATGGATTTCAATCACATCAACCCTTTTGCAACATCTTATTCTTCAAGCTCATCCGATGAAGAGTTTCAACAACAGATGGCAAGTTACGATGCAGAGCAAGAAATACTGTTGCAACAAATATACAACAACAATCAAAAGATGGAAAAATTTATTAGGCTTCAAAATATCAATTCTACGAGTGGAAGCTCAATTCCAGGCCGTAGAACCATCCATCGTGATCAAGAAGGAGTAGCACAAAACCTCTTCAATGACTATTTCTCTGAAAATCCAACATTCAATGAAGAACAATTTCGTCGACGATTTCGAATGTCCCAAAATTTATTCCTTCGTATTGTTGGTGATGTTTGCAATCATGATCATTATTTTGTGCAACGAAGGAATGCAATTGGAAAACTTGGTTTGTCTACACTCCAAAAAGTAATAGCTGCATTTCGACAACTAGCATATGCACTTCTAGCAGATGCAATTGATGAGTACATCAAATTGGAGAGTCTACATCACTTGAGTGTGTTAAAAGATTCTGTCGTGCTATTGTCGAGATATATGGAGAGCATTATCTGAGATCACCCACTTCTAATGATGTTGCTAGACTACTTTATATTGGTAAGCAACGTAGCTTTCCAGGAATGTAAGGTAGTCTTGATTGTATGCACTGGAAGTGGAAAAATTGTCCAACAGCTTGGGCAGGACAATATGCCGGGCGAAGTGGATCTCCAACAATTATTCTTAAAGTTGTAGCTAATTATGATCTGTGGATTTGGCATGCATATTTTGGGATGTCGGGATCAAACAATGATATTAATGTGTTAGAGACATCTCATCTTTTCTCTAATCTTGCTACAGGTGTTGCTCCTCCAGCATATTATGTCATTCAAGAAAAGGAATATAATATGAGATATTATTTAGCTGATAATATTTATCCCAAATGGGCGACTATTGTGCAAACTATCCATTCACCGAGTGGTCCCAAAAAATAATATTTTGCAAAAAAAAAAAAAACAAGAAGCATGTAGAAAGGATGTGGAATGTGCATTTGGAGTTTTTCAAAGTAGATTTGCAATTGTGGCGAATCCAACACGTTTTTGGTTGAAAAGTGATTTGCAAGATATCATGACTGCATGCATAATAATGCATAATATGATAATAGAGGATGAACGAGATCTTGATACTCCGATTGAAGAAAACATGAAAGTGCCACTCTCGAACATCGAATTTGTAGATAATGAACCTACTCGTTTTCAAGATTTTCTTGGTCGACATAAACAAATTAGAGATGCAGATGTTCATTTTACACTCCGAAATGCTTTAATTGATCATTTGTCGGAAGAGTATTCTAATTCAGAAAATTAGAAATTGTTACTATGTAGCATTTATTTCACTTTCAATAAAATATGTCTTTTTTTGTTTTCATTTTGCTTCTAAATTTTATTCAATTAATTAAATGATTTTTTTATTATAAAGAGTAAAAATTATATTAAATAATGTTTACATGTGTAAATATGTTATCTAATTATAAAAATAAAATAAAAATATAATTAAATAAAATAATAATTAAAAATATTAAGGAATATTCTTTTTTAGTGTAAAATTTAGTGCAGACTGCTGGAGATAAAATACTGTTTCTGCACTAAAGTAGTGCAGATTCTGCACTACTTTAGTGCAGACTGCTGGAGATGCTCTTAGAAGTATTAAAATAGGTTGGACTTGTTGGGCTAGTCCGTACCATCCCCTAGATGGAGAGTTAAGCTGAGTATGTAGAATCTTGCCAAAAAGGCGGGTATAGTCCACAGGACAAGTTTATTTTTGTTTTGTTTTATTTTTTATTTAATACATATACTTAATATGTATGATAATGATAAAAATCACCATGTAATGCTAGTAGTGGTGTTTAAAATATTAAGTTTGGTCACTTATTCATAAGAATGAAAAAATTCTGAAGAAATTTCTTTTTTATAATGTTTTTATTTTGTATTTTTTTATTTTACATATAATTCAATGCATAAAGAGTTTAGTAAAGAGTAAAAAATGTATCATAATATTAATTTTTTATTTTAAAATAAAATTTAAAATTAAAAAAATTTCAAATGAGCTGCCCCGCCTAGCTTGCTACTTGTTGGTGAGTAGGGCTAAGATGGGATTTTTCAACCCACCAAAATGTCTCGCTGATGCCTGACCAACCATATCCATAAATAGTGGATTATGATAGGTTGTGGACTGGCCATCCCGTCTGCTCGTTCATAAATATATATACTTTCCATAAAAGAAATTATAGGATACATGAAAATTAAAGTTGAATTATTTTTGGGAGATGGGGAAGTATTTTTGTATCCCTTCCTAGACGTGCTCAATCGGTTTAAAAAATCTGAATCGGGTGGGTTCGAACTAGCGGTCAACAGTTTCGGGAACTGTTGACCCTATTTCGGTTTCAAACCATAATCATAAAACAGTTACGTTCTGTTCGGGGTGTTGCTGAACCGTGAACCTGTGATTTAACCATCGATTTTCTTATTTATTTATTTAAATTTTTCAGAGATGACACGTGAACAGCTTAGATGAATCGACCGTTGATCATTAACGGTTTGTACAAAATGACCATTGGAAACCGCCGGTTCGAATCGAACCGGAACCTCCGATTCGAACCGACCAACTTTTTTTTTTTTTGAAAATGCCACGTCATTATAAGAAAAATGCATTGGAATGGTCACCCAATGAACATTGATGTATATATATGGATATTTTGTTGTGATATTTAGCACTATCATTAGAAAAAATCTTTCTGTGGGCATATAGTTGCAAATTGTAAAAAAAAAATACGTCTACAATAGAGTGGATACAACTTTGATATTTTGTTTGCAATTTGTTTGTGGTAAATGTTGAAGATTATAAATGATAAGAAGTTTGATTAAATACCCATACATGTGGAACATATTACAAGAGTTAGCTAGCTTGGTATTTATGGTATGCATTCTATTTTCCCCTTTATCAATTATTTCTTTTGCTAACTTACTTTTAAATTTGGGCTAAGCTATGAGTTCATAAAACAATCTGCTAAAGTACCATTAGAATCATTTTAATGCTTGAAGCTATTTGGTGATGAAAACTTTGTTTTGTTGATTTTGAGGCATGGTTGCATATCAATACATTATCAGCTCACCCATCCTTGCATTTGTGCTACACAAATATTTTAACTGATTTGCTATCCTTTGTCAGAATGCTATTTTTATGATATGCCTTCATATCATTCTTCACTTTTGAGTTTCCTTTCTTTTGTCCTGTGATTATTAATGACATGTTCTATTACTTGCAAACATCATATCATTGAAATTTTGGATATAATTTATATTGTTATGCAGTTTACACAAGATGAATACTCCAAAGAAGAAATAGATGAAGTACGCTTAGAGTGGGCAACATGTGTCCAACGACACATACAAGAATACTAGCTGGGTACTTTGTAATTCCTAGTATTAAGAATTATTGACTTTGATAATGGATACTTTGCTATTTCTGATGTTCTTTTGGATAATGAGAATTTTAGTAAACTTTACGTTAGTTTGATCGATCTTAGCAATGCACAAGATATTGATAGTAATGTGACGATGGTTTCGGTTGCAATTAAAATTTAAAATGTTTAGAAATTACGAATTTTTTATTTATATGATTTATTATGCATTACAATAGATTGTAAAGGTGTTGGTGTTGTAAATAAACATGATAATACAAAAAATATGAAAAAAATCACAAAAACATATGACAGCGGTTATTAACCGTTGTCGTTATGGTCTTCGACAACAGTTAATAACCGTTGTAAATCCATTGTCGAAGACAACAACGACAACGGTTAATAATCGTTGTGCAAATGATACGAAATGTGCTCTCAATTACGATAGTAGATAAAATAGTTGTGCCAACCGTTGTCGTTGTACTCTACGACAACGGTTAAAAATCGTTGTAAAACCGTTGTGATTAATTTAACGACAACGGTTAAAAATCGTTGTAACACTGTTGTGGTTAATGTTAACGACAACGATTATTAATCGGTGTAAAATCGTTGTAAAGAGTGCTGGAATATAGCAGTCCACCAACCGTTGTGCCAACCATTATCGTTATCTTATACGATAACGGTTAATAACCGTTGTGGAAGATGGGGTCTACGACAACACCATCTTCTACAACGGTAAAAAAAGATCTACGACAACAGTTAATAACCATTGTTATTTAGCAATTTTTTGTAGTGCGTGTATGACCCTGATGTCATAGTTGAGATATATCAATCGTTGCGAACCACCGATTCGAACAGGCTTGAAACTGACGGTTCGAACGATCAACCCTTTTTTTTAAATATGAATTTGCCTCTTTAAATATGAACATTTCATTTCATTTTAATTCACACAATTCTTCAATCTCTCTCAACTCTCAAGCTCCAATTCATTCATTTTGTTCTAATTGTTATTTCGATTTCATAAATTCATAATTAGTACTTAGTTACTACTCTTCCATTTCATTTCAATTTCACACTCTCATAATCTCATTCTCACAGTTACTACTCTTCAATTTCAATTTTATTCCATTTTATTCTAGTTTTCATTTTCTTTCAATTCCAAAAAAATATTTCGAAGAGTCGGTTCTTCTTCTGCCGATTCATCCCGTGGGAAAGGAAAAATTCTATACCATCACCACAAGATTTGCCTCTAGATGATCTCATTGATTCTTATTCTTCTCATTAGAGTCAAGAATGTGAGAATTTGGAGGCAATTCTAGGTTATAATACCACCGCCATCTTTACCGAGCAAGAAGAAGAGGAGGTGCTGAGAGATACTCAAGGGAATGGTAATACTAGGTGTACCACTTCTCAAGCACCTTCGACACTTCAAAGTGATATTTTCTCCTTTCATTTTAGGAAGGAAAAAATATCGAATAGCAATGTGGATTATATAGTCACTTACAACTATTGTGGAAAAAACTATAAATTCAAGCATGGAGGAGGCTACGGGATATTCAACAACCATGTATTGAAAAAGCATCCCGGTAAGTTGGGTAATGAACGATCGCAAACCCAACTTCGTGGATTTACCGACTCTTCTCAAGGAATCGAAGGTATGGATTCTTTGCTTTTTAAATTTAGTAAATTATCACATAGAAAATGAGTAGTTGAATATGTTGTTAAAAAACATCCATCTTTACAATTTCCATGTGAAGATGACTTTGAAGAATATACTTGTGTTTATTTAACCGGCTAGTACAAAAATATCTAGAAATATATAGAAAATATTGTAGGAGAATATAAATATAAATTAATTGAAGAGTTTAAAAGGTCCCAACAAAAAATATCTATATGTAGTGATATTTGGAATGATCCTTATAAAATAAATAATTATATGGGTATTATGACACATTTGATAGATGATACATGGAATGTACAAAAACGTTTAATTGCATATGTTGACTTTAATGTTAAACATTCGACTTTAAACATTGCACATAAAATAATTGACGTTTTAAATGATTATGGTATAGTACAATTTTTTTTTACTATTGGATATGATAATGCTCTGCTAATACAACTAGTATACCTTTGTTAATTGAATATTGTAAACCTTCATTGGCAGGTAAAATTTTTCATAGTCGTTGTATGTGTCATACATTAAATTTAAGTGTTTAAGATAGCTTAAAACAATTAGATGAACATATTAAACCCATTGCAACCGTCGTTCATGAAATTGCGGGATCAACCATATGATATAAGAAATAGATTAGATTTTGTAAGAATAATGGAATGAGAGTTTAAAAAATTGTAATTGATGTACAATATCGTTGGAATTCTACTTATAACATGCTTAACAATTCTTATGAGTATAAAGATTTGCTTTATCAAATTTTTATGGAAAATCCACATAGTGAAATTATGTTAATGAATAATTCATGGGATGCATGTATTAATTTAATTCACATAAAAATGAATTTGTTGGTCCCAAGTGGTGTCTGAGGTTCAGAGAGAGGGGGTGAATGAACCTTGGTCTTTTTTCAAAATTTTTTACAAACTTACTATTCTGTAAGTTACTTGAACTTGCAGTGCCAGTCAGTTACTGCTTACAACACTAGTATGCAGTGTTACGCGCTGTAACTTAGAGTTTTTATATGTAGCGGAAAATATGTTTTTGACACAAGGCTGGTTTTCTCAAATATGCTCCTTTCAAAGATGTTTTATACTTATGACAGATAGATATATAGAATAAAGCATAGATACGAAAAACACTAAAATACTTATGGTTTATAGTGGTTCGAAGGTGGTGTAATCCTTCTACGTCCACTCTATTGCTACCTTAAGCAGGAACTTTGTTAAACAAGATTGAATTATAATACACTCCTAACAATCTATCAACTCAACAAGCTAACACCTACTAAAACCCAGCGTACACACAACAACTGTAAGTTTTAAAGACAAACCTACACAGGGTTTCACACTCCCATACAGGGAAATTGCCTATCACCTAGACAACTTATACAAACAACAAAGATAAATACTATCAACTGTTCGACACCTAAAACAACCACAATAATAAGGTTAAAGTATATAAAAAGTTTCTTCAACTGGTGCGGTGAAGTGAGCTTCTGAATCCTTCGATGGATCTTTCAGCTTGAACTTTGTTTACTTCACTGAGGTCGAGTGACTGAAACTGTAGAAATGCTTGAGAGAATATAGCTTTGAATGCTTGAGCATAAATGTTTCAGTAGTCAGCTTCAGGATTGCTCGTCCTCTATTTATACTTGTAGAAAGATATTCGTTGAAGGAGATACCTTTCATTTGAATTTAAGCGTACTTGATCAAATGTATGACTTGCATTTAATACGACTTAACTTCTCTTTTTAGAGCATTTAATGTGGTGGTTGCGGCTCGCAGCTTTCTGTAGCCTGTTAGTCGACGTGTCATCTTGGCATTGGATCCATGCCTGCAATCTTGATCTTCTCAGGAACGGCTCAAATTTATATTTGCTTCGTTCTTCATTCTTCGTTCTTCATACTACATTTATCCTTTCTCAAATTGCAGGACACTGGTTCTGTTTGTCATTAGCGTTGTTGGTTGATTCTTCAGCAAGTTATAATCTTTGCGCTGTATCTTAGGACTTCTTGCAGCTGTTCGTTCTTTACAGTGCTGCTGTAACTTGACCTTTTTGCAGTATTACTTTATACAGTGTTGTTGTATCTTTTGTTGCAGCATTCCTGTAGTCATTTCTTGCAGTGGCGCTGCTTGTCGTTCTTACTTACATGCTGCATTGCTGTATCTGCTTCTTGTAGTAACTTCATTCTCTTAAATTCTCGATGCAGCACAATCCATTAGAGTTCTTCCATCTTTCAGCACCTATACCTAAACTCAATCCTAGTCTATGTTTTCACTTAAATATTGTGAAAAATGGGGTACTCAAACTTCCTATTACATAAGCGGTTTGTCTCATCAAAATCTATACACTAAAATCCCAACAGAATTAATTTTAATCTATCTTGTGTTTTTATGTTAGTTACAAGTTTATGTTATGATGATGAAATAAGCAAACGAAAATGCAAAAAAAGAAAGGTTTCAAAACTATTAGTCCGAAGTGATATAAGGTTAAGAGGGTGGTTGAATTAACCTTATGAAATTTTGCAAATTGTCTCAAAAAGTATAAATCCCTAGGGTAGCAGGTAGCTTAGAGAGCTTATTGTAAAGATGAGGTTACTGCTTTTTGGCAGTGACCTTGGGACTTCAGAAATAGTTTAAATGCACAGCGGAAATAATGTCTTTTCTGAAATATATTTTCAATGCAGAATGCTTTAATTGATAGATGGGCAGATATAGATAAAAAGTTTGTAAGTCAGATACGTACATATACAAAGGTTAGAGGGTGGAGTAATCCCTTTACGTCCTCTCTACTCATTCTCGAAGGAGGAACTTTGTTAAAGGCAGTTTGATTTACAGAGACCCGGCTAATACAAACTCTACTTCTAACAAAATTGTCAGCTCTATCTACACAGATAGCTGCACAGTGACCAATACAAATAACCCACACAAAAGAGAACTAATACTTAACAGGAACAATACAAATAACCTACACAGAATTCTTTCTTTTTCAACAGAGAGAACTAATACTACGCAGGGACATCCTCTACTAAGCAACTCCTAAAACAATCTATAAAAGATAATGATTTTTCTTCAATGTTTGGTAGCAGCAAGCTCCTTTTGAATTTCAGAATACAGTAAGATAGCTGGCTTGATGCTTGATAGATTGAGTGACTGAAATGAGTAAGGTTGAGAGCGTTTGAATTCTTGAGAGTGAACTCATGAGTTGTATGTTTCAGTAGTTGTTCCAAGTACACTAAACTTCTATTTATAGGATTGAGAAATCTGTCCGTTGAGGAAGCAGTTTTCTCTGTAGTGAGGTGTCTTGCTGAGATTGGTTCGTACTCAATCTTCTGACACCTTTCATACTGTGCCTCTCTTACTCTACACTGCGCTTCCCTTGTCCTGTAGCACTTCGTACTTTGTCCTTTTGATCTTTCCAGATGACAAACTCTAATTGGTTCATATTTGAATGTCTCTACCGGCTCTTCAGAGTGTACTAACTTTGATGTAACTGGCAGTTGAACTCTAGGTGCTATTTTATAGTCTGACGTAGCTAGCTTTGTTCTGCTCAGGATGCTTTTAGCTATTGTATCCTTTCATACTTAGACGATGTTGGGATTTCAATATTTAGATTTTGATGAGACAAAATATATATATAATAGGAATTTTTGAGTACCCCATTTTTCACAATGTTTAAGTGAAAGCATAGACTAGATTTGGTCTAGATATAAGTGTTGAAAGATGGTGGTTTTTATAAGTTACATTAGTGTATCAAATATGTAGAAAGAAGCTGCTGCAAGAAAGCAGATACACATCGCTGCAAGGAAGCAGTTACAGTAATGCAGTAAAGTAAAAAAGAACGGCGTGCAGCATTGCTGCAAGAAAATGATACAAGAGTACTACAAGAAAAAGATACAGCAGTACCGCCTGAAGATACTGCAAGCAGGTCTTAGTTACAACAGCACTGCAAGGATGTATCAGCTGGAAGAAGACCTAGGATACAGTGCAAAGCTTACTGCCTAAACAGTCAAACAGCGCCAATGACAAACAAAGAAGTATCCTGCAATCCGAGGAAGGATAAATACAGTACGAGGAACAAAGATCCAAGCAAGAATAAATAGAGCTGTTCCAGAGAAGATCAAAGTTGCAAACACGGAGCCAATACAAAGATGACATGTGGACTGACGCGCTGCAGAAAGCTGCTAGCCGCAACTGCCTCATTAAATGCTCCGAAAGAGAAAGTCAAGTCGCATTAAATGTGAGCCATGCCTTTGATTAAGTACTTCAAATTCAAAAGAGAGATGTCTCCTTCAACGGATATCTTCTCATATAAGTATAAATGGAGGATGAGCAACACTGAAGCTGGTTACTGAAACATTTGCGCAAAAACTCTCAAGAATTCAAGTTACATCCATTAAAGTCAACTCTCAGTTTCAGTCACTCAACCTCTGTGAAGTAAAGCAAGTTCAAAGCTGAAAGATCCTTAAAAGGATTCAGAAGCTCACTTCACCGCACCAGTTGAAGAATAAACCATATATACTTTTTAACCTTGTTGCTGTGTGCTTAGGTTGTTTTAAATGTCGAACAGTTGATATGAGAGATCCTTGTTTGTATAGTTGTCTAATGTTAGACAGCTTCCCTGTGTGGGAGTTTAGAACCCTGTGTGGGTTAGCCTTTAGAGTTTGCAGTTGTTGTATGTACGCTGGACTCTAATAGGTGGTTGCTTTGTAAAGTTGATAGATTGTTAGGAAGGTCCTGTAAATCAATCTTGTTTAACGAAGTTCCTGCTCGAGGTAGCAGTAGAGTGGACGTAGAAGGATTACACCACCTTCGAACCACTATAAGCCATAAGTGTTTTATTGCTTTCTTATCTGTGCTTTGTTGTTTTTATCTATCTCTGTCATAAGCATAAAACCTTTTGAAAATGATCATATTTGAGAAAATCAGTCTTGTGTTTTAAATCATATTTTTCCACTGTGTATAAACTCTAGTTACAGCGTGCAGCACTGCATCTTAGTGCTGTAAGCAATAACTGTCTGGTGCTGCAAGTTCAAGTAACTTGCAGAATAGAAAAGTTTTTCGAGAGATTTGTAAAATCGACCAAGGTTCATTCACCCCCCTCCTCTGAACCTCGGACACCACTTTGGACCAATAAGTGGTATCAGAGTGAGTTGGGTTAAAAGCCAACTTATCTGGTCACCTACCCAAATTTGCCTTAGTCTCGCTGTTTTCTCTGCATCCTAAAATTTCATTCTTACAACATACCATGGATTCCTCTAATCACAAGTTACCTATGTTTTCTATAGAAGAATATGACGATTGAAAGATAAGAATGCAGACACATCTATCAGCCATGAACGATGAAATATGGACGGTCATCACTGAAGGACCAATCATTCCTACAAAGGTGAATCCAGTGTTTGGAAGAGACTTAGATGAAGGAGCACCACCACCACCAAACTTCCTTGTTAAACCAAAACAAGAATGGAACACTGAAGACAGGAAAAAAGCCAACCTAGACAATGTGGCCAATAATGCTCTATTCATCACCTTGGATAAAAACACATTAAACAAGGTTAAAACTTGCAGAACGTCCAAGGAAATATGGGAAAAGCTGGAGCAAATATGTGAGAGGACAGAGCTCACCAAAGACAATAAGATCTCTAATGCTACCCAACTGTTTGAGCTCTTCGAAATGAAGAATGAAGAGACTCTTGAGCAATAGATTTGAGATTCACATCCATTGTGAATGAACTAGAAGCTCTGGGCAAGCACTACACTCAAAAGAAAAAGAACATGAAAGTGCTTAGAGCCCTGCCCGCGGAGTGGGATAGCAAGACCACTACCATAAGGATGTCCATGGATTTAAAATCCATGAGCACATTTGACCTATTCTCCGACCTCAAAGCATTCTAGTATAACATCAACAGATGGAGAAAGAAGTTCGGAGAATCGAGCTCCAAAGTTACAGCGCTAACTGCTAGAGGACCCAAGAATACAGCTACCACTAGTTGTAGTAAGCAGACGGAGGATACAACGAAAGATGCTGAAGAGGATATGGCTCTGCTTCTAAAGAAATTTAGAAGATTCATGAAGAGCAACAACAACAACAGTAACAACACCAACCTCAACAAGAGGAATGACTTCAGAAGAAGTCATCCACCTCCTCAGGTATCCTCCTCTCCACAGTCAAATACAAGTAATGTTGACTTGTGTTATAATTGCAGGAAATCGGGACACTATGTAAAGAACTGTCTATATCCAACAGTGCACAAGTATCCTGAAGGAGAGAGAGAGCAGAGGAGAGACAAGAGAAGAGAAGATAGACATAAGCTTCGAGCTCTCATAGGAGAGATGGAGAAGACCAATGATACAGCAATCTCGAATGAGATGTTGAAAGTTGCAGAATCCTCTAACAGCGACACTGAAACCTCATCTTCTGATGAAAAAGTGTTGATATGTCTAATGGCAAAAGATTGCGAGGACAGTGAAGAAGATGAGATAATCTATCAACCGTTGTCCATACCTGGAAAAGAGAATTGAACATGATCCACTCTCTAAAGAGGATCATGAGTGACTTTGAGCAGATCAACTCAATACATGAGGAACTAAATGTTGAAAATGAGAACCTAAGAATCGACAATGAGATCCTCAAGAGCAAAAATATTGATATTGTTAATATGCTGGCTGCATGTGAGTCTGATAACTCAAGGTGCAGCAAGCTGCAAAAGGAGGTCTTTAGATTAAATCTGCTGATCACTAAGCTAGAAACTGAGAATGAGAGCTTGCAGTCCACGATAAGCACGTTCAGCAAATCATCTAAGGATGTAAGAGATTGCATAAATCAAAACAGAAGTCCTTTTGAAAGATCGGGCAAAGGTTACAACAATCACATCTCTCAGAATACAGCAAGTAGATCCAAAGCCGTTAAATTTATTCAAGCAGAAACTCAATGGAGAAAGAGTTACTCTGTAAATCTGAAAAGATCTTGAACAAAACAGCAATGATGGATAAGGAGAAGAAACCCCAATGCTCAGTTGCAGGAAGTAAGTCTGCATCTAAGAACTAGCTGCAGCAGAAGCCATCTGCTGTATGCAGCAACCTACAAAGTTGCAGCATAAAAGAAACATTCCCACCTATACTAAGACTTACATGTCTAAACCTCAAAGAGAATATACTCAAGGGAAGTATGGTGGAAGACCACACTACAAAGGTGTTGGAAGACCACACTACTGGTCTCTTTGGACCAGTAGAACCAGTAAGCATAAGTGGGAAAAAGTACTCATTTGTGGTAGTAGATGACTACTCCAGATTTACATGGACAAACTTCCTTACCAAGAAATCAAAAACTCAAAAACAAGCTACCTGATCTTATGAAGAAGATTCAGAATGAAAAGAGCTTGAGCATAGTGAAGATAACATTAGACAGAGGGACTGAATTCACAAACAAATTCATTGAGAAATTTTGTTCTGATAATGTCATTCGACATGAATATTCTACTACAAGAACACCTCAACAGAATGGTGTAGCTGAAAGAATGAATATAATCCTCAAGGAAGCAACAAAGACAATGATAGCAGAAGTAGGAATACCCAAGAGATTTTGGGCAGAAGCAACCAACACTGCATGCTACACACAGAATAGATGTCTGATCAACAATGATCTAGACAAAACTCCTTATGAAGTCTAAAATGGATATACACCAAATGTTTCATATCTGCATATTTTTGGATGCAGGTGTTATATCCTCGACAATGGAAAAGAACATTTGAAAACATTTGATGCAAAGTCAGATGAAGGTGTATTTTTAGGATACTCTGCTGTAAGTAGAGCTTTCTGAGTATTCAACAAGAGAACCTTAGTGGTTGAAGAATCTATTCATGTGGTGTTTGATGAACCACATTGTGACACCAAGAAGCTAGAAGAACCTGTTGAAAATACAGCTCCAAGAAAAGAAAATGATGTTCCATATGTTGAAGGAGTTCTGCATACAATAGAAGACAAAGAAGAAGATGTTGCACCTCTGGATGTAGCAGATATTCTTACAGCAGCAGAAACTCCAATCATACAGCAACAAGAAGAGCAACCTAGACCTATACATATCTTTGAGTCTGACAGGACGCGACTAAGGAATCATCATAGGGATCTCATTATTGGAGATCCATCCACAAGAGTAAGGACAAGAAGGTCATTCCTCATGAAGCTATGTTTGCATGCTTCATATCTCAGACAGAGCCCAAAAATGTTGAAGAAGTCCTGCTAGATAGCAACTGGGTACAGACTATGCAAGAAGAGCTAAATGGATTAGAAAGAAATCAAATATAGCAGACAGTTGCAAGACCAACCCATCAAGGGGTTATAGGAACAAAGTGGGTCTTCAAGAACAAGCTAGATGAATCTGGACTAGTTGTGAGGAACAAAGTAAGATTAGTTACTAAGGGATATTGCCAGAAAGAAGGAATTTATTTTGATGAGATTTTTGCTCCAGTAGCAAGACTGGAAGCAATAAGGATTTTTCTGGCATATGCAGCTCACATGAATTTCAATGTCTATCAAATGGACGTAAAGAGTGCATTCTTGAATGGTCTTCTTTCTGAAGAAGTGTATGTTGAACAACTCCAGGTTTTGAAGATCAAGCAGAAGAGAAAGTGTTTAAGCTACACAAGGCCCTGTATGGACTTAAGTAAGCACCAAGAGCTTGATATGACACCCTATCTCTCTATCTGCTGGGGAATGGTTTCAAGAAAGGAACAGTCGATAAGACTTTGTTCAGGATACAAGATGGAGAAAGTGTACTACTCGTACAGATATATGTGGATGATATCATCTTCGGATCCACCAACAAAGAGTTGTGTGAGAAGTTCTCCAACCTGATGCAGTCAAAATTCGAGATGAGTATGATGGGAGAATTAAGTTTCTTTCTCGGGTTGTAAGTAAAGCAGCTGGTTGCAAGAACCGCCAAGTCAAGTACACAAAGAAACTTATCAAGAAATTTGACATGGAGAATGGTGCAGCAACATCCATTCCTATGTCTACATCAATAAGCATTGACAAAGATGAAGATGGTAAAGATGTAGATATCACAAAATACAGACGGCTAATTGGATCCTTGTTATATTTTACAGCAAGTAGGCCAGATATCATGTTTGCAGTAGGAGTCTGTGCAAGATTCCAAGTAGCACCAAAGGAGTCGTATCTTTCAGCTATCAAGAGAATTATCAAGTATCTAAAAGGAACTCAGGAAGTAGGCCTATGGTATCCTAAGGAAGAGGATTCAAGCTTAAAGACTACTCTGACTCAGATTATGTAGGCTGCAAGATTGATAGAAAAAGCACCAGTGGGACTTGTCAATTTCTGGGAAATAGACTTGTTTCATGGTTTTGCAGAAAGCAAACTTCGATTGCAACCTCTACAGCAGAAGCAGAGTATGTTGCAGTAGGAAGTTGTTGTGCTCAGATTTTCTGGATACAACAGCAACTTAGAGATTATGAGATTGAAGAAAAAGAGACTCTGATTCTCTGTGATAACACAAGTGTAATAGCAATTACCTATAATCCTATTTTTCACTCAAGAATGAAGCACATCGACATACGATATCACTTTATAAGAGATCATGTAGAAAAGAAGGATGTTATGCTTGAGAAAGTTCACTCGGATCTCCAGCTTGCAGATATATTCACTAAACCATTGAGTGAATCAAGGTTTTCTATGCTTAGAAACGAGTTGGAAATTCTAAAATTATGAGATAAAAAAGATGGTGCAGAAGCCTAGGGGGAATCTTTGCATGCTTGCGAGAAGCAGTAAGTATAGTGCTGTAAGCTGCGTCTTCATACATCACTGGGGTCAAACAGCGCTGCATTCTTTTATTCTTACAGTATAGCAGCAAACGGGAGTGTAAACAGCTCCTAGTTACAACATTTATTTCTAAGAGCATTCATTGCTCTGTAACCTCGTACCTAGGATGTTGCAACCTTAAAAAGACATTTATTTGAGCGGTAAATTGCATATTTTTCAGCATTTAATGCATGTCTGCACGTGTCAGAAGTGAAAGAGGCACGATCAGAAGCCCACGCGCCTAGTAATGATTATTGACGATTTGACCCATCCATCTTTACCTAAGAACCGTAAGATCAATTCCCTTCTCTTAATCTCAACCGTTGATCTTACTACACGTCCCTTAAGATCCGTCATAACCCCCATAACCGCCCTAATTTGGATTCATTTTCACCATCAACCAAGGAGAGAAGTTTCTTTTCGCGAAATTTTTCTAAGTCCAAAAGTCTTCGAACCTATCATTCTCTTTCTGAAAAATCAATGGCGGCCAGGCAATTTATCATTTTGGAAGGACGTCTGATCAACCAGGAGTACATCTATGCTTTTTGGTTGTATGACAACTCACTGATCCGCAGGATCTTCACCGCCCTTGAGAGGACTCAAATCCTAGAGCTACTGACCACCGTCTACGCTGGTTTCTCGGTGGAGTCAATTCAGCGTTTTTACTCCTACATTAGAACTGTGGAGGAGAGGAACTGCATCCTATTCAGTTGAGGAAGAGAGGTCACTGACCATCAGAGACATCGTCACCACCTTCAGCATTTCTGCCGGAGGTATGACCCCCAGTCAGCTTGTGACATATAGGGAGAACAACGCTCAAGAGATGTGGGATCTCTTTGGAGTAAGAGACGCCGGGGCAGAAATCAAGAGAAGTGCCCCTAAGAAGCTCTTCAAACCGGAGTTTGAACTCCTACATGACATGTGTGCGTACTCCATCGAAGGTAGGATGAGGAGTTACGACAAGTGCACAGATCTCCGATTCCGGATCATGTCTGCCATCATGGCCGGAAAAAAGGTGAACTGGGCGAGGTTCATCATGGAGGCTGTGGGAGGACTCAGAGAAGATAACGGTGAGGAGGATCTTCGGCATCACCATCTGCTCTCTGCTCTGCAAGCTTGGTCTCCAACTTGCAGCTCTCATCCCCATCCCCATTGGGAAGTATCTCGGGAAGAAGAAAAAGGGTAAGACCCAACTGAAAGCAGCAGGGACTGGGGTTGCAAGAAAGAAAACCAAAGACAAAAGAATGCAATCCTGGCTCTGCAAGATGAAGCTGCAGGCAGTGGGGGCGACGGAGAAGATGAGGATGTAAGCGAGGACGAACTTGAACCTAAAGCCACCTCCTCCGATGATGATGCACCTCTGATCAGGAGGGCCCCTCGCAGCAAGAAGAAGACTCTTAATTCCCAACTCTCTACAGCTTGTTTGGCTGTAGTTGCTGTTGAGGATGAGTCACATCTGCCAGAGAGTGACAGAGAAACTGATGTAGAAGCTCGTCTACAAGGAGCTGACTCAGCCTCCCGCACGATCATAGAGCTGATACATCAGTGTTTGATCCCACCTTCCCTACTACTAGGAATATGGAGCAGTAGTATAATCTTTGGAGGGAGATGCAACTGTCTAAGGGGGATTTCTTGTTGAAGTGGAAGAATTTCCTGACAGTCGAGCAAGCAGTCCTGGAGTGAGCCAACTCAGAAGATATTCTGGCGCTCCTACAACCTGAGTATGCAGTTATGGTACAAGAACAATCTGTGAGCACTGCTGCTCAGGGAGCAAAGGACAAGGGAAATGGAAAAGCTCTTGCAGAATCTGACTCTGCAGAACTGCCGATGAGAGCAGCATTGGAAGACGTTCAGGTTTTCCTTGTCCCGACTGCGGAGGCTGTTAGAAGAGATGATGACGTCGCATTTGCTCTAGAGCAAATCGACACCCTGGGAGTGGAGCAGGCTGAAGAAGCTATGCTGCAACAGGCGCTGCAAGCAAGTGTTAAAGAAACTAGGATGCAGCACACTCCTAGGAGGATGCAGCAAACTCCTCTGTATATGAGCAAATGGTTGAAGACCTCTCCAACATAGTCATGCTTGATCCTTTGGAGGAGGAGAGCCTCAACTGGTGGATTACAGTGATTCCCCAGTACACATGGAAGCCACTGCTTTAGATTCTCAAAGGAACCAACCGCCATCATCAGAGATGTGATCTCTAACATTGCTGCTGATGTCGCTGATGACTCAACCACGGAGGAAGTTATAGAGGCTGGACTCCCTGTACTGGCTAAGACAGCAGTACAACAAGCAACCACCCTTGCAGAAGCTGTTGAGGAATCAAGAAGGGTAGATGCTGAAATTCTTACAGCAGTGGAGCTTTCAGTGCTGGATATAGTGGAAGCTGCAAGAAACCAACCAGAGCTGCAAGAATCTATTCTTGCTATTCTTGCAGCAGAAGCTGTCCAGGTTACAGGACCGGTTGAGAAAACGGGGTCCTTGCAGAAGACCTCAGGCGAGGCTGTTGTTCTAACAACACTCCTTGAGGGAGAGAAGACCTTTGCTGGGGAGGCTGTTCAGACAGTACCCGCAGAGGATGCTGGAGTTGAAGCAGAGGTAACCCCTATGCAGCTAAAGACACCTCAAAAGGAGGTTGATGCTGCAGCAGCTGCTTGCTTGTCTGAACCTTCCAAGGTTACAGCAGCAAAGGTTATTGAGGACGCTGCAGTTGATGATGCCTAATTCGTCAGGATGATGAGAGAGCGTAACATGGCTGCATACGGACCGAAATGTAGCGGAGCAGAACCAGTGTCAGTATCATCCGACGAAGAGGAGACAGAAGATGAAGAGTACCCATCCTCAAGCTCAACCAGTTCCCAATCTAGCCACCATGAGGATGAGGTTGCTACTGAGGCACCAAGGTAGGATGCAGCTCAGAACCCCCAAGCTGTAATTCATACACTGCATCGACTGCCACCTCAACAAGGAGGAATTCGGGCCTGACCCCTGATGAATCAATCGAAAGGATAGTAGCCGTTGTTAGACATCTGCTGCATGCTCTCTAGGAGCATGAGTCTAACATGCGGAACAACATCAGGGTCGGCGTCTAATTCCATGCTCAAACCATGACTGGTTTCAAGAAAGACCTTGAAGTACTACCTAGGATGATCAAAAGAATGCTCAATGATCATGGCCACAGGCTGTACATGGAACGGGTAAGGATGGAGGGAGAGCTGAAGGTCAAAGCTGCACAGACTCGCCAAAAAGTAAGGCTGTGTAAGCGCCATGCTGAAAATACAGCAGAAAGGCTGCAGACTCACTCTTTCGTCCTCGATACACTTCTGGACCATGTAACGGATCAATCCAGAAGAACCAGAAGTGTGGAGGACCATTTGGGGAACTTGGAGATGATCGTCGGAGACTGAGGGATATCATGGTCAGTACTTTCCCTCAACATACTCAAGCCTCCAAGGACGCCCCAGAGCCAACAAGACGACCACGTTTCAAGGTGATCCCAACTGCCCCTGCTCAATCCCCGACTTTTGATGATGCCAAAAAGGGGGAAGAATTTACAGATAGATACAGGAGCTCAAGGGAAGCTGATGCAGAAGAAGAAGAAAAAGAAGAAGATGACCAACCTCTCAGTAAGAGAGAAAGGAGGTCTGGTCATCTGCTGCTGCTGACATCCCCTCTCCTAAGCGCTGGAGAAGAGATGATGAAGGTGGAGCTGGAGGAGCTGGTGCAGCTGTTGGAAGCAGATCAGCAGCAGGTGCAGCACACAACAGTGCTGCAAGAAAAGATGCAACACCTCCCTCTTCTCATCATACAAAGAGAGGGAGAGAGAGCCAGCAGTAGGGCTCGAGGAAAAGGGTAAGTAGAGCCGAAGCTGAAAGGTATTACAATGAGAAGATGGCTGCTCGGAGAGCGGAACAAGCCAGAGCTGAAGTTGATGAGAATGCGTGGATGCAGAGGCTTGGGCTAATTGGAGAAAGAAGGTTCTTTGGAAAAGACTTCTACCAGTACCCTCCTCAAGAAATTCCCCGACTCGACACAGACAACATATTTGCCGAAGTGTCAGTGCTGATGGATCAGAAGCCATGTGGAGAGAACATTGCTTGGAGCTTAAACATCTTCAAGCACGTCAAGCTGCCTACTGATCGCAATCCATCTTTCGAGATGATCACACTGTACAAGAGATCTGAGTACCTCAGAAACTTCAAATTTCTGTACAGAAATGGTAAATTCAGCAAATTCCAAACATGTCAATCTGCACTAAGGAGATATGAAGAGCTTACTAGGCGCGGAGAGCTTGAAATTTAGAACTTCTACACCGACCTAGTACAGGATGGTACCTTTCTGTTAGGACTTCTGGTTGAGATGGATTCAAGTTCCAAAGATGCAGCAGATATTGAAGAATCCTATCAGGAGTCTATTCGAGATTGGTGGAAGGGATCGAGAGAAAGAGTTGAGCAGGAAAAGATGGATGCTGAAAGTAGACCTGAAGAATTGTCATCACGAAGGTCCCTGTTTCAGTAGCTTTATATATGCATGCTCTTTGTACTCTCTGTTGTATTTTTCTATCCTTTGTAAAATTTCTGTCAGCTAATGAAGAAATTTTTAGTTTATTATTTTTGATCAAGTTCATCGATTATGAACTCTCACATGCTTTTGTGTTTTTCTGAAGATTTGTGATGAAGGAATAGTATGATGCATCTCTGATGAATTCAAGATTAGATTTACTCTTATCAAAGCCTATCAAGTATGTAATCCTGATGAAATATGAGATAATGTAAAAATAAAAACTTTCTTCATGAACGAAATAATGTAAAGATTTTGTCATCATCAGAAAGGGGGAAATTGTTGGGATTTCAATGTTTAGATTTTGATGAGACAAAAAAATATATAATATGAAGTTTTGAGTACTCCATTTTTCACAATGTTTAAGTGAAAGCATAGACTAGATTTGGGTCTAGATATAAGTGTTGAAAGATGGTGGTTTTTATAAGTTACATTACTGCATCAAAAATGTGGAAAGAACCTGCTGCAAGAAAGCAGATACAACATCGATGCAAGGAAGCAGTTACAGCAATGCAGCAAAGTAAGAAAGAACGGCGTGCAGCGTTGCTGTAAGAAAAAGATACATGAGTACTGCAAGAAAAAGATACAACAGTACCGCCTGAAGATACTGCAAGCAGGTCTTAGTTACAGCAGCACTGTAAGGATGTATCAGCTGCAAGAAGACCTAGAATACAGCGCAAAGCTTACTGCCTAAATAGTCAAACAACGCCAATGACAAACAAAGAAGTATCCTGCAATTCGAGGAAGGATAAATACAGTACGATGAACAAAGATCCAATCAAGAATAAATAGAGCCGTTCCAGAGAAGATCAAAGTTACAAACACGGAGCCAATACAAAGATGATACGTGGACTGACGCATTGCAGAAAGCTGCTAGCCGCAACTGCCGCATTAAATGCTCCGAAAGAGAAAGTCAAGTCGCATTAAATGTGAGTCATGCATTTGATCAAGTACTTCAAATTCAAAAGAGAGATGTCTCCTTCAACGGACATCTTCTTATACAAGTATAAATGGAGGATGAGCAACACTGAAGCTGGTTACTGAAACATTTGTGTAAAAACTCTCAAGCATTCAAGTTACATCCATTAAAGTCAACTCTCAGTTTCAGTCACTCAACCTCTGTGAAGTGAAGCAAGTTCAAAACTAAAAGATCCTTTGAAGGATTTAGAAGCTCACTTCACCGCACCTGTTGAAGAACAAACCATATATACTTTTAACATTGTTGCTGTGTGCTTAGGTGTTTTAGGTGTCGAACAGTTGATAGGAGAGATCCTTGCTATTTGTATAGTTGTCTAGTGTTAGACAGCTTCCCTGTGTGGGAGTTTAGAACCCTATGTGGGTTAGCCTTTAGAGTTTGCAGTTGCTGTGTGTACGCTGGACTCTAGTAGGTGGTTGTTTTGTAAAGTTGATAGATTGTTTGGAAGGTCCTATAAATCAATCTTGCTTAACGAAGTTCCTGCTCAAGGTAGCAGTATAGTGGATGTAGAAGTATTACACCACCTTCAAACCATTATAAGCCATAAGTGTTTTATTGCTTTCTTATCTGTGTTTTGTTGTTTTTATCTATCTCTGTCATAAGCATAAAACCTTTTGAAAGGATCATATTTGAGAAAATCAGCCTTGTGTTTTAAATCATATTTTTCCACTGCGTATAAACTCTAGTTACAGCGTGCAGCACTGCATCCTAGTGCTGTAAGCAGTAACTGTCTGGTACTGCAAGTTCAAGTAACTTACAGAATAAAAAGGTTTTTCAAGAGATTTGTAAAATCGACCAAAGTTCATTCACCCCCCTCTGAACCTCGGACACCACTTAGGACCAACAGACGATTTTTTTCACCTTATTCTGCAGTGACCTTTGTAGAGAGCATAGACTTATCCAGTCTTCTTCCTGCATGTAATATCTTCTCCGTCCTCTTCCAGCGTCCTTACTTTAGCTAAACATTTATATTATAAAGCCTAAATAGATTGCTAAAACCTAACTATTACATGTTTTGTCTCATCAAAATCTTATACAAATTAATCCTATCAAACACCGATCAAACTGTAGAAAAAAAAAAGAAAAAAAACCGGATAAACCGACGGTTCGAACCGTCGGTTTCAAATCGAAACCAAACCGGAACCCCCACGGTTCGATTTCGATACCAGAATCGAATGGTTCCACTACAAGAAATTTAGCCTACAACAACCCCCAAAAGACAATCATTTTTATGAATTTGTGTTGTCTTTTGGGAATTTACAACCCTTTTTACGAAAAGCGTCGTCCTTTTTTTCAAAAACTTCACCATATGACAACGCAAAAAATGAAATGACAACACTTTTTTCGTAGGGTTGTTAAATGATATTTTTTTTAAAAGACAACGCTTTTGTACAACGCTTTTTGAAAGGGTTGTCGTATAACGAATTTTTTTCTCACAAAGACAATCCTTTTATGCAACGCTTTTATGCGTTATCTTTTCTTAGTACTTTTTTGCCAATAGACAACCCATTATGCAACCCTTTTTTTTTGTGTTGCATGTCTTAATTATAAAATAATTTTCTTTAATTAACTTAAATTTATTAAATTTAATGAATTTATAATGCTATCTTATATTATATTATTTGCATTAATATTATCTTATATGAACAAACTTATAATTTTAAAAAAGTGAGATATATTTTTATAAAGTACTATTTTGAATTAATTAAGAAACCACACCTAAAATATTACTCTCACCCTTTTATATAATAATACAAAATTGGTATATTATTTTAAAACATAATTCGAAAATTGTGATTTATAATTCATAATTCATAAATTATGAATGTTTTTCAAAAAAAAAATAAAGATAAAATTAATGTGTTTTAAAATTAATACAAAAAACATAAAAAAATAGATATATATATATATATATATCATATCAATTAATTAAGAATATATAAAAAAATTAATTATACAACAATAAAAAAAATACATTTATTTATTTGAAAAATACAAAAAATTGTATTACATAATAATATAAAAATTATATATTATTATTTTAGAAATAAAGATAAAATGAGTTTGGTTTTAATTTGAACCAAAAATTATTTTACAAAAAAAATAAACAATACATATATTAATTTGAAAAATTTAAAAATTTGTATTACATAATAATATAAAAATTATATATTATTATTTAAGAAAATAAAGATAAATGAGTTTGGTTTTAATTTGAACCAAAAATTATTTTACAACAAAAAAAACAATACATATATTAATTTGAAAAATATAAAAATTTGTATTACATAATAATATAAAAATTATATATTATTATTTTATAAAATAAAGATAAATGAGTTTGGTTTTAAAATTAATACCAAAAACATAAATTATTTGAAAATTTTATTTTATAAAATAAAAAAAAGATATAAAAATGATTAATTAAAAGAATAATATGAAAAAAAAAACTTATATATATTAATTGAACCATAAACTATTTTTCAAAATAAAAAAACATATATATATTAATTGGTCAATACAATTTTTTTATATAATAATACAAAAATTATGTATTATTTTAATTAAATTAAAGTTGAAAAGTTTAATTATTTTATGAGTTTATTTTATATTATTTGCATTAATATTATCTTATATATATGAACAAACTCATAATTTTTAAAAATTAGTATGTTGGTAAAATATATTAAAAATATGCACTAGTATATTTTATAATTGTTTTAAAATGAAATTAGATTAAATATTATTAAACATATTAATCTCCCAATTATATATTAATTAGTCATTAATTAGTTATATATATAATTAGTTAATAAAACAAATGCATCTAGAATATAAACACATAAAGCACTAGTGGCCTAGTGATTTAAGGTCTAACAATGTGTTCGAGTTTGAATCCCAGACAACGCATAATTATTTCTGATGATATGGCAGATAATGTGGCAATGACGTGTTAGAACTTTGATGACGTGGAAGATGATGTGACAATGACTTGTCAGAACTATACTGATATACGATGACATGGCAATGATGTGTCACTTTTTCAATGACGTGGAAGGATACGACAACGCTTTTTAAGCGTTGCAAAAAGAGTTCCAAAAAATAAAAAAAGACAACCCTTTCTTGCAACTTACCAAAGCGTTGTTGTATCTAGCTAAGACAACGCTTTTTGGTGCATTATCGACTGGCGAAATTTTTTAACAACCCTCGATATAGCAACGCTTAAAAATAGATTTAACAACGGGAAAAAACCGTTGTCATATGACGAAATTCTTGTAATGTTCGGTTTCGATTTATCCTAACCGATTAGTAAAACCGCCGATTCTAAACTGACGAATCGGAACCAGAACCAAAACCGGATGATCACCTCTACTCTTTCCTTTAGATAACCACTGCAATACTCATGTAATTAATGCATGTATTAAAATATATGGAATTTATTATAAATTAAAATAATCATATATCCTGATTTATATCATATACATGTAATAATTTTTTTTTTTAAAACAATAAAAAACTTAGACGATGTCCAGCTGAGTTTTAAATCCTTTGTATATGTTCAAAATTAAAACATTATAAACTCTTTAAAAAAGTTTGATAAATATTTTATAAAAATAACTTCTTTTATTTGAAAAAATATGATTATTGAGAGTTTATAAATATCTGTTTTTCCAAAAGTAGGAAGACTACATCCTATTTATTAAATAAGATATTACTTTTACAAGTATTTTAAATTTAATTATTTTAGCAGCAAAATTATAATTTCTAATATATTAAAAGTTCAGTCATCTTTCCCCCCGGCCCCTGGTACTTCAACAACTTGTTATCAAAATAAGAAATAAGAAATTAAATATATCATAAGAATTTACACAAAACATATATACTTAGTAAAAATATAAATTTCTGTAATGATAATTGTTCAATAATAAATTTATTTTATTATTATTATGAATATATCAAAATATCTTTCTAAAAATTATCTTTTTAGTTGAATTTTAAGTAAAATAATATAATACAATTATTAAATAGTTGACTATCTAATAATAAGGAAATTGAAATTAATATTTTCTTAAAAAATATTAGATTTGAAAAGGTTGAATTTTTTATTTTCTATAACATTATATATTTTAATTATTGACCGTGCTATCACGATTTGGTAAAATTAATTAAATTCTTTTCTAACTTTACCAACTAATCGATAGGGTAGGTAAGCGTTGTTGCATCGAACAATGACAAAGTTATTATGTCTCTTGTGTTAATCAAACGAAGCACTGGTAGGTGGTGTTTGAGATTTGATTACTAGTTACTATGAACATCTATGAAATAAACTAGAAAAACAAATAATCAAGAATAAATCAATATAACAAGTATTTTAGTTATCAATTCAATTATTTTCGATATCAATTATCTCCAGATAAATATTGCAACATTTCTCTTTCAATTTATCTTGAAATTATTACTTCTTACGTAATAATAAATTTTGTTAAACCGAATCATCTCTCAAGTTTAGTTAGATTAGGATACGGTTAATAACTTACCCTATTTAATTGAATATCCTATAATAAGTTCTCTAAATTTAATTATTAACACATTAATTATCTTGACGATAAGGTAAACTAGATTCTGAATATCTAAGCTCGATTCGATAATTTTAGGTTTATACTACCCTAGAGATGCACGATCTCTACTTTACTACTTATGAACCCCAACAATTAGGATTTATGATTTAAAATTTTAGGAATCAATTATTAAATACTTAATTTAGGTGGGCAATCCAAATCCAACAATAATAATCGAAATCATGTCAATAAAATAAAAAAATTAAACAATTCAATCAAATATCAAGAGAACGTTACAGATCTAATTAAGAAATAAAAAAATACTCAAGTTCAAACATTTCTTCTAATCGACTTAATTAATTGTAGATTTATATTGACTTAATTGATGTACGGTCCACTTTATTTTATGTTTATTTGTACCGAGTTCAAAGATCCCTTCTAACCTACCATTAATGCAGTGCACAACTAATACAACTAATAAATCCGAGTCCCTTATTAAACTGACTTAATTGCATATTAGCACAATATTTATGCTTCTACTCAAGCTCAATTTTTGGATGTTATCTCGTTATAAAACTATAAGGATGCTCAGTGTCGTGATGTTCAGTTTAACGTAGATGATTTTGTTTTGACTTGCTGATAAAAGATCAGTTTTCGACACATGAATATTAATAAATTCCTTTCACAAAATTGGACTAATTGAAATCGTAGATAGCTCCTAATGTGTATTGCCTTCGTCTGTCTAATCATATCTACATATTTTATGTTTCTTAATGTTAAATATTTAATGTCGATTCATGATAAAATGAAGCTGATTTCGAATCAAGAAAACGTTTGGAAGAATAATGGATATGAAGTTGTGCATGTCATTTTGGCTAAAGCATGATCCGCTTATCTTAAGCCCGCGATTGGTTTCATTTAGTTTTGAAATTATATATGTATTTAGTAATATCATTAATATAATATGGTTTAAAAAATCATTAAACTATTTATATATATATATATATATATATATATATATATATATATATATATATATATAAAAGTTGTGCACATACTATAGTTTGTAAAAAAGGCACACCCCCAAAGGCAGGCAAAGTGTTGAAGGCTCGCGTCGTTAATGTTATAATACAATAAAATAAAAGTTGGCAAATTAAATACACCACAATTCACATTAAATTTTGAATTCCAAACTCAAAATGAAGCTTTTCCTATGCATCCAAATTTTACAGAAAACATTTATGATCTTATCCTATTTATAACTATCTCATAAATACACAATTCCTTTTATTTCAAAAAAAACATTAGACTAAAAAAGGAACTTTTTAAGTGAAACACTTTTTTTTTTTTTTTTGGAGAATTTTTTTTGCCTAAACGCAATGCTGCTTTATCATGAATTATTCCATTTTAATACTACTTTCTCAAATTTTGTTTCAGATAAAAAAAAATATTTTTCTTCTCAAAATTTGAATATAATAATTATTTAAATAAATATACGTCATAATAAACACCAACTCAACCAGTAGGTATCTTGTCAACTTTAATTATAAACATGTGAGCTCCCTATTAAATTTGATGTTTCATCCGTACATAATACAATAACTTCCACATACTTCATAGATACGAAATAACAATATTGATTAATCGTAACATAATTTTAATACGACAAAACATTTAAATATACATAACAGATGATTCCGATTATTTAAAAATGATGTAAAGAATCGGTTAACTTCTTATTCATTTCTATTAGAAACTAGGTCGAAAGTTTCAATTTCTCGATGTGTTCTGATTTTTCATGTGTAAAAGGGTTTGAATTTAAAATAATAATAATAATAATAATAATAATAATAATAATAATAGTTAAAAAATATTAACCTACCATCCACCTCCAACTTCTCTCAGTAGTCAGAGCTCTTTAAATTCTACCTGTCTCAATCTTTTTAATGCTGCAAACCAAATTAAAACCAGAAAACAATAAAATATTATTACTACACAAAATTCAAAACCCCAAAAAAAAAAAATGAAGTTTCCATTCCCGTGCAAAGCCACCGCCGAAGTAGCAGCCACCACCACTACCAGCGCGCCGTCGTGGCCATGGCGGAGCTGCGCCGTCAGCCCCCAAACCCTCTCTTTCCGCGCCTACACCAACAATAACAGCATCTACAAAACCATAAACTCAGCCTATCTCGACGATAAAACCACCCCAGAGTTTGCGAACGCCACTCCAGATTCATTCTTCACCTTCTGCAACTCTTCCGAGGATCATCACGAGGACCTGATCCTGTCGTTTGAATCAGAGCCGTCCAATCTCGAATCTGCGGTGGTTAGCGGGTTGAGATCAGACAGGCTGTTCTTCGAGCCTGGCAAGACGAATTCCATCCTGGAAGAAGCAAAAACGCATGAATCTTCTGGTTTACATACAGAAAGCGTGGAGATTAAGGTTATAGATTCGTTTGATCCGTTGCTCGATTTCAGAGCTTCAATGGAGGAAATGGTGCAGGCCCATGGGCTGAAGAACTGGGCATGTTTGAGGAGCTGCTGCATTGCTATCTCAGAGTTAATGATGCAAGAAACCATGGATATATCACTGAAGCTTTTATGGATATGCTGATTAATCTTGATTTTATTACAGCTTCGACTAATGATGAAAAGTGTTGTTGTTCATCGACAACTCAACGTTCTTTCACTTCTCCTCTCTCGTTTTCTTCTTCATCTGCTTTCTCCTCCACAAGCCCTGGTTTATCATCTTCCTTATCTTACAATGACTAATGATCTTCAGGTGTTTGATATTGTGGTCTAAAGAATAATGAGGATAGTTTTTGGACAATTTTTTAGTAGATTCAGTTTAGTTTTAGAGATGACAGTTAGTGGTTATTAATCTTTTTTTTTTTTTTTTCCCCTATGTAATTTTGGCATTGGTTGAAGATTTTTCTGAAATTGAAATGAACAATTTCCAGAGATAGGTCATATTTTGATATGTTTAGATTTTTTCTCTCTTCAAATTCCGTTTTTATAACCTATTTACTCTTGCTTGCTTATTTCAATGACTTTCTGCTATTATTTTTGTGTTGAATACGAATTACTATTTACGTACAATTCTAGTTCATATTCACATATATGAAATGATATTATATATATATATATATATAATATATAAGGTCATGTGCATCAAAATAAAAGATTGTATATCGATTCACATTGAAAGAATTAATCAAATATAGAAGATTAAATATCGATATGAAATGAAGGAATTCAAATATTGTTATTCAGGATAATATGAGCATCAAAACAAATAACTAGCTGTAATTTCAAAATTTTAAATAATTTACAATTATGACTTGGAAAAATTATTATAATTTAGCTACAACTTAATATTTACTAAGTTTTGTTTAGTCAAATTTAAATATTTTACCATTCTTGTCCATACCATATATCTTGACTAACCTGTACAAAATTGAGGTCACACAACTCTCTCTACCCACTCAATTGTTCAATAATTAAAATAAAATATCCAAACATAAAATGATTATATACACCTTCTAGAACTAGTTAAAAAACTGCCTGGAAAGGGTTTCCATCATTTATTGCCATACATATATATATATATTGATTGCCAAATCTTACTTTATATGAAGAAGTGAATATATAATCATATATGGAAAGCATATAATAAGCAAAAAATCTGTAAAATTCAGCAACCACGTAATTTAAACTGTAGAGAAACTATCATCACTTGACAGCAACAGTTCCATGGATACAAAAATTTGGCGTGGTCCTCTCTGCACCAACCGCACCAATTATCACCAACATATAATTTTTTTCTATATACATAAATAAAAAGGTATATATATTAATGTCACAATATGTTAAGGTTGAACCCAAAAAGTAACTATTCTATGATATGAAATGAAATGAAAAGACAACCTTTTTTTCCTAGTCAATTATGAGTGGTGAAAAGTACATTTTCTCTGCAATTTTCCTTTAATTTAACAGAAAAATACTGAAAAAAAGTTTTGTAGGACATGTTATCTTTTCCAGACCTCACTGGCTGAAACCATTTAAGTCATTTTCTGTCTGTCAAGAAGCTCAGAAATTGAAGAAAATAACAAAACAAAAAAGGAAATTGTTCTCAAGAATGTTGCTGCAATTGCAATTAATCTTGGTGGTTCTTTTTATTGCAACATTTGAGTTTGAATCTGGAGATGTTTGATTCATGCAATGAAAACTGAAAAATGGGCATGGGTTTTGATAACTGAACTTCTATGTGTTTGGCTTTTTTTGGTTTTATCATGAATTTCATGTTATATAACATGTGACATATGGCCCATGTTTATACATAATTTGAAATATATACACACATGTATGCATGTTATATATGCAGATGGAAGATTAATATAGTAAATGGTGCATGACGACTAATTAAAATCGCATTATTTACGTACGAGTAATTGTAATTAATTATCAATCATCTATTCTTTCTACGACTGTATTTATTATAATAAGACTTATAAATAATCTCGAAAAGTAGTTTGGTTATTCTTAGAATACTTTCTCTTCTTCGTAACAAAAGGTATATATATGTAGGCTGATTACACTTAGACTCGATATAGCATCTATGTATGTTATATTTTCACTTGATTTAAAATCTACAATTTTCTTTTCTTTTTTTAAAGAAATGTTGAAGAAAAAGAAGAATTTTGGTCATTAGTTTGAAATTAGAAGAGGTAAGAAAATAAACAAAAGAAATACAATTAAAAAATCATATTCCTTTTCTCATCAAGAAAAGCCATATTTATTCAAGCTGAGTAAAAAAGTGGCAGCCTTTTCAAATATTATGTCATTCTAGCTCTAATCTTTCACGACCATTAATATCCCAGAAAAGAATCCTTTCTTTTTGTGTTTTTTAGAGAAAAAAATAATCCTTATTAATTTTATAAGAAATCTTATTTCTGAAAATGGATAATTAAAATCTTAAAATTAAAATTTTAAATTGGTATACATTTAGTAATTTCCTACTGCGAGATATTTTACACTTGATATTTTTAAATATCTCAAATATCCAAATTTCACCCAATTAATTAGAAACATGATGATCCTACACTAAATAAGAACGAGTAGGATTCTTGTAAGTTCGTGTCACAAATCTTTTTATATGAGACAGGTCAACTCATATAAACTACAAGTCATAATTCACATGATGATTTGAGTTAGTGAAAATTGGTTTAGTTGGTGGATAATGAGCTCCATTTAATGAAGTATATCTGTAAGAACAATTTATATAAGTTTTGAGTGTGTCTCTTGTGTACTTGGTGTATATGTAATCCTGGTCGACTCAGATCCGTGAGTTTTTAATTTTTTTTTTTTTTTGCTTCCAGGCCAAAACCTTTATATATAAATTTTGTGACCTTTATGTACAAATTCTGTAACCTTTATATATAAATTATGTGACCTTCATATTCAATAACTTAGAAAAAAATGAAGAATTTTAGCAAAATTTGTACATGCATACTTTTATATTATATTCATATGACCCTTATGTATATTTATGTGACTTTTATATACAAATAATCATACATTTATATATTGCATAAAGCTATGAATATTTGTACATAAAGGTCACATAAATATTGTTGAACCCCCAACCCGAGTTGGAAGCGAACACCTAACCTGACCGGTTTATGGAGGTGGCCTTCAGGAGTCTAATCTGGATATTTCCTTGAGCTCACTCATGTGATCCGGCCAGGATGTGTCACCTGAACAGCTCCTCAGCGACCCAACCAGGATCATTTCCGTGATGGGTTTAAAGGGGCATGACCGACCCGAACAGAATATTCCGAGCAGGATGTTTCCAACCGTTAGAAGATCGTAGGAGAATTAAACCGCCCACTTCCTAGAAAATAGGCTAAAAACAGGGGAATAGTCGGCATGATCCCCACTATTCGAGTTCTTCCTAGGTTATAAATAGTCGTATTTTCAACTTGTAAGGAGTTCCAATACTTTTGTATTCAAGCACTAGAGAACTATTTTCTATATTTATTAAATACGATCCTGACCGACCACTAAAAACTGATAGGATCAACCGAGCTAAATTATCCGAGTAGGCTCAGGACCAGTGTTTTTTGTACTTTTTTATACATTTCAACTTTATTTTTTGATTCGATTTCACCAATTTCATCCAAATTCAATTGATTTGAGTGTCTGAGGACGTCATACCGATTGAGCTCGGCGTCCCGACCTGGAGGATGAACAATTATCAAGAAGAGCAGAACACTGAAGCCTTGACGGCCAGCCTTGACCTGGTCGAGGAAAGGAGGATCGAAGTTGACATGAAAAATTCCATCTATAAATAGAGAAGCGCGAGGTACTACAACTCCAAGGTCCAAGCACGGAGGTTCGAAGTTGGGGACTTAGTCCTCAAGAAAGTTCTACAACACACTAAGGAACCCAACACTGGATCCTTATGCCATAACTGGGAAGGGCCGTACAAGATCAGACGAATCCTGACTGGAGGTACGTATGAATTAGCCGACCTCAATGATGAGGTGATGTCCAAGCCATGGAACGTCGAGCACTTGAAGAAATATTACCATTAACCGGCTAGGATTACTCTTGTAATTGTTTTGTATGTTTCTTCTGTTCATTCTTCCATTTAATATAGTTATGTTCTAACTTGTTAAAAGGCTACGGCCTCATACGAGTCGATCAGGTCGGATGAAACAGTAAGACTTTGGCCCACCAAAGCTTCAGCCCAAACAAGACTATGGCCTTATCCGAGTCGACCAGGCCGGATGGAACAGTAAGGCTTTGGCCCACCAAAGCTTCAACCTAAACAAGGTTACAACCTCATCCGAGCTAACCAGACCTGATGAAACAGTAAGACTTCGACCCACCAAAGCTTCGGCCCAAATAAGGTTACGGCCTCATCCGAGTCGATTAGACCGGATGAGACAGTAAGGCTTAGACCCACCAAGACTTCGGCCCAAATAAGGCTACGGCCTCATTCGAACTGACCAGGTCAGATAAAACAGTAAGGCTTCGGCCCAAATAAGGCTACGGCCTCATCCGAGCCGCACAGGCTAAATGAAACAGTAAGACTTCGGCCTAAAATAGAAAACGGCCTCAATTGAGCCAACCAGATAGAGTTAGGGCTAAGGCCAGAATTGGGTCTCGATTTCATTCGAGTTAACCCGAGGCTGGGTATTTGCCATCTAAGACCGACCAAGTTTGGCACAGTAAGAACCAACATACTAAAGATTAAGTCTGAAAATAAATATTTTAACCAAGTGTTAATGTGATACAAATCGAGTCAATCAAGTTATCATTAATTGTATAATGAAAATACAAGTTACATTGTGCAATGTACTTAGGCGGTATATACAGATCGGTCAGGTAATATTTCAAGTCGATCAAGTGACTAGTTGTACAAGTATAAAATATAAGAAATCGAGCTGGGCAAGTTAAAAGGTAAATGCATTTATTAATAAAAACTGGTTTGGAGGCCAGGTCCTCATATAAAGAGGCCAACCAGCCTGAATAGAAAAATTTTACAAAAACAAAAAATTTACAAGTAAAAAGCTACTGGGCCAATACCTCGACCACATCATCCTCGGCCACCTCAACTGCACTGACCTCCTCATCCTGGCCGCCTGTGGGCACCTCGGCCATGTTATAGTCTGGGTAGGACATGAGCTGGATCGGGGGCATCGATCGAAGAAGGTGATCTGACCCGGGCAAAAGATACCTGGGCAGGTCGCCAATCATCCCCAAGTAGTACTCAAGGAGAGATTGTTTCTCCAGGTAGCTAGCCAGCACCGCCATGAGGGGGACGGTCATCAAGCTTCTTTCTCCGAGCAGCATCGATAGCGTTGATAAACGTGAAGAGATAGCCCAAGACCCCCTCATACTTGCACTCATTCGAGGCCTTATACTTCAGCACGACCGCTACCTCGTCCATCGAGGTGGCTCGAGCAGCCTTCAGGTCAACCTTAGTGGCCTCCAGCTCCGCCACCACCCGAGTATGGGCTACCATCAGGTCGATGAGCCGTTTGCAGTCAAGCTCAGTGATCTTTATGGTCTGGGCAACAGATCCTAGATGGAGGCCAGCTGCCCTTTCAACATCTTCTTGTCCTCGATCGCCGCGATGAGCTCGCTCATTTTCTCCCAGTTCTCTTCTTTCTTGGCCTTGTATTTCTCGAGCTGGTCGAAATAAAGAAGGTGAGCCCGCCACGCAAAGACGGAGGCCTGGGCTTGGAGGACGGACGCACAGATATCCATATCAACACCAGTCATTTGCCCGACATATCTCTCCAGCTCCTCCGTCTAGGACTTGATCGGAGCTTCAGCAGCTGGCTCGACTCTTGGAGGTAGCTTAGTCAGCAACTCCGCACTAGGGTGTTGGCCCTGGAGTAGCTGATTTGGAACGGTGGCCTCCGGCCAATGTATTCATTTGAAATCTTGATCTGGGTAGGGTCCCACCACAAATGCTGATCGAGCCGGCCAGCGGGTTCTTTAATTACCACACGCCAAGAGGAGCAGCGACAATGACATCCTAAGGGCTGCGGCGCGGTGGTCGACCTAGAACATTTGATCGGTAGAGAGAGTCGGGGTGAGCACTGAGGAGGTACCCCTTGCCCGGTAGTGGTCATGGCGGAGGCCAGGGGATCAAGGCCACGCCCCTTTCTCCGGTCAGAAACCTTGGCAGATTGGCCCCGTCTCTTGGCCTACTCGGCTCTAAGATAAATGTGCTATGTGGGGTCCATCCTTAAAGGCAGACCGTCTCAAGGAGGATGACTGCAAATATAACTTAAGCGTTAGAATAAATATGAGACGGCCGAGCAGAAAACTGAGTAGAGAATGAATTGTTACTGTGGAAATATGGGGACTGGAACGAATGGGAAGATCAGGCCGGCTCGACCAAGCCGATCTTCAGTCAGGAGGGCCTTGAAGGTTTGCCTCTTCGGGTCGGTGCTGTCCTTCAGAAAATAAATTTTTTTTTTAGAAGTCTTCATCGATCAGGAGAGTTTGAGATGAAATTTCTGCAAAACAAAGAAATATTATAATATCAGAAAGCTGATCAGAAAAGAAAAATATAAATGTATACCAGTGGCCGGTTCAAAGTAGGTAGGGCAGGGTATCTTTGGAACGAATCATCGTTGGTCGGTCCGGGACTCATCCAATTTCCACCGATCCAAAACTATTTGGTCTTCCAATTTTTGATGGAAGACGAAAGGCCCTTGATCAATTGAGGTCGGAGCGGCCGGGGAGAAGTATAGTAGAAGTGGTTCTTCATCCCCGTGATTAGTTTGACATTGAACAACCAGGCCAGCTCCGGGGGAGTTGGAACCCCAAGTTGGAAGAAGTGAAAGAGGACGAGCAATCCAAGAACGGATGACCAGCTGTTAGGATGGAGCTGGCCAGGAGCAATCCCTCAATGGCGAAGATAGCCGGTGAGACAGAGAGCCAAGAGAAAGAGTAAACCGCCCTCGAGAGTTCGGAAATTAATGGTCATACACCAGTTTGGTGGTTTGGCAATCCTCTCCTTAGGCCGGGGAATGTCGAAGGTGGTTCCCCAAGGGATGTTGAACAAGACATGCCACAGGTCTAGCTCAATTTGAGTCACAATTGACGGCAATGTCATGGCCTCAGAATCTTCTGAGGGCTGCTCTATCCGGCGATATCGTCGTCTAATAGGGACTCTAGTGGGAATGTTTAGAATTGAGGTTGACGGGCTAGCCTCTTCCATAGTGGTAGGAGCCGAGCTCCTAATCACCTCCTCATCGAATGAGGTGGATCCTAAGGATAGCTCTCCCGAGCTGTACTCCAACTCCTCGGATGCTCCTTGGTCGTAGTCCCGGACCGAACCGCTTCCAAATGATCCGTCGGATGACATGGTTGAAGTGTAAGGTTACCTAAAGTGTGGTTGGACGGGTGATTCTTCTCGGTCAATTTTCCTCGGTTAATTCAGCTCAAATTTTGTAATGATTTCTCTAAGTTTAAAACTCACGAAGAGGAAAATGAAGAGGAGGCGTCCCTATTTATAAGAGGAGTGCGACCCTTTAGCTTCCGCCCTACCAGATTTGGACACGTGGCCGATCTGATGGCTAGCATTAGGCAACATTTCGTCTTCCTTCGCACCAGATGATGACATGTGTCCGACCAAATGAGTGAATTAAGCTTTACCTTGCTCGACCAATAATTCACTCGGCTCGACTGGTGGAGTTTGTTTAGGTCCTGACAGAATAATTTTCTCTCATGACCTAAGGGACTATTGTTGGATCCCCCGACCCGAGTTGAAGCGAACACCTAACCTGGCCGGTCTATAGAGGGCTTTCAGGAGTCTAATTTGGATATTTCCTTGAGCTCACTCATGTGATCAGGTCAGGATGTGTCACCTGAACAGCTTCTTAGCGACCCGACCAGGATCATTTTCATGATGGGTCTAAAGGGACATGGTCGACCCGGACAGGATATTCCGAGCAGGATGTTTCTAACCGTTAGGAGATCGTGGGGGAATTAAACTGCCAACTTCCTAGAAAATAGGCTAAAAACAGGTAAATAATGGGTATGATTCCCACTACTCGAGCTCTTCCTAGGCTATAAATAGTAGTATTTTCAACTTGTAAGGGGTTCCAACACTTTTGTATTCAAGCACTAGAGAGCTATTTTCTCTATATATATTAAATACAATCCTAGCCAGTCATTAAAAACCAACCAGAATCAACCGAGCTAAATTGCCCGAGTAGGCTCCAGGCCAGTGTTTTTTTGCACTCTTTTATACATTTCAGGCTTCATTTTTTGATCCGATTTCACCAATTTCATCCAAATTCAATTGATTTGCATGTTCAACTAGGGATTATTTCATAATACAAATTCCGACGTCAATAAATATACACAAAGGTTACATGAATATCACATAAAGGTAATTATGTATAAATTTTGCTGAAATTTTTCATTTTTTTTCTAAATTACAATGTATAAAGGTCACAGGATTTATACATAAATATCACAACATTTGTATATAAAAATCACCGAATTTGTACACAATTTATCATAAATTTTTTGAATAAAAATATCACTTCTATTTCATATACCGTGGGTACCCACTTACCTTCCCCAGAAGAAACTCACTAAAATATTTAATATATATGTACAATTAAAATATATTTTTAATATTTACATTTACACTTATTATAAGTTACTAGATTTATGTAATATTTAATATAAGGTAATGTATATTTATAATTATTTTATGTGTAATTATAAAAATAAATATATTTATATTGGTTTAAAAAATAAACAAAGTTGATCATGAAATCCAAAAATATTGAGTGTTAAAGTTTATATGAATGTAGCAATGTGTTAATAGGAAAAGGGGTTTGATAGAAATTTGAGACTCCTATTAATGAATCTTATTAAGATACACAAATATAGATGCTCAAGCAACAATTTAGCCTTCACTTTTAGGCCCAAATTATTGGGCCTTGGAGTCCAATATTTAGCTAGCCCATAACCTCTGAACAAAACCAAAGCCCAAGGACTGATTATAATATAACTCAAGAAATAAAGCACCAAATTTGAAGCACAAGTTATTGTCTCGTATAATGTAACGTTGTGTTTGGATTTTATCATCTGAATTTCATCTAAAAGGATTATATATAATCATTATATAATAATATTACTGTTACAGATATAAAATGCAGAAAATAAAATTAAAATAATGAATGAGTAATAACTTCATAATAGAGATACAATATTCACATAAGTTGTGAGGGATTTGAGATATATCACTTTTTTTTTTGATTTTTTTTTTTTTAGTAATTAAAATATATTTAGAGTGCATTCTAATTTATGTGGATTTGCAATCCATTAATTTCAAATTACTCCATACAAGCACAATGAAATTTAAATTAATATGTTTGTTTGAGCTGTGAACCTTCTATTTTCTAAACTCTAATGTACGCTCTCTGCAATTGCTTATAAATATTCCATCTTTTAGGCAATTCTTATATACTATTCTTGCCTGGCATGAAATTATTATTTTATTGCACATTTCTCTCACTGCCAAACAAATAAAAAATATTGATAAAAAAAAGAAATTCTAGTAGATTACAAATTTCTAGCTATCTATAATATATTGGAAAGAAAACCCTTAGTAAATGATAAGAAAGTCATGTTATTTATGTATAAATATCTATAAGAAACCCTAAAGTGTACCAAACAAATCTTTATGGGCCTCTTCAATTTGCAAGTCTAAGTTTTCATTACATTCAAAATAAATAAATAAATAAATAAGTATATAAAAAATGATAATAAATAAGTATATATATATAGTCCTGCTCACCCATCCATCGTAGGTACATTAATATGTGTCCACGGTTGATGTGTCAAAAATTTAGAGTATCTATTAATTTTACTTTTTATATAACGAGGGGATGAGATGATTACACATCATCGATGGGCATATTAAGAGTTGTCCATCGTGGGCATTTGAGCAAAACCATATATATATTTTTTTTTTCCTATTTATAGTGTAATTTAAGTTAGTTTCCTTCAGTAATGAGTAATTAATGAGCAGATCTTCACTTCCAAGAGAATTCACAGATTTTCCTGGGAACTTGACATAATTAATATAACAGCGAGAAAAATTGTATCCCTATTTATTATGCCAATGTTTTGGTGCAATTAATTAATGGATAAATTTTATTACAACATCCAATTTATAGGTTAATTTTCAATTTTTTATTCAAATTTCAAAGTTTCTTAATAAGGGGTTTAATTTTTTTTTTTTCTCAATTTAAGGCTTGAAATTTAGATTGAATTTTCATTTCATAATTTTTTTTATTTGTATTTATAGATTTATTTATATTTTAATATGTATCTTGGATAAATTAAGACAAGTTATTGTGTTTTAAGAATAATTTACATCCAACTTATCTTAATTATATGAAAAAAAGAAAGAAAAAAATAATTAATTCAATTCATAAAATATAATTTATATTAAACTGATTAATATTAAAATCGATTTTCTATATTTTTATTTATAAAATTAAAAAAATAAAGAAATCTTAATTTTTTGAATTGCATTTATTATATATATATATATAAATTAATACAAATCGGATGAAGATTATTTCAAAATTGCATGAACTTATCTTAATTTATCTAAACTGTATATAAATATTAAAATATAAATAAATTATAAATATAAATAAAAGAAAACGAAAATGAAATTTTATCTTGAGAACTCAATCTAATTTTTCAAGTTTTAAATTAAGAAAAAAATATAACTTTAAAATTTAGATTTAAAATTGAAAAATAATATATAAATTAAATTTTATTATAAATAACTCTAATTTGGGCCCAGGCCCAGTGGGGGCAATATCCATGTATGAATGCCTATTGATGCAATCCATGAGTAAATATTAAAAGTGGAATTTTTTTAGGTGTATTAACATTTTCATAAGTATATATATAATTTTGCTAAGTAGATACACTTTTCTTACGCAGAGCTAACTTAAATGTTAGATTTAACTCCCGCTATTTCAAAATAATTATTGTTTAAGTTTGTTTGACAAAGATAAAAAATTCATTTAATCACTATGATTACATATAAAATTCATGAGCTTGTTTGGATAAACTTATATAAAAGAACTCATAAACTCTTCCATTTTATAAGATATTTTTAATGCGTATAAAATATTTTATCTCATCTTAAAAATAAGTTATCGAAGTATTTGATAAATAAGACGTGAAACTTATAAAATGTTCATAATGATAATTATGTAATTTACGTGATCAATTTTTAAAAAAAATTATAATAAATAACATCTTATTTTAGAAATAAGTTTGATCCTCTTACTTATTGAAAAAAGCTTATACACAAGTAACATCTTATTTTTGAATCATTATAAACACTCTTGAGGAATTCACAAGCTCTCAAATATCTTATAAGATATTTTAAAGAATTTATAAGCTCACCAAACACCCTCTAAGACACTAAATGAAAGTCTAGAAAAACAAAATAGTGGCAGAGTTGAAAAAATTAATCATTTTCTTCTAAATAATAAAAAATGGATAGCTACATTAAAAAAAATTAATATCTAAAGCAAGAATTATTTTGAAATAGAAAAAAACATTAGTATACAAAAAAAATCAGCACCAAATAAAAGCAAAAAAAAAAAAAAAAGGAGAAATGGAACTTGTTGACGTCGGAATTTGTAATTGGTTAATTCCTAGTCTAACACCCAAATGTATGTGAAATAAAATGTGAAGTATGCAAAAGATTGGCCCGGAGCCTACTCGGGCAATTTAGCTTGACTGATCCTGACGGTTTATTGTGGCCGGCCAGAATCTTATGTAATTTATGTGAGAGAAAATAGCACTCTCGTGTTTTTATACAAAAGTGTTGGAGGTTTTACAAGTTGAAATTACATCTATTTATAGTTGAAAAATAACCTAAGTATTGGAGATCGTGGAGATCGTGGAGGTTGTGGAAGTTGAGCCCACTTTCTCCTTGATTTTCGCCTACTTACATGGCATTTGACGGTTTTGTCACCCACGATCTCTTGGTGGTTAGCTATAACCTGTGCAGCAAGATCAGCTCGGGCCGGCCATCCTGAACGGTCTATCGGGTTGGATATCCAATGTGTCATTCTGGCCGGTCAAGTGAACTGATGGCTTTTACTGGACTATCCAGATGTAATATAGCTGGTAGCTCAGATCGGATGTCCAACATCGTCCATTTCTGAACGACCCGTCCATTTATGGCCGGCCTCCTTACCTAGCTAAGAGTCTGAGTCGAGCTCTTCTGGCCGGCTCATCAATTTCTGGCCGGCCTCCTTACCTAGTTAAGAGTTCGAGTCGAGCTCTTCTGGCCGGCTCGTCCATTTCTGGCCGGCCTCCTTACCTAGCTAAAAGTTCGAGTCGAGCTCTTCTGGCCAGCTCGTCCATGTCTGGCCGCCCTCTTTACCTAGCTAAGAGTCCGAGTCGAGCTCTTCTGGCCAGCTCGTCCATTTCTGGTCAGCCCGTCCATTTCTGGCCGGCCTCCTTACCTAACTAAGAGTTCGAGTCGAGGTCTTCTGGCCGACCTCCTTACCTAGCTAAGAGTCCGAGTCGAGCTCTTCTGGTCGGCTCGTCCATTTCTGGCCGGCCTCCTTACCTAGCTAAGAGTTCGAGTCGAGCTCTTCTGGCCAACTCGTCCATTTCTGGCCGGCCCGTCCATTTCTGGCCGACCTCCTTACCTAGCTAAGAGTCTGAGTCAAGCTCTTCTGGCCGGCTCGTCCATTTCTGGCCGGCCTCCTTACCTAGCTAAGAGTTCGAGTTGAGCTCTTTTAGCCGGCTCGTCCATTTCTGGTCGGCTTCTTTACCTAGCTAAAAGTCCGAGTCAAGCTCTTCTGGCCGGTCTCCTTACCACTTTTGGCCTTCAGGCCTTTAGAGTCGGCTCGACCATTTCTGGCCTTCTTATATTTGATTTTGTTCGACTCGAGTTAGGGGTACAACAATAACCCCCCAGGTCCTGGTACAGACATAGGATGTGCCGGGATCTGGACATAGCAGAAGACCTGACCCGAGTATTTTTACTCTTCGTGAAGGAATTTCATACTTGGTGTCCACCATTTTTTAGGACATTTATGCTATGAATTTTTATACTTTGTGCTCGGCTTGGTTGCCCCACCAGCCATAACTTGTATATTTTCCAACTGAAACATTTAACTTAAAAAAAATATATAATAATCAAAGCATTTGGTCCGTTCGGTTTATCCGGCCGCTGCCTTACCGTTTCATCCAAATCTGGTCGATGCAGGTGAGGACATAGCCTGTTACTTTTGGGTCTTAGCCTTACTGTTTTGTCCAGACCTGATCAGTTAGGATGAGGTAGTAGCCTGTTTTGGGCCGAAGTCTTACTGTTCCGTTTGGCCTGGACGGCTCGAACGAGGCCATAGTCTGTTTTGGGCCAAAGCCTTACTATTCCATCCAGTCTGGGCGGCTCGGATGAGGCCGTAGCCTAATTTGGGCCGAAGCCTTACTCTTCCATCCGACCTAGGCGGCTCGGATGAGGCCGTAGCCTAATTTAAGCCGAAGTCTTGGTGGGTCGAAGTCTTACTGTTCCATCCGGCCTGGACGGCTCGGATGAGGCCGTAGCCTGATTTGGACCGAAGTCTTGGTGGGCCGAAGCCTTACTGTTCCATCCGGCCTGGACGGCTCGAATAAGGCCGTAGCCTGATTTGGGCCGAAGCCTTACTGTTCCATCCGGCCTAGACGGCTTGGATGAGGCCGTAGCCTGATTTGGGCCGAAGCCTTGCTGTTCCATCCGGCCTGGACGGCTCAGATGAGGCCATAGCCTGATTTGGGCCGAAGCCTTACTGTTCTATTCGGTTTGGACGGCTCGGATGAGGTCGTAGCCTTTTTGGGCCATAGCCTCATCTGTTTTGTCCGAGCCTTCTTTTCGGCTCGACCATTTCTGGCCTTCCGAGTCGATTCTGGCCTTTTGGTCGGCTCGACCACTTTTGACCTTCAGGTCAGCTCGGCCACTTCTAGCCTTCCGAGTCGATTCTGGCCTTCTGGTCAGCTCGGCCATTTCTGGCTTTCCGAGTGGATTCTGGCCTTCTAGTCGGCTCGGCCACTTCTGGCCTTCCGAGTCGATTCTGGCATTCTGGTCGGCTCGACCACTTCTGGCTTTCTGGTCGGCTCGGCCATTTCTAACCTTTCGAGTCGATTCTGGCCTTCTGGTCGGCTCGGCCATTTCTAGCCTTCCGAGTGGATTCTGGCCTTCTGGTCGGCTCGGCCACTTCTGGCCTTCCGAGTTGATTCTGGCCTTCTGGTCAGCTCGGCCATTTCTGGCCTTCCGATCGGCTCAACCACTTCTGGCCTTCTAGGTCAGCTCAAACTAGGTCGTAGCCCCATCTCTTTCGTTCGAGCCTGGTCTGTTCGGACTAGGCCGTAGCCTCTTCTTTCGTTCGAGTCTGGACGGCTCGGAATAGGCTGTAGCCCCATCTCTTTTATTCGAGACTGGTTGGCTCGGATTAAGCCGTTGCCTTTTATTTTTTCTACTCTTCCTTGACCATAGACTCGTATCTAGCAGTCTGGCTAGTAATACACAATTTAGAGTATTGTTCTTTGAATGATAAGCCCCCTCCTTCTAGCGCCAAAATGTTGACGTCGCAATTTGTAATTGGTTAATTTCTAGTCTAACACCCAAATGTATGTGAAATAAGATGTGAATTATGCAAGAGATTTGCCCGGAGCCTACTCGGGCAATTTAGTTCGGCTGATCCTGGACGGTAAAATGACCGAGCAGGACCTTATATTATTAACTTAGAGAAATAAGCTCTCTAGTGCTGTTTACAGAGTAGGAACTCCCCTCCTTTACAAGTTAAAATTACAGCTATTTATAGACAAAGAAATGCAAGTAGTGGAGGTCGTGGGGGAGTGCGGAGGTTACGCCCACTTTTCCCTTGTTTTTCGCCTATTCATTCGGTGTTGTGCGGTGATTTTATCACCCACGATCTCTCAACGGTTGGCTTAATCTTGTTTGGTTGTCCCTGCTCGGAGTAACCTTCTTAGCTCAGCCATATGTTCACCTCGGCCATCTATGGATTAGACGCTCTGGATGTCGTCCAGGATGGTTGTCCGGCCGAGGTAGCTGGCCGGTTTCAGGTCCTGAGCTGACAACATCTATCGACCGAGTGTATGACCTGTGCAGCTTGGATAGCTCGGTACAACACAGCTCGAATACCTTGGTCCAACAGAACTTACCGATCAATCCAGGACATAATGCATGTTTAACTATTTTCTTATATAAGTATTTATACATTAGCAAATATTTCTGACTTATTTTAGATTTAATTGTGATAAATAGCTGTCGGTTCTTCTATTTCTGAACACTATCTAAACGTTTACTTTAAGATCATCAATATAGCATTAAGGTATATACTAATTAAATGCAAAAATCAATTTATGATTATTTTTAATTTTTAATTTAAATTTCTTTTTATCCGCTTCTAATGTAAAGTTTAGAAGGTTTTTCAATGTGCAACCTAAAATTTTCTTGTGAAATACATAACACGTGATTTTTATAAGAATTATAAATATGTCATTTAAGAAAAATTTATGTTTCAAATTGACAAAAAAGTCGCATTTTAAGTTGCAAATTGAAAAATGATCATACTTCAGGTTATTTTTATTCTTCTAAAAGTCATATACAAGTCACATTGTGTGTATTTCGCCGAAAAAAATTCCAGAAAAAAAATTAAATTGCAAATTGAAAACCGATCATACTTTAAATTGATTTTTACATTTAGTCCTAATATATATTACATATACCATATGCTCGTAGTTTTTTTTTTTTCATAAAAGTTAAATATTATTAAAAACAAATCATTCATAATATATTTTTCAAGGAACAATGGTAATATATACTTAACGGGTACCTAAAACGTTTAGTTTTATGATCAATTTTGTCCTATTAGTTTATAGATATTCAAACATACCCTAACATGGATAATTTATCCACATTAAATTTAAGTATGAAATTTAGATGAGTCTGATCATATATGTATTTGATCATACACACGTGTGTATATATATGTTAGGATTTCAGTGTTTAGATTTTAATGAGACAAAACATAATTGTAATAGGAAGTGTTAAGTACCCCATTTTTCACAGTGTTTAAGTGAATATATAGACTAGGTTTGAGTCTAGTGTTAAGTGTTAAAAAATTGAGGTTTGACAAGGATAAAGCTGCATCTAAGCCTTTCAGAAAGGATATCGCTGCAAGAAGGCAGATACAGCATCGCTGGAAGAAGACAGAACTTCACTGCAGCTAAATAAGAAGGAATGACATACAGGAGTGCTGCAAGGAAAAGATGCAGCAGCTCTACTCAAAGATACTGCAACCAGGTCTTAGTTACAGCACTGCAAAATAGTATCAGCTGCATGAAGACCTAGGATACAGCGCAAAGCTTACAGTTCAGATAAGTCAATTAGTGCCAATTACAACAAAAAGTATCCTGTAATCCTAGGAAGGATAAATGCAGTACAAGAACGAAGATTCAAGCAAGAATAAATAGAGCCGTTCCAGAGAAGGTCAAAGTTGCAGACACGGAGCCAATACGAAGATGCCACGTGGACTGACATGCTGCAGAAAGCTGCTAACCGCAACTGCCGCATTAAATGCTCCAAAAGAGAAAGTCAAGTCGCATTAAATGCAAGTCATGCCTTTGATCAGACTACTTTAAATTCAAAAGAGAGATATCTCCTTCAACGAATATCTTCTCCTACAAGTATAAATAGAGGAAGAGCAACACTGAAGCTGACTACTGATTAACTGAAGCATCTATGCTAAAACTCTCAAGTTTACAAGATTCAAACATTCAAGTTTCCAACAGTTTCAGTCACTCAACCTCAATGAAGTGAAGCAAGCTCAGTGCTGAAAGATCCATCAATGGATTCAGAAGCTCACTTCACCGCACCAGTTGAAGAACTCGTTTATATTCTTTTAACCTTGTTGTTGTGTGCTTAGGTTGTTTTAGAGGTGTCGAACAGTTGATAGGAGAAATCCTTGCTATTTGTATAGTTGTCTAGAGTTAGGCAGCTTCCCTGTGTGGGAGTGTAGAACCCTGTGTGGGTTAGCCTTTGAAGTTTGCAGTTGCTGTGTGTACGCTAGACTTCAGTAGATTGTTGCTTTGTAAAGTTGATAGATTGTTAGGAGGATCCTGTAATTCAATCTTGCTTAACAAAGTTCCTGCTCGAGGAGCAGTAGAGTGGACGTAGAAGGATTACACCACCTTCGAACCACTATAAGCCATACGTATTTATTGCTTTATTTATCTGTGCTTATTACCTTATGTTCCTTGTATATCTCATAAGCATAAAACGTTTTTGAAAGTAGCATATTGAGAAAATCAGTCTTGTGTTATAAATTATATTTTTCCACTGCGTATAAAACTCCTAGTTACAGCGTGCAACACTGCATCATAGTGCTGTAAGCAGTAACGGTCTGACGCTGCAAGTTCAAGTAACTTGCAGAACAGAAAGGTTTTTCAAAGATTTGCAAAATCGACCAATGTTCATTCATCTCCCCTGAACCTCGGACACCACTTGGGACCAACAATATATGATCAAAAAATATGGTATTTCATAGAGAGTGAAGTGGTTTAAATACCACATTTCACATAAGAGATTATTTTCCTATCATAAAAGATAATTTTTTTAAATTTTTTATATCACAAATCATGAAATTTGATAAAATTATCCTTTTGAAGGAAGTAAAAAAAGTCATGCTTGCGTCAGATGTTACACGATATGAACATATCATATAATCCTATAATTTAGAATGATTAAATAATATGAACATATCGTCTAACCTTATTGAGATTAAATGATATAGACATTTCGTGTACAGTCACTAAATATGCAGCGACTTTTATTTTTTATTAAAAGAATAATTTTGTTTATTTTCTTGATTTGTGATAGATAAGTAACAAAAAAAATCTGTAGTGGTAGAAAAATAATTCTTGATTTTGTAGTATTTCAGAGCAATTCTCATATATATAATAAATAATATTATATACATGATCTTATATGGAGTAGTATTAATGCAGAATCAATAATTATGAAAAATAATTTCTCAATATTTGAGTGAACTCTATCTCCTAGTAGGTTAGGGTCATAGCTAGTTGTTGTTGGCTATAAATGATGGCTGTAAATAGTAATTTTGTTGGAGTTAAAAAAAAAAAAAAAAAAACATGAGTACAGTTAAGAGTTCATTAAAGTCGTGAAAAATGGTCATTGCACGATTCTTCCATGATAGACATTATATATGTATCAACATTCAATTGTGGGTGTGTACAATCAATGACACTACAATTTGATATCGGGCCTAAACAATTTAAAAAAAAAAAAAGAAATTCTAAACTAACTAATAAACTAACAATCATATTAGTATGTATACTTAAAAAAAATGTATTAAAAAAACAACAAACACTAATTACAATCTTAAGTTTTTAATTAACAAGACATAAAAAACACTATTTGCAAAAACAAATCACGGAGTTAAGATGTTTTATGATTCGAAACATCATTCATTTACTAGAAATAGACTGCAAACATGTCTAAAATAATTTAAGACTTTGAATGTTTTTATTTTTATAAATAATTTTTTTGGAACAAGTCTTCGTTGGAGAATGAATGGCTTTCGAATTACAAAATGATGTTTCTGTGTTATATTTTACTTAATTTGAAAGGTCGTAATAAAACTACAATTTTCTAAAATTTTATGATTTTTGAAAGAGAAAATTAATAATTCTGTTAATAAAATTCATTGAGTGTAAGATAAAAAAAAAAAAAAGGAAAAAAATTAAACTCTTTCGCAATGAATTTTACAATTGATCACGAATCACACAAGAATCATGGTCTATACGAAAACAATTTTTTTTTGGGTAATGTAAATTTACTTCAAATTAAATCTCCATTGTCTGGTATTGAATTCTTGTTTTCAAAAATTATTTAATATGTTGGATACAGTTTCATGACTACGTTTGTTTCAATTTCTTTTTAATGTTTCTGGTTAAAGTTTTAATTTGTAGAAATTATAAATTATTATACATATTTCAAAATAATGTGTTGAAATATTTGAAAACAAAGTAAAAATTATTGATCTTTTAAGATGATCATAATGATATATAGTTTTGAACTTAATTAAAATAACCAAATTATTGATGTTTGTCAAAATAAGATAGTATTTCAAAATACATTTGAATCTTTTGTCTAATGTATGTATATATATGTTTAATGTCAAGAATTTAGAAAGTACTCTTTTTTAAATATATTATATACAAAAATATTAAAATAACCATTGTAGATAACTTTAAGCATGTTCACTAATAATATATAATAATCACATTTTTTTAAATTATAAAATGTGAAATTAATAAATATATTAAATATCTAACACATTAACACTATGATTATGTATATCAAAAGAACTGATATAATATTTAATATATGAGAATATATTAGAGAAACATTGCTATTATATATATGGGATACTTGCCCATGTTACCCATTTATATAAACATTCATCTCTTTCTACCCATCAATATAACAACACATCCCAATATATCCATAAATATAACAAAACATCCCTTTATACCCATTTTTCATAGAAAATTACTATGCTACCCCTTTTGACTTTATTTATTCACCAAAATACCAAACTTGCCATTAGCCATTTTTCTATTTCCACACTTATATTTATTAGATCCGGATTAGTCCACTGATCAATATCAGGCCCAACATGCTTCCATAAATAAAATAAAGCTGAGTTTAAATCATACCTAGTCTTTGTCTCTTAAGTTCCCTTGGATCTCGGTTCAAGTTTTATGGATCAAGGATCCAACCACTCGTCCGCAGTCTATGGTTCTGAAACCGATTTTCTTGGGAACCCTGATCCGCCCTCCTTTTCAACGGCCATCTGCCTTTAAGGAGATCACAGGGAGACGCACTACTGGATGATATTTCACTCAGAATTATAAAATTTTTTGGACAGAATGTCGGAAAGCAAAAGCCTTGTTTATTGAAGAAAATAAACTAAACTATTTTACAATATAAATTTTCTCCGCCATTGGAAGAGAAACTTGAATTAGCCTATCATGGCTAAGACTCGTGAAGGAGAAACCCCCATGAACAGGAAAGCTTGAAAGCTATACTATTACAAGACTAGAGAGAAGATTTCGAAAAGCTTATGAAGAGAGAAGTGTTGTGTATTTTCGATGATCTTCTTCTGAGGCTGAAGGCCTCCTTTTATAGGCATCAATGTGCTCCTGTATGGATCCATTATTGCCTTGCCAGCTTGCATTCCACTTGGTTAGTGGGGAATGGGCCAATCTTCTTTATTTCCCACCTACCGTTTGGTAAGTGCATCTACCACCTCCGTTGTCTTCTTGCGTCGGCAACGAATCTCTTGATGAGTGGAGGGGTCCTCCACTTTTGTCCTTTTTAGTTCAGATGCTGATTCTTCAAAGATGGCGGGACCTGCCACTATCCTATGTCTGAATAAGCATCCTATGCTGATTATACCGTATCCTATTACATTTTTAGAATACAATACAGCTTGTTTACAATCGAGTCTAGTTAGACTCGTTTCCTTTTATTACATTTTTGGGTTTTATTTTCTAAAAACCCTTCCCTTTTCCCTTTTTCTTTGGGTAGTCGGGTTTGTCCTTTTTTATTTTGAAACCCTGTCCAAACAGTGGTTTCTCTTGTGTTTGACAGTAAGAGCATAACCGCTCTCCCCATCTTCCGATATGTATCATATTACATATCTGCTTCCTTGTCTGTTCCGTGGCTGGAACCTTGTTTTCCCAGATTAACTTTCTCTTATTTTCAAAGAGGTTTTCAGCAAATCCGATAGTTGTTCCTGTCATAGAATTTAACAGGAATGATCCATTCACAGAGTTATGAAATATTTTGAATTGATACTTCACTTTGTCCATCTCGGTGAGACAAACCCAAAGGCCCCATGCTCGCCTAGTTGATATATCATTTTCAGCCAAGGCGACTACTAAAGGGCTATTTTCTGGGGGTGTTTTAGCTCGGTTTATTGCCCCCATCTCAGGTCTCTGTAGTTTTATGAATTGAAAAACTGGATGAGACCCTTTTCCTGTGATTTCTGGAGCAGCAGAGATAATTTTTAGCTCCAGTATATCTCCTCGACCCAAGTATGGGTTGTTCTGCCATGAATCGTGCACAGCAGTAGATATCCAATCTGGTAATTTGGAAATCTCCGGAAAGCTAGGTGCGGTAGTAAAAACTGAAGCAATTGCTCCAAAATCGAACCATTCCCGCACATCATGAGGGTTTACCCCCGGGAGCATCCAAAGTCTTGGATACTTGCCAGACCAATCCGCAGTAATTCTATTTGGATTGATCCCATTTCTTGTCACCAATTTCTCCCATATTTTTTGGTAGACCTGCAGAGGAGAAATAGCTTGATTAGTGTTAACCTGTCTAGGGCCAGTCTGTGGCCTTAGGTTAACCTCTCCCTCTTTTACCCCAGAGGTGCTGGGTTGACTCGGGTTGTCTGGAATTGCTTCCTGACCTTTCGAATTAATAATTTTATCGGAATCCGATAAAACACTTGGTTCGGCCTTATCAGCCTTTTCACCGATGTCCGATGAAAAACTTTTATCAGCAGGATGTCCTGCTTCGGGTATAAAAGTACCCTGTTTGTTCATCGATGATGAACTCCTCTCGTATAATTCTTTCTGCATCACCGATGGTGAACAGGCCTTGTTTACAGGATCTACCAATGCATTCTATAAATCATTATTTGAAGTTATGGCTGCACGTAGAGTCATTTGGACTTTGTCCAAATCGGCTTTCTGGACATAAGATGCCGCTTCGGCTCTTACCCTTAGTTCCTCGAAGGCCTTGTAATGCATCTCAAGGTTCTTCCTAAGGTGTCTTGCTCGTATTGTGATGGAATCTGCTTCAAGGATATCCATCTCTTGTTAAGAAATCTGCAAGAACATTCTCATTAGATTTCACTATGACAATATCAAAAAGATAATATTGGCATTCTGCTTGCCACCTGATAATACGTGCTTTTTCGATCTTTGATTCAAGTTTGTTTTTCAAAAAAGCTTTAACGTTAGTATTATCAACTTTTAATATAAATTCTTTAGCTAATAAAAATAAAGGCCATTTTTTAAAAGCCTTCCAAACAGTAAAGAATTCTTTCTCGTTAATATGTCAAACTCTTGCTTGTTGTTCTGTAAACAACCCTCCTGTATATCTGCATGATTCTTCACCCGTAGATGTCTTTCTCATGAGCACTGCTACCCATCTGAAATCATTAGCGTCTGTGTAGACGACTAACTGATCCTCATCTTGAGGAATCGCGAGCTTTGGTAAGTTACTACAAACCTGTTTTAACTCACGAACTCTTTGGGAATGAATATCTTCTCATTTCCATTTGGTCTTCTCATCCTTTTGTAATAAAGGACGGAAATCCTTTCGATATTTTGCCAAGTCCTTAATGAATGAACCTGCAAAATTAATCACTCCTAAGAAGCTTTGAAGGTGCTTCTTATCTCTAAGAACATCTGGAAAATTGCAGATCTTCTCCACAATATGTTCTTGTAGTTCCATTCCTGCATGGTCAATAATAACACCGAGAAACTCGATTCTATTAACCGCGATTATTGCTTTCTTTTCAGAGAGCACTAATCCTTCTTTATGACATGCTTCTGAAAATATTTCAAGATGCTTTAAATGATCTTTCATATTTTTAGAGGCAATTAAGATATCGTCTATGTAAACAAACATAAACTCAAAATAATCTTTAAATAGATTATCCATCTTTCGTTGGTATATCTGAGGTGCATTCGCAAGACCCATAGGCATTACATTCCAGATATACTGACCTTGTGGTGTAGAAACAGCAGTTAATTTCTTAGACTCTTTTTCTAACTTAATCTGGTAAAATCCAGACTTGCAATCAAACTTTGAAAACACTTTTGATCCTTTAATACAATCAATTAAGTGTTCTCTACTTGGTATGTAATAACCATCAAATTCAGTAATCTTATTAATACCTTGATAGTTAATTACTAACCTTGTTTTTCCTCTCTTTATTTCGCCATGGTTTCTTACCAAAAACTCTGGGCTACTATAAGGAGAAATACCTGCTTCGATCAGCTTGAGATCAATATGCTCTTTGATAATCTTTTGCATATCCTTGCGATCTTCAAGATTCATCTGTATCGGCTTGTATCGAACCAACTCGTACCTGTGTTGTTCTTTTACCTTCAACGTTGCTTCGATTTGGTTTTTGTTCCACCAGGCTAAAGGATTTTCATTGTAGTTTCTCTGAATTAGTCTTTTAACATTTTCGAGAGAAATGAGACTTTCCTCATCAATGTCAATCTGGGGTGGTCCTTCTTGTAAGGCATTTTTCAGAAACTGAATAGCTTCTTCATGTGCCTCCTTCATTCCCTCTTGTCTGTATGACAAAAGAGCTTCACCAAATTTCCTCTTATCCTGCATTTTTGGATGAGTTAACTTGGCTTCATTATCACCACGTTTGCTGCGAAAATTAATAGGCATGATCCTATTAAAAGCCTTTTCTCGCCGCAAAACCTGTATCATACTACCATAGTTAGTAGTAAAGGTTAACAGGTTCTTGTGATTATCCTGCTCATATTTTGCAAAAGTTTGGATAAAATTGTTACCAAGCAAAATATCAGCACCTGTATCATGAATATAGATTGGTGGCATTCTTACTTTATACCAAGGGGTATCGAATGCGCCTCCGATCATTATTCGTGTTTCTCGAATACCTTTATTAAGTATAAGGATCTTCTGTGAGAAGTCTCTTCCTGCAATAAGAGGTAATTTTTCCACTACTTCGCTGGGAAAAACTCCTGGCTTTGCTGTGCAAATGCCTGAACCTGAGTCAATATAAGCTGCAAAATATTCCGTCTTATATTGGTCATATAATATCCCTACAGATATATATATAGAGAAAATACTTGTCATTCAGAATCGTTTGGATAGATTCCTCTTTTCCAAGATTCTAACAAGTTTATCCTTGAGCTTCTAACATTATGCTCACGGATCAATTCTTGAAACCTTACTTGATGAGTCTGTCCATTATCCCGCATTTCTCTAATGCGTTCCGTCAACTCATCTTTCTCTTTTCTGAGATCCTGGATCTCTTCATCAATACACCTTCCTGGCATATTTTAGAACCCGTCTGGATTGTTTGGATAAATCCTTCTCCTCCAGCGTTCTAGCATGTCTATTCGTGCGTTTATTTGACTAATTCTTAACGCAACCTCTTGTATCCTTATGACATCTTGGATACTTCTTTGTTCTGGTAGATTTTGCTCTCACAAAGATCTTAACAAAGTTATTGCCTGGTCTCTTTGTATCGTGAGATCAATGATCTCTTGATCAAGCTTGATTCCCGGCATAATGGTTTTATTCTACCCTAATTGTATGTCCATCAAGGTCGAACTCCATCCATTTTTCATTTCTTCTCCAGGGCTTATGTTCTCAAGGAAACTTAACCCTAGGGTCATAACCCCTTTAGTTATGCCTGCACTTCCTGTAACAGATACATGATAGCCTGCTATTTCTAACATGCCTTCATATCTATTAATACTTGGTTGTTGTAAATGATATATCTCCTCACAAGGAAACAAATTATCAGTTTTAGATATATCAAAATCAATATGAATTTCTTTCCATTCATTATTAGGGCATTTGATTTTTACATTTCTTACCCTAATCTTTTGTGGATACAAATCCTCTCCTGATTCTTTTCCTTTTAGGCTTAGAATTCTACCTTCGGAAAAGGACAACCTGTTACTAATTTCAGAATCAAACCTTAATGATCTACTGTTTAGAATAGGTTGATCTCTGATTAGCAAATTGACACCTCCTAACCTTGGTATTTTGATTGGGTCAGGTGTCATAACTTTGGCAAATTCCTTGAAAATTCTAGGAATTTCTATATACTCCTTCCTAAGAAACATATCCGAATGATGTGTATTGGAAAGAGCATATGCAATTCTATACGTGATAGAATATGGTCTATTTCCTTCTTTCATAAGATCAGGTCTTTTAAAATCTTGATGAAGGGTTAAGACTCTACTAAAATCTTGGTCTGCTAGGTTATATGCAATCCTAGGATGTATGTCAAACATAAGTTTGCCAGCATATAAATTACCTACCATTGTACCAAGACAACTTTCGCTTAAATTATTGATTCTTTTATCCATCACAGATAGATGTAACTCAGAATCAATTCCTTCTTTAAAGGTAGCTTTAATCACTACTTCAATGGTTCCAATATGAATCCATTTCATTGTGACCGCTACTTCTTCTTTGATACGACTCAATTCCTCAAGAATTTCTTCTTTTGGAATAAGTTGCATCTCAATGTTATTACCGGTTAACCCTATTGGAATAGAGAACTCACCTGAGTTCACCCGGTAAATGATGTGATGCTTGCGCTGTCTTATTCCGATTTTGTCACAGAATCGATTAAGACTTCCAATCTTAAATCCGTCGTACGGACCTAAAGCTGAATCCTGTTACATGATTCTTTCCATCGTCTTGTTTGAGATGGTCATCTTTGAAAAGAATCCTGATAGACTATCCGAAGTCTGGAGTCTATCTTCCGGTTCGCCGGAGCTACTCGTCTGATTCTGTAGATGATCCATCGGATCCTTCTGAATCAGATTCCAACTCTTCTTCATAGATGCTTTCATCTGAAGAGATGTCCTCGAACTTGTAAACTGGCACCAAATCACCATAAAAGACAGTATCTCGGATGTCGTCTGTATACTCGAATTGGCGTACATCTTTTTGCTTTTGTGGGCAATCGGGCGAAATATGGCCTCTCGCGCCGCACGTCCAACAGTTGCAATCCTTGAAGCTTTCATTTGCACGAGTGTGAGCTCGTTTGAAAGTTCTTTTCCGGGTTGTTCCTCTGCTGACTTCCCTGTGGATCTAGATCCCTGTGAAGAAAACCTGGAAGGACCCGACTTTTGACCAGATTTGTAAGATCTAGCCTTTGATTTGGACCATCATGATCTTCCTTGTTTGGAAGGTCTCCTGTATGATCCTCCGGACTTAGATTGAAACCTTCCCTTGAAGTGTTTCTTTCTCTTTCCGTGTCTTTCGCGTTGTGGTTCTCTGATGATATTCGGAAAATCATTGTTGTCGCAACAAAGAGGGGTCTTCTTCACCATTCCTCTTAGTTTCTTCTTGTTCCTTTGTAGTGTCGCATGTTGACACCATTCTCGTATACTGTCCTTAAAAAAGGACATCCTTCTGGCCACTGAATCGACTCGGCCTGTAGGTACCTTGTAGGTTTGCATAAGCATTTCCCTCCATGGACTGCAAATTTTTACAAAGAATAAATCTGTTGCCACATTCCACGGTACATCTGCTTGGAAATAATATTTGCGGAACCAATATATATATTCATCCGCATAACATATATTTCTCAATTCGAGAGCAAACAGAGCTTGTGTATACTCTCTTTTCTTCTCGTCTTTTCTTTCCTCAAAATATCCATTCCCGAGGAAACATATTTTGAGTAGATGACCCATCCTTTCGACAATTGTTATAACATTTTCGTTGGATAGGATCTCTTTTTTGAGAGAGGCTTCGGTCATCTCCCATGCCTTCTTGGCTGAACCTTGCAAACTATTTACCAGTATCTGGCAAAAATGATCGTTATCAACATCCAGTGTTGATGAAGCAACTTTCATGGATGACATCCACTCATCGATCAAAACTTCCATATTTCTAAAATCGATGATATCTGTTGTGAGCATCACTCCAAATGGATGGGTTGGTTCAAGCATCGTTTTTGCCCAAGGGCTTTTGGATACTCCTTTAAACCTTCCCGGTCGGGTTTTGGCTTGTCGAGCTATGTATTCTTCATACTCAACCCCGTCTTGCCACCACCTGGGTTCGGGAGGAACCGGTACTTCAGGTACTGGTGCTTCAGGTACTGGTGTGCTTGTACTTTCCTCTTCCTTTTTCGGAATTGGCGGAATCGGCTCGTTCATCCTGAGGTTAACCAGATCCACAATTCCGAGATTGGAAAGGGATTCAGTTAATTCTGCAAGGTCTACTCTTGAGACTTCCATCCGACTTGTCTTATGATATCAAGTAGGAGTTCGTCGTTGCTTTTAGGCTTCGAAACTTCCGTAGCCTTTCCTTTGGAAATAATTGGAATTTCTCGAACGAATTTTTCATTCGTTCGTTCATTGATCTTCCAGTTCCTTTGGATGTTCTTCTCTTCAGATCTACAATTTCTTGTTTCAGATCTGAAATTTCTTTTTGGATCTCGAATAGAGATCGGACTATCTTCTCCATCTGTCCACCATAATAAATGATGGTCTTCTGGATCTTCCTAAGGTCTTGCGTGACCTTAGATGTGTCTGGAACAATTGTGTTCCAATCTGAGCTGGATGTCATTACTGATATCCTGCACTTGTGTTATCTCGAAAGATTTTCGGATACATTTTCTTGATTTTCTCCTCCGTTAGGCACAAGAAAATAATATTGTTTAACATAATTTAATTTATTTCTTCAATAAAACCAGGCTCTGATACCATTCTTGCCCAGTACCCCAACTCAGAGCCCGAAGGTTCTGCCAATGGGTTAAGGGATCGCCTTGATCATTACAGGGCGACACACAAAAAGGTACCTATCAGTTTGCAAACCCTGATACTCTTTATCAGAGCCTAGGTTATCCCCTACGGAGAGTCATGCTTCGTGTCAGATCACACGATAGAGGCTCGGGGCTTTTTATATGCTCTGATACCATTCTACGCATCGGATCCCAATAAATATAAATAGTGAAAATTTCAACAAATTTTTATCCAAATTATAATTTCTTAGTACGTGGCTTTGTTATACCTTTCTGACCAGATCACCAGTACAAATACTAGTGTTTTTTGGGGCACGGGAAAGGTTTCCAACCGATATACCAAGATAATTATATCCGGGGTTTTCATAAATGTGGCTATAGCAAAGTGGTTTGGTGATCTTAATTTTGGAGTGGCAAAGCAAATTTCAATAATTAAAAAATTATTTTTTATGGGATGTCAAAGGGTTTTTTAGTCATTTTACCAAAAATGAACATTTTAGGCTTATATATTATATTTGTGGATATTTTGGGTTTAGGTTTTATAAAAATGGCATTTTGAGCCCTTATCCCTTATATATATCAAGAGAAAGCCATTCTAAGAAAAATGTAGGAAAGTAAATTACAATTTAATATGAAGTCAAACATAATCAACAACAGCATTTATTCAGAAAATGAAGGATCGAAATTATTGAGTAGGCAGTAATGATGGTACTGTAAATCATAGGACCAAAATCTTAAATCGATTTTCACATCCGATTACCAATCATGTTTGTCTGCACAATGATTAATCTTTGTTTCTGGGGATTGATGAGGAAAATTGACCCAAGAATAGGGATTTTTTTTTTTAAATTATATTTCCATTTTCTTTTCTTTTATGGAAAAAAAAAATTATATATACAAACTGAAGTCCTGCGCGCATCACATATACTTGGACATGGACAATATCGAAACTTAAATATTTGAATAATAATTATAATAACTGATAAATATAATTAGAGTTTGAACGTGAAATTAATAGCATGCATACTATGCAACTTTTTGCAACCAAGAATACATTATTTTTATTGGGATTTTCTTTACTTTCTTTATTTGTCTTTTTCCTTGTGGCAATTAAAATTTATTTAGGATCTGTAGCAAAAACTAATACTTATTTTGGAGAATCCATTTTGATAATAAGATTATCAAAAAACATGTTGGTAACGAAAAATGTTTTGGATAATTAATTGAGAAAATAAAGTAATATATATTCATGGAGTTTTTTTTTTAATTCTAAAAGAAATTCAAAAATTTAAACACAGTAAAAATGACCATATACCCTTAAATGTTAATCAAGAAACTTAGTCCAAAAAATAAAAGAGAATAAATATAATTCCAAAAAAGAAATTTCCACTGAAAGGCCTATAACTTCTAGCTAAAATTCACATTTTATTGAGATAGAAAGTAGGAGATTTTTTTGAAACAAGATGATAATATTAGAGAATAAAATTACATAAAAAATATAAAACAATAATTAATTAATAAAATCACCTTTAGAAAGACATTTATTATGATGGAATAGAATTTCATCTTGTATATTTAATATTTTATCATTACTAGTCATTTGTTGTAACTGATGACATCATTAGATCAGTATGTACGTGTGTACAACATACATTGACCTAATAAAATACAAGATAAAACAATTATTTCGAAATATATATATATAAAACGTATTAACAAATATAGATTTTTAATCTAGCAAATCTATCCATTTCAATGTCATCTTATGATACAAAAAGATTATAGCAAAAGGGGTTTTATGTCAACCTTTTAGATTGATAAATTTAGTGATGTTTTGTCGTTGTTGGATTGCTCTTCGACAATAACTGATACAACAAAAAGAAAGGTTGCAATTTATCCTAAGCCTCACAAAAGAGTGGGTATGGTCCCAATTATATATGTTAGGCTCTCTTTTATGACTTTTGGTTTTGGATTATCAAGATCAATCTCTTATTTTATTTTTCTAATATTTAACCAACAAGATGGGTCTTTTCTAATCTAGTATCCTAAAGCTATGAGGTGATTAGAACTATCATTTCAAAAAGGTGGCTTTTTTTACCTACTTTATAAGTTTGTCTTTTAATCCCGCTGTCAAGAATAAATTCTTCAGGGAGATTGATTACAAATAGTACTTGATTTAATTCCTGCATGCATTTATAAAACTTATTTTATTTGTATCATTTTTCTAGATAAATGTATCATTAGGGTTTGCTTATATCATATGTGGCGTTGGCTATTATTGGGTTACTTGTCGAGTATGCTTATGTGAGTGAGAGAATCAATTATACGACTTTATGCATTATTAAATTTCCGAATGAAATAACTGGATGGATCATGAGACATCATTAAGACGTTTTTTTTTGTCTATAAAATGTCTGAAAATGGAGCATACGAAGTAATCCATTCTTAGAAAAAAACAAATAATGAGTGTGATTACATCCACACATATTATATTACATTACATATATATAGATATGGATTGGAAGGAGACAAGGGTGGTAGGCATTAAGTATTAATTGGACAGAGTTAGCAATTAATTATATACAAGTCCCACAACCCCACACTTGATTCTGCAATACTGAAGATGAGTGAGCTGTATTTCCAATGCATAATTAATTCCACACTTGCATTCTGATTCTCTATTGTCTTTCTCATTTAACTGATTATGGTCATTTCGTAAATATTTACTTGAATATTTGGACATTTTTAACTCATTAAATTTTGTGATATAAACGTTCATTTCGAAGGCAAGAAGTTGACATTGAAGATTTTGGAAATCTATTTGACATCAAGCGTGTATATATATATGGATGGTTAATTTCAATTTTTATCTTGTATATAAAACACTTTCCATTTTTTAGAAAATCAAGTACCTTTTTTCAATTTTGATCATCAATGTTTTAATTTTTTTTTCAATTTCAATCTGATTTTGGTCGGAATTTCAAAATCACTAATGTGTCAGTCAAATTTTGACGGTCACGTCAAGGATTTTGAAAATTCCTAACAAAGTTGGACTGAAATTGAAAAAAATAAAATATAAAGGACCACAATTAAAAAACGAATATTTAGTTGAAAAAATGGAAAATACCTTACATACATGACCAAAATTAAAACTATCTATATCAAATGAGATCTTCTATTACATTTCATGTTATATCTTCTATTCTAAATTAATCACCACACACCATGTGGATCAAATGATATCACTAATAAATATGTAACGTGTATACAATATCACGAAATATGATGTAACATCAAATGTAATGGAAGATCTGGATTATTATTAATATATAGATAAAACAAATACTGCAAACTTAAATAAATCAATTCATTAAATATCAACATGCCAAAAAGATGGATACAACCATTTATTCCCTGTGCTGGAAATTAATCCTCATATCACATCCATATGTAATTGAAGTAATTAATGGCATTGCTACATAATTTGTCTTGAATGAGAATAGAAAAAATTTAAGGTTAATAAGAGATATATATTGATACTGTTGAATGGGGTCAAGGATGAACAAGTCATACAAATATTTATTGCCTCATTCAACTGCAATAGAAACAGCTATTACAGATATATTCATTAATTTCTCAATTCCCAATGTAAATGTGATTGGCTAGCTGTGGTTTTATTTCTGATAAATTATTTAGAAAAATAGTACTGAGAGAAGAATGAACGATTTTGACCAGTTTGAATGTTGATGAATTATTATTGATATGAAAAATATATTTTAAAAGCATTTGAAATGTTGATTTTTTATATTTTTTTGGAATATTTTGAAAACCCTTTCACCCTTGTTTAGATTGGAATTTCGAAGAATCTCAGTTTATTCTAGAATTGAGAGAATTGATATTGAGAGTACACTAAAACAATAAAACTTATATGAAATTATTTTATGAATATAATTTTTTAAGATAAAATCCAATTATCCATAACCCAAAATACATTTTCGCAAATTATTTTTTATTTGGTTGACCATTCTCACAAAAATAGATGCTTGTAACAGTCTCATAAGAATCATAAAAGTTAATACTAAAATATTAATACGAATATTGGTAACTTGTAGTAGTATTGGGCAGTGATTTTTATTGTATTATATCTTTAAAAGGTATGTGTTGCATGTATAATAGTGGATTGGAATTCTGATATTTCATTCCAACCCTAATAAGAGTTTATGTTTTGATATTATAAATACCCATGTTATTTAATTAACAAATGGCATTTGAAGTTATAATTAATTTGCAAATACTACACATTTTAAGTGGGGAAAAATATAAAATTGATCTCATAATTATTGGGATGTGACAAAAATTAATTTCATGTTTTTTAAAGCGAGACAATTAAGTCATATTCACTTTAAATTATCATGTTTTTCTATCTCAAATTAGCAATTTTATTTTTACACCATTTTATAAATCAAGCATCATTTATGTAACGCCGCATTATTAAGCTTATAACTAAATTAAAGACTTATTAAGATAAAAAAAATTAAATCATAATTTAAAATGATCAAGGACTAGTTTTGCCACTTTTAAAATAAAGAACACGAATTCTACCACATCCTAATACACATTTTACATTTTCCCCATTCTAATACTCATCATATAGGATTGATTGTTTGTTCTTATATTTAATTAATAGTTGAGAATATGTCATGATTATCTGAAATTATTAGTGATTAAGAACTAAACATATTAATTAATTTTAGATCATATCGTAGAACAGACAAAATAAGCAAAAGTACTAATGCATACATTAATTCCTTTAAACCTGGACTAAAACAACAAGAACACATCATCACTCACTACTACAAACTACATTACAATTTTCAAAGAATTTTTGACATCCAAAAATCATCAAAAATGCTGTGAAAATCCAATTAAACCTAGTACTATTCTTACACATTGATTCTACCAGAGGCGGAATCATACTGCGTGTAAAGAAATATGAGACGAAATGGTAGAGTACAAGGGAAAGATTCAGAAACTTCTAGAACATCCTAATTACATTAACATAAAAACCCTGTAACTATTGGCCCTAATCCTAATCAAACACATCACCATGCCTTAATCATGAACTCAAAAACCCTTTCTTGAAGTACCTAGAAATCTCCATTGCCATGCAAGTTGGCCGGAGAGGCAGAAGGCGTAACAGAGTAGACACCATTCCAAATCTCAGTAAAAGCTCGAACAATGATGCCATGATAATAAGGCGAGTTGAGCTGCAAGAAACAGTTCAATAGCTCTTTGAGATCGTCTTTGGAGTAGAGCTGTTTCTCCAGAATCATCTGCAGCATGGAGCGCCGGAAATCCAGATATGGGTCGTCGGAATCCTTCTCCACCGCCACGCTCTCGCCACCGATCCTCCCGAAGCCCTGGACTGCCCTCAAGCTCTTGATGTCGGAGTCTGTGTCGGAGGAGGAGGAGAAGGTGGCCGTGGTGGTGGTGGTGGAGGTGGCGGACGAGGAGGAGCAGTGGGGGTTGCGGCGGCGACGGTGGTGGTGGTGAGGAGGAGTGTGCTTCGATCTCCGGCTGAAGAGGGCGGAGATTCCGGGCCTGCAGCCTAGTTTGACGCTCAATGTGTTGAGAATGTACTTCTTCTTACCGCCGGCGCCGGACATTGTTGGTCAGAAAATCGGAATTTGTGTTCAGCAGTAAGTCTTGTGCAGTGGTAGTAAGTGTTGGTTCTTGTGTTGTGTCATGATATATAAACTAGTCAAATTAATTATGTGTGATTTATTACCATTATTATTGGCTGCTATGAGCCTATAAATAAGTGGCTTGGAATTTTTTATTGCATTTAATATACTTACGTCAATTAATAATATTGTTTGATATACACTAATAATAAGAAATCCAGTATTGAATTTTTTTTTGAGTCCATCGAGCTGATATGGCATGGCAGTATACATATATTTTATTTTAAATTTGTTTCCTTTTTTTTTTTTATATACAACAATATTCTCTTCTTAGTAATATCTTTTCTTTTAATCATATTTTCTTATTTTATTTTATTTCTAAATAAATCTTTTTCCTTACTTATTTCAATTTTTTTTTAAATAACTATTTTTCTTATTCTATATTATTCTTTTTTATTTTATCTTTTTTTAAATATATTTTTTCTTATTCATGTCGATTCATTTCTTATTCTATATCATTTTTTTTCTTATTTTATCCCATTTTAAATAATTATTTTGATTATTCATATCAATTTCTTTCTTATTCTATATTCCTTTTTGTTTTCAAACTCATTTTATACTAAATTCATTTTTTAATAAATTATCGATTTTTTTAAATTGTCAATATTTTTCAGTAAATTTAATAGTACTTGAAAAAATATTTTTCAAACTCATTCATTTTATCTCAATTTATTTTCTATATCTCAATTTTGGTCAAATTCTTTGCTTGGCAGTACACGTATATCTTAAGTTTTTTTTTTTTGTACCGTGATATTCTCTTCTTACTACGTACTTTTCTTTTTTTTTTCTTACAAAATTTAATTTATGCCAATTATACTTTCTTATTTTATTCCATTTTTAAATAAAAAAATTTCTTGCTCATCTCAATTTCTTTTTATCCTATATCATTCTTTCTTATTTTATTTGATTTTTAAATATTTGTTTTTCTTTTCTATATCATTATTTCTTATTTTATTTCATTTTTTATTTTTGTTTTTTTGTATTCATTTCTTATTTTATATCATTCTTTCTTAATTCATCCTATTTTTAAATAAATTTTTTTCTTATTCATATCAATTTCTTTCTTATTCTATATCACCACGTTTTTTTTAAACTCATTTCATTCTAAATCCATTTCGATTTCTTTAAATTGTTAATTTTTTTCTCTTAGTTGCCACTAATATCACTATTACTTGGAAAAATATTTTTCAAACTCATCTCATTCTATCTCCATTAAATTATCAATTTCTTATCTTCCCTATCTCCCCTTTTCAATATATTATCAATTTCTTTTCTTCTGTCTTATTGCCACTAATATCAATAGAACTCTAAAAATATTTGCTAAGACATAGTTTTTCTTTAATTATACATGAGTTTAGAAATTATTTAATTTTTTTGATTTTATATGCTTGTAGATTTTATGAAGTAATCTCAACCATCTATTTAAAATAAAAAGTAAAAACTTATCTACAATATTTAAAAAAAAAAATTATTGTTTAAAAACTTGTAGATAAGTTTTTTATTTTTTTTAAATAGATGGTTCAGATTACTCCATAAAAATCTACAAATACATAAAATGAAAAATTTTAGACAAATTTTAAACTTATGTACAATTAAAGAAAATATTTTTTAGCTAATATTTTGGAGTTCTATTGATATTAATGACAATAGGAGAGAAGAAAAGAAATTGATAATTTACTGAAAAGGGGAGATAAGGAAGATAAGAAATTGACAATATACTAAAAAATGGAGATAGAATGAGACGAGTTTGAAAATTATTTTTCCAAGTAGTAGTGATATTAATGGCAACTAAGAGAGAAGAAAAGAAATAGACCATTTAATGAAAAATGGAAATATAAAAGATAAGAAATTGACAATTTAATGGAGATAGAATCAAATGAGTATGAAAAATATTTTTCCAAGTACTATTGATATGAACTAGTATTTTCTCCCGTGCGTTGCACGATTATAATATTTATAGTTGATTTTAAAAATCATGATATTAATGGATTCAAAACTTTATATTCGCTAAGTTAGAAAAAAAACCAATATAATATAAAACAAATAATGTTTACATTAATAACTAAAATATAATAATTACAAAACTCACAAAACTTCTTTATATACAACATTAATTGATACATAAATAAAGTTATGAATATAGTTAATATTAATACATAAATATAAAATTAAGAAACAACAATAATAAATAATTGGACCATAACTTTTTAATTTCATTATGTCCCAAGCATTTGTGTTTTTGTAAAACTTTTTGAAGATTTCACTTGTTTATGTGTAGATATTTAAAATAACTTTTCTAATTATTTATTATGAAAATTTTAATGTCATTATTTTAATTCATTTATAATTTTGATATTTAAACCTTACAATTTAATTATATGAAATGGTTATATTTAAAAAAGAGTTATTCAAATTATTATGGTCTTTTTCACTAAAATTATATTTAATTAAGAGGATATGAGATTTTTGGAGTTGATTAAAAGTGATCAATTAATAATAGAAATTTTGAAATATTATTTATACAATATTTCTCATAATTACCAAAAAAAATATCTTAAAATTTTTTTAACTTTAAAATTGATAATGAGAATAATTATAGATATTAAATAATTAAAGTTAACAAAATTTAAAAAAAATTATTATTCAACAATGAACAACCGTCATCGTCAACAACAAATAATAATAATTAATAATAATAATAATAATAATTAACGATAACATGAAAAAATGTCCTAAATAATATGAACAATCTTCTTGACAAAACTAATAAATTTTGGAATTTCTTTATTAACCAAAATAATGATGTGACATCTTTAGGAGGGAAAATGGCATTCTTGTAATATTTTTCAATTGTTTTACTTTTATATAAGTATAGATGACAACTAAGAGAAAAAAAATTGATAATTCACTAAAAAATAGAAATAGAGAAGGAAAAAAAATTGAGAATTTAAGGAAATCGACAACTTATTGAAAAATGGATTTGAAATGAGATGACTTTGAAAAAAAAGTGTGGGGTATAGAATAAGAAAGAAATTGATATGAATAAGAAAAAATATTATTTAAAATGGGATAAAATAAGAAAGAATGATATATAAGAAAAAAATTATTTAAAAATAAGATAAAATAAGAAAGAATGATATAGAATAAGAAAAAAATTATTTAAAATGAGATAAAATAAGAAAGAATGATATAAAATAAGAAAGAAATTGAGATGAATAAAAAAAAGATTTATTTAAAAGTAGAATAAAATAAGAAAGTATGATTGACGTAAATTAAATTTTGTAAGAAAAGAAATTACTAACAAGAGAATATAGCAGTATATAAAAATAAAAGAAACAAATTTAAAATATACATGAGTATTGTCATATCAACCAGATTGACTCCATAAAAAGCCCAATGGTGGTTCCTTATCATTATTGATATTTGGTGATAACTTGGAAGGATTCATGTTTGAGCAGTGTTTCAACAATTGTTAATGTAAGTTTCACATATCACATATACTTTACATTATCATTGAATTAATATGTAGGGTGTTAATTGATGTACCCTTAATTCGAGTCGAACAAAATAGGACATGTGGAGGATCAGAAGTGGCTGATTAGAAATCGAATCGCATCTGAGTAAAAAACCGATTAGAAAAGCTCGACTTGACCGGATTCTTAGGCAACTAAGGAGGCCGACTACAGGTGGTCAGTCGATCAGAGATGATCGAGCCGATTAGAGATAATTGACTCAATCAAAGATATAAGAACTTAGAAGACTTGAAAATACTCAGCCAATTAGAGAATTGACGATCCACGTAAGTCATCTAAAGAAGAGCTAAAGCCATGAGAGACTCAGATGATCAGAGAGCACAAAATCAATCTCATTTGAGAATAGCTCATTGGACCCCGATCCGAGCTCGACCAGGATATCTAACCTGACCAGAAATCGAGAAAAGCAGATCAAGACCGATTTTATGCTGGTTCAGAAATCACTATTGCTGGCCAGGATACCAAGCAGAAGATCAAGAAAATGGTTAGGCTGGATTTCGAGAAAAACTCCAATTACCTAGTAATTATCCCTAAAAGATATGAGATATTGGAGACAAATTAACCCCACAACTTTCTAATAAATAGGAAAAAATCGAGGAATTGAGGGGTTGATCAGGAGATAGTGGAGACAAATTAACCCCACAACCTCCTAATAAATAGGCAAAAATTGAGGGATTGAGGAGTTGATCCCCAAGACTTGTATTTGAGATCTGGTCTATAAATAGAGACCAGAAAATCACCTGGAAAAGAGTTCGAAATTTATTGTATTCAAACATCTAAGAAAGTTATTTTCTCTTATCATATATATAACTACGTTTTGGCCGGCCACAATCGACCGATCAGAATAAACCGACTAAATATATTCGAGTAGGCTTCGGGCACAATTTTTTCTTTATTTTTACTTAATTTCATCATCCGACTCTATTCTTTCAAATCGCATCGATTTATATGAATGTTCGCCTTTAAGAAATCTCACGTCAAACATTAATAACATGTTGGACCAATTATTCACATCATCCCACAATATTCTAGCATTTATTAACACCATCAAAATTAATAAACAAACACATATTTATATGATGTAAAATATAGTGTTGTTGAGTGGATGGAAGGTGTGAACCACAATTATTGAAAATTAATGTTACAAAACATATGAGAGTGACAAAATCTTTTTATTTCGTGGATTGCATGACAACCTTTTTAAACCACTTTTCTACTGGTTAATTTTATCATATCTCCATTTGGATATTACCTTCATTTAGAGGATGTACAAAATGTAAGACGTGATACAATTTTAAATTTTCTTTATTAAAAATTGATTAACGATCTTTTTAAAATATACTACGTATCATACATCTTGTGAATGAGAGTAGTACACAAGTGGTCAAGATAAAATGTTGTCGTTTTTATGTTGTGAAAAGAAAATCTAATATACTCCATCTCTCTGTCTTTTAAGTTTACCCATTTCGTGTAAATCTTACATCATTATAAGGTTGATATGAGGTGAGTGGCCTTAATGGATCCTTTAGTGAAAGTATTTCCAAAATTAAATTCAGAGAATGCAATGGTTTTGTATAAAGTGACAGATAAAGTGATTTTATCATTCATAATGGATAAAAACCAAAAAAAAAAAAAAAAAATCATTATAAAATATGCAAGTGAAGAAGTAACTAGGTTATTCATGGAAGGCAAGACAGTTACATAATGATTAATTACCGTCCTGAATGATTTTGCTTAAATTACGATTGTTTAAAAGGATTTATAATCTTCTTTCAAATTAATTGGGTAAAACTTTCATAAAAATTGAAAATTTATGCATCTGACATTTTGTGGGACCCTTAATTTGAGCTAACTTTATATTACAGCTTTTCCTTTTCATCTGCAATTTATTTAACTGGATCACAATTCTTGGGTATTTCTATGCTACTTGATCTTCGTGAAGAATTGTAATACTGCATTGTTTTTTTCAAATTTACCCTGCAACGTAAATCATGTGATTGCCATTTGTGTCATTATTAAGGGTGAGATGTTTTACTCTCAAGTTTGGATGTGTATTGGGGGTATCGCTTCCTTTGAATTTTAAAAAATACTATACATATATATATTTTTTCTTTTTTTCTTTATTTAATAAGAACTCACTGTGTAAAAATATGTCCATTACTTCACAAAACTTTAGACACCTTTACTTTATGTTATAATATCAAAAAATTTGTATCTTAGACAAAATTCTAGATTCATTCTTTGATAAAGTCACTTATCTTTTCCTCATCCTCCACTTTAGGGCATATATACTAAGGATTAGGATAAAATCTCTTACTGTCCATTTAGATGAAGGAATTTAAGGAGAGATTTGAAATTTCTAATAGCAAATTATCGGTGGTGTTTGAATACATGTTGATTAGAAATTCATCACTTTTATTTTGAATTAATTTTTTAGTAATTTAGGTGGATTTCAAATCACTCTATCCAAATACAACCTAAAAAAAAAAAAAAGTTAGAAAGAATAAAATACATGAATTCTCTATTATATTGTGTATTTCATTTGGTATTTCAAAATAATTAACATTATATTATTTATATCAAATAACATAATTAATTAATATATAATGTATAAAAAAAATTTGAAATAAAAGATGAAAGACAAAATAGAATAGAAAATCCTGATAAAAAAGGAAAGAAGAATAGAAGATAGAGATGAAGGGTAAAAAAGTACAAAAGTAAAAGTGAGTATTTACTTCAAAATTCAATAAGTGAGTGAGTAGCTAAAAATAAAAGTCAAACTGTATTTATGACATTAGGTATCATGAATTGTTTGTGTTGACCATTACATTGGTGTATTAAATCACAATACTTGTTCTTCTTACCATTTTTACATATTTAATTTTACAATTTTAAATGTATATTTGGATTAAAAAATTATTTTCTTATACGCGTATCATGATTTAATACATCCAATGTATTCCACCATGGGTTCATTTTCATCTATTAACATATGCTTCAATTCATAATTCTTATAAGCAACTCTTTTACTTATACACATTTCATAAATAGAATAATTATCACTGGTAGATAAAATATGATGGAAGAAACCTTTATAAAATACAATTGTTGCTTTAAAGAACTGATTTCTGAAATGAGTATTACCTTAGTGATAGTCTCAAAATAGGAATATTAATTAACCCCTCGTTTTATACACAAATCTGAATGTAATCTGAGTAGAAATTGTTCCAATTGGATACAAACATCAAATACATAAAATGTTATAGGAGGTTTGTAGAAAGCAGCTTTACATGATTCTATTCCAAGTACTAATGCTTATCTCTAGTTTCCAAATGACATGAGTTTAAGGATTTGTTATAAGGGAAATGTGAAATGATGATGTATATGACAATTGACATCCAATCTTCATTTTTACCTACTGAAATTCTCAAATATAGATGTGTAGAAACTGAAGGTTGAAGTCAATTTCTAGCTATGTGTTTTAATTCTTTTGAATGTTATTGTTGATCAAAGTCGAGACGTGCTGAGCAACCCATATTGATCCGGCCTCGGTGCAGGAGAAAGCATGAGTATGACCCTCTCTTTCAATCTCAACACGTGCATCAGGTACCTGTTTGCAAATCTGTGATTCAGAAAACAGAGAAAGGATGAGAAACAACCAATGTCTGTTCAAATGGGAGGAGAAAAAATGTTCATTTTGGTTAAAATAACCAAAACCTTAAGGAGAGAAATAAAATTGAACAAAGCCCCAAGTCATGATAAAATGGTTATGAAGTAACATATTAGGAGATTTCAATCCCACAAACCCTGTGTTAAAGCAACATTTCATTTTTTCCTTACAATTAGGTACATTTTTGTTAACTTCATAACCTTTTATTTCAACCATACAAGATTGCACATGGAGCAGAAATGAAGCGAATATAACAAAACTTTACGCATGTATGAAAATCATGGCCAAAACAATTCTCCAATTAAAGGTCGGGTAGTTTTCAAAGTTCTACATTGATGCAAAGGGAGATCATATATATTTGTCAAGACTTAAATTTATCTAGATGTTACAAGAAGTAGAACTGGTAAGTGGTAAATAGAAAATTACTTAGCAAAACGGGTAATTTGCTACTCAGCACGAAATTAGGATGAGAAATAGTTACCTCTTCATATAAATGCAAAGGACCCCAGTGATCATCATCACCAAAGAGAAAAGCAATCTGCCTTTTCTTACTTCTGATGAAATCCCAATCCGGTTTTTCTGGCAGCTAAATTAAAATGCAAGTATTAGAAACAACAGAAAATGATGGGGATGGAAAAGAATTAAGATATATTTGAGATTACTATCAATTTATTTTATGGGTTACTACTATAAGCATGTTTCTAAGCACGATGTAGCAATTTATGTCACCTTTTTCGGCTTCCACCCATGAAGCATGAAACTTAAAACTTGGGAAAAGGAGTGGGAAAATTTAACTTTGGATCAGGGGCTCCAATCTAGAAATGGTTTAACCATACCTCTGAGGAGTCATAGGTAATAAGCATTTCCAAGAAATTGTGTTAGGAACATAATTAGTGTATAAAATAACTTGAGTACTATATCTATGTTTTCCCAAGTCCACTAATCCTAGCCAAATCAAATTCCAAACAAATTATGTTTTTCTTTTTTTCTTTTTCTGCTTTCGCAATGTTTTCCTGCAGTCATATTTGTATTTCAGTGTACCCAAGAATGAGAGTGGGTCTGAAAGAGTCCTTAAAGAACTCAAAGGTTTAAACGGCATAACCATTAAATGGCTAACATATTGCTTCATCTAGTGGAGGTCAATCTTTCTTAACACGATTTACTATAGAGGATGCAATTCCATTCTTTAAGCACCTAAAACGAGGGTTCCAAAGCTCAGGGAATGAATTACTGTAACTAGAGGTGTTCTGACTTTCAAAAGAAATCCAAAATGAACAACAGAATCAAATATTCATTCACAAATCATTGACTCCATTGTACGATGGAACTTAGTTTAGATTTTAGCTTGGGTTGGTACAGCTGCAGAAATTTACAGAGAAGCAGATTATTTGGATTAAACCTTTTCTCTGGGGGTGGGGGGGTGTGGAGAAGAAGAAAATGAAGTAGAAATTTTACCGACTGAAATTCGGTCATTGCCATAAACAGCACATTCCGCAACGTATGATACTGGAAAGAAAAAGCTTAATAAGCATAGAGTAACTCATAAGAGTCAAGTTAAACAACTGCTTAATAACAACTAAGATGAAACAAATAAGAACTACATCTTTAAATCATATACCATAAAAGCCATTGATTAATCCGAATAGAACTGCACCTGGAGAACATGAGAGCATATAACTTCAACTGCAGAAGAAGACCATAATTTCCCAATAGATATTTTCACAAGGAATCTAGAAACCTCAGATGGGAGCATTCCAATGAAGGCTCCAACAGAGCTAATAGCAGCACATAGAGCTGAGGACCTGTTGTTATAAATTATAGGTTCAATTGCTTTGGGAAAAAAAAAAAAAAAAAAGAGAGAAATAAATTTCTCTCTAATTATCAAGGATAAGCAACTTTTGTAATCAATTAAGTCTACATTGAAGATGTTCTTTAACAAAATTTTACATGATTAATTGCTCAATATACATAATTATGCATTCCACAGGTATACATGGCTACCTATATACATGAGTGAGGGTGTGATGTTTGTTGTGCTTGGCAATTTTCTCACATAGTTAGAGAAAACATGGATGGCTAAAAACTTGTCAGCTCACATACTGTTCAAAAGGATAAAAAGTTAAATGTAAAATGTCCCTCCTGAGGCACTCTCATTCAAGTAAAACTACCTATAGCACACAAGTGAAAAAATCTGGTACTTTAGGCAAGAAAAATTAAGAGAATCATACATATAAAGGCCAAAACACACACACAGACACACAAAGTTGAAGAGATCTATACTGCAAGGAAGAGCTATACGCTGCGATTCTTCTAATGAAAGACTGTGTTGAGGATGCAGCGTTAACAGCCAAAAACGGATACATGCCAATGCAATAAAAAACCTATACCAGAAAAAAAGAAAAAGAAAAAAAAAAAACGTATAAAAGACTTCTTTCAAGACGGAAAACATGATGTAGAATGCAACTAGATGAACGACTGAATTCATACCTTCTTGTAATATCTTTTAAATATTTCAAGAGATATATATGCACCAATCGAATGCCCAACCTTCAGATACCATTCAATATCAAATCATTAGAAAGATAAAATGCTTTCATAAAATATAGCAATTCAAGATTTACAAATCATAAAAGTTGACGAAACATGACTTGGTCGAATGTCAAGACATTAATCTTCCAATAAAATGAAAGATCATATATGTATGCAAGATAAGTTCAACATGGATAAACATATAATCTTGCTTACTCGATTATCTGTGGTAAAGCACTTGTCTTTTATGCTGCATTGTTAAACTTATGCTCTAAAACTACAATAAGTTGTACATCTAACTCATACATTATTTTTTACCTTTTCATTTTATTTTTATTTATTATTTCTTGAATTTTCTTAACCTCGTCCTATGTTACTAAGTTGCGGATGGCAATATTGAGGTGCTTTTTTAATCAATCAAAAAAACAATAAAATGGTCAAGTGTAATTGCCTCCCTCTCCAATAGAATTTTTTTCTTTTTTTGATAAAACTGTTTTAAAATAAAACAAACAGCACCATCCAGAGTCTTGCCTCCTGCCCGCCACCCACACCTTTTCTATGGCCCAAAAGGCAATTAAGAAGAGAGCAGACACCCATAAATTACACTAATAAATGCTTAAATATATATATATATATATATATATGCGTATAATTGGATGTCAAATGAAATTTCTCTTGCTGTATGGTGGAGTTGTTAGACACCGTTTACCAGTATTATCGGTACTTCAACATCTTTAAGTTCCTGCTCTATAAAGCTTATCTGGAAATGGTGAAAAAAGAAGATAAAAACACTTGAGGTCAGAACTTCCATTTAATACTTTGAAATGACAAGCAGAGAAGGAACAGAATTTAATGATAAAGGAATGAAAAATCATATTTCACAGCACGTTTTTATCAGAAATCAGGATGAAGAGAAAATGTGAAAAGAACTCAGATATGAATACCAATGCTCGCAGATGGTTTATCTTAACGGTTTTAAGTTTTGTATCAGTTCATGACTCTTACTCATCTATGTAGCTTTTGAGCGGGTAATAGTAACCTTTCTTTTCCTCTCATTTTCAGTTGTAACACCTTAAAAAGAGTACTTAAATTTTATTATATAGCAATTATGTAATCATAGCTTCTATAGCAAATAATGCATATTACATTAGAAAGTACTGGAACCCTCCGTATCGATTTTAACTAAATCTCCTTCATCAATCCCTTTCCAGAGAAATCACAGTCTGCAAGAACTTTACCTTATGATCGATTTGTTCTTGTAATGAGAACAACCTTCCAGACTCCAAGTTCTAGCAAAAGAAAAACCATACATCCATGTCATTCTCCAATTATTTACACCAAGGTCAAGAGTGCACATCAAATAGATGTTATCAGATTGATGTGCTTCCAAGGAGAACATGATGAAGCCACATTCATCAACTCCAGGGAACATGTTATGACATTAAGACAATATGAAAAAGATTTTTAGAAACAAGGATAGCTTTAAGAGATGAAACCATAACTAATAAAACAAAATGTGGAAAAGAGTACATAGTCCTATAGAAATTAGAAAAAACAAACATATATTCTGTAAACAGATAATGATCTCCCTAAAAAGATAACTACCAAGAATAAACATTCTGATTTATTTTCCGACAATGTAAAACCTAAAAAATAAGATATAAAAGGAACTCTATATTAAGTAAACCAAGAGAGATGCATAGAAATGAAAGTTGGGTACTAAAAAATGAACTCAAGATAATATAACAGATATAGGATAGTCAAGTATAAATCTGTACTCATTTTCAATATTCGCCAAGAAAACACTGCAATTCTGTTGTTTTCTGTAAATCTTCAAATAGACAAACTTCTAAAATACCATGTTATACACAGATATTCGATCGCCTAAAGAGAAACATTGTAAGCAGGGCATAAAAACAATCAGCCTGAACCCATCTACATTCAAATGAATTGTACTTTCATATGTACCCAAGAAACTCAAACATCAGAAGTGTTATATACAACTAAGACACTTTATATGATACAAGATAATTACCTTATCCGAGTGGGATATGTGACCAATCCCTTCACAAACCAAAAGGAAGGAAGAATCAGCACAAAATCCATGGTCATGAGTACCAATATCTAGGACAATACATCCAAAAGAAAACCTCCCAACTGTACTTGCCTGTGACAGATGCAGTTCCCCCAAGCAGCTCATATAATGACTCAAGAAAATCAGTGTAAAATGAGATAATTCCTGTGACATAACCATTTTCATTGGCATTCAGAAACATTTCAAAAAAACCTATTCTTACATAATATCATTTAAAAAATAAATAAAACCTGGATTTCCTGGAATAAACAAGACATGTAATGTAGGTTCATGGCTTTGAATCTCTAACAAATCCGTTTTAAATCTGAATCAAATAAATAAAAATTAATAGCACAAAAATCTCTGATTATACATAGCAACATCACAATCACCACGGTTGTTGAAAGTACCCTGAAACATTGATAAGCCGAAAATTCGCATACTTTCTTTTCTTAATCAAACTCAAGCTTTCACCACTCATTTGCGAGTGCACACACCTTGCCGGAAAATTACCCCTGCTACACCGCAAAGACAAAGCTGAATTGAGAATTTCTTGAGAAAAAATCGAGAATTAAGCTCCGCATTTATGGAAATTACAGAATGGTTAACTCTATCCACTGCTTAAAGAAGCTCAAATTCTGGAATTAGCCAGTGTATGTGGGAATGTGCAATGACTATGAGTACCTGCAGTTGGAACGAAGAATTGTTGAAATGGGAGAAAGAATCCTCAGAAGCATAGAAGTCTCCGTCTTGGCCAAAAGCAAGTGAGATCAAATTTGAGTCTGAAAATCTCACTCATATATAATAGTCCATGGAAATGAGAAAGGAATCTTTACTGGGTTGGGTATGATGAGTTAGAATCACTAATGATGATTTTGTTTTGGATTATTTGTGGAAAAAACACTAAAGTTACTTAAATTTGTAATTTTTAGTAAATTTTTTAATATTAGCAATATAAGATGCATTTCATATTTTTTGTAATTTTATCCAGTTTTCGGATACGGTTGCGCTCAACAATGTATTCTTTCATTTAATCGATCTCTGATTTTTTCAACTCCAACATTTTTTTATAGAAGTTTCTTTATGACAATTTTATATTTCAGCACCGATACAATCATATATGAAAATTACAAGTTGATTAAAATTGCAAAAAATATGAAAATTCAAGTTGTATTTGTTAATATTCAAAAACTTGACTAAAATTACAAATTAAGTGAATTTAGTGATTTTTCTGATAAATTAATCTTTTTTTTTAATTTTTCATTAACTATTCTCTCATTAATTTCACAAGTTTGGTATACATGTCCCATAAATGCTAGGAATTCTTGAGTTAAAAATATGTTTTCTTATAGGTTTGGTAGAAAACATAATCCTCTATCCCCTGGTATTATTCTTTAACAATTTTAATTTTCTACAATTTCTTATAATTAATATTGTTTGGTGTAATATAAATCAACAATTAATGTTAGCATGCATTAACAAACTTGTATACCTTATCTATGATAAATTTCAATTCTTCATTTCGACTTTATATATATATATATATATATATATATATATATATATATATATAAAAGTGTGGTTAGGACTCTCAAGTGAGTCACGACACTTTTGGCAGATTATTAAGTTTGACAAGTGTTTCTCTCTTTTCTCTCTAATTTTCAAATTTCAGCAAATTAGCTATTGGTTAAAATGGTGTCACTTACTACTTTTTATAACCAATTTTCCTAAATGCTCAACCGTAGAGATGAATTGAATTGACATTGAATGATTTTAATATTATTCATTTAACTATAGTTTTAAGAAGACTATTGAATTTTTCAGAGTAATTTAATATAAAAAAACTTAAGCAAACAAAAGAGGACTTAGACACTTGGACTGAGATCTATGATGGTGCTATTTAATATTCATGGAAATAAAGTTATAATTGTTTCATGTCATTGATTATTCATAGTTTCAAGGTCCATATCCTTCATTGCGCTTGCTATTCAACATTTATACAAAACATGAAAGTCTATACTTTTTCATGAGATCTTAAGAATGAGTTTTGGGGGTCATATATCAATACATTAAATCAATGTCTAGTTCCTCTTTTTCCCATGGTTTGAATATTTTAACATATGTTTTATCAAGTTGAATCATCAAAAACTAACTAAAAAATGAAATGATAATAAAATCTTACATTTAGAAGTTTACAACCAATCCATTTACTTTTACTAATTTAAAGATGAAGCATCAATAAAAAAAAAATTACAAAATAAATTCACGATAATAATACAATTGCTTCATATGTTAAAATTTAACAAAAATAAAAAAATCATATGCAACGGTTGCATCGTGCAACGGTTGCATCGTGCAACGGTTGAAAAACACATACTTATAGCAATTAAACACATATTTATATAACTCATACTTATACCTTTAAAATACATACTTATAATTGAAAAAAAATATAATTACACCTGTTAAAGACATATTTCGTCACATATAAGACAATCTTACAGGGATCAAATCAAAATTTAAACAATCATGAGAAAAGACAAAAAAAAAAAAAAAACTGATACAATATTTATTTAGAAATTTGAAAGATAAAAATTACAAATTAATCCCGTACAATCACTAATTGAATGTAAACTATAGATATTTTCATTTTATTAGATGATTTTGAATTATTATTACTGAAGAAATTATTGAAGATATCATCCTCATTCATTTTATTCTGTTTTAAACATTAGTAAATATTTCTTAAAAGTTATCGATATTCTTAATATTTAATTTTAATCATGTCTTATAATTTTTCCAATATCAACATTTGATATTTTTTTAAATTCAAAATATTTATATTTTTATAGAGATTTGATACTTGAAATTTATTTCTATCGATATTGATCTTTAAATTGAATATTTAAAAATATTAATTTTTTTAAAACAATACCCTTACATCACACGATCGAAAAATATTTATATTTTTATCAAGATTGATACTTGAGATTTATATTTCTAGGGAGATTTATACTTGAATAGTTGAATTGAATATTAAAAAAATATTAATTTTTTAAAAATAATAACCTTTTATTGCATGGACGAAAAATATTTATAATTTTATCACGATTAATACTTGAAATTTATATTTCTATGGAGATACTTAAATTAAATATTGAAGAATATTAAATTTTTTTAAACAATACCCTTGCATCACACAAACGAATTACTAGTATAAATTAAGAGAAAACCCCATAATTGACACATGCTACTTGTGATTAAATTTTTTCCCTACTAGATTTCATTTAATTCTAGCCATACAATTATCTTTAATTTATATATTTATCAATTTTTAATTATATTTATTTAAATCCTTATTAAAAATGAAAAAAACTCATCTTTCCTAAACATCTCATCTCATTTATTATATTTTAGTAATGATAATAATTGAAAATTAAAATCTATAGATACATACATCAATTTAATATAATACATTTATTCATGAAATTTTGTATTCTTCTTAAAAATATGTTGTTTTTACATTAATTTTTATTATTGAAATTAATCGTGACAAATTTGCTTTTATTTTATTCTATATACATTTTAGATTATTTTAGTTTTCTTTTAATTACAAACCTTATTAATATATCAATTTTAAATATTAATTGAGATTACATTATTTTTTTACTAACAATTATTATTGTTATTATTATTTATTAAATTCATTTACAGAACTTATTTCAATATAAATCCCCTATACCACACGAGATTTATACTAGTAGTGGAAATAGAGAAGATGCTATTAGTTTTTTGAAAAATTTGGCGACACACCAAATTTTTTTGTTTTTGTTTTTCTGTTTTCCTTAATCACCAAGGTAATTTTTTCTTCTAGTGTAACATTATAACTTATAAATTCATTTATTCATTCTTTATTGTGCTTCACGCATTTTCTTCTTTTTCTTTTACGCAATTCTTTCTTAATTTGCGATGATATTTTCTGAATTTAAGTTATTTAATACAACTTTTTAGTTTTGGCATATAAAAGACAATATTTTCAATGTTATGTGATATGAATTACAAGTACTTGGAAAAAACACTGATGTTTTGTTCAAATATGCCATATAAAATGTGAGATACAAATTATTATTATTTAATATATATGTATGTATATATGTGAGCAAAATTATTACCATATTATTGTTATGTGTATCAGTTTTCGTACAAGAATAACTATTAATATATATATATATATATATATATATATAAACTTGTTTTTCTATTTATTATCAATCAATATATGTTCATTGATATATTAGATATTTAATATATATATAAATTTTACTTTTTATATAATTAAAAAATTAAATTATTATGTGTGCATATTAAAAGTTGTGTACAATTAGATTTTAGCATTTTACATATGAGGGTAACATTATTTGAGGAAAACAGAAAAAGACGGTGGAAAAGACAAGTAAAAAGACAATAATGGCCCTTGCCAGTAGAAAAAACCGCCAAACGGTAAACCCGTTAAATGGAAGAATCCTACGGAAATCCACTTAACTGGAATTATGTCTCTTTCTCTCTCTTCCAATTTTAAACATTCAATTTTATTAGTTTCTCTCTCACCTACTACATATCACAGTATATATATACACACACACAATAACACAATCACTTGCGCACGTTCACTACACATCCTTTCTCCCTGCCCGTCTCTGGTTTCTGGGATTTTTCTTTAATTTTAATTTCTCAGGAACCCATTCTTCCAAATAGGTATTACAATCATAGTAATTTTTATTTTCTATAATTCATGTTTGATTTCTGGTTTTCTTTGATTCTGCTTAGGAAAATTGACAGGCGGGGAGAGTTTTAGTTAGTTAAGGATGATCGAAGAATTCGTCTCCAGGATTTTAATGTATGTAATTAATTTGTAATTTATCTGATTTTTCTATGATTTCTGTTTTCCTCATTTAATATTTTTGTTGAAACAGATTGGCACTTGGATATGCATATCCTGCATTCCAGTGTTTTAAAACTATAGAGAAAAATAAAGTAGGGATTCAAGAACTCAGATTTTGGTGTCAATATTGGTGAGCATTATTATTCTTACATATTTCAGATGCTTAAATATTATATGTTTCGCTTATTAATAATTTAATATAATGTTGGTTTCTAATTAGGCATTGGTTTAATAACGAGACCTTTAATTGTGATTTTTGTTCAATTTTGTGATGTTTTATAGTTGTCCTTATAGTTGATTTTAATTGATATTTGATGAATAGATTGTTTGGCTCGTTATATTTGTTGATAATATTTAACCAAGTTCTGCTCATTTAGAGATTGTTAGGTGTTAAAAAAAGTTAATTTTATATATATATATATAGTCCTAACTTAAGAAGTGTGAGCAAATTTTGGGTGAAAACAAGTAGTTTTATGAATCTACATCTTTTTAAAGACATTGTTCAACGATATTCTTTTTTCAATAATTCAGAAATCCATTATAAATTAGATTTTGTTTGTTTTTATTTACTGTTCACTGAAATATGATTACATGCATGTTATCTCCACAGGATAATCGTTGCGGTGTTGACAGTTATCGAGATATTTCTTGATCTATTTATTTCATGGTATGTATGTATATAGCTCAACAATGTTCACTTGTAAAAAGCATACTTATTTTCCACAAATTGGTTTTTGCAATGCAGGTTGCCGTTATATCGTGGGATAAAGTTGACTTTCTTCATCTATTTGTGGCATCCAAGCACCAAGGTTTTTAACAACTCGAATTTTCATTTTATCAGTACAATACATGTTACGTGTATAATGATTAAAGGGGTCTTGTATTTTTGAGTGCAGGGAAGTAGCTATGTTTATGAAACATTGTTACAACCACATGTGGCTCGACATGAGACAAAGATTGATAGGAGAATAGCAGAATTAAAGGAAAGAGCTTGGAATTTGGTGATTAGTTATTGGTATAATTTTGCAGATATGGGTTCTAAAAAAGCTATGCAATGTTTCCAGTTTATGCTTTCCCAATGTATGAATGTTTCTCTACAACAATGTCCTCAGCCTCAACAACCTCAGGTTTGTCATATTCTTTTTCACTAAAACTTCCCTTTTTTATTTTATGTAAATTTAAATTTAAAACTCCGCAATTTGAGATTTTTAAAAAATAAAAGTTATCACTTAAAACTTTATATACAAAAGTAAGATCATACTTACTTGGTACCTAGATCTGATGGGTAATTTGTAGGTTTGTTTAATTTTAAGTTTGAAATTTATAATTTTTATCTGTTGTATATCAAATCAATATTAATTATCATTCAAGACCTTATATTCATTAAATTCATTTTTTACATCATAGTGAGTGAGGATCTAAATATTTTCGTTTTCCTAGCTAGTTTAATCAAATATTTTCCTACAATAAATGCTTCTATTATATTTCATTAAAAAGGAATCTAAGTTTAATTTAATTATTGATTAGTCCATCTGAACTCTGAAGTGACCTCACATATTGTTAGGTCAGAAGCTTCTTAAATATTTTTAGCATTGCGGAAATTGTTTTCCCATTAGGTTGCATAATTTCCAAAGAATTTTAAGTTTATACTAAGATTTAGGGTTAAATGCAAAAATGCAATCTAAATTTTTTTTTTTTTTCATTTTCCAATCTCACATTTTTTTTATCAGATTACAATTCGAACTATTAAAATTTATTAAATTGCAATTTTTGAATCATTTTCTGACAAAAATGTAAACATGTGATCCATATACTTTCATATGAAAGTTACCTTAAATTATAAGATTACAAAAATATTCTTATATTTTTAACATACGGGTCATGTGTTCACATTTTCATCAGAAAATGGATTGAAAATTGCAATTTGTTAAATATTAATAAGTCAGGTTGAGTTGAGAAACAAAAAATTAAGTTGGAAAATGAAATAAAATCAATAATTTAGATTTTTTTTTTCCATTTAACTCTCAAATCTATTTGATAAACAAACTCCTCGATTTAAACTTTTTATTTATTTTTTTAATTAGATGTCATTGTGGATTGATATAGAAATTAAGATCATTGACTTATGCTACATCTCTATATCTCGTTTTGTAGGAATAAAAAGGTCTTGAAATTCCTTCATACGGACTTATGGTGCCTAATGATTAGATTAAACAAATTTTTACTTTAAATTCCCTTGACTCTCATACTTATGACTATAGTTTTTAAGAAATCATTTAACGAATTTAATTTCATGAAACAGATCAATTTATAATTCATAATCTATACTCCATACATAAATTTGTGAGAGTGAATTGGATTTGTGATCATCAATCTTTATTTCACGAAATGGTAGTCGTGGGACGATCTCATGATATAAATTTTATTACATGCATATATATATATATATATATATATCATAATGTAGTTTAAAACAACAATACGTGACAATATTATTAAATTCCAGAAACGAATTTTTCTTGTTAATTTAAAAGGAGGAGAAGGACAAGATCCGAACTCCTTTAACAAGTGACAATTAGATATGGTATTTTAATTTCTAGCAAGTGGTGGTGTAAGGTCTTTAACTTTGAAGCCAAAAATGATTCTCTCTTTATCAATTCCATACCACTTTCAAAAATATTGATATTTTTCTATAAAATAGTAATTTATTTATCTACCTTTATTACTATACTATTGATGTGATTTGTTTACTCATAACATGCACTAATACCATAATATATGAAATATACCATTCAAAAATTTTATAGCATCGTTATGCCCACTTGTTTTGGGGCGACACTAAACACGAGTTTGAACCAAAAGAAATGCCAACACCATCCACGCATTTCTTGTGTCTTTAAATTCTGAATTTGAGTATAGTCACTTTCAAATTAATGGTGAACATGATTTAAATTAAATTAAAATTTAATGAATTAAGTGGTTGCAGGTTCCTGAGCCTGAAATGGAAGAATTAAACGAAGCTCCGACTCCAACGCCGCCTTCGACCCCGTCGGCAATATTCAAGAGGAACGTCTCCGAGAAGCGGCGACCTCCACTCGGCACCTCCCCCCTTCATCGTAGCTTAGCAACCAGATCTGAATCCTTAAGTAAAATTAATCTCCGTAATCAAACACAATTTATTCACAGTGAGGATATCGATAATCCTAATTCTGATAGAAATAGTGCATTAGGAGATAAATCAGATAGCGATCACAGTTTACTTGCTGCTAGAATGAAACTTAGGCAAGTCAAAAGTAGCAAAAATGTGTGACATGGACAAAAAAAGAAGGATAAGTTAAAAATAGGAATTTTCTTTTTTTTCATTTTATTGGGTAGTAATTTCACTTTCTTCTTTGTTTTTAATTATATTTTTCCAATTTCAGTCATTTGACTCTATTGGACTCCATAAATTCCAATTTTGTAATTAACACCAAAAAGTGAAAATAGTACATTTTTTATTGTGTGTTTGTATAAATCCCAATCATAGTAAATATTCCAAATATAGTATCCACCAAGCACAAAAGCAGAAAAAACACGAAAAACACGTTGAGACCTTTGTTATTCGGAGCCCCGAACCCGGAAAATCCGGAGCATCCAATCGAGCACCCGAATGACGCTCTGGTGGACGAAGTCACAGACGGAGGCGACGCGCGGCCAGAGGCGGCGGAGAAAGCCGCCACCGGCGGAGCCAGGAGAGGAGGACATCGGCTGGAGGTACGCCCACGCCGCCTGCTTGACGAGCCGATTACGGATGCAGATGTCGGAGCCGAGCTGTGAAGTCGGAGCCGAGATCGGCTTCGGCGAATTGACGGCCGCGGACGGAATTAGGTCTTTCAACGAAGTGTAGCTGTGCGATGTAGGCTTGATCGAGAGCAACTCCAGATCGTCGGAAGATGACGAAGTGGTGGCGGAAGAGCTCTGGTCGAGCTTCGCCGTCGCAACCACGACGGAGGAGGGGACGGAGTTCCGGCGGCGGAGAAGAGGATGATCGTGAGAGAATTGAGGCATCGATACGGCGTCGTCCATCGCCGCTGGAGAGAAGTTTTCTCTTTGGTTTGTAAATTTGTGCGCTATTGGGAGTGGCGGCTGTTGTGTATTTTTATGGAGGAGGAGACTTTGAAATTGTTCCCCTTTTTATTTATTATTTCTTTAATAATTTTTATTTATTTTTTAATAATTCGTTATTAGTTAATTGAGTGACGCAAATTATTGGCGTATGTAAGTCACTGTCTTGAGACTTAGAATGTGTCCTAATTTTCAAGCCTCCTTTATTCTTTTAATTATCATACAATTTTTTTAAAGAAAGTTATAAATCTTATTTAATTGCTACAAATCTTTATAATGCTGTTTTTGCGCTCCATGCCTTTATTCTTTATATTATATTTATCCAAAGTGAACCCAATTGAATTCTCATATTTATTATTATTATTACTATTATTGAATTTGTTTACGAAATTTCATTTACTTTTTTTTTTTTGATACAACTCGTGTAATCACGTTAATATACTAGTTACATTTAATTACATATGCAGTATGTAATATTTGTATTACACACTACTTCAAACTAACTGTGTTATAAGTCTAATACACACCTTTAAATTAAGAAATTTGTATAGTACTATTCCAAACTGCAATACAATGAGAATATCACAAATTTATATTGAATAGTATGAAAAAATATATCAATATTTTATTTAGAAATAAATATAACATATATCACAAGTCTAAATAAAATGTAAATCACAATAACTAATATTTTAATGTTCAAAATGAAATCTCATATTTAGTAATTTTTATTTTTATAAATACTCCCATGTAATATATAGTTTAAAAATAATCATATAAGGTGCTTTAATTGTGATTGTGCTGACACGTAAGAACAAAAGAAACGTGATTTTCATTGGATAGAGATAAGAAAGAAACCAATAAAAGAAGGAAAAACCGGAAACTTTTTTATTTTTATTTTTTTGGTTCTTAATTTGTCGCATTGAGTACTGGACTTTGTCTAGTTTCTTCTCTTTGAATATATATTTAGCTAACTATCTATATAATTGAATCAATGATTAAGTGGATTTAATCAGCTCAGAGTTCAATTGGTTCAATGAAAATTATGTTATATATTTTTTTCATGGAGTATTTATAAAATATTTTAATTATTATTTAGAAATTTTAAAAATATATAGAGAAGATATGTTGTTAAAGTTTGAAAATTTGAGCAAGGTCTCATCAAACCATCAATATAAGGTTACCTCAAAACAATGGAAGGTAATCCTGAATCATTCAAATGAAATTGTTAGAGCAATGAAAAAATAACTAGCAAAAATAATAATATTATATGATACAAAATAAAATTCATAAATATTTGATTGTTACTCGGTGACAATTAATATCTTAAGCTCGGATCAACAAAGTTTCATCATCCAAATATGAAGCAACATCTTTCCTCAAATAATTAATATCAGAATTATAAAATAAATCAATTGATCAATGTATATGTGATAGTGTATGGGAAAAAAAAAAACGTTAAGAAGTGTTGTGGTTCTAATAACTTGGTTTGGACCAAGTATTTATAATGATTCAATTGGAAAAAATATGTATTTTAGTATATCTATATTATATGATTTCATCATGTGAAACGAATTAATTTTAATAATTAACTTTTTAGAAAATATATATTTTATTAGATAATCATAACAATCCACTATTATCGAAAATGATTGCAAATCTTAATTTGTGATAATAATGGTGAAGAAATTAGCTTAAGATTTGCGGACTCTATATTTATATTACACAAAATTCATGTGCAATTGGTGCATAGATTTAACGTTCGTGCAATTTAGGTTGATTCAATCTGATACGGTCTTCCACATGTCAGCACAACCCTTCACGCATCGGCATGTGCCCCATGCACTCTAAAGAGGAAACCACATACTTAGTTTATTTTCTACATTTTCTAAATATATATATATATATATATAGATATATACTTTTTAGTTATGATTAGGGGTGAGTACGGTCCGAGCAAGTCGGGGAAAAGAAAATCTCCAAAATTGCTCCAAAGTTCGGAGAATTTCAGAGAATTCCAAAAAAAAAATTCTCCGGAATTGCTCCATCACATCGGGTCGATTCCTTTGGAGATTCGAGTATTACGGATCGGATCAATTCGAATTTTCGAAGGTCAAATTTTATAATATAAAATAAATAGTTATTCAAACAAGTCATAAACTAATCAAATAAACTTGATAAATTACTAAAGTAATCGTCTCTTCTCGAAAATAATAAATTACATTCATGTTTTTCTTCATATTTTATTTTTTGAAATTACTACATCTCATAAGTGGTCATTAGAAATTTTCCATTTTGAAAGTGAAATAAATATAGGTTTTATAGTAATATTTGAAGGTAGGTATAACCTAGAATTAAATATATCATGTATTAGTTTATGTAAGTTATAAACTAATTATTTAATTAATATCTATTGTAGTTAAAATATTTTATATTTCCAAAATATTCATTATAAGTATTTTACTTTATTATTTAACTATCAATTTCTTTTATAAAATCTTAAAATTATAATAGTAGTACATAATATTAAAATTTAATATTATTTATAACTAATTCAGTATAACAATTCAGAAAAATGAATTAAATGAATTAAATGATACATATAAATTTATAGAGTAGGTCTTGTGTGAAACAGTACGGATCTCATTCCGCGAGACGGGTCGGGTCGGGTCGAACATAATAATTAAGTAATACTTTTGTGTGTATTAGGTAATATTTTTCTATATTTCAGGTAATATTTTGTATTATATTATTTAGTATATATACAAAATACAAAAATATTATATGATATATAGAAAAGTATTACATAATATACACAAAAGTATTATATGTTGCACGAGGAGAAGAGAGCACCTGAAAGCCCTAGGATCAGCGTGTTTTTTAAGACCCGACCGTACCCAATTCGGGTCATATATCCTATAATACAAAAGTATTACCTGATACACATAAAAGTATTACATGATACACATAAAAGTATTACATATTTTCTTATAGTCTGACTCAACTCAAAACAAAAGTACTATCTGATATACATAAAAATATTACCTAATATACATAAAAGTATTATATATTTTTCGTATGGTCCAACTCAACTCAAAACACATATATAATATAAAATATTACCAAATATATAGAAAAATATTACGTAATACACACAAAAGTATTACATAATTTCTTATGTTCGACCCGACCCGACCCAAGCCCTCTCACAACATTGGATCCATGAGACGGTCTCACCCAAGACTTTGCCAAATTTATAATATAGTAACTTTCTTGAAATTAGTTCTAAATTCGGTTCTTCGTTTCGCTACAATTCGGTTTGACATAAAAAAATATTTGGAGCAGTTTGGTTCGGATAAAGTCAAAAAGTCAACGATTCTTTCCCGGTTCGAAGTGTTTCAGTTCGGATTTCTCCACAATTCAGTTATTTTCGAGATCCATACTCACCCCTAATTATAACATTCATATCTTTTTGTTTGAATTTCATACCTCTATTATTATTAGTTTCATATACATTTTTTTAGACAGACATTAATACTTTTCATACCTTTTAGTTATATAATCATACATTTTAGTTATATTAGTTCATTAGTTGTACCTTTATATATTATATAAAAGTATGACTATATTGATATAAATATATGAGTAATATCACATAAGAAAAAGATATTTGTACACAATAATTATACTAATATAACATAAATGTTACATTAATATAAAAAAAAAGTTCAAATAAAATGACAAATTGCACTGTCCACTAGTTGCAGAGGAGACTAGCTTCGAATATTATGACATTCACAAAAGAATTTCCAAATTCATAGTTAACATATTTGATTTCTAAACATATTATATATAATTATACAATATCTATAATAACATAGATATTCACAATACATAAAAATAATTAAATTATTCAACTTAGAAAATAATCTATCCGTAACATTGCATGAGTTATATATATATATATATATATATATATATATATAAATGTAAGACTAGTACTAAGACATGAGTAAAATTGAAAAAAAAAAATATATATATATATACACATATATAATCAATTCGTATTGATGACACACATACTTCTCTAACTTGCTTAATTAACTTAGCAATCCTTACCATTAAGTTTTTATAATTTTCAATAAAAACATTCATTTTTTCCAATTTTTTTATAATTCTCAATAAAAATATCCACTTTTTCTATAAATCCTAATAAAAGTATCATAAATCTCAATAAAATTATCTCAAATCCTACCCTATAAAATCTTAATACAAACAAAAAATTTCAAAATCCAAACTATCAAAATCCACCTAAATCTCAAATCCAAACTTACCAAAACCACCCTAAATTTAATCCAAACATACCCTAACTTATTCATTTTGCTTATTTGACTTTAACCACATGACCCATAGCTCCTATTTATAGATATGGATATATATGACTAAGCCGACGTAATTAAACAATTAATTTCTAGCAAATCAATTAATCTTGCTAACTTTAAATAAATTACACCTCAACTTGACATGTTTTTAGAAATATTGAATGTCCGTGGTTTTTGGAGCAAATATCGTCACACCAATTATTTCCTAATATGAAATTAGGTATGGGTTCAAAAAAAATATGAAATTAGGTATCGTATCATTTTGCAGATTTAATTTTATCTTGTGATATTGATCGACCAATAATCTATAGTACATAATTCACGTATAAGATGAAAATGTGATAACTACCTATGAACAATATTATTTCTCAAGAAAACTCAAGATGGAAAATCTCAAAGTATGAAATTAAATAAAAAAGGTACGAAAACCAAAACCATGAAGAAAAAGGTTTTTCCAAATATTATTGATCAAAACATGAGGAAAAAAATAAGTATTAGATATTTATAGTTTCTTTTTTTTTCTCCCTAAAATATGGAAAAAAAATGACATTTTACCTCGTATGGTACATAACTAAAATATCAAAGATTGAAAAATGATCCCAATCCTTATTCAAACCTGTGAGCTACCAATTTGCAGAAATATTCACATCAACATCGTTTATGAATTTTTGTGTGAAATTTGATTAGTCAACCAACTTGGAGGATTAATCTCACGGCCAATTTTCTTGTTGCTTCTCGACGTCTCTAGACAATTCTTTAGTCTCTGGTGATTTTATTTAATTCATTATATTCCAAGTCAAGAAAAGCTATTATAATATAGTGAAACATGAATTGAATTTGTATTTTCCTGTGTGTTCATTATCGAACTTGTCTTGTTATGCTCTGAGATTTTTGTGAGTGAAAAATAATATTGTGAGAATTACAGTTACCAATAATCAATAGAATTACTATTTGTATCTGTGAGGCACTGATCCCATAAGTCTAACGATAAAAATATCGATTTCGATGGAAATATTGGTATCTCAATTTTACAGAAATATCGGGAAAATATCGATAAATATTGGAAAAATATCGATAAATATCGAAAAAATATACAAACCGTTATTATATCGATTACATGAAAAAAAAGAAATATCAAAGATATATCGAAGATATTTTCATTCTTACCCATAACCAACCCAACTATCTGTTTTTCCCCCTTTTTTTCCTTTTTTTTTTTAAATACGGCGTGTCCCGATTCTTTTCAATTTCATTTTCCTTTTTTTTTTTCAACTCATAATTTTATAGGATAAATTTCATAACAAAAACTCAATTTATAAATTAATTTTAATTTTAGATTGAAATTTTAAAGTTTTTCAATAAGGAAGTTCAATTTAATATTTTTTTCTCAATTCAAGGTTTGAATTTAGATTGAGTTTGCAATTCAAAACAAAATTTTATTTTCTTTTTTATTTATATTTATAAATTTATTTATATTTCAATATGTATTCATATTTTGGATAAATTAAGTTAAGATAGTGTATTTTAAAAACAATTTTCATCCGACTTATCTTAATTTATATGAAAAAAAGAAAGAAAAAAATGTAGTTAATTTAATTCATAAAATATAATTTATATTAAATATTAAAATCAATTTTCTATATTTTTATTCATAAAATTAAGAAAATAAAAGAATCTTAATTTTTTTAATTGCATTTATTATATATATATATATATATATATATATAAATTAATACAAGTCGGATGAAGATCGTTCTAAAATTGCACGGACTTGTCTTAATTTATCTAAATTATAAATACATATTAAAATATAAATATAATAAAAAAGAAAAAAATTGTCTTGAATTGAAAACTCAATCTAAATTTCAAATTTTGAATTGAGAAAAAATGTTAAATTGAACCCCTTATTGAGAAACTTTAAAATTTGAATTCAGAATTGAAAATTAATTTATAAATTGGGTCTTGTTATGAAAATTATCCTAATTTTATATTTGTGATTTTTTTTATATTTAAATGATTTTAAATCACAATTCTGATATTATGATTTGAAAACATCAGAAATCAATTATTGTAATAATATAAAACTATTTACAACAATTTTGAAAAAGAATATGATGAAAATGACGAGTTTTATTTCAACATTATAAACTTATATTCTATATTATGAGTTGGACCCCCGATCCGAGTAAAATTCAAACGCTTAGTCTGGTCGATTTAAAGAGGTGGCCTTGAAGAGTTCGATCCAAGTAATTCATTGAACTTACCCACATGACCCGACCAGGATGTTTCACCTGGATGCCCCTCTTGGCGACCCGACCAAGTTCATTTCTGTGGTGGGTCCGTAGGGACATGGCCGACCCCTTTGGCTGGTCACTATAAATCGATCAGGATCAGTGGAGCTAAATTGCCCGAGTAAGCAACGGGCCAGTGTTTTTCGCACTTTTGTACATATTTTAACTTCATTCCTTAATCCGATTTCACTAATTTCATTTGGATTTGATCAATTTGAATGTTCGACTAGGAATTATATCATAAAACAAATTTCGACGTCAACAACAATTAATGATACATTTTAAGTATATAATAATACTTTTAGCATTTCAATAAAACAAAGTAATGCTTTTTAAAAAATAAATAAATTTAGTACACAATTTAAGTTGTATTTGAATCGAAGGATTTGAAATTAAATATTTGAAATGAATTGATTTGGGATGGATTCCAAATTTACCGATATTGTTTAAAATTTAATTTAAAATGAAATTGATAGATTATAAATCCAAATATCTTTCCAAACACCGATAATATATATGCTTTCACGAATTTCAAATCCCCAAATGCCAACAAACCTTAGATTATTTGAGAAAAAAAAATCCAACTTTAATATAATAATTAAAATTTAACTATAAATATGACGCTGGTTGGAGAAATACTAGTTAGTCACACAATCCAATCTCAAAAATGCTTCATAAAAAAAATTAAAAAAATAAAGAAAGAAAAGACAAACCGTAAAAAGACCATTGTATTTTAGGCTGACTAGCTCAAAGTTAATTGCTCTTTTTTACTGGAGAAAAATTATTTGGATTCGATGGACCTAAAATTTGTTCCTATCTATTCCTAAAATTAAAATATAATGAGATTTATATAATAATAATAATAGTATCGTAACAGAATACAAATCAAACTCAACCTTACATCTATACCACGAAATTTCAAATCTTAACATTCATTATATTTATAGATTCTAGAACAATGTACATTGTATATAATTAAAAAAAATGATTTATTAAATTTAGGTTGGCAAAATGGTCATTGCCTACGAGTGGAACACCAGAAACGTGGGTCTAGAAAGTCGGCTAACCTCACCCTTCTTCCTTATATAACCCCGCCTTCGAAACCTGCAGACTCCATATCCTTCTCTCATCGATTACTTCTCTCCTTGTTCCTTAAATTTCTCTGAGTTCTCAGCGGATCTAACGCTCTCCATTAAGGTAATTTGTTTTATCTTTGATTGATTGGTTTGATTTATCGTTTGGTGTTCATTTCTTATTGCATCGGGTGTATTACTGAGTTTGATGGTAGAATTTTCCTGTGACTATCGCGGTTTCTGTTTTCAGCGGTGAATTTGGGTAGTGAATAGATTATTGATTGGATCTCGATTTTGGTGTGATGAAGAACTAGACTTTGATTCTTGATCAGATATTAGGGTTTCTTATTTGTTGGTATCGAATTCTTTATAAATAGGAAATTGATGTTAACTAGTTGTGGAATTCAGCTGTAGAATGAATAAGAACTTGATCTTGCTTCTCCTTAAACCGTGGTGGTAATAATTTTGATATTGAACATTTGGGGATATAGGATGTAAGCGAATTGTTGGAGCAATTGAAAGTGTGGATGGCTTGGATTGAAATAGTATAATTTTTATCATGGTTGAATCTTGATTGCTTTCTCTTTGTAATTCTATCGAATATAAAAAGATAGGATTGCTGATAAAGTTCTATCTTTTCAAATTTCAGATGCAGATCTTTGTTAAGACTCTGACTGGAAAAACTATTACTCTCGAGGTTGAGAGTTCTGATACCATTGATAATGTCAAGGCCAAGATTCAAGATAAGGAAGGGATTCCTCCGGATCAGCAGAGACTGATCTTTGCTGGAAAGCAACTTGAGGATGGCAGAACTCTTGCAGACTATAATATCCAAAAGGAGTCCACCCTTCATCTTGTTCTTAGGCTTCGTGGTGGGATGCAAATTTTTGTGAAAACTCTGACTGGGAAAACCATTACTCTTGAGGTAGAGAGTTCAGATACCATTGACAATGTCAAGGCGAAAATCCAGGACAAGGAAGGCATTCCTCCGGATCAGCAACGATTGATTTTTGCTGGAAAGCAACTTGAGGATGGCAGAACCCTTGCAGATTACAATATCCAAAAGGAGTCCACCCTTCATCTTGTACTCCGCCTTCGTGGTGGGATGCAAATTTTTGTGAAAACTCTAACTGGGAAAACCATTACCCTCGAGGTAGAGAGCTCAGATACCATTGACAATGTCAAGGCGAAAATCCAGGACAAGGAAGGGATTCCTCCGGATCAGCAACGATTGATATTTGCTGGAAAGCAACTTGAGGATGGTCGGACACTTGCAGATTACAATATTCAGAAGGAGTCTACCCTCCATCTTGTCCTTAGGCTACGTGGTGGGATGCAAATTTTTGTCAAGACACTTACTGGGAAAACAATTACCCTGGAAGTTGAGAGCTCAGATACTATAGACAATGTGAAGGCTAAAATTCAGGACAAAGAGGGGATTCCCCCAGACCAGCAGAGGCTGATCTTTGCTGGAAAGCAACTTGAGGATGGGAGGACCTTGGCAGATTACAACATTCAGAAAGAATCGACCCTCCATCTAGTGCTGCGATTGAGGGGTGGCATGCAGATTTTTGTGAAAACCTTGACCGGCAAGACTATCACATTGGAGGTAGAAAGTTCGGACACAATTGATAACGTCAAGGCTAAGATTCAGGATAAGGAAGGCATTCCTCCGGATCAACAACGACTGATCTTTGCTGGTAAGCAGCTAGAGGATGGCAGGACTCTTGCTGATTACAATATCCAAAAAGAGTCGACCCTTCATCTGGTTTTGCGATTGAGAGGTGGGATGCAAATATTCGTCAAGACTTTGACAGGGAAAACGATCACATTGGAGGTGGAGAGCTCTGATACGATTGATAACGTGAAGGCAAAGATTCAGGATAAGGAAGGGATCCCACCAGATCAACAGAGGCTCATCTTTGCAGGGAAGCAGCTTGAAGATGGTCGTACCCTTGCAGATTATAACATCCAGAAGGAATCTACGCTTCACCTTGTGCTTCGTCTTCGTGGTGGTCGTTTCTGATGGTATAATGCTATGCCCTATATGTGTTGAGAAGAATAAATATATATACTGCTTAGTCTATTGTAGTGAAGGTTGCAATGTTTCTGGTTCAAACTGCCTTGTCTAAGGATATACTTGTTTCGTTTTCTGATTTCAGTGTATCTGGTATAGAACCAGCTAATTAACATGGAACTACTGTATGTTCGGTTATTGAGATTGTGGTTCTGTTATTTTGCATGATTTATTGGACTTGTAGCTTTGTAGCAAAATCAAATCAATTTCCAACTAAAATTACTCTATTTGACTTGTGTTGGATCTGAATTGAACTAGTCTGATATAGGGGTTTTATGTATTCGTTTTGATGAAATATCAAACGTATTATAATTACATTTGATGACATTTCCGAATTCGAACTCAATTGCGTAAAGAGTTGCACTTGTATGTGTATTCGTGTGCAACTGTTGTTGTGTGCACTTGTTGTATGTTGTGTACACTTGTTGTATGAATTTTAGATCCACGCTCTTGTGTGCAAATGTTGAATCTTAGATTCATACAATGTGAGTTGGGTCGGGTCGAATCCGACTTGGATCTGTGCATTTTTTTTTACTTTAATTTTATATTATATTAGTCATACATTTATATTATATTAAGCATACTTTTATATTATGTTAAGTATACATTTATGTAATATTTTAATTTTTGCAAAAAAACTCTAATTTCAGTATAAAAACTCTATTTAACATATCATAAAAGTATATTTAACATAATATAAAAATCCTAAAGTTATGTTTAACATAACATAAAATTATAAATATATGCTTAACATAATATAAAAATTTTAAAGGTATGCTTAACATAACATAAAATCATAAAGTTATGCTTAGCATAACATAAATATATATTTAACGTTACATAAATGTATGTTTAATATAATATAAAGACCCTAAAACTATGACTAATATAATATAAAAGTATTCTTAATATAACGTAGTACCTGGAGCGAATTTCAGTGGGTTTGAGCGCACCCATCCAGGCGTGTGGAGACGCATGCGTGCGCATAGAGGGTGCGTGGAGCAACGTGATGATCGAATTGGGTTAATTGTACAGATTCTAAACCGAATTGGGTTAATTGTACAGATTCTAAATTCGTATACCAATTAAAGTGTTGCTTAAAAATGTTCAACTCCTTAATTCAACTTGGACATTATTACTATTCTTTTTTGCCTATCCGAAATTCACAAAAAAATTGCACCCAATAAATAATATATAAACACAAGACATACAAGTGAAATTATAGAGCCCAACCATTAATTCAAGATAATTTATTGGATGAAAGGTGAAACAAACCAATATATAATGCAATTCACCGATAAATTAAAAAAATGAAAAATAATTAAAAAGAAAATAAAACTGAAATTTCAAATCACCAGTGAATAAATTTTATCAACCATCATTATATTTTCTAGAATTTATAAAATTATTTCCTATTGTACATATTTTTTATTTAAATAAGTTTTAAATATTTATGAATAGTTGTAAGATTTTTTTTTTGATAATTTCCACATTTGATTAAAAAAAAACTTTTTTTTAATAATATTTAAATGTAATTGCCATAGTGAATTTATGTTTTACTACATGTCAGTAATTTTATCGCAATTAAATCGATCCAAAATTATTCTTTATTCGTGATTATTATTTTTAATTAAAATATAAAAACTACGAACTTTTCAATTGTGATGGGAGAAGAGTTATCAAAATAGCATGCTGGGGGTTGTTTGGGTGATTGATGAGATAGTTTTGATACAAATTTTCTATATAGATAAAATTTTGTTGATATTAATATCAATTTTCAAATTAACTTTATGGGTAATTTAGTGAGTATCCGTGGTTAAGTATCTCTGCCAATCAATCAATTAATAATTAATAAAGGTTGATAGGTAATGAAATTACTTGATGAAGATATGTGGTCGAATAAACGAAATTATGCTTTGGATTAATGAAAACAAGATAAACAAAGAGACTTTTATTGAATATTTGTGTTTTTTTTTTCGCTTATCTGTTCTTGGACACTGATCATTCATTTGTTACTTAATTTTTCCTTCTAAAAATAGCAAAATTTAGTATGGCTACTGTACAAGTGTTGCTACTATTTACAAGCATATTATTGCATGAAGTACTAGGTTACAACAATTATATCACAATGTGTTTAATACATATCTTTTGGACATATATGTAAAACTTATCCTATCTCTCTTTCTAGTTTTATTGGTTTGGAATGTTTCAAACCGATCATAAGATTTTGCATCAATAGTCAACAAGTTTAATCAGTGGTTCAGTAGGTGATCGATTGATCTTGTTGGTCATTTTTGTTGCTAATTAATAGTAACCTTATAAGTAGTCAAATTACTTAGTTGATGGTCTTTAGCTTTCATTAGTAGCTGAAAGACTTAATTAAATGACTGCCAAATAACTTTATTAGTAGTCGAAACATTTTATTTGATCAATGATCAATGATTTTATCTTTTAAACAAGTATAATAAATTGATAGAGTTTTACTTCCACTTAGGAAGTCGATGGAGGGCTTGAAATTGTTCGATCTAGGGGTGGACCAAAAAATTTTAATTTGGGACATTTATGACGATCTCCGTGATATTAATAAACTACTAATTAAATTCTATAATTAATTAAATATAATATTAAATATTATTGTTTAATAGTGATACGCATATGATCGGGCAAAAGAAAATTCTTGACAATTATGCAAATAATGAAATTATATATATATATATATATATATATATTCATATTCGTACCAAAATAATAAGTTGTATGTTTTTCTATCCAAAATTATAGTCTAAAAAAAAGGGAAAACATGTCGAAATAAAATATGAAATTTGGTGTTTTTATAGTGTTTCGGACTATTTGTAGTAGATTCAAATTAAAAAAATTATATATATATATATATATATGTAATAAAAGTAGACATATGAAAATATCATGAGGCACTCATGGGCTTAATTTAAGAAGGCCCAACTATTATATTAAGGCCCCATTTTAATACGACAGTTTTTAAATAAGGAAAAACGGCACGTGTATTGGCAAAGTCGCATGCGCACTTTAAATGTCGCACCGGCTACTGCCCAACCCCTTCCGCCATTGTTGTGTTTCTCCACTCCCTCTCTTTAACCCTCCGCTCTCATTTTCCCTCTACTCTTCCTTCATCGGCAATCGCCTCTTCTTTAGTTCCAATTTCTGTCGGATCTCTACCTCTACTTCCATGTCTTCCCGCCCTAACTTCCAAGGTGGACGCCGCGGTGGAGGAGGCCGCGGCGGGCGAGGTGGCGGCGGCGGCGGAGGCAGAGGTGGAGGTCGTGGAGGCCGAGGAGAGCAGCGTTGGTGGGATCCTGCCTGGAGAGCTGAGCGTCTTCGCAATATGGCGATCGAGGTACTCGTTTTCCTTTCTTGTTTATGTGATAGCCTTCTTTTGCTGCAATTTTGAAAGAGAAATGTTAGGAGATTTTATTTACATTCACTTCATTTAGCACTACTTTGATAGCGAGTAAAATAGTAGTTTTTTTGTTTTGTTTTTTGTTTTTTTTTGGGTACGAGAAAGACAAGATTACAAATAATTTAGAAAATTTGTGGATGTGATTGAATTTAAAGACGTGAAGATCAGTATACTAGGCTTGGAGCTTCAATTTGAATTTCTTGCATCTGTATCTAATGAAAGTGAAGAGAATTAAATAGTAATCATATCATAGTAAAAAAAAAAAAAAGGCCAAGCTGGATGTTTGAAATCTCTACGTAGAAATTCTATGAAAATTAATTCACACAACTTTATTAATCTCTTTTGGCAAGGGATAGTGCATGCGTTTGCATGACTGTAACTATAGGTGGTGTATTAGAATGGATGGTGAGGAAGCCTAGAATAAAATGCTGTTATAATATCTTCAATGTATCTGATAAATATATATTTTCTTCTTATTTGGCTTGTTATGACGTTTTTGCGTGTATGTAGAAAGAGACAATGGATCAGAATGAATGGTGGGGAAAAATTGAAAAAATGAAGAGTGGAAGTGAGCAGGAAATGGTAATAAAGCGAAACTTCAGTAGAGATGATCAGCAAATCTTGGCTGATATGGCTCATCAGTTGGGTCTACATTTGTAAGTTGTGTTATCTCTATAATATTTTTGCATACCACATTTTGTACCCTTCATTTTGTGCGCTGCTCACTTTTTGGAAGTTTTCACCAGTTAATACTTAAACAACTTGAATTGATTATATGTATCAATGTGCTTTCCTAGTTAATTTAATTCCAGGAACTTGTCAGTTGTTATTCAATCTTGTACTTTGAGAATGTGTTTATTTCGTCTGAAGTAGACATTATGTGGTTTTAGCTGACGATATGATTTATGGTTTGTTTTTGTGGAAAGAAAGCCATGCATATAATAAAGGAAAGGCCCTTGTTGTGAGCAAAGTGCCGTTGCCTAATTATCGTGCAGATCTTGATGAACAGCATGGTTCCACTAAGAAAGAGGTATTGTGCTCAATTATTGGAGGAAAAATAAATACATTAGTTTGCTAGCGTTGCCTGAGGAATTATGTTATCCCTCTTTTCGGACAATGTTTCAGATAAGAATGTCCACAGAAATTGAGGAAAGAGTTGGAAATTTATTGAACAGTTCAAATGGGATGACAGTCGAGAACAGTTCTTCTTCATCCTCTGTGACTGCAACTTTACAATCCAAACCCGTTGAAATGAGAACAGCATCGCTGTCAGGGAATGATGATGTCTCTGAGGAACTTAATATTGAACTGAAACAGAAACAGGAAAAGATGAGGGTATAATATACGACTTGACATCTTAAAGTTCTCTCTTTCATTTTCTGGAAACAATTTACAAATGCATAATTTGTTGACTTGTAGGAAAGTGATACTGTGAAGACAATGCTCGCATTTAGAGAAAAGCTGCCTGCGTTTAAAATGAAATCAGAATTCTTGAAAGCTGTTGCTAGTAATCAGGTAGTATATTTCTTCATATCAATTGTTTTCCATGTCCTGCTAGGCACATCATTAATCAGAATTCACTGCTGCCAACCAACAGGCCTATTCTTCTAATTCTTTTGCATCTTTCATCTTGTCTTCACACTTCTCCCTGTTCCTGATCTTGTTTCTCTTCTGCACTATCTTCTCTCACTTCTCTTCTTCCTCCTTTTTTTTTCACTCCTTTCCTTTTGTAGTCTGCATATTTTTCTGAAAAAAGAATCCAAGTTTTCTGAGATTCAATAATATATTCTTTAACTTGAATTTTGAAATTCAAAGGACTTGTTGAAAATTTTTAAGATGGTGTAGCCTGTTCCGAGTATTAACTATTTTATAATCAGGTGCTGAATAATGATGCCTTTTGTGGAGTATTTTGTGAATTTCTTTTAGTTCTTGATGTTATTCAAAAATTTGCCTAAAAATACCCATATACATACCTTACTCCGATGAGGCACCTTGAGCTTTTGCAAGTACAGAAGTGTGGCTTTTCAATACTTTATTTAGCCATTCTAGATAGATTTTATATATCAAGTATATTGTAACGCCAATCTTCTTATGTAAATATTCTAACTGATGGAAATTATCTTTCATTTTATATAAAGGTTCTGGTAATCTTAAGGGCTTTTCTTATGTTTGAATTGGTAATACAGATTCTGGTAGTTTCAGGAGAGACTGGTTGTGGTAAAACCACCCAGCTACCTCAATTTATCCTAGAAGAGGAGATATCATCTTTAAGAGGTGCTAGTTGTAATATAATTTGCACTCAACCTCGACGAATATCAGCAATATCTGTTGCAGCTAGAATATCCTCTGAAAGAGGTGAGAAGCTTGGTGAAACTATAGGATATCAGATTCGTCTGGAATCAAATCGGTCTGCTCATACAAGATTGCTATTTTGCACGACTGGAGTGTTACTTCGGAAGCTGGTACTGATCGTATTTAGTATTTCATTTTCTTGATGATACTGGTATTGATGTAAATGCTGAAATAGTCTATATTTAACTTCATGCTCCTTTCTGATTCTACCGTTAAAATTATTTTTGTGCAGCTGTCTTTGAAAAACCATTTTCCATTGACGCATCGCACATGAATCAATTATCAGAGTAGTTGCTTAGGATACTTAGTCAGTTCTCAAGCTTTACTTCTGAAATTCAGCATGTTGATTTCTTCCTTATCGAATACAGGCCGAGGACCCAGATTTAACAGGAATTACTCATTTATTGGTGGATGAAATTCATGAAAGGGGCATGAATGAGGACTTCCTGTTAATAATATTGCGAGACATCCTACCTCGCCGTCCTGACCTTCGTCTTATACTTATGAGTGCTACTATCAATGCAGACCTATTTTCCAAATACTTTGGAAATGCTCCAACTATTCACATTCCTGTATGTATTACAATCTTATATGTCATAGCATTTGTCTTCAGTCTTGTCTTCAAAGCACTGTTCTGTGTGCAGCACTTTTATGTCTTTTTTTTTTCTTTACAGGGATTGACATTTCCAGTGAAAGAATTTTATTTGGAAGATGTGCTGGAGAAAACTCGCTATATTGTCCAATCAGAGTTTGAAAATTATCCTAGAAATTCGAGAAGGGGTCGTCGACAGCAAGAGTCTAACAAAGATCCCTTGACAGAATTATTTGAGGTAGGTATATGTTTCATTCTAAGTATTTTGAATATTCACCTCTTATGAGGCTGATGATTTGTTGGCCTCACTCTGAATTAGGTTGGTTTATGGTCTTTTATATGCTTTAAACTTGTTGGCATCTTATTTTGATATGGTTAGTTAAGCCTGTAAAGGTGTTAAAGAATAGAGCATTTATAATTTTACATTGAGTGGATCTTACGTTATCGTGTGCTCTAATGCATGATGATGCTAATAAAACTGCAATACGTGTCCTTATGCTTTTGTGATTGGCTTTCTGAACTGTCTATCTCTATAATCACTATGCGTACAAGTGTTTGGATATCTCTATTTGATATTGATACTTCCACTTAATTTGTATCTCAAGATTCATCTAGTTTTGATCTATAACATGTATCAGATGGAAAATGTATGTAACCGTGCTGCAGAAATAATATAATTCTGAGATGCTGATACTTGTCAACACAAAATGCGATGAATCCGATACCATAATTATGGATACTTCTCAGATATGAGAAAGAAAGCCTCCCACGTGAAGTGCTTGGATAGAAGTGTAGGATGTGGATACTATAGAACCTATTAACAATGACTAGAAAACCTGTTAAATATCTCTGAATTAGGAGTTCTCTAAGAATTGTCTCCAAAAACAGTGAGAAGTCAGAGCGTATATTGTTCAAGGGATTAACAAATGAAGATGGGGCATTGAGACAGGGAAAGAAATATCTGGAAGTACTTGGATTATATTTTGAACATCTAGGGGTTATGAATTAATGAATGGTCTCTTGAGATCAAAGCCACTTGGCAAATTAAAAAGGACAACTGAATTCGTATGTTACCCATCGAGTGACTCAGACAGAATCCATAAGTGGACAGGGCAGTTATATTCTTTTATGAATTACTGATACGTTGCATTTTTTCTTCATCTTATTTCGCACACCACCAAACTTGATTATGTCAGGCATTCTGACCGCAGCAAGAAGGTTCAGATAAGTAGTTTCTGTTTGTTATCGAAAGAGTACCTCTTTTGACTTATTTTCAACTGATTTAATTTCGAAATTATGCTTGTCCTATGCTTGATTCTCTCCCAGTACACCAAATTCTTGCTCATGTTCATGTGAGATTGCTTCTAATTGAATGGAAAAAAATTTCTTGTGAAGCTGTGTTAATTATCCCCGAACTTTTACATTCTATCTGACACTTGTTTTTTCTTTTTGTCAGGAAGTAGATATTGATGCCCTCTACAAAGCATACAGTTCAAGCACAAGGCAATCACTTGAGGCTTGGTCTGCTTCTCAGCTGGATTTGGGACTTGTATGTTTCTGAAAAGTTATATAGTTAACTCTTTCTGGATACCTGGTGGCGAGATGTTGAATGAATTGATTGATAACACAGCACGAATAGCTGGAGCTTTTTTCGTACTCCCCATTTAATGTGTTATTCTGCATGCACATCAAATTTTGCTGTCTAGCCTCCATGAACTAAAAACTTTTGTCTGGTTAAGACAGAAACAAAAAGGATGGTTTGTCTGATGTGTTTACTTGTATCATATACCATCTATTGATGGATGAGGTGGCCTGATTTCTGTTGCATCTGATATGTGCTTTATTTGAATCTCGTTGCAGCAAACTTTTCCCTCAATTTTGTGGGGATGAATACCCAGAAGTTCATCTTTGACTAAACAATGTCTTCACGTTTATTACAATCTGAACTTTCAGAAGCTTACTCTGTCCTATCAATTTTCTTACAGGTGGAAGCAGCCATTCAACATATATGTCGCAATGAAGGTGGTGGAGCAATTCTTGTTTTCCTTACTGGTTGGGATGATATTTCCAAGCTTCATGAGAAACTGAAAGCAAATACTACTCTTGGTAACCCAAATAAGTTTCTAATTCTTCCTCTGCATGGTTCAATGCCCACAATTAATCAGCGGGAGATTTTTGATCGTCCACCCACCAATGTTCGGTAAGGATCTGTACCTTTTTTTATCTTTACATTTATAATGTTTCTTTCCAAAAAAAAAAAAAAATGTTAATATAAGATGTCAGTCACCGCTGCAAGGTTGACGTTAATTTTCCCAGCATAAGAAGCTGGAAATATTTTGTACTGTTCTGGTGACATTCAGTAGTAACTGTTTAGTTGTTTCCACCTGCTACATTATTTTTATGTGATGCCTGGTAATTTAAAGCTTTCAATTTGCAATATTTTTTCTGTCACTATTCAGATTTTATGTGAGTAGATATTCCTAAAAAATGGTGCAATCTTTTCAAAACTGATTTAAAAGTAAACCTGCTACTTGATGTGCATTTTATGTGTTTCTTAAGACCATTTCAAGTACTATAAGTTTCTGCTACCTTTTTCAGGTCTTGTAGCCCATCTAACTCCTTCCACGCAATGTCATCATTCTAAGCAAGAAGAGTTCTTATTTAATTACTTTACTCAGCATAACTTCTCATATTATCTCCATGGGTTCATTATCTTCATTTGTTTCAGGTTTTTTTTTTTTTTGTTTGGCTATACCTCACTACTACTTGAAATTACTTCACCCAAGTCTTTTATTTTATTTTTTCCTTTTCAAAATTGGTCACTAAAGTTTGACTATTTTAATTTGCTTTTTTGAGTTCTTTTTTTTTTTTGGATGTCTTTTTTAATACATTTTATTTTGGGCTTGTCCATCACACTAAGTTTGCCCCCTCTATTTTGTTCTTGCTAGTCATGGTGGTGGGAGGGATGAAATTTATCTTGTCCAGGAAATGGGAGCTGCAATGTGTAGCAACATTTATGCTTCATTACTTGCACCGTTTTAAAAATATCTCACAGCATAGCTTTGATGTTATTACACAGAAAGATTGTTCTAGCCACCAACATTGCGGAGAGTAGCATTACTATAGATGATGTTGTCTATGTTGTAGACTGTGGAAAGGCAAAGGAGACAAGTTATGATGCTCTTAATAAACTAGCTTGTCTTTTGCCTTCATGGATTTCCAAGGCATCAGCTCACCAGGTGACATAAATTTACCGTCTCTCTGTTTTGCTCTAGTCTTTAAGAAGATGTGGAACTTGCTTTCATCCGACTTACTGCATTTTCTTTCATGCTTTCTTCTGGTTGAATGCAGAGGCGCGGTCGAGCAGGTCGTGTGCAACCAGGGGTTTGCTTTAGATTATACCCTAAAATTATCTATGATGCTATGCCCCAGTATCAACTGCCTGAAATGCTTCGGACACCTTTGCAAGAGCTATGTCTGAATATCAAGAATTTGCAGCTAGGGAGAATTAGTACCTTTTTATCCAAGGCACTTCAGCCACCTGATCCTCTTGCTGTAGAAAATGCGGTCGAGCTTCTCAAAACAATTGGTGCTCTGGATGATAGGGAAGAGCTCACTCCTCTTGGTGTGTTGCATTTCTTATTTGTTGTGTCGTTCAGATTTTTGATTAAATTTAAAAGTACTGATTATTACTATATACATCAAAATAACAGGGCAGCACCTCTGCACTTTGCCTTTGGACCCAAATATCGGTAAGATGCTTCTCATGGGCTCCATCTTTCAGTGCCTCAACCCTGCACTGACAATAGCAGCAGCTCTTGCATACCGGAGCCCATTTGTGCTTCCAATTAGTAGGAAAGAGGAGGCAGATGCTGCTAAAAGATCCTTTGCTGGTGATTCATGCAGGTTAGTCTACAGAGATGTCACAATCTCTCTTCTCATTCTATCTGATGGCATGACTAAAAATTTAGTTCTTGGTCTTGGTAAAGAAATTCATTTTCATAATTGTTGATGATTCTCCACTGCTGATTAGAGAATATTATCTTGTCCTTGAAACAGTGATCACATTGCACTTCTTAAAGCATTTGAAGGATGGAAAGACAGTAAACGTGATAAAAAGGAAAAAGCTTTCTGTTGGGAAAATTTTCTCTCACCACTAACCATGCAAATGATAGAAGATATGAGAAACCAGTTTTTAGATTTACTAGAGGGTATTCATTTTGTGGACAAAAACCGTGGTGCCAAAGTAAGTGTTGACAAGTCAAACTTGGAATCAATCATCGGTCGACTGTGCCACTATCATATATAGATCCTTGCAATTCTCACAATGAAATTATACAATGTTTGTGCAGGCATATAACCAATACAGTGATGATTTGGAGATGGTATGCGCAATACTTTGCGCTGGACTCTACCCGAACGTTGTGCAGTGCAAAAGAAGAGGAAAGCGAACGGCTCTCTACACTAAAGAAGTTGGGAAAGTCGACATTCATCCAGGATCAGTCAATGCTGGTGTTCATCTTTTCCCTCTCCCATACATGGTTTACAGTGAGAAGGTCAAAACCAGTAGCATATACATAAGAGATTCCACCAATATATCAGATTATGCTCTTCTCATGTTTGGTGGCAGTCTTCTTCCTAGCAAAAGTGGAGATGGTATTGAAATGCTTGGTGGATACCTGCACTTTTCTGCTTCGGAAACTGTATTGGACTTGATACAAGTACTCTCTCTCTCTCTCTCTCTCTCTCTCTCTGTGGAAGTTGATAATTTAACTCGATTATTGATTTGCAGAAACTGCGTGGGCAGCTTGACAAGCTGCTAACGAGGAAGATCGAGGAGCCATCGTTCGATATTACGTCGGAGGGGAAGGGTGTCGTCACAGCTGTAATGGAGTTGTTGCATAGTCAAAATGTGCGATATTTGTGAATTTTGCTATGGCTATTATCACCTTCATTTGCTGATTGCATTTTTTATACTGTTAGTAAGAAACTTGTATTTTGTTTATTAGGGTTCTTCTACAATTGAATATGAGTATTACTTTCAAGAAACACAAATAATTAGATTACTTACAAGATTATACTATTGCTCCCTTCAACATAATATCAAGCAAGAAAAATAATTAGATTTTCATGTGTTTATCCTATCCGACCAAACAAAAATATGGATAAGGCAAATATGAACAGAAACAAATCTTCATTGTTTGAAGAATTATTTGGTTCCGACTTAGAAGATGGCCACTTGGGGTATGTTTGTTTGTGGCTTTAGGTAAAACTATGTAAAACTATAATTGAAAATATCTAGGTGAATTAAACAAATCAAAAAAAAAAAAATATATATATATATATATTGCTTATATAAAAGTGTGGATGTTTCTTACATAATATTGATCACTAAATATATAAAATAGTAGTAATGATATTTGTGAACTTTGAAAGATCAAATTAAAGGTATTTTAAAAAAATAAGATCTTATTTAGAAATAAGTTGAGATTTCCTTATTTTTAAAACTTAACAAAACACTTTTGAGAAATTTATGAGTTCTTAACAACTTATAAAATATTTTAAAAAGCTCACCCAAACATCCTTTAAGATGGAAAAATTAATTGCAATAAACAGTTATGTCATTTCAATTAAAGAGTCTACTTTTGTTGGAAATTTAACTAGGATTTTGATGTGAATATTCTTAAGAGGGGCTTGAGTTCTAACCGGATGAATGAGGTTTGCTGAATAAGAAGAAGAGTTGAAGATGTTGGATTTGTTGAAGACAACCAAAAGTGTATTTGAAATGGTTTGAATCCAGTTTTAAAAGATCCGAGCTCAATAAACCTCAATATCTTATGTAATTAGAGTTTTTTTTTTAGAAAAAGATTACAATTTTTTACCATTATCTTGTAAAATAGAGTTTTTTTTTTAGAAAAAGATTACAATTTTTTATCCTTATCTTGTAAAATAAATACATAAAGTTGAAAAGTGGAACTTTTCCTTCAAATTATTCATTCTTCAAGAATTAATATCTCATTCTTTAGCATTTTCAACTATTTATCTCTATTTTAGTGTATAAGAATAAAAATGACAATTTTTTTCTAAAAAAAATCTAATTACATTAGATATCCAAACCCATTGAGTCAAGGTCTTTCAGTTGGATCTTTTAAAACCAGACTTAAACCACTTCAAAATAAACTTTGGATTATTGGCAGATCCGACATCTTTGGCTCTACTTCTTATTCGATCAATCTTATTCATTTAATTGGACTTCAAGTCCATCTTAAGAATATCCACATCAATCACTTCTCTTAATATATATATATATATTATTCTATCCATTTCAAAGTAGGTGGTCAAATTGACCGGATGGGTTGTATCACTAGTATTTCCTTAGTTTAGGACATTGTTATCCAAATTAATTGCTCTCAAAATCCCGTTGGATCTTTTATTTCAAAGTAGGTGGTCAAATTGACCGAATGGGTTGTACTCTAGTATTTCCTTAGTTTAGGACATTGTTATCCAAATTAATTGCTCTCAAACTTATTTTAAAATTATCAAATACATAATATATGTATATTATATATGAAATTATATAAACAATAATATTAAAATCACCGATTATTAATAAAGGAATACTAACATCTCAAAATGGCCAACCACTAGGCTTTTCCCCTAACTAGCTAGAACTAGATCAATCAAAAACTATGATCCGTTTCCCAAGTTAAAAAAGAAAAAAAGAAAAGAAAAAAAGATGGATTGATAAGTACATGTACTGCAGTAATTGAAAAGAAAATCCAGGTAGGTACAGCTGTTTCCTTAATCACATGGCATAATCATATATACTTAGAAAGCTAAAATATTTATAAGAATATACTAGTTGATTCTCCAACTGATGATACTGTTCAACATATTTTAATTAAATTCCTACATCATCAATAGCAGTTTGGGTGGTGGAGGATTAATTTGTCTCATGGGAGGCAATAAAAATAAAAATAATATCTAACATGAATGAGTACATCATCTTCTTTTCCATGAAAAGGAGAGGTGCCAAGATGATCTGATATCTTATAGATCATCTTATTATAAATAAATGGTTGTCTAGGAAAGAGAATTCTAGTGGAGTGTATATATATATATATATATATATATATATATATATATATATATATATATTGTTTTTATGTCCCTTAACAATATTGAAGTAGTCACTTAAATGGATATACCACATTCGTTTGAATTATTTTAATCTGTAAAGTGAATATTTTAATCTAATTATAAACACATTGTGAGTTAGAGTCCTTCGAGTTGGACAATAAAAGACCACTAAACACTTTCATAATATATATACGTTTTAGAGTACGTTTTATGTGAAGATCAAATCAAATTAAGGAAAATAATAATACAAATATCTTATATATAATAATTTTATATTAGAATAATAAGGTTTTATAAAATTTTATAAGATTTTATAATATCAAATTAATATAAAATTATTTAAGTATAAAATTTTTAAATTACAATAATAACCTTAAATAATAATCTTTAATAGAGATATATTAGGTGATTCATATTTTGTAAATATATTCACACTTTTATATAGGTAATAGAAATATTGTAATGATATTCATAAGCTACATTCCCAATTATCTAGTTCATTCCATCACAGATCCCTTTTATATATGGTATATCACATGAAAAGTTTCCATAGATACAAAAATATTAATAAATATCCAAACTGCCCCTCAGAAGTTATTTCGACTAAAGCAAGCACACTAATAGTATTTCTTCTTTAACAATTCTTGATTTGTTTTCATTGATAGAATAGCTTAACTACAATCAATTATCTAATCATAATAATTATGGCAATGAGATTTCTTATGAAATCGATCTTACTTACTATATACTTCAACTTCGTTGTACATTTATAATTAATACATAATTAAAGGAATTCAACAAGCAATATGAGTTAATATAGATGATACGACGTCAATTCTCTGAATGTGCAAGTTATAATTGCACAACATAAATCTTAATTATATAGATACTACTAATATATATATATATATGTGAAGCTACTATTGACAAGAAAATAAGACTATCAAAGTGAACAAATTTAGAAGATCAAAACGATTTCTGGAATAAATGGCTGCCCAACATCCCTTTGCTGTACCTTTGATACAAAATTTCAAACTTCGTCATAATTAAAAAGACAGAATTAGTGGAACTGAGCAAATACTTTTTTTAGCCCACCATTAAATTGTGTCATTCTGAATATACATTTCTATTTAGTGGTGGCAAAATGATTCTCCAGTTCCACTTAATTTATTTCTACACGTAAATTATAAGTTTGAGTAAATTTAATCTTTTTCCTTTCGTTTTTACGTATCAAGCTGCATGATCTTAATTCCACTATAATCAGTCTTATGATAAACTAAGAAAACAGATCTTGAAAAGATACCCTGAAAAATAATCTGAATGCTTAATTAGGTAAATCCATCTCTTTTATTTCAATTCTGTACTTAGCAAGTACTAACTTATTTGTAATCCCTAGCTTTTTTTTTTTTTGGTTTGTTAGTGCTCTCCATCACATCATATAGTACCTAACATTGCTTCTCCAATCAGTTGGAATCTTAATATTTATTATTTCTTGATTTATATTTCCTTTTATCAATATATATTATTTAGTATAATTAATATTATCTATCTTTATATGTAGAGTCCAAAATTAAAACATAATAAAATATCTATAAGATTATAAGTAAATTGCACTTTTGGGTCTTATAAGATTATAGTCTTATAATTGTTGTCCTAAAATAGGTACTTTAATGGTCATACTCCGTTAAAAACTAACATCAAAGTAACATTCCGTTAATTTTTCTGTTAAATCCTCGTACTTATGTTCCCATAATTAAGTTATATAAAATAATAAAAAAATTATTTTATTCTGAATTTTCGACATTTGGGTTTGCAAAATTGTCTATTTGATTTTTTGCCTTTTCTATTCGACTCTTTCATTTATGAATTTTTTATTCTTTTGAATGACTAATCTGCAACCACTACTCAAAGGCCCGATTAGGTAAAGCTTATTCAACTCTTTTATCTATTTTAGGTAAACATATACATAAATTATAGAAGTTTTGAAATTGAATTTCCATGCCCCGGCTTTTTTGTCAAAATGTAAAAATTAAACAAAATAAGAAGAGCTTGAAATAAATAGTACAAATTTTATGGATTTAAAATAATATTTATAAGCGATTAAAAGTTAGCAAACGACAATTATAATTTTGAAAATTATAAGAGACTTTAAAATAATTGGTTAATCGTGGATTTCCACATAAAATTTGAGATTTAAAATAAGAAAACCATCAAATAAAATCTGAAAAAATTACATAAAATATGATGAGACTCAATTACATAAATCTAGAAATTATTGATATAAATTGCAAGTTAACTAATAAATCTGAATTTAAAGTAAGCAAATAAAAATAATTCTAAATTTAAAGTAACATATGTTTAAATTAATCTTTACTTATTAATATTTACTTATAAATAACCTTTTAGATTCTATTTTAGTAATATTTATGTATCTGTGTGTGTATTTATTTAGATTTTATTTTCTTACTTTTAGATTATATAAGGTATTTTTAAGACATGTTTTTGTAATATTATGTTTTTGCTTGGTTCTTGATTTTTGTTTGTTAACTGATTATTTTATTGAATATTTATTATATTATAATATGTTTCAGTCATTTCTAAAATGAAAAAGATCGAATCACGTTGAAAGTGTATTTCTTTCATAAAAAGGAGAAAAATTCACAGTTTCCATAATATTTTACAGATGATACTATTTCAGTAGCTAACATGATCCTCTATTTCAAGTTGGTGTTTCATTTAATATTTCATGTGTAAAATAATGATATCATTTTTATACTTAACGTAGATATGATATGAATTAAAAGTAATAAAATATAAGATGAAACACTTAAAATAGAATTGATTTTGAATTTTTTTTGGGTACAATTACAAGTGCAATTCTCTCCATATTTATTGAAAGTAATTAAGTGAAATGGAAAAGGACAAATTGAATGTTCCTTTCTTTTACATTAATATTAAGTATTTTAATTTTGATCATCTAACTATCATTTTTTAAAAAAAAAATTGTTTTGATTTTAGTTGGAATGTCAGTTATGTCTATATCAACATAGAAAAATCTATATCGACAATTTCGACATTGATGCAGACAAAAATCAAAATTTTGAGCATGAAAATTGAAAAAGAAATTACTATAATCGTTGTGGGCCAAATTATAAAATTTCCTATATTTAATTATTCATTACTTTATCAACCCACATAATCAAAAGCAAGCACTAATATATAGAGATGAAACGCACTTAATTCTATAGCAAACAACAAATTGACTTTGATAACCACAAAAAGATAAAACTGGATATTGCTTCTCGGTGATTACAATAATATTCTCACCACTTCCTCAATATATAATATATATTCTATTTGATCACTATATATATATTTATTGCATATCACCGTCAATAATATATATGTCATCGACCCATATTAATTAGCTTAATAAATAGTCTCATATATAAGTACGGTGCATGTACTTATTTCTCACTTATTTAAATACATCACCTATATAATTAATATTGGTCGTCTCTCACTCAGGTGACTGATAATTCTTCTTCTCCGGCGAGTGGATCCCTCCATCGTTGACTGGGTTGACTATTCCACGATGGAGCACCTGCACCTGCACCTGCTGGTGTTTGATGTCGGTGGAGTTAGGGTTTTCGAAACACGCAGTTCGAGAAAGTTGATGAACGGACTGAGAGATTTTGTCAACGCTGTTGATTATGTCGTTAAGTACGGATGCTATGACTAGTACTGGCATTATTTCTTGCAGATCTGCTTTTAATTGTTGTGAGGGCATTTCTAGTATCTTTTTCAGTTCTTCCATTGCTGATGATTTTGAATTTGAAGAAGAAGATGATGATGATGATGCCATCCTCATTTTCTTCATTGCCATCCCTACTTCTTTCAACCTTTTCCCTGATTCTTTGCTCATTTCAACGCATGCTTCTTGGATTTTCGTTTCCATTTCTGATCTTACCTGCAACTCCATCCAATTCATCATTATATATCGAAAATCTTGAATCTTGCACCTTTTTAGGTGTTAAGCTTCCTGATTTGACGTATCATTATTTGACAAATAGTGTCTTTTAAGATATTGATATGTATAACAATAAATGACTTGTGCTATTTACATATATAGGAAAGATGTTTTTATTAATGAATATAAATATATATTTTTAACCATACAAAAATATTCTTAAATATAAATTGGAACTCATTCTTTTATTAATATGATGTCTACCTTTTCTTGAGATTTTGAGTTTATGTATCCATTAAGTGATTCAATAAGGCATGCACACTCCCTCGTTAGAGCTCCAATCTTTATGTATTGTTTCCATGGATGATGGAACTTGAAGCTACCATGAGGAGGTTCCCACCATGCAAAATTTGCCTGCAAAAATTAATATTTGTCAAAACTATATTATCAATCGTGCACATGAATTAGTAATATTTTTTTATATAGTTAACTTTTAATACTATATAGCTATTTTAATATTACCAATGATTCCTCACTGGCCTTTGAATTAAGCACGCTTTTATAGCCTTGGAGACACGACTTCTGATCGTTCTTGGAACTCGAACCTTTCCCACCATCAGTTTCATCCCCACTATATGTTAAAATTTCATCTCCAAAAGCTGTAAAAATACAGAAACACCTCGTTTAATGTTGTATTTAATTCATCTTTTGTTCTAATTATCATGTACACTAATATACACTTAATGTATATCAAATTAATTTATCGAAATAGATGATGAAAAAAGTGACATATATAATTAAGAAGACTTTAGCAGTCACTTTCTTTTTTCATTTATATACTTTTATTCCTAGATTAACTGGGTCGCCCACTATTTCCTGTTTAATTAAATTCATTTAACCAAAAAAAAAAAAAACTAAATAAGTTTCTCAATATTGTACATACAATATTATACCTTGTAAAAAGGAAGCAAGTTTTTCAATATTAGTAGCAACGAGATTATGCAAATCTTGACCCGCCCAAACGGGGCAAACGAATATGGATATGATGATACAAGTTGCCCCGCCAATGAGAATGGTGGATAGTCTTTGATGTGCCAGCTGCAATATTTGGTTGACCCGAAAACCCGATACTGCCACGAGGCTGAATGTCAATATAAATATTAATACTCCATAATCGTATCTCCTCTTTACATTCGGAATAAAGCGTGTAAAAGTGGAAACCGCAGCTGCATTTGCACGAAAAAGGTGTAATGTTATTTTATAGGTCAATATCATTTCTTTATAATGTTACTAATTGTTAAGCTGAATATGTAGTTTTTTAAAATTATTATAATTGTTATTTATTTACCTAGCAAGAAAACCATTAGTCCCAAAATGATAGGCTCTCCTTTCTCTCCACAGACACTGGCCAAATACTTAGCTCCAACCCCTAAAGCACCAGCAACTAGTGTGGCACAACCTCTGTTTATACTTTTTGATAGTGTTCCACCTAAAATAAATAAGAATTAAAAATAAAATTGATTGCAAAAGAACATCTATAGTTTTTGATATATATATATATATATTACTATGCTTACCAACACTGAATTCGAACACGAGCACAACTGTTAAGATGGCCCACATTCCTGCTTGTCCAAATCCATCATAGAGAGGCCTAAAGTAATAGAACAAAGAAACCAATGTTAGAGCTAATCCAACTTTCATTGAGTGTACAATTCTTCTTGGATCATCCTCTCCGATTTTCTTCGTTTTCTTCATCGTCTCGACCACATTAGACCTAATGGATCTCATTAAACTACTTGTTGTTTTCTCTGGGCTTTGTGAATTCATATCCATGGATATATATGTCTACAATCTTGATGGTGAGATTGCCACTTATATAGACAAAAAGAGAAAAATGGAGATGAGAGAGAATGTGTGTGATAGTGATGAGATGTATTCATTAATGAGATTTGGAGGGTTCTCACCTTCCCCCATTTATACAAGCTTGAAAAGTGGTGGGGTGCAATTGAAAGGGGCAATAGTTTATTGCATATTATAATAAAGTGTAGATTTCTCTTTTATTAAATTGGTAGGATGACAAAAGTAGTTCTTTCACAATCATCAGACTAAGAAAAAATACTTGGGCTAAGTAAAAATACTTGGGCTAAGAAAAAATACTTGGGCTAAGTAAAAATACTTGGGCTAAGTAGGACTTTTTTTTTCTTGTATCTAGACTATACTTTATAAGTAATGTGATGTGATGCTGCTTTCCAAATTCCCACTATCTTAAAAGCATGAAATTTTCACTTTTTTCTTAACCTTTGTCTTCTCATCTCATGCTGTTTTCCACCAATGCTTTCAAATAAACACACTTTCACACATACCATATTATATCATTTTTTTATGTAAAATCCAATATCCATTTTCCTTATGTACCCAAACTATTCTATTATAATTGCGGGCACTTTCATTTCTAACTATTTATGTACAAAGCATTATTTAGTAGCGATATAACTTAACATCTATTCATTTCCAGCCAAATTCAAACATTTTTGTGGAAAACTTCTTACATGTATTATCTATATTACTAATTTCTACCATCAATAGATCATATGTACCACTTCATCAAGTACCAACATAATTGGCTTCATTATTTACATCATCGCATACCATCTGTATCACCTTAGCTATCTGATACCAATTGGTTATGTAGTTCCATTTTCATAAGCCCGAACCATCTAAAATTAAATCGTAATCTTAATATTTCATAATAACATTATCCAAAATGAAAAAATAAAATAAAATAAAATAAAGAAGACAAAAAAAAAAACGACATTTCTTATGGAATTTCACTAAGAAAGACGTTAATTTCCAATTACGTACAATTAAGGTCAGCTCTGGCCTTGGGTTGGAAGGACGAAGCTCCCTGATTGGGAGCCCATAATACATATATTAAAAAAAAAAAAAAAATAGATTCTATCTACCATGGGCACATATTAATATATCAACTCTTAATGTGTCATAAATCTAAACAATCATTAATTTCAAAATTATAAAAAGATGAGACTTTTACACGCCAACGATTGACATATTAACAGTTGCACAGAACGGACAATTTATCATATTCATATGTATGATATATTTGTGTATGTTGGTAAAGGTTCTTGGGACTATTATGGAATGGGATCTATTTTTTAAGACCTTAAAGGTTAGTTTTACTTCTTAAAATGCTATAACATTTAGATTTTTGTAATCACCATATGATACTTATTTTTGTTGTTGAGTAGAAACGTGTTGCACTTTTTTATATTTAAGTTGATGAGAAATGAAGTCTATATATATTATGTTTGAGTTTTTTGTTATTAAAAAGAAAAAAGAGAAATGAAATGATTTCACTTATATCCATAATAGCTCAAATTCAAGATTAAGTTTAGACTATCATGTTTTATTTGTATAAGAGCTGGACAATGAATGTTGTATTTTAGGTAAATGAGCATATTATTTGAGAGAAAGTAGACGTCAAAATTATTTTTACGTGTAATGACAGATAATTGAAATTAATTTTGGATAATTATTTTCTTGTTATGCTATCTTTATAAACGTTTATTATGTTATTTTAGTATGTTTAATATAAAGAGCAGAACTTAGAATGGTTGAGGAGATGTTCTTGCAAAAGGCTCCTTTTTACAAGGACCTCCTATTTTCTAGACATATTATAAGGTAAAAAAATATCTTTTCAACTGTAATTTTGCATTTGTTGATAATTTTTTTTAAATATTTCTCTTTATCATATGATTTTAAATTTAATACATTTTATGGTATCAGACAAATCTTAACCTTACACGTGTTTGAAATCAAAGGTTATGATTCATCTTATGCAGTAAAATATATAAAATTTAAAGTTCATATAGTAAAATGAGATATTTCAAAAATTTTACTAAAAAGTGTAAAACGTATGGTTCATATGAGGAAATATTTTTAATTTGATATTAATTTTTTTTTCCAAAATAAAAAATGTAGGTCGACCATTTTGCATGTCTAATTATTCTGATACTTTCTCGTGTTTCTCTATGAAATATAACATTCAACTAAATCTATTATATAGCTTTATTTTGATTTTATAATTTTAAATACTTTCCCTAACATAATAACACGATTATTTTTTCACACAAGTATTTTGCAGCTCGTGTGCGACTTCATATAAAAAAATTCAAACAAAAGTCGTAGCTGATACGAAACCTGGCCAGATTGCGTGACGGGTTTGAGTTTGATAAGCAATAAATGGAGAATATTCTATGAATATTCATTATATATATAATGGTTATTTTGTGAAAAATGGGTATTGTGAGATCACAAGTTATATTTAAAGTTATTTAGGGATGTATTATTATATTAATGGATAAATTAAGATCAATCTTTAAAAAAATGGATATTTTAAAATCAAAAATTATATTTAAAATTATTTAGAAATGTGTTATTATATTAATGGATAAATTAGATGGATGTTTAAAAAAAATGGAGACCCAAATATATAAGAAGGTGAAATTGTCAAACAACAATTTATGATAAGTGGACTTGAATCTGTAAAACGTACGGTTCGATTCAACTCTTAGTACGGAAATCGAGGAATAAAGCCACGATATGTTGATTCTTACTTCATATCTACATCAAGTTATTGTTACATCATATCTGGAATCAAATTTCATGATATTAGTTTATTATATATTTAATGATGATAGTTTCCAAGATAATTTTTTTTTACTATTATTTAATTTGACTATTGCTGCATGTATAATTAATGTTTGTGTGAGATAGAATGCAGCACCGGTAGAGAATCCGAAGGCGACATTTCTGCTGACGTTTTTCTATTGGAACTCGGGATTTTTTTTGTTTCCCAACTACATTTGATTTATATCAAAAATTAATACAATTATTGTGACATTATTACCGAACTAATTTTTTTAAATAAGTCAATTCTAAACATATAATCCATATAATATTCTCATCAATATTGTTTTAACTTTTCCAAGACATGTCGTTTCTCAATTTATATCCGTTTGTTTCAGTTCAAATTTTAAAATAAGTCACTATATTCAATTATACAACCTTAATATAAAACATAAAATATTTGAAGTATTTACGATAAACAAGAACTTTTTTTTTTTTAAATAATTACTTAAATACAACTTACCTCCCAATTTTGGAGGCAAAGATATTAATCATGTTCATATAATCAAATGATTTATTAATTTTTTTCTCAATCAATATTAATATTATCAACCTTTCTTGCAACATGGTTGACCGCAAAAAATTGTAATGAGCTTTAATTTTGAGATTTTCTTTTCTGATATTCAGACTCATTCTTAGAAGGTATTATACAATAATATAGAAATCTAAATTTAAATTAACAAACTATGATTAATCTTGTGGATAAAAATTAAAATAGAAAATACACACAAATGAATATAAAATATATTAAGTTGATACTTGGGCCCAAGTATCCTTTGTTGAAAGGAAGATGAGCCTGTGGAAGGTCCAATTACAAACAGTTCTTCATTGGTGGGCTGCCCACTTCCTTCCCAATTCAATAATACCCGGGCTGGGCTCTTTGTTGAACCTTTATGAGCCTTTTAATGTTTTATCCCCTTAAAAACTCAATAAAATAAATAAATAAAACCCTTTTAATGTTTCTTGAGATAATTCGAATCTATTTGTGTGTTAATATTTATTATTATTTTCTAAACGAAGTATTTTATTTTAATTTGCATAGGTAGAGGAACTCAACTTAACGATATATATACACACTTTATTAAGACGTGTATGTTGAATGAGCTTTTATTTACAATATCACTCACAGACGTAGTGTTCAGACTATAATTGTTTATTTTTATCTATCTTTAATTTCGAATAACCACAAAACTTAAAAAGAAGTTGTCCAATATCTCATTTTTTAAAAAATTATTCCAAAATAATATTTAACTCGAAATTTAAGAAACTAATAAACTATATATTTTGGGGTTGATTGCACAATATTAAATTATTATACTTTTACTCGATTTTCATTTAAATGTCAACTTTCAAAAAATAATTAATCATATCGTTCATGAGCCATACACGTTTTCAATTGTAACACCAATACAAGAATTTTCATTTACATGATTGCTGATTAGTGTTTTCTTTTTAATCATACAATTGCAGTGAAACTCTATATATATATATAGATATATGTTGGTCTCAAGTGGTATAAGGTTAAGAAAATGTGAATTAACCTTATCAAATTTTGTAAATTTTCTCCAAAAAAATGTAAGTCCTTCAAATGACAGGTAGCTTAGAAAGTTTATTGCAGTGATGAGGTTACTGCTTGAGCAGTGACCTGAGAACTTAAAGAGAGTAAAGCACGGCAGAAATAAAGACTTTTCTGAATGATGATTGAATGCAAAATGCTTGATAGATAGATAAACAGATATGAATATAAAATTGTAAACACAGACAAGCAGATATACAGAGGTTCGAGGGTGGAGTAATCCCTCTACGTCCTCTCTACTCCTTCTCGAAGGAGGAACTTTGTTAAAGTTAGTTTGATTTACAGAGACTCGGCTAATACAAACTTCTACTTCTAACAAAACTGTCAACTCTTTCCACATAGGTAGTTGCACAGTGACCAAAACACAATGACCTACATAGGATCCTTTCTCTTTCAACAGAGAAAACTAATACTTATCAGGAACAACCTTTGCTAAGCAACTCCTAAAACAATCCTTATAAAGATAAAAGGTTTTCTTTCTTCAACGGTTGAGGGCAGCAAGCTCCTTGTTCTTCAGAATACAGAAAGGTAGTTGGTTTGCTGCCTGATAGATTGAGTGACTGAAACGAGTAAGCTTAAGAGAGATTAAAATCTTGAGAGTTAGCTCGTGAGATGAATGTTTTAGTAGTTGTTCCAAGTGCACTCAACTTCTATTTATAGGCTTAGAGAAATCTGCCCGTTGAGAAAGCCGTTTTCTCTATAGTGAGGTGTCATGATGAGATTGGTTCATACACGATCTTCTGACACCTTTCCTACTGTGCCTCCTTGCCCTGCTCTATGCCTCCCTTACCCTACAACGCGTTGTACTTTGTCCTTAATCTTTCCAGATGACACTTTCTGATTGGTTTATACTTGAGTGTCTCTACCAGTTCTTCAGCGTGCACTAACTTTGATGTATCTGGCAGTTGACTTCTAATTGCTGCTTTGTCGTCTGATGTGGCTAACTTCCTTTAACTTAGGATGCTTCAAGTTAGCTTTCAGTATCCTTCAATACTTAGACTAATTCTTCACTTGTATTGCAGTGACTTATGCAGAGAGACAGTGACTAACGCAGACTCCTTCCAATATGTAGTATCTTCTCCATCCTCTTCCAACATCCTTACCTTAGTTAAAACGTTTACATAACAAAATCTAAACAAATTGCTAAGATCTAACTATTACATGTTTTGTCTCATCAAAATCTAATACAAATTAATCCTATCAATATATATGATAAAAAAATAACAATATAAAACTCATTAAAACAATGTCATCAAATGTTACAAGAGAAGAGTTTTTTGTGTTTTTAGCATGAGATAACGCGGTTATGATGAATTTCAAACTAAAACTCTTTTTATTACATAATTTTGTGTTTTCAAAATGAATGGAACAAGAAAATAAAATAAAATAAAACACTCTACGTATAGTATCTACGTAAACGATTTTGTATCGAAAATTCTCACCGATACAGCAATTGAAAAGGTATGAGATCACATCAAAGGTTATATATTGTTACTTTGAAAAGTTCGTATATGATTGAATAAGATCGAGTGAAAGTTAATGAATTTTCAATAATAGTCCTTATTAATCAATCGTTATTATTAAAATAGGAGTTGAACCTAGTGATTGATTTGAAAGAAACTTGAATAGTTGAAAAAGATTTTGCTAGGCACTTGTCTTTGTCCATACTTTATGTGGCAAGAAATGTCCCAAATTAATAACCCACCAAGCTTGTAATAATCCACTAATTATAGGGCACCGACGAACATGCATTATTAATGTAATAATGATGATAATCAATTATAACAACTCTTATAAATAAAATCAAGTTGTGTCTTATCATCTAACAACTTATACATAACTAATTAATCAGCCCCTCTTGAAACATGAACCTCATAAACTATATAGAGGTTAACAAAGAAACAGATTGAAAATACATAAGGTCGATTCTAATAATTTTTTTGGCGTCCAACATCAAAATGAATCTTTAAGATTTTTTATTTATTTAAAAATAAAAGTGTAATGTAATTAAAACATTTCTAATACATAGTTACAAAAAAAAGATATGACTATGAACATATTGAAAATAATTACTCAAATACAATTTGGCTTATGGTTTTGACTGTAAAAATATCAATCAAGTCCGTATAGTCAAATGTTGAATAATTCATTTCTTAATTGATATCATACATGTAGTAGTAGTAGTTGTTATTTTTATAATTGAGGAAGTGGAAATTGAACTTGAAAACACATACCTATAGTAAGAGTGTAAGACCAAGTCAGTGGATGTATAACATTAATGTTGTATTTGGAAAAGAGGGAATTGAAACTCATAATAATAAACTGATTGATGCTATTTTGTTTGATATGAATTTGAAATCCATCAGTTTTATTTAAAATTAATTTTTAAAAATTTAATTGGATATTTTTTAAAATCTCAAAATATATCACATAGATAATTGTAGCTTTTAACGACTAATAATTAAAAGAAAAAAACTCGATAATAGAAATTGATTATACCTATGTGGTAATATATTAATTAATTAGTAAATGGTCGAGACTACCATAAAAGATATAATGTAAATCACTTTATATCATTTGATATAAATTTTATTTCCTCATTTTATACTCTAGAGTAAAAAAAAAGTCACATGTCATCTTATGTGAAGTGACGACTGTTTGGATTTTGTCAATTTCACAAGATTTAAAATTGACGCTAACTCATTGATAGATACAATTTTCATGTAATCTTATTTTTCATAGGGTTACATGAAAATTAATTTAATTTTTGTGTAATTATACGAAAATTGATAAATTTTCGTGTAATCTTATGAAATAGAAGACTACATGAAAATTATGTATGTCGATGAGTGCGTCATTATTTTTGATTGAACGTGGGGTAGGTGACCTCTATAAATGTCTTATCAAATGGAATAAAGTGAGAATATTTTAATTTTTACTATAAATTGTGATATTTTAAATATTTTTTTATATTGAGTGGTAAAAAAAATTCCTATATATTAATTATAATAGTTTGGGGTCGACGCCATATTTTAAATTTATTGAATGTAAGGGTGTACACATCTTGGAAAGGTTGAAATATTGCCTATTAACTTCTAAATACATATCACAGTGACACTTTATTATAGAAACATGGTAGAATAGAATTTGTGTGATAGAAGGATGAAAATGAGAAAAAAGAGTAAGGAGTGACGTGGCAACAACGTAAGCAAGATGGCGGTTGAACAGTTGAAACGTGTCCACCCGACAGAGACTGGGTTCGGAGATCACAATGAATGTAAAATCAGTTTATTGGCCACAACTCTGCAATCCCATTGGCCACTTTCTTGACTTCAACTATACCAATTTTCTACATTTCCTTCACATGGGCCCCATTGATTCGTGAATTCTCCCATTCCAAATACTACACGGCTCTCGTTTACGTGTTTAAATATAATTCTAATATCCTATTTGTTCGTGTTAGAATTTTTTTAATGGAATACTCAAATTAAGTAAATTAAGATGAAATAAGTCAAATTGGATGAAGAAAAAAAATGAAAATTATAGAAAATATTATGCCCGAAATTTACTCGAATAAATTAAGTCGGTTAATTTTAATCAATTTTTAATGACCAGTCAAAATCATATTTAATTTATATCAGAGAAATGAGCTCTCTTTTACTTCAATACAATAAAGTTCAAACTCTTTCTAAATAAAAAGTTCTATTATTTATAGGTTAAGGGAGAACACAAGTTAGTGAGAATCATATCCACTTCTCCCTTATTTTTCACCTCTTTTCTAAGAAGTGGGAAGTTAATTTCATCTTCACTATCCTCTATTAATCAGGAATATCCTGCTAGGTCCTCTAGGCTACCGTCTGACTGGACTTACTTCCTGGTCTTTTAAGCCATAGTCTGGCCTGGTCGGTACATTCCCTTTTGAGACCGTTATGAGATTCGTCCTGATCGGGCACTTTAGTGGTCGGCTTGATAGACTATTTTGGTCGGATCATCCGATTGCCTGCTCAATGAGCTATCTTGGCCGGACTCTATATGGACACAGATTCTCTGTAATTTGGCTAGATCATGTGTTTGGATCGAGTTCGAGTTGGGAGTACAACACTATTTGTTGGTCCTAAGTGGTGTCCGAGGTTCAGAGGGGGGGTGAATGAACCTTGATCGATTTTGCAAATTTATGAAAAATCTTTCTGCTCTGCAAGTTACTTGAACTTGCAGCGTCAGATCGTTACTGCTTACAGCACTAGGACGCAGTGCTGCACGCTGTAATTAAGAGTTTTATACGCAGCGGAAAAATATAATTTATAACACAAGGCTGATTTTCTCAATATGCTTCTTTCAAAAACGTTTAATGCTTATGAGATATATAAGAACAGAAGGTAAATGCACAAATAAATAAAGCAATTAAACACGTATGGCTTATAGTGGTTCGAAGGTGGTGTAATCCTTCTACGTCCACTCTACTACTCCTCGAGCAGGAACTTTGTTAAACAAGATTGAATTACAGGACCCTCCTAACAATCTATCAACTTTACAAAGCAACCACCTACTGAAGTCCAGCGTACACACATCAACTGCAAACTTCAAAGGCTAACCCACACAGGGTTCTACACTCCTACACAGGGAAATTTCCTAACTCTAGACAACTTATACAAACAGCAAGAATCTCTCATATCAACTGTTCGACACCACTAAAACAATCTAAGCACACAACAACAAGGTTAAAAGATATAAAAAGGGTTCTTCAACTGGTGCGGCGAAGTGAGCTTCTGAATCCGTTGATGGATCTTTCAGCACTGAGCTTGTTTTACTTCACAGAGGTTGAGTGACTAAAACTGATGGTAGACTTGAATGTTTGTAACTTGAAAGCTTGAGGGTTTTTGCGTAAATGTTTCAGTATCAGTAACCAGCTTCAGTGTCTCTCTTTCTTTATTTATACTTGTAGGAGAAGATGTCCGTTGAAGGAGACATCTCTCTTTTGAATTTGAAGTAGTCTGATCAAAGGCATGGCTCGTATTTAATGTGACTTGACTTTCTCTTTTGGAGCATTTAATGCGGCAGTTGCGGCTCACAACTTTCTACAGCGCGTCAGTCCACGTGACATCTTCGTATTGGCTTCGTGTCTGCTACTTTGATCTTGTCTCGAATGACTCTATTTATTCTTGCTTGAATCTTCATTTCTCGTACTGCATTTATCCTTCCTAGGATTGCAGGATACATTTTGTTGTAATTGGCGCTGATTGACTTCTCTGAACTGTAAGCTTTGTGATGTATCCTAGGTCTTCGTGCAGCTGATGTTATCTTGCAGTGCTGCTGTAACTACGACCTGGTTGCAGTATCTTTGAGTAGAGCTGCTGCATCTTTTTCTTGCAGCACTCCTGTACGCCATTCCTTCTTACTTAGCTGTATTGAAGTTCTACCTTCTTGCAGCGATGCTGTATCTGCCTTCTTGCAGCAGCTTCCTTTTCTGAAGAGCTTAGATGCAGCTTTGTCCTTATCAAACCTCCATCTTCAAGCACTTAAGACTAGTCTCAAATCTAATCTATATATTCACTTAAACACTGTAAAAAATGGGGTATTTAAAACTTTATATTACAAATACGTTTTGTCTCATCAAAATTTAAATATCGAAATCCTAACAATTTCCCCCTTTTTGATGATGACAAAATCTTTACATTATTTTGTTTATGAAGAAAGATTTTTTACTTTACAGATTATCGTAAGATCAGGGTTACATGCTTGAACATCTTTCATATGATAAATATAGACCCTGGATTCATCAGAGATGCATCATGCTATTCCTTTATCACTAAACATCAGGAAAACATAAACAACATGCATAAGTTCATAAGGATTGAACTTTGAACAGAAATGAATCTAAAACTTCTTCATTAACTGAAAGAAATTATACAAGGCATAAATATATTACAGCATGGATCACAAGAGAGTAATTACATTATTGAAACAAAGACCTTTTTGTAGACGGTTCTTCAGGTCTTCTTTCAGCAAACCTTTCAAGGCCTTTTCTTCCTCTTGATCATTTCCACCAGTCTCTGATGGACTCTTGATATGACTCTTCTAGCTTCTCCATAATTACAGGAATTTGAATCCACCTGAGCCAGAAGTCTTCACAATAAGGCACAATCCCGCCATGCTTCATTAGGTCGATATAGTATCTCTGAATCTCAAGTTCTCATTCCCTACCGAGCTGCTCATATCTCTTCAATGCAGTCTTGCAGGTATGATATCTGCTGAATTTGCCTTTCCTGCATAGAGTTCTGAAGTTCCTGAGGTATTCGGATCGTTTGTACAACGTGATCGCCTCAAATGATGGATTCCTGTCAGTAGGCAGTCTGATTTCCTTGAAGATGTCAAACCTCCAAGCCATATTCTCTCATTCAGATCTCTGATCCATCAGTACGGAAACTTCAGCAGAGATGTTTTCAGTGTCAAGGCGATGGATCTCTTGAGGAAGGTATTGGTAGAAGTCGTTGGGAAAAATTCTCCTCTCACCAATTACCCTGAGTCTTTGAATCCAGGCATATGGATCTTGTTCTTCTCTTTGGCGCCTCTGACTCTCAGACTCGTCCCCGCTCATCCTCTTCATTGAGCCTTGGTGCTAGCCCTCATACCCTCTCTTTGTATGATGATGAGAGGGAGGTGTTGCATCTTTGTTGGGTGCAACGCCTACTGCTGATCTTCTTGCAGCACCAGCTCCACCAGCTCCTCCATCATCATCTCTTCTCCATCGCTTGGGAGATGGGATGTCAGCCGCAACAAATGATCCAGACCTCCTCCTCCTCCTGCTGAGAGGTTGCTGGTCATCATCATGTTCTTCTTCTTCAGCTCCCTCTGAGCTCCTGTAACTATCTTCAACTTCTTCCCTCCTTTTTGGCATCATCAAAAGCTTTGGAACGTGGTCTTCGGGTCGGTTCGGGGGCGACCTTAGGAGCGTCAACATACTGAGGGAAGATACGAAACATGATGTCCCTCAGTTTTCTTACAATCAGCTCCAGGTTCCCCAAACGGTCGTCCACACTTCTGGTTCACTGGGATTGATCAAATGTGCGATCCAGAAGTGTTTCCAGGATGAAGGAGTGAGTGTTCAGCCTGTTAGAGGCATTCTCAGAATGACGCTTACACAACCTTATCTCCTGGTGAGTCTGTGCAGCTTCAACTTTCAGCTCTCCCTCCATCTTGACCCGTTCCATGTAGAGCCTGTGGGAGTGATCATTCAGCGTCCTCTTGATCATCCCAGGCAAGACTTTAAGGTCCTTCTTGAAACCTGTCATGGTTTCAGCGTGGAATTGGGCAACGACCCTAAGACTGTTGCGCATGGTAGACTCGTGCTCCTGGAGAGCGTGCACCAAATGTCTAACCGCCGCTTCAACTCGGTTGATCGATTCGTCAGGAGTTAGCCCTGAATTCCTTCACGTTAAGGCAACAGAGGATGCAGCGAATGGTATTACAACTTGAATAATCGGAGCTGCATCTTGCCTTGGAACCTCAGCAGCGACCTCATCCTCATGATTGCTAGTTTGGGAACTTGTAGAGCTCGAGGATGGGTGCTCTTCTTCTTCTTCTTCTTCTTTTGCCTCCTCTTCGCCGGATGAGATTTCAACAGGGTCTGCTCCGTTAGATTTTGGTCCATGAACAGGTTTGTTGCGCTCCCTCATCATCCTAGCGAAGTCGGCGTCGGTAACCTCAGCTTCCTAAGTAACCTCTGCTGCTGTAATCTTGGAAGGTTCTTGAGAGCATGCAGCAACTGCAACATGAACCTCTTCTTGAGGTGTCTCTAGCTGCACGGGGGTTACCTCAGCTACTTCTTCTGCCTCCTCTGTGGGTACTGTCTGAACAGCCTCCCCAACAGAGGTCTTTTCACCCTCAGAGAGTGTTGTCAGAACAACAGCCTCCTCTGAGGTCTTCTCCAAGGACCTCGTCTCCTCGGCCGGTCCTACAACTTGGACAGATTCCGCTGCAAGAATGGGTTCTTACAGCTCTGGTTGGTTTCTTGCAGCGTTCTCAGCATTCAGCACTGTACGCTCCTTTGCTGCAAGAATCTCAGCTTCCACCCTACTTAACTCTTCAGCAGCTGCTTCTTGGGTGGTCGCCTGCTGTACTATTGTCTCCGCCAATACAGGGAGTTCAGCCTCGGCAACTTCCTCCGTGGTTGCATCATCGGTGTTTTCAGCAAGTTCAGAGATTACTCCCTGAATGATGGCTGATGGTTCCCTTTATGAGTCTGCAGCAGCAACATCCATTCGAACAGGAGAAAAGACGTAGTCCAACAGTTGAGATTCTTCCTCCTCCAAAGGATCCAGTGAGACAATGTTGGAGAGGCCCTCAACTACTTGCTCGTATGCAAGGGAGTTCAGACGGTGTGAACTTGAACTTTCTTCTCCCCGCATCCTCCTAGGAGTGTGCTGCATCCTAGTCTCCTTCACACTTTGTTGCAGCGCCTGTTGCAGCATAGCTTCCTCAGCTTGCTCCACTCCCAAGGTGTCGATTTGCTCTCGGGTAAAAGTGACGTTATCGCCCCTTCTTACAGCCTCTACAGTCGGGGTATGGAAGACCTACACATCCTCCAATACTGCTCTCATCGGCAGCTCTGCAGAGTCGGATTCTGCAAGAGCTTTTCCCTTCCCTTTGTCCTTTGCTTCCTGAGCAGCACTACTTTCACCAAGCTCCTGTACTCTTGCTGCATACTCAGGTTGTAGGAGTGCCAAAATGTCTTCTGATTTGGCCCACTCCAGGACAGCTTGCTCACTGTCAGGAAATCCTTTCACTTCAACAGGATTTCCCCCTTAGCCAGCCGCATCTCTCTCCAGAGATTGTATTGCAGCTCCATATTTCTAGCCGCTGGGAGGGTAGGATCAAATACTGAAGCTTCTGTTTGTAGACGAGCTTCTTCAGTTGGCTTGTCTCGAAGCTGATATGGCTCCTGAAACAGATGTGATTCATCCCCAAGATTTTCTACTACAGAAGGTCTAGAGAGTTGGGAATCAAGAGCTCCTTCTTGATCCCGGGGCTGATGAGACTCATCCTCAACCGCAACTACAGCTAAGCTTGCTGTAAAGTGTTGGGAATCAGCAGCTGCGGCAGCCTTCTTCTTGCTACGTGGGGTCCTTCTCACCAAGGGTACATCGTCATCTGAAGAAGAGGATTCAGTTTCAGGTACAGCCTTCCCTGAACTCCTCCTGATGACGGGAAGAAGATTTTGAACGTCCTATTCTTCTTCGTCTCTCCCGCTGCATACTGCTTCATCTTGCAGGGCCAGGATAGCATTCTTTTTATCTTTAGTTTTCTTCCTTGCTGCCCCAGCTTCTGTTGTCTTCGTTTGGGTCTTACCCTTCTTCTTCTCCCCTAGATACTTTTCGATGGGGATGGGGATTGGTGCTACAAGTTGAAGACCAAGCTTGCAGAGTAGAGAGCAAATGATGATACCGTAGCTTCGACGCTCCGTTATCTTCTCTGCTTCCTCCCATAGCCTCTTCATGATAAACCTTGCCCAGTTCACTTTCTCTCCAGCTATGATAGCAGACATGATTCGGAACCGAAGATTTGTGCACTTGTCATAACTCCCTGTTCGGCCTTCAATGGAGTATGCACATATATCATGAAGCAGTTCAAACTCCGGTTTGAAGAGTTTCTTTGGGGCGCTTCTCTTGATTTCAACCCCTGCATCCCTTGCTCGAAAGAGATCCCACATCTCTTGAGCAGATGCCTCCCCATAGTTCAACAACTGACTGGGGGTCAAACCTCCGGCGGAAAGGTAGCGATATCTCTAACGGTTAGAGACCGCTCTTCCTCGTCTGCATCCATCCTGAACAGGATGCAGTTCCTGTCCTCCTCTTGCCTGGCGTAGGAGTAGAACCTCTGTACTGACTCCACAGAGAAACCAGCGTAAACAGTGGTCAGCAGCCCTATAACTTGGGTCCGTTGAAGAGCATCGAAGATTCTTCTGACGAGGGCATTGTCATACAGTCCGGAAGCATAGACATGCTCCTGGTTGATCAAGCGTCCTTCCAAGATGATGGTTTGTCTGGCTGCCATGGATTTTTTATAGAGAAAAGAGAATTGATCTTACGGTCCAAGTAAAAATGGAGATGTCAAATCGTCGCTAATTATTACAAGGCGCGTGGGCTACTGAGCGTAACCCTTCCACTTCTAACACGTGCAGACTTTGCATTTAATGCTGAAAGACATGCCCTTTGCCGCCTAAATAAATGTCTTTTTAAGGTTGCAGGATTCTTGGTACGAGGTTGCAGAGTAATCAATATTCTTTTGAAATAAATGCTATAACCTGGTGCTACTTGAACTCCCGATTTCTGCTGTACTGTAAGAATATATAATGCAGCGCTGTTTGAACCCAGCACTGTAAGAAAGTGTAACTTACAGCACTATACTTACTCCTTCTCGCAAGCATGCAGATGTTCCCCTTGATCTTTGCACTTTCTTTTCTCCTCATAACTTAAGAATTCCCAGCTCGTTTCTAAGTATAGAAAACCTCGATTCACTTAAAGGCTTAGTAAATATATCTGCAAGCTGGAGATCCGTATGAACTTTCTCAAGCACAATATCCTTCTTTTCCACGTGATCTCTTATAAAATGATGACGCATGTCAATGTGCTTCGTTCTTAAGTGAAAAACAGGGTTATGAGTAATTGCTATAGCACTTGTATTATCACAGAGAATTGGGGTCTCTTTTTCTTGAATTCCATAATTTCTAAGTTGCTGCTGTATCCAGAGAATCTGCGCACAGCAACTTCCTGCTGCAACATACTCTACTTCTGCTGTAGAGGTTGCAATCGAAGTTTGCTTCCTGCAAAACTATGAAACAAGTCTATTTCCCAGAAACTGACACGTCCCACTGGTACTCTTCCGATCAATCTTGCAGCCTGCATAATCTGAATCAGAATAGCCTTTGAACTTGAATCCTCCTTCCTTGGGATACCATAGACCTACTTCCTGAGTTCCTTTCAGAAATTTGATAATCCTTTTTACCGCTGAAAGATGTGATTCTTTTGGTGCTTCTTGAAATATTGCACAGACTCCTACTGCGAACATGATGTCTGGCCTGCTTGCTGTAAGATACAGTAAGGATCCGATTAGGCATTTGTACTTCGTGATATCAACATTTTTACCATCTTCATCTTTATCAAGGCTTATTGATGTCGATATAGGAACAAATGTTGCTGGACCATTCTCCATGTCAAATTTCTTGATAAGCTCCTTCGTATACTTGACTTGACTGATGAAGGTTCCTGTAGACAGCTGTTTTACTTGCAGCCCGAGAAAGAAACTCAATTCTCCCATCATGCTCATCTCGAACTTTGACTGTATCAGGTTGGAGAACTTCTCACATAGCTCTTTGTTGGTGGATCCGAAGATAATGTCGTCCACATATATTTGTACTAGCAGTACACTTTCTCCATCATGTATCCTAAACAGCGTCTTATCGATTGTTCCTTTCTGGAAACCATTTTCTAGCAGATAGAGAGATAAGGTGTCATACCAAGTTCTCGGTGCTTGCTTAAGTCCATACAGAGCCTTATGTAACCAAAACACCTTCTCTTCTGCTTGATCTTCGAAGCCTGGAGGTTGTTCTAAATAAACTTTCTCTGTAAGAAGACCATTCAGGAATGCACTCTTAACGTCCATTTGATAGACATTGAAATTCATGTGAGCTGCATAAGCCAGAAAAATCCTTATTGCTTCCAATCTTACTACTGGAGCAAAGGTCTCATCAAAATCAATTCATTCTTCCTCGCAATATCCTTTGGCAACTAATCTTGCCTTGTTCCTTACGACGAGTCCAGATTCGTCTAATTTGTTCTTGAAAACCCACTTTGTTCCTATTACTCTTTGATGAGTTGGTCTTGCAACTGTCTGCCATACTTGGTTTCTTTCAAACCCATTCAACTCTTCTTGCATGGCGTACCCAATTGCTATCTTGCAGTGCATCTTCAACATTCTTGGGCTCTGTTTGAGATATGAAGCATGCAAACATTACTTCATGAGGGATGGATCTTCTTGTTCTTACGCCAATGGATGGATCTCCTATGATAAGATCCCTTGGATGATTCCTTAGCCATGTCCTGTCAGGGTCAAAGATATGTTCTGGTCTAAGTTGCTCCTCTTGTTCCTGTAATGCAGGAGGTTCTGCTGCTGTAGGAATATCTGCTGTATCCATAGTTGCAGCTTCCTCTTCTTTGTCTTCTTCTGTAGGTAGAACTCCTTTTACATATAGAACAACATTCTTTTTCCTTGGAGCTATTTCTTCAGGTGGCTCTTCTAACTTCTTAGTATCACAGTATGGTTCATCAAACACCACATGAATAGATTCTTCAACCACCAATGTTCTTTTGTTAAATACCCTGAAGGCTCTACTTACAACAGAGTATCCTAGAAATACTCCTTCATCTGACTTTGCATCAAAAGTCTTCAGATGTTCATTTCCATTGTTGAGAATATAACACCTGCATCCAAATATATGCAGATAAGAGATATTTGGAGTATATCAATTCCAGATTTCATAAGGAGTTTTGTCTAGATCTTTGATGATTAGACATCTGTTCTGTGTGTAGCAAGCAGTGTTAGTTGCTTCAGCCTAAAATCTCTTGGGTACTTCTACTTCAGCTATCATTGTCCCTGCTGCTTCCTTGAGGGTTCTATTCATTCTTTCAGCTACACTGTTCTGTTGAGGTGTTCTTGCAGCAGAGTATTTATGTCGAATACCATTATCAGAACATAATTTCTCAATGAATTTGTTTGTGAACTCAGTTCCTCTGTCTGATCTTATCTTCACTATACTCAAGCTCTTTTCATTCTGGATTTTCTTCATGAGATCAGGTAGCTTGTCTTGAGTTTCAGACTTCTTTGCAAGGAAGATTGTCCATGAATATCTAGAGTAGTCATCCACAACTACAAGAGAGTACTTCTTCCCGCTCAAGCTTGATGGTTCTACTGGTCCAAAAAGGTCCATGTGTAGAAGATCTAGAATCCTGTGAGTTGATTTTTGTATCTTGTCTTTGAATGAGCTCTTAACTTGCTTTCCTTTCTGACAAGCTCCACAGATATTCTCCTTCTTGTATGCTACATTTGGCAATCCTCTTACAAGGCCTTTTCTTGCTAGCTTGTTGATAGTCTTGAAGTTCAGATGGCTTAACCTCTTGTGTCATAGCCAGCTCAGCTCTGGTGGACTGTTCACAATGAAGCATGTTGGATGAATAAAAGAGTTTCAATCAGCTAGATATATGTTTCCTCTTCTTATTCCTTTAAGCTTGACTTCATTTGAGATGCTCTCATTGATTAAGCATTTGTTGAGGTTGACTTCCACTGTGTATCATTTGTCATAGAATTGACTGATGCTCAGAAGGTTGTATCTGAGTCCTTTTACATAGGATACATCCTTGATCTTTATGTTTCATTTGACTAGACATCCACTTCCTTTTATGCTTCATTTGGAATCATCTCCAAAGATGACTTTTGGTCTGTTGCATTCTTGGAAGTCTTTTAGAGAATCTTTATTGCCTGTCATGTGCCTTGAGCAGCCGCTGTCTATGTACTATACATCACCGTTGCAACCTGGCACTGAAACCTGTAACAAATTCAAACAGATTTAGGTACCCATATCTGTACGGGTCCTTTGGGGTTAGTTGCTTTAGGAACTCAAACTTTCTTAACAGTCACTGTTTTGCTGTAAGATTTGTTGGTTCTCTGACTGTATGCAGTTGTCCTTACAAATTGCTTGTTAAAAATGTGTGCATTGACAACATATGTGATACCAGCACCTTTGTAGTGTGGTCTTCCACCATACTTCCCTTAAGTATATCCTCTTTGAGGTTTAGACATGTGAGTCTCAGTATAGGTGTGAAAGTTTCTTCTGTGCTGCAACTTAGTTGATTGCTGCATCATCTTGCTGCATATAGCAGATGGCTTCTACTGTAACCAGTTCTTAGATGCAGACTTACTTCCTACAGTTGAGCATCGAGGTATCTTCCCCTTATCCATCATTGCTGTTTTGTTCAAGATCTTCACAGAGTCACATCATAACTCTTCCTTCCTTGGAGTTTCAGCTTGAACAAAATTTACAGTTTTGGATGTACTTGTTGTATTCTGAGAGATGTGATTATTGTAACCTAGACCCGATTTTTCAAAAGAACTTCTGTTTTGGTTTATGCAATCCCTTGTGTCCTTTGATGATTTGTTGAACGTGCTTATCGTAGACTGCAAGCTTTCCTTCTCAGCTTCTAGCTTATTGACCAGCAGATTTAATCTAGAGACCTCCTTTTGTAGCTTGCTGCATCTTGAGCTATTAGGCTCACATGCAACCAGCATTTTGACAATATTAATGTTTTTGCTCTTCAGGATCTCATTGTCGATTCTTAGGTTCTCATTTTCAACCTTTAGATCCTCATGAATTGAGTTGATTTGCTCAAAGTCACTCATGATCCTTTTTAAAGAGTGGATCATGTTCAGCTCCTCACTTTCAGGTACGGACAACGGTTGATAGATTACCTCATCTTCTTCGCTGTCCTCGTAGTCTTTAGCCATCAGGCATATCAGCGCTTCTTCATCAGAGGATGAGGTTTCAGTGTCGCTGTCAGAGGATTCTGCAGCTTTCAGTACTTTCTTCGGAACTACTGTATCCTAGGCCTTCTCCATCTCTCCTATGAGAGCTCGAAGCTTGTGTCTTTCCTCTCTTCTTTTATCTCTCCTCTGCTCTCTCCCCTTCAGGATACTTGTGCTCTGTTGGGTATGGACAGTTTCTTGCATAGTGCCCTGGTTTCCTGCAATTATAACACAAGTCAATATTGCCTGTATTTGACTGTGGAGAAGAGGATACCTGAGGAGGTGGATGACTTCTTCTGAAGGCATTCTTCTTGTTGAGGTTGGTGTTGCTGCTATTATTGTTGCTTTTCATGAATCTTCTAAATTTCTTTAGAAGCAGAGCCATCTCCTCTTCAGCAACTTCTGCTGTAACCCCAGTCTGCTTACTGCAACTAGCGGTTATTATATCCTTGGAGCCTCTGGCGGTTAGCGCTGTAACTTTGAAGCTTGATTTTTCGAACTCCTTTCTCCGTTTGTTGATGTCATATTCGAACATTTTGAGATCGGAGAATAGGTCAAATGTACTCATGGATTTCAAATCCATAGACACTCTCATGACAGTGGTCTTGCTGTCCCACTCCATGGGTAAAACTCTCAACACTTTCATGTTTTTCTCCTTCTAAGTGTAGTGTTTGCCCAGAGCTTCTAGTTCGTTCACTATGAATGTGAACCTCAAGTCTAGTTGCTCAAGAGTCTCTTCATTCTTTATTTCGAAGAGCTCGAATAGTTGGGTAGCGTTGGAGATCTTGTTGTCTTTTGTAAGTTCAATCCCTTCACATATTTGCTCCAATTTTTCCCATATTTCTCTGGATGTTTTGCAAGTCTTAACTTTGCTGAACGTGTCTTTATCCAAAGTAATGAATAGAGCATTCTTGGCCACATTGTCTAGATTAGCTCTCTTTCCATCTTCGTTATTCCATTCAAGTCTTGGCTTGACTAGGAAGGCTGGTGGTGGTTGTGCTCCTTCTTCTAGATCTCTACTAGCATTGAATTCACCTTTGTGGGAATTATTGGTCCTTCAGTGATGACCGTCCACATTTCATCATGCATTGCCAAAAGATGTGTCTGCATTCTTATCTTCCAATCATCATATCCCCCTATAAAAACATAGGTAACTTATGATTAGAGGAATCCATAATATTCTTGTAAGAATGAGTTTTTAGATGCAGAGAAAACAACGAGTCTAAGGTGGATCTGGGTAGGTGACCAGATAAGTTGGTTTTTAACACAATTAGCTCTGATACCACTGTTGGTCCCAAGTGGTGTCCGAGGTTCAAAGGTGGGGGGTGAATGAACCTTGGTCGATTTTGCAAATCTATGAAAAACCTTTCTGCTCTACAAGTTACTTGAACTTGCAGCGTCAAATCGTTACTACTTACAGCACTAGGACGCAGTGCTGCACGCTATAACTAAGAGTTTTATACGCAGCGGAAAAATATAGTTTATAACACAAGGCTGATTTTCTCAATATGCTTCTTTCAAAAACGTTTAATACTTATGAGATATACAAAAACAGAAGGTAAATGCACAAATAAATAAAGTAATTAAACACGTATGGCTTATAGTGGTTCGAAGGTGGTGTAATCCTTTTACGTCCACTCTACTACTCCTCGAGTAGGAACTTTGTTAAGCAAGATTGAATTACAGGACCCTCCTAACAATCTATCAACTTTACAAAGCAACCACCTATTGAAATCCAGCGTACACACAGCAACTGCAAACTTCAAAGGCTAACCCACATAGGGTTCTACACTCCCACACAGGGAAATTGCCTAACTCTAGACAACTTATACAAAGAGCAAGGATCTCTCATATCAACTGTTCGACACCACTAAAACAACCTAAGCACACAGCAACAAGGTTAAAAAATATAAAATGGTTCTTCAACTGGTGCGGCGAAGTGAGCTTCTGAATCCGTTGATGGATCTTTCAGCACTGGGCTTGCTTTACTTCACAGAGGCTGAGTGACTGAAACTGATGGTAGACTTGAATGTTTGTAACTTGAAAGCTTGAGGGTTTTTGCGCAAATGTTTCAGTATCAGTAACCAGCTTCAGTATATCTCTTTCTCTATTTATACTTGTAGGAGAAGATGTCCGTTGAATGAGACATCTCTCGTTTGAATTTGAAGTAGTCTGATCAAAGACATGGCTCGCATTTAATGTGACTTGACTTTCTCTTTTGAAGCATTTAATGCGGCAGTTGCGACTCGCAGTTTTCTGCAGCTCGTCAGTCCACATGACATCTTCATATTGGCTCCGTGTCTACTACTTTGATCTTGTCTCTAACGGCTCTATTTATTCTTATTTGAATCTTCATTTCTCATACTGAATTTATCCTTCCTAAGATTGCAGGATACATTTTGTTGTAATTGGCGCTGATTAACTTCTCTGAACTGTAAGCTTTGCGCTGTATCCTAGGTCTTCGTGCAACTGATGTTATCTTGCAGTGCTGCTGTAACTACGACCTGATTGCAGTATCTTTGAGTAGAGCTGCTGCATCTTTTTCTTGCAGCATTCCTGTACGCCATTCCTTTTTACTTACCTGTATTGAAGTTCTGCCTTCTTACAGCGATGCTGTATCTGCCTTCTTGCAGCAGCTTCCTTTTCTGAAGGGCTTAGATGCAGCTTTATCCTTGTCAAACCTCCATCTTCCAGCACTTAAGGACTAGACTCAAACCTAGTCTATATATTCACTTAAACACTGTAAAAAATGAGGTACTTAAAACTTCCTATTACAAATACGTTTTGTCTCATCAAAATTTAAATATCAAAATTCTAACACTATTCATCGTTAATATATTAATATGTAATCATTATTGATATATATATATATATATATTAAAGTAGGAATGTTGATCAAAATTATAAGAATGTTACTTTTCTGCCTAAAAGTATCATATTAATAAAAAAATTAAAATAAAATAATAAATCTTACTTGATAAGCTATTATATATTTAAAAAGAAAAAATAAATAAAAAATCAATTTTACTTTAAAAGTTATTCTATAAGTAAGAAAAAAAAATGAAATAAAAGATCAATCTTACTCTAAAAGCTATTTTATAATCTATGTAAAGTTCAGAAATGAAAAAGAAAGATACATTTCTCCAATTTTTGTAAAATTAATAAATGCAAAAACAAAAAAAAATAGTAATTTCTCAAAACAAAAAAAAAATGCGGAGAGAATGCAGAAAAAAAAAAGATATATACAAAGAATGAAGAAAAAATAACAAGAAAAAACAATAAATATAATAATTTCTCAAATCTATATAAAACTTAAAAAAAAAAAATACAAGATTTGCTATACATTCAAAGTTAAAAAAATTCTTTCAGATCTTATTGTCTTATATTTTCATTTTCAAAGAGATCACATCATATTATCTTTGTACACTTTACACAAATTGAAGAAATAATCTAATGAGAGATAAATGAAAAAATGAAGAAAGAAAATTATGATCATTGAAGTATACAATTGGAATATAAAATATTAGTATAAATAGATATTATTATAAATGTATATACTAAATTAATTTGACGCACACAATGTATGTATATAAAAAAATTGAATTTTTTTTTTATGGTTTTAAATTATTTGTATTTGATTTAAAATATATAACTAAAATATATATTATTAAAAAGTTGCAGTTAAGAGATTACATATAAAGATTAAAATCAAGTAAATTTTTAGGAAACAAAAAAAAAGTTTTTGTAAATCTATCATTTTTAAGAAAATATGAACTCAATTTATTTTATAAAGTTTTTAATATAATTATATTCTATATAATAACAATGATTAGATAAGAAAAATATTTCCTTTTTAATATCTTATATGATTGCAGTATTTTATTATGCTAAAAAATACGTCTTATATTACCTAAGAGATGTGAAAAATATATTATAGTCTACTACTTAATAATTGTTTTATATACTTTTAATAAGAATTCTTATTTTTTTATAAATAATAAATAAGATAAATTTATTTTTGTAATATAAACTCAAAAAATTAATCTCATTATAAATATAAATATGTTGACCAATTGTAATATATTAGAATTGTTACTTTATTTAACAAATTAATATTTTTCGATATTCAACTTAAATTGTAATATAAACTCGAAATTTATTCTCATTAGAAATAAAAATATTTTGAATTTAAAATATTGAAAGAATCCTGAGAAATGATCAAAATTTAAAATTAAGAATATCCGTTAGTAGATATTTCAAAAAATTAGTAAATATATATAAAAAAAATTACTAATCTTACTTTTATATATTTTATGTAAGACTTTTAAAAGTATTGGATATACAAATAAAAATATAATATAATCATTTTATGTGTATCATATAACTTTTATGTGTACCACATTACAATATGTAATATTTATACATTATCATGTAATATTTTTTTTGATAGAGTTTACTGTGTTGATGTTACATTAATTATATAATACTTATATGTTAATCACGTAATATTTTTTGGTCAACATTAACAATTGATATTAAGTTTGATTATTGATTGAATTGTGTTGATATTTCCATAAAATCACAAAAAAAAACTTATCCTATTACAATTAATCGTGAAAGATTTCACACAAGACTTACTTCCGATAAAGCCGAACTTCCATCAACCCCATGGTCAAGCCTGTAATGCTCTTGATTCCATGGTCAACTTCTGCCCATCTCATGGTCAAGAATGTTTGATTTGTCTCAAACATCCACAACTTATCTGGAATGGGAACAGAATACAATTGTAGCTTCCTCAGAGGGTTGATGGATCAAATTCTTTGTCACTTTTTTATGTTTATTTGCATAATGTTCTTGAAGCACTTTACGAATTTCAAACAATTTATACCTATATATGGGTTATATTAGATATCAAAATTCAACGATCAAATATTTCTATCCATAATGATATTTTAACTTTGAGTTAGTTTTCTGTGTTCTAGTTGCATCGATTTAAATTCATACAATTGAATCGATCTGATCTAAATCCACGTATTTTTAGAGTTTTTTCTAATTTTATTCATATGTTACCTTTATGTTGTATTCTTGTGATATTTATATTATATTAGTATGACTTTTATGTATATATATTCTTTAATTACTATAACTTAAAAAAAGAAGAACTTCGACATAATTTATACATATATACTTTTATACGATATTATTTATACATATATATTAACATAGGCATACATTTATATAATATATAAAGTGCAACTAACTTAAATTAAAAGGTATGATTACATAACTAAATGTATGACTAACATAACTGAAAGGTATAAAAAGGAATTATATATATGTATGATTATATTAATATAAATGTATACGTATTATCACATAAAAGTATGTTGATAAAAAAATACGCTAAAAATGATTTTTTTTTTGAAATTATATAAAGGTATGTTGATCAAAAAATGAGCTAAAAAATGATTTTTTTGAGTTATAATATTATATAAAGATTATGATATTTGTTTATAAAGATCATACTAATATAATATAAGCACATGAATTAAAAAAAAAAAAAAAAAAGGATCCAGGCCGATCAACCCAATTACATAGATCTAAATTTATACAATTGATGCATTGGAGAATTTGTATTTAACTTTTGATATATCAATATCTCAACTATTCGATTTTTATTCATCATATTATCGACTCTACACTTTAACATCATTGTAGAGCATATCAATATTTAAAAGCAAAATTGATATCTAATAGCGTATCAACAACGTGCCCCAAACCTGACCCAGCCCGTTCACTGCCCCATATATATATTATTTATTTATTTTCACCTTTTTTTTTTTCCTCTCTCCTTCTCTTTTTGCATGTTGTAACTGTGATCCTATTTCCCTTTTTTTTTTTTTGTCTTTTTTTCTCTCTTCTTTCCCTTTTTTTTTTCTTCTTTTTTTATCTCTTTCTTCTCAATTTCTTCATATAATTGTTATAAATTTAGGGTTTTTATTTTTCTAATACTTCAACAAGTTCTTCTCTTCCTAATGTATATAAAAATCTATGAATTTTATTTTTTTATAACTTAAAATTCTTTGTGTCTTGCTCCAATTCATATAATATACAACAAATTGATAAAAAAAAAAAAAACACCATAGTTGGTTATTGATTGAGTAATATGAATTTGCATAAATTTTGAGAAAAACAATGATAAAAATCTTGTATTAGAAATTTTAAGATTTTAAATTCACTCTACAGTACACTGATACTTTAAAAGTATACAAATGATACCTTAAGAACATACAATTGATATCTTCATTGTATGAGCAACAAATACCTTGAGAGTATATATATTTGTGGTTTTGCTTAAATGCCCACCGATGACGTGTAATCATGTCATCCCCTCGTTATATGGAAAGTAAAATTAATAGATGCTTTGGGTTTTTGACACATCAATCGTTGACACATATTAATGTGTCCACGGTGGGTAAGTGAGCAGGACTGTATACATCTGATACCTTAAAAGTATACAATTGATACCTTAAAATCATACAATTGATACCTTCATTGAATGAACAACTAATACCTTAAGACCATATAATTGATACTTTCACTGAATGAACAATTAATACCTTAAGAGTATATACATGATACCTTAAAATATACAACTAATATCTTAAGAACATACAATTGATCTTCACTGAATAAACAACTAATACCTTAAAAGTATACACTATTAATGTTTTTACATTTTATCTTTAATACCTTGAAGACAACAATATAATACCTTAAACGTGTGTATAAAATACCTCATAATGTATGTATATAATACCAAATAAATAAATATGTGATATCTTAAAGATATATGTAAATCCTTGAAAATATAATTTTTCAAGTTAATTAAGTTTTCACTAAAAAGATTAATATAATTTCCCTATGTAGTCTATATACCTATATCTGCTTAAACTTTTGTATTGATATGAGAACATCACAACTGATAAATTCAATGAAAATTTTCTCAAGCAGTGCAAATAGCATCCAATGAAACCCACAAAAATCTAAACAATGAAGACTGATTATTAATCTCAACAATCATTCAATAAATATATTCCATCAACATATGTTTTCCTTCTATCAACATGGTTTTTTCTTCAATATATATATGGTGTTGTGAAAAGATCTCAATATATATGGTTTTTTCTTTCATCAATATCTTCGATCGTATCAACATTTTGAAAATTATATCCAATAAATATTCTTAATACTTTGTAGTCATTAGATCTAGGATCAAACCCAAAACAACCATTATAGTGAAATTAGAAAAGATGAAGACACCATACGAACAAGAAGAAGAAAAGCAATGATAGAGAAGAATGCAAAGAAAGTGAAAAAAAATTTATTATGATCGCAGAGAACGAACGGGTCAGGTGCCCAGGAACAAGAAAAGTTTTTGCCATCAATTTTAACTATTCGAAAATACTTGAAAGCAAAATTGATAGACTATATTAGATATCAATTTTAACTATTCTATATTTTTGTCGATAATGATATTTTAACTTTTGATATATATATATCAGCATTTCAACTATTCGATTTTTATTTATCAAAATTTTAACACAATATTTTAAAATTGTTGAGACTGATTAATTCAACATTAAATTACGACTGGCTGAGTTAGGTAGCAATACTTGAAAAGCAAAATTAATTCATTAATTAAAGGGCAAACCGTTCCCACCGTTAATTCTCAATATATAAGAAACTGAAGAGATTGAATAACACCATTTTATTTTATATAGTTAAATGAATTAAATTTAAAGACATCAAACTTGAAATAATAAACATATATAATTGAACATTTTTAATTATATTTTATAAACATAAGACTAGACATTAATGTAATTTAGATAAAAAAACTACAGATTAGTAGGCCAACCGACTAATCATCGAACTAATGACACTAGATTTTGTGTTAAATAAAATTCAAACTAAATGGACAAATTTAAACGAATTAGAAATATTCGATCATAATCCCTATTTATATATTGTCTATCCTTAATTCCTTGGGCCACATTTCCTATTTGTTCTTAAAAGTCATTGACCCATGATAAGTACAATTGTATCCAAAATTATTCCTATATAGTTAAAAAAGATTAAATTTGTCCCATAATTAAATATTGAAATAGATGGTGTAACAGAGTTATAATTAAGTATCTAACTATATTTGGTAAATATTATTAGTAAGGGAATCAAAAAAAAAAAAATTGGCCTTTATATTTTTGTTATTGAATTTTTCACCATTTATTTTTCAAATTTAATTTTTTTTGTCTTTTATGCTTGAAAAGATCAATTTTTTGTTCCACTAATTACATGGTATAAATTTCTTTTGTTTTAAGGTGAGTTACGTCCATCATCATTGAGATTTAGTCAAATAATTATCGAACTCACTCATTTTCACTGAATTTTATATTATATTACCATACTTGTGGTCGTTAAAGAGGTTTAATTGTAGTTTTCACGAACCTCGAGACCAATTTAGTAATATAACCAATCCGATGGTAGATGCAATCCATACTTTACTTTTTCGTGTCATATAATGTCCACATGATATGATCCATCTTATAATAAAAAAAATGTATTTACTTGTTGTAGAGTGTCCAGTAGATCAGAAAATTGATATTTTTTAACATAGAATAAGTGATAGAAACTATAAGTAAATGAGAAATTAGTGGTAAAAAATAGATAAAGTTGGAGGATAAAAACGTTTTCCTCTTAATAAAGTTGATCTTATTTAAATATTTTTAAATGAATGAACGTAAATATTTTTAACGCCATCACTTTATACAAAACATATCTTCAACAATATAAACATTAAATAGAAAATAAGAAAGATAATGTTCAGAAAATAATGAAACAAAAATCGTACAATAGAGAATGAGACCCGATTAGCTATTCTTAGTTAAGCATTAAAATATAGAGAGATATTAATACAATATGTTTTTGGACATTAAGTAGGTGGTAAGGTAGATTGGTCCCGCGTTTCTTGGCATTAAAATTGCTTTATCTTCAAACTCTTTTATCCACCACATAAATAAACGTACCAAGATCAAAAGTATACATAAATATATGAAATAAAATAAAATAAAAGGACAAATGAGAAATCACTAATGAAGACGAAACATCCTCGAAAAAAACACACATGAGATTAGGGATGTTAATGGGGCTGGGGAAGAGCTGTTAATTGATTACCCAAACCCACCCTATGTACATATCACTTAATTCATCTCAGTTATGTGTCTTGTCACGGATCTTGCTTAGTTGTCCTATACTCTGTCTCATATGGGGCGGGTCTGTCCCGTCCCGTCCTATCCCTATAATTTTTTCTAAATATAATTTTAAGAAGGTGGAAAACAAAAAATATTTTATTAACATATAATAGAAATTTATGTAATATTATATATATTAATTGTATACAGAGTGGATCGGTCTGAATGGGTCGGGGTGGGAATAGGGTGGGATGGGGTTTATGTGGTACCCGAACCTGCTCGATCCAATTTCTAGCACGAGGTGGGTTTTACCCGTCCCAAATATTAGGGGTAGGATGGATACCCACGAATCGGATTGATATTAACATTCCTACATGAGATAAGACCATTTATGCCATATTTATGTCATTTATATGAGTTAAATCATCGTTTCTAATTAATTAGTACTTATATTTCAAAATAAATATTGTTCTAAAATTTAAAATAAAAACACACATGATATAAAACTCTTTATCCAATACTTATATTTTATCATTTAAATGAATCAAATCATCGTATATTAATTACTATTTTCGTTTCAAAACAATATTTGTTATGTAATTGAAATAAAACACACATGAGATAAGACCCTTTATTCAATACTCATGTTTTATCATTTATATGAGTCGAATCCTCGTAAGTTAATTACTATATCTGTTTCAAAATAAATGTCATTTTAAATTTTTAAATAATAATCGAATTAATTATCATTTTAGATTATTATGCAATTTTATTCGCTATTTATATTAATATTCCTTAACTAAAATATATGGATTTTATAATATTATATTTTTATGGGGTTAATTCAATTCTCTCTTTAATTTGAATCTTAAATTCCTTATCAATTAAATATATATTTGTTCGGTTTTTATATTTCTCTAATCAATTACAAAAATTGCAAAACAATGCTTTTCTTAAAAGTACTGAAGTAGTACAATACTTTTTCTTTGAAGCTTTGGATTATGGCCAAGTACTGTGATTTTAGTTTTTATTTTTTACTACTTAAACAATTATATAAATAAATCAGATAAAATATAATATTGGAATAGACATACTGTTGGCCCAGACACTCTTTTTCCGATAAGAGAAAAATGTGATAGTGGGTAGGGTAGGCCAGAGATGATGATTTATCAACATCAAAATTATTTTCCTCTAAATATATTTATCATTTCTTTAATATAATTAATGTTTCTATAGCATAATCTTGAGTGAGAAGTACTTGACGTTTCCTCGTTTTTCAAGTCGTTTCTAACAATACTGTACATCTTCTGACACACTTTTCATCTCATCCCATTTTCTTACGTCTTTACCAACACACATATTCACATATTTTTCACTCTTCAAAAGCTGTTTACTGTTTTTTTTTTTTTTAATAAAATGAAAAGAAGAGTCAATAATCAGTCAGGTTCCCTTGTTTGATCAGCTTAATTGTTACAGGTAATTCGCTTAATTTAAAGTAATTTTCATTTTTTTTTTTTTTTCTCTTGACATGGGAAAGAAAAGAAAAGAAAGGGTGATAATTCTGTGGATTATTATCTTTTCCCAGACACACACATATCTCTCTCTCTCTCTCTCAGTTGCAATTAATTTCTCAATATTCACTTCATCTCTCTCTCTCCAACTGCTGCTGATGGTATTTGTGGTGCCTTTTTAATGAAAATCGAGCTTTTATTAGCTTGCAGATGATGACTAGTGATATATGTAGCACGTGGGCACAAAGATTATTACCATCACTACACAAATCACCAGGTACCTATAGTTGATATTTATAACTTAATTTAACCAATCCCTTTCACCCCCAGTACTCAGTCTCCATTTCTTTCTTCAATTATTAAATATCAACTTCTTTCTTTCACTTTCTTCATCCTCTATTTTGGGAAATAAAAATGTCTGCTTTACCGTTCCATGCCATTGCTTATCCACAAGGGGATCTAAGAGGGCACAGTTTTATCATTAATAATTTCTCTAGACTTTTTTCTTATTTAATTCTGATAGCATGAAAATTGCAATCTTTAATTATATAATCGGTCTTTGTGTTGGACTTTTTGGTACCACAGTTTTCCATAGTAATATTAATCACATTAATTTATTTATCATCCTTTTGAAAATCTCAGAGATCACCCATCACAAATTCCACAATTCCAATTTGAGTAATCATCAATATCCCAATTTTCTCCTCTCTTTCTCTCTCTAAAAAGATCAATGGCGACGTACTTTCATGGGAATTCAGAATTGATCCAAGAAAATGGCGATGGATTACAAACCCTGATTCTGATGAACCCTGCATATGTTGGATACTCTGACACACAACCTACCAACTTGGTCTTCCTCAACTCCAACTCTGCTGCTGCTGTTTCGCGGCCGCTAGAATCCCATCTCCACTACAACCCGCTAATAAACATCGGAGCGACGGCGCGTGATGCTACGTGCTCCACTCAAGGACTCTCCTTGAGTCTCTCGTCAAATGCCCAAGTTAACGGGTTCGGATCCGAAACGGATGCGGGTATTATTAGGGTTTCTAAGATCTCCAACGGCGTGATACAGTTGAGTTCTAAGCATCTGAAAGCAGCACAAGAGCTTCTAGATGAAGTGGTAAATGTAGGAAAAGCAGCAAAGATTAACTGTACTGAATCAGTTGAAGAAGATATTAATGAACAGGAAAAGAATCTCCACGTGTCCACCGGAGATGGCTCAGCTGAGCTTACTACATCAGAGAAACATGAAATTCAGATGAAGAAAGCAAAGCTTGTTAGCATGCTTGATGAGGTACATGAAATAAATTCAGATGCCATTTTGATCTTAATTAAGATAAAAGTTTGTATATGATCATGAGGTGCATGTACGTACAAACAGGTTGAGCAGAGGTACAAGCAGTACCAGCAGCAGGTGGAGATGGTGACATCTTGGTTCGAACAAATAGCTGGAACTGCTTCTGCTAAAACCTACACTGCATTGGCTCTCAAAACAATCTCAAAGCAATTCAGGTGTCTGAAAGATGCGATCCTCGTCCAAATTCGAGCAGCTACGAAAAACCTAGGCGAAGAAAAAATAGAGGCCGGGTCGAGGCTTAAATATCATGTGGATAATCGGATTGGACAGCAGAGAGCAATAGAGCAGCTGGGGATGAGGCAACACAATGCTTGGAGACCCCAACGTGGATTGCCGGATCGATCTGTTTCTGTGCTTCGATCCTGGTTGTTCGAACACTTCCTCCACCCGTAGGTTTTTTCTCAAATTTCTAATGACTTTCTATAAGTTATGATTCTTGATTTTTGATGAAAAGAGTTTACATATTGAGCATAGGTATCCTAAGGATTCGGACAAGGTCATGCTTGCTAAACAGACAGGACTGACCCGAAGTCAGGTAGACTTTCTTTATTTTTCCGTGAAAAAATTACAATTTTAATCCTGCAATTTATAGAGGGTCATATTCTTGGTCCCAAACACGAGGCGGTGATTTAGAATCAATGACTGAATTTCGTGCAATTGAAGGATAAATTTAACTAGAATAACAAATTCCACGATTTTTTTTTTTTTTTTTTACACAAAAAATGAGTTCCATGGAAAGTTTCAAAAATGTTGAAATATGAATAATTTTTAATGTATCCACCAATAATGAATAATGATCTTATCTTTCTAAATTATAAAATGTAAAATTAATTGATACGTATTTGACACTCCACAGTGGACATATTAATATATTTTTCACGGTGAGTAGGGTAAGAGGACTGTCCACAGAAATGCTAGCTTCCTTTAAAACTGGCAAATTTTGCAAGGTTCATCAAAACAGATTTGAAAAACTTTCAGGTTTCAAACTGGTTCATCAATGCACGTGTTAGGCTATGGAAGCCAATGGTGGAGGAAATGTATGCAGAAGAGATGACGGAAAACAAAGGAAATATTCATGATCAATCAGAGGACAAAACTGAATCAACCTCAAAGTCACTGTCTCAAGCATCTCCAACTAAACGAAACATGATCGGAAACAACAACATCATCATCGGATCATCAGAAACAGAAAGCACTGCACAAGGGATCAGTCCAAAGAAACCACGTAATCACACAAGCATTCGATCAACAAACATGGAAATGAATAGAGATATAGGATTTACACTAACAGGGGCACCCAAAAATTACTTCACAGAAGGATACCCGATTATGGAAGCCCAGAAATTGGGATCAAGCAATGGTGTTTCTCTCACACTGGGACTCCCACACTGTGAAACCCTCTCAGGGGCCCACCAAAGCTTTTTTTCGAATCAGAGAGTCGAAGCTGATGATTTCAACACCATGAATTCTCCGACATCTACCAGTGTGTATGAAAGCATCGATGTTCAGAACCCGAAGAGGTTTGCTGGGCAGTTGTTGCCGGACTTTGTGAGAATGTGAGTTTGGAATTGCCAACAAGCTTTCTTTTATTACAAGACGAAAATGGCCATTGCATGGTAGTGTAGAGAAGGAAAGAAACATTTAGATACTATAGTTGTGAGAAAAAACCATTTGATTTCTTACAGATAGCTTTTAGGTTTTTAGAGTATTTGGTTGGGGATTGTTTATTGATTTTGTTGCTGAATATAGATAGATTGTTGTATGTAGAGAAACTAGATATCTTGGGTGGTATAGAAGAATAAAGAATATTTTTAACCTAAAACTGAGAGTTGCCCTTCTGGCTTCTTGCTTACAGATGAACGTTCATGTGGCATGACTATTTTCCTCTTTTTTTTTTTGTTGCATGGCTTCTTAACCTTTGTTGTCTTTTAGCAATTTTAGTCCATTATACTTTTGGTATCATATGGTGTTACAATTTGAGTTTGAATAATACGGAGTGATATAAATGAAACGATGAGATTATGTGAACATAACAAAATTATTTTTCGTCTCATAATTATAGTGACACCTCAAATTGAGATTTTTTAGTGATCTAGAGGTGGTATCGCAATGAGTCTCAATCTTCTATTATATTCGATGTTACATCTTGTGTTACATAGTATTTAATACATATCACGTATTAATTAGTGATGTCATTAAATACACGTGGTATATGGTGATTGATTTGGATTAGGAGATATAACATCAAATATAATAAAAATCTCACTTCACGTGACAATACATTTCAATCAATAAGAATTTAACATGTTGACCCACATCACTTTTCAGTCAACAAAAAGCCTCAATTCTACTAATTGAACTGAAATCCAATAAATTATTAAGAAATTGCTAAAAAGACAATAAAGATGAAAAGTATAGAGATGGTTGGAACTATATGTGTCTCACTCATTTCTAAACATACTCCATATTTAATTATATCAAAATAATTATATATTAAAAGATTGAAATCCTCTCAACCCACTAAATGATACATCTATTTTCCGTCTTCATTTTTTTGATGGCACATTTTTTCTTGTTTATATCTACACTTAAACCTTCCTAACTTTTAAAAATCTCATTATATCCCAACTATTTTGTGAAGAAATTAAAATGCCAATGGATCATCAAAATACATTTGGAACTAGCAATTAATGTATGATCTCGTATATTCTTTATAGTTCTAAATAGTAGTTAAAATATTCATGTTTTACATTTGAAACCTCAAAATCCCATTGGAAAAACGTGTACGGCCACTCTAAATCAAATACAACATTAAGCATTCAACCTAAAGAGGTGAGTGGAATACTTCGTTCAATTTGAAGAGGTTGAAAAAGTCTTGTAATGTTCGATCAATTGCGACCGAACCTTAGTAAGAAAGTTCAACTTATACTGGTCAAATATTTTTAATATGTTCGACTCCCATCTGTTGAACAACGTCACTCTTAATTAATGGAGACAACAATATTCTTGACGTTAAATTATATGTTTATTATGTTATTTTTAAAAAAATTTAAATAGAAAAAATGTATTACAATCCACCTAAGTGTTATAAACCTCATGGATGAATATACGTCGATGGATTTTGATGAGATGAATCCAATATAAGAACAAAACGATTTATTAGTTGAATTTATTTCAGACACAAATTTTAAGCCTTGTAATTTATTAATAAAATGGGTAAGAGCAATTATATACATGCATAAAATGGTTGTTAGTTAGACAATCAAACAGTGGTGAGAGTGATAGGCAGACTCAAGTTTTGTTGGGTTGTGATCGATATTTACCTTGAACGAGGTGGTAAATATAGTTCACCTTATCCAAATGTATCTCGACAAAATTTGGTTGATCACGAAAATGATGATTTTGTTGTATGTAGAGCTTGGACTATTCATCATCCTTAACAATATTATGAACCTTCCTTTATTTTTTTATTTTTTTATTTTTTAATGTGAGTTTCCCTCCGTGTTTTCAATTTCAGTTCCATAGGTTATGGGGGTTACTATCTGAAGCTGTGGAAAAGATGAATATAATATTTTATCTGTAATTTAGTACAAGTTTATGAGACTATAATTTTTAGTTATATGCTGAATTAGCATTTGCTGATTGGCTTAACTCCTTATAGAGGTTTGAATATGAAAAAAAAACAACTGCTAACTGATGCTACTTTTAATACACTATATATAGTTCCTTTTATTTTGAAGAGATACTTTTAACATTTGTATTCCACTGGTTAATGAGAAGATACCTTATTTGTTGGTCAATTGGAATATCTATTTTTGCTAAATTGTTTGTTTAAGTGGCAAAGCTAATGTCACTTAAGCATGACAGATGCTAAATACTGCTGATCAGCTAAAAGAAAGACCAATAAGAAATCAGTACAAGAAAACATCTGAGGTTCAAATAGACTACAACCAAGCAGCTTACACAGCCTATAATCCCATCTATATAAGCTCCATGGCAAACAAAACAAAACTATTCTTCACTTACAAATCGAGTCAAGATTAAGAATGTTACGAAAAGATGAGGAAATAAAGTGAATCAGCAAACTACCTTTCTGGTAAAATATCCCACTAAAATTAGAAATTACTACTTTCTCACAGTTTCTCTTCGCATAAAGCAATCGCTTCTACCTTTGATAATGACACTCGAATTTATTTGATTTTACATCACTGAATGTAAAACAAGCATATAACAATATTTCTACACTAGCATCTTCAATTGTGATAAGATGACTTACTTAGACGACAGAAAAAGAGCACAACTAATCTCTGAAAACTAGGTCACTTAGTAATTCTATCAAACCTAGGCTGCTCACTAAGCCGGTAGAGCATTAAAAAAAGGTTCTTGTCTTTTCTTTCCATTTTCAAAATCTATGGTTGCAGAAAAGAAAGACATTAATTGCTTACCACTTTGACATCACAAGCCAGTCCCACGTCATGCACAGAGTTTTCTGAAATACAGTTAGCATGGACTATAGGACTCAATATCGAAGCATCACTGGTAGCTCCTTTGAACACCCATTGATCCTTTTCTTGACTGTAGAAATCTTCAAACAACTCACCGCACTGAATCTCATCTGCGGGAACCATCAGCTTACTGCTTTCCAATATTTCACCCGAACCACCAGACACATCTGAAGGACTACGTCCGAGATGATAGTGTAAAAGAGCCATACAACAACAAGAATAATCATGTTAATGTAAACGGCATGTCTTAGAACCATCATATGTATCAGGTTTGAAGACTGCAGGTTTGGGATTCATGTACTTCTGCATCTTTGCCAAGTTTGTGGCCAGCCGTAGACTACACAAATTAACAGTTGGGCCATGACCCGTTTAACATCTCTATACATAACCCACCTTTTATTTAACACATCCATATTAAATTAAATAAAAAATCAATGTAAACCAAAAGAAATAAATACCTTTCGGAGATTTTCAATAAATACATATTCACAAGTTCCCTACTACGGAAACACTATAATAACAAGATTTGGATCACATATCACATCATGTGTGCGCTTAGGCTCTTCTTTTTCTAAAATGATTTTGGACTCCAAAACAAATTAAGTTTCTAACTTCTACCAAAATAAAAGGTTGTGGTAAGACCAAAAACAGCCAATGATTAAAACTGTACTAACAAGAGTAGATAGGCAGGCATCAAACTCAAATGATATATGAGAGAGGAAATTACATTCCCAAGCTGGATATGATCAAGAGAGTTGTCAGTGTTTTCCTAATCTTTTGGCTACATTTGCATATTCCAACAGAAAAAAGTTGAGTAGAGAGAGTTAGAAGAAAATTGTCAAATAGTTGGGGATGATTACTTGTATATACGGATATAACTGATTTCTTGAAGAGTTGAATAGAAGATCACGTAAGATCGTTTCATATCCTCTGTTTCCAAGATTCCAAATGGGGCACAAATTTTTTTTATGAGTAACTAGAATCCACCCTGCTATAACCTCCTTCCTTCTTAATCTTGTTCTTCTCCATAACCATCCTGATTTCATCTGCATCCTTCCATCTTTCTGCATCAGCATACATATTGTATAGCAAAACATAAGGACCCGAGCTTTCTGGTTCTAGCCTCATCAATGCTTCTGCTGCAACTCTTGCAAAGTCCACCCTATTGTGCACTCTACAGGCACCTAGTAATGCCCCCCACACTACCTTGTCTGGCTCAACTGTCATCCCATTTATAATCTCCATAGCCTCCTCAACCTCTCCATGTCTACCTACTAAGTCCACAAGGGAGGCATAATGTTCGACTCTTGCCTCAATTCCAAATTCATGAATCATGGATTTGAAATATGATTTGCCTTCTTCCACTAGACCACCATGAGCACATGCACTCAAAATTGATATGAATGTGATGTATGTTGGTTTCACTTTAAACCGTTTCATGGATTCAAATAGTTGGAGGGCCTCATTTGCAAAGCCATGAGATGCATATCCTCCTATCATAGCATTCCAAGAGATTACATCCTTTTGAGGTTTCATCTCATTGAAAACAGTCCTAGCTTCATATATAGCCCCACATCTTGCATACATGGTTATGAGAGAGTTGTTCAAAGGGACATCTGGTATAAGTATCTTTGTTACCAGTTGATGAATTTGCATTCCCAGATGCTGATCTGCAGATTCAGCACAAATGCTAAGAAGTGAAGACAGAGTATGCAAGTCAGGTTTCTCTCCTCCAACTTGCATATGAACAAAAAGATCTATTGCTTCTTTGAAACCTCCACTTTTTTCATATCCAGCTATTATGGTGTTCCAAGAAACCCGATTTTTCTGGGGCATATTTTGGAAAAAGTCCAGTGCAAGTTCCATCTTTCCTGCCTGTGCAAACCCAGAGATCATTGAATTCCAAGATAAGGTATCCACGGTTTTCATCTCGGAAAAGATTTCCATTGCAGCTTCCATATCAGATACATTAACATAACCACTTATCATCGTGTTCCAGCTAACAGTATCTCGGTCCTCCATCTGATCAAACAGCTCTCTTGCAGACGATATATCTCGAACTTTGATATAGGACATGATCATTGAATTCCATGAAACCACATTTCTTTCAAACCTTATATTTCTCTCACTTGTCATATCACTACACATAGGTATCCGATCGAAAAGGCGTCGAGCATCCCCAACCCTTCCCTTTTGACCATATCCAGCAATCAAAGTATTATAAGCATGAACTAAGTCACCTTCCCTGTGTCCCATTTTCACATACTCAGATAAGACCTTTTCAGCCTCATCAAGATCACCATTTTGAATCAAGCCGGAGACAAGGGCACTGAGAGACGCTTCATCTCGCTCTGGCATTCTGTAAAAAAACTCAGAAGCTCTCTGCACATCTCCATTATCAAGAAACCCCGTGATCATGGCATTCCAAGTAACCACATTCTTCTCAGGCATACTACTGAACAACATCAAAGCATCATTCATTCTTCCATTCTTTGCGTACCCACTAATCATAGTGTTCCAAGAAACAACATCCCTCTCAGGCATTTTATCAAACAGGTATCTGCCTTCATCTACATACCTCCTCCCACGACATGAAACATAACCTGAAATCATCAAATTCCACGACACCCTGTCTTTCACAGGAATTTCATTGAAAAAGATCCGAGCTTTCGCAATTTCTCGGCATTTAACATACCCACTGAGCATTGAATTCCAAGTGACGGTGTTTCGCTGGGACAAGTTATTGAAAAATGCTCTCGCATCTTCGAGTCGACCACTTCGGATCAATTCTGTGATCTTTTTATTAGCAGAACGGATTTCCGGAGGGACCTGAGATAAGTTAGTTCCCTGAGTTGAGAATATTCTATTAGCAATGAGTTGCCATTGTTGTTTACCCCAAAGCCTTGAGCAATGCGGTGGCATATTTTAGCTGAAAAGTTCACTTCTAAAACATGATTAATGCACTAGGAAATAAGGCAGCATCCGCAGCTATTGTCTCGGCATTAGAAAAAGCAGTGGTTGATGGCGGAGACCCCAGAGAGGAGGTGGCGGGTTACGAATTTTGTGAACAGAGTTGATTCTTGGTTTGAAGCTTAGGATGGGTTAGGAATTTTGTTCTTCGAAGATCTATTTTTGCATCTCGTGCCACAAAATCTGCCGTCGTGCCCGAGCTGTATCCACTCACCGATTGCAAGACTCTCAAATGTCTAGGGTTCTTGATTTCCCCCAATTCAATTTTGTGCATCAATGTTCCAAACCAGAGTGATTAATGTTTCTCCGAGTAATGTTCAAAATAATACTAAACAAATGGGCACTATTGGATTCGAAAATGGCAAAAAAGATGTCAATGTTAAACTTTAAATACATCAAAGGGTAAAATAGTTCATATATACAAAATATTTATAAGTGCCACTATCACACATTTAAACACACCCCAAATTTTGACTAGTCAACAACTTTTTATATTAAATCTCATTTTTGTCCTTATCTTTTCTTAAAATTTTCAAAAACCCATTCTAGTCAATAGCAATTTTTCATTTTTCATATTGTATCCAATTAGAGCCGATATTCACACATTTTAATCGATAATCTAGCCCAACATGCTTCCGTAAATATAAATAAAATTGAGTAAAATTGCATACCTCGTCTTTGTCTCAAGATCTCTTTCTGGTTTTCTCGACTTAGGTTTTACGGATCTACGATCCAACCACTCGCCCGCCAGTCTATGGTTCTAAATCGATCGCACCTTTTGAGAACCCGTCTTCACCCCTTCACAACGGCCAACTGCCTAACACGGGATTTTGGGGAGATTCACTACTGGATGATTTTATACTCAGAATTATAAATCAAACAAAGTGTTGGAGCAACAAGCCTTTTTATTGAAGAAAATAAATCAAACTATTTTACAATACAATTTATCTCCGTCATTGAGGAGAAACTTAATTTAACCAATCATGGCTAAGACTCGAGAAGGGGAAACCCCCATAAACAGAAAAGCTTGAAAACTTAACTAATACAAACTAGAGAGAATATTTCTCGAAGCTTAAGATAGAAATAGAATATGTGAATTGTCGATTATCTTCTTTGAGGATGAGAGTCTCCTTTTATAGCCCAAAATCCGGACTTCAAATGTGGATTACAATCCTCTTCCATGCCAGCTTGCATAGCATCATGTGAGTGGAGTCATTATTGTTCCACTATTCCACTAACTTTGTTGGTGGAACGTCCTTTTCTTTTACCCACCATGGTTGTCTTTAGTGCTGGTGGTTGCTCTTTTATTGATGGCGGGACCACCCACTACTTCTTGTCTAATGGGCCTATAGTTTTCTAAGCGCACCCCATGATACAATGTATTCATATACTATTACAATATTTATAATACATTTGTACTTGTAAATCATTGAGTCTAATTAGACTTGCTTCCTTTTATTATATTTTAGGTTTTTATTGTCTAAAAACCCTTCCCTTCCTTTTCCCTTTTTCTTTGGGTAGTCGGGTTTATCCTGCTTCACTTTGAACCCTTGTCCGAACAAAGTTTTTCTTGAGTTTGACAGTAAGAACATAGTCGTTCTTCCCATCGTCCGATATGTATCATGTTACATATCTTTCTTCGAGTTTGCTCCGTTGCCGGAACCTTGTTTTCCCAGATCAACTTCCTCTTATTTTCGAAGAGGCTCTTGGTAAATTTGGTAGTATTTCCTGTCATGGCGTTTAACAAGAATGATCCGTTTGCAGAATTCTGAAATATTTTGAATGAATATTTAACCTTGTTCATCTCGGTGAGACAGACCCAAAGTCCCCAAGCTCGCCTAGTAGATATATCATCTTCTGTAAGGGCAACCACCAAGGGGCTATTTGATGGCGGTGCTTTAGCTCGGTTGAACGCCGCCATATCTGGTCTCTGCAATTTTATAAATTGAAAATTTGGATGAGACCCTTTTCTGTGATTTTTGGAGCGGCTGAGATAATTTTCAGCTGCAGGGTATCTCCTCTACCCAAGTGTGGGTTGTTCTGCCATGAATCGTACACAGCAGTAGCTATCAAATCCGATATCTTAGAAATCTCCGGAAAACTTGGTGCGGTAGTGAATACTGAAGCAATAGCTCCAAAATCAAACCATTCCCGCACATCTTGAGGGTTTACAGCCGGGAGCATCCAAAGTCTTGGATACTTTTCAGACCAATCGACAGTGATTCTGCTTGGATTGATTCCATTTCTCGTAACTAATTTCTCCCATATTTTTTGATAAACCTGAAAAGGAGAAACAACTTAGTTAGTGTTAACTTGTCTTGAGCCAGTCTTGGGCCTTAGGTTAACATTTTCCTCTTTAACCCCAGAGGTGTTGGGTTGACTCGGGTTGTCTGAAATTTCTTCCTGACTTTCGAATTAATAAATTTATCGGAGTCCGATAAATCACTTGATTTGGCTTTATCAGCCTTTTCACCGGTGTCGATGAAAAATTCTTGTCGGCAGGATGTCCTGTTTTAGGTATAAAAGTACCCTATTTGTTCATCGATGATAAACCTTTCTCGTGTATTTCTTTCTGCATCACTGATGATGAACATGTCTTATTTAGAGGTCCTTCTAATGCATTCCACAAATCACCATTAGAAGTTATTGCTGCATGTAGGGTTTTTTAGACTTTGTCCAAATCCACCTTTTGTACATATGAAGCTGCTTCAGCTCTTGTTCTTAGCAACTCAAATGTCTTGTAAAGTTCCTCAAGGTTTTCCTGACGTGTCTTGCACGTACAGTGATGGAATCTGATTCAAGGATGTCCATCTCTTGTTAGAAAATCTGCAAGAACATTCTCATTAGATTTCACAATGACAATATCAAATAAATAATATTGGCATTCTGTCTGCCACCTGATAATATGAGCTTTTTCGATTTTTGATTCAAGTTTATTTTTCAAAAAAGCTTTAACATTCGTATTATCAACTTTTAATGTAAATTCTTTTGCTAATAAAAATAAAGGCCATTTTTTGAATGTCTTCCACACCGCAAAAAATTCTTTTTCGTTAATATGCCAGACTTTGGCTTGTTGTTCTGTGAACAATCCTCCTGTATATCTACATGGTTCTTCACCAGTAGTTGTTTTTCTCATAAGCACTGCTGCCCATCGAAAGTCGTTAGCGTCTGTGTAGACTACTAACTGATCCTCATCTTGAGGAATCGTGAGTTTCAGTAGGTTACTGCAAACCTGTTTTAACTCTCGAACTCGTTGGGAATGGATGTCTTCCCATTTTCGTTTGGTCTTCTCATCTTTTTGTAGTAAAGGACGGAAATCCTTACGATATTTTGCTAAGTCTTTAATAAATGAACCTGCAAAATTAATCATTCCCAAGAAGCTTTGAAGATGCTTCTTATCTCTAAGAACATCTGAGAAATTGTGGATTTTTTCCACAATATGTTCCTGTAGTTCATACCTGCATGGTCAATAATAACACCGAGAAACTCGATTCTATTAACCACTATTATTGCCTTCTTTTCAGAGAGCACTAATCCTTCTTTATGACATGCTTCAGAAAATATTTTAAGATGTTTTAAATGATCTTTCATATTTTTAGATGCAATCAAAATATCGTCTATGTATACAAACATAAACTCAAAATAATCTTTGAAAAGATTATCCATCTTTCGTTGATATATCTGAGGTGCATTCGACAAGCCCATTGGCATTACATTCAGATATATTGACCTTGTGGTGTAGAAAAAACAGTTAATTTTTTCGACTCTTTTTCTAACTTAATCTGGTAAAACCCAGACTTGCAATCGAACTTTGAAAACACTTTTGATCCCTTAATACAATCAATTAAGTGTTCTCTACTTGGTATATAGTAACCATCAAATTCGGTAATTTTATTTATACCTTGATAGTTAATTACTAACCTTTCTTTACCTCTCTTTATTTCTCCATGGTTTCTTACCAAAAACCTTCGGCTACTATAAGGAGAGATTCCTGCTTCGATCAGATTGAGATCTATATGCTTTTGATAATGTTTTGCATATCCTTTCGATCTTCAATGTTCATCTGAATCGGCTTGTATCGAACCAACTCGTATCGGTATTGATCTTTTACCTTTAACGTTGCTTCGATCTGATTTTTGTCCCACCAAGCTAAATGATTCTCATTGTAATTCCTCTGAATTAGCCTTTTAACATTTTCAAGGGAAAGTAGACTTTCCTCATCAATGTCAATCTAGGGTGATCCTTCTTGTAAGACATTTTTTAGAAACTTAATAGCTTCTTCGTGTGCCTCCTTCATTCCATTTAGTTTATAGGACAACAGGGCTTCTCCAAATTTCCTCTTATCCTGCATTTTAGGATGAGTTAACTTGGCTTCATTATCACCACGTTTGCTGCGAAATATAATAGGCATTATCCTATTAAAGGCCTTTTCTCACCGCAAAACATGTATCATACTACCACAGTTAGTAGTAAAGGTTAACAGGTTCTTGTGATTATCCTATTTATATTTTGCAAATGTTTGGATAAAATTATTACCCAACAAAATATCAGCACCTGTATCATGAATATAGATAGGTGGCATTCTTACTTTATACCAAGGGGTATCGAATGCTCCTCCGATCATTATTCTTAATTCTCGAATACCCTTATTGAGTATTAGGATCTTTTGGGAGAAATCTCTTCATACAATAAGAGGTAATTTTTCCACTGGGAAAAACTCATGGCTTTGCTGTGCAAATGCCTGAACTTGAGTCAATATAAGCAGCAAAATAATCTGTCTTATATTGTTCATATAATATTCCTACAGATATATATATAGAGAAAATACTTGTCATTCAGGATCGTCTGGATATTTTCTCAAATATTTCCAGGCTTCTAACATGGTCACTCGTGCATTTATCTGATCAATTTTAAACGTCAACTCTTGAAGTCTTATGACTTCCTGTAAGCTCTTTTATTCTAATGAAACCTGCTGACGTAGGGATCTTAACAAACTAACGTACGAGTTCTTTGTATTAAGAGATCTAAAATCTCTTTGTTTATACGCAATCCTGGCATATAAACTGATTTTATTCTACCTTGATTGTATGTCCATCAAGGTCGAATTCCATCTATTTTCCTTCTCTTCTCCAGGGTTTGTGTTTCTCATGGAAACTTAACCATAAGGTCATAACTTCTCTAGTTATGACTGCACTCCCTGTAACAGATACTTGATAGCCTGTTATTTCTAACATGCATTCATATCTATTAATACTGGATTGTTGTAAATGATATATTTCATCACAAGAAAACAAATTATCCGATTTAGATATATCAAAAACGATATGGATTTCTTTCCATTCATCAGGGCATCTTATTTTAACATTTCTTACCCTAATTTTCTGTGGATACAAATCCTCACTTAGTTCCTTTCCTTTTAGGCTTAAAATCCTACCTTTAGAAAAGGACAACCTGTTACTAATTTCAGAATCATACCTTAATCATCTAGTATTTAAAATAGGATGATCTTTAATTAGCAAATTAACACCACTTAACCTGGTGTCATAACCTTAGCAAATTTCTTGAAAATTTTAGGAATTTCTATATATTCTTTCCTAAAAAACATATTTGAATGATGTGTATTGGAAAGTGCATATGCAATTCTATACATGATAGAATATGGTCTATTTCCTTCTTTCATAAGATCGGGTCTTTGAAAATCTTGATGAAGGGTTAAGACTCTACTGAAATCTTGGTCAGCTAGGTTGTATGCAATCCTATAATGAATGTCAAACATAAGTTTGCCAGCATACAAATTACCTACCATTGTACCAAGACAACTTTCACTCAAATTATTGATTCTTCTATCCATCACAGATAAATGTAATTCAGAATCAATACCTTCTTTGAAGGTGGCTTTAATCACTACTTCAATAGTTCCAATATGTATCCATTTCATCGTGATCGCTACTTCTTCCTTGATACGACTCAGTTCCTCAAGAATTTCTTCTTTTGGAATAAGCTACATCTCAATTTTGAACCCACCTGAATGTAGGAACCACCGGATCGCCGACTCTATACGATTATCCGAATCGGGGTCCATGCAAATATGATTAACACGCAGCGGAAAACGAATCATACATTTTGCACCGAAATTAGTTTTAAGATCAGAACCGTAGATGGAGGAATCGATGAAGCCTGGACCTCACGATCTTCTGTTGTATTCCTTGCCTTTATCTCGAACGTTGTGTGGGCAACGAGCTATCGAGACTTTCAGCCGTCTTCTACTAATACGTATCTCAGATTTTTATGTCTGTGTATCTGTATTTCTGTATATTGAAAACGGCTGACTTGAGGTTTATTTATAGGCTACAACAGGGACCTTGAGGAGGATTAGGAATCGGTCTCCTGATAGGATTAGGAGTCCTTAATTCGATCTGAATATACTTCTTAAGCCTATCAAATAATATCTTAATCCACTAAAAAGATATTATTGAACTACCGTCCCTTATCCATATTAGATATGGCTCCTATTTATTATGTGCGCGTTTATCTCCCCGTGTTTAAGATATCGTATGTCCATTAATTAAATGAATTACTGACAATTCAATTAATTAATATTTAATCCAAGAGTAGTACCACTCAACTTTATTATCATGCCGGAATAAATCCACCTGTAGGGTTTACATGATAATTCTTATGAGTTCCTCAAGGGGACATCATCATCCTAAATAATTAGGACACGGTTTCATTATATAATCAACAGCACACCATATAAACAACACTGTATCCCAATTTACTGAGCTTATTGATTTAATAAATAAATCTCACCCTTTGGTAAATTAAAGAAACATATATCGAGTATACATGTCCGTTATCATACAATGATTAAGAGGACGCACATCCATAATAACAGAGGTCTTGTTTTATTTATGTAGTCAGTACAAATAAAACAACCTCAATTGGTCCTGCTCAATACATACAAAATGTACTAGTGTAATTTTATAATCAAGACAGATTAATACCAAATTATACTACAACCATTCCGATAATTTGTCCATAATTATCTCGATTGTGAGCTACCATTTATAATCTATAAGGAACTGATAACATGATCTTCTGTGTGGCACCACACACCATATTATCTACAGTATAAATTAATTGGACAATTGCAATAACATATATAACAAATATATAAAATGCAAACATTTGACCACAAAAGATTCTCATATCATAAATAGATGTTCATACAAAAGCTAGGCTTATAGTATACATCCTAACAACCACATGATCATTTCATCGTGATCGCTACTTCTTCCTTGATACGACTCAGTTCCTCAAGAATTTCTTCTTTTGGAATAAGCTACATCTCAATTTTGAACCCACCTGAATTCACCCGGTAAATGATTTGATGCTTGCGCTGTCTTATTCCGATCTTATCACAAAATCGATTAAGACTTCCAATTTTAAATCCGTCGTAAGGACTTAAAGTTGAATTCTGTTGCATAATTTTTTCCATCGTCTTATTTGAGATGGTCATTCTTGAAAAAAATCCTGATAGACTATCCGATGTTTGGAGTCTATCTTCCTGTTCGCCGGAGTTACTCGTCTGATTCTGTATATGATCCATCGGAACCTTTTAAATCAGATTCGAACTCTTCTTCATAGATGTTTTCATATGAAGAGATGTCCTCGAACTTGTAAACTGGCACCAAATCCCCATAGAAGACAGCATCAAGGATGTCTTTTGTGGGCTCAAACTGGTGCACTTCCTTTTACTTATGTGGGCAATCGAGTGAAATATGACCTCTCACACCGCACGTCCAACAGTTGTAATCCTTGAAATTTTCATTTGTTCGAGTATGAGCTCGTTTGAAAGTTGTTCTTCTGGTTGTTCCTCCTGTTGTCTTCCCTGTGGATCTAGATCCTTGTGAAGAAAACCTGGAAGGACCAGACTTTTGACCAAATTTGTAAGATCTAGCCTTGGATTTAGACCACCATGATCTCCCTTGTTTGGAAGGTCTTCTGTATGATCCTCCGGACTTAGAATGAAACCCCTTTTGAAGTGTTTCTTTCTTTTTCCGTGTCTTTCGTGACCTGGTTCTCCAATGATGCTAGGAAAATCATTATTGTCGCAACAAAGAGGGGTTTTTTTCACCATTTCTCATAGTTTCTTCTTGTTTTTGTGTAGTGTCGCTTGTTGATACCACTCTCTTATGCTATCCTTAAAAAAGGACATCTTTCGGGCCATTGAATCGATCCTTCCTGGAGGTAGCTTGTAGGTTTGCATAAGCATTTCTCTCCATGGACTGCATATTTTTGCAAAGAATAAATCTGTTGCAACATTCAATGGTAGCTGAGCTTGGAAATAATATTTGCGGAACCAGAATATATATTCATCCGCATAATATATATCTCTTAATTCGAGAGCAAACAAAGTTTGCGTATACTCTCTCTTCTTCTCATCTTTTCTTTCTTCAAAGTATCCATCTCCGAGAAAACATACTTTGAGCAAATGACCCATCTTTCGATAATTGTGAAAATATTATCGTTGGATAAGATCTCTTCCTTGATATGGGCCTCTGTCATTTCCCATGCTCTTTTGGCCGAACCTTGCAAACTATTTTCAATCAGTTTGCAGAAATGTTCTTTATCAATGTCCAGTACCGACGAAACAACCTTTAAGGATGTTATCCATTCATCGATCAAAGTTTTCATGTTTCGAAAATCGATGATGTCTATTGTGTTCATCAACCCGAACGGATGTGTAGGTTCAAGCATTGTTTTTGTCCAAGGGCTATTGGATGCCGCTTTGTCCCCTCCTGGTCGTCTCTTGTGTTGTCGAGATATGTAGGCACCATAGTCGACTTCATCATTTTTCCATGGTTCGAAGGGAACGGGAACTTGTGTACTCGTGCTCTCCTCTTCCTGTTTTGGAATAAGATCATTCATCTTGAGATTTACCAGATCCACAATTCCTAAATTGGAAAGGGATTCGGTTAACTCCGCAAGATCTACTCTTGAGACTTCCATCTGACCTGTCGTATAAGGTCAAGTAGAAGTTCATCGTTGCTTTTAGACTTCGGAACTTCCGTAGCCTTTCCTTTGAAAATGATTGGTTTATCTTCGAACGAATCTTTGAAACGTTCGTTCGTTGATCTACCAGTTCCTTTTGGTAACCTTCTTTTAGATCTATAATTTCTTGTTTTAGATCTGAAACTTCTTTTTGGATCTCGGATAGAGATCGGAACATATTCTCCATCTGTCCACCATAGTATATGATGGTCTTTTGGATCTCCCTAAGGTCTTGTGTAACCTTAGATGTGTCTGGAACAATTATGTTCCAATCTTCACTGGATATCATTTAATGATATCCTGCACTTGTATTATCTCGAAATATTTTCGATACATTTTTCTTGATCTTCTCCTTCCTTAGGCACAAGAAAATAATATTGTACAACACAATTTAATTTATTTCTTCAATAAAACATGACTCTGATACCATTTCTGAGCATCGGATTTAATTATATACAATTCATGGAAAAAACCCTATTTTTCACTATTCTCAAATTTTTACCGGTACGTGGCGTTGTGACAATCAGGTTTCCCTACACCGGAGTGTATTGAAGGGGACATTTGAAAGTATTCCAGTCGATATACCCAAATGATAAAATTTGATTCAATAAATATTGCTTGGCAAGATTGGGATTGAAGCCTTAATTTTGACTTGGAAATAGCTTTTCTAATATTAGCCCATGTGACTTTGAAAAATTATAGGGTTTGTTTAGAAATTCTTGGAGTGTGGATAGCCCCACCCAATATTTATTAAACACCTCAATCACACAAAAGTTAGATTATTAAACCAAACACACAATTAATCATAAACCTATAATTCACTCAACATCCAAACAAAACATATAAAAAAACATCAAATCTTCAGTGAGGATTAATTATTGATTAAATTTTGGTTGAAGATTTCTTTATCTGCTAATATTTAAAATATTCATTTACCATTTAATTCATTCATTTAGTATATTACATAACATGCAAAAATTATAGTAACTGAATCTTGGTGCATGTAAATTAATTCAAAAAAATATTAAAGTTCATAGATCAATTGATAATAACTGTATCAAATTATTTATTAAACTCTTCTTTTAAATTTCGGAGAATAACATTATTAGAAATAGGTATGAGTAACGTGTAATACCTCAGGATTTTTTTTTATCTTTTCAAAAATTCAAATCCTTTTATAAAATATTGGTTGATGTACTTACCAAATATTTGTTGATGTGTTTGCTAATGAGAGTAATGTGTATCTACACCAGTTCTACCATACAACAGGACGTGCGGGTCGAATTGAGTCGGATTCGATTTGGATATGCATTCAAATTAGTTTTTTTTTTTTTCAATTTATACGATAACATTTATGTTATATTAGTATAACTTTTATATATAAATATTCTAACCTTTAAGTGATGGTACTTGAACTTTTTCAATATAAAAATTCATATATATAGTTTTATATACAAATATTCTAACCTTTAAGTGATGGTACTTGAACTTTTTCAATATAAAAATTCATATATATAGTTGTACTTTTATATTATAATAATTTAACTTTTATATTATATTAGTATAACATTTATGTACAAATATAAAAATATTTATGTTTTAAAGTAGTATATAAGGATTATATTATTATAACATAAAAATTTAAAAAATATTATATATCTGTAATATTATGTAAAGATTATACTTGCATAATATAAATATTACGCTAATATAACAGAAAAATAAATTGTACGAGATAAGAGGTAGGCACAGACATGAAGCACGTGAGAGCATGTGTGGAGATGCGGGATAAGAATGTGAGCTAGACATAAGGCGCGTGCAAGCTTATATGGGCGTGTCAATGGACATCTGAAGCATGAAAATCACATTTCATTCATATAACTCAAATTGCATGGATCATGTAATGATATACATAAATATTTATGTATTTTATCTTTATCAATAACCCAACCAAATCTTTTAATAAAATATTTATTTCTTTGTCAATTCAACCCAACTCAAACCTTTTAGTAGATCAAACTTAGGTATAAAATATTGTTTGCTTGTAAATAATATTAATAATTAAATACAATATAGACGAAAAAACACTTATTTTTGTCATTCTAACTTTATTTATTTTGTATCCATGTACTTTGATTTACAAATATTTAATCTTTATAATTTTACAATTTACATTAGATTTGGCTCATCTACCTTTATTTATAAGCATTGAATCATTTTACTTTTATTTTTGTAAAGAACAAATTGTTAATAATTTGCATTAAGTTGATCTCATAAAAAACTCAACATTAATATATATATATATATATATATATTTTTTTTTTCTATTACCTATATAAAAGTGTGAATGTTTCTTACAAAATATAGATTATTGAATATATTTCTATTAAAGATTATTATTTAAGGTTGTAATGTAATTTAGATTTTCATACTTAAATAATTTTATATTAGAATCTTAACTAATTCAAAATCTTATAGAACTCATTACAATTAGAATTCTAATATAAAAGTGTTATACATAAGATATTTATATTATTTCTTTTCTTAATTCGAATTGATCTCCACATATAATGCACCTGATCTAAAACTCGTATATACAAATTTCTTTCTATTCTGGAATTTGAAAAGGTATCAGAATTCATACTTGAACCCTAATTTGACTAGGATATATATATATATATATATATATATATATATATATCCCAAACATTTATATACACACATCACAATGAAACCAAATATACGTTCTAAATTTCAGTGTATTGTTCAAATTTAAATTGAAATCAAATCCAAAGTTCAAATAAGGCATATATTATAAAATTCAATCCACTTTAGTTTTAATATGTACTTTAATTCATGAATTTAAATACTAAAATATATGTACTGAGTAGTTTATATTTATTAAGCTCGTAAAAGAAGAATTTATTAAACTCAAATAATCAATAATTCAGTTCCACTCGATTTGATCACATCCCTAACCACGAGCAACTGTTTCCAAAGCAATGATTTTCAACATATTTTTCGGAACCAAGCAATGCTACAATGATTTACCAAAAGCATAGAAAGTGCAAATGAAGCATGAAATTTTTGCAGAAAAATCAGCAGAACTAAAAGCATTGAAACTATGACATGTGAACTACACCATATCTACATGGTTTTCAACATATTTTTCAAAACTAAGCAATGCTCTAATATAGGATGGTATAGTACACTTCTCTTTCTACTTGTTAGCTTCCCATTCATATTATTTCGAATAGACACAAAAATGGCTGTAAGGAAGGAACTCATACTCTGTTAGTAGTTGGATTGTTCCCATCGAGCAAAGCCAACCTCCGCTTGGCCACTTTGGACCGATAACACCACACTTCAAATGCCTCTGTAAGATCTGGATATCGAATCTGTTTATTTTCTAACCACTCACTCAAAATCTCTGCTTGGTCTGATGATGGCAATGTAAGAATTATCGAAACAAATGCTGATTCCAAGGATTGCCATAACTCACCATCGGATTTCAAGAGCAGTTCGTTGTCTTCATCAGAAGTCATGGAATCAACTGATGACTTCACGATTCTTACAAATGGAAGCCAGAGTTTAACCATCTCAAGGCGTTTCATGGTAGGCAGAGCGACAGTTCCATACCCTATTGCTTCTAACACTTTAGCAGTAACCTCGATAACTTTCAACTGTATCACAAGCAATGAACTTTCTGAATAAGGTTCTTCGGCAACTTTCAGTATATTTACAGATGTTTCCACCCATGCGAGAACAAAATCACTCGAGATTTCTAGCTTTGTTACTATTTGAGAAACCCATGACAGATCACTTAAATAGGAGGGGAATAACGACTCCATATCCCCTGCTTTATGAACCAAAGAATCCACAAGATCTACAAATCTTGATAACAATCTGTTGACACATTGCTTTGCTTCCGTTTTGATTTCATCATCAGCGGTTAACAAAGGAGCATCATCATCCTCAGTTAGCATGTACTCGAGCTGCTCCTGAGCTGAGGTCTTGAGATCATTCATAGAAGATGGCGGAGATGATGTGGCGAATCGGATGGCTGATATGAAAATCTTGACAACAGCCAAGGGATTGACCGGCTGGAGACGAGCAAGTATGGGTTCTGCTTGTGATCCCATCCCAGGTATGATTTTCAATACCTCTTCCTCCTCGGACTCTTCCCAAGGAACTGCTTCCAAATAGGCTACACAGGTGGACACAATTTGTGGGCACCCAAGCTCAACCGCTACTCGCAGTATCCCAAGAGCATTTTTAACACTAGATATATCATTCACGGTCACATCCGAGGGGGCATAGAAGAATCTAAGAACAGTGATGTGATGGTCAAAGTCACATTCTTCACAATGAACCTCAACACAGTTACGTGAATCAAGAATCTGGCAAGTAGGCCAATTATCAGAGAGCCTATCAGCAAAATACTTGCTTTTCTTCACAAGAATATGCGAGTGACAGTAAATCCAATCATCACGACCATCTTGTGTTCTAATTCTTACGACAACATCACTTGTAGATCTATCGCCGATCCTGCTTGGTGTCCTTGATCCATTATGCTAAAATATAATTTAAAAAAAAAAAAAAGGAAGACAACCGAGAAAGGATTGTCAAGTAGATTTCAGCAGGTATTACTTCTAGAAATCAAAGCATGTAAGAGAACTCACAGATAATTCCATCAACTACTTTTTTTTAGTTGCTAACTCTTATAGCCTTTGGGCATTGTTGAACCTGTATTCAAACAAAAGGAAGATAGATGAATGATCTATGATTAGTGATTTTGGCAATTGAGTTAGCAAATAGAAGAGGTAATTGCACTTAAAGGGTTCTTGAAATGCTATCTTAACTTCTAACTATTAAGTGATTGAATTGAAGACCCCCAATTCAGAAAATAAAATTATGTGTCAGTCTTTTGATAATAATATTAATAATTATTATTAAAAAAAAAAGTTCCATCATACACCTTTTCCTGCTCATCATATTTCCAATTGGATGCGTATATACCGTATTCTTCTTGAGATATACTGAACCTTAAAGAGTTTTTAATAGCATCTCATTCTATAATAAATGCACCGACGATCCACGTGGCATATTTACTTTTAGCTCTGAGTCAGATCTCAGATATAAGAGTACTACTTGATGATAAGAATAGAAAAAAGGTAAAAACCGTATAATTTCTTCAAAAAAATTGATTTATTGCTAGTTTACTAACAAAGCCAGTAAAATAACTAAATGTAAAAAGACGTATAAATTTGAATTGAGTGAACTTGCACATGTCTGGAGAAAGTGACTATAAATGTAAATATCAGTATTATTAATAACAAGCAGCAAGCAATACCCTTATAAGTTATAGGTACTAATATCTAAGGAAAATATTAAAAAGTCGTGTTATCTTATTAGTCCTACACATTCTTTTCCAGTTTAAATCTGCTGCTTAAGTTTTCAGACTACAGTTAATAAGCTATGTAGCCTTATGCAGCTTGACAACAAAAAGTTACTTCCTTTCAGCCTACCAACCAGAAAATTGTGCAACCTTTCTCAATACAGATTACTCATAGGATTCAGACCGTGCTAAAAGACAAAACTAAAGATTGAAATATCATTGCTTCCACAATTACCATAGCTCCACAAACTAGCAATGACATACACACGAACACACTCTAAATGCACCCCAGGCTTCTTTACCATGAACCAACAAAAGAATTACATCTTTATAGATGCATAATACTTTGGAAAATCCAATGCTGAAAACTCAAGCTAGGTGATTCATCAACAATAGTAGGCAACTACTGTGGCTGAATACATAATTCAATAGACATATTATCTACAAGTAACACGCTAAAAAGCATTGATGAAGTAAACTGGGTAGAAAATGGTCAAAAAAAAATGGTCAATAAATCATATGAGATTCAGAAAAAAAACAAGTTGAAAAAACAAAACAAAACAAACAAACAAGTTGACGGGGATCAATTTGTATTAGCCATACCAACTAGACAATGCTGCATTGAATAATTTAAGCAGTACCAAATCGAAATACAAGTAGATGGAATACAATGCAAGTTCGTAAAACTATTGAACAATTCTATAAAGATAATAAGTCAAAGAATAAACACAAATCACCAAAGTCCAAAACCAAAAACAAAAAAAGAACGAAAAACATGTCTATAAAATAATTCATCAAGCTTAATAAATAAAGTCAAAAAAATGGAACTACAACGGAGATAAATCAACTCAAAACAAACCTGTAAAATAAAAATGAGAGAAAATTGAATGAGACATTTTCTGAAACCCCATTTTCGCCATTTTCTTGGACACACATTCCTTAACTGGATTACTATCAGCTCAGCAAACTGTAAAATTGAATAGGCCCGAATCAGAAATCAGGCAAGAAAACTCAACAAGATTAAAAATTGTACTAATCTCTCTCTCTCTCTCTCTCTCTCTCTCTCTCTCTCTCTCTCTCTCTCTCTCTCTCTCTCTCTCTCTCTCTCTCTCTTTCTAAATACACATATCGAAGAATTCCAAGATTTACAAACGATTTTCCATACATGAGAAAGCTTGTGGGATTGACGACCGCGACTTACAGAAGCATATGGAAAAGGAAATCGACGATATAGAGCTTGTTTTTATCAATTACTCTGTGTGAGGGATTTCGATTTCCTCTTGTTTCCATGGTTAGGTTACAGAGCAAATGAATGAATTATTCAGGAGTTGGGCCTGGCGAGCCTCTCATTATTTGGGCCACATCTTAGGCTCAGAAACCCTAAATGGGCCAAAGGCCTGTGCTGAAATAGGGCCCATATGTTTGGGGTGCGATTATAATACTCACCAGTTTGGATCTCAAAAACCCAAGGTGATGTTTGGAAGGAGATTTAGTGGGTTTGGTAATCTTGTATTTTGTAGTAAAAATAAATAGTAAGAATGTTTGTTTGAGGATTTAATAGGATATATTTATATTGTAGATGTCAAATTGATAGTGGGAAATGTGGATTGATATAATATTTTATTGTGTAAAGATGGGTTGATATGATATTTAATTATGAAAAAATATATTTGATAATGATTAGATGATTGTAATATAAGTAATAATAATTGTGTTTGGATTTTGTAATCCTAATTTAAATACAAAAACAAAAATATATTAGAATTTTAAAGTCTAAAATCTTTCCTAGAAAAATCCCTTCCAAACATTTGTTGTTATAGTTTACACTTTACATACATACATCTATATTATAACCTACTCAATAATCTATTTATATGATACATTATATGCATATATACTATGACGGCCCAATCCCCTTTAATTGGGAATAGGTCGCTAATTTTTTACTTAAAAACTAAAAATATTATAATCAATTTTTAATACATAGTAAAAGACTAAAGTAAAAACACAAGTGCTTTTATTTTTTGTAAAAAAGTAACATAATTATATATGTATTGAATCATAATTATGCTTAACTCGTGCTTCACCCACATTTCCAAATAAAGTGTTTAAATCATACTTAAATGAATCTATACTTATAAAAGTAGAGTTTTGCTCTCTCAAAACTCGCCACCTAAACTTTTAGGAGAAATTTGGAGCCGTCAACTCAACACTTTGGAAAAATTTAGAGTGTTCCTTTTAAAAAACTGTTACAATTTCTCTTTTTTCACCCACTCTCTTCCTCTTCCTCTTCCTATTCCTAAATAATATCTAAATATCTAAAAATTAATAATATATAAATATTGAAAAGTAAAAAATCAACTCGTAGAATATGCTATCACATACTTAATTATAATTTAAAAATTAGTGACACATCTCAAACAAAAGTTTAGAATTACTTGAATAAATTATATAATACATTAATTTTAATTTGGCTCCCAATATTTTCAATTTTTTGTTGCTCCATGCACTATATTTTATGATTACTTATAAAATATACATTTATTTTTGTTAAATTTTTATCTTTTCAAAGTAATAAAAAAAATATGAGGACTAAAAATAATAGATATGGAGGCAAAATCAAAGAAATTGAAAGTGTAAAAAGTAAATTTAAATTTTACCAATTTTAAAAGTAAACACGACGTTAACTTTTTTCGTAATGGAGGTGAATTTACCAATTTAAAAATAAATACATGAATTTATTCGAAGAATCCAAATTTTGATCATTGTTAACAACATATGTGAACAAAAAAAACTAACACAACAATTAAAACAACGAAACTCCACCAACTAACTTTGACAATATTAGGAAAACAAATGAAAATAAAACATATCAGAAATAATATTTTACTGAGTAAGAGAGAAGTATCATATATATGTATAAAATAACAAATATCAAAAATGATAAAATGCTAACTGTTGACAATTCTTCTCATCGATAATTATAATGATCACATTCTCTCATTATATGGAAAGTAAAATTATTGTAACAAATATGTGATTAAGAAGAAATATTAATTAATTGAGTTATGAAGCTCGTGCAATGCACGAGTACAAAACTAGTTAACATAATAAAACGAATATATTATGACAAAATATAAGTCTGGCCCATTATTATCATACTTTACATATTTAAACATACTATGGTTCTCAAAAGAAATTATTATTCTCGTACAACTCTACAAGGGTAGTGAGAAGTCAACCCAACCTGCTACACATCTACGTCATCATCTACCGAATCTGAAAATATTAAAAGTAATATCATGAGACACCTCCGAAGTGGGATCCCAGTAGGATAACTTTACTATCTAATACATTGAAACAATTAAATTACTAAGCACATATTACATGTCCTTCAGGCATGCTCACCCTGGACCATACTATAACATAAAGGAATGTTGGTGTTGCTCGCCCACTAAAACTTTCATATACCAGATACTCTCGGCCTTATGATCGTCACTCGATATGGAAGTTACATACGTGTTATAGCTATGGATTTCAACCGTATATTGTCATACATAACTTACTAATGCAATTATCAACACATAGTAAAGAGTAGAGGTACCCACTTGTAAGCTGACTCTTCAAGGATAGCTTCCGGATTTACCGACCGTCTCAAACTGCGTTCGACACATTTAACTGTTTAGACAATTATGTTGTAGACACACTCATTTGTAACTTATATTAGGTTATTTTAACCTAAAGCATAATCATTAGTAATTAATGTAAACACTTCGTCCTAAATGAAAATATTAATAAGATTTTATAAACATTATTCTAGTGTTTATGATAATCATACTTTATTCAATATATAATTCATTCATATATGGAGTCTTAAAGATGATTATATCATAGATAAATCATTTAAGTGATAGTAGAAGGTTAAGCATATCATCATACTTATTACCAAATTGTTATGTATTTAAACTAGCAATATTATCTCTAAAATTGTCATAAAGATGAAATAATTCTAATAATTCATAGATGAGTCCTTAAATCATAAAATTATTTATATGATTACAAATCATATTCAAGTATACTAAAAATTCACAGTTTTTTTTACAGACTATAAAAATAATTAAAAATAGTTTATTAAATAATTTTTTACACTTGAATTTCAACTCAAAATCAGTCTATATTGTAAAACTTATCAAACCTTAAAGAATTCAGAAAAAATTTCATATTTTCACAGAACTTAAACAACATGTTGAATTATAACATATAAAAATTTCAAGTACTAATAAGGTTCACATAATTAGATATGTATTTTAGTAGTTGGCTGAAAACAGTGCATCACATAGGTTGAAAACAGCGTTTCTTCTAAAAATTCTTATAACTTCAGTTGTACTTAAAAATTCCCAAGATAAATTTTCTCATTTTTAAGAACAAATAATACAACCTAATAAAATATGGCTTATGAATATGATTCACATAAATAGTTATAAATTTTAGAATTAGACTGAAAATAGGACATGGTCTATGCAGAAAACAGGCTGTGTTGTAAAATTTAGCATACCAAATTTTTGCATGTATCTAAGAATTGGTTCTAAGATATAGTAAAAGATAATACATAAATTCGAAGGATATAGTTCAGAAACATTATCTGATTCAGACCTAAAAACAGAATGAATATACTGCGAAACAGGGTATTATTTGAAAAATCATAGTAAATAGAGATTAACTCAAAATATTCTGAAATTTAACATACATGTTCTACACTTCCTATAATAGATTGTGGTGAAAGGGTTTAAGTAAGATCGATTCCTACATCTGTTAGAATATTTTGGAACAGAGATGCAGAGTATAAAATGAAACTATAACATGGAAGCAAGCTATTTTGTTTCATCCAAGAAATCATAAACAATATGTCACCAATCTAATACCAAAGAACATCTTTGGATTTCCTAATATATGCTGAAAGTAAGAAAATATTAGAATTTAAAGAAAATGAGAATGTTTAAATCAAAATATCTTGATTGTTGTAATGGAAGAACTTGAGCTTTATTACTTTTGTGGATTACTTTTGGGACATGTTTGCTTCAAAATTTTGAGTGGGTTAGAAGATTTAATCTCAGTTAATCTCATGTTTGCTTTATAGGTTGAAAACCCAGGGTTTAGATTGAGCTCAAGTTAAAAATGCAACTATTAGGGTTATGGGGGTTTAATAAACCCACCATAAGTATTCTTTTTGTACTTTTACTACTTTATCCTTTTTGTTCTACGTAATTACAAAATATCCTTATATAAATTGGAGTTTTCTAAAGGCATTTTGGTCTTATTTTTTTAAACACACAACAAACATTTGAACCAAACAAAATTTTAATATACAAAATCTAACTCAAAAGATACCACAACAATCAAACCAAACACAAAATTACGTCAAATCTATCATTAAATATTCAAACCAAACATATCAAAAAATTAACCTAATTTGACTTAAATAATGCAAACCCGCCACAACCCAACTAATTAAACTAACCCAACACACAAACCAAACATGTAATTAGTTGCTAGTATAAGAAGTGATGGCTTCACTTCATTTTTTTTTTTTTCTTGTTAGCCATTACATAGGGTCGTGTGGAAAGTAAGGAGGAAGTATAGGATGTGTAGAAGAAGGTGTCAACTATATAGATTGGTCATGCATATAGTAAAAGGTGTTCAAGTTGCATGCAATATAATAATGTATAAAATATATTTATTTCCCTTTTCCTTTTCATTTCTTTGTTTTTCTTTTTCTTTTTTTTTATTTGATCTTATATATATATATTGTATATAGAGATACATGTATATTAATTTGCATAAAGAGATTAATAAATAATATAATAATAATGCTATATTAGCATAATTTATACAAAAGTATATTTACTAAATAAATTTCATTATAAAAGAGGTAAATTATTTATATAATTTACTTATGTAAAAAACACATATTTTGATACACATTATTATGCATAAATTCATATTCAAGCAATATATGTTTCATCACATGGAATAACATATAAAGATTATAATTAAAATTTCATAAAATAAAAGCATATACGCACAAATAAGAAAGTCTAGCATATAAACCTAATATCGTTTTAATTCATATAAACTTATCTATTTGCTCATATTTTTACTTTCATTCATGTGCATCTAATGAGTTAGTGAGTTGAGATTGAGCTCGATTTCCTCCGTAAGCAATCCTGCAAAAATCTTTAAAATCTTGAAAGAACTATATGTCATAAAAATCTTTAAAATCATAAGCATAGCATAATATGTAAATCATAACTTTAAGAAATATAAGAGTTCACACTTAAAACATTTATAAATACACTAAAAGAAATTTTATAAAATATGCAAATGCAGGTTTTCTTTAAAATAGAGTGTTGCATATACAATTATATATATCATTTAATCACTACCAACAACATATTTTTACAATTTTTGCATGCAATCTGCTAAGTACAATTTTTTAATATACTATATTTATATTTTTCTAATTTCTATATTTTAATGTAAGTTTATCACAAATAACTCAGAACACTTATCATATTCCATACATAAATTAAAATCAAATAAAAATCATTCAAACCATAAAAAAATCTCCACCCCACCCCCAACTTTTGCAACCTTTCTCCAGAAGTGATATTTTTTTTTTCCTAATTTAGCAAAGGGAATTAGGGGAAATCATATTTACTATTTAGTATTTAATTTTTCAAACTAAAACAATTCAAATATTTTTTTCTTTAATGTGTTTTAATTGAATAAACATTATGTGTGTAATATTTTTTAGCATTATATACATGATGTATCATAAAAGGATAATTGTATGATAAATATTATAAAATAAAACAAGATTTGAAGTAAAAATCACAAGTCTTCTCAAGTTAAAAAGTGCATTAAGTAGCGACCAAAAGATTGTAGGCCCGACAAATTTACATGATATACATTAGGTTTTGTTTGGACAGGAGTAAGGATTTGAATTTTAAAATTGTAAATTCATAAATGTTTCATTTGGATAGATGGATTTGAAGAGTAATTTGAAATCCATGACACCAAATTCATTGATGGTGTTTGGATAACATGGATTTCAAATCTACCACTTTTATTTTGAACTAATTTTGAATTGATGGATTTCAAATCCAACTTACGAGAATTTAAAATTTATTAATTTTAAATCATATATTTCAAATCACTCTATCCAAACATAACCTAATGATATTTGAATTGATATGATTTTGAAATGCATTGCTTTTGATTTGAACTAACTTTTGACAATTTAGGGAGAATTCGATACACTCTAATTTAAGTGAATTTAAAATGAATGAATTTTAAATATTATATTTCAAATCACTTTTAACATTTTTAACATAATGTCTATTTAGCAGCCAATTTTCCATAATTGACCCCCCTAAAATATTAAAAAAAAAAAAAAAAAAGGACAACGATAAACGATCCCACTTGTAAATAAAAGGATCATTATATAGATTATCATAATAGACTTTAATGATGATGTCCAGTCGCCTCTCAATATACATACAAACATAAACGATGGCTAAAAGTTCTCAAAACAATAAAAATTTAACGACTAGTCCCTGCGCCCAAAAAAAAGCATGTCTTAAATGTACAACTCTTGCTTTAAGGATGTACAACCATTTGTATTTCAAGTTTTATCTGTCTGCCCAACACAAGAAATCATGAAAGCTGAACAACTATGTATATACTTTTGACATCCAAAAGAATTTTCTCACAAACCAATATACTGTTGCTAATAACTACACGAGCTATAGTCAGATTAGAAAGCGCAATACTATCCTATAAAGCACATTTTTTGATGTGTTGATGAATATGTACAATAAATTAAATTAGCGGAGAATTGATTTGAAGGTCCCTTATTTCCATACCTTTATAGCTCCATCTCTACTACTTGATATCAAAAGTCTCTGGTTCAGTTTCACGGAAGCTAACGAGAGTATAGAATCATGGTGACATCCTCCAGAATCTGTGGCAGCAGCAGCGAGTATTGTTTTTCCCGTAAACCTAGTAGCAAGAGGTCGTCTTTTCGTTTCCTGCAAAACATAAATATATTTAAGAATGAATACATAAAAAGATTCATTGATTGAACAAAATGTAATAATGGCAGATCCAACAATCTTCAATCATCAAAGTGATAGTTCATTCTGATGATGTGGTTTTTCCTTGGAAAAAATCAATTTAAATGAATAAACGATGACACCAAAATCCTCAAATACAAGGATAAATCTAATCTACCTTGGAAACAGTGTGAAATAATGTAAAGTCTAGAAACCAGACATGTTATCATGTCTCTGTAGACCAGGAGATTAGATACTCACCAAATTTATACAATATCCTGTGAACCTTCACCTTCATACACCAAAAAACATAAAAAGAACTATTGCTTCACCAAAACTCAGAATATTTTCCTTTATGAACTCACAAAGAGTTAGAAAAACATGTGGTGGGTCTCCTTATCATTCCCACAGAAAATACTGCATATTTATGCATTACAAAACATCATAATATCCATACACTAGTATAGATCAACTAAAATGACTTCAAGAAGAAACACATGGAACATATAATAGAAGTAGATGAGAGTAATATTATTGCATGTAATCCGACACAAGTACTTTAGTCCTTCAGCAATTACATTACACGAACCAAAATAACTATTCCAAAAAACTATTTTTATTCTTGAAAAAGTTATAAGAGAAATTTGGATATTCTTACATATATATACACCTAATCTTATGCTAAGTGAGGTGGTACCTGTCCTCTGTGATGAGGTGTTAGGGTATTAGCATTATCAGAATCTTTTATTTGGTAAGTCACTCAATTGTTTTAAATCATTCCATTATCTGATATCCAATTTTCCTCTTAGATAGAATGAAGAGTGGTTAGACTTCTAGACACTTTCTCCTAGACTCTACCCCATCACAAGAGTGAGAAGGAGTAAAATCATAGCCTAGCGCTTATAAATGACAATACTAGCCTAACAATCTTAATACCTGCACGACCTGCACTCCAAAGCTAGATTTTGTCTCATAGAAATCATCATTCCCAATGCCCTTTATAGATGGTCCACACACACAGTAAGTCCGATCAGGGCTGCAAACACAAGAGTGAACACCAATAAACACAGAATTAAAAATGGAAGTAGCAGAAACAAAACAATTGAAAGAAACTTGGATCTCAAAGCTGAGATCAAATGAGTACCTGCAATGATCCCACCGGCGTATTTTCAAGTCACTTCCACCAGTCAATAAATCTCCACCAGGTAAAGGAAGCAATGCACGGATACCAGGCAAGCGCAGGGAAGGTTCATTTAGCTCGTCCATCCTGTACTTTGATTGTGTACTTCGCCTTAGCTCAGATTTAGTATTAGTCTTCCCAGATGGTCTGGCCCAAGGTGATTCAGAATTCTCAGCATCAGACTCAAGGTTTGCAGCCCTCAACATCTGTATAACAAGAATAATCCCATTAGGACCTGCTAGTCATTGTTTTGTAGATGAATCCAAACAATGCCATTTTTTACTAGTTCATCTTTCAATAAGTCAGTTTAATTCTCATGACTATCAGCATAGCTCCAACAAAGTAGTAGTGACCAATGGAAATTTCACTTTAGGGGCCCTATTTTTTCTGTTCTTTGGAATTACTAGAGCTGATATATATATGGTCTCAGTTATAAAAAGATATGTTATTTTTCCCAACATAGCAATATTTGGCTTCTGGCATCCAAAACCCCACAACTAGAACAAAGTTACAGAATGGTAATCAGAAGAAAAAAGATTTATGATCACATATTGGGCAAGTTCCATCATATCATACATCATGAAAAAGATATATAGGAAAAAGACGAAAATAGAATCCTGTATACCTGATGACAGCTTCCATTTTCCGCATTCCAAAGAGAAACTTCATTACACCCAGCTGCAACATAAACAAGTGGCCTTGTGGCAACAGACAAGGGAGTACCAGAAGGAGGAACAAAAAGACACATTTTTTCGATGGGGCACGCAAGAAAATATTGCCATGAGTTGACAGGTACGCAGAATCTCAGATCCCACAAAGTAAGCACACCCCTTGATGATCCAGATACAAACCAATTACCGCAAGGGTCTGCCACCAGAGAAGATATATAACCCTCCTCTGGAGAAACTTTTGTATTCCAACCATTTGAACTTGCTCTTGTATCCCACAGATGGATCCCACAATTTTGTGTGCTGTATAAAATCATTTTGCTAGTATTACCATCAGCTGAGTAGTTCAAAAGGCTTAGAATAGCACCTTCTCCACAACCACTCTTCTTCACATCAGCAATACCTGAATAATTTTCAACAACATTTCCAAGTCCTCTGGAGATGTGATCAACAGAAAACATATGCATCATCCCATCACTTGAACCAACAACAATTTGAGTAGTGCCTTGAAGAACTGCAACACACATTGCACGACTTCCACCCAAAGAATATGTTAGCCTCGACCTAAATGAAATGTCCTTCTCCAGCTTCTTGCAATCCCATATCTTTACAGTAGAATCTTCAGAAGCACTAACAAAAAACTGCTGGTCCATTGAAATGGATATATCATTGACAGCAGATCTGTGCTCCTGAAGGTGAGCAACCAACACCCCCCGAGGCCTCCACCCAGAATCAGGAATAGTAGATGACCAGGCTAAAGATGATGCTTCTGTTGCCTCAGCCAATGTGGAGCGATCCCCAATTATAACAGAATTCCCTTTCATTCTGTTAGGTACTCCTGTCTCGTGAAATTTGCCACCTGTATGAGCTGTTTCATCGGTTTCTCGGTCATCTACTTCATGAACAACTCTCCTTAATAGTGCAGGGCCATTACCAACATAAACTGACCCTGAGACAAGCTTAGATGCTGGTATTGTGCTTGCTAAACTAAATGATTTATTAACTGGATCCATCCAAGGCAAGGATGAACTACTGAAACCTAAGGAATTATATGGTAATGAAGAATCAGAAGAAGCTGGAGCAGTGCCTGATGTTCTCTTGTTATCAACCTTAAAGTGGTACAAAGGTATGCTTTCTGATGATTTATCGATAAAGCTGTTCATGCAGCTCATTTGAGGAGACATAAATCCAGACAGTTGAGACTTTTCTGAGGCAATACGATCATGGGCTTCCTCTTGACCCAAACTATTTTGTGTTAAGTTTCCCAGAGCTTTGAACTTGCCCTCATTATCATCGGAGTTAGTTGAACTCAAGTGATCCCCACGGGCACTGGTAAAACTATGAAGTTCATTATCATTTTGTCTGTCAGACCAACACTTAACTGGATCCAACTCCCTGGCAGTTTTCTGAAGTAAATCCACCGCTTCAAATTTTCTTGACTGTGATGATGCATTGTACCAAATCTTCCTCTGTCTCTCCAGCATGTCTGAACTTCTGGAAGTTTCTAAAACTTGATGATATACTTCTCTCGAGACCGGTGGCTTCAGACATCCAAGAAGAGCTTTTTCTGATGCAATGATGCTGGTTGTCTACGTAAGAATGGGCGTATAACTGGGACAAGAAATACATAAGAATCCACAGCTCCTAAGTTCTCACTACTAGCTGCAATAAATGTGACAGCTGATCTCCTTACCCACTTACTGGGATAGCAGAGCAATGGGAAAGCACGCTCTATCATCTCAAGCAGGATTCTTTTCCGCAAGAAACTACTTCTGCAGAGAATAGCCAAACATTCTAATGCATTAACAATGACGGATTCTGTGCTGTCAGTAAGTGCCTGCTCAATGTAAGGTAAAAGATACTCCTCCACACTTCGTTGGCCCACAGAAAAACAGACATATATTATTTGCCCATAAAATACAGTTCTGAGCAGCTCATCACGATCATTTAGAAAAGCAGGGAGGATAGGTAGCAAAAAGTCATTACTCTGCTTCTGCCCAAAGAACCAACAAAGGTTCCCAATATCCTGCAGGAGTGCTCTCCTTATGGTTGGCGTTTGCTTTGGACCCATCACAAGTTCATGAATGACCTCGGCAATAGATTTTCGCAATTGTGCAAGATGTGCATCATTATTCAGCTTATGTGGCTCTCGGGAAGTGTTTGCTGACATTGTTGAAGACTTCTGTGACAAATTCTCATTAAGAACCCCTGCCTCAGTCAAACTTATTGAGTGAATTAAGAATCCATAAGCAGTTAGCGCCAGCTTGGATATATTACTGGCATAGCAAATTCTCACACTTTCTTCAGAATCATCAGGAAGCATGGAAAGCATTGGAAGAATATACTCTGGAAAAATTTTGGCATCACTTGGAGGAAAATCTCCAACTAGAGGTAGAATGTCACACAATGTCTCTAATGCAGCACAACGAACAATGGCAGCTGAATCTGAAAGCACAGCTATAACATATGGAAGGACGCGCTGCAGTCGATCTTCGTCATCAATATATAAAGAGCAGGATTTCAGGAGCAGGACAGCTGCCCTCCTTATGAAAGGGACTTTGACGTTACGAATGCACGAACAAAGAAGTGAGGCAATTAAAACCATACCCTCACAGTTCAGTACATCCTGAGGCAGTGGTAAGAAAGGCATTCCAAAAGTGTCTGATTGATTGTTGTAATCTGACGATAATGAGCTTAAATCAATCATTGTAATCTTTTTCAGGAAAGGATTGCGACTTCGCTGGAACATATTGGAGATACTCTGAATAAGCTCACCGGGAGATTGCAAACCACATTGCTTCTGATTTTGGGAATATATAGTCTTGACCACACTATCTGGTATAGGCTTCACACACACACGCCCATTGTTATGCTTCACATCCTTTAGCAGGGTACTCACATTACCCAGAAGATCGAACCGATCAGGACTTGTGTTCTTCTTGGTCTCTTTTCTTTCACTTGAAAATTTATCTGCCATATCGGAATCTTGCTTTCCATCTATTGCTTCTGGCACTTGACTTTTATTATCATCAGAAGTTTCTGTCCCCGATATCATATCCTTGCCAGACCTGTTTCCAATCATCTGTCTAAGAATTTCTTGGAAAGAGGTCTCACATGCTAAAACCTGCAGTATCAATTATCTTAATTAAAACAAGTTGACTCTGCACAGAGATTAGAGATAGAACTCTCCAACTTCCTTACCCTTGCATCAGAACTCAGAGGATTTAACAAGGAATAGAATTTATGAAGAAATGGTGAGAAATAATTTGGAAACACAACACCATCATAATTCTGCAGGTAGCTCTCAGCAGAGAATCTTGACTCCGGATCCAATTGAATCATATGAAGAATCATCTTACGGATTCCTGAATCTGGTATCTGCAGTTATGCAGTATGACATAACAATCACTTAGCATAAGAGCCACGTTAAGTGAAACCAGAGTCTTGGAGAAAATTTTCACTGATATAGTAAACTCAGAATGATGAGACATTATTTCTGTACCTGGGAGGATGGAATGCAATCAGAAAGAAAGAAAATATCAAATAAAAAGGCAAACCAATAACCTCTAGAAACAAATCCCACTGCATTTTAGCTACCTTTTCAAGATGCTGGGTAGGATCATATTGTCCTCTTCGATATGCTAGCAGCTGAGAAAGTTCAAACAATGCTTGACCTTCAAGAAAAAGCTCAGCAATCACACACCTGAAACAGAAACTTGAATTTGACTATCTGAATGCATGACAAGAAAAGGACGAAAAAATGCAACTTTTGAGGTTATGCATGACAAAGTAACTAGGACTGACTAAAGCTATTATCATGGGACATCTATAAAACCATAATGAATGTATCCTAGAACTAAAATTCGTTCTATGAGACAAATAAAAGACTGCCAGGAGGATGCTGGCAAAATAGAGGTAGCAATCAGTTGACTAAAATACTTTAAATGTCTATATTATAAGTTCTACTCCGAATTCTCTTCTAGCTGGCAGGCATTACTTTAGAGCAGGAAGTTTATTTCATGCATACTAGCTGCAGAAACAAGCTGCTGAACAAAATAAGCACAGTTTCTTAAGACAGTACTTTTATGAAATGAAAATATATGACACATCCATCAGGACATAAAGTAATATATGGAAACTGATTGAGGTCCTGTCAGTGTCAGTGCACATTTCATATTATAATTCAATGTCATGTTTTTAGTCCCACTACCCAAAAGAAACTGTAAAAATGAATAAACAAATATTATCTTTAGTATCCTTGAAATGTATGCATGAAAAAATGAACGCCATGGTCCATTACCCCCTTTAATCAGTTGATTAAGTTCAATGAAAGCTGGCTGTTGGCACAAAATGGAACTAAGATTCCCAAAAAAAAAAAAAAAATTCTTCAAGGGAAGTATTTCTCAATCATTTTTTAAGGATCTTGGCATATTTCTGCATTTCACCGTCCAATAAAGAGTCAATAATTTCAAGAGGTTCATTATATCAGTATTTAAATCAGAGATTTGTACAATTTCTGTCCAGGTTAATAAAGCATCCATGAGAGAAACACTCACCCTACAGCAAAGATGTCCATCGAGGGCTTCAGAAGCGCATCTTGTGCAACTTGAGTCTCCCCTCCATGCTCATAAAACCTCTGAAATTATAGCTTGTAACATTTAACAACCATAATATTAACAGTAGAAGCCTCCACATAATACAGAAAATATACCAACCTTATCTCTACATGGACACTAGCAGCCCCACATCAACCCGAATATATTTGTTTTAACAATCTATACTAGAAGTATAACCCAATAAGCACTAGAAAAGTAAAATAATATCACAGGTGCTGAAACTGTAATGTTACATGCTTGGGATACATGAATAGATGGGAAGGAAATGGCTTATTAGGCTTGCTTAGAGTAAGGATTTTGCTCAACCTTATTCACATATTCTGACACAAAATTTGGCAAATTGATTTGACGACAATTTTTGTGAGTTGAAACATTGAGGATGATGTTTTACGTGAAGCAATAATTAATAATTGAAGTTGCTAAATTGTACGAGTACCATTATCAAATATTCTTGCTAAGCGAATACAAAGGAGATGGTTGGAAATGGCAAACTATTAACATATTTATCTAAATCCATCAAACAAACATAGTGCAACCCTCTAGGAGTAAATAAGGTATTTCGCCATCCGATACCAATATATCCATAATAAGACTCGAATGACCCATTCACCATCTTCAAATTATTATTTAGAATTTATAATATTTTTCTCTTGTGCTTGAATATGTGGGATTAGTGAATAAATGTGAATTGTTTGTGAGTGCCAACAATAGATTCAAGTTTGTATGTGTGAGTTCTTTGTCTAGAGTTAAAAGGGGTCAGCCACGTAGCAAGATGATTGAGAGGGTCAATATGCAGATGGGCTAAGGCCCACCTCTCACTGGTGGGTTCTTCATGAATGGAAGCTACAAAATCATATAATATGGAGATTGGACAGATACTATAGAGACAAGAGTGAGTATTAAGGCAGCACATACGTCCAGTTCGATCGGAGCTTTGTTCAGATGGAAACTATTGAGGAAGGTGGAAAGTGAATGATCTGCAGGTTTTTACTAGGTTACATGGGCTGTAAAGGATGGGAGAGACTGAGGAGGAAAGTTGTTGGTAGTCATGGGATGGGTAGTAACTGACCGTCTCTGGATTAAGGATGTAGAAAAATAATAAGATACAGAATCAGGTAATGATTAGAAGATGGATGATACAACTGCCAACAACTTGTTTCCTAAAATCTTCAAAGATATTTGGATAGTTTACCAATGTGATTCACTTCTAACTAGAAAGAGCAGGAAACCATACTTAACAGCTACTCCAATAAAAATTGATGATGCATGTTCCATCATAAACTGACCGTCTCTGGATTAAGGATGTAGAAAAATAATAAGATACAGAATCAGGTAATGATTAGATGATGGATGATACAACTGCCAACAACTTGTTTCCTAAAATCTTCAAAGATATTTGGATAGTTTACCAATGTGATTCACTTCTAACTAGAAAGAGCAGGAAACCATAGTTAACAGCTACTCCAATAAAAATTGATGATGCATTTTCCATCATAATACTTGTCCAGTGTATCTACCCACCTAAAAAGTAACTAAAACATTTTGCTATTGGCCATTACTGTAAGGAAAAGAGTAAAGGGTCATCGGAAGGAAGGGTATCACAACTTAAAATGGAGACAGTACCTCCTAGAGGACCTCCACAACCTCTTTACCTTCCAAAGAACAAATAATCAGATGCAGTTGCTAATTTCAACCTAGAAAAAGAAAAGCTGACCCTAACTATAGCTAACTTCTTCAGTTGCTCCTCCCTTTTCAAGTAAAGAATATAACCTCCTCTCATTGCCCGAAAAGCAAAGGCAGAAGAAGGTAAGGGTGTTCTCCCAGAAGAAATTTGCCAAACCACTTCCATTATTATCGGTAAAGAATAAGCAAGGAGTGAACAATTGAGGCAGGGGGGTTGTTGATTAGGTGGAGGACTGAGGCCCCACCTTGAAGACCTCCATTAACTCTTTTCCAAATCCACTTCCCAAGAAAATTGATCAAATGCAACCCTTACTTTTGAATTGGGAGAGATGAAGGACTCTCCGTCCGACCGTAGGCCCTCAGTCGGATGAGATGTAAATCGAGGGATGTGCCCAAGTGACAGACAACCACGAGAGACATCCAACAGGATACAAACCTGAGGACAAATCTGCCCATGCGGAGTTTGAACTTGCCGGGGAATTTCTCCCCACATCACCACAACCCTTACCAACTTGGTTATGCCCCTGGGGGTGCAACCCTTACTTCCTTGAACCCACAAGAAGAGACGCAAGCCATAAATGATTTTTTTCACCAAGTTGTTAAATTTGGTCTTATAATATCATATAAACAAGAAGAATAAAATCCATTGTTAATAGAAGCTATTCCTTTCATATTTTGTAATTTTAGATACCAAAAGGTTGAGAAGGAAATCCAGTCAGTGCAATAATAAGAAGACAACTCCCCATTTATCACTCACTTCACAGGAAACAATAATAAGTTGACACATAAAATTAGTGTTTAAATATTCAAAGCCTGAACCAATTCTATAAGATATTCAAAGCCTGAACCAATTTTATAAGATAGTACACTAGGCACTTCTATGGGACTAACAATAATGATACATAAAATTAAGAGGAATGAGAGAGGAACATGCAATACAAAGCAAGGTCATAATGTATTAAATTATACTCTCAATAGATGTAAATCTAAGGATTCGTTCATACAAATTAAACCTTGCAAATAATCATCCCACATACATGTAAAATGTGTCAATTTATTTGTTGATCTGTGTTTCATCAGAAAAAGAACGATGGATAATTTGATAATTCCAAATGAAACTGAAATGTCCATTGCAGCCAATGAATCAATATTGCAGTTGAAAACACTCGAGTCATCTGTCCTCATATATCCAGAGGACACAAATAGGTCCTGGAACCGCAGCATTTATAAGTATTCTCAATACAAGTGCAAAGTGAATTCATCATAATAAGGATTCTTCAAAAGGAATAAAGAAAAGGATTAGAGTATACACACCTCGGGTGCAACGTAACAGCGTCTTCTTCCACCAGTATCAAAGAAGAATGAAAAATCAGAGGGATCATCATATGGAATATAGGTAGGCTTAAATGATGCAAAATCAGCAAGGTAGAGCCAGTTCCATGAAGTGACCAGCACGTTCTCACATTTAATATCGCCTGCAATAAAATATATGATCTTCTGAAAAAAAGCACAACAGAGACCTTGCAGGAACCCAAAAAACCTAGTCAACTGTTCATCTCACCATGACAAACTCCATGCTCATGGCTCTGTTTCACAGCATAAAGCAACTATACCAAAAAAATAAGCTTGAAATTAGAGTTCCAACTCCTATTGCACCAACAAGATTTTTCAAAAAGATTAATGCAACAACCTGGAAAGCCAGCCATTTCTTTTCAACAAGGCTAAGGAACGGTCGTGTGCTCAATCGATCATGAAGATTGTTAAAGAAGTATTGCCTCAACAAATAAGCAGCTTTATCAGTTTCTAACCAAAACTGCAAAATGAATTAGAGAGAAAAGGCATTCAGACTGTTTGGAAACTGATAAACCAATTGCAGTGCTGAAAGTTGAAACTAAAGTATCTAAGACACACCAAAACATACACAAGGGGTAGAGAATGGAAAGTGTAGGGTGGCTAACCTGGAAGGGCCAGACGTGAGGATGATCGAGATTGGAGAAGATATCGCGAATACGCGCGAGGCGACGCTCGTATTCACGCAAATCAATAGAATCACCACGCTTGAAGTACACCTTGACGAGCACCAAACCCTCGTCGTGCTTGCACAGTATGGATTTGAGGAAACGGTCCCTTCCCAGCACTTCTTTGAGTACCAAATTGTACGATGACGGCAAATCATGCAGATAGTACTCCGTCGCCGACGCCTGCGTCGTCCGAGCGATCTTGTTCCCCATTCACCCCTCAATTTCCTACTTTTTCCAGCAACAATTTACCAATCACCACCACTTTCAATTTGAAAAGAAAAATCTAGAATTCACGAGATAGAAGGAAGACTGATCGTCTGTACATTCCAATTAGGGTTTAGGGAGGGGTTGAAGAGAGGATTAATGGAGGAAGTGCCATCAGCCATGGCCATGGGAGAGTAGAATTTGTAGCGTAGGAAAATTATGATTTACTATTTCAGAAGTCCCATAGGCCACGTTTGCTCTGTATTCGGATATAATCCATTTTTCGTAATACGGATTTTGAGCTTGATTTATCAATGGGCTGATTTTAACATAAAGCCCAAAATATCCTCCAAGTTCATCCGTTAGATCATCTCTCAAAGGCCGAGCTACTATGTCAGTGACCATTTTTATATTAAAACAGTGCAAAATTTACCGTAAAATAGCTTGGAGTTCGAAGATGATCTCAAGATTATGCATATATTTTGAATATTAGTGATTGAATCGAAATATTCATCTGGAAATGGTCTCATGATTCTGCATGTATTTTGGAGTTTATTGAAATTGAACTGAATTATTAATTGATTATTAGATTTTTCTAAGCTTAGATTTTATTTTATAATGTAGTAGAGATGTTTCGATTATTCGAATCAAAACTAGCTTGAATTGTATCTACCGAAACTCAATTACATCGAACAAAACTATTGATTAAAATGAATTAAACCGAATAGAACTGCCTATTCTAATTATTGAAGAATAATTTCAATGATATATATAAAAGTATTACCAATGTAATACTTTCAAAAAGGTATTATATGATAGATACGAGAGTATTACATAAAAAGTATTGTATAATACATACAAACATTAATAAATACATTTATATGTATTATGTGATACTTTCAAAAGTATTAAATAATATATATATAAAAATATTACATGATATACATAAAAGTATTAAATTATGAGAATAAAAATATTACTTGTCAAATTACATTTTTCAAATTAATCATTAATTTGAAGTAATGAAACCAAAAGTATTACAATTACGGATAAAAGTATTATCTTATAAAAACAAAAGTATTACATAGTAGTATTTATCAAATTATATTTTTCAAAAGTATCATATGACGTACATGAAAGTATAACATGACAAGAATAAAAGTAAAACCTGTCAAATTACAAATTTTCAAATTAATTATTGATTTAGAATGTCGGAAGTAAATGTATTACATCGTACACATAAAAATATTGTATTATACAAACAAATATATATACGTAATATTTATCAAAATATAATTTTTCAAAAGTATCATATAATGTACACAAAAGTATTGCATGATGAGAATAAAAGTATTAAATATCAAAGCTATTTTCCAAATTAATTGTTAATTTAGAATCTTTAAAGTAAAAGGTAATACATGATATACATAAAAATATTATATGATATATATAAAAATATCACTTTGTATTACTTGTCAAATTATTATTTCTAAATTTTTTTAGATCATATACATAAAAATATTATATAATAGCGATGTTTTTAAAATTTTACCAAAGCACCAAGCCTCCTAATCACATCAATATTTGTCTATTTGGGTGTCTTAGGCACTAGGTAGCCGTAGGCAAAGCTAGGTAGAACGATTTGATCCTAAGTGGGCCTAAGTGGATCCTAAACGCCAAAAAAAAAAAAATTATTTTACTTTTTAGCAAAACAATAGTATTCAATGTATTATAGTTTTCTATCAAATATTTAATTAGATATAGATATAAACTTAACGAATTGAGAAATATAAATAAAAATAAATTTTATAATCATTAAATAAATCATATATGAATATAATATAAATATAATTCAAATAAGATGATTCATATAAGATTTTCAAAAATATCTTTAAATTTAATAAAAATTGCTAAAATATAAATTTTACTTTGTTAATCGGGTGTTGACCAAAGCGTTGACTGAGTCAAATCCACTATATCTCACGAAATCATTTATGTTATTTTTCAAGTAAATTGAAACACTGATATTATTTAATAGAATATGATTCAAAATCATTTTTTTACAACAAATTCTTTAGAACAACATTCTTATGCAACTGATGCGTTAATTTAAGATCCATGCATATATCCATCCTGACCCAACCCAGTTCAATCCATGAATATAATATATATATAATGTTTTTTGTTATCTAAGCACACTCTTTTTAGATGAGCACCTCTTCCAACCTTGTCACGCTCTTCTTTTCAAATTTATATATGGTGTTATCTTCTTTTTTCTCTCTTTTTTTATTCTTAATTTGAATATGAGCTTCCTCTTTCTTTCTCTGATGAGCCTCCTTCTTCATTTCCTCTTCTTCAACGCCAAAATATTTATTGTGATGAAATTGGGCTTTGATTTTTCTTTTTCTTCTCTACTATAGAATCTATGTAATAATGAAGAACATCACGAGTTGTTAAAAAAAAAATTGTAGAAAGTTAAAAAATGATTTTATTATTTTATTAAAATATATTACATAAATGTACTAATACTATATAAAGGTATTACTAGTATTACATAAAGATATTAACTTATTTTACTGAAATATGATGTAAAAGTATTATTAATTGTATGACATAAATGTATTAATTGTATTACATAAATGTATTATTTGTATAACATAAAAGTCTTGCTTTATTTAAATAAAGGTAGTACTCCATTTGATTGAAATATAACTTAAAGGTATGATTTTTACAACATGAAGGTATTAATAATATAACGTAAATGTATTAATACGTCTACTCAAAGGTATCACCTGGTTTTTACTTAAAAAAAAAAGATTTATGTTAGTTTACTAAAATATATTATTATATTACATAAAAATATTAGATGTACCACATAAAAATATTAGTTATATCACAAAAGGCATTTAACACTAACACAACTAAAATGTTATAAAACGTAAGAGAATCACATAACATAAATTTAACACTAGCATAACTAAAAGATATAAATGTTTGTCAGAACACGAACATGAAATAATGTAAGGGTACTACTGACATAACATAAATGTGTCAGTAACATAATTAAAATATATCACTAATATAATTTAAATGTAAAATATATTTATTAGACACGAATACACAAGATAAAGTTTGGGCATAGATATTAGGTGTGATGGTGCTCGTGTGAGCGCGTGAAGAGTAAAAATGATCTTGAATTGGGTCGATCTGATTGCATGAATCTAGGATCCATATACTAAGACCATCTTCAACCCTGCGCTAGATGTTATTCTAGCGCAGGGTTTGCATCTCCAAGCATGGGAGTTAAGATGGCGCTGCGCTTCTTCCTCCTCCCTTCTGCGCCAGCTGCAGCGCAAGATTTCTTCTGCGCTATCTTATTTCTTTTTTTTTTGTTTTTTTTAATTGATTTTGTAAAGGGAAATGGGCTAGGGCTTGGCAAACATTGGGCTTGGAAATTTTTTTTCTTTTTTTGGGAGTTGGGCTTGGGCATGAGCTTGGGTTAGGTTTTAATTTAATGTATTGTATAAATTTTTTTATTAATTCATTTAATTAATTAAATTCAATTTAAATTTGATTAATGTGTTAATTAATTCAATTAATTAAAACTTAATTACCTTAAATTTATTCAATGAAAATTTAAATTAATTGAATAGTAAAAAATATAATAAACATAGAGTAATTTGAATGAAAATTACATTAATGAAAAATATAGAAATTACATTAATGAAAAGCATAGAAATACATAAAATAGAAAATTACATTAATGAAAAATATAGAAATACATAAAACAATAAAACAAAATATAAATTCTAATAATCTGAAAGACCACCTTCGGACCCTGACCCTCCGATATCTCTAAAATATTCTCCAAACATATTAAAATTTGGTGGTGTTGATTTATCCTCGTCGACCCTCTTCTGCATAATTCTTTGTTGTTCTAATCGTAAAAACTCACGTTGTGGAAGATTCTCGATGCTGGACAAATTGATACTTAATGTCTTGTTTTCCTTTGCTCGTAGAATATCATGTTGCAGCTGAAGTTCACGAGCTCTCAACTCTTGACTATTCTTTAATATTTGAAGGCTGTGTTCATTTTGGACATATATAGCTTGAAACTTACTATGATCGACGTCGTTTTGTTTCTTTTTCATTTTAGATTTTTTCACGCCCATGGGTCTTTTTGATGTAGTACCACTGCTACCATTACCGCTACTGTTGTTTTCACTATCTAAATTGATAGAAAATGAAGACAAAGAAGGTTCAGGAGAAAGAAGTGGTTCATTTGATGAAGCCAACATTTCGGCTTGTAGAGTCGGTTGTATAGCAGACCACACATGATCAAAGTTGAATCCACCCTCAAATCCTCGCTCTCCTTTCAACAGTTCTTCAGCACGATTCTTCTACATATTTTAAATAATATTGTTAAAATCAATATTTAAAATAACCAAAAAAAAATTACTCTAAAAACTTACAATTGTTTCCCAATTTGCACCACTTGGATTGGTCATTTCTATTTGGTGCACACATCCGTTGAATTTTCTACAAAACTTGAGAATGTTTTTCCATCGACAATATAGCGATCTTGAATTACGATCTGGCATCCTGGAGTTTGGTTTCTCTGCATTGTATTTTGTAACAATACGATCCCAAAAAGTTGTTTGAGACTGATTGATACCCATAATTGGATCTTGTGAAATTTCAAGATAAACACTCACAAGGTGTGAATCTTCAGAAGGAGTGTAATTAGTGGTACGCTTAGGAGGCATTTGAAAGAAAATATGTTAGCAAACAAATACTAATCGAAGGAAGTATGTAGGTAAAAAATGAAGAATAGAATATAAGGATGAATCGTAGTAGTGTGTGAAATTAGTGAAGCAATGAGGCATATATTTATAGTAGATTTGAAGGCCCAGATTGAAAGTTGTTATCAACGGCTCACATTAAAAGCACAAGGATTGTGCTTTATTCAACTTTACACGTGTAAGGCCCAGATTGAAAGTTGCTATCAACAGCTCACATTAAAAGCACAAGGATTGTGCTTTATTCAACTTTACACGTGTAAGGCCCAGATTGAAAGTTGCTATCAACGGCTCACATTAAAAGCACAAGGATTGTGCTTTATTCAACTTTACACGTGTAAGGCCCAGATTGAAAGTTGCTATCAACGGCTCATATTAAAAGCACAAGGATTGTGCTTTTCTAACCCTCTATATAATGAGTACATGCTCCAACCATATCTTCACATCAATTAACCTTCACCTTTCACATTTTGATATCCCTTTTTCAACTCTCACAAGCTCACATGTCAACTTCTCCTGTTTCTTCTGGTTCTTCAAGTTCATCTGAAGATGAAATTCAAAAATTATTACGCAGTGGTACTCTCGATCCAGAGGACCAAGCTGTTGTGTCTCAGATTTATGCTAACAATTGCTTGATGCTTGAATATTTGAGGCGCCAAAATGATGAACCCACCCATGGAGGCTCTGTTTTGGGTCATCGTACAATATTTCGTGATCGAGCCGCAGGAGCTGCAAATCTTTTCAGAGACTACTTTTCTGAAAATCCAACCTTTAATGAAGATCAATTTCGTCGGCGTTATCGAATGTCCCGAAGTTTATTTCTTCGTATTGTTGATGCTGTACAAAATCATGACTCATATTTTCGTCAGCGTCGAGATGCAACTGGGAAACTTGGATTGTCTACTCTTCAAAAAATCACTGCTGCATTTCGGATACTAGCGTATGCAATGCCCGCAGATGCAACTGATGAGTATATTAGAATTGGAGAGTCTACTGCAATTGAGTGTGTCAAAAGATTCAGTCGTGCTGTTGTGGAGATATTTCAGGAAGAATATCTAAGAACACCAAATGTCAACGATGTAGCAAGATTGCTTCATATTGGTGAGCAACGTGGCTTTCCAGGGATGTTGGGAAGTTTGGATTGCATGCATTGGAAGTGGAAAAATTGTCCTACCGAATGGGCAGGACGATATGCTGGTCGAAGCGGATCGCCAACAATAATTCTTGAAGCTGTGGCTGATTATGATTTGTGGATATGGTATGCTTATTTTGGGATGCCAGGATCAAACAATGATATTAATGTGTTGGAAATGTCTCCCCTTTTCTCTAACCTTGCTAGAGATATTGCCCCTCCGGTAAATTATTTCATTCAAGGAATAGAGTTTAACATGGGGTATTATTTGGCTGACGGTATATACCTCAAATGGTCAACTCTTGTGCAATCGATTCATGCACCAAGTGGTCCAAAAAAGAAATATTTTGCAATGAAACAAGAAGCGTGCAGGAAGGATGTAGAACGTGCATTTGGAGTCTTACAAAGTCGATTTGCAATTGTGGCAAATCCAGCACGTCTATGGAATAAACATCATTTGAAAGATATTATGACTGCATGCATAATAATGCATAACATGATAGTTGAGGATGAACGAGAACTGGATGCTCCAATTCAAGATGTAAGAGAAGTACAACCTCCAGATGTCGAATTAGCTGAAAATGAAAATGCACGTTTTCAAAATTTTATGGCTCGATTTAGGCAAATTCGATCTTCAGAAGGTCATTTCACACTACGAAATGCACTAATTGAACATTTGTGGGCAAAGTATTCGAATTCAGACGACTAATGTAATATGTATTTTTATTGTATTTTTAATTCATGTAATATGTATTTTTATTGTATTTTTATTTCATGTAATATGTATTTTTATTTCATGTAATATGTATTTTTATTGTATTTTTATTTCATATATCCTGTATTTTAATTACATTTTTGTATTAATAAATTTAAAAAATGATATTAAAAATAAAGTAGTGCTGAAAGTAGTGCGAGCTGTTGGAGAAAAGATGCTGATTCTATATTAAAGTAGTGCAAAACATACACTACTCTAGTGCAAGCTGTTGGAGATGGTCTAAGTGCATAGAAATATTTGTGAATGTTTTATTCTACTCTTTTAGATATTCTCATTTTATACAAAAATATTCTTTTGTTTCGATAGCGATATAATAAAATTGGATGGAGATTGAATCGATACTCACTTGTTTCCCCAATCAAATTCTCTTCAATATTACAATCTATTTTTTCAAAAAAGCACATAATATGTTTTAAAGGTCTCCAGATCAGATAATTTTTGTTATTCATTATGAATTATTACGACTTAATTTTGAAGGTACTAAACCAAATTGCTTGACATTTGCTATAAACTCTATTCTTTCAAGAATACCGGTTTTTTTAGTGTTACACCGATTTATGTACCTTTTGGATCCAAAAAGTTAGATGTCTATGTAAGAACAAAACAAATTTTGTGTATGTAAAAAGATTTTAAAACACAAAAAAGGGTACCAATTAAATGTTTTGAATTAAATAAGTGAATATAAATCTCTATAAATTTCTTTGATTCTTCTCTTTGAGTGAATATGAATCTTGAAGTTAAATCTTCAATTAGATCTTCTCTAATTTTAAATAAGACTTGAGAGACGTTTAATTCAAGGCTTGACGTCTTAATTCGAATCAAACAAAAAATTGAGATATCTCCTTGAAGAACACCTTGAATGTGTGAAGAACACTGTTGAACTTTAACTTGAAAAATACCGACATGAGAGGTTTAGCATATATATCTTTGATTGAATATCCTTTTATGATGACTTTTAATGAGAGAACGCCTTAAATCTTGAGGAGAGAAATTTGTAGGAATTCTATATAACTTCTCCGATCTTGAAATGTTAGGTTGTCTTTCCATGTATACTTAATAGATGATGCTATTTGATTAGTCATCTATATTTTGAAAAAGTATTGACGCCATAATTTGAATCAAACAAAAAATTAAGATATCTCCTTGAAAAACACCTTAAATGTGTGAAGAACACTGTTGAACTTTGACTTGAAAAATACCGACATGAGAAGTTTAGCATATGTATCTTTGATTGAATACCCTTTTATGGTGACTTTTTAATGAGAGAATACCTTAAATCTTGAGGAGAGAAATTTATAGGAATTCTATATAACTTCTCCGATCTTGAAATAGGTTGTCTTTTCATGTATACTTAATAGATGATGCAATTTGATTACTCATCTATATTTTGGTAATATACTTTTCGTTAATCAAAAATGTGATTTTATTGCAAATTATTGGTACACCACTTATTTAAGATTTTATCTTCATTGTCAAGCTAAACTGATTTTCTACACTTGACAATATTTGATTGATGAAGAATATAATTATTTATCTATTTATTTTAGCAATTAATTTAACTTAACTTCCAAAATATAAATAGAAAATAGAAAATTGATTTTTAATATATGATTTTACATCATTTGATTGGACATGCATTTTATTTGTTTACAATCTTAATGTGTATATGTTTACACTTTTTAATTTTTCATCTTCGATGATGAAAAACTTCTAATATTTTATGTCATTTTATTATGTTCTCAAGTGTTGACAATGAGTTCACTACGACATAAATGACTTTAATGTTAACCTAACGAATGTTACAATAATCATTATGTAACATTTTCATGGGTGTTATACTTGTTGTTACATAAAAATTTTATATAGCATTTTTGATTAATTTTAGTAACACTTTAAAAAATATTACATTAGCACTTTTGATTAATTTTAGTAACACTTTAAAAAATATTACATTAGGACATTAATTGTAATATTTTATAGTAACCCTTCAAATATGTTACATATAATTCTTTATCTAACATTTTAAATGTGTTATATTTTTAATGTAACACTTATTATACACTTAAAAAATATTACATTAGGACATTGATTGTAAAATTCTAAATGAAAACACTCGTTATTTGTAAAACTTAAATTAGATAACAACTTTTTGAGTTCGAACTCACGACTTTGAAGCTACTACTAGCTATTAGACCATTCAAAATAGAAAAATATATAAATTAAAATCTGAAACATTAAAATTAACATGGACATAAAAAATAAAATTTTCAAATCCCAAAGAAAATTAAAATAGAACAACATTATAATACAGATTTTTAAATCCCTTATTCATAAAATAAAACCATAAATCCCAAATCACAAATCCTCCAAACAGAGCCAACTTTGACGGGGGCTATGGCTATCTTCCATTAGAAGCTATGCCCTTTTTTTTTTTAAAGATTTGAGAGATTTTTCTATTAAAGAATAATTATAAGGTGCACTCTTTCCTGAATTCATTTCGATGTTAGGCCCTATCGTGGTGTGGCCCACATCAAAGGCCTTTGAAGAAATTGCGTGAGTTCGGGATATAGAGGAACATATACAATTTTTGATAATGGGATTAGGGTGGTAAACAAATCAAATCGATTTGAATATTATGATATTTTATTCGTATTTGTTTAATTATTTCAATATTCGTATTCATATTTATTTATTATTTAAATTACAAAAGTAAATCGTATTCGATTCGAATAAAATATTTGAATATATTCGAGAATATTTCAATATTCGTATTGAAAAATGTTAAACTTAAAATTTCATCTTTTTTTTAAATATATTTATTTCCAAATTAATATACCTATATAGTACTTAATAAACAATAATTATTTCAATAATATGCAACAATTATTTCAATTTATTTGTATAGCAAAGTGGTGCAAACAGATGACAAAGGTCTAGCATTCGATCTTGGATATATATATAATAAAAAATTATATATAGTTAGTTAGCATTTTCAAATCGAATTGGATATATATATATACAAAATAAAAAAATTATATATAGTTATAATTATTTGAATATATTCGCGAATACTCAAATCGAATTGGATATATATATATATATATATATATAATAAAAAATTTATATATAGTTATAATTATTCAAATATATTCACGAATACTTGAATCGAATATGGTTATATTCGTATTCGAATAATATTCGAATAGGATATAATAATAATAATAATAATAATAATAATAATAATATATAGTTATAATTATTTGAATATATTCGTAAATATTTGAATCGAATTGGATATATATATATAATTATTCGAATATATTCACGAATATTCGAACCGAATATGGTCATATTCGTATTCAAATAATATTTGAATCTTGAGTAGGTCTTGTGTGAGACCGTCTCACGGATCCCATTCCGTAAGACGGGTTGGGTCAGGTCGAATATAATAATTAAGTAATACTTTTGTGTATATTAGGTAATACTTTTCTATATTTAAGGTAATACTTTGTATTATATTATTTAGTATATATGCAAAATACAAAAATATTACATGATATATAGAAAAGTATTACATAATATACACAAAAGTATTACATGTTGCACGAGGAGAAAAGAACACTTTGAAGCCCTAGGATCCGCGTGTTTTTTAAGACCCGACCCGACCCAATTCGGATCATATATCCTATAATACAAAAGTATTACCTGATACACATAAAAGTATTATCTGATACACATAAAAATATTACATATTTTCTTATAATCTGGCTCAACTCAAAACAAAAGTATTACCTAATATACATAAAAGTATTACCTGATACACATAAAAGTATTACATATTTTTCGTATGGTCCAACTTAACTCAAAACACATCTTATAATACAAAGTATTATATAATATATAGAAAATTATTACATACTACACGCAAAAGTATTACATAATTTCTTATGTTCGACCCGACCCGACCCGTCTCACAACATGGAATCCATGAGACGGTCTCACTCAAAACTTCGCCTTGAATCTTTTCTATTCTTATTTGAATTCTTATTCGTATTTTTCGAATTCGAATAACTATATTCGAATTCAAATATAGTATCAAATCAAAAAAGTTCGATTCTTTTACAATTTAATGGGGATTGGGGGATTTCAAAATGTGCTTTTATTATTCTTTGGAGATTTTATTTTTTTATTTTTCTGTTTCAAAATCTGCGAATCACGTAAATATAGATTATATAATGAAGATTTTTGGAATTTTTTTTTATTTATGTAATTTTTTTTTTAATTTTGTATTTTTTTTTTTGGGAAATGAGGTGTATTTCATTCTTTCTAATATAAAGGTCCTGTCAGTGAAATTGGCTCCATAAGCCTGAATTGACAAGCTCACATGTGAATTTGGCTCAATTAAACGATTCGGATTAAACTTGGATAAATAATTGTACATTTTGTCGGAAAATAATTTGCGATGAAATGAGGGTGAGAGAGCTGAATGGAATATATCTTGTATAAGATCACTTTTATATTATAGTTTTATTTAATGAGTTATGCATTAATAATTAATGTTCTTGATTAGAAACGTTAATGGGTGTTTAGTTATGTTTGTGTTTTTTCTTCTTAGTCTAAAACTTTCACCTCATGTCATATGTATAAATTAACTAATCGATTTAAAAAAGTTATTACGGATAAAAATATCTATAATATATATTTAAAAAAAAACTATGGATTAATTGTTTGTTGCAAAATAGTGTTTGGGTTAATGTGTTGTATTATAGGAATGGACACTATTTTTATATTAATAATATTACTGTATTATTCTATGCACATGCAATAATGCAACCTACGATTTCGTTTATGCGGATCTAAATCGACATATTTCTTCATGACTCCAATCTTTAATTTTTGGTCAACATTAATTGATTATTTTATTTCAGTTGTGTAGTCCTTAAGTTGTGATCTAACTTTTTATAAATTAATTGTAGTCATCTTATCTATTAGTTGTATATCTGATTAGCTGTTAATGTCACTTTATTTTGATCCATGTAATTATTGCTGGTTGAACATTGTTCTACCAAACTAAGATACCACTTTTTTTTTTTTTTTTTTAAATTACCTTTCTTTTATTACAACTATTTTGATCCAGCTTTTCTTGAAATTAAAACAACTTTTCAATGAAAAATTGATGCTGGTTGGTTACCCAATATTGAGTTATTCAAGATTGATATACGGTGGAATGATCATAGCATGTAGATCCTTATTATAAAATAATGTGTTATCTCTTAATTCTTTCATACTAATGCATCCCAACTTATAACGATGATGTTTAACGTCAAGTGGTGTATCTAGATTTACTAAGAATAATTATTTATTTCCTTCCAACTTCAGATGTAATTTGGCTAGACTTGATAACTGATATATTCATTAGCTGTGTTATTTTTGTTGGAAGAAAGCAAATATCATTATTAATATCCACCCTCTGGATTCAACCTACTAATTATTGGAATACAGAAAGAAAGAGATTGAAAACACTTGATGGCATGCTCCTATTCTAATTATAATGCATTGATTCACTCAAAACACTACTCTTTCCACATGCTTTACATAACTAATTCCCAATCTCCACCTATATCATCACAAATAACTTTGTAGATCTAGAAAATCAAAGTATCTACATGGAAACCCCATTCAAATTTATAAACAGCAAGGAAAATCAAGAATTTCTGTACAATAGTTTCACTCGGTTATGTTGAAACAGAGCTTAGCCTCATCCCACGGACCATTTATCTCAAATTTGTACTCTTGAATTCTAATCAGCCAATACGGGCAAACCAAATTAACGAAAACCAATATACTCAACAGAAAAATGAAGAGCAGTTGATGTAGTTGGTAGACGGAAAAAAGAGTTAGAACCATTAACACCAACGAGAAGCATAGGTGCAAATGGAAAGAGAATTTCTTTATGCAGTAACTAACAAATGGAGCAAACAAGAAAACTTGCAAGGAGAACAGAACAATAGCAAACACGTGAAGCCTTGAAGGAAGTCGAGAGGTAATCAGAAGGGAAGCTACTATAGAAGCATTAAGGGAGATGTTGCTCGTAAAGGAAGAAAATTCAAGATCCCCAGGAGCTTTCACTGTGGAGCCAGAATAGTTATGCAGGAAGAGGTGGAGTATCACAAGAGATGCTGTGAGTGCCCAAATGGAGTCTGAGCTTATGGATCGTGTCAGCGTGTGATAGATAGGAGATAAAATGTATAAACCAGTTATAAAGAATGAAGTTTTGAGAATATAATTGAGGACCAGATCGAGAGATAGCATTTCTGCTGTTAAAAGAACGACAATAAAACCTCCGCCAAGAAGGGTGATGTCAAGTAACATGAGAGACCGCTCATTAAAGATAGATCTAAGAGTATAAGTCCAAACCAGAACCACGAGAGCAACAATACACAAATATTGTGAGATGGAAACAGTGTCAAGCATCACCTTAACCAATTCTCGTTTCACAACATTGGCATTCATAATCATGTCCTCTAGGAAAGATTCATCTGTGTGATTGTCATCAAACCCAGGTTGCATCCCTCCATAAGCAACTTTTCTCCATTTATGAAAGGTTGGAGAAGCACTCCTATGCAAGTGGGATTCCATTTGTATCAACACCACCTATAAGATACATGAAGATATAATTACAATACTTATATGTGGCATGAAAATCTATGTACACTTACCAAACAATACATGAGGCATTAGTAACAAATATAACACCAAAACATACAACTCACCTTGTTGCATTATGGCATGAAAAGCTACATTAAATCCAGAAACCATATATAGATACACCATGAATAAGAAGAGACATTGATAATACATAACCTCAGGCTATCAAATCATCTTAAGAGTGTTCATACTGTATACATAAACATTTACACCTGCTACAAAGCCAAATCAAGTTGTGAAAATCTTACTACGTAATAGGCATGTGAAATGAAAGCACACAAAAGCTACTCAAAAAGGATAGTGATGCAGGCAGAAGCATGATAATAGATAATTATGCTCCGTTGATTCTAAGAGTACCAGTAATTCAATAGTAAGGAACTAATTACAAAATGAAGAATGTAGTGATTAACATCGTTTAACCAATAATTTATTTTTCTAATTAATAAAAAGTCAAACCTAGAGTAATTATCCAATAAAAAGTTTTTGAGGTAATTACTGGTGACACAACAAAAGGAAAGCAATCAATTGAAACATTTTAGTTGGCATTTCGAACAACCAATCACCAAAAAAACAAAGATCAAACTTCTACTTTCGCATGCCAGTTCAAAGAGGAATCATTTGAAGTACTCTCCCTCTTCACTTTTTTTCCTTTTTTGCTTGGTTATTTATTTAATGAATGAGAAACATATTGAATTGATCCCATTAGTAGTGCAAACACTAAATTTGCAACATGTGCACTGAGAATACGAATAACACAAAAAAAAAAAAAAAAAAGCTTTCAACAATATATATAGTATAGTTTGTGATTCTTCGATACTATCTATATATAGATAATAATTAGCAGTACAACAAGTCAACAACCCCTAAACATCAAGGAATTTGTTTGTCAAATCTTGCAAGCTTGATCAGCAAAAAGAACTAAAATCCTCTGGGGGTTCATCGTTCATGTTTTTGAAATGATAATTATAAAATCTAGCATGACATATACCATCACCTATTTGAGCTAAAAATAACAGTCCAGCAGAAGATGTAGTGTACACAATTATATATAACATGTTCCGAAGTGTAACCTAGCATGCAATAGCCAACTTAAGATAGATATCAAGGTGTTACTAATATCTATATGATGTTGTTCCACATTAAAAGAATATGATGGAAAAATTATGGTGCGTGAATTAATTTAAAACAATTTGTACATCTCACAGCATTTCTTAGACCTTTCAACTTCAAAGAGACATTGGAGATATACAAATATACCAACAGCCAAATCAAATAAGGGCAGAAGAGAGCCATCCCATCTAATTTTCAAGAACTGCAGCAACTCAACGACAAAGTATCACGTCAACAAACACTAGCACATTGGAAACAATAAATGCAAGCCCATCATACTCTTAGAAAGCAAAAGTTTCCAAATGACAAAATACAATATATAACTGCAATAACGGACATAAATTGAATAACAACAGGAAAAAATCGCCGGAATTTGAATCAAAATACCTTTCTATATAGCACTGTCTTCTTATGAAAATGCGATGACATCAAAATCCTCAAATACAAGGATAATTCTAATCTACCATGGAAACAGTGAGAAATAATGTAAAGTCTAGAAACCAGACATGTTACTCTGCAGACCAGGAGATTAGATAATCACCAAATTTATACAATATCCTGCGAACCTTCACCTTCATACACCAAAAAACATAAAAGGAACTATTGCTTCACCAAAACTCAGAATATTTTCCTTTATTAACTCTCTAGAGAGAAAAGAGTTAGACAAACATGTGGTGGGTGGGTCTCCTTATCATTCCCACAGAAAATATTGCATATTTATGCATTACAAAAAATCATGATATCCATACACTAGTATAGATCAACTATCATTCTCCTGAACTACCAAGGATTTCCAACTAAAATGACTTCATGAAGAAACACATGGAACATATAATAGAAGTAGATGAGAGTAATATTATTGCATGTAATACTACACAAGTACTTTAGTCCTTCAGCAATTACATTACACGTACCAAATAACTAGACCAAAAAACTATTTTTATTCTTGAAAAAGTTATAAGAGAAATTTGGATATTCTTACATATAATATACACATAATCTCACATATATACACATCCAACTCATGCTAAGTGAGGAGTTCCTGTCCTCACAGAGGGCGTGTTAGGGTTCAAATTATATACACACACACACACTAATTAGCATTATCAGAATCTCTTATTTGGTAAGTCACTCAATTGTTTTACATCATTCCATTATCTGATATCCAATTTTCCTCTTAGATAGAATGAAGAGTGGTTAGACTTCTAGACACCATCTCCTAGACTCTACCCCATCACAAGAGTGAACAAAGGAGTTAAAACCATAGCCTAGCACTTATAAATGACAATACTAGCCTAACAATCTTAATACCTGCACGACATGCACTCCAATAGGTATGATTTTCAATACCTCTTCCTCCTCGGACTCTTCCCAAGGAACTGCTTCCAAATAGGCTACACAGGTGGACACAATTTGTGGGCACCCAAGCTCAATCGCTACTCGCAGTATCCCAAGAGCATTTTTAACACTAGATATATCATTCACGGTCACATCCGAGGGGGCATAGAAGAATCTAAGAACAGTGATGTGATGGTCAAAGTCACATTCTTCACAATGAACCTCAACACAGTTACGTGAATCAAGAATCTGGCAAGTAGGCCAATTATCAGAGAGCCTATCAGCAAAATACTTGCTTTTCTTCACAAGAATATGCGAGTGACAGTAAATCCAATCATCACGACCATCTTGTGTTCTAATTCTTACGACAACATCACTAGTAGATCTATCGCCGATCCTGCTTGGTGTCCTTGATCCATTATGCTAAAATATAATTAAAAAAAAAAAAAAGGAAGACAACCGAGAAAGGATTGTCAAGTAGATTTCAGCAGGTATTACTTCTAGAAATCAAAGCATGTAAGAGAACTCACAGATAATTCCATCAACTACTTTTTTTTAGTTGCTAACTCTTATAGCCTTTGGGCATTGTTGAACCTGTATTCAAACAAAAGGAAGATAGATGAATGATCTATGATTAGTGATTTTGGCAATTGAGTTAGCAAATAGAAGAGGTAATTGCACTTAAAGGGTTCTTGAAATGCTATCTTAACTTCTAACTATTAAGTGATTGAATTGAAGACCCCCAATTCAGAAAATAAAATTATGTCAGTCTTTTGATAATAATATTAATAATTATTATTAAAAAAAAAAGTTCCATCATACACCTTTTCCTGCTCATCATATTTCCAATTGGATGCGTATATACCGTATTCTTCTTGAGATATACTGAACCTTAAAGAGTTTTTAATAGCATCTCATTCTATAATAAATGCTCCGAGTCAGATCTCATTCTTAAAGAGATTTACTTTCAGCTCCGAGTCAGATCTCAGATATAAGAGTACTACTTGACGATAAGAATAGCAAAAGGTAAAAACCGTGTAATTTCTTCAAATAAATTGATTTATTGCTAGTTTACTAACAAAGCCAGTAAAAATAACTAAATGTAAAAAGACGTATAAATTTGAATTGAGTGAACTTGCACATGTCTGGAGAAAGTGACTATAAATGTAAATATCAGTATTATTAATAACAAGCAGCAAGCAATACCCTTATAAGTTATAGGTACTAATATCTAAGGAAAATATTAAAAAGTCGTGTTATCTTATTAGTCCTACACATTCTTTTCCAGTTTAAATCTGCTGCTTAAGTTTTCAGACTACAGTTAATAAGCTATGTAGCCTTATGCAGCTTGACAACAAAAAGTTACTTCCTTTCAGCCTACCAACTAGAATATTGCACGAAAAGCAACCTTTCTCAATACAGATTACTCATATAGGATTCAGACCGTGCTAAAAGACAAAACTAAAGATTGAAATATCGTTACTTCCACAATTACCATAGCTCCACCAACTAGCAACGACATACACACGAACATACTCTAAATGCACCACAGGCTTCTTTACCATGAACCAACATAAGAATTACATCTTTCTAGATGCATAATACTTTGGAAAATCCAATGCTGAAAACTCAAGCTAGGTGATTCATCAACAATAGTAGGCAACTACTGTGGCTGACTACATAATTCAATAGACATATTATCTACAAGTAACACGCTAAAGAGCATTGATGAAGTAAACTGGGTAGAAAATGGTAAAAAAAAAAAAAACATGGTCAATAAATCATATGAGATTCAGAAAAAACAAGTTGAAAAAACAAAACAAAACAAAACAAACAAACAAACAAGTTGACAGGGATCAATTTGTATTAGCCATACCAACTAGACAATGCTGCATTGAATACTTTAAGCAGCACCAAATCGAAATACAAGTAGATGGAATACAATGCAAGTTCGTCAAACTATTGAACAATTCTATAAAGATAATAAGTCAAAGAATAAACACAAATCACCAAAGTCCAAAACCAAAAACAAAAAAGAACGAAAAACATGTCTATAAAATGATTCATCAAGCTTAATAAATAAAGTCAAAAAAATGGAACTACAATGGAGATAAATCAACTCAAAACAAACCTGTAAAATAAAAATGAGAGAATATTGAAAGACACATTTTCTGAAACCCCATTTCCGCCATTTTCTTGGACACACATTCCTTAACTGGATTACTATCAGCTCAGCAAACTGTAAAATTGAATAGGCCCGAATCAGAAATCAGGCAAGAAAACTCAACAAGATTAACAATTGTACTAATCTCTCTCTCTCTCTCTCTCTCTCTCTCTCTCTCTGCATATGAAAAAGGAAATCGACGATATATAGAGATTGTTTTTATCAATTACTCTGTGTGAGGGATTTCGATTTCCTCTTGTTTCCATGGTTAGGTTACAGAGCAAATGAAAGAATTATTCAGGTGTGGGGCCTGGCGGCCTCATCTTATTTGGGCCATATCTTACACTCAGAAAACTTAAATGGGCCAAAGGCCTGTGCTGAAATAGGGCCCATATGTTAATACTCACCAGTTGGATCTCAAAACCCAAATGTTTTGTTTGTTTACTCCAATCCTATGTAGCTTACACCTTACAATTTACATACATACATCTATAGTATAACCCACTCAATAATCTATTTATATGATACATACAATTACATATATCATTTAATCACTACCAACAACATAATTTTACTATTTTTACTTGCAATCTGCTAAGTACAATTTTTTAATATACTATATTTATATTTTTTTAATTTATATATTTTAAGGTAACTCAAAACACTTATCGTATTCCATACATAAATTAAAATCAAATAAAATTCATTCAAACCATAAAAAAATCTTCACCCCCACCCCCAACCCCAACTGTTGCAAGCTTTCTCCAGAAGTGATATTTACTTTTTTTTTTTTTTTTGATAATTTAGCAAAGGGAATTAGGAGAAAATCATATTTACTATTTAATATTTACGAAAAAAATGCAATTTTTGAGGATATACATGATAAGGTAACTAGGACTGACCAAAGATATTATGATGGGACAACTATAAAACCTAATAAATGTATCCTAGAATTAAAATTCTTTATATGAGACAAATAAAAGACTGCCATTAGAGCAAATTCATTGCATACTCAAAAAATGGATTATATCTCATTTAATTCTTTCTTTTGTAATGTAATTATGAGATATAACTCACCCCATCCCTTTACTATCAATGAGAAATCTGCTGTCAATTAACCTGCCTTAACTTATATTTACTTAAAAAAAAAAAATACCTTGATGTGGCAGATTCATAGTGGAAGAAGTGTGGTGGTCAAATTGCATGTGCAACCACCATTCTTTTCTTTTTCTTTGGTATATATTTTATGTATCATTTATTTATTGCTAAAGTAATTAATTTTATCACATATTTGGTGATGTATGATTGTATGGATATTTTTTTTTTTTACCCTTTTTAGTCCTTACAAAATTTGGTTATAAATATACAAACCTTATCAATACTTTCATCAACTCAAAATCTAAATAATTTTTCTTTCTACTAAATTTTAGGAAACTTCATCCTCAATCTTTTCGTCGAAATGGCCGAAAACAATCGAGATTTTCTCAACAATCTTTTCAATCAATTTCCAGAAGAAAATTCGAATGTCCCTTTCCCATCCAACTTCTCAAATTCACCCCATCCTCCTAGTTTATCTCAAAATTTTCAAGACTATGAAAATCTTGAAAGTACTCCCACTTTAAATTTTCAAGCACCAATGTCCAAATTTTAGCAACAATCGTTAGGACAATTTCCTATGCAATCTCCATCTCAAAGGTTTTCTATTCCACGAGCAACTAGTATATGGTCGAGATCACACATACTTAGGGTACCAACAACTCTGTCATTCTTTCCGGAGACACAACAATCTGGACCTTCAAATTCAATTGATGACAATAGTTCGGATCACGATTATGTCATCGTTAAAGGTAGAAGGCCAGTAAGATGGATAAAAGAGAAAGACGAGCTCCTTGCAAACTCTTTTATCATGGTAAGTGAGGATCCCATTGTCGGCAATGATCAGAAAAGAGATGCATTTTAGGGAAGAATTACAAATTATTATAATGCAAATCGTTCTGCTTGTATGAGCAAAAGAGAAATCAATCAGATAAAGTCACATTGGTATAATACAGTTCAAAAGAAAGTAAATCATTTCAACGCTAACTACAATAGTGTTGAAAGTGCTTACAGAAGCGGTCATAGCGATGCAGACCTAATGAGTATGACATATGCCAAATATCAGTTTGAAAATAATAATGTTGCTTTCAGTTATGAATATGTTTGGAGGATTACAAAGGGTCGAGCACTTTCTGCTCCACAATATGAAGATTCACGTGATTCTTCAAAAAAGACAAAGACATCAGACTCGGATACGAGCAACAATTCTACTTCACGAGGAAAATGTTTAGATTTTGATCTAAACATAGACGATGCAAGACCCATTAGACAGAAGGTTGCGAAAGAAAAGTAAAAGGCAAGACAAAAGTCACATCGCAAGATAAAAAAATTGAAGGATACAAGGAATGTTTGAAAAAGTTCTCTGGGTATTTATGGAAATAACAAGAAGCTGTTGAATTACAAAAACAACATAATTTGCTTAAAGAGCGTGAACTACAAATAAGAGAATTTGAATTTGTGTCTCAGGACACTTCGAGTATGACTCCTGAGCAACGAGCGATGCATGAGCATATATGTGCTAACATTAGAGCAACGTACACTTAATTGTTGCTCTTGAAATATTTACTTATTTAGTTTGGTGTAATTTATTTTATATGTAATTTCCATAAGTTTGTACGTAATTAATTTAATTTTGTCTTCTTAAATCTATGTCTTCTTTTGCATAAATATTACATACTACCTCTTTGAAGTATAAGTTCAACAATCGTTTGATCTAAACAAAGGAGATGCTTGTGTTAAATAGTTGACAATGGCTTGATGTTACAGAAACACATATCTTGAAAATAAGATTTTCAGTGAAGTCACAATCCTATATTTATGTCCAAAAAATTAGCTGGCAATAACTAGACGATACATGAACACATATATCAAGAATAAGATTCTCAATTATAAACAGTCATCTATTTGACTTTTTTGCATTTAATTGGCAATGAAGTTGAAATGAATAGCTACGAAAATAGCTGTATGAACAGTTGTATGAATAGTTGCATGAATAGTTGTTTGAGAATAGCTGTATGAATAGCTGTATGAATAGTTGAATGAATAGTTGTATGAGAATAGTTGCTTTCAATATATATACATATATATAGTAGTATTAAGTTATCTTATTCTTTACATCAAATTTTTGAAACAAATAGATTTTATCAATCACACTAAAATGTCTCATTCTCAAAATTTCTCTAGCTCCAGCTAGGGTTGTAAAAGAATCGAACTTTTTTGATTCGATTCGATATTCGAATTCAAATATAGTGATTCGAATTCGAAAAATACGAATAAGAATCCAAATAAGAATACATTTTCAGATTTGAATATTATCCGAATACGAATATGACCATATTCGATTCGAGTATTAGCGAATATATTCGAAAAATTATAATTATATATATATTTATTTTATATATATATATCCAAAAAAATATATATAAGTAGAGTTGATGAATTTTATTGTTTATTAAGTACTATGTAGGTATATTAATTTGGAAATAAATATATTTTTTAATTTTTTTTTGAAATTTTAAGTTTAAAATTTTCGAATACGAATATTCAGAGATTAACGTAAAAAATAATATTACAACTAAAATTAACATATAAAATATACAATTACATATATTATTAATACCACGTGAAATGTCGAGGTGGTTCAAAGTCATCATTATCTTCCTTTTTAGGATAAATAGGAAAATGACATAATCATGATGAGTAGGATGAGACATATGCTGTTCACGTGGATACTCATGATATGCATTGGCTAAATATCGGTCAACATATCGTGTTGAACTTATCTGTGATGGTAATTCTTTATCATGATGATAATATCCAAATCCTTAATATCTTGTACTGTCAGAAGATCCATAATGATGATCATGGTATCCAGTATTAGTAGGAAATGAGCTCATACTATATCTCCCACTAGTATAACTAGATGATCCATATCTGCGACTAGGTTGTCGAGCTTCAACCGAACTAGTGCTATACCCTGTATTGAGAGTTATAATAGTTTGGGAGTTATTATGTTTCTATCAGATTGAGTAGGGATACCTTTGATGGCATAATGATCAACTGATTAATTGACTCGGGAGAGCTATTAATTGATATGTGTGATTGCTCATATAGGATGATTGATTAATGAACTTGGATTGGTTAAAGTGATATCTTGATGAGAATTAGACGAACGCATGTCCTAGAACCTACTTTAGATCTCTGTGAATCTTGAGTTGATTTATTTACGTAATTATTGTTTCTGTTGAATTAATCTGAAATTGATGAGATTTGATTTTCCTAGATAAATTTGAGAACCGGATTTGAGTAGTTAATTAGTGCCTAGATAGATAATCTCTGTGGGATCGACCTTACTCACCACTCCTACAATTTACACCGTACACTTGCGGGCGCAGCTAAAAGAAATTAGTGAACACACTCAAATTTCTCTCACAACCAGATAATGAACATGTTTGACTTAGAACTTTGACCATAATTTTTCTCCGATGAGGAGTATCTTCACCGTAGTTTAACCACCATTCAGTTGACATAAATATAAAATTATAACATATTTTTTTAAATATGGTTATTTAATTTTAGTTCAAAATATAAGAATATAATAAACTTGGAAGTATTGTTTTCACAACTCTTTCTGCAAGTGTAGATCCACTTATTTGGTAACCCGAAGGTCTTTTAATTCCTGGCTTAGCCTCAACAATTGTATTTATCATAGATTGATAATATGGTCCACTATCAGCAGCATTAAATGGAATAGCATTAAATACACACCATTTTGAAATAGTCTTACCAACATCTTTGATTTTTTTTGGGAACAAACCAATTCTTGATACTTTTTTGTTTTGATGGGAGCATGTAAGAACCAATCCTGCTTGAAGACTTATTAGATCTTTCTCCAACAATAGAATTGTGAAATGTTCCTCGTTTGATGTGGTTGCTCCGACACCAAAATGCCCTGTAATAAAAAAAATATAAACATTAGATATATAATATAAATGGATAAATATATATTAAAATGATAAATGTAATATACCATCTAGAAATCGTCTATGTATATCTTTCTTATAATTAGTCATTCTACGACTTTCTCTGGTGGCATTTCTCAATTGCTTCAATTCATCCCTCTGTGATAATCTCTCTTGATTGATGTATTTATTGTTAAATTCATCCTCACTTTCATCACAATCCTTGATGTCAACGAAATCCTCTTTTCTGGTTTCTTCCCGAATTGTTCGCTCAATTGCTTCTTTTTTCTTTTTTAATGAAGCTTTTGCAACTTTGGATTCTTGAATATGTTTTCGAATCATTGCAGTTGCTTGTTTTGGAGCCTTAGTACATCTACCTATATTTTCGGAAATATGTGCAATATGTTCTTTTGCTCTTGTAATTCCACCGATTATAATTTTGCCACAATAGTTACATTTTATGCATCTATTACCATCACCAATAGAAGTACAAAAATCCCAACCAATATCAAGTTTGGGGGCCATTTTACAAATATTATGAAATTAGTAACTTCAACCATGCATGTCATATAAAAAATATGCCACTATTTAATAACCATACTCTTATATAACACACATAACAAGCGTCGCATATAAATCGCATCACATTGCGTATAAATCACATATATGGTTTATACTCACATATTCAACCATGTTCAGTATTTCCCCTATAAATTGTGCTATAAAATTCCAAATTAAACAAGGTAAAATTATCTAGAAATCTAACATATAGCTCTATAACTTTCATATTTAACATTTTTCCTAATTCAGTCTCTAACCTACTTAAAATTAAGCTATAATTACAACATACATAACAGTTTTCGAACAGGATCATGTTAAACCAAACTCTGTAATCTGACATAATCTCTCTCAATATTTATCCAAATCATCCACAGTTTTCTTTTGGTTTTAGCTGAGAAATAGGGTTATAAATTTTATATTTTAAGTTTTCCCCAATTCAGCCTTTAAAATTACCAAAAACCTTTTACAATCAGATGGACAGATTGTTTCCAACAATACAACTTTCAGATTCACACTATATTTGAAAAATCATAACAAATCGAGATTAACTCCAAATATTTTAAAATTTTACAAACAGTTAAAAGATCTAATTATGTATAAGGTTTGTGTTTAATATTTTGACAAAATCAATCTCAAATTATATGAAAATCGAGAAGCAAAATGAGAACATAATTTCCTTACTCCCTTTTCTCATTTTTCTTCTCCTCCCCGTCACACCTTCGTTGCTCCCCTTGTTTTCACTTTCTTCCCTTCTTCTTTTCTCTATTTGGTGATCTACTCTATTCAAGGATGTGTAAATAGCAACTAGCCACATTATTGCTACATGGACTTTTATTTCTTTTGTTCTTTTGCGCAGACATGCAAGCCCATGTGTGAATAGAAAATTGCTACAACTTGTTCTTCTTTTGTTCTTTTGTGTACACTTTATTCAAGCTCATATGCTACAACTTGTTCTTCTTTTGTGTACACATTATAGCAAATAACATCTACTGTTTTTATTGCTACAACTTTAATTTTTCTACATTTTTGTGTACACATTGAAGGTATATATATACATATTAATATACCCATATATAACAAACATGTATAAAGAATATTACATTCAATCAAAAAAGAATATAAAGTGTTCAAATTCAATCATCTATCCGTCGTTTCCACTTTTATCACCCTTTAAATCCATTACGGTCGTTATAACGCCGTTATAGTCCGTTATAATATTGCGTAATGCCGTTACGAGCGTGATAAGATATCATGCCTGATAATATAGCTGACCATTTTTAATCGAATCAGTGACATGAAAGAGGTCGTTAAGGTTACGTAACACCATTATAACGGGTGTAATGACCGTTACTTCGAACCATGATCACAATCGTGACAAGTGGTATCAAGAGCCACATACTATGGCTGTAAAGAATCATGATCAACAGATTGATCCACTAGAGCAACAAGTGTCCAAGTTGCGGTGTTACAGAACCAAGCTCAGATTGAGGCTCGATTAGAATAGAAGCTGGAAACTATCGTCGAGATATCACGGTTGCAAATTCTAAACGCATTGAAGGACCAGTAACCAATTCCAGCTGATAAAAGTAAAGAATCGGCTATCTTTCTACTTCTCCTCATATAGTATTCAGATCTAGCTTGGGTAATATAGGGAATATGAATCGTGAACGAACTAATACCAGAGTCTTATCTCCTATTTCTATGAACCGTATGAATGGTAATAAGGGCATTTGGGTAGTAAAATGCCTAAGCTGGATTTTCCAAGTTTTAATGGAGAAAATCTGAGATTGTGGTTGAGGAAATGTTACAGATACTTTTCCTATAATACCATGTCAGATTTGTATAAACTCAGTTTGGTGGCAATGAATTTAGAAGGAGTAGCTGATCACTAGTTCGTTGATTATGTGGATGAAAGGGATAATATGACATGGGAAAACTTTATTAAATTGGTGATGGATCGATTCATGAATCCAACTGAAGGGAGCTTGGTAGCTTAATTTAATATACTGAGGCAAACATGTGGTGTACAAACCTATATATAGGATTTTAAGGAGATGAAGATATTGATGAAGGAGCATAATAAAGCTCCAACTAATGACTACTTTGTGGACAGTTTTATTAGGGGATTGAAGAAAGAGATTGGGAAGTTAGTGGTTATTCAAAAACCTACAACACTTCTGTCTACTACACAATTGACCATTCAACATGAAGACATAGTACAGTTGCTTACCAAGGGGCAAAGAGTCATGTCTAAATTTAACTCCAATCAATCCCTTATTGTAAGTAAGGGTGCCAATGGTCAGGTGAAATCAAAACTACCACCCATCAAGAGATTAACTACTGAAGAAATGAAAGTTAGAAGGAAAAAAATCTTTGTTTTAACTGTGATGAAGTGTTCCATATTAGACACAAGTGCAAGAGGCTGTACTTAATTCTAGTAGAGGGAGATGATGACATGCCTACAAATATTTTAGAGTTGGAGAGTAATGAAGATGACCAAGATGAGCCCCAAGTCTCTCTTAATGCTGTTGCAGGGCAAGCTCATGCTGATACCATCAAGCTACTAGGAAAATCATCAAATCAAGAGCTGATCATCCTGTTAGACTCAGGAAGCAATCATAGCTTCTTAGATCCCATCACTGTTGAGAGGTTGGGATGCATAATAGAGTACACTACTCCATTGATTGTCACTATGACTGATGGAAATAATATCCAATGTAATTCTAAATGCTCTCAATTTGAGTGGGAGATGGGGGATTGCAAGTTTAGCACACCTGTGAGATTATTGAGATTAGGTGGCTGTGACATGGTAATTGGAGTTGACTTGCTCAGTTAATTTGGTAAGATTCTTCTAGATTTCAAGGAGCATATAGTCCAATTCAACATTAAGGGTAAAATGTTTAAGCTGCAAGGTGTTCAAACAAAGCCTCAATCGAATATGATTACTGCTAAACAGTTAAACAAGGAGGTACAAAAAGATAAACAAGAAATTGAAGCTTACTTATGTTTGGTTTTTGCTCAGGGATTGGAGACAGAGAATTCTAATCATCCTCAAGTTGCTTCATTGCTGAATAAGTATACTCATGTATTTGAGATGCCTAAGGAGTTACCTCCACAGAAGGGAATGGATCATCAGATTCCCATTAAGCAACGAGCTGAACCAACTAAACAACATGCTTACATGTATCCACTCATTCAGAGGCAAGAGATAGAGAAGCTGGTGAAAGAAATGTTGAGCACTGGAGTTATAAGGTCTAGCAACAACCTCTATTTTTCTCTTATCTTGCTGGTTAAAAAAAAGATGAAACATGGAGGTTTTGTATAGATTACAAAAAGCTGAATGCCATCATAGTGAAGAATAGCCATCCCATTCCCTTAATAGATGATTTGTTGGATGAACTCAATGGAGCACAAATATCCATAAAACAGCCTTTGATTTTTATGAGTTCATGCATGCCCTTTGGCTTAACCAACGCTCTAGCTATTTTTCAGGCAGTAATGAATCAAGTATTCAATGCATTTTTAGGGATTTTGTACTTGTTTTCTTTGATGATATTTTGGTTTATAGAATGAGTATGGAGGATCATTTGACCCACTTAAGTATAGTGTTGGATACTCTTACCAAACGCAGTCTATAATGTCAAAGTGTATTTTTGAAAAAGCTGAAGTTGAATATCTATCAATACTCAAGGGGTAAGAGCAGATCCATAGAAGGTTAAGGCTATGACTCTTTGGCTACAACCAGAATCAATGAAAGCTCTAAGAGGATTCCTAGGATTGACTGCATATTATAGAAAATTTGTCAGAAACTGTTGGGATTTCATTGTTTAGATTTTGATGAGACAAACCAATCTTGTAATAGGAAGTTTTGAGTACCCCATTTTCACATTGTTTAAGTGAATAAATAGACTAGAATTGAGTCTTGGGTCAAGGATTGAAATGGGGGTTAAAAGAGGATAAAGCTGCATCTAAGCTTTAAAGCAGATATCGCTGCAAGAAGGCAGGATACAGTATCGCTGTATAAAGGCAGGATACAACATTGCTGGAAGAAGAAAGGAACAACAAAGCATAAATAAGGCTGTACTTCAATACAGCAAAATAAGGAAGAACGGCGTGCAGCATCGCTGCATGAAAAGGATACAGGAGTACTGCTAGAACGATGATTACAGCAGCACTGCCAGATGATACTGCAAGCAGGTCTAAAATACAGCAGCACTGAAAGAATGCATCAGCTGCACAAAGACCAAGGATACAGCGCAAACTTATAGGACAGTTAAGTAAATACAGCGCCAACTACAAGACGAAGTATCCTGCAAATCCCAGGAAGGATAAATGCAGTACGAGGAACGGAGATCCAAGCAGGGACAAAAGAACCGTTCAAGAAAAAGTCAAAGTAGCAGACACGGAGCCAATAAGAAGATGCCACATGAACTGACGCGCCGCAGAAAGCTGCGAGTCGCAACTGCCGCATTAAATGCTCTGAAAGGAAAGGTCAGTCGCATTAAATGTGAACCATACTTTGGCCAGGCTATTTCAAATTCAAAAGAGGGATGTCTCCTTCAACGGACATCTTCTCCTACAAGTATAAATAAAGGTCGAGAAGAATTGAAGCTGGTTACTGTCACTGTTACTAAGAACTAAAATCCATACGCGAAAGTTTCAAGCTTACAAATTTCAAGCATTCAAGCCAACAGTTTCAGTCACTCAACCTATCGAAGTGAAGCAGAGTTCAAGCTGAAAGTTTCCCTACGGAATCAGAAGCTCACTTCGAAGCACAAGTTGAAGAAAACCTTTTATCCTTTTAACCTTGTTGCTGTGTGCTTAGGTTGTTTTAGTGGTGTCAAGCAGTTGATAGGAGAGATCCTTGCTGTTTGTTTTAGTTGTCTAGAGTTAGGCAGCTTCCCTGTGTGGGAGTATAGAACCTTGTGTGGGTTAGCCTTTAAAGTTTGCAGTTGCTGTGTGTACGCTGGACTTCAGTAGGTGGTTAGCTTTGTAAAGTTGATAGATTGTTAGGAGAGTCCTGTAAATCAATCTTGCTTAACAACGTTCCCGCTCGAGGAGCAGTAGAGTGGACGTAGAAGGATTACACCACATTCGAACCACTATAAGCCATAAGTGTTTTTATCGCTTTATTTATCTGTGCTTATTTTCTACATATATACATATATCTATCTTTTCTCATCATAAAACGTTTGAAAGAAGCATTCTTGTGTAAAACAGCCTTGTGTTTAAAAGTATATTTCCGCTGCGTACAAAACTCCAGGTTACAGCGTGCAGCACTGCATTCTAGCGCTGCAAGCAGTAACCATCTATCGCTGCAAGCTCAAGTAACTTGTAGTGCAGAACGGTTGTTTTAAAGATTCTGAAAAATCGACCAAGGTTCATTCACCCCCCCTCTGAACCTCGGACACCACTTGGGACCAACAGAAACTATGGAATGTCGGCAAGACCACTTACTGAGCTCACTAAGAAAGGGAAGTTCCTATGGAACTCATCAGCTAACAAGGCCTTTTCTGCTTTAAAACAAGTTATGGTTACTGCTCCAATTCTTACACTTCCAGATTTCAATAAACCATTTATTGTTGAGACTGATGCTTGCTGACCGCGCGTTACAACACGATAAAATTATTTATTTTCTTTCCTAACCTAACCAACTAGCAGCTAGGGCAAGTCAGAGTTGATCCCATAAAGAGTAAAGAATAAACTATGTCACTTATATTCAATTCAAGAGACAGAAAATGTGAGAGGTATGATTGATAATCACTAACTAATTATGAAATTAGAAAATAAATTAAATAGAAAATCAATATATAAAAAAACATCCCCATTAATAGTACAGTTATCCCCCAATTTCAATTATATCTTAATCGATGTAACAACACTCTCTCAAATTTTCATGAAATTATCACCCCTAGTCTAATAACAAGCTCTGTTAAACCGAATCGTCTCTTAAGATTAGTTAAATTAGGATAAGATCACTAATTAACCCTATTTAATTGAATAACCTAAAACAAGTTCTCTAGAATTAATTCATTAAATGCATTAATCACCAAAATGATAGGATGAACTAGACTCCGAATACACAAGCTAGATTCGATAATCTAGGATTATGCTACCCTAGAGATGCACGACCTCTAGTTTACCACTTATGCAAATTAAATCACAACAATTAGGATTCATGATCTAAAATTCTAGCAATCAATTATCAAATACTTAACCTAGGTGGCCAATCCAAATTAAGTATCGACAATTGAAAACAATATTCATAGATAGCATAACCAATTCCATTCAAATATCGAGAAGGGGAAACGAGATTAATTAAAACATAAAATAAATATGGGTTCAAACATCCCTACTAACCGAAATTGAAAGATTAGTCGCTTGTAATTGAATCCATAAAAATAATTAAATAATTCATTCTCCAACTAATCTATAAGTATATATCTCTCTCTCTGCGTGAATTCTTCTCACAATCAATGATGAATGAATGGCTCCTCTAACTTGGTGGCTAAGTAAGTGATCAAGCCCTTCATTTTCCATGGCATGGGCTTTTCCTTATTTTATTTTCCAAGCTCAATTGTTTCTTTCATTTAAACCCCAATTATGCTCTCTTGATTCGTGGCCACATTCTTTGACTCCAAAATACTCCAAAAATCCCTAAATAATCAAGAAAACAAATTGTGAAGCACTTAAAGTTTAAAAACATATATATGTAAGAAAATGATGCATTCAATCATATCAAAAAACATAAAATCTCAAATTAATTCACAATAATATGCACCAATTTTCTACCTATCACTTACTATGATGGTTTAGGTGCTGTACTGATGCAGGATCATCACCCTTTAGTATATCTCAGTAAAGCTTTAGGGGTTAAGAATCTGGGATTATCCATTTATAAGAAGGAGTTCCTTGTTATTATCATGGCAGTAGAAAAGTGGAGATCTTACTTGCTACATGCTCCTTTTATAATCAAAACAGATCAAAAAAGCCTCAAGTACCTATTAGAGCATAAGATCTCTACACCATTGCAACATAAATATCTTACAAAACTCTTAGTGTTTCACTACTGGATTGAGACAAGAAGGGTATTGACAACAAAACAGTAGATGCTCTCTCTAGAAGCCATGTAGAGAAGAGTGGGTGCTCTATAATTACAACTCTCAAACCAGTTTGGGTGGAAGAAGTGCTTAAGAGCTATCAGAATGATTTTGATACTCAAGCAATAATAGCTGAATGTCACTATGCCTCAAAATGTGTCATTTTACAACTATTCAAATGGTCTTGTCAGATACAAAGGTAAATTACTGATTGGTAATGATTCCCATTTACAGAAGCAGAACATTACTTACATGCACAACTCAAGTGTTGGGGGTCACTCATGAATCACAACTACTTACCAAAGGCTTGTGAGTACATTCTGGTGGCGAGGAGTTAGACAATAGGTACAGAATCATGTAATAGAATGTCAGATAAGCAAGCATGAGAATATCCACAATCCTAGTCTTCTATAACATCTTCTAGTCCCAACTCGAGCGTGGACTCAAATATCCATGGATTTTATTGAGCAATTGCGTCCATCTGCTAGTAAGGATACTATGTGGGTAATTGTGGATAGATTAACCAAATATAGCCATTTCATAGCTCTATCACACCCATTCTCTATTTCTCAATTAACTTCCATGTTTTAGGATACTATCTACAAACTCCATGGTCTACCTCAAAGTATTATATCTGATAAGGACAAGATCTTTACCAGTCACTTTTAGCAACAACTCTTCAAATTGATTGGGATAGAGCAGTAGTTAAGTACTGCTTATCATCCTCAAATGGATGGTCAAACTGAAAGGGTGAATCAATGCTTGGAAACCTATTTGAGATGTATGTGTAGTGCTACTCCTAAGCATTGGGTTACCTAGCTTCATATGGGAGTTAGTCATTTTGAAACACTTTATGGGTTTTAACCTTTGCCATTGAGTGGAGGGTCTTATCTTCATACCAGTGTGGAAAGAGTATTTGAGGTTCTCTAGGCTAAACAACTGGCTCAAAAAAATCTTAAGAAAGCTCTTAGAAAAGCTCAAGAAAGAATGAAAGTTTATGTCGATAAGAGGAGAACTATGAGAGAATTCAAAGCTAGAGATTTGGTATATTTGAAACTCAAACCTTATAAATAGAGATCTATGCATAAAAGTAAGGTGTGGAAACTCAGCCCCAAGTATGCTGGTCCTTTGCAGGTTTTTACCAAAGTAGGACCAGCTGCCTACAAATTATAGCTTCCTCATACGGCTACGATATATCCTGTATTTCATGTTTCTCTTCTCAAGAAGAAGCTGGGTCCAATTTCAATGGTCTTGGACAACCTGTCTGAGTTTGACAATGATGGCCGGGTCTTGCTCAAACCTCTCAAAATCCTAGCTCAAAGGTCGGTTAAATAGGGTAAATTTCCTGCCACTTAGTTGTTGATTCGATGGTCTTACTTGTCTAATGAAGAAGGGACATAGGAGTTTTATGAGGATATCGCTGCGAAGTACCCAGAGCTTTTATCTTGAGGGTAAAACAAATCAAAGGGGAAAGTATTGTCAGATGTGTCCTATTACATAGCCAAATCCATTTTCAGCTTTATGTTTTCAAATTCCATTATGTTATGTTGCTTTCCTTGCTTTATTTTGTAAATGGCATCGTATGAAATCACGTTATGTGCATGTGTGTGGGGATATATCTTCTTCCTCGCACATTTCTATCAATTATGAAATAACAAATTAAGATTCTCTCTTCGTGATAAAATCTTGATGAACACCAAACCCTCGTCGTGCTTGCACAATATGGGTTTGAGGAAACGATCCCTTCCCAGAACATCTTTGAGTACCAAATTGTACGACAACGGTAAATCGTGCTTTTCTCAGACTAGTGCCTCTTTCAATTGTGTCGCGCTCTTCTTTTTAAATCTATATAGTGTCATCTTTCTCTTTTTTATCTTTTTATTCTTAATGTGAATCTGAACATCTTCTTCTTTCTTTCTCTCTCTAAAGCCTCTCTTTCTTCATTTTCTCTTCTTCAACGTCAGAATGTTTATTGTCATGGTGGGATTAGACTTTGACCAAAGGATTTGAATTTTTTTTTCTTTTCTACTATAGAATCTATGTAGCAATGAAGAACATCACGAGTTACAAATTTTTTTTTTGTAAAAGATAAAAAAATGATTTTATTATTTTATTGAAATATATTACATAAATATATCACTAGTACTATATAAAGGTACAACTAGTATTACATAATGATATTAACTTGTTTTACTAAAATATGATGTAAAAGTATTATTAATTGTATCACGTAAATGTATTATTTGTATAACATAAAAGTTTTACTTTATTTAAATAAAAGTAGTACCTCATTTAATTGAAATATAATGTAAAGGTAATATTTGTACAACATAAAGGTATTAATAATATGACATAAAGGTATTAATACGTCTACTTAAAGGTATCACCTGATTTTACTTAAAAAATATTTATGTTATTTGTAGCACCCCAACCCATCTTTGTAGGATTGAGACACCACTAAGACTTTAATTGCTTGAAATATTCATAAAGTAAATAATAGTTTTTCATTTTAAATAATTTTAGTAAATAATCTCAGCGGAAGACTTCACTAAACACGAGTATTTTTTTTTCTTTTTATTGTAAAACGAAAAGCTTAGCATGCAGGAACTTAACTCGTGTTCTACCCACATATGTAAATCAAAACCTTGATATATATATATATATATTTTAAAAATATTTTAAAAGTTACTTAAACCAACATCATAAGTTCAAAAGAGGCATTAAGCATATTAACATCATACATATTAATATATATTAAAAACATATAATATATAGGCTTCTAGAGAGGGGTCCGTACAGCTGGCTACCCATCCGATTCGTTGTAAGGGGGTCCTGAAAATATTTAAAACATAGCAACTTAAGATTTGAGAAATCTTAGTGGATAACGTTTATAAACGATTACGTTAAAGAGATTAACCAAAACATTAAAACATCATCTTCCAAGGTCCGAAAATCTGGTATAAACATCCAAGGTCCGAAGACCTGGCATCCAAGGTTCGTCAACCTGGTACTTCACCCGAAGGTGTCATTTCATTTCATCATACTCAACATAGGAGTTATTCTAATAAATGTAAATGTAAATAAATGTTACCCACTTTTGACGTTGATTTGAAAGTTGGGATAGCTCCTGAAGAATCCGGTCGCTCGTACTGCACTCGGCACGTTTATAATTTCTTAGCCTTTAAATTGCATCTCAATTGTATCATACTTAACTAACCTAACATGCTTATCGTACATATAACATATGTGTATCACAATAATTTTTCATAATTTAAACGATCATCCAAAATTCATGAAAATAAGCATACATTTACATATTAACCCTTAGTTATCCATGCTAAAATATTAGAAATAAATTTGAATCATAAAAGTTTTAATAAATCATTAACTATAATCAAAATTTTGTTCGAAAATGCTCTATAACCAGTTTGTATTATAAAATTCACCATAAATTTTATATTTACTAAAACCTTATGAAATTAATAATTTAAACTTCTAACATCATGTACTTAAATATAGTAAAACATTTTTGAAAAATCATTATGGACCGATTTTATATAATTAATTTTCTAAGGTCCAAAACTGTAGAATCTCAAATTCGAAACTGGACTTATTTTGAAATATCATTATAATTTATAAACTACTCCAAATATTACCAAATTTTAATCATAGACTCAAGACTTCATGTAGTATAACATACTTAAACAGTTTTGAAAAATTATAATTGAATAAATTTATAAAATTATATTTCTAAGGTCTGAAACTGGATAATTTCAACTTGAACTAGACTATCTTTGAAAACTTATAATAATTCATAAACTACTCCAAATATTACCAAATTTTAACCATAGACTAAACACATCATGTAGTATAACATACTAAAACAGTTTTAAAAAATTGTAATCGGCTGAATTTATAAAATTATTTTTCTAGGGTCTGAAACTGGATAATTTCAATTTGGATTGGTCTATCTTTGAAATATCATAATAATTCGTAAACTACACCAAATATTACCAAACTTTAACCATAAACTCAACACTTCATGTAGTAACACATACTAAAACAGTTTTGAAAACTCCAAGTATATATTTTTATAAAAATCGACAAAGTGGACTGACATTTCTGAAAATTTTCACAACTTGATTAACCAACCTATTTTCATAATTAAAATGAAGGTTTAGCTTTTATAACTCTATCAACATCAAATAAACCATCTTGACTCAATTTATCACACATGCAATGAGTTTAGATAAGATAACCAAACATGTAAGGACTAAATCAACATGCATTTGCTCAATCAACACCAAAATGTAACATCTTTTAAGGATCAACCATATAAAATCAAGACTTTGAACAAATATCTTCACATTAATAGAAAATCACTCTTAGATCATACATGCAATGTGTTTGGGTAAAGAAATCAAACATGCAATGACTAAATCAACATGAATTTGCTCAATCAACACCAAAATGTAACATATTTTAAGGATCAACCATATAAAATCAAGACTTTGAACAAATATCTTCACATTAGTAGAAAATCACTCTTAGATCATACATGCAATGTGTTTGGGGTAAAGAAATCAAACATGCAACTCAAAGTTAGGTCCTAATCATGCTCCTAAGGAAGAAGATGGGTGAGGAAAAAAGCAAAATACCTTTGGAGTCGTACACCAAAGAGTCCTTGAACTCTACCTAGCTCCTTGTCTTGAGGGATTCCTTATCCTTTCTTCACTCTTGAATTTCCAGCTTTGTTGAAGATGAATATGAGGGCTTTTAGGTGGGGAGGGTTGTAGAGAGAAGATGGAGATGCTAGAGAGAGAGAGAGAGGGAGAGCTTCCAAATGAAGAAGAAGAGGAAGGAGAAAGGTATATATACTATGGCATTTGCAAAGTGAGGAGCAACTTATATGATATAATACACTACTAATTATATGTATATATATTTGTATAATTCTAATATGATACATAACATGTATATAGATCACAATATAATACACAATGATACATGTAATTAAATCATAATTTGTAGTGTTTAACAACTTGATATGTAATGACTAGCAACATTGAGATTTGTGGTGGATTTGATAGAGGCATGGGGATTGAGTGTAGTCCTATCTAAAGTAGCATGCAAAAGAGACTTTTAATCATGACAATTTTGCATAAAAATGTGATTAAATTAGCACATCACTTAAGTCACATAAATGTTTGAAAAAAAAATATTTAATCTAACATATCATAATGGTTACATATCTTATTGCACATAAACTATATAATAAAAAATCTACCTAATTATAATTAAACACATAAGTCATATTAATTATTAAAATTATTTTATATATAACTTATCTCCCCTTTTTTTTTCGATTGTTCCATTACTCGTGCATCTTGAGTGCATTACGATCGAACTCAATCTCTTCGGAGAGCTATCCTGCAAGACTTTTAAACTTAAAGAAACATTAGATTATACATTCTTGATAAATAATAAAATTCTTCTTAACTTGAAAATATCATACATTATAAATTATTTTATGAAAAAAGTAAATTTTTATATAAAAATATATGTTATGCAAGTTTTATGAAAATGGGGTGTTACAACTCCTCCCTCCTTTTAAAAAATTTCGTCCTCGAAATTTAGGCTTACTAGGTAAAAAGTTCGGGGTAAGACCTTTGAATCTTATCTTCGCGTTCCCAAGTTGCTTCTTCCTTTTTGTGACTACCCCATTGAACTAAGACTAGCGGTATTTCTTTATTTCTTAAGGTCTTGGTCTTTCTTCCAAGGATGCTTATAGGATGCTCCTCGTAGGTGAGATCCTTATTGATTTCCAGTTCTTCAAGGTTAAGGAGGTGATTGGGGTCGGATATGTATTTTCGAAGCATTGACACATGGAAGACGTTATGAACTCCGGATAATTCTGGAGTTAAGGCAAGTCGGTATGCTACATACCCAATTCGTTCCAAGATTTCAAATGGTCCTATGTACCTTGGTCTTAACTTTCCTCTTTTTCGAAAACGAACTATTCATTTCATAGGTGCAACCTTTAGAAATACTTTGTCCCCTATCTCGAAATGCAATTCCTTCCTTCGCAAGTCAGCGTAGGACTTCTGCCGGTTCTGAGAAGCTTTAATTCTTTCTCTAATCTTAATGACTGTTTCTGTAGATTTTTCCACTAATTCTGGACCAAGTATCTTCTTCACCCCGACCTCATCCCAATGAATTGGTGTTCGACATCTCCTTCCATAAAGTTCTTCATACGGCGCCATTCCAATGATAGATTGATAACTGTTGTTATAAGCGAATTCTACTAAGGACGTATACTCTTCCCAACTACCTCCAAAGTCAAACACATATGCCCTCAATAAATCTTCCAAAATTCTGTTTGTCCTCTCGGATTGACCGTCTGTTTGTGGGTGAAAGGCGGTGCTAAAGTTCAATTTGGTGCCCATTGCCAACTGTAGACTCCTCCAAAATTTTGAGGTGAAACGTGTGTCGCGGTCCGACACAATCGAAATCGGTACTCCATGTAGTCGTACTATTTCATCAATGTACAATCTTGCCAACTGATCCATTGGGTATGTCATCTTGATCGGAATGAAACGAGCCACCTTGGTCAGTCTATCAACGATTACCCATATAGCTTCATGTTGTTTAGGAGTCTTTGGTAGACCTGTAATGAAATCCATCGTGATGTGCTCCCACTTCCATTCCGGCACTTCCAACGGATTCAACAATCTAACTGGTCGTTGATGATCTGATTTGATTCTTTGGCAGGTGAGACATCTACTAACAAATTATGCTATTGACCTTTTCATTCCTCTCCACCAGAAGTTTTGTTTGAGGTCTCGATATATCTTCATTTCTCCGGGATGCACGGTGTAAGGTGTATTATGAGCTTCTTTCATTATCTCACTCCGTATCTCATCATGTTTGGGCACACAAATTCTACCTTTAAACATCAAAGCTCCATCTGAAGTTACTAAAAACTCTTTAGCTTTTCCTTCTTGGACTTTACTCCGTATTGAGATGAGGAATTTGTCATTCTTCTGTGCTTCTGTTAATTGTTCTTTCAGAGTTGGTCTGACTGTTAGTACAGCTAACATTGTTGTTGCTTGCACTGGCTCGAGGAATGTTAGCTTCAATTTGCCAAAGTCTTCAATTAATTGTTCTTGTTGAGTAGGCAATGATGTAAAGTTGCTTTCTTTTTTCCTACTGAGCGCGTCTGCCACAACATTCGCCTTGCCTGGATGGTAGTGGATGGTACAATCGTAGTCCTTTACCAGTTCTAACCATCTTCGTTGATGCATGTTGAGTTCTTTCTGTGTGAAGAAATATTTTAGGCTCTTATGATCTGTGTATATCTCACACCTTCCTCCATATAGGTAATGTCTTCAAATTTTCAACGCATGAACTACTGCAGCCAACTCCAAATCGTGTGTCTGGTAGTTTTGTTCATGTACCTTCAATTGTCGTGAGGCGTAAGCTACAACTTTTCCATGTTGCATCAAAACACATCTCAGTCCTGATTTGGAAGCATTTGTATAAATCACAAACCCTTCAGATCCGTGAGGCACTGTTAGGACAGGTGCTGAGGTCAACTTCTGCTTCAATTCACGGAAACTAGACTCACATTCAAGAGTCCAAACAATTTTTTCATTCTTTTTTGTAAGGTGTGTGAGCGGCTTTGCAACACATGAGAAGTTTTGAATAAATCTTCTGTAATATCCTGCTAAACCGAGAAAGCTGCGAACTTCATTTACATTAGATGGGGTTTTCCAATTCAGAACTGCATCAACCTTTGCAGGATCAACCTCTATCCCTCTTGCCGTAACCACATGTCCAAGAAAGGTTATTCTACTCAGCCAGAACTCACGCTTGCTAAACTTGGCATACAATTTCTCTCGTCGCAATACTTCTAAAACAACTCTAAGATGTTCTTCATGTTGTTTTGCATCCTTTGAGTAAATTAGGATATCATCAATAAACACGATGATAAATTTGTCTAGATACTCATGGAATACGCGGTTCATCATGTCCATAAACACTGCAGGTGCATTGGTGACCCCAAAAGGCATTACAGTGAACTCATAATGACCATATCGAGTCCTAAATGCGGTCTTCAGAATGTCACTTTCCTTGACTTTTAATTGGTGATATCCAGATCTAAGATCGATCTTGGAAAATGTGCTTGCATTTTTCAACTGATCAAACAAGTCTTCAATTCTGGGTAGTGGATACTTGTTCTTGATTGTTAACCGATTGAGCTCTCGATAATTAATGCACATTCTCATCAACCTATCCTTCTTCTTCACGAACAACACAGGTGCTCCCCATGGTGAAACGCTTGGTCGTATAAATTTCTTATCCAAGAGTTCTTGTATTTGAACCTTTAACTCTTGTAGTTCCTTCGGTGCCATTCGGTATGGAGCTTTTGACATTGGTGCAGCTCCGGGAATTAGATCAATAGAGAATTCCACTGGTCGGTCAGGCTGTATTCCCGAAAGGTCCTCCGGAAAGACATCGGGAAATTCCTTTACAACTGGAACATCGGCTGGTGTCAACTTCTTTTCCTCAACCTTTATGATGTTCACTAGGCATGCTTCACATCCCTTTTTATTCCATAGCTTGACTGCCTTCATTGCAGATATAATCGGTATATGCCCTCGTGTTCTTGCACCATAGAAGGTAAAATAACGACCATCTGGTGCTTCTAAATCCAATTCTCGTTCCGCACAACGAATCACAGCTTTGTTCTTACACAACCAATCCATTCCCAATATAACATCGAAACCCTTCATTCCTATCACATACAAGTCAGCTGCAAGATCATACTCATCTAACGTCACCTTAACGTTCTTGGCAAAGTTCTTGATTTTGATGTTCTCCCCCGAGGGTAATCTAACTTCTAAATTCATATTTGTTACGCATTCTAGTCTAAGTTCTTTCTTAAATGTGTCAGATATAAAAGAATGCGACGCTCCGGTATCAAACAAAACATATGCTGGCATATCAGAAAGGTACAACATACTTGTCATCGTTTCATTCGTCCCATTAGCTTCTTCTGGTTGATACTCATTTTCTTCAGCAAACTCAATTCCTGGCAAAGCATTCAGTCTGACCTTGCCTTTCTAGTTTGGATTTCGAGGAACTCCTGGTCGTGGTCTTGAAGTACTACCACTTCCAGCTGGTGTGCTCATTCGATTAATGCACTCATTGAACTTATGGCCTGGTTGATGGCAACGAAAACAGATATTTTTCCCCCAAAGACACTCTCCTCGATGATTTTTGTTATAAATAGGGCATATTGGTGGTATTCTTGGGGGCCTCCCAGGGATAGATCGAACGTTCCTGACTGCAGTGTTATTTCTTGGTCCCATAAGTGGCGTTCCCTTCCTCTTCAACTGATTTACTATTGGTCTCTGCTCATTCTCCAACCCCAAACTCATTGAGACTATACGTGCTCTCTCAAACACATCCCTAAAATGTGGCAACCTCAAGCCGAATACAATCCCTCCAATTTCTGGACGCAATCCCCTCTCAAACCTTCGTGCTTTTCGATCATCAGTATTAACTAAGTGTGGCACATATCATGAGAGTGAGTTAAACTTGCGCTCATAATCAGTGACAGTGTTGGTTCCTTGACGGAGGTTCATAAATTCAATTTCCTTTTGGTCCCTCAAGGCTTGTGGAAAGTAGCAATTGAGAATAATTTCCTTGAATTCTTCCCATTCTAGGGTACGCTGTGCTTCCATTGTTAAGGTTCTTTCGTGAGATTGCCACCACTGACCGGCATCTTCAGCTAACTAAAACTTCGCACATGAGACTTTTTGAGTTTCCGATAACTCCATGTACTCAAAAATTCTCTCTAATTCAGCAATCCATTCCTCGGTGGCCATTGGTCCTTCTTTTCCTCTGAATCTGGGAGGTTGGAAACGTCTGAACTGTTCAATCACATGATTTGATTTGGGCTAGCGTTCCTCACGATTGTCCACAACTGGTGCAGTCCACTGTTGCATAAAATCTCGTAAGTGGGCAAAGAAGTCTGTTGCTATATCAGCATTAGCATTCTGTCCTACGGGTTGCACTTCATTGTTCTGTTCTTCTTCAGTTTGTTGCCTATTCCTTTGTTGTCTAGTAGGTGAGTCCATAGTGCTTGCTCTACAAGATATATAAAATCATTTTCTTAAAACTCTTATTAAAATCGTTTAGAATCAAAAATTTCATCTTTACCGACATGAATTTAAAAATTTACAAATGATACTAAACACACAAGTTTATGAGAATAAAGCAAATAATTTTCATTCATCAATATTTTGGCATAAGAAAAATGTCAGGATCACATCGTCCCATTTTTAAAAGCAAACTAAACGTCTTTTCAACAAAAGGGTAAGCACTACGTCTGTGACTGTCCATACATCAAAAGATAAGGCGTGCAAGCCATACATCAAACCGGGCAACCACTGGCCTATCGATGAAGCAAAAACTACTATCTACAACATCAAACTAGAGGATGCATCTCAATCCTCCTTCTCATCAAGCCATCCATAACAGGGGCGCTTCGGCATGCGCTCTCCATCATCAGCAAGCTGTCCACTAGGGCCTGTCTCATCCTTAACTAGCCATCTACCATCCTGAACTGGATCCGTCGGTACATGCGGATGTGTACATGAAAGGTGGTCGGGTGGGGCTGCAGCTGTCGGGCCCTCACTAGGCCTCGCGATCGAATGGTCCTCTAATCCAAATGACGCTCGAATGGACCTAGCTCCATGAAATAGCTCCTGGCTACGCATACTGAGCCTCTCATGCTCAGCATAAGCCTCGATTAGAATCTCCTCGATAGAGTGTATACGAACCTGCCAATTCATAGCTCGCACCACGTAACGATGCGCCTCTGCCTCCAGCTCAATCGCCTCCCTCATCCGTGCCTCGTAACGCTCTACTGCCTCCTGCAGGCTCAAACAGTATGCTCGAAACTCCATCTGTACACCGACCTCGCAATCATAGACCAACAGACGCTAGAACACAGTCTGAGCTATAGTCCTATATGACGGGTGTACTCTAGCTCTAAGATGCTCCGCTGCCTCGATGTCAGTGTCCTCCATCCCATATATACGAGCTCTCCTACGGCAATCAGTGATCCTAGCTACGAACTCATGAATGTCCTCCCATCCAACCTGATGACAATCCCTATACTCCCTCTCCAAACGCTGCCTACGTGCCTCATCACGATCTATCCTAAGTAATGTTAACAACGATAAGCCAACTCTAAGTCAAACCCTAGTCTTATAATCTCAAGAGTACATTTGTAAAATAAGGTAGGTATAAAAATCACTTTCTCATTCAAAATACCAACACAAAGATGTAAAGAAAAATAAATAAGCATTTCTAAATAATTTGAATGCATGAGAACAATACAATAAAAAGCATTTAAAATAAAAGAAACCAATTTCATACTTAATTAAATCATTCATCATTCATACTTTCTTTTCTCATCATTGACTCATGGTCATCATACATATTCCACGTATAGTTACTTTACCCATATCATATACATAAAATATATTTTGAAACTTTTCATAAATTATTTTAAAACTTTTACCCATAAGCTTACCTCGAACGATTCGGATGTTTAGCTTTGCTGCGGACTCCCTATTATTGAACTCTCTAACATATTTATTTCAAAAAACATTTTGACCTACAGTTCGAGGAGGAAAAATTTCCAACCTCGGCTCTGATACCACGCTGTAGCACCCCAACCCATCTTTCTAGAGCACCCCAACCCATCTTTGTAGGATTGAGACACCACTAAGACTTTAATTGCTTGAAATATTCATAAAGTAAATAATAGTTTTTCATTTTAAATAATTTTCGTAAATAATCTCAGCGGAAGACTTCACTAAACACGAGTATTTTTTTTCTTTCTATTGCAAAATGAAAAGCTTAGCATGCAAGAACTTAACTCATGTTCTACCCACATATGTAAATCAAAATCTTGATATATATATATATATATATATATATATATATATTTTTTTTTTAAAAACATTTTAAAAGTTACTTAAACCAACATCATAAGTTCAAAAGAGGCATTAAACATATTAACTTCATACATATTAACATATATTAAAAACATATAATATATAGGCTTCTAGAGAGGGGTCCGTACAGCTGGCTACCCATAGCAACTTAAGATTTGAGAAATCTTATTGGATAACGTTTATAAACGATTACGTTAAAGAGATTAACCAAAACATTGAAACATCATCTTTCAAGGTCCGAAAACCTGGCATAAACATCCAAGGTCCGAAGACCTGGCATCCAAGGTCCGAAGACTTGACATCCAAGGTTCGTCAACCTGGTACTTCACCCGAAGGTGTCATTTCATTTCATCATACTCAACATAAGAGTTATTCTAATCAATGTAAATGTAAATAAATGTTACCCACTTTTGACGTTGATTTGAAAGCTAGGATAGCTCCTGAAGAATCTGGTCGCTCGTACTGCACTCAGTACGTTCATAATTTCTTAGCCTTTAAATTGCATCTCAATTGTATCATACGTAACTAACCTAACATGCTTATCGTACATATAACATATGTATATCACAATAATTTTTCATAATTTAAACGATCATCCAAAATTCATGAAAATAAGCATACATTTACATAATAACCCTTAGTTATCCATGCTAAAATATTAGGAATAAATTCGAATCACAAAAGTTTTAATAAATCATTAACTATAATCAAAATTTTGTTCGAAAATGCTCTATAACCAGTCTGTATTATAAAATTCACCATAAATTATATATTTACTAAACCCTTCTGAAATTAATAATTTAAACTTCTAACATCATGTACTTAAACATAGTAAAACATTTTTGAAAAATCATAATGGACCGATTTTATATAATTAATTTTCTAAGGTCCACAACTGTAGAATCTCAAATTCGAGACTAGACTTATTTTGAAATATCATTATAATTTATAAACTACTTCAAATATTACCAAATTTTAATCATAGACTCAAGACTTCATGTAGTATAACATACTAAAACAGTTTTGAAAAATTATAATTGAATAAATTTATAAAATTATATTTCTGAGGTCTGAAACTGGATAATTTCAACTTGAACTAGACTATCTTTGAAAAATTATAATAAGTCATAAACTACTCCAAATATTACCAAATTTTAACCATAGACTAAACACATCATGTAGTATAATATACTAAAACAGTTTTGAAAAATTGTAATCGGCTGAATTTATAAAATTATTTTTCTAGGGTCCGAAACTAGATAATTTTAACTTGGACTGGTCTATCTTTGAAAAATCATAATAATTCGTAAACTACTCCACATATTACCAAAATTTAACCATAAACTCAACACTTCATTTAGTAACACATACTAAAACATTTTTGAAAAACTCCAAGTATATATTTTTATAAAAATCGACAAAGTGGACTGACATTTCTGAAAATTTTCACAACTTGATTAACCAACCTATTTTCATAATTAAAATGAAGGTTTAGCTTTTATAACTCTATCAACATCAAATAAACCATCTTGACTCAATTTATCACACATGCAATGAGTTTAGATAAGATAATCAAACATGCAAGGACTAAATCAACATGCATTTGCTCAATCAACACCAAAATGTAACATCTTTTAAGGATCAACCATATAAAATCAAGACTTTGAACAAATATCTTCACATTAATAGAAAATCACTCTTAGATCATACATACAATGTGTTTGGGTAAAGAAATCCAACATGCAATGACTAAATCAACATGCATTTGCTCAATCAACACCAAAATGTAACATATTTTAAGGATCAACCATATAAAATCAAGACTTTGAACAAATATCTTCACATTAGTAGAAAATCACTCTTAGATCATACATGCAATGTGTTTGGGATAAAGAAATCAAACATGCAACTCAAAGTTAGGTCCTAATCATGCTCCTAAGGAAGAAGATGGGTGAGGAAAAAGGCAAAATACATTTGGAGTTGTACACCAAAGAGTCCTTGAAGTCTACCTAGCTCCTTGTCTTGAGGGATTCCTTATCCTTTCTTCACTCTTGAATTTTCAGCTTTGTTCAAGATGGATATGAGGGCTTTTAGGTGGGGAGGGTTGTAGAGAGAAGATGGAGATGCTAGAGAGAGAGAGAGGGAGAGCTTCCAAATGAAGAGGAAGAGGAAGGAGAAAGGTATATATACTATGGCATTTGCAAAGTGAGGAGCAATTTATATGATATAATACACTACTAATTATATGTATATATATTTGTATAATTCTAATATGATACATAACATGTATATAGATCACAATATAATACACAATGATACATGTAATTAAATCATAATTTGTAGTGTTTAGCAACTTGATATGTAATGATTAGCAACATTGCGATTTGTGGTGGATTTGATGGAGGCATGAGGATTGAGTGTAGTCCTATCTAAAGTAGCATGCAAAAGAGACTTTTAATCATGACAATTTTGCATGAAAATGTGATTAAATTAGCACATCACTTAAGTCACATAAATGTTTGAAAAAAACTATATTCAATCTAACATATCATTATGGTTACATACCTTATTGCACATAAACTATATAATAAAAAATCTACCTAATTATAATTAAACACATAAGTCATATTAATTATTAAAATTATTTTATGTATAACTTATCTCCCCTTTTTTTTCGATTGTTCCATTACTCGTGCATCTTGAGTGCATTACGATCGAACTCAATCTCTTCGAGAGTTATCCTGCAAGACTTTTAAACTTAAAGAAACATTAGATCATACATTCTTGATAAATAATAAAATTCTTCTTAACTTGAAAATATCATACATTATAAATTATTTTATGAAAAAAGTAAATTTTTATATAAAAATATATGTTATGCAAGTTTTATGAAAATGAGGTGTTACATTATTTTACTGGAATATATTATTATATTACATATAAATATTAGATGTACCATATAAAAGTATTAGTTATATTATAATAAGGTATTTGTTCATGTAAGTAAAAATATTAGCTTATATTATGTAATAAAATGTAAGAGAGTCACATAACATAAAAATATCACTAACATAACTAAACGATATAAATGTTTGTTACAACACAAACATAAAATAATGTAAGGGTACAACTGACATAACATGAGGGAATGAACGCGAGTGACCTCTCTTCTTACTGGAAAGATGAGCTAGCGGTCTACTGGAGAATGTTCACGGGGAGGAAGGACACCAAGGGGATGTCTAAAAGCTGTAGCAAGAAGGTCTTTCTTCTAAAGTTTGAGATGGTGTATGACATCTGCTGCCACATCATCGAGAACAGGTCTGGCTCCTTCGAGAAGTGTACCAACTTCAGGTATAGGATAATGATGGTCATAGTAAAGAAAGAGAAGGTAGATTGGGCCAGCTACCTGCTCTCAAAGTTGGTGGAGGAGGTGGAGAAGAAGGTGGATAAGCCTACTTATGGGTTGGTGGTGAACACCCTTCTAGGGTACTTGAAGGTGGACCTGTCCCAGGGCAAGCCCATCCAGAAAGGAAGTTCATCGGTGCAGATAGAGTCTTTGCCACGAAGACTGCTACTCGGCCATCCCCAGTAACCAGGGAGGTCTTTGAGGGTTCTAAGGACGCTTCCGAACAAGAAAGACATTTCGTCGGACCAACAGCGACTCATCTTCTTCGAAAGTAGCTCGAGGATGGACGAACCTTCACCGACTACAATAGAGCCAAAGAAGATTAAGCACAAGAAGGGGGTGCAGATGAAGTTGATGGTCTCTAATGAAGAATCAGAAGGCACTGGACCAGAAGTTGTCCAATCTTCAAAGGTAGTGGTCGAAATCTAGGATGAATCTCCTGAGGAGGGTGAGCAGGCAGCTGAGGGGCAAGCTGCTGCTCAAGTTGAAGAAGCTGGAGGAGAAGAGACGGTTGAGGAGGATGTGGTGGAATTTGTCACTAGTCTTCCCAAGGTTAAAGCTGCATTTGAACAGCTGATGGATAGGTACACCACATGGTGGCAATAAAGGCACCTCCCTCGAGAAGATTTGGTCCAGTGGGCAGACTGGAAGACCGAGGAGGAATGGGTCCTGAACTGGGCTATGATAGACGATCTTGAGAAAATTTTGGAGAAGAAGTTCCTGAAACAGTTCAGAAGGAGGAGGTGGCCGGAATCCTTGGAGAATGTTAAGGCTGAGGCTGAGATTGAAGCTAGAAAACAGGCAAAGATGGCGAAGTAGCTACCTCAATCTTTCCCAAGGAGCTAGAAGGGAAAGACGCCCATCGAGCAACTAGACTTCTATCGGGAGAAGGTGATTCTGGATGTTGCTGCTGACCAGGTCAGAGCAGGACGATGACGTGGGCTTTACTGTAGCCTAGATGGAGAAGTTTGGAGTCGATGAGGCTCTGGAGAGGATGATCAAGCAGACTACTGACATTAGCCTGGGTGATACAAGGATGAGGAGGCCAGTAAGAGAACCGCAAGCTGGTAAAGGTTCCTCCTGTGTACCCCTGATGATCAAGCCTATCAGCAGGAGGTCACCTTCACCATCAGAGAAGAATGGAGAAAAGTTCTCTTATCTGACTGACTTGATCGTGCTGTCAGAAGTTCTTACTCAGACGCCGATGAAGGAGAGTAACCTTACTCCAACTGACTCTCCCAAGGCACAAGAGTTGGATACCCTCGCTGCTGCTGCCACGTTCGACTCCTTCCTAAAACTGACAAATGCACCTCCAGCAACAGCAATCGATGAAGCCGTTGAGCCAACAATTCCTACACCAATGGAGATAGAGATTCAGGGAGAAGCAGTACGAGAGGTAGAAGATCCTGCTCCGATGGAAGTGGAGGAAGCAGCTCCTGTCGAGGCAGTAGACCATGGTGAGATGATCACTGCAGAGGATAAGGAGGGTGAGAAGGAGGCGATAGAGGAGAAAGAAGAGGATAAGGATGATAAAGAGGCAGAACAGGAGGCTAAAGGGGAGAAGAAGGCTGAAAAGGAGAAAAAAGAGGAGACTGAGAAAGATGAGGAAAAGAAGGTTGGAGAGAAAGCTGCAGAGAAGGAGCAAGCTGGATCGGGTGATGGAGAATCCAGTAGCACCTCTAACAGCGATGAAGGGTCACCTAGTGAACAGGGTGATACCGGAGCCAAAAAATCCAAAGCTCTAACCCCCACATCTTCTTCTCAATAGGTACCTGCTGCTGCTGCTACGAAGAAATCTGCCAAGAATAATGATGAGGTCTTGTTTGGAATTGAATAGATGAAGAAGTCTATGGTGAAAGCAAGCAGGAAACTCCGCAAGGAAACTCGCTACAGCACCTTCAAGACACAGCTCTTTCTAGACTCCCTCAATATGACTCTGGCAAGACTTCGTCAGGTGATTGAAGCCCAGCAACCCCCCAAGGAGGATACCACTATGGAGATTGTCAAGTTAGTGATAGACAAGTTGAACAGACAGGAGCAGAAGATGATTCATCTGAAAACTGATCAGAAAGCTCTTGTCACCACAGTAGGCAGCATGGATGAAGAACAGTTCAACCAATCACAGATCCTAAGAGAGCATTCTGGCATCCTGTCAGACATACACTCAATGGTGAGCTTCGCAATTGGAAGAACTGATGATGACAAAAGGGGGGAATGGATGCTGGAGGGGCAACAAAAGAGCAAACAGGATCCTACTACCTGCAGGTATATGGTAATGAGCAGAAGGAGGGATGATGCTGGTGATGGTGGCAGTAAAGGAGCTGGATCAAAAGGACTTCCAGAGAGCAGCCTCAAAAGAAAATCAGCAGCTGTCTCAGGATCTATTCATCCAGACTTTAGAAAGGGAGCTGAAGGAAGATAAGAGAAGAGAAGAGAAGAGAAGAGAAGGAAGACGGAGGCTGAATTGACAAGCAGCCTGGGTACAGTTTTTGGAAAAGAGACACAGACAGCTCTTGCTAGACTGTATCCACCACATAGAGTGCCTGCCATTGCCTTCTTAGAGCAAAACATGCAAAATCTTACCAGCTCAGGCCTTAAGACCTTTTTGGAAGCAAGCCCGGATCCCAGGAGCAAAAGATTCACCATACCAAGGATTTCAGAGCTCATTCTCCCTACAGACACTAATCCATCATTCTCTCAGATAGAAGCCTTCAAGAGGATGGAGCTAATAAAGTATTTCACAACCCTCTGTAAGGACTCTGCTCTATTTAGAGGATACCGCACCAACAAAGAAGCCCTGGAGAGATTTCTTGATCTTGCCAAGAAGTGAGGTCTTCCAATCCAAGTTAAGTTGAAGCAGAAACTTGGAAAGGAATTCATTTCTTTCTGCGAGGATTTTTGGCTAAGGTTGGAAGAATTGGAAGAAGATGAGGAGGTGAAGAAGCTGCTGGAGCCAAGCTATCAAGAGTCCATAATCAACTGGTGGAAGGGCTCAAAGTTTGCAAAGAAGAAGAAAGCCAGTTGGTTGAAAACATAGAGCTTGCTCCTTGTATATTTATGGTTATTTGTTTTTGTTCTGTTTATATCTTCATATACTTTGTGATCTGTATTCTTATTGATACTTCATCAATAAAATACATTCAGTTTATGTATCTGGAAAGCTCACTCTTCTTGTGAACTTAATGCATGCTTATGATTGATTTTGATTTTCTGCATTATGTTCTGTTATATATGAAAAATGACATTTTGATCTTCTTAAAGGAGTTTTGTCATCATCAAAAAGGAGAAAATTGATAGGATGATCTTGTATTAGATTTTGATGAGACAAAACATGTAATAGCTAGGTCTTAGCAATCTGGTTAGACTCTGAAATGTAAAAGTTTAGCTAAGGTAAGGATGCTAGAAGATGATGGAGAAGATACTGGAAGGAGTCTACGCCAAGTCACTGTTACCTGCATGAAGTCAGGTCTCTGCGTCCTCAAGTAAAAAAATTGTCTAAGTATGAAAGGACACTGAAAGCTAGCTTAAAGCATCTCAAGTTAGAGGAAGCTATCTCATCAGACGACAAAACAGCAAGTCAACTTTCAGACTCATCAAAGTTAACGCTCTCTGAAGAGTCGGTAGAAACACTTCAGTCCAAACCAATAGGAGGATGCTATCTGAAAAGAACAAGGACTGAGTACTGATCATTTCGGAGTAAGGTAGACGCAATGCAGAGGTGAAGGTTGCAGCAGAAATAGTGTCTGAAGATCTCATACGATCTAATAGCTGCATGACACCTCACCGCGGAGAAATTGTCTCTTCAACAGGCAAATTTCTCAAAATTCTATAAATAGGAGTTGAGTACACCTGGAACGACAATTGAAACTATCATCTCGCGAAGCTATCTTTCAAGAATCAACATATCATAAAGCTCACTCATTTCAGTCACTCAATCTACCAAGCAGCAAGCCAGCTACCTTTCGATACTCTGAAGTTCTAAGAGTTTGCTGCACTTAATCATTGAAGAAAACTTTCTTTTTAAATAGATTATTTTAGGAGTTGCGTAGGCAGAGGTTGTTCCTGTTAAGTATTTGTACTCTCTATAAAAAGAGAAAGGATCATGTGTGGGTCAAGAAACCTGTGTGGAGATCCTGTGTGGGTCGAAGTGTTTTGGTCACTGTACAACTATCTGTGTGGATAGAGATGACAATTTTGTTTAGAGTAGAGTTTGTGTTAGCTGAGTGTTTGTAAATCAAGCTCTCTTTAACAAAGTTCATCTTTGAGAAGGAGTATAGAGGACGTAGAGAGATTACTCCACCCTCGAACCTCTATAAATCTGCCTGTTTGTGTGCTTTTTGTCTTATTCTTATATCTATTTGTCTTGTCCATCAAGCATCCTACATAAAAGGCATTCTTCAAAAACATATAATTTCCGTTGTGCATTTAAAACTCTTTTAAGTCCTGAGGTAACTGCTCAAACAGTAACCTATCTAGTGCAGTAAGCTCTCTAAGCTACCTGCTCTTAGAAGGACTTACATTTTTGGAGGAAAAGTTTGAAAATTTGATAAGGTTAATTCACCCCCTCTTAACCTTATACCACTTGGGACCAACAAATATGAATTTAGAAGCTGAATCTTCAATCAGATCTTCTCTAATTTCAAATATGACTTGAAAAACGTTTATCTCGGGCTTGATGCCTTATTTTGAATCAAACAATAATTTTGGAGATCTCTATAAAAAACTCCTTAAATGCGTGAGGAACACTAATGAACATTGACTTGAAAAACACCGACATGAGAGGTTTAGCATATTGATCTTTGATTGAATGCCTGTTTGTGGTGACTTTCTAATGAGAGAACGTCTTAAATATTGAGGAGAGAAATTCGTAGGAATTCCTATAACTTCTTCGGTCTTAAAATTTTAGGTTGTCTTGTGTCATAAATTATTAGAAGGGACTCCTATTTATAGGTGTAGCATATGAAATCTTTCCATGCATATTTGATGAATGATGCAATTTGATTAGTCTTCCACGTTTTGGTAATATATTTTTCCTTAATAAAAAGATGTGATTTTATTGCAAATTATTGGTACATCCCTTACATATTTGTAAGACTTTATCTTCATTGTGTTTTCTACACTTGACAATATTTGAGTGACCAGGAATATATATTAAAATATCAATTATTTATTTATTTACTTTAACAATCAATTTAATTTAAATCCTCACAATATAAATAGAAAATATACAATTGATTTTTAATATACAATTTTACATTATTTGATTGGACATAAGTTTTATTTGTCTACAATCCTATGCTAGTGGGTGTAATGTTTACACATTTCAATTTTTCATCTTCGATCATTAGAAACTTTTAATATTGTATGTCATTTTATTACATTCTCAAGTGCTGATAATAATTTCACTATGACATAAACGACTTTAATGTTAACCCAACAAATGTTACAGAGTCCCAAAAAATATTACAATAATCATTATGTAACACTTTTATGAGTGTTACATTTGTTGTCGTTAGATAAAGTTTTTATATTGAACTTTTGATTAACTTTAGTAACTTAGTGTTACATTAGGACATTGATTGCAACACTTAATAGTAATACTTTACAAACGTTACATATAATTCTTTGTGTAACACTTTAAATACGTTATACTTTTAATATAACATTACATTAGTACATCGATTGTAATACTTTAAATGAAAATATTTTTATTTGTAAAACAAAAATTGGATAACAACTTTTTAAGTTCGAACTCACTGACTTTGAAGCTCACAATCATACTACTAGCTATTAGACCATTCAAAATAGAAAAATATATAAATTAAAATCTGAAAAAATTAAAATTAATGGGGACATAAAAAATAAAATTCTCAAATCCCAAACAAAATTCAAATACAGATTTTGAGATCCCTAATTCATAAAATAAAACCCTAAATCTCGAATTACAAATCCTCCTTCATGATGGTGGAACAGAGCCAACTTTGAGAGTTTTTTCTATTAAAGAATAATTATAAGGTGTACTCTTCGTGGATTGCTATTGCAGCTTAGCTTTTAAGAACAAAAGAAATGTAATTTCACCCCTTTCCGAAGTTGACGTAGCTTTCCCGAATTCATTTCGATGTTACACGGGAGTGCCCCTACCATGGTATGACCCACAACAAAGGCCTCTAGAGAAATCGTCTGAGTGAGACAACTTTTTATTAATAACTATTTTGGTCAAATCTAGTCGAACTATTCTGGTCGATCAGAAATTTATTAATAACTTTTTTTAAGAGAGTAAGATAATTTTTTATTGCTTTACTACAATGAATTTCAGATCTTTTTTATATTTAGAGACTCTATTTATATACTAGGTCTAAAATCTTGTAATCTAGGAAATTATATCGAAATCCTTGATTTTAGTAATTTTGTTATGACAAATCAGATGTAACCCTATGTATTAATATCTTTTTTTTAGAAAGAAAGAGAGACACACAAGTCTTTATTACTCTAATACAACAAATTTTGGATCTTTATTCGTATATAAAGATTATATTTATAAACTAGATTTAAGATTTGATCTAAAAAATTATATCGAAATCCTTGATTTTAAGAATTTTGATATGACAAATCAAATGTAATCTTATCTAAATCAAATTTTATTTAATTTTAAATTTATTTCCTTTTCGGATATCTTGGACTTGAATAACTTTTCATTGGATAAATTCTTTTATCCTTTTACATGTGCTTCAGCCACTGAAAGTTTTGGCTTGAAAATAAACTACTTTAATATTTCTGCAAAAACCAAATTTCTTAATAGTTTACTTTAATGATTATGTAGAAAACCAACTTTCATAAAACATTTATTATATATATATATATATATATATATTCCTCCAAACTGTAAAAAATTATATTTACATAAAATATGTTTATTTTAAATTTACAAAAATATGGAATGTTTATATTGATTTTTTTAAATGATGAAATTTAAAGATAAAGATATTTATGATTTCTTATGATATTGGAGACATAAATATCTAATGGATATTTTATGATCGTTTATACTCACATGACAAAATATTTTTCAATATCGAATATAGATAATGGAAAAATTAATTTTAGTGAGCAAGCTTCTTTGTTGCAAATCAGGGAGAACCAGTGTATATCCGCCCTGAGATTATATCTATGCCAATGAATCTTTGATTGAGCACTAAAACTTATATGCCCCAGGGGCATGGATCTTAAATCCGTGTCCCCAACTCGATCCAGTTAGAAAATGGGTCTATATATATTTTTTTCATTTTTTTTCATTTTTCTCTTATTATCTCCTTCAACGCGGTTACAATTATTCTCTCTCTTCTTTTCTATATCTCTTCCAAAGTTGGAAGCGCAGAAATTGATGGTTGTGACGATGATGCAGGTGTCGGGATGCACCATCGGAGGTTTTCAACTCAGCAGATTTTGAAGAGGTGCCACAGATCTTTCACTTATCGAAGAGAAGGGTGCTGAGGGCGGCAGTGGCCTTGCCATAGCCCTTCTTTTCTAGGTCGTCGTAGCCGTAGGCACCACCGATGACGTCGATAGGGTTAGCGGCGGCGTAGTAGGTTGGGCGAGCAGAAATCTTATTGGAGTGTGAAACAGCGACGACGAAAGGGGTGGAGGGGAAGTAGTGGGAGCTTGCGAGGAGGAGTGTTCTTGGATCTTAATCTTGCATATTATTTGATTGTGATCTTCTGATGTTTGGCTTTAATAGGTGGACCATAGATCTTCCTCATGTTCGATTCTTTGAAGCTTTCAGTTATGCTCTGTTTTACTTTGCTTAGAAATTAACAGAATTTAAGTTCTTATGGATATTTCATATGCGGGGTGAATTTGAAATCCAGTTTTCTAGTCTTTGTATTAGTTTGGTTTTTCTAGTTTTGCAGCTACTTTGGATGATTCCCAGTTCTTGATTTCTTACAATGTTGAATAATTGTTAATAGTGTTTCTTTGTTTGGAGTTCTTAGGTTGTTGTATAGTAGAGTTGATGACTTGTGTTTTGATTTTACTGTGAATAATGGGAGACTTGAATTGTGAGTTCTTGATTTGAGTAAACTCATTCAATTCTGTTTTTCTTTGAAAGAAAATGGAAGTCGTTTGACCCTTCTCAGTTCAAATGGTCGATTGTGATAAGAATATTGTTAGTCAACCCTTACTTCATAATTATTAGATGAACTTTCCCACTTCTGCAAATGCTTATTAATTTAATTTTCTCAAGTAGCAAATGGAGTGATTAAACTGCTAATGATTCGTAAGAAGCCTTACATATTCAACTAAATGAAGTATTTCAATTCATCATAAACTTAAATCCACAAGCAATCGAAATTCATTTATTGGAGAATTTCATATTCACAATTAACACACCCTTCTATCACATTATTTTTAAAGGTATCACAGACATACCTTTAAATGTATCACATAAATACATTAAAGGTATCACATACATATATACCTTTAATTAAGATATTATATAGTTTCATTTGAAAGAATTACATATTTACTTTTAAGGTATTTCAAACAACATAAAATCATGATTTGCAGAAAATTTGATAAAAAAGATGATGAAATCGTGATTTGCAGAAAATTTTAAGGTATTACATATCTACCTTTCAAGTATTACATAAGTACCTTATAGGCATTACATGTGTTTCTTTCAAGTATTACAAATTAGTAATACCTCAAAAGTATTTTCATAATATCTTGAAGGTATTACTTACATATCATTCAAGCATGTAATTTTGTAATACCTGTAAAGTATATGTCAAATATCTATAAAACAAATAAATAATACCTCAAAAGTATTACTTATGGTTTTTTTTTTCTTCCTCTTATCTTTTACTCATTTTTATAAATTTAGATAATTGATTTCAAATTACAATTTATTACAATAACTTTAAAACATTGAAAATCAATTATTTCAAACAAATATGAAACCTTGATTTGCTAATTTTGAGGAAGAAGATGAAACATTTGAAATTATAAAAAATTTCAATGAAGATATTAGTTTTATACTCTTAAGGTATTACATAAATATCTTACAGGTATTACACATATTCATTTCAGGTATTGCATAAATACCTTACAGGTATTACACATGTTCACTTCAAGTATTATACTTACCTTACAGGTATAACACATGTAATTTTATAATACCTGAGCGTATATATCTATACTTATTGATCATATCAGTAATATTTTAAAAGTATCACTAATGTCATGAATAATCATATATCAATGTTTTGGGGTAATTCTGACTTATAACATCATGAACAGTCATAATTTTTGTAATACCTGTAGAACATATATGTAATACCTATAGAATAAACCAATAATACCTCAAACTATTTTTTCATATATCTTGAAGGTTTTACTTACATATAATTGAACCATGTAATTTTATAATACCTGAAAAGTATATATTTAGTACTTATAGATCATATCAGTAATACTTGAAAAATATCACTGATCATATATCAATGTTTTTGGGGTAATTCTGATTTATAACATCATGAACAGTCATAATTTTAATAACACCTACAAAACATATATAAAATACCTATAGAATAAACCGGTAATACTCCAATTCAAATAATATTTATCTAAATCAAAGATCAAGATTATCTCAGATCCAAAATAAGAATAAATTTGATGCAAAAGTAGAATAAGTAAACAGATTGAAACTAGGGGCAGAAAGCCACTCAATACTACTAACTGTTGAAAATCAGAAAGACATAAAATAATTCAACTGTAAAACCAAACTATTAATTTCTATTTGAAAAAAATCTCTCAAACTAATTAAATATCAATTTTTAAAAACAAAAGAGATTTATAAAAAAAATTAGAAAAATTTGAGATGAAATTAATAGATAAGCACTATAGAGAAAGCGATGGAAATCAGTGGATCCATCCCAACGGTTGTCTGGCCGTCGCGTTGAGTAGAAGCTCGATTTTCGATTTCTGCACTACTTCCATGAAACTTTATCTTGCTAATTGTTGATATCATTCTTCATTGTTGATAGGGTCGTGTTAAGAATTCGAGCAAGACAAGTCGAACCCTAGATCTTTAAACACATTAGGAAGAAAAGAACTCTAAATTTGTAGTAGTGTTGATCTTTAAACATATTGTGAAGTAATTGAGGAGAAATTGTAAAAGATTTGAAGAAATTAAGATAGAGAGAGGTAGGAAGAAGAGAATTGGTGTCTCTCAGATCACGTTTTACTCTCCCACTCACTTCTCAATTACAGCGCAGAATTAAAAAAAAAACTATATATCTGTTGGTGTAAAGCGGGTCGGAGGCATGGATCCTAGATCCATGTCCGTGGTGCACATAAGTCCTTTCTCTTGATTGAGATGGTGATTGCAGGATTGAAATGGAATTTTTTTGAAATGGCTCCTAAAAAAATTGTCTAATTCATTGAAATTTTGTTGTCCATTCATTCAAACATTTATTATAGATATTTATCCAAACTGTAAAAAATTATTATTTATCAGTCCAAAATATGGGTTTACATGAAATGTGGCAATTTTAAATTTACTACGGAGTCATTCTCCTATATAATTGGTATGCAATGTAATCGGGTCGATCCAAAATGACTTGTGTCCATACATTTTTTTTTATTTTGTCGTTTTTTTATTCATATATTGACTTTTATATTATATTAGTATGATCTTTTTGTATAAATATATATTTCGACCCTTATATAATACTTTGCTATCAAATAAAAGAGAATTTTAGATATAATCTTTATTTACAAATATATATTCTGACCTTTATATAATATTTTAATTGAAAATAAAAAAAAATTTCAACACAATTTGTACATATATAGATATTACTTATATATTTATGTAATATAACTAATAATCCACTCATACGATGAACAATTTATTATTTATATTGATAATATATACAATTTCTAATATCATAATGAAGTTGCATAAATTAAAACATTATTCATAGCATCATATATTATATTGAAACATGTATACAAATACACGATTTCTCATATTTCTTTTGTTTTTAAAAGTTATATTTATAGTTTTAAAAAATTGTTGTATTAAGTAAAAAATGATTGGGTAGTATACATAAGATAATGTGTCAGATATTTGCAAAACGACTTATGAAATCCTAATACCTCCATGCCGCCACCACCCTCCTTTAATTGAAGGCAACATAAATATTATAGAAAATTAAAATAGATAATATTTCATAAATAAAATTATATGAAGAAACAAATTATTGAGTAGTAATTTTTTCATTGAAAACTTTGTTAGACATATGTATAAACTATTTATAAGTAATTTAAAATTATATGAAGAAACAAACTGTCAAGTAGTAATTTTTTCATTGAAAACTTTGTTAGATATATGTATAAACTATTTATAAGTGGGACGATGCAATATGCAAAATAGAGGAACTTATTTAAACAAATATTTAGTTTTTCTTTTATTAGTCATGAATGTTACACGTTTCCTAAATTTTTTTAACTTCTCCAGCCAGTATACGATGTAGATTGTAGAAGTGGTAAGTAACATCAATTCTACAGAGACTATCCAAATAGAATTGATTAATTATCCAAATTCAACACTTAATTTTATCTAAGCAATCGAATGTCAAGATTTTAGATTAAGAACTATAATATAAAACAAAATAAAGAATGGACACAATAAATTGATAATATGAAGACAGATTCTATGATATGTTTTCATCTAATTATCATCAAAATATCACTTTGACAAACCAAATTTATTAATTATTCCCCTTATATGAGCAATCACAAATATTGAATTAACAGCTCTCTCTCGAGTCAGTTAATATGGAAGGTGTCTCTACTCGATCTGATAAAACAATTTAACTCCCAAAAGCTCCTAAAATTGATTTGTATCACATAAGTTCATTAATCACTGATCTAATTCTACTTATATGTCATGTGTTTACTTTTCTATAATTAAATTTTCTCTCTCGAATTTTGATTTAATTAGTTAAACATGATTGACTAGTGGTCATCTAATCAACAAGCAATCAAAACATAAACACGTGAGTAGGATTCAAAAATTAAGAAATTGAATTAAAATTAAATATCCATAACGATTCAAATTAAACTACTAACAAATTCTAAAATCCCTAAAAAATTAGCTAGACATGATTATCAAAAAATTTATAGACAAATCGAAAATGTAGCACCTAGAATAAAAACGAAGCATAATTGATTAATTAAATAAGTAAACCCTGAATTAAAATATCTTATGTGTATTAATTTTTAATTGTTTAATTTAATTACGTGCGTTTCAGATACGTGTTTAACGATCGGTTTTAAATGGATAAAATTTATAAACATGGAATATAAAATATTTTTAAACCATTAGATGCGTAATGGAAAAATGAGAAGATAGAAACGAATTAGAGGTCAATCGGACACCCGTAGCTCAAATGGCGAAAAAAAGGGCAAAATACGAAGTTTCGAAAAAATGGGAAACGAATTCTTATCGTGAACAGTAACCTATCCCCATGAACAGTAACCTACTCATGAATAGTAACTTTTCCAAATTCTATAAATAGGGGCTCATTCGAATTTATTTTCACCGTTTCTTCGAACGAGCCAAAAAACGCTGAACACACGTAAGTCTCTCTCTCCTCTCTCTTTCCTTTTAATTTTATATTCCGTTGCTGCCGCCGTCTTCGCCGCTGCCGCCGCTGCGTCGCCATCGCCGCCGGAGTTGGCCGGAAAACTTCAAACTCATCCGTTTTAGCTGATTTTCGTACACAATGTAGCCCTTGATGAGATGAATCTAGGACAACTTCCAGAATTCAATTCTGATTCTCCGTTCGCCGGAAAATGGCGAAAAACCGCCGCTGCCGTCGTCGGAATATGTCAAACCCGTCCGTTTCGGCTGATTTTCGTGTACAACGTAGCTCTCGATGATATGAGTCTAGGTCAACTTCCGAAATTCAATTCCGATTCTCCGTTCGTCGGAAAATGGTGAAAAACTATCTCCAAACCCTAAACCCTTGGTTTTGGCCACCTTTTGTCTCTCCCGTTTTTCTCTCTCTCGCTCTTCTTCTCGTGGTTGCAGGCACCGGAGGGGCTGCCGGGGTTGTGGGCTAGCCTCTGGATGGGCGGCACCGCCGTGGGTGGCGGCGCCGGTGCCGGAAAATGGGTTGGGAAAATGGGCTGTTGCGTGTTGGTTGTGTAGTGTGTGTGTAACGTGTGTGACGAAGGGTTTTTGAGGCTGTTTTTCTAGCACTATTCATGCCGGAATCAGGCGAGGGATGGTCGGATTTGGTAGCCAGCGGTGTGGTTTAGCCGGAGGACTAAGGGTCGATGGCATAGGGTGGCGCTGCCGCAGCCAGTGGCGTCGGGAAGGTGGCTGCTCGAGCAGGCCGACGACGGGAGGTCTGGGCACCAACCTGCCCCGCTGCTTAGAAAACTAGGCAGCCGACGAGAGACGCTGTCGGGAAATTTTCCCATCGCGGGAAACGCATACGACGTCGTATTTTCGATTCGTTTTCGATTTGAATGTCGTTTTCTTTTCATCGTACCTTATCATCGAGTCGTCGCCAACGAGATATCGTTAACCGGGGGTCGTGGGTCCCAGTCAAAGTCAATCCTTTGACCAAATTATCAAAATACCCCTAAATCTTAAAACGCTCCGTTCGAGCTCGTTTCAACTCCGATTAAGCTCATTTTTATTTTGTTGTGATCCAAAATTCATTCTTTGTCACCTCAACTGTACAAACTGATCTTTCCATCTTGTTTCTTCAACCTCAATCGTTAAGCCTTCTGTTCCGATCCGTCTCATCTCGATAGATAGTATCCGATTCTATATCGTTTAAATCGTTAATTTTATTTAATAAAGATCTAAGAAACACTGTAAATTATGTACGCTACCTGTTGATTTGAAGCCTTGGGATACGTGATCTTTGACACTTGCTGCTCACGTGGTAACCACCGAACAAAGTGGGGGTAAATTCTTTAAATTAAGATATTATAAAGTTTATGCAATCTTTTAAGATTATTATTAAATGTGGGAAAAATTGTTATGTCGGTATTTATACCTCTTTCAAAATATTTAATTTACGAAGTATTTAAATTACAAACTATTATACTATATAAAATGAGTTGGATATATGTGCTGAATGCATGTGATGTTATGTGTGATAATGTTATGATATGATGAATGTGAATATTATACTTGAATGACATGGGGTCGATATACATGCTATGTGAATAATGTGCTCTGAGCTAAGATTATTATTAAATGAGAATATGATTAAGGAATGATTCAAAGCACATGATGGATTGTGAAAATTTTACCATGAATGCAAAGTTGAAGAATGATGTGAAATTAATATTTGCATATGTGCAAACAAGATGTGTTTTTACGGGAAATGTGAATTTCAACTAAGGGTTATGTTAAAATAATGTGCTTTCATGTGTATGTTGGATATGTGTATGTGTGATGTGAATATGTGTGCATGTGCATGCAAGGCGGCTAAGACCCGTATTTATGGTGGCTAAAAACCACATCTATGGCGGCTAAGAACCGTATCTATGGCAGCTAAGAACTGTATCTATGGCGGCTAAGAACCGTATCTATGGTGGCTAAGAACCACATCTATGGCGGCTAAGAACCGTATCTATGGTGGCTAAGAACCACATCTATGGCGGCTAAGAACCGTAAAATGTTTTCATGGTAGCTAAGAATCGTAAAATGCTTTCATGGCGGCTAAGCACCGTAAATAATGTGAAAAGTGATATGAATGATTATGAAAGTGATATGTTTATATGTGATTGAGATGATTACTTGCAGTTTTAAATGATTAAAGGCACGTATTTGAAGCTATCCATTTCATGCTGATTTTTATTAAAAGATAAACGTTTTATGAAAATCTGTTTTTATGTGATAAAATCATGGTTTGGCATGTACATGTAAAATCTTTTAAAAATTATTTATGTCATCCCGAGTTTCCCCCCCCACTGAGTGTACTTTTGACACTCACCCCTATCTTTAAAATGTTTTCAGTTTAAGAATTTTATGGCGTGGAGTGCGAGCGGTAGATGCTGGTAGCCGATAATCAAAGGTTGCAGAACTTTTTGTTCAAATTACTTAATTTCATGAATTTAAGAATTTTAGATTTCAGATTCTTGATTTTATTTTTTATTATTGAAAGTGTGAATTTTATAAGTGAGTAACGTCTCGGTTAAAGTTTATTTACAAAAGAATCAGGACGTTACAGAAAAAATCATATCTAAACAAAAAATCTAACTATAAGAAAGAGATAGAAAAAACTCTAGAAAAGGTGATCTCTCATTCCTCCAATCCTTGGGTTCTTTGATCTCCTAAAAATTGCCTTCAAATATGATCTATTGTGCTAAACTCTTCCTTCGAATGTGTCATGCCCCATTTTCGAAACAGTATAAAATATAAATTTTAACTTTGGGCGTTCAGCAATTTAAAAGAAACTAAAACCGTAGGATAATATATGTATTTATATAAGCTACATAATTTACATAAACGTTTGAATCTCAAAGACAGCAGCAAAATATCAATATACGGGCCCTCAGGCTTAACTTTACAAACCTTCAAAATAATTAGATCTTAAAAACAACATACAGTTAGAAGAACATTTTTATCAACATCAAAATATACGCATCTTTCTTCACATTCTCCTTCCGACATCTGAATCTATAAAAGAAAACATATAAAGGGGGTGAGCATATAAAAATACACACAGTGGGATCATATTGTAAAATAGGGGATTAAAGTCATAAACACCCATAATAATTACGTTCAATCATATCGTTTCACATGCAGACATATCACTTTCATAATCATTCATATCAATTGCATATTCACAATTTACGGTTCTTAGCCGCCATAGATACGGTTCTCAGCCGCCGTAGATACGGTTTTCAGCTGCCATAGATACGGTTCTTAGCCGCCATAAATATGGTTTTCACTGACATTCACATAATTCAAGTAAGTCACATTTTTCATGCTTATTTGCATAAAATAAACATTTAATTTTCCATTCATCATCCTTCATAACACATTAGTCATATGTATTTAAACATGTCACATTTCACAAAATATAATATGTCAGAAGAATTATAAATACCGACATAGCATTTTTCCCCACCTTTAAAGTAGACGATCAAAAAGCTTTTAGATCCCAAAGAGACTTAGGATGCAAACTCCTGCGTATCGCTTACAATCATAAGGGTTCGACTTAGAATCTAATCGAATTATCATCGATTAAAAAAATAATCTCTTTAAGGTAAGCCCTATTTCATAATGAAATATATAATTCATAATATAGGAAGTTCAATTTGAACTTAATATTACGGGGTTTATCAAATGTGAATCTAGGGTTTTAAACCTAGCCTTGAAATAATAATTAAATCGTAATTACATTAATTGTTATAGTATTTCGAGGGTCTACATTTTTAGTCTCAAAAGCAATCTTGCTACATATAGGTTCTCATTTATAATTCCAAAATCCATCCTAAAACTAGGTTTCCTTAATTATTTCGATAATGCTCTAGGGTTTTATACCCTAATCGATTATATAAAGAGGTCTAAATAACCTAAATTAATTAACATAATTTATCTTTGTCCTTTAATTAAAGTTTGGGTTTCATATATCAAATTCTATTAATTATTGAATAATATCTATAAGTCCAATATATTCTAAAGTTCAAAAACGTCATTTTCATAAATTCAATAACTATAACGAGAAATTCATAATATCATCAAATTTTAGGGAAATCTATGTAATTTCATCCAACTCAAGGGTCCGATATCAATATTCATGATTTATGATGCTTAAAGCATAATTTCATAAACTTATGGTTATAACTTATAATATTTATAATTATTGGGGTCAATATTGGATTTCGAATAATTTTAGGGTTCAAAATATCATTAAACAAAATTTAGGGGCCTTAAAGCATGCTTTATATACTTAAGGGAGTAAATCCGGAATTTCATAATTGCTAGGGAGTTAATTCCAATTTCAGCAAAGTTGACATTTGCAATTTAGCCCCTCAATTTTATCTAATTCACAAAATAAATCTCTTCCCCCAAAATAAACCTTCCCAGCCTCTACAGCCCCAGTCGCTGCCGCCTACCACCGCTGCTGCCGCTGGTTCGCCACAGCCGACGACTTCCAGTCGCCAGCGATCTCTCACCAACCAACACACGCACCACCCGACACAACCGACTCAACTAAGACGCAAACGACCAACAACTAAGACACCCTAACCAACACCAACGGCGCCGCTGCTCACGGTGGCGCCTTTGATCACTTGCCGGCGCAATTCCGGCACCGACCACCACCACTACAGTACACATCAGCCGACACACACACACGCAGACTCAAAGACACACACACACAACACAGCTGAGCAAGCCCAGCCCAACCGCCGCTCATAGCGGCGGTTCTCGACCCTACGCGCTGGCTCATCAGTTTGAGGATTAAACGCAGTACTAAAAGCTAACTTAGTACCTAATTCCCTCTGTAAACTCCGTCAAAACTTGGATGTAAAACGAGGGTCTCTATTTGACACAATAGAGATAGGTACACCATCCAGTCTGACGATTTCCTTTATATAGATCTGAACTAGCCTTTTCAAACTAAACGTCATCTTGATTGGCAAAAATTGGGCATACTTAGTTAGTCTATCCACAACGACCCATACTGCGTGATTCCCACGATTGGTTCGAGGTAGTCCCACCACAAAATCCATAGTGATGTGTTCCCACTTCCATTCAGGTATCTCCAAAGGTGTCAGCATTCCTGACTGTCGTTGATGTTCTGCCTTCACTTGTTGGCAATAATGCACCTCTTGACAAAAAGTCGAATGATGTTCTTCATATTTCTCCACCAAAAGCTTCTTCTTTTCAAATCCTGATACATCTTTGTACTTCCTCGATGAGCTGTATATGGAGTAGTGTGTGGTTCTTCCATGATTTCATTTAGAAGATCTTCTTTATGCGGCACACATAACCTATTCTTGAACTTAAGTACACCATCATTGCTTACTTCAAAGTTCTTTGCTAACCATTTCTTCACCTTGTTCTTTCATTATTTGAGTAAACCTATCATCATGTTGAGCCTGCAATATTCTATCCTGAAGTGTGGGTTTGATTATCAAAGCATTTATTCTTGCTCTTATGCTGCTTGGAGGTATCATCAGTTCCATACTCAGTCTTCCGAATTCTTCAATAAGCTCCGTCTGAGTGGTTATCATGTACGTCGTTTGAGCCTTATCCTTCCTACTCAGCGCATCCACCACCACATTTGCCTTACCAGGATGGTACAAGATTGAGCAATCATAATCTTTCACCAACTCTAGCCATCTTCTTTGTCTCATGTTGAGCTTTTTTTGTTCGAAAAAGTACTTCAAACTCTTATGATTAGTGTAAATTTCACACTTTCTCCATACAAATAGTGCCACCAAATCTTGAGAGTGTACACTACAACAGCTAATTCCAGATCATGAGTGGGGTAGTTTTGATCATGCGTCTTTAACTGTCTCGAAGCATAAGCTACCACTTTCCATCGTTGCATCAGTATACATCTCAAACCTTGTTTGGATGCGTCACTATAAACAACGAATTTTTTCGTTCCGTCTGGAACTATTAAAATTGGTGCAGACGTCAATCTTCTCTTCAATTCCTGGAAACTTTCTTCGCATTGATCCGTCCACTAAAACTTCATTTCTTTACGAGTCAGTCGCATTAGAGGAACGGAAATTTTTAAAAATCCTTCTATAAACCTTCTATAGTATCCAGCTAAACCTAGGAAGCTTTGCATTCCGTTTACGTTGGTCGGTGTCTTCCAATTACTAACTGCTTCCACTTCTATTCCTTTTGAAGTGACGATATGCCCAACAAAAGAAATTTTATCCAGCCAAAACTCACATTTTTTAAACTTGGCATACAATTGTTCTTTTCTTAAAGTTTCCAGAGTAATCCTCAGATGTTCTTCATGCTAAATCTTATCGTGTGAATACACCAAAATGTCATCGATAAAAACTATCACAAATCGATCAAGATATGGATGGAAAACTCGATTCATCATATCCATGAAAACAGCCGGTGCATTACTAAGTCCAAAAGTCATTACCACGAATTCGTAATGGCCATACCTCGTCCTGAAAACGGTTTTAGATATATCATATTTCTTAATCTTCACTTGATGATATCTAGATCTTAAATCAATCTTCGAAAATACACTCGCACCTCTTAGTTGATCGAACAAGTCTTCAATTCGAGGTAACAGATACTTATTCTTGATCGTTTTTTTATTGAGTTCTCGGTAATCTATACACATCCGAAATGTTCTATCTTTTTTCTTCACAAACAGCACTGGAGCTCCCTAGGGTGATAAGCTAGGACGTATGAAACCCTTTTCCAATAGTTCTTGCAACTGCATCTTCAGTTCCTCCAACTCTTTCGGTGCCATTCGATATGGAGCCTTCGATACTGGTGCCGATCCAGGCACTAAGTCTATATTGAATTCGACTTGTCTATCAGGCGGTAGACCAGGTAATTCTTCTGGAAAAACGTCTGCATATTCATTTACTATCGGTACCTTTTCAATCGAATCTGTCTTCTGCTCGGGATTTATAATATTTACCAAGAATACCTCACAAACTCCCTTTTTTAACATCTTGGTCGCCTGCATAGTCGATATGACACGTGGATTTATACCGATTCGAGTTCCAAAAAATGTGAACTCTTCTTTTCCTGGCGATCGGATAAAAATCTCTTTTTCTCGACATCTGATCACCGCGTTATTAGCCTTAAGCCAATCCATACCCAAAATAACATCAAAGTCTCCAGGACATGTAAAGTGGCTGGAATGATTTTGTTTTCAAAGAAAATCTTCATATTTCGGCATATATTTTTGGTTTTTATCGTTTTCCCAGATGGTATACTAACCTCTAAGATCTCATCATCTACCCTATCGTTCTTATATTCCAAGAGTTCGTAAAATATGACAGATATAAATGAATGGGTTGTCCCGATATCAAATAATACAAGAGCAGGCATATCACATACTGATAGCATACTTGTCATAGTCTATGGCTCTTCTGCAGCCTCGTTTCTAGTGAGAGCAAAAGCTCGAGCTTTTCCTATTTCGGGTCTTAGACTGGAATCTGGTCTAACCACTCGATTTTTAGGACAAACATTCGAATTATGTCCAAATTCTTGACATCGAAAACAACGTCCAATCCCCCATAGGCATTGCCTGCTGTGAGTTTTTCCACATTTGGAGCAGACTGGCCCCTTTCTTGATTTAGAGGCATTTGGTCCGCTATCCATTCTTGGACGTTGGGTCCGATTGAAGGTTTGGTTCCGATTTTGATTCATGTTGTTCCACTTCTCTTTCCGAGCACATTGGAGGTTTTCTAAGTAGAACATTATCCAAATCCATACGTGATGCAATTTCTTGAGCTCTTTCCACAGTTTCTGCATATGTCATCCCTCTTATCCTGCCAAAATAGTACCAATTTCTTGACGTAAGCCTCTGTTGAAGCGTCTGGCTTTCTTCATGTTTGTATCTACTAAATGAATCACGTATCAGCATAATTGATTGAATTTTCTCTCGTAGTCACCTACTGTCATGGATCCCTGTTTTAAATGCAAGAATTCTATCTCTTTCTTATCTCGATAATTTTGAGGCAGATAATTTTGCATAACTGTCTCCTTGAAGTCCACCCAAGTCATCGCATTTCTCAGTTCCATAGATAGCGTTCTCTCATAAGACTCCCACCAAAAGCTCGCTTCCTCTACTAACTGAAAAACCACACAAGAGATCTTCTGCTCCTCTGAACAAGTTAGGTGAGCAAAAAGTCTATCTAAATTTGTTAGTCATTCCTCCGCGTCTGCAGGTTCTCCATTTACATTAAACATTGGCGGATTGAAGCGTCGAAAATGTTCGATTATATTATTCGTTTCATTTCTTGATGCCTGGTTGGGTGTTACTCGGTTAGCATCGAATTGATTAGCCAATTCTTTTAGTACTGTTATTAAATTTCCTAACAATCCTTCTTCAGATGGTTGCTCGGACGGCTTCTCTGTTGTTGCTGGTTCTTTTCGTGGTCTACTTCTAGAGGCATGATTCTGTTACGACCCACGCAAAGATCCGATAATTAAATATTATGACGTTATTATTTGTAAAATAAAGAATGTAAGCTATGAGAAAATCACCAGCTTCAATAGGAAATACATACATAAGATTTTTATAAAACAACACTCTTTTTATAAACCATAATCTTATGTACATCTAACAAAATTTTGGCAACATAGACATCATATCAAACTATTTACATCAGCTACGAACACACTATCTAAAACATATATATATATATAACATTTTATCCGATATACATCCCAAAATATATCAATCCTTTATCCTATCATCTATACTACGCCAGCTGGGGGTGATGGGGGCCTCACTACCTCGGATGTCGAGGCATCCGGATCATCCTCATCGAGGTAATCCTCAAGGTCCTCCTCCGGGTCCTCCTCAGGATCCTCCTTTGAGTCCTCCTCACCATCCCCATCTGAGTCATCGTTAGATGGGTCGTAAGGTCCCGGCTCAAGGGTGGATGGGTACTCACTCCTACGCCAGACATCTAGTAACTGCCCCGCGAACCTTCCATAATTTATAATGGGAGAGTTATTTACCGCCGAATATACTACCTCGTTGTGGTAAATATTATATGCTCGCACTGCCCATACGTCGGGCAATGTCTTGATCAACTGGTGATAGCCCTCCATATTACCTATCAAGCCTCTGTCACCCCCTCCCCTGCTCATCTCCTTGTATTAATTAATCGGACGATGTGCTCTCCTACCGAAAAGTATGCATACACTCGACTATCAAAGAAAAAATCTCTGAGTCTCAGTCTGAGGAATCGACTTCATAGCTGTAAACTTCTTTCGGGCCATCTGTATACATAATTCTACATAAGCTTTACTTAAGGAAACTCTTCTAACAACCACCGTAAATAAAAACCCCAAAACACTTATTTACAAATCAACAATAATTCAAACATAACATTTCATAATAACGCAATTATTTATTCACATTTATGAAAGTTAAACACATATAATCTAACACATTTTATGCCTATTGGAGAAGAAGTGGAGAAAGTTGCGTATTTAATTCATTTTTTTCATTTTTTTTATATTAAGCCCGTTTTAGAAACTTAAACTTTTATAAACATTTAAAATCGAGCATAGCCCTACAAAATAGAGCTAGACTCTGATACCAAAACTGTCACACCCCATTTTCGAAACAGTATAAAATATAAATTTTAACTTTGGGCGTCCGGCAATTTAAAAGAAACTAAAATCGTAGGATAATATATGTATTTATATAAGCTACATAATTTACATAAACGTTTAAATCTCAGAGACGACAGTAAAATATCAATATACGGGCCCTCAGGCTTAACTTTACAAATCTTCAAAATAATTAGATCTTAAAAACAACATAGAGTTAGAAGAACATTTTTATCAACAACAAAATATAAGCATCTTTCTTCTCATTCTCCATCCAACATCTGAATCTATAAAAGAAAACATATAAAGGGGAGCGAGCGTATAAAAATACACACAGTGGGATCACATTGTAAAATAAGGGATTAAAGTCATAAACATCCATAATAATTACGTTCAATCATATCATTTCACATGCAGACATATCACTTTCATAATCATTCATATCAATTGCATATTCAAAATTTACGGTTCTTAGCCGCCATAGATACGATTCTCAGCCGCCATAGATACTGTTTTTAGCCACCATAGATACGGTTCTTAGCCATCGTAGATACAGTTTTCACCGCCATTCACATAATTCAAGTAAGTCATATATTTTCATGCTTATGTGCATAAAATAAACATTTAATTTTCCATTCATCATCCTTCATAACACATTAATCATATGTATTTAAACATGTCACATTTCACATAATATAATATTTCGGAAGAATTATAAATACCGACACAGCATTTTTCCCCACCTTTAGAGTAGACGATCAAAAAGCTTTTAGATCCCAAAGATACTTAGGGTGCAAACTCCTACGTATCGCCTACAATCATAAGGGTTCGACTTAGAATCTAATCGAATTATCATCGATTAAAAAAATAATCTCTTTAAGATAAACCCTATTTCATAATGAAATATATAATTCATAATATAGAAAGTTCAATTTGAACTTAATATTACGGGGTTTATCAAATGTGAATCTAGGGTTTTAAACCCTAGACTTGAAATAATAATTAAATCGTAATTACATTAATTGTTATAGTATTTCGAGGGTCTACATTTTTAGTCTCAAAAGCAATCTTGCTACATATAGGTTCTCATTTATAATTCCAAAATTCATCCTAAAACTAGGTTTCCTTAATTATTTCGATAATGCTCTAGGGTTTTATACCCTAATCGATTATATAAAGAGGTCTAAATAATCTAAATTAATTAACATAATTTATCTTTGTTCTTTAATTAAAGTTCGGGTTTCATATATCAAATTCTATTAATTATTGAATAATATCTATAAGTCCAATATATTCTAAAGTTCAAAAACGTCATTTTCATAAATTCAATAATTATAACGAGAAATTCATAATATCATCAACTTTTAGGGAAATCTATGTAATTTCATCCAACTCAAGGGTCCGATTTCAATATTCATGATTTATGATGCTTAAAGCATAATTTCATAAACTTATGGTTATAACTTATAATATTTATAATTATTGGGGTCAATATTGGATTTCGAATAATTTTAGGGTTCAAAATATCATTAAGCAAAATTTAGGGGCCTTAAAGCATGCTTTATATACTTAAGGGAGTAAATCCGAAATTTCATAATTGCTAGGAAGTTAATTCCAATTTCAGCAAACTTGACATTTGCAATTTAGCCCCTCAATTTTATCTAATTCACAAAATAAATCCCTTACCACAAAATAAACCTTCCCAACCCCTATAGCCCCCGTCGCCGCCGCCTACCACTGTTGCTGCCGCCAGTTCGCCACAGCTGACAACTTCCAGTCGTCGGCGATCTCTCACCAACCAACACACACACCACCCGACACAATCGACTCAACTAAGACACAAACGACCAACAACTAAGATACCCCAACGAACACCAACGGCGCCGCTGCTCACGGCGGCGCCTCTGACCACTTACCAGCGCAACTCTGACGTCGGCCACTACCACTACAATACACATCAGTAAACACACACACACGCACAACACAGCCGAGCATAGCCCAGCCCAGCCGCCGCTCACAGTGGCAGTTCTCGACCCTATGCACCGGCGCAGAGCATCACGCCAGCTCCACCCCGACTCGACGGCGAATGGCAGCTACAGGGACGGTAGGGACTACTTCAGAAACAACAGAAAAAGAGAGAAAGAAAAATGATAGAGAGCAGTCATTCTCTCACGCCGAGCGTGGAGGAGACGGTCATGGTTTGAAGTTTTTAACCCGTCCTTACGACGAGCTCGGCGAGTGCTACAACATGGTCCGCGTTGGCCGACGGTGAGAAATAGCGGACGTGTGTTGGAGATGGAGGAAAATTGAAGATGAAAGAAAAATGGGGAGTTGCAAATGAAACCCTTATCCAACTTTTCCACCCTTTATATCAATTATTGATGCCTTCTAGAAGAGTTGACTATCCTACACCTATCCATTTCTATGCTAAATATCTACCCATAATCATATAACTTATTTTATAAATTATATATATATTAATACTATATATCTTATATTATAAAGTTATCAAAAAATAAATAAATTCTAGGTGTTATAGAATGCTCCTCAAAATAATGATTTTTCTCTCTATAACTGTCTTTTGTATTGCCATTGATTTTGGGCTTTTATAAAATTTTGGAGGTCTCCTAAGTCAAGTAGAAGTGGCTAAAAAACAAGTTTGAAGCGAGAAAGATGTCTTTGCCACGACCAGGCACAAAAACAAAAGATACTGTGTAATAGGGCATAATCATGCTCTGTAGCACGACGTGTGCTATGAAAAATTTTGAATTTGACTTTGTGAACTTCATGAAAGTTGTAGGTCTTGAAGTTACTTTTCCAATGTCATAAATTTCAACTCAATATTAATTTTCTAAAGAAAGTTATCACTAAACTACTAAAACTCTATCGGGACGAAAAATAAAACATCCAACTTTCGTCTTCTCTTAATATTCTATTTTCTTGGAGAAAGAATTTGGAAAAGTGTAGAGCATCAAAGTTATAGAACTCTTCCTTGCTTTCCCAAAAAAAAAAAAAAAAAATTAAGAACTCTTAATTTGAACTCTTAGATCAAGAGATATGCCATTTTTCTCATAACAGCGCGTGGAAGTTGATACATTCATTTTTTATACATGATAGTCACATAAATCACCCACAAAACATATTTAAATATACTTAAAAGGAAGTTGAAACTTTCATTTTTTTATACATGATAATCACATAAATCACCCACAAAATATATTTAAATATACTTAAAAGAATACATAAATATACACAAAAACATGTAAATAACGACACTTATCATTATATATGAATAAAAGATTTATATAGTAGAATGTTGACAGGATTCAAAAATTAAAAAAAAAATCAAAAGTTTAAATACAAATCGACCAAATCAAAAATCCATCAAGGTTTTTCATAAGAAATTCATTTTTAATAAATTAATAATTAAATAAAAAATTCATATAATGCAATTAATACTTGAATATGAAGTAATAAAATAATCACAAATGATATGACCAATTTCTTTGATGAAACTATTTAATTCTTCTATTTTATTTTCTATTAGCAAAAATATTGAAAGAACAATTTTGGGTAGAATGACATAATTTGGAATTTTCCCAAATTATCATGTTTTTATATTAGTATAAATATTTAATAAAAAAATTCATATTTTAACGTCTAAATAATATTACTTTAAGTAATCGTATTTCATAATATTAGGAATTTAAACTAAAAACATCAACATTCAAATTATATTAGTTCATAATCTATTTTAAAAAATTTTTGTTCTCAATTTTTATAAACTTTTTATAATTATTTTTCAATTCGACATTATTTATAGATTCATTCGTACTTAAAAGATTTAAAGTTCTCAATTCAACATTATTTGATTTCTAATATTGAAAAATAGTATTTGAAAATATAAGCAATTTCTATGATTTATCATTTTGATAATAATATATAATATGTGATGGTTATTGATTAACCTTATCAAGATTGTTTGCTCTATGGATTTAACATTACAATGTAAATCGATGAAATGGCCATAGTTAAGAAAAAAAAAAGGTCCCATTACTCAAAAGAGTCCATTTAAGATGGTCATTTATTAATCTACTAATAAAGCCCAATTAAGGAAAATTAGTTTTATTATTTACTGATTCTATATATATACATAATTGATGGTAAAACTCTCGCTCTTACATTGTTATCGAGGATTAAAATATTTGGAAATATTTTCGATATTTTTTCGATGTTTTCATTTTTTCACATGATTGATATAAAAATGACCTGCAACGATATGGGAGGAAAATAGATGAAATAACGATAAATATCAATAAAATATTGATAAATATCGATATCAATTTCAATATCGGTGATTTTATGGTACAAATTATGGGAAAATCGGTGACATATTAGGAAATATCTATAAATATTGATAGAATATTGGGAAAATATCAATAAATATCGGAAAATATCGATAAGTACTGATATTTCCATCGATACAATATTTCGACACTATTTTTCTAAAATTAAAATATCGATATTTGCATCGAAACCAATATTTTTATCATTCACTGTACCACACTAGTGGACCAATATTTTTATCCTTCACTATAACACACTGATATACTTTACTGTATCCACAAGTCCTTCACTATAACACACTGATGTACTTCACTATAACACACTTGTGGAGGCCAGTATTCCTTCACTATAACACACTGATATACTTTACTGCAGTATTCCTTCACTATAACACACTGATATACTTTACTGTATCCACAAGTCCTTCACTATAACACATTGATGTACTTCACTGTAACACACTTGCACACTGATATACTTTACTGTATCCACAAGTCCTTCACTATATATAACACATTGATGTACTTCACTGTAACAAACTTGTGGAGGCCGATATGATGCATGGAATCTATTCATAATTTTTATGTACTTTCATATTACTTATCTTTTAATTTATGTATGTTTCTATTTATCATGAAAAAATTGTTTCATTTAACATGCTATAGCAAAATCAACTTAAAATGTTTGAATTGCATGAACATTGCCATTGACTCGGGTAATTAGAACATATTTCAAAATATTCTCCTCACTTAGTTGATTATAAGTTGAACAATTGGTTATGGTAAAATGATTTTCCTCCATATTTTTTAAAGTGAAACAATTATTTCATAGGATAAAAGAGTAGTTGTATCAAAATGCTAAGAATTTCATTTCTTAAGGAACAACCTCTTCCGAAGCATCGACAATGGAGATGTTTCGAATGTTTCGAGCAGAATCATCACATTTGCACGAATGTTTCGAGCAGATTCATCACATTTGCAATGAATTGTGATTTAAAGGAAGACAAAAGATTTGCAATGAAGTGTGATTTAAAGGAAGACAAATTTTTTTGTGTAACTTGTATATGGATTTAGAATTCGTGTAATAGATTCGACTCGATGCAATGAATTGTGATATAAAGGAAGACAAAAGATTTGCAATGAAGTGTGATTTAAAGGAAGACAAATTTTTTTGTGTAACTTGTATATGGATTTAGAATTCGTGTAATAGATTCGACCCGATTTCAAGCGCTTTCACGCCTCACGCGCTTGGGTGGGTTAAATTCATCCGCATTAGCTCCCTGGGTGGGTTAAATTCATCCACATTAGCTCCTAAATGTTGTACATTTATGTTATATTAGTCAGGCGAGGGTTAAATCCATCCACATTAGCTCCTAGTGCATTTATGTTATGTTAATCATGCATATTTTTAGGGTTTAAATTTTAACATATTTTTAGACATCTATTAATAGCTTTCATATTTTTTAGTTAATTAGTTATACATTTTAATTATATTACTTATACCTTTATCTATTACATAAATGTATGACTAATATTACTTAAAAGTACGAGTAATACCACATAAAGGTATATATGTATAAATTGTGCCCAAATTAGGTTTTTTGTGCTGAACTACTAAGTTAAATTTGATCGATGTTATGTTCGATTGTTCGAAAGTTGTTTAGAAATCATGGATACAAAGTTTTCATACAAAAAACATAGAAAAACATAGGAAACAAGTTGAAAAATGTGATTTTTTTTATTAATGAACATGTTAAGTTTGATCCTGGTTCATCGAAATGACTACTACAAATTCTACCATGGTCAAACACCACTCAACAGGTTCGACCTATGGTCGAACACAACTCAATCTGTTTGATCAAGGGTCGAATATCTTAATGTTTGTTCGGTCAGTACAAGTCGAACATAATGCAACGTGTTTGATCTTCACTGGTCAATCATATTTTTTTGTAATTTTTTTTAAAATAATTCTGAACTTCGTAACTCATACTACTAAAATAAATAAATAAAACTTAATTCAAACACTGGTCAATCATATTTTTTTGTAATTTTTTTTAAAATAATTCTGAACTTCGTAACTCATACTACTAAAATAAATAAATAAAACTTAATTTTAGAACTTATATTGCTCGTCTAAAAATTATATTACTTGAAATCAATAAAAAAAATTGTACCAAAATTAAACATTTTAGATTTGATATTTTGTTTTTCTATATGCAATATAAATACTAAATTAAAAATCATAAAATTGATAAAATTTTGATATCATGCATTAAAAAGAATTTTAAAGAATAAGTTATTTAATTTGAATTTATGATTAGTAAAAAAAATCACACTTTCTCGATTAAAATTACAACTATAAAGTAAAAATGACAATTGACAAAATTACAAATAAGAATTATGAATTAGATACCTCATACTTAAATATGAACTTAATATAAATAAATTATTAAATTTAAAATTATGAATTTTATTTCAAATAAGAAAAAACACCCAACTACTTTTACACTGTACCCATTGCTGTGTACCAATCTTGTACCATTTAGAAAACGACGCCGTTTTCATATATAATTAATAAAGATTTCTACGGTAAGTTCTCTTCAGCAGCGCGGCTCAAGCCGTAATGTTTTTTTCTATTTTTTCTCACACACGGTAATCTTTTATATATTCTCTATTTTTCTTTTTTTTTTCATTTCACACGACTGAAATCTTTTCAACCAAACTGGCCGATCTCTGCTGAGGAATTTTAATTCAATCGACGACTAGAGGTGGAAAATATCGACAAATATTCTTCAAAATTTTGCTCAAATATTCTTCAAAATTTTGCTCAAATATTCTTCAAAATTTTGCTCAATACAAAAGATATTGGAAAATATCAACTAATATTCTTCAAAATATAAAGAAACAAATCAAAGGAAAATATATTGGAAAATATCGAAAAATATTCTTCAAAATACAAAGAAACAAGTCAAAGGAAAATATCGTCAAATATTCTTCCATGTATATCTAATCTCAATAGTTTCGGCTTATATTTTTTTTTACATTCATAGTTCTTAGGGTCTAAATATATATTATTTGATATTTTTTTTTACATTCATAGTTCTTAGGTCTAAATATATATTATTTGATATTTTACCTTTGTTAGTATTCAGATTAACACTTCATGGAAGGAGAATCCACCTTTTGTCGTCGATTGAATTTTGAAGATGTTAATGAAGAACAAAAGAAAGATAGGAAGGAGAATCCACCTCTTGTCGTCGATTGAATTTTGAAGATGTTAATGAAGAACAAAAAGAAAGATAATTCGTGCGATGTTAATGAATTCTGTCAAAATATAGTGTTCAACTCTACAAGTGAGAAAGATTTAAAAAGTACTACTTTGTCAATACCTAAAGAATTGATTCCAAAAATTGGTATGGAGTTTGATATTGAAGAAGATGCTTATCAGAAAATTGGTATGGAGTTTGATATTGAAGAAGATGCTTATCAGTTTTATTTGAAGTATGCTAAACAAGTTAGATTTGGAATAAGAAGGAGCAAAAGTCATAAAGATAAATCTGGTGAAGTAATTGATAAATCTGATGAAGTAATTGATAGAATCTTTTGTTGTAGTGCTGAAGGGAAGAAGGAAAATGACAAACGAGATCTTATGTCCTCGTCCAGAAACAAGGTTTGGTTGTGAAGCTAAAATGAAAGTCGGACAAACGAGATACTTATGTGAAAGCACCTCGTATACTTATGTGAAAGCACCTCGTCCAGAAACAAGGTTTGGTTGTCAAGCTAAAATGAAAATTTTCGGTGGTTAAGTTTGTTGAAGATCATAATCATTAAGTCCAAGCAAAACATACTTACACAGTAGTCATAGGAATATTGCTGATGAATATAACTTCATCAGCAGCTATACAGATTCCAGTCCAAGCAAAACACACTTACACAGTAGTCATAGGAATATAACTTCATCAGCAGCTATACAGATTCAAATGGCAAATGATGTAGGTATCCGACCAAAAATATCTCATGATCTTATGGTGAGACAAGTAGGGGAAGAGAGAATCTAGGTTTCATTCCTGTGGATTACAAAAATTATTTGCGATCTAAAAGAACAAGAAACATGATGAAATGAGATGGAGGAGTATTAGAATATTTGAATAAGATGCAATTTGATGATCCTTATTTTTTCTATTCTATTCAAGTTGATGAAGATGATCTGATTACTAATATTTTTTGGTCTGATGGAAATTTGCTTTGACACAACTTACAAAAAGAATAATGAAGGTCGTCCAATTGAAGGTCACAAACAGAGTATAGTTTTTGGTGCTGCATTGTTATACGATGAAACCTCTTTAACATTTGAGTGGTTATTCGATACATTTGCCAAAGCTATGTGGAAGAAAAAATCAATAAATATTCTTACGGATCAAGATGCAGCAATGGCAAAAGCTCTAGTTTCCAAATGGCCTGATGTTGTGTATTTGGCATATTTATCAAAATGCTGCAATCCATTTGAGTGGGGTTTTTTCACAATTCAAAAGTTTTGCTACAGATTTTTGTTCATGCATATATGATTTTGAAGAAGAGAAAGATTTTCTTGCAGCAGGAATAAAATGTTGACTAACTATGGACTTGAAGAAAATGATTGGTTAAAGCGTATGTTTGGTCCTAAGGGAAAAATGGGCTTTAATTTACGGACAACAAATGTTTTGTGCGGATATGACTACTGATGTTGCTCCGATTTACCGTTCTCCTTTTTGGACTGAAACTCGAAACCTTGAATCCAAAAACCTGCAAAATAGATACCGGGAGGGTTCCCATCGCTCCCGACGATGGGACTCCGACGCTCAAGTCAGTCAGATTACTCAAATAGATCTCTCACATTACACAAGTGTGTGTATAATTAATTGTGTATGTATTTTATACATTGTCTGTTTAAAAGCAAATATAAAGAGGGTATTTATAGACTCCCTGAGTAATTGTAGTAGGAATAAGAGTTTCAGTTGTAGTTGAAGTAGGAATCTTAGTTGTAGTTGAAGTAGGAGTCCTAATTTCAGTTGAAATAGGAGTCCATTTATTCTGATCACATCAGTACTCCCCCCTTTTCATAGTGTATGTTGACATACACTAGTGGAGTTTACTAAACTTTGAAAAAAAGATGTGAGTTTCCTCCATTATAAATAATTAATCACATAAGTATATCTGAAAGAAATAAACAGACGTATTTATTCGAACATTTGAATGAGATGTTTCAATTTAATCAAGACATTCTGAGGGAACATATCAGTTCGCTTTATCAGTTCGACATTCCGAGGGAATATATCAATAAGACATTCGCCTTTATAGTTCGTTCGTCAGGACATTCGTCCTTTTAGTTCGCCGGGATATTCCGAAGGAATTCATCAATCAGTCTACTCCATCAGGCTATTCCCAAGGAATGTGTTGACCAGTTCGTTCGATCAGGACACTCCATGTGGATGTATCAATCAGTTCGTTTCAAGGGAATGTTGATCAGTTCGTTCGATCATGACATTCCAAAGGAGTTCGTCAATCAGTTCGTTCCTAGGAAGGTTTCGTGGATCAGTTCGGTCGATCCACCCTTCCAAGGAAAAATCAATCAGTTCGATCCAAGGAAGGTTCAGTTGATCAGTTCCATCGATCAACCCTTCCAAGGAGAAATCATTCAGTTCGATCCAAGAAAGGTTCAGTTGATCAGTTCCATCGATCAACCCTTCCAAGGAGAAATCATTCAGTTCGATCCAAGGAAGGTTCAGTTGATCAGTTCCATCGATCAACCCTTCCAAGGAGAAATCATTCAGTTCGATCCAAGAAAGGTTCAGTTGATCAGTTCCATCGATCAACCCTTCCAAGGAGAAATTATTCAGTTCGATCCAAGGAAGGTTCAGTTGATCAGTTCCATCGATCAACACTTTCAAGGAGAAATCATTCAGTTCGATTCAAGGAAGGTTCAGTTGATCAGTTCCATCGATCAACCCTTCCAAGGAGAAATCATTCAGTTCGATCCAAGGAAGGTTCAGTTGATCAGTTCCATCGATCAACCCTTCCAAGGAGAAATCGGTTCGCTTAATCATTAAGTATAACGACAATCATATAAAATCAAACAGAACAAAAAAGACACAGCAATTTAATGTGGTTCGGCTAAATTAGCCTACGTCCACGGAGAGTAGAAATTTCTCACTTTATTAAGGTAAAAGGAGGAAATTTGAGTTTGGTAGTTCTCTGTGATCCTCTGATATTCACCATGTTTGTTATCTCAACGTCTTAACTCAAAATTTCCCACAGACGGCGCCAATTGATGTGGCTCCGATTTAACGTGCGTCTTCTCAGAACCAAAAACTCGAAATCTCGAACGGTCGGATCCCACGAACCTGCAAAACTCCGATTTAACATGCGTCTTCTCGGAACCAAAAACTCGAAATCTCGAACGGTCGGATCCCATGAACCTGCAAAACAGACACCGGGAGGGTTCCCATCGCCGTGAACCTGCAAAACAGACACCGGGAGGGTTCCCATCGCCAAGTCAGTCAGATTACTCAAATAAATCTCTCAAATTACACAAGTGTGTGTATAATTAATTGTGTATGTATTTTATACATTGTCTGTTTAAAAGCAAATATAAAGAGGGTATTTATAGACTCCCTGAGTAATTGTAGTAGGAATAGGAGTTTCAGTTGTAGTTGAAGTAGGAATCTTAGTTGTAGTTGAAGTAGGAGTCCTAATTTCAGTTGAAATAGGAGTCCATTTATTCTGATCACATCAACTACAACCCAAAGAAGTGAAAGCAGTGAATCGACACAAATTTTTAGAATTTTTTAATCACTTCCAGAGACTTCTTGAAGACCGTTCTTGAAGACCGTCGATATGAGGAAGTTAAAGTTGAATTTAGATCAAATACAATCATTCCATCTCTAATATCCTGTTGAAATTTTGAAGCATGCAGCTAGTATTTACACCCTGAGGTTTTCAAGTGGTTTCAACAAGAGTGGTATAAATCTCATGATAGTTGTGTAGAATGTTTTGAGGATGTTGGAATGTTTGCAAAATATAAAATTACTCCTCATAACAAGAGTCATCACCTTACAGTTACATTTGATTCATCAAGTGAGAAAATTGATTGAATTTGCTGAAATTTTTGACAACTGTTAGTACTTCATCTCAATTATTATCAGTTAAGGTCTTGTGTTTTTAATTTTGTTTGGCTCTTAAAGAATTATTAACATGGTTTTTAAGATTTTTTTATTACAGGATATTGAAAAAAATCTTGGAACTATATCTAGCGTACCCACCATATTACATCAAAAACATAAGCAAATTGAGGTTCCTTAAAATATTTTTAATTAAAATTGTTCTTTGTTATGAATGAATCTAATTTTGTTTTTTCAATTTCTTAATTAAAAATATTTAGGTATTGATAAAGTAGTACTTTTTAAATCTTTCTCACTTGTAGGGTTGACACCATATTTTGACAGAATTCATTAACATCGCACGAACTATCTTTCTTTTGTTCTTCATTAACATCTTCAAAATTCAATCGACGACAATAGGTGGAAAAATATCAAATAATATATATTTAGACCCTAACAACTATGAATGTAAAAAAAAAAAATAAGGCGAAACTATTGAGATTAGATATGTATGGAAGAATATTTGATGATATTTTCCTTTGACTTGTTTCTTTGTATTTTGAAGAATATTTGTCGATATTTTCTATTTGTCGATATTTTCCACCTCTTGTTGTCGATTGAATTAAAATTCCTCAGCAGAGATCGGCCAATTTGGTTGAAAAGATTTCAGTCGTGTGAAATGAAAAAAAAAAGAAAAATAGAAAAATATAAAAGATTACCGTGTGTGAGAAAAAATAAAAAAAAAGATTACGGCTTGAGCCGCGCTGTTGAAGAGAACTTACCGCAGAAATCTTTATTAATTATATATAAAAACGGCATCGTTTTCTAAATTTGAAGTATGAAATAAATACGTACCGTTTCTTATGAATATCAGTAATAACCAATATTAGGAATATGGATGAAATATGGAAAAAAAAATTGGAATATTTTATACATTGATGTGAAGTATGAATATTAGATAATCAAACCTATATTAAAACGGTATTCTTGAAAAATATCATTGTTACTCTATAAAGACTTACTGATATCATATTTCACAATTATAAAAAATAAAATTATTATCCATCTTATGAGTGAAATATGGAATATTTTGATGGCGAAGGGAACCAGTCCACGCCGATGTTCTCGGAGGATTATTTAATTAATTTCTAAATACTAAAAAGAGAAATATTCATTTATCATTTATTACTTCAATTGAGATGCATAAGAAAACCCTAATGCATTCGAGAATCATCATATACACACTGTCTAAAATTTCGACGATAACCCAGTGCGAAAATGGCAATGCATTTCAGAATTATCCATAGATACGCTTTCTAAAATTTTGAGGATAAAAAAAGTGCAGAAATGGGGGCGTACGCCATTGCCATGGAAACATTAACGGAGCGAGCTGCATTGATGAGAGAGTCATTGCAGAAAACACAGTTCATCACGGATAACATGGTGGCGATTCTCGGCTCCTTCGACCACCGCCTCTCCGCCCTCGAGACGGCCATGCGCCCTACTCAGGTACTCTTCTTAATTTGTAGGTATTATCTTTATCGTGGATAAATGCATGGAGTTTTTAGGTCAATTTTTGAATGGTAATCGATTGAATTCTAATTGATTTCGTTTAGTTGAAAACCCATTCGATTAGAAGGGCACACGAGAACATTGATAAGGCGCTCAAGGCTGCTGAGGTCATTCTCGATCAATTTGATCGATCGCGCAAGGTCTCTTCCTTTTCTCTTCCTTTTGATGTAGTGTGGTGTTTTAGGACGTTGAGTTGGTTCTAATTCCTTGTATGTGACTGGAGACAAGCATTTTGAATTTGACACTGTATTTGGAAGGTTCCAGTTTGTGATTTTAAACAAGCTGAAGTGAGATTATTTGTATTATTTTTGGTACTTTAACTAATTGTAGACAACCATTTTGAACTTTACACAGTATTTGAAAGGATCAAGAGCATTCATAAAGTACCAATTGCTGTCTTAATTTTTTTTTATATTTAAATATATATGAGGCTCTAGCTAATTGGCTCAGTTAGATTTTCTAGGGAGCTTGAGTTCACAAAATGAGTTTGATTGTAACAGTATAAAAAGCTCATATATATGCCAGCTTGATTAATTCACATCTCTAGTTCTTGTTCTCCAATTATTTGTTTGATGGTCTTGGTTGTAAGCATTCTTGTGATCGTATAAAATGTTGAATATAATTTGTATATATTTCAGGCAGAGGCTAAAATATTGAGGGGCCCTCATGAGGATATAGAAAGCTATCTTGAAGCAGTGGAACAACTAAGGAGTGTTGTTGTGTATTTTAGTGGAAATAAAAACTTTAGGAGTAGTCTGGGGGTCATCAACCAAGCCAATAACTTACTTGCTAAAGCAGTCCTCAAACTAGAAGAAGAATACCGTCAGCTTCTCACGTCCTACAGGTTTGCTCATCAACAGATTTCTTCTATTTGAGTTTATTTAGCTTCACTATGGTATTAATTTGAAAATTTCCCATAATTTTGTATCTCTTTTCTGCTTCTCATTCTCCTTTTTCTTGGATTCTTTTAGTACCATGGCATCTGATATAGACTGAAGGAATTCATTCCAGTATATCTGTTTTAGTTAACCTTTTATATAGACCCTTCCAATTAAGTCCCATGTTTGTTGTGTAATTGCCAATGGTGATGAAGAAAAGTCTTAGTTTAGAAATTTATTTGACTTATTTGGAAGACATACTTTTTCATTTCGTAACTGAGATTCATATATTTTCTCCTTCAAAATGAACTTTTTTCCCTTTATTTAATGAAATACATAATTCAGTTCATGTCGTTGTTTAGCAACTGGGATTCTAAATTAGATCAAGCTTGGTTAAATTGCATTAGTTAGAAAATTGTGTCTCTAAATTGATTATTGAAGTTAATTAGATGAAAGGTAGAAGAACTTATTGGTATATTATGTCTGTAATTAACAGCAAACCAGTTGAACCAGATCGTCTTTTTGACTGCTTACCAAGCTCAATGAGGCCATCAGCAGGATCACCTCGTGAGGGAGAACCCACTTCAAAAAAGTCATCCGACCACCTCAAAAATTCTGAAACTCTTGTCTATCAACTTCCAACTCTAATTCCTCCTAGACTTCTGCCTTTGCTACATGAGATCACTAAGCAAATGATTCAAGCTGGTCATCAACAGCAGGTTTCTATTATTTACAGGTAATACTGTTGATCACATATTAGATGCCATTGGTCATCTTACCTTATATTTGATGTTATTACCGTCTGTATTATACTACTTAGGGAAGCTCGGGCTTCAGCAGTAGATCAAACTCTGAGGAAACTAGGTGTTGAAAGGCTTGGTAAAGAGGATGTACAGAAGATGCAATGGGAAGTTCTAGAAGCAAAGATTGGAAACTGGATTCATTTTATGCGTATTGCTGTAAGGATTCTAGAACTTTCTTTTCATTTCCTTGTATCTTTCTCTCACAATACTCTTATAAACCAGGTCAAACTTTTGTTTGCTGGTGAAAAGAAAGTATGCGATGTGATATTTGAGGGGAATGATAATCTTAGAGATCAGTGTTTTGCTGAAGTTACTGCTAACAGCGTGGCAATGCTCCTCAGTTTTGGAGATGCTATTGCTAAGAGTAAAAGATCCCCTGAAAAGCTCTTTGTCCTCTTGGACATGTATGAGATCATGCGAGAACTTCAGTCCGAGGTATGTATTTGAGACGTCCACTTTCTCTTACAAAGTTTTCTTTGCCACTCTCTAGCATTCAAAGAATGAATACTTTACAGTTTCAATCTTGAAGTGATTAGGGTAATCAAGTTAATTTTAGTAGTTTTGGTGAGCTTCATAATTTAATTAATCATCTGTTAGTTAATACTGACTCCACATTAATATGCTATGATCATATCTTTATGTTTTGGATACATGATTAACTTCCATACTCCAAGTGATATTCATTGTATATGTTAAAACACTTTTTTTCCATACTCTATAGTTTGATTCAGGTTATCTGTTAATATTTTGACATTTGAAGTTAATCAACATATTCACATCTTGTTTGATTTTGATTAAAGAATTTTAACTTTGTGAAATCTCTCTGTTGACGGTAAAAGCTAAGAGCTCTACAGACTTATGTTTAGATAATTTTGTTTAGACAATCTTCAAATAAGGAGATGATATCTTCAGACTTCACTTAAAAAATGATACCTTTTACTGCTTTTTCGTATTTGAATACAAGTATTAGTACAATAATCTTCTTATATTGAGGGTTTTTTTTTTTCTATCGAGTATCCTTTCTTGTCTTGGATTTAGCTTATTCTTTGATAATGACAGATGGATACCATATTTGCAAGTAAACTTTGTGTTGAAATGCGAGAAGCTTTTGGGGTCCTCACAAAACGACTAGCTCAGACTGCTCAAGAAACATTTGGAGATTTTGAGGAAGCAGTTGAGAAAGATGCCACCAAAACTGCTGTTCTTGATGGAACTGTCCATCCTTTGACCAGCTATGTAATTAACTATGTCAAGTTTCTTTTTGAGTAAGTTAAAAACGATAGGTTCTTATCCTTATTATTCAGTATACCTGATGGCATCAAGTTACATTTCTTTTTTCTTTTTCATGATGACACTTTCAGCTATCATTCAACTCTACAGCAACTCTTTAGAGAGTTTGGTGATGGTGATGCTGAAAAGCAACTGGCATCTATAACGACACGGATTATGCAGGCTCTTCAGACTAACCTTGATGGAAAATCCAAGCAATATAAAGATCCTGCTTTAACTCAACTCTTTCTGATGAATAATATACACTATATCGTAAGATCTGTGCGTAGGTATGTGATGCTTATAATAGTAAACAAACTTCTATACAAACCTGTTGAAATAATTCAACTTCTTGAATTTTTTTTTTCATCCAGGTCAGAGGCAAAGGATTTATTAGGCGATGACTGGGTGCAAATACATAGAAGAGTTGTCCAACAACATGCTAATCAATACAAAAGGATCGCTTGGTCTAAGGTTTAATATCAATATATATAATATTTATGTATAATATCATTAATGTCGTTATATTGCATACTTAGTATAGTTACTCTTCCTCATTTTTCGTTTGTTATTTACACGCTCTCTTTTGCAGATTCTACAGTGCCTTACCATTCAGGGAGCTCAATCACTAGACGCGAATAGTACAGCTGGCGTTTCGAGGGCAATGGTGAAAGATAGGTTCAAAACATTCAATGGGCTATTTGAGGAGATTCATCAGAGGCAATCTCAGTGGACAGTTCCTGATAGTGAATTACGCGAGTCGTTGAGGCTTGCCGTTGCTGAGGTCCTATTGCCTGCGTATCGGTCTTTCGTAAGACGTTTCGGGTATGTATGTAAATATGAAACTTGGTGTCATTTAAGGTATTATAAATAGAAGGGCCAAAAGTTAACAAAACATTAAATACAGGCAAAAATTGACATTTTTATCCTTATTGAAATGGGTCATCCTCTTAAGGGAATCAAATAAGGGAAGAGAGGGGACAAGTTAGTTTTCATCCAAAACACACTTTGTCGACTATTACAAACACGTTTGTTATGAAATGACTACAATAAATGCAATATAACTATAGTCATTTTAACTTATGATGAGATATACTCTTTCAATTAAAGACAAATGTTCATCTTCTCTCCACACACCTTGATTGAGACAGTCTGGATCTCAGGATGTATGGAGAGAAGACAAAAGTTTGTGACGTTTTAGGCATGTACATTATGTAATTATTTGTTGAGTTTGCATTGGTTAGGCCCATGATTGAGAGTGGAAAGAATCCACAAAAGTACATCAGATATAGTCCAGAAGATTTGGAAAGAATGCTAGCTGAGTTTTTCGAAGGAAAAACATGGAACGAACCAAGGCGATAGATAGATACATGTGTATATATATATATATATATATATGTTTATCACACATCAATTCATGTATTCTACCTTTTACTTTGCATCTCATTCAATTCTAAATTACATATATATAATTCTCCAATCTTGTAAAGTTTAATGTCCCCTATTTTATTTAACTTCATGGTTTCTTCTTCCAAGCCTTAATTTAACACAAAACATAGCTACATTTTTTAGTTTTTTAAAGGGTACGAATTGGGAATTATAAATGTATTTTTCAGCTCTTACCAAACATTTGGGTATGATAAGAGTTTGTAAACGTGAACTACGTTTGCATGAGAAGACGAGAAATTATGTCAAATTAAACTCAGCATAAAGATGCATTGAACTATTTTTGTTTTATATCCTTTTAATATTTTATTTAATTATCAGTAGTATGTTCCGCTTTGAATAGGACGGGTTTGTCACAGAGGATCATGTTTAAACACACATTTACGTAATATTCTTTAATCCCTCTTTACTAATTTAGCTGTGCAATTATATGTGTGAATTTGCCCTTAAGAATCCAAAAGTTCAATTTTAACCAGTTTTTTTAATTTGTTATTTTAATCATAGTTTTGTCAATGGAGTGCAATGTTAGGTTGATCATTTTGTAAGATGAGTGTAAAATTTGCATCACTAAATCTGATTTTGAGGAGTCTAATTACACATCATCCAAAGAGAAAACAAATCTAAATTAAAAAAATTCAATCTATGTAATTGTCATAACGCGTCACCTAGTTTTGCATTCATTTAAAAATTTGGACAAAATTGCACCATACTGACAAATTATGGCTAATTAATAATTTTAAGGCTTGCAAATATTAGGAATTCCGGAACAAGAAAATAAAATAAAAATTAAGAAAACTTACAAAATTAGATGTACACAAAAGTTTCATCAATTTCAACATAAACTTTCAAATTTAGCAAATAAATCACAAATTTCACCTATTTTGAATCCTCAGATTTTTCAGCTAAAACTTGCCAACATATCCAATCATTTTGTCCACATTGGTTGCCATGATATCGGTCAAATAAAATAAAAAATATGAAAATTTTGAACAAAACAATGTCAGTTTATGAGAAAAATGTTTCGCATTTACACTTTCACCATACAACATTTATTTGTTTGATCAACAACATAGCGTTCAACATAGACAAATTGGTCGAACACACCCACAAATTTTTCAATGAAAATTAATGATGTTTCAAATCGTACATTCACCTTAGAATAAAACCCAATTAATTTTAAAAGAATTTATCAAAATAGCAAAATATTGGGTGGTTTAGATTTCTTTTATTATTGGCATATTTTATATTATTAACATCATGTGTTAATCCTAACATTTTGCTCAATCTACGTCCACTTTGGGCTTGGAAAGTGATGCCCAAAGTCTTGAATGTTGGATTAAGCCATCATGATTATGGAGATAAATATATTCATAGATGGTTCGACAGTGTTGGTGGATCAAAGATATATCAATACAATTTTATTTTCCTAATTTACAAATATAAAAACAAAGGAAGTTTAGGAAGTGGTGTCACATTTATTAGAATTAATATATATATATATATATATATATATATATATATATATATATATATATAGTATCACAAATATAAGCTTTGTGAGATGAAACCTACAATTACCTATAAATAAAACCAATTTTCATAAATATATATGGATTGAGCTGACATATCTCACAAAATAAAATCACAAAACAATGTTACAAAATATTTTTCATTAAAAATGCCATGCTAGGATTGTTGTCACCTATATTTTCTTATAATATTTTCATTTCATTAAATTTCATAGAAGTAATATATGCACGTCACTATAAGCATCAGAAGAGCTAAAATGCAAAAGCCCCCACCCAAAAAAAAAAAAAAAAGCTAATTTCCACGTTTATAATAGAGATAGTATACATTTGTATTTGGAAAAGAGTATGACTTTCACGATAATCTAATTATTTGAGATTGGTCAATTCACAATTCATAGCCCAAGAAATAGAGATTGAATCGTGAAATTAATTAGTGGTTAGGGACTCTTGTTTTCACTTTAGAAAATTGGAATTTAGCCTCCAAATATCAGAGAAGAGATCTGGCTTCCAATTATGTAGAGCGTTTGAAAATTTTATTTACAAAAAGAAATAAAAATATATTTAAAGTGGTGCATAATTAATGTAATTATTGGCATGTTTGAAGAGAAACACAAATGATAATAAGCTAGACTTGGAAGCCAATATTGTAGTGTAAGCAACATATATTATGCTCTTCTCTCTTGGAAAAATAATGAAGTTTAAAAAATGGAGAATACATATATTCCACTCATATCACCACATATACTAGCCTTTGTGCTTTTGAATCTCCAAAGACAGATTCAAAGACTATTTATCATCAACCACATTTCTTTGCTTTATTCCTTTTGCTCTTTTTTTGGTATTTCGTCTCTTTCATATTTTCAATTTCATTTTATAAAACAATTATGACGGGTTAATGTTACTCTTAATATGCTTACCAAAAGTCCAAAACTTCATATCAAACATTCACTTTGATTAAAAGAATGTAGCAAAAAATTGTACACCATAATCATATTGTTCGACCAACAAAACACGTTTTAGTAAATAAATATCCCTAGCTTAAACGACCTTGTTCCAAATCTCAATTCTAAAAAACTTGAATATGTATATATGAATCTAAACCTAATCGATTTCTCCACAACACGTACAAACCCCAACATCCAACATTCATCTTCCTCACAACCCTAAAAACTTCATTCGAGAATCAAGATCAACTCAAACCATCCACAAATTTAACATCTAATAAACATTTGCATTATTTCCTTGTTTTCCAATTTCATTATCAAAATATGATATGTTTGACCCTACATTTGGTGCGATACATTATACACTTATACGGATCATCACATATATCTATATATTGATATAAAATATGTAATTGAGCATACAAATATAGGTAAGACATGCAAGTCATGACCCTTTAAACGTTGATTGGAAATAAATAAAATTGAAAAGGTTTCTCAAAGTCCAAAGATGATAGTGTAGGGTCTTTAGTTGGTGTTGGAATCAGTTTGGTTTGTCAGAAGAAAAAGTTGAGGGGTATTTTGGGGATCTGTTCATCTGCCTGTCTTTTATGACAAAGTGCAAATACTTTGGTTCTTTTGTTGTCCCAAGATGCCTTATCTTCTTCTCCTTTCTAGCTACTTTCTTCTTTTACTTGCCACCTTTTTAATCCAATCCAACTAAATTTGTTTTAGATACAAATTCGTGACCAACTTATAATATATTATTTAAATTTTATTGAATTTCCAAGTTTATGTATTTGCTTATCTGATTTTACTTTATCTGAGGTTTAGTTAATTGTATCAAATGCAGATCGAGTTTGAGTTAATTTATTTTTCACGTGTACACTTATTTTATTATTTCTCAAGTTTTAACCAATTTTAAAAGTTATAGTTGAAAACGAAGTTTTTGACAATCAGATCTCTGTTTAATTCTCAGTGACCCATTTTGAGCAGAGCTTTTAAAGTAATCAAATTCAATTCTAAGTTTAAAATAAAATAAAAAAGTTTAGTAATTAATATAATTAGCGATATTGTTTTTAGTGGAATGTTAATAGAATATTTTCAGCAATATTTAGATAATGTGTTTTTGAACAAAATCGATGGAGATAATATTTTTGGTCTAATAAGTTTTTGTGACAGTTTATTTTTTTTTTTTTCAATGTTTGAGTAGAAATAGATTTTATTAAGTATATATAAGAAAGGTCAAATAATTTTCTAATTGTGTTGGTATAAGAAAGAAGATAGTATGTGCTAGTTTTTTTCAATGTTTGAGTAGAAATAAATTTTATTAAGTATATATAAGAAAGGTCAAATAATTTTCTAATTGTGTTGGTATAAGAAAGAAGATAGTATGTACTAGTTTTCATCATGCATAGTAGGATTTTTCTCGGGTGTGTAAGACAGTTAAAACCAACGATCAAATGTCAAAATTGTTGAGTCAACAAAGATGATAATGAAGGCCAAGGTCGTGTATTTACTCGAATAGGATTCTCTATTTTGATTTGATATTTCAACTTATATTTTTTTTTAGGGACGTATTATATGGGCAAATTTTGTCATGGCAGAAAGTAAAAAAAATTAAATAGAAATGTTATTAATATTATTAAATGACTATTCTATCCCTAATATAATTTGGCTCCATGATAATGGAGATGGCGCCTATTTTCTGCTCATTCCCACTCATTCAAATAGAACTGTTAAAACAACAGCTAAATTAAGAAAAAAAAACTTGCTCTTTATTTTAATTATTATTTGCATACTTTAATTAAGTTAGTATTTATTTAATTATTATTTACATTTTCAATTAAATTGATCTTTATTTAATTATTATTTGCATACCTTTCAAAGTGTTACTCCTCCAATAACTTCTAAAATAATTATGAAATTTTGATTAAAATAAATTATAAAAATCTTTTAGAACAATTTTAAAATTTAGATATGGGTTAACAAAAAAATTATGAAAAAACTTTTAAAATAAGAATAATTATGAAATTTTGATAAGAAAAATTATAAAAATCTTTTAGAACAATTTTGAAATTCCGGTATGGGTTAACAAAAAAATTATGGAAAAACTTTTAAAATAAGAATAGATATGGATTAACAGAAATATTATAATGGTTAACAGAAAGATCGTCGCTTGCATTTCTACTCTTACTTTTATTTTTTATTTTAATGAAAATCTCTATTTATTTCAAAAAAAAAAAAAACAGAAAGATTATAGAAATTTTTTTATGGTTAACATAAATATTTTAGAAAACTTTTGGAGTGGAGAAAAAAATATGAGTTAATATAGTTGAAATGAAAGGTTTATTTATAAAATAAAAAAATCAAATTGAATAGAAATATTAAACATAAATATAAAAATAAGTTTTTAAAAGGAAATATATAGTGTAATGAAAATATGGACAAGTTGTAAAAAAAAAAAAATTAAACATTAATATATAGATTAATTTCATTAATATGAACCAATTCTAAAAAATATAAATATTTATATGATTCATGTCATTAATATCCTAAAACATATGTAAATATTGATATGATTAATGTCCTTAATATCAATAAGTTCTAAAAAAATTAAATATTAATATATAGATATTTCAATAATATATATGATTTATATCGTTAATATCGACAAGTTATAAAAAAGTTAAATATTGAGTCGTTAATATCGACAAGTTTTAAAAAAACAGTTAAATACTGATATGATTGATGTCGTTAATATCGACAAGTTCTACAAAAATTAAATATTAATATATAGATATTTCAATAATATATATGATTGATTTCGCTAATATCGACATACTGTAAAAAAGTTAAATATTGATATGATTGATGTTTGTAATATCGACAAAGTTCTAAAAAAATTTAAATATTGATATGATTAATATCATTAATATGGACAAGTTCTAAATAAGTTAAATATTGATATATATAGATATTTCAATTGATATTATTGATATCATATCTTCGACAAGTTCTATATGAATTGTTCATATTGAATTGATATGAATATTGAAAGGTATGCAAATAATAGTTAAATAAAGACATTTTTAGAAACAAATATTGGTAAGATAATTAATAATTTAAAATATTTTTCAAGTCAAATCTTCTTTAACATCAAACAAATATTTGTACAATAATCAATAATTTTAAAATATTTATCAAGTCAAATTTTATATCTCCTCAAATAGATGTCTTAGTTTTTTTTTATATAATTTATGACAATAAATTATAAATTAGTGGAGAAAATATTGTTTCATTAATGAGTGGAGAGAGAAATATTGTTTTGGTTTCAATTTGAAAATTTGATTGTATATATTTTCATTAAGGGTATAATTGTCATTTAACACACCATTTTAATTTTTAATTAATGCACTACTCTTTTCTGCATGGGCAGAATCTGCCTACGTAGAATTACCGTTTTTTATTTATTTACGTCATATATTAATTAATAATGTTATCTTTACATTTGATGTATGGTTCTTATTTTGAAACACCAAATTGAAATAGAAGATATTGGTTAGTACTTAATAGCCCTAAGTCTTCTCATTAGTGACCAAAAAATACATGCAAGACATTAATGTTTTGTATCTTATTTTAACTAACTAATTGCATGCCATTAGCCATTTTGGCATACATATGTCAAAAGGTTGGTTATGCATATATTAGTCATAATTCCACTATCTTTTGAACTATCAATATGAAAAATACAAATCAAGTCAAAAACCTTTTTCAATTAAACACTTTCGTATGGTACTTCATCTTAAGTTTATTGCTTACTTGTCAATAATTTAATTCCACATTATAAAATATTATTTCCATCCAACCTGTTCAGTTGATATGCACCAAACGCCAACGTCATCAAATTGAATAATGGTTGGTGAAAAAGTTTTTATTTTTAAGGAAAAAAAAAAGTTGATCAATAACCATAAACAGCAACAAAAGGATATGGAGTATAATGAAAATTATGTTGATTAAGAAAATGCCTTCTGCTCTTCAATCATGGAATCAAATTGCGATTTCCTCCTATATTGATTGTTCTTTGCACCTAATCTTCTAATCAAAGCATGTTATTATTAAAATTAATAAAGTTATATTAGATTTATTTAAATAAAATATTTTGGATTACGAAAAGAATTTTTGGAAGATTTTAAATGATTTTATTGTAAAACTCAAATGTTACCACAAATCTTATAGCTCAAGCGATATTTTATTTTTATAAAAATACAAGTTGTGATGATCAGAGTTTAAATTTAAATCACACAAGTTTTTTAATCTTTATTCTTTCCTATCCACTCCTCTCTAACTCGTTTAAAAAAAAAAATCAAATGATTTTTTTTAAAATATCCAAACTCAATAACACTACTATTGTGGATATAACATGATCCTTTAATATAAACCATGAGGCTTACGTGCTTGGTTTCTTATAATATAATTAAAGTCATTGAATTACCTTGACTTTTTGGTTTGAATTTATACAATTAGGCACATTTCCCATGTTCGGCTATATATCAATCTTTTATTATATTTGATGTTACATCTAATCCAAAAAAAATTATAAGTATTTCCATTTTATGAATGTTTTTAGTGTTTATAATTAGATGTTTTATCTTATTTTAAAAATAAATTGTTGACGTGTTCGAATAAATAAGATAGTGAAACTTATAACATGTTAGTAATGTTAATTGTGTAATTTAAATGTTCAATGTTGAAGAATTTCATAAAAAAAATAAGATTTTATTTTAGAAATAACTTGAGATCCTCTTACTGCTTTAATAAAGAGTAAATAAATTCCAATAAAGAGTAAATAAACTCTGAATATCTTATTTTGGAAAATGTTGCACTTTGTGGTATGAATTTTAAATTTGTTATATTTTATGATATTGAATAAATTATAGTCGTACACATGTCCTAAATCAACAACTAGGATTTGTCTAATATCGTAAAATGCATCAAATTTAAAGTTCATACGACAAAATGCAACATTTAAAAATTTATACCAAAAAGTGTAAAATCACGTATAGTTCGGATGAAAAAATGTTATTAATCATACATAATATAATACAAAAGTATTACTTAGTATATATAAATATATTATCTAATACAAATAAAGTATTACATGTTGTGTAACAGAGAAGAACACTTAGAAGCCCTATGATCCGCGCGTTTTTGAAGACCCGATCATACTCAATTCGGGTTATGTATAATATAATACAAAAGTATTACTTAATCCAAATAAAAGTATTACCTGATACACATAAAAGTATTACATATTTTCTTATAGTCTGACTCCACTCAAAACGCATAGTATAATATAAAGTATTACTCAATATACATAAAAGTATTAATTAATAAACACAAAAGTATTACATAATTTTTTATGTTCGACCCAACCCAATCCGACTCACAAAGTGGGATTTCTGAGACAGTCTCATCCAACACTTTGCTTTCAAAAATTCAAATTAGTCCTGCAATTATAAAAATGTCCAATTCCAATATATTTTTTTCATAAAATTTTCTAAAATTCGATGATTTTTTCTACATTTAAAACACATCGAAATTTGAAAGTTTCAGAAGAAAGTGACTGAAATGAACATTTTTCAATTAGAAGACTAAAATTGATATTTTGAATTAACGGAACTATTTTCGCACACACTTCTCTAAAATAGAAACAAAGATGTTTTTTTTTTCCAATTTTAAAATTATTTAAAAAAACAGAACCTAAATCTGGCAACATTAAGGCGGTACTGTGATAAACATTAATTGCCTTAAACACAGTCTTAAGTACAATAATTTATTTTCTTAAAAAGTAAAGAATTACAATTAGTTATTTAACTACTCTTCTCACCTCCTACTCTATTCCACATGTAAAAGTAGCTTGCTTTCCTTTTATTATACCAATAGGTACATAGTCACATGCTATGTGGGCTATCCCACATATTCTTGATTCACTTATTTACACCCATTTCCTTTTTATCCATTGGAATCCTCCATTCATTTTCCAAATACCTTTACTTTGTGTTTGGATTGAAGAGAGTAAAGTATGAGATTTAAAATAAATGGATTTTAAATTTATTCAAATCACGAAACATTCAATATATATTTAGGTTATATTTGGATAGATTAGTTTAAAAATCAAAGATAAAAAATGACAGGATTTACAATTCACTCATATTGTTTAAAAAAATAGTTTAAAATGAAAATGGTGAATTTCAAATTCACATATATCCAAACATAATCATTGGATTTGTTGTCGTGGATTTAAAATCCCTCCATCCAAACACATTGTTATATTGCTCAAAAAATAATTTAAAATGAAAATGATGGATCTCAAATTCATATCATTCAAACATCACTTTATATCCTTAACTTAGCGGCGTGTACATTTCTTAGCTTAAGCAAGATCTCATTTTGAATCTCCCCACCACAATTGTAACTTCAATAAAATAAAATAAAAATCCAAACACCACTAATATTTTGAAACACATTATGACAGTAGGGTTGTTGGTTCAACTATATCAAAATGATAAGTATTAAACTGATTTTAATTCAGTATAATTTTTTAGTCATTAATATCGTTGCACCATAGTTTATATGGGGGTAATGGATTTGTCGTGATCAACCTTCTATTAGACTCTTTTAATCAGTATAAGGCTTATGCATATATGTATTAATTGATATCTTTATTTCCCACATGATATATATTAGTAATGTTATAAAATATGAAATAAAACATCATGTAACAAGTAATTTTTACTTATTTCTTAATTGTTTTTAATCAACCGAACACGGGAATACACTAATAGAGATCAAGTCATGTCATTGTACCAAAGCTACATTTATTTATATTTAATCATATTAATTTTATTTCACAAAATTCCTTATACATTTATTAAGGTGCTCCTACAACTCCCTTTCAGAATTTTCAGAAAATATACTAGTATTATCACATGCCCTTTTGCTTTATTCATGAAAATTACAAAATTTGGAGTCCTTTTAGCCGCTAAAGTTGTTGATGCTCCACTATATATCTTTTTCTCCACTTTTTTTGTTTTAAAAAAAAATTCAAATTCTTTTATGTCTTTTACCCACAAAACGAAATAAGTTTTGCATTCATATAAAGAGTTGGGACATTAATTCACTAAGAATTAAGTTATAGTTTTATGAATGACTCTCCTTTAAAAAAAAAAAAAAAAACACATGCATTCTCCACCTACACTTTCCTTCCATCTAAATGCAAAGTTGAATTTTCATTTTTTCTATTTTTTAGATGGAAGTAGGATGTTGCATTATACAATTGTGTCTCATTATATATTCTTAAAAAGTAAAAGAGAGGGATATGATTAGAACATGCATCCAACAACATAACTATTATTAACTAGAGTAGTTCTTGTGTGAGACCGTCTCACGGATCCCATTTCATAAGATGGATCGGGTCGGACATAATAATTAGGTAATATTTTTGTGTATTAAGTAATATTTTTCTATATTTCAGTTAATAATTTGTATTATATTATATAGTATATGTGTAAAATACAAAAATATTACATGATCTATAGAAACATATTATATAATATATACAAAAGTATTACATGTTGCACGAGGAGAATAACACCTGGAAGCCCTAGGATCCGTGAATTTTTAAAACCCGACCAAATTCGGGTCATATGTCCTATAATACAAAAGTATTATATTATACATATAAAAGTATTACATATTTTCTTATAATCTGATTTAACTCAAAACAAAAGTATTACCTGATATATATAAAAGTATTACATATTTTTCGTATGGTCCAACTCAACTCAAAATGTATCTTATAATACAAAGTATTACCTAATATAAATAAAAGTATTACGTAATACACACAAAAGTATTACATATTTTTTTATATTCGACTCGACCTGATCCATCTCACAATATGAAATCCATGAGATGGTCTCACCCAAAATTTTACCAATTAATTAAAGAAAGTCAAACAACTATTTTATTATCATTATATATATTGTAAATCCCACACCAATTAAGTTGGACGTTCTTGTCAAGACACATACTAAAATCACAAATATTCTTCTTCAAAAAAAAAAAAAAAAAATTCCCCACTTTTTATCCTTCTTCTAAATCCTATATTAGTAGACAACCAACTTCTCTCCTTCCTCACTCCACACCTCAAGAACCCCAACTTCCTCCACTCCTCCACCGCCACCGCCATGTCGGAGAAAGTCTGCGACCACCACGACAGCTCCCGGCGTGAGATCGCACGGCGGTGCTTCGCCGGGCTTCTAGTCTTCATCTTCATTTTCCTCCTAATAATCCTCCTAGTGTGGTCGATTCTCCAGCCCAAAAAGCCCCACTTCACTCTCCAAGACGCCACCATCTTCAACCTCAACGTCTCCGCCCCCAACGTCATCTCCACCACCGTCCAAGTCACCATTAACGCCCGTAACCCCAACTCCAAGGTCGGCATCTACTACGACAAGATGATCGTCTACGCCACCTACCACAACCAGCAGATTACCTACTACTCCGTCATCCCCCCCGTCTACCAGGGCCACAAGGACGTCAACGTCTGGTCGCCGTTTATCTACGGCAACAACGTCCCCGTCGCGCCGTATAACGGAATGGCCCTCACGCAGGACCAGTCTGACGGCGCCGTTAACCTGCTCATCAAAATGAACGGCCGCGTTAGGTGGAAGGTGGGGTCCTTCGTCTCCGGCAGGTACCATCTCCACGTGACCTGCTCCGCCTATATTCCGATTGGAAATAGCAAAAACACTGGGATTGTCATTGGCAACGCAGTTAAGTATCAGCTTTCACAGAGTTGTAGTGTCAATGTCTAAATCTGATTATGGGATTAATTAAATAGGATAATTAAATACTTAATGGGGATTAAGTAAGTCCCCATGGATTTTTATTTCGGCTTTTTTGGTTTTTATTTATCCGATTAAGAATTGTACATTTTGCCGGAAAATAAATAGCGACAAAATGAGGGTGAGAGAGCTGAATGCAATATATCTTGTATAAGATCACTATTATATTATAGTTTTATTTAACGAGTTATGCATTAATAATTAATGTTTCTTGATTAGAAACGTTAATGAGTGTTTGGTTATGTTTGTGTTCTTTCTTCTCAGTCTAAAACTTTCACCTCATATCATATGTATAAATTAATTAACCGATTTAAAAAAGTTATTACAGATAAAAGTATCTATAATATATATTAAATTTTTTTTACTACGGATTAATTGTTTGTTGCAAAATAGTGTTTGGGTTAATGTGTTGTATTATAGGAATGAACACTATTTTTATATTAATAACATTACTGTATTATGTTATGCACATGCAATAATACAACCTACGATTTCGTTTACGCGGGTCTAAATCGACATACTTCTTCATGACTCCAATCTTTAATTTTTGGTCCACATTAATTGATTATTTTATTTCAATTGTGTAGTCCTTAAGTTGTGGTCTAACTTTTTATAAATTAATTGTAGTCATCTTATCTATTAGTTATAAATCTGATTAGCTGTTAATGCCACTTTTTTTTTGATCCCTGTGATTATAGCTGGTTGAACATTGTTCTACCAAACTAAGTTACCACTTTTTTTTTTTTAATTACCTTTCTTTTATTACTACTATTTTGATCCAGCTTTTCATGAAATTAAAACTTTTCAATGAAAAATTGATGCTAGTTGGTTACCCAATATTGTGTTATTCAAGATTGATATACGGTGGAATGATCACAGCATTTAGATCCTTATTATAAAGTAATGTGTTATCTCTTAATACTTTCATACTAATGCATCCCATTTTATAACGATGATTTACTAAGAATAATTATTTATTTCCTTCCAACTTCACATGTAATTTGGTTAGACCTGATAACTGATAAGTTCATGAGCTGTGTCAGTTTTGTTGGAAGAAAGCAAATATCATTATCATATATATATATATATATATATATATATATATATATATATATATATATATATATATATATATATATATATTTGTATTTCTACCAACTAAATCACAATCTTTAGAGGGCATATAACATGAAGGACTCACCCTTATTTGATTTGAAGTGATTTGTGCAATGTAGTGGCAAATTTGAATTTGAACGCTGCATAAAACTTCACCCTTTTTATTTAAAGAAATAAACACTAAGTTGTCAAATGCATGCATGTTTAGTAAAATTATTATGCATACTTGTCTTTAAGTATAACACAAGATGAGTGCAAAATACGCCACAGAGAGAGAGAGAGAGACAAGGATGTTGGGGGGTCCTTTTCAATATCCACCCTCTGGATTCAACCTACTAATTATTGGAATACAGAAAGAAAGAGATTGAAAACACTTGATGGCATGCTCCTATTCTAATTATAATGCATTGATTCACTCAAAACACTACTCTTTCCACATGCTTTACATAACTAATTCCCAATCTCCACCTATATCATCACAAATAACTTTGTAGATCTAGAAAATCAAAGTAATCTACATGGAAACCCCATTCAAATTTATAAACAGCAAGGAAAATCAAGAATTTCTGTACAATAGTTTCACTCGGTTATGTTGAAACAGAGCTTAGCCTCATCCCACGGTCCATTTATCTCAAATTTGTACTCTTGAATTCTAATCAGCCAATACGGGCAAACCACATTAATGAAAACCAATATACTCAACAGCAAAATGAAGAGCAGTTGATGTAGTTGGTAGACGGAAAAAAGAGTTAGAACCATTAACCCCAACGAGAAGCATAGGTGCAAACGGAAAGAGAATTTCTTTATGCAATAACTAACAAATGGGGCAAACAAGAAAACTTGCAAGGAGAAGAGAACAATAGCAAAAACGTGAAGCCTTGATGGAAGTCGAGAGGCAATCAAAAGGGATGCAACTATAGAAGCATTAAGGGAGATGTTGCTCGTAAAGGAAGAAAATTCAAGATCCCCAGGAGCTTTCACTGTGGAGCCAGAATAGTTATGCAGGAAGAGGTGGAGTATCACAAGAGATGCTGTGAGTGCCCAAATGGAGTCTGAGCTTATGGATCGTGTCAGCGTGTGATAGATAGGAGATAAAATGTATAAACCAGTTATAAAGAATGAAGTTTTGAGAATATAATTGAGGACCAGATCGAGAGATAGCATTTCTGCTGTTAAAAGAACGACAATAAAACCTCCGACAAGAAGGCTGATGTCAAGTAACATGAGAGACCGCTCATTAAAGATAGATCTAAGAGTATAAGTCCAAACCAGAACCACGAGAGCAACGATGCACAAATATTGTGAGATGGAAACAGTGTCAAGCATCACTTTAACCAAGTCTCGTTTCACAACATTGGCATTCATAATCATGTCCTCTAGGAAAGATTCATCTGTGTGATTGTCATCAAACCCAGGTTGCATCCCTCCATAAGCAACTTTTCTCCATTTATGAATGGTTGGAGAAGCACTCCTATGCAAGTGGGATTCCATTTGTATCAACACCACCTATAAGATAAATGAAGATATAATTACAATGTTTATATGTGGCATGAAATCTATGCGCACTTACCAAACAATACATGAGGCATTAGTAACAAATATAACACCAAAACATACAACTCACCTTGTTGCATTATGGCATGAAAAGCTACATTAAATCCAGAAACCATATATAGATACACCATGAATAAGAAGAGACATTGATAATACATAACCTCAGGCTATCAAATCATCTTAAGAGTGTTCATACTGTATACATAAACATTTACACCTGCTATAAAGCCAAATCAAGTTGTGAAAATCTTGCTACGTAAGAAGGCATGTCAAATGAAAGCAAACAAAAGCTACTCAAAAAGGATAGTGACGTAGGCAGAAGCGTGATAATAGATAATTATGCTCCGTTGATTCTGCGAATACCCGGATATATCAATTATTTAAGAGAAACTCTCTTTTCTTATTTCAAAAATCAATTCAACTCCCATGAATAATAAACGTATCTCCTATTTATACTAATATAAACCTAGAATCCTAATAGATAAAATAAAATCAAATATAAAGATATTAGTAACAATAAATTATATTTAAATCTTCATCAGATATATCAAAATCTCCATTCTCCATCAGATAGTGATCATCTCTAGACCTTGTCCTTGCATCATATAACTCCAATTGTACCATGAAACAGAATATAAGTATATAAGGGATGCAAAATCTCAAAGGGAAATCATCCAATGGCTACTCAGAAAGAATACTAAAAGTCTTTCAGGCCGACCTCTTTTCATCTAATCATAAAACACTAAATGAACACATACCCTTAAACACAGGAGATATGATTCTTTTATGGCTCTACATATAACTACAAATAAAGTTTCAGTTTTTAACTGGATTTCCTCATTACATATATCAAAATCCTTCTGATAATGTATAGGTAATACCACCACCCAACAATTTTCCTAAGATGATTGAAGATTTAACTCTCTGGTAAATTTAAAAGGAATAAAAACACAAAAAGTTCTCTCACAGAAAATTAGAATAGCACCAATATTTCCTTCCCTGTACACGCTACCAATAAACTATAATTATCTACAAGCTACCAAGGAACTAAATACAAAATGAAGAATGTAGTGATTAACATCGTTTAACCAGTAATTTATTTTTCTAATTAGCAAAAAGTCAAACCTAGAGTAATTATCCATTAAAAAAGTTTTTGAGGTAATTACTGGTAACACACAACAAAAAAAAAAGAAAGCAAGCAATTGAAACATTTTAGTTAGCATTTTGAACAACCAATCACCAAAAAAAAAAAAAAAAAAACAAAGATCAAACTTCTACTTTCGCATGCCAGTTCAAAGATGAATCATTTGAAATTCTTTCCCTCTTCATTTTTTTCTTGGTTATTTATTTAATGAATGAGATAAAACATATTGAGTTGATCCCATTAGTAGTACAAACACTAAATTTGCAACATGTGCACTGAGAATACGAATAATACAAAAAAAAAGCTTTCAACAATATATATAGTATAGTTTGTGATTCTTCGATACATCTATATGTAGATAATAATAGCAGTACAACAAGTCAACAACCCCTAAACATCAAGGAATTTGTTTGTCAAATCTTGCAAGCTTGATCAGCAAAAAGAACTAAAATCCTCTGGGGGTTCATCGTTCATGTTTTTGAAATGATAATTTTAAAATCTAGCATGACATATACCATCACCTATTTGAGTTAAAAATAACAGTCCAGCAGGAGATGTCGTGTACACATTATATATAACATGTTCCAAAGTGTAACCTAGCATGGAATAGCCAACTTAAGATAGATATCAAGGTGTTACTAATATCTATATGATGTTGTTCCACATTAAAAGAATATGATGGAAAAATTATGATGCGTGAATTAATTTAAAAGTACATCTCACAGCACTTCTTAGACCTTTCAACTTCAAAGAAACATTGGAGATATACAAATATACCAACAGCCAAATCAAATAAGAGCAGAAGAGAGCCATCCCATCTAACTTTCAAGAACTGCAGCAACTCAACAAAGACGAAGTATCACGTCAACAAACACTAGCACATTGGAAACAATAAATGCAAGCCCATCATACTCTTAGAAAGCAGATGTTTCAAAATGACAAAATACAATATATAACTGCAATAACGGACATAAATTGAATAACAACAGAAAAAAAAAAATTGCCAGAATTTGAATTAAAATACCTTTCTATATCTTCTTATGGAAAGGCGCCAAATGCAACTCTGCTGCAGATTCTTCAGCTGGCTTATTAGCTCACTGTGACGGCTGTTCTAGTAGCTTTCACATAAAAAATAAAAATAAATAAAAATTTGAGAAAATTTTGGGAAATTGAGAGAAAATGCGATAGGGATTCTAAAAAATGGGGGTTGGAGTTCTCAAAAGAAGATGGGGTGGAAGAAACTGCTTTTATGAGGCAAGAAAAAATATTATATCTTTCTAATTTGTAGGGATTATATAGCAAATAATTTTTCACTTTTTCTACGGATTAATTTAATGACTATAATTCATCAACTAGAGAAATGCATCCAAATCGAAGATCTGATGCGAAGCGGTCAGAGATTCAGAGAGAGATCGGTGATGAGACGGAGAAACCTGGCGCAAATTTGGGGGGACGAGAATGATGGTAATTGGCACAGGAGTGAGAAACCCAAATTGTGAAACTAGATGGGGATATAACGGTAATATTGAGGTTCAGTATTTATCTTACTTATCTATTATTGATATTTATCTAAGTAAACTTATAAAAATTATATAGAGGAAAGTGTTCAAAATACCTCAATTCATATAGTTACTAAATTTTTGTACCCTAATGCATATAATTTGTATGTTTTCTACTTTTTTTTGTACAATTGAGTCAATTGGACCCACATTGAATTGACATACAAGTACAATGTCATACGCACATGCATGACACACTTTAGCATTTTGTGATACAATGTTTTGGCATTTTGTGAGTTAGTACATTCAACCACCCTCTAGCAAAGTTTAGCCGTGTAGCCTCTTATTCAAAATTTTCCCCTTCTTCCTCAATGCTCTAAACGGCCATTTCTTCCCCAACACTAACGGCCATTTTCTTCAAGCTTGGAGAGGTTTCCCCTTGCAAAAATCGCCCAAATTTAGTGAAGATTAGTACACATTGTACGGGTTAGTAAACGGCAATTATTTGTATCTTATTTTTTCGATCAAAGTTGTGCAATTTATTCTTTGAATTAGGCTGCAATTGTGAGGTTTTTTTCTGCAATTTTTGGCTTGAATTAGTGGTGCAAGTTTATGAATGAAAATGTAGTTTATAGTTTAGGGTTTTGTGATGAATTAGGGCTGCAATTGTGTTATAATTTTGTGCAATTTTTGTGATGAATTAGGGCTGCAATTGTGTTATATTTTTGTGCAATTATGGTGATGAATTAGGGCTGCAATTGTGTTATATTGTTGTGCATTTTTTGTGATGAATTAGGGTTTTGTTTGTAGTTTAAGGTTAATTGCAATGTAATTTATAATTAGGGTTTAGGGCTGAAAAAATCATAATTAGTCTAGAATGTGGAATTATATGGTTGAAAATGAGAAATTAGGGCTAAACGGTAATTTAGCAAAAAAAAAATAGGGCTAAACGGCAATTAACCCTAATTGCCGTTTAGCCCCTATTTTTTTGCAAATTGCCGTTTAACCCTAAAACAGGATTTTCTTGCCAAAAAACCCTGTTTTAGGGTTAAACGGCCAAAAACCCTAAATTTCCGTGTAATCCTAAAACATGCATATTTTTTTTGGTTATGTAACACCATTTGTGATTAATAAGTAATGTTGTATTTGTGTACATTTGTTGTAAATGACTTTTCGGTGGGTTCGTGAGGATTGTCATGGCACGCTAGCGTACATTAACGGATATACTCGTTTGAGTATACTAGCTGATATCAGACGAGCTTTGGGAGAGCACGGGGGAGAGTGTGTTGCTGAATTCGGACGGACATGTTTTGGCCATTTTCTACGGTGGGAGACCTCGACTGAGACATGCAAGTCGTTTCTGCATGTTCTCATGTCGAGGGAAATAACTGGTCCGAACACCCCCGACGATGAGAGATGGTTTGCTGTTGGAGAGGAGTATCACCTCTGTCGGTTTTCGAGGAGAGAGTTTGCTCTCGTGACTGGTTTGAGGTTTAGCGACTCCGATTTCAGCCTGGCTGGGGATCACTATCCGCCAAGAAATGGAGTGTACTACAGAGTGCATGCCCATACCGCACACGTGACGCTGCAAGAACTCCTATATAGATTTCAGGAAGGGGAGTTCTGCGGGAGCATGGATGATACGGTAAAAATCTCGAAGATCCTCCTCGTTTACTTCATCTTACTCGGGGTCGACTGCAGAAGGACCTCGGTGGATATATGGGTGTGGGCGTTGGTCGAGCAGGAAGAGCGATGGGAGTCATTCCCATGGGGTAAGATTTCTTTCCTGACATTGCTTAAGTATATGGCCGCAGTGCCAAAGGCTACTCCGGTCCCCACCAACTTAGGTAGACCCCCCACGTATCACTTCTATGGATTCTCGGTTGCTCTACTGGTAAGTATAATTAATTTAAGAACATTACTTGGATTCTATCATTTTAAATTATGTTATTACAGTGCTTTGCTCACACATTTCATTATTTTGTTCACTGTCAAGCTTTGGGCGTACGAGACCATCCATGTATCGTCCAGTGTGGCTGGCCGACGATTGGATACTAGACTGCACATTCCGAGGTGTTTGAAGTGGTCCACGGTGAGATCCGTAGTGGACGTCATTGATGTTTTATCCGGCGAGGTATTTATATTTTCAGTCCTGCTGCCCAAACTGCATACGGTAAATTTTTCGATGTAAACTGATGTTTGAGACTTGTTATGTAGGTGGACGGCGTGGAGTCCCTCGTTCCGACTACCGAGGAGACTTGTCAGCCCTTTTGGCAGAATATTGACCGGGATTTGAACCAGGACGTGCAAGCTGCTCCACGGAGGCGTGGTCGTCCACCGACGACGATTGTAGCTCCTATACCTGAGCAGGATGCACCCGATCCATCCACATCTCGGCGTCGAGCTGCTCGGGGATCGAGGACCATACGGTCCAAACGACCACCAATACCTCCGAATGTGCCTCCTGAGCAGCACCCCGTTCGAGAGTTCGGTCATAGTTTCGAGCAGTAGGAGGCCGAGCAGCCTGGGCATGAGCAGCCTGAGGAGCACCCCACTGGCCAGCCCGACCAAAATTACGAGGAGCCGTACGTCGACCTGCATGGAGATGAGCCGTACCGGGATGCCTCGCCGATCAGCTACATACCTCCTTCATTTGACGTACCGCCAGAGCCTTCGTACCCACATCAGAGCTCCGATCAGGATGGCCTGTTTGAGCGCATCAGTGGATTTTTTGGTACTCAGTTCGACCAGTTGCGGACTTACGTTGATCGATGTTTTACTGATTTGTCAGGCCATGTAGATGAGCAGTATACCGACTTACGAGGCCACGTTGATCAGTAGTTCACGGACTTGCGAGGCCATTATGATCAGCATTATACAGATTTCCAGGGCCAGGTTCAAGACTTCGTGCAGACCGTAGTGAGGGAGGAGACGCAGAGGCTGGAGTTATGCATACCGGAGATCGTTGGTGAGGAGCTCAAAGCATTCTACAGCCACCGGCCATCATATCATGCCTCCTACTATCCCGATGGTGCTGGTTATCATTATTCACAGGCTCCGTACGCTCAGCCGCCCGGCAGTCATCGAGGTTGGGATCCGACTCTAGTGCCATTTGACTTGGGCACTTGGCCGGCCCCGGTGCAGGCAGGACCCAGCACCGGTGTTGACGTAGACTCACCAGAGTCTACGAGCGATTATGCTGGATCCTCCATTGCTGTGATTCCCGAGACGAGTGCCGGCATTCGTATTGTACGACAGAGAGCTCCGTCTCGACATGTTCGAAGTCCGTTCATCCATGGGTCTGCTAGGAGACCGACTCTGAAGCAAGCTGACCTAGCGAAGTACATTGAGGCAAGACTCCTGGCGGCAGAAAAAAAGTAATCCAGCGAGATGTAAGTCATAATTAATTAATCAGATTCTATTATAATTTACGTTAATCATTTTGATTATATTATGGTGATTGACACATCACATGTTTTTGCAGGCCCAATGTCGGAGTTGGATATGGTGTTGGGCATGAATTCTTCAGCTCGTTTTTGGATCCGTTGGCGGACATGACCAGTGAGGTATTTTTTTATCAAGTGAATGTGTTTTTTTCCATGCCTATTATTATATTTTTACATTTGACCATTTGTTTTATGTCAGCATCTCGACTCCTACTTGGGGATTATGCAGAGCAATCCACTGTTTGCAGGGATTCGGGTCCACGAGGAAAACGCTCACAAGTACCAGGTGTTGGACGTCCACTTCTTTGTAAGTATAAACTGGACCATTTAGTGCTCGTTCAATATATGTATCCATATACCTGCCTCTTATTAATATTTGAACTTTGTAATACAGAGTGCTTGTCAGGAGGTATGGAACGTCACTCATCGAGGAGAGTCGGATTACAAGAAGTATAAAGCTCCGACCAACGAGACTTTTGCACCGGAGCTCCTGGATCAACTTGCCCCATACGTGTTGGGACAAAAGCCCAAATGGCGACATGTGAGGCCCTGGTGGAAGAAGCCAAAAAATGTAAGTCCTTATTAGTAGTCAAATAATAATTTTCGGATACATTTGATTTGTTGGAGTTGCCATTTCGAAATGCTAAATGTTCGTCCGACATTATTTTACAGCTCCTCACCGTCATGAATCTGGATGGACACTGGGTGGCTTGCTCCATTTTTTTGTGTGTCCGAAAATTAGTTCTCTTCGACAGCCTGCATTGGACGTGGGACAAGAACAAGGAGCAGCGTCGTTATCGGCAGACGATACCCATTAGACGTGTACTACCTGCCTTGCTGAAGCACGTAGGCTTCTACGACATGATGGCCGATGAGGGTACTTCGATGCAGCCTTTGGATGACGAGTTGGAGCTTTCGTCCTGCTCTGATGCATTATGTTACGAGCAGCACGAGGACCACACATGCGGTGTCTTTGCCCTCATAGCCATCGAGAGTGCACTGACACTTGAGTGGCCGAGCCATTTGTTTTGGTTGGGGCTCACGAGAGCATGGCAGCAAATGGCCTTGACCGTTTTCAGATACTCCTCCGATGAGAGCACCATCACGGCTGAAAATATGGCCGATTAGCCTGTTTCGACGTTTTCATTTGACTGTTTTCTGTATTTTCGGATGATGTATTGCCTTTAGCCATTTTATGACATCGAGAAAAGAATTTAACTGTGTGGCATTCTATGAGAATTGTTTCAATATTGGCCTTTATATTTGAACTCTTCATTTTCGAGCGTCCTTACAACAAAGTAGGTTCAATTAATATGACCCAATCTACTACAAAATATATCAACTGCCGTACAAGTGGCACTTTCTTCTCGTATGACTGTCTGATCCACACAATGAGCACTGTTTCATTTTTCTCTGCTTGGTACGTCCGTCTGTTGGAATCTCATCTGTATCACCAGCTGGATCATCAATCTCGTTTCACTCAACGGGAGGCACGATTTCAGTGCACGTAGCTCTGTTGTGTCCAGTGCCGCCACACCGGCCACATGTTCCTGGTGCTCGTTGACTTCCAAACCTAGGTATTTGACTTCTTCTCGACCGGCCGACTTGTCTTGGTCGATCAGGTGCAAGATAAAATACGCTTCGAACCTCATCAGATATGACCCAATCTTGTGGATCGGGTACAGGGCAAACCTCACCAGCCCACATTCCTCTGAGTGATTCAGTGGTGTAGTACGAGCCAACATAAGACGTCACTGCTTCTTTCGCAAAACTGTATGATGAGGAAAAATAAATTAACAAGCTTAAATTAATACAGAAATATTTATTATGCCAAAAATAATCATTACCTGATTGCTGCACATGCGTGGGCGCACGGGATCAAGTCATTTTGGAACACTGAACATGTACAAGTGTGATGATTGAGCTCGACAACCCAACTTTTTCTTCCTTCCACCACTTTGAACTTGTATTTACCCAGCTTATCTACATGCATTTCTCATCCCCGTCGCACGGCATCAACTAATCTATCATGTGCGGCCTTTGTCAACTCATTTTCCCTTTCCTCAGCGACCGTCCTTCTCTCGACAAACCACTTTTCTTGAATTCGTCTCGCACACTCCAAGAAGGAACACACTGGTAGCTTCTGTGCCCAAAGGAGACGAGCATTCCATGTCTCGGTGGCGTTAGAGGTCATGAAGTTAAATCTTCTAACGGGACATTTAACCCGAGACCATCTCTCAGCTTTTGCATTGCTCAATGTATCCAGTGCTCCTTGAATATTTGCTTCTACAAGCATCGTCATGTACCTGAGATGTTCGATATGTTAGATAACATAAAAGGTGCAGAAAATAAATAAGTACATTCTTTTATACAACATACTTCTCGAAAAGCTGATCGTCGTAACAGTATGCTGTTTTTTTAAAAATCCCCACAAGATGTGAACCATGTTTTGCGAGATTTTGTTGGAGGTGGAAACAACATAAACCATGAGACGCATCTTGATAGACTCTACTGATGGCACTTGCGATGCTTTTATGTTGATCGGATACGATAAGCAGCTCATTTGGGCATCCGAAGGCATTTCGCACATGACCCAAAAACCATGTCCACGACTCATCATTCTCTATATCTCCTATCCCGACTGCCAACGGGAAAATCTGATCGTTTCCATCCTTCGTCACCGCCACAAATCCAATTCTCTTATACTGACCTTTTAAATGACACCCATCAACTACTATAACAGGTCGTGAATATCGACGAAATCCATTAATGGAGGCGGCCAGAGCAAAACACACATATTTAAATTTTCCATTACTGTAAGTTTCCAGAGCAGTGTAAGATCCTGGATTGGTTTCTTTCAAGACCTCTAAATAGGATGGAAGCATAGAAAAATAGTTCTTCGAGTCACCATACGCGAGCTGCATGGCATGACGTTTTGCTGTTAATACGAACCTGTAAGTGAGCTGCAAACCATGCCGATGGTTCATTTCCTCGATGATGCCCCGAGGATTCAGCACCGAATTATCATTTCGTAGCCTATCAGCGTAGTACTCTGCAATCAAAACAGATGGAAGTCGACTTGGAGCAGATGTGTCCAGATCATAGCTAACTGTGAGGCAACTGTATTGTGGAGATCTTCCAAATACCATATTTCTGGTGTGCATGGAGCTTGAATGGACAATCTTTTTGTTTGCATCGAACATACCACTTCTTAGTGTCCGACTTTTCCACTCTATATCCAACTCGATTCTCCAAGTGGTAAAACCCGACTTTGTTCTGCAGTTCAGCCTTGGTGGAAAAAATGGCACCTTTTTGAAGACCGCTCGGCTCTGGGTTGTTATTGTCCAAATCTGAAGAAGAGGGCGGCTCGAATGGTGGAATATCGGGGATGCTCCATTCAGATCTCAATATGTACGTTAGAAAATCCTGATAGGCCTCTCGTTGCTCCTGATCCAAAATGGCCTCATCTTCTTCATCCATCTCGAAGTCACTGATTATCTCATCCGGTTCTGCCGTCTCGACATGATCGTCTCCGGTATTCGAACCTACAAGAAGGTATAATTAAACAATTATTCAATTATTTCATACGTATAATAAATTCATATGTGTCAACAATATTCATATTTAAAAGTACATGCCCAGTGGTGCCGATCCTCAGGTCATTCTTGTCCTCATTCATAATCATACGTGTATGGATCTTCTTCGGGAGGACATTCTACGTTTTCAGTATAGGTTGTCGGAGGCACGTTTAAGTCTAGAAAGTTGAATCCTCCATAGTTTTTCCGACCGCTTTCCGATGGCCAAGGTGACCACGTTTCAGCTGCAGTTGTACCTTTTGTTGACGGGCCTCCCATCCAATTCTCATCACCGGTTGATCTACCGTAGGTCTCATCATTTTGATTAGGTATACCCCATCTTGCATAAAAAGCTTCGTCATTTTTCAACCCAATGGGAACATTTGAATTCTCCAAATTGAATGTCGTATGAGGGTTCGATTTCGGCACATTTAACCCAAGACCTGTGTCCCAACAAATACTTTGACGGGCCGGATCAAATACTTCATCAACGGTATTATTTTGCGCTGAATAAGAGGATCCTACGTTACGGAGCTCGGTCGAAAAACCACCAGCGCTGTAATTATCACTTGTACTTGACACCACATGATCGAATACTCCAACATCCATCCTTCGAAGGGAGACATAAACAACAAGATCGTCTCCAGATATGCATAACATTCTTTCCAAATCAGAGTCATTCTTTATTTTGATCTTTCTGACTCTTTCCTTCATCTCCACTAACGAGTGGATCACATATCCCCAACAATTCGTGTTTGCATGTACAACTCCATGAACACCATCTAGTAAATCAGAAAATGTGATTCTTTGAAGATAAATCACCTCTCGATAACCATTTACGTACTCTAAGCCTTGCCAATGACCTCCAAACCAAATATTAACAACTCTCAAACTCATTTTCTTCTTCACAATTCGAGTCTAAGCAAATAAATTCGTCAGTATGCAGTGCAAAATTAATTTCAAACAACGAAATGCAGTCGAAGATATAAAGTGCTTAATTATATTCTAGAGCAACATATTCAGTGAAAGTGTGGTTGTTTCACTGAAATTGTGGTTGTTTCGCTGTTGTCTATTGCTTCATTATTCTAAACACCAATTATTCTATTGTTTAAATCTACATTTTCGTAAAAAATTGTTGTTTTTAGACTTTCACAATAATTAGGGTATTACACGGCAATTTTTTCAAAAAAAAATTAGGGTTAAACGACAATTTACCCTAATTGCCGTTTAACCCTAAAAAAAATCATTAATTGTCATTTAACCCCATAAAGCATCATTAATTGCCGTTTAACCCCCAAGATTAGGGTTACACGGCAATTTTTCAAAAATTAAAGGGGTAAACGACAATTATTGTAAATTGTCGTTTACCCCTTAAAAAATTTCAAAAATTGCCTTTAATCCTTGCATTTCCATTTACAACCTATTTTGCATCTATATAGGGATAAACGGCAATTTTAATAAAATTTTAGGGGTAAACATTTTTCAAAATTGCTTTTACAACCAAAATTAGGGTTTTCAAACATATTTATCAACATTCTACGGGTAAAAGGCAATTTCAGCATAAGTGTGAGGGTAAAAAAATTACCTAATATCTGGGTTTCTTCACGGCAATTTATTTTTACAAACGCAATTTTTTTTTCACTTGTAGTATGTTGAGATGAAAAATGAAGGCAAATTAAGTAAAAATGCAATATAAAGAACAAAAACATACACTATTCACAAGTGAAACGCATCAATGATTAGTAAATTCAAGTGATCAATCATGTGTGGTCCACATCCACTATTCATCCAAGTAAAAGTCAAAAAAAGAAGTAAAAAACAACCAAACTATATCAATTAGGGTAGAAAAGTTACACTCTATATCAATTAGGGTACAAAATAATTATCCCTATATAAATTAGGGTATTTTGGGCCCTATCCCAAATTATATATGACATATATTAATATTATATTTTACGAAGTAGCACACCCTAATCTTCTAACAAGATTATATCAAGAAGGTAAATAAATCGCCAACTCTAAAAAGTATTTCTTCCTATTTAATTATATATTCCACAATTTTTCCTCACAAATATGTAGTCTACTTTACCCTATTTTTTCCCAAATAAATTCATTTTTATTTATAAAAAATTATATATTGTTATGTCTATAATATTATTATTTAACCCTTTCATCTTTTTTTAATCTCATTTTATTATTAAAATTTAGAATAATCTCAAAATTTTCTTTTTAATATAGTCTCATTAAACAATAACTCAATCTGAAGACGGTATGTTCATCTAGTTCAGAGTCTTATCAAGACTGCTTAAAGCTCAATAGACACAAAAAATATGTTCTGACATCGAATATGAAATCAGTTAAGGAAAGATATATGAAATATGCATAGCAAAATTGTTCATTAGTTGGATAATGATCATCAGATCCTTGCAAATCCATGCCAACAATATATAATGAACAAATCGTTAAAGGAGCTCAATGATACTCATAAAAGATCTTTGCTTTAGTACAACCATCCATTATATCCAATAATAAAGTGTCATAATTCAAGCCCACATACAGTGTTATTAGCAGGTGACTTGGACCAATTCACAGTCTTAGCAATTCACCATCACTTCTCCATAATTTAACCAATGATGATGTCAATAAACCTTATATAATCATTCATAAGAACTAATTATACACATAAATATAAACAAATCATGCTAATTTATAGACTGATATGGTTCAATCTATGTCACATTATCACCATCAGTATTTATATTTATACACCATAATGGAGAAGTTCTCACTGGCACAGACGAACTACAACACACCTCCAACCTCTCCCGAAACCGCTCCTCAGACAACTTCAACATAGTAGGCAATGCCAAGTAGATGCCCTTCTCCACACACATTTTGTGCCTTGGCTTTATCCTATTCTCTAAGCTAAAGGAGAAATACTGGGGGAAAGCTACCAATTCTTTCAACTCCCTTCCTATTTCCACCATGAAATAATTGAATTTCGGCTCAAGATTTTCCTTGATGCTATAACAAAACAAAGAGGGGAACCTCCTAAACATTACGATGGTGTCCCTATACGAGAACCCAAGTTTCTGCAAGTATTCAATACGAGGGATGAACTTAGATTCAACAGAGCATGATAAAAGTGAGGCCCACTTGTTGATGTTGTCAATGCCAATGGTGCCCTGGAGAAAGTAGAGAGTTGGGCGGAGTTGGCGCTCAACACTGCATACAAGGAGGCAGGGACGGCGGTGGATGACATGGCGGAGATCAGCCGCTTCCACGCGCACCTCACGGAGGAGGAAAGTGGAGGCCGGAATTATAGTCTTGGAGGTGGAGGAGGTCAGGAGCTCCGGGCACATGGGGAAAATGCGGCAGAGATCCCAAGTGGTGATGCCGAGAGAGAGGAGGAAATCAACAGTGGATTTGATTTCCGAAACGGGAGTGGAAATTAGGGTTGGGTGGGAGTGGAGGCAGTAGAAGGAGTCAACACCGAGTGAATCCAAGTAAAGGAACGTTTCTTGGATTAGGCACTTGTCAGGGGAGGGCGGGGAAATTACCGAAGGGATTTCATTTTCCGGAGATTTGAGGGGGGGAGGGGGGAAGATAGTTGGGGATTTGGAGGAACTGGGAAAATGGAGCTGTTTAGGGCAGGGAATAGAAGGGAAACTGGGGTTGTGGAAGGGGGTGGAGATGGTGGTGGTGGTGGTGGTGATGGTGGTGGCGGCGATGGTGGAGGAGAATAACATATTTCTTTCTATGTCCTCAAATAATTTAACCTACAAAATATTACCCAGATCAATCAGAAACTATCAATAGAAAACCAAAGCATGAAATACATGTTGTATGATAGGGTTGCAGAAAGGACCAAATGTCAATACATAGAAAGTGATGATGGCACTTTTAAACCTCTTCATACAAACTACAAGGTTGATCCACAAAATTAAAACCCAATTAAAACTAGTACTAATTTAACCTCCAACTTAGAAGACAATTGTCTAAGAAAACCTCTTTTTAAACACCAAATTCAGAATACAATGCAAAGTCGAACAGCTAATGATGTTAAAGGAGCTACTTCGAACAAGAATATTCATACATGAGGAGTAGAATGCTTTAACAGAACTCTCCAGAAATTCATTACACTGAACATTCTTCAGACAAAAATGACGTGCAACTAAACAGTCTCTTGGAAAAAACTGATTTCCTTTAACAGCTAAAACTATGTAAGCTAATGAGAATTGACATTGACAATCACTTCAAAGAAAAAAAAAATTAATAAAATAAAATAAAAAGAAAAGCAAACTCATAAGGTGATACAGTAACAATATCAAGAACAAAAGAAATGATAAACAAATCAAAATTTACAAACCGGGATATGCACAACTAAACTTTAAAATAACACCTTTTTTCAGAAATCCACTTAGGATCCACTTAGGGATTTGAGATTGTACCAATAAACAATAATATTTCCTCCTAAAACATGCTACCTATATCAAATATTTAGTTACAAACTACCAAGGAACCATTTACAAAATCAACACCGTAGTGACTAACATCAAAAATCTCAAGGGGAAAATCATCCAATGGCTACATAGAAAGAATACTGAAAGCCCTTACAGGCTGACCTATTTCCATCTAATTATGTAACACTAAATGAACACATACCCGAAAACAACAGAAAAAATGATCTCTTTTATAGCATTGCATATAACTAGAAATAAAGATTCACTATTTACAGTACTGGGATTTCTTTTTATTGTATTAAGGAGTTAGAACTTCCACATTTGATAAACTTAAAAAAATCAACATAAAAAAAAAAAAAAAACTTATATAATGGTAACTAAAAAAAGTTAATAATTGTTTGAAAGGTTTCTTCATATACGACATTGATTGATACATAACTACAATTACAAATATAACTGATGCATTTATCCAAAACCCAAAAAAAAAAAAAAACGACAAGTAATTTAATGAATAAAAAGATTCAATAAATAATTGGAACACATAAAAAATAAAATAAAAAAAATTAGGTGAAAAGTGCAAAAGAAAAGGTGTATTTGATCTAAGAGAGGTGAGCATTCTAGAATATTATGCAGTACCCCATTGAACCTATACTTTATGGATTATAATGTTGATTCATGCACAAAAATCAATTAAATCATGAAATACTTAATCAATATATCTAGTTTATTGATATTTCAGTATTCCAATATTTCAAACACTTGATCCAATCATGAGTGCACACCATGTGTACGTGATATGCGCTTAAAATAAAATACACGGTTAATACATGAAAATAAATAGAGATTTTGAATTGCAATTACTGAGCAATGGGCATAAGTGGTGATCTTTAATGATAAGGTGTTTTCAGCTTCTAAGTTTAATGAGGAACTTAGAAAGTGTTATGGGTTTTGTTATGGGTTCGCATTCAAAAGATTGGCTAGACAATCCTAGAAAGTGTTTAGGTGTCTAATTTTGTTCTGTTTTGGTTCCTCGTTTTGTCTCTCATTGTATCTTTGGGTATTTCTTATACTCATTTTTTTATTTCAATGAATTCCTTTCTACCGAGCCAAAAAAAAAAAAAGCAATGAGCATAAGCAAGAAAGTGGTTCATGATATCTATAAGTAATTAACTAATCCAGCCTTTTGAAGTCTCTACTCATAAATAAATGCAATGAAAATTAAGACGGACCAGCAAATAATCCAGAGAGTTGGGGTTTCTCAGAAAAACAACCAAAATAATGATTGCAATTTGCAAAGGATCTTCATATGATTTCATTTCAATCCCCTTTTCAACAACACAATGATTGCACCCTCCAAACACTAAAAGAAATGCAGTCCGAAGAAGAACTATGGAAGAAAAAATAGCTGGGCAATGCTTACAGTATAGAGGAATTCCTTTTTAAACAAAAACTTAGAAGAAACATGGAAGAAAGTGCAGAAACACAACTTTTAGTTGGCTATATTTCTTAAAAACAAACTGGCGGGGAGGCATCACAGACAAACGGCGTCTCTTCCATACATGAGGGAAATCCGCTTTCCGAAAAACTTAGTAGATTTTTCGGCAAACTCCACAGAAAATCGCATTGGTAAAAAGAAATGAGGCAAAACTTTCAAGCAAAGGAGAAAAGGAAGTAGAACATACCTATTTAAAGTTCATAGTGGTCAATTCTTGTCCTAATTTATTAATTGGATGGAGCACATGAGCTTATTACTGGGACTATGGGTTTTACAATGAAAACTTTAGTTCAAACAGAAAAAGGAAACAATGAAGGATAAGCCCAATTATGCAGGAGTCAATTTGATCTAAAATTTCGAGCACAAACCTGAAGTCCAGAGGGAGTGAGAGTGGTGATGTCCTTTGCTTTATCTCCTCGCGTTATCGAAGTGTAAAACGTACATACTTTTCATTGCGCGAATGGGAGCGAGTGTTAGGGTGAGAAGGGGAAAATTCTGAAACTCTGCTTCAGATTCTTCAGCTAGCCTGTCAGCTCACCTGAAACGGCTGTTGGTTGGTGTAGCTTTCACGCACAAAAATTGAAAGAAATTGAGGGAAATTGAGAGAGAATGCGATAGGGATTCAAAAAATTGGGCGTATGAGTTCTTAAAAAAACGGGGTGGGAGGAATTGATTTACGAGGCAAGAGATATCAATGCATGGGCGTGGGCGTCGGCAGCCACATTGGAGAGGAGCGGCAGAGGTGTGGTTTGCTGCCTGCTACGTGTGCATAGATAGATAGGCAAGAGAAGCTACGTGTGCACAGCGGATGATGGGGTGGAATTTTTTTTATTATTTTTTTCTCAATATTTTCAGAGGATTGATAGGGTGGAATTAGCCAAATTAGTTGCCAAGCTATGGTGATTGGTCTAATAAACCCGCCATGGACCAGTGGGCCTGAAAAGGTTTGACCGTAATCCTACCCGATAACCCTTTATGATCCAAACCCGACTAAAAGACTCAGTATAAAATTACTCTTCAATTAGATTACATTTTTTATGAGATTATTATGTGTTTCTAGTTTGTGGAGAATCTTAAAGAAGATATAATCATACTTTTTTCTATGGAGTAGTGTTTGTGTGCACCAGTTGCATGGGTCATGATCCATGTAACTTGGCACGCGGGTCGGGTCGGGTCCGGTTTAACCCGGATCCGCGTCCTTTTTTTTTTTTTTTTTTAATTTATGTCATAACCTAATAATATAACATTTATGTTGTAATAGTGTAACCTTTATGTACAAATTTTATAACATTTTCACTGAATGACTTATACTTTTTTCACTATAAAAATTCATGCAATATAACTCAAACCTTTATATTGTAATAATATAACCTTTATATTGTAATAGTATAACCTTTATGTACAGATTTCATAACATTTTCAATAAATAACTTATAGTTTTTTCACTATAAAAATTCAATATAGCCGAAACATTTATGTTGTAATGATATAACCTTTATACTGTAATACTATAACCTTTATGTACAAATTTCATAACATTTTCAGTGAATAACTTATACTTTTTTCACTACTCAGCACTGCAAAAGGTTATATGCATATAACTAAAAGGTTGAGTTCGCTAAACTAAAAGGTTAAGTTCGCTAAACTAAAAGGTTATGCCAATATACAGCAGAACTAGAATTTGAGTTAGGGTTTGGGCTAGGGTTTGGACGCGTGATGCGCTCGTGGGGCGCGTGAAATGCATTTTTGGGCGGGTTGACCCGGTTGCACGGATCTAGGATCCGTGCACCTGGTGTATAGAAACAATTGTGTTTTCTATGAATGAATTTAATGAATTAGTTAAAATCGTTTTTAAAAATTTTGATAGTTGTTTTAAAAATTGCAAATATTATTCTAAAATCTGAAAATAATAATAAAGATATAAAATTTAACATACTTTAATATCTAAAATAATTTTTTATTCAAAAAAACAGATATTTTAGTCTGATGAAATCTATAAAGAAATAAAAAATTTAATGATATATATTTTTATTTTGAAAATAAAGATCTTAAAATAACGAAAAACTATTTTCAAAATATAAAAAACATTTAATAATATTTATATTTTATTTTGAAAAAAATAAGATCTTAAAATAATTATAAATTATTTTTAGTAATAATTCTAAAATTCTAAAAAGAATTGTTGTTTTTTAGATCTTTAGTATTAATTTAAGACTTTTGATAGTACTTTTCATATTATTAATAGTTTTATTTTAAAAAATATAAAATATTATTTCCGAATATTAGTGTATATTTAAATTTTATATATTTTTAATATTATTTAAAGATTTCTGAAATCTTAAATCTTAAGTAAGTGTATATTTCAAATCCTATATCTTTAATATTATTTTTAGATTTTTTGAAATAGTTTTCAGTTTTACTTTCAAAATTACTATTTAGAATATTTTTAAACAACTCTTAGATTTTTTTGAAAAACTTTTTTCAGTTTTTTAAAATAATTTCAGATTAATTATATGTTTGTATTTCTTTCAAACATTTAAAATCACACTTTAGTTTGTTTTTTTTAACTTTTTATTTATTTTAGATATTCAATATAAAATTATCACTTTTTATATAATATTCTAATTTAATTAAGAATGAAGACGAAAAGTATCACATCATCAATTACAGATTGAGTTACCTGCTATAAAAAGTTACTATTATAAATTTTTAAAAGTTATTGGGTACTTTTATCAATAATTTACAGATTGAGTTACCTGCTATAAAAAGTTACTATTATAAATTTTTAAAAGTTAAGTTACTATTATAAATTTTTAATTGTTATTGGGTACTTTTATCAATAATGCAAAGTGAATGGGCATGTTTGCCAATTTTTCCTTTAAATTATAAGATTCAAAATGAATATATTTCCAGCTCACCCAATTAGACTGTATTAAAAATTCGTCAAAATTACTCAAAATTTAGTTTAAAATTAAAATGTGGGATTTTAAGTATACATGAATCTAAACGTCATCACTCAAACTAAGATTTCTATCAAGAAATTTTGCATTATATAACTCTAGACCAAACATTGGATTTTTTTTTTTCGAAATTCATGTCCATGCTCTGAAAAGAGAGAGAGAGAAAGGATTTTCTTGTTACAAAACATTGGTTTTTATCATCGAATCATAGTTATTGGGCTTAGTGTCATGGACTTGTTCCCTTAACCGTGCGGCCTTTGCCTCTTAACCCGCCTCTTTCGACTAGTAAAGTCAGCCTAACGTAGAATGATATTCTGAGTGAAGTGTGGGAAATTGGCTAAGTATGAGAGTTTAAGAGCAAAGGCCCTTAACCCGCCTCTTTCGACTAACAAAGTCAGCCTAATGTAGAATGTGTTGGTCCCAAATGGTATAAGGTTAAGAGGGGGGGTGAATTAACCCTATCAAATTTTAACTTTTCTCCAAAAACATTAAGTCCTTGATGAACAGGTAGCTAGATAGCTTGCTGTATGATAGGTTGCTGCTCGGGCAGAGACCTCTGGACTTAGACAGAGTTAAAGATGCACAGCGGAAATAATGTGTTTTTCGAAGAATAACTTTAATGTAGTATGCTTATGAGATCAGATAGATATGCGGAGCAATATAAATGCAAGCGAACTCATAGAGGTTCGAGGGTGGAGTAATCCCTCTACGTCCTCTCTACTCCTTCTCAAGGAGGAACTTTGTTAAAGTAAGTTTGATTTACAATAGACTCGGTTAATACAAACTCTACTCTACACAAAACTGTCAGCTCTATCCACACAGGTAGCTGCATAGTGACCAAACTGATCGACCCACACAAGATCTCCACACAGGTTCCTTGACCCACATAGGATCCTTTCTCTTTTTCAGAGAGGTTAACAACTTAGTAGAATAACTCATGTCCAAGTGACTCCTAAACAGTCTAGTTAAGTAAGATATGGAAATCTTCAACGGTTGGATGCAGCAAGCTCCTTAAACTTCTAAATTCAACAAGGTAGCTGGCTTGCTGCTTCTTAGACTGAGTGACTTTGGATGTGAAGGTTTTTAGCTTGTTAAATTGCTTTTCGTAGGATATTTCAGATCAGCTTCACACTACTTTCTTAGGTGCACTCAATCTTCTATTTATAGACATCAGGTGAGAATTCTGCCTGTTGAGAAGGCAATTTTTCACTTGGTGAGGTGTCTTGTTCTGATTGGTTCTGCTTATCTTCTGACACCTACTCTGGAATGCTTTCATTTACTGCGCGACTTAATCCTGCAGTCTGCTGTACTCTGTCCTTACTGCTTTTTCACACATGGCTTTCACTGATTTGTTGAAACTGGAGTGACTCTACTGGCTAGTCAGGATGCACTGATTTTGATGTATCTAGTAGTTTCCTTTTTGAGCGAGTGAGTCAGCTTCCTTGACTTAACCATCTTCAGGTTTCTTGCAGCATCCTTTGATGCTTGGATACTGATTCCTTGCGGCAGCATGCAGGTAGCAGGGACTTGGCGTAGGTTCCTTTGCAGAGTCTTCTTCTATTTCCAGCATCCTTGTCTTAGCTATTTTACATATGGAAACTTATCCTAATAACTAATGCTCTAGTCTATTACACGTTTTGTCTCATCAAAATCTATTACAATTTATCCTATCAGAATGGCAAAGTAGGAGAGTTTAAGAGAAAAGCCCGCCCCTTTCGGCTAGCAAAGTCAGCCTAACGTAGAATGATGTTGTGAGTGAAGTGTGAGAAATTGGCTAAGTAAGAGAGTTTAAGAGAGTATAAGAGAACTTTGGAAGGGAGCACTTAAGTAATGTTTGTAAATACTTTTATTTGCTTGATAATTACAAATGAGGGATCACCCCCTTTATATACTACTCCACCTCCTTAATGAATGATGGAGATTGATTTAATCCAATGGTTAACTACTCCACCTCCTTAATGAATGATGGAGATTGATTTAATCTAATGGTTAGGAGAGCTTCTCCACATCTCTCCAAGAATATTCCTATGAATATGTTTTATGATATTTACAAAGGAAACTTGTTAGAAGCTTCCTACATTCTCTATACATTCTTCAACATTCTAAAAACATTCTAGAGTTTTCTAACTACAATTAGGCTTGTTATTGGGTCAAATCAAATGATGGGTTGATTCTTAATCTCTTAGCCCAAATTTGTATGGCCCAACTTTAATTGGTCGTGACATTCTCCCCCGCCTAATCTGGCGACGTCCTCGTCGTTTTATACTCACGTAGCTTATCTTGGAACTACCACAAATCATTCTCGAGCTCCCATGATGCCTCTGAATCAGGAATTCTTTTCCATCGAATCAAGTATTGAGTATGAGATGGTACTCCTTGTTGTCGAATCGTTCTCTTCATAAGCACACTATCCACCTCTTTTTCATATGCAAAGATGAAAATATCGATATCGCATGTCGTATCGCAACTTTGATTTTATGGATATATCGATGGATATATCGATATCGCAAAAAATTTGAAAAAACAACGGAAATCTTATTTAAATTTTGGAAATTTAATATGAAATTTTAGGGATTATTTTTACACATCATTATACATATATTCCACTCAAAATCACATTAAAGTAATATATTTAAAACTAACATATAGATAATAAGCATTGTATTTCAAATGAAAACTGACAATATATTATATAATATAAGACAAAATTACTAAAATTACATCACACAATACATTAGTACCAAAAGGATGACCTATGAGGTTCAAACATAATAGATGGAATGTCATCTTGATCCAAACAGTACTGATATCAACTCATCATATTAGAATACTTATTAACATAGTTATGCACATGTCATTCATAAGTTGTTCTATCTTGTCCAACTGCTTCACCATGAATTGGATAGTGTATAATAATCCAATTATATTGTTGATATTCATTTTGGCCTCCATAGGACATTTGAGGATGTGGGTTATCAAAAACATCTTGAGTAGTCCAACTAAATTGTAAACTTTCATAAATGTCAGGAACATATGAATTTTGAGACATATCACTATGATCATTGCTACTCATATTCATTGAATCAAAATTGGCTGAAAGTTGTTCCATATCAATGGATGTATTTTCTTCTTGATTCCAAGCCCATCTTTGAGTGTATTCCTTTTCAATAGCCCCCATCCCTGAACCTCCTTATTTGCTTCCATGATCTATATCTTTTGTTGCATGAGTAAAAACAGTAGCACCAGCCTCACCATTCCCACCATCATCATTGGCATCATTACCACCATCACTATTTCCACTATTTCCTCCATCAGCAGAGCTATTTGATTTTGAGTTGGAAGATGTATGACCAACTTCTTGTTGTAACACTTGATCTACATCAATGCCATAATCACGAGCCATAGCAGCTACTTTTGGATCAGGATTCTCTTCATTGTCATCTAAGTGTGCAGGTCGAACCCATTGAAAAAATGGATCATCTTCATCATCATTTTCCTCTGCAATTATATCCAATAGGTCTAGATAATCATACTCTGCAACCTTATCATTTTCAACTTCTATATCTCGTATCCTTAACTTCATATTGTAATAGCAAAAGACAAGTTGTTGAAGTTTCGGATACGCAAGTCGATTCTGCTGCTTAGTATGTATTAATGCAAAAGTGCTCCAGTTCCTCTTACATGCAGAAGATGATACCGTTTGTGATAAAATTCGTATTGCCAAATTTCTTAATGTAGGTGATGAATAGCCATACATAACCCACCATTCAGCTGACATACACCAATAAACATAAAATGCATAAAAAGTTGATATATATATATATATGTATATATATAATATTTGAATTATGAATTTAACTCATTTCAAATAAATTTAAACTAATAAAACCTACAAGGAACCATTGTATTTCGAGAAGCAATGGCAGCACGATTAGCAAATTCTTTTCTCCCATCACGAAAATATGTAAGCTACACATGTATTACCAAATTATAAATTTTTTAACCTTAAAACAAGAGTGTGTAATTATATATAACAAACAAATAAATAAATAAAATGTATATCACCTCATTTCCAAATTGAGCTACACCATCAGAGTTCGGATCCAACTTATTAAAAACTTCATGAATCGATTGAATTAACATAGGATCATCACCAACTCCTAAACGATATTGGAATCGCGGATTCAAGTAATAAGCTACAAAATTAAACAAAAAATTGTTAGAGTACCATGTAATTAATATAAATATGCTTTGAATTCACGAAAAATGACAATTATTACCTACTGCATGTAACGGATGACAAAGTGTACGATCCCACCTAGATTCAATTATTTTCAGCATCCATCGTGATCCTTTTAAGCGTTTAACATTTTCTTTCATAACACTAAACAAGTCATATAATATGGGCATAGTAGGAACAACCTCAGTGTCCACTACTCAAAGAACTTGATATAGGGGCTCATAAAGATTAACAACATGTTGTACAACATCCCAAAATGTGTGATCAAGAACCTGTTTTTCTAACTTTCTGCCCAAATCTGTTTTGCTTAGTCTGTTTTTTCCCCATTCATCACTTGTAAATAACTTCTTCAAGTCAGACTTTTTCTTTAGAAGACTGTCTAATGCGATGTAATTTGTTGCAAAACGTGTAGCCTCTGGTCGTACAATATCGTCCTGACATATCTCCGCATTTTAGCAAGTAACCAACCATGATTATAAATATAGTTGGTTAATTGTCTAGCCTTTGAAATGACCTCCGCAACACTCTCTCTTTTTCTAATATCCTCGAATATTAAGTCAATGCAGTAGGCGGCACATGGTGTCCAATATAAATTAAACTTACTCATCAATTTTTTTCCTGCTTTGACAAAGCCGACCCATTATCAGTAACAATTTGTACGCCATTCTTCTTCCCAACCTTCAACACCACATCTTTGAGCAAATCATAAATATATTGATGATCCTTAATTCTGTTCGAAGAATCAACTGATTTAAGGAATACAGTTCTACCCTTACAGTAGACCATGAAATTTATGATGGACAACTTAGTCGGTCCATTCCACCCATCTGACATGATAGTGCACCCATAAGTCTCTCATTTCTCCTTTCGAGCATTGACATAGTCATTCATTTCTTTATATTTCATATCAAGATATTTATGTTTGATTTCATATGGACTTGGTGGGGGCACTCCTGTACCTACTTCTTGTACTGCAGCAATCATATTTTTGAAATGATGTGAGGATGCTTTACTGGGTGGTAAATTCTCATAAATAAAGAACTTACTCACAATTCTGCCCAATTTTTCTTTGAGGCTACCACGGGAAAATACATCTTTGATCTTCTTTTGTTTTGCTCTTTTTGATTTGTATAAAGATGGTGCAACTGGAGGTGGTTCCAAACTTGATTCTCGAACACTACGTGTTCGACGAAATGGGGAAGGTTCATCAACACTTCCACTTGTACCGCCTCTTTTATTACTATTCCAAATATGTCTTTGTTCCCTTAGAAGCTTCCATGGCAGCCCGATATGATTTTCATTCTGATCGATTAATGTCAGTGGGATACATGAATACATCATCCTTATCTTCATCATCATCTCTCAAGCCTTGATGCTGTTCTACTTGAATTTCCTTTATTTTCTCAGCTTTCTTTTGTTTTGCCGTTTCTTTCATTTTTAGCAAGTTTCGAATCTATTGTTTAACTTCAGGAGGCACATAAGAACATGTTCGTGAATTTTTTTTAGGATCTGTATGACTCAAATGATATTTAAAACGAGTAATCCCTCCACTTTGAAGTACAAGACCACAGAAATTGCAAATAGTCCCATTTCTATTATTAGGAATGACTCTACAATATTTCCAAGCAGGATCAAGTCTTGTATTTTCTCCTAGGCCACTGCCACTTCTACTTCCACTTCCCGTTGCCATTTATTTTATATATATCCTTGAAAAAACATTAAGCTTATTAATGGTGGATCTAAGATTTTAAATTTGTGGATACAAAACAATAATTAAACTTCATATAAAACAATACTATTATTTTCTCAAGCATTCATCAGCACCTCAAACTTGCATCATCAAATAGGTGAACTAGAAAAACTAAAATAACAGCACTCTTTAATGCAATGTGGACAATTCTAAGAACTGACAATAGAAATTACGTATTTTAGTAAGAGGTATAGTAAACAATATGTCAATTCTTAACAAACTTCCAAAATTGAAAAAAATGGTATCATTAGCCTCTCATATTTCAAACCAATGATTGCAATACTTGGATATCTCATACTTCAGAGCACTGCCATTAGCATACTATCCTAAACTTCAATCGTGAGTCATGGTACAGCTCTAGCTAAAAGCAAATTATTATCCTTAACACAGCGTGTTACATCCAATGATATACCTTGAATTTAAGCAATTAGAAAAATTCAACACTTCATTACATGCATCTATGAGCGAAAGAGCTTCAGAAATTCTATTCCAATTTCTGAGATTAATGGTAAGGGAAATAAGTTCAATATTAATTTCAAAACTATTATCATTACCATGGCAAAAATTAAAATGATAGAACTAAATAAAAATTAAGCATAAAACCTATCACACTTTAGCATGCTTAAAACATAGCAGTGAAAAATAGATCAAGATAAATACCTCATGTCATTGTTATAAATTCAAAAAGATCACTATATGGTGTATTAGACTTAATAAAAATTGAGTAAATTTATGGACTTTTTAAACAATAATTCACCCCTATATAATTTATGTCCATCACATAAATTAGACATGTTTAAAATTGTAGGTGACTTTGAAATTTTTTAATTGATATGATTAAACAATTATCTATATCTAATGCACACAAAAAAGTGCTAAAAGCGCCAAATGCCATGTCAATTTATACATATCTACATAATTATCACAATTAAGCATATCAATTTACAATATACTAATAAAATGCTATTTTTATCAACTAAAATGAAAAAAGAAAGATAAAATAAACATACCAAAGTGTAGACACTCTCCAATGTCACTGTCCTCAATGATCTATCCAAAAAAAAAATGAATAAAAATAGATACATTAAAATACTCTTAATATAGAAAGTAAATATGGGGGCTTCATTTAATTAAAAATATTAGAGGAGAGATACGAACCTTCAAATCTTAGAATGATAGATTCAAATTTTCATTCTTCTTCTTCTATTACATAGACAAATTTATTACATGCAAAAGTGTAGCAATAATTGCTATTTTGAAAGAAATAAAAAGCCAAAAAACTTGCAAAAGTGTGATGTGCATTAATTAGTGGCGTGCAGAGAATATATTCTCTCAACACAATGGGACAAATATAAAAATACATCAAATTAAAAAAAATGACAAAATCAATTTTTATTCATCAAAAATGCGATTTTTGATGTGTTGCTATATTTCGCGATATATCTACGATATATCGCGATTTCCATCCAATTTTGTTCTACACCAAACCGATATCGATAGCGATATCGATACTATGCGATATATCCGCGATACCCGAAAAAAAAAACATTACCCCCCAATATCCATATTGTAATATATCCGTGATATTTTCATCCCTAGTCATATGACTTAGTCATAATAGGTGGTGCTCTTTGGGAATGTCCTCGACTTAAGTCTTCATCATCTCTATAATATAGCTTGAGCATGTTAATATGGAAGACCGGATGAATTCTTAATGAACTAGGTAAGTCAAGACGATAAAATACCTTACCTACCTTAGCAACGATTGGAAACGACCCCTTGAACCATCGAACCAAGCCTTTGTATATACCTCATAGTGCCTTAAACTGCTGCGGCAACAACTTCACAAGGATCCGGTCCCCAACGCTGAACTCCAACGACCATCTCTTCTCGTCGGCCCACTTCTTCATCCGTTTGTGGGCCTTCTCCAAGCATGTTCGGGCTAAGTCATGCTACTCATCCCATGACTTAGTCATTTTGGTAGCTCCGGGCTCCTCCCATCCTCAATCGTCGTTAACGTATGTGGCGTCAGCAATTGTTACCCCATCGCTAGCTTGAACGAATTCCATCCTGTGGCCTCGCTCCATTGCAAGTTGTATGAAAATTGTACCACGTCTAGGAGTTTAGCCCAGTCCCACTGGTTGGCACTCATGAAGTGCCTGAGGTAGCACTCCAAAAAGGCATTCTCCCGCTCAATCTACCCATCGGTTTGGGGGTGAAAACTTCATGGAGAAGCACAATTCTAACCCAAAGAACTTGAAAAGCTCTGTCAATAAATGTCCCATGAAGCGAGGATCTCGATCACTAATGTTGCTCCGTGGTAGCCCCCAATACTTCACGACGTTCTTAAAAAATGCCCTTGTTGCCTCCTCTGTCGTGCAGTCCTTTATGCAGGGAATGAACATCCCGTACTTTGAGAAACGGTCTGTCACCACCATAATAAACTCGAATCCTTCAGATTTTGGCAAGACACATATGAAATCCATGGAGATAGACTCCCATGATTGTTCTGGAATGGGTAGTGGCTCGAGTAGCCCTGCCGACTGTCGGTTCTCTACCTTGTCTTATTGGCACACAAGACACGTCTGTACATAGAGCTCTACCTCATCTCGCATCTGAGGCCAAAAGTAAGTCGTTTCGAGTAAGGCCAATGTTCGTCGTTGTCCAGGATGCCCCGTCCACTTAGTATCATGACACTTTCGGATGCTGCCATGTTTTGGGACGTATAGTCGTCATCCCTTAGCATAGAGTAGGTTGTCCTCTACCTAAAACTGCTTGGTCTTGCTATCATCAGCAAGCGTTTTCAACTCATTAGCTATCAGGTCATGCTTCAAGCCCTCCCGTATGCGTGCTTCAATGTCCCCTTTGGTTAAGGAAATGGCCGCCAGTTGTTTGGCCTCCCTTGACCGCCCGTCGGTTGAGTCGGCGACGGTAATTATACACGGTGCCTCTTTCTCCAAAATACTGATGGTGTTAAATGAGGGCATAAGAATAGCGGTTACCTTGCGGAGAAAGTCCATGCCCAACACAACCTTGAAGTCGTCCATCGATGCCACCGACAAGTTCACTTGGCCAATCCAAGTGCCTAGACGCAGTCCCACGCCACGTGCCACGCCGTTCAGCCATTGTGCCTTAGCATTAACGATCTTGAGCCACCATTGTCCCTTTTTCCATGACAAGCCAATGCACTTGGCCTCCTCTTCAGTGATAAAGTTGTGGGTGGCGCCCATATCCACCAATATCTTGGTCGGTTACCCATTTATGTGTGTCTCGACGTACATCAGCCCTTATTAGATGTTGTCAACATTGGTTTGGCCTTAAGGGCATTGAAGGTTGGAGCGACCCCATGTTGCCTGTCTCCTCAGCGTCAAAGTGTTCCGTCTCAACAAGAGCCGACAAAGAACCAAGTTTGGGACAATTGCTCATAGCGTGTGGCCCCTTGCACACATAGCAACCACCCTTCGGCACGAACGTCTTATTCTTCTCCTCATACTCCTTTCGTGTCTGGTTCTTGTCACCTTCCTTGGGTGGTGGTGCCTTGCGGGTGTCTTGGTCCTTCGCGTCCCGTCTCTCTCTCTTGCCTTTACCTAAGTTCCACTTCTACTTCTTATCGGACGTCGAGTGGGGTTGGAACTCGGTAAGGGATTCAGCAACGACTATGGCTTCATCCACTGAATGAATATCGCGGCGTTGCAAATTGTCTATGAAGAAGAACAATAGGTCCTCCTCCGACAAGTTGGAAATCTAAAGCATAAGGGTGGTGAACTCCTTGACGTAGTCTCGAATCGTACCCCGTTGCTTCAGCTTCTGCAATCTCTTCCGTGCTTCATAGGCGACATTCTCCGGGTAGAAGTGCCGCTTGAGCTCCTTCTTGAACTCCTCCCAAGTATCAATCCGACATGAGCCCTTCTCGATATCGGCATGCTTTCGGCGCCACCACAATGTAGCTGTATCCATGAGGTAGAGTGTGGTGGTCTTTACCTTCGACCCCTTGTCGGTAAGGTTGATCGCCTCAAAGTATTGCTCCATTCTCTATAAGTAATTATCTACCTTCTTGGCGTCTCTTACGCCGTTAAACCCCGTCGGCTTGGGACAGTCCACCCTTGGACTGCTGATGGTAATGGTTGCTCCTCCACTAGCGACAACCTTCTTGCATAATGTCAAGTTCTCCTTCATTTCGTCGATGCTCGCTTAGAGGGTTTGAACGACATCCTTCATCCTCGTCTCTAGCCGAGCAAAATGTTCCTCCATCACCGTGCTAGCGTCGAGGCAAGATTAAGTATTTTCCTTCACCGACTCGAGCTGCTCGAGGATGTGGTTCTCCAACGACTCGACGCTATGCTCGACCATCTCGATCTGTTCCCCCATCTCTCCAAGAATATGGTCCGTAGGAGGAGCATTGCTACTCCCACGTTTCTTCTTCCCTTCTCTGATGGTAATGTTCCTCCCGCGGTCCTCCGTTACGTATGAGCCGTCAGTCGCCATCACGTACACGTCACAACACAAAGCCCAACCTGGCTTTGATACCATCTATCATGGACTTGTTCCTTAACAATGAATCGTGCAGACTTTGCCCCTTAACCCGCCCCTTTCGGCTAGCAAAGTCAGCCTAACGTAGAATGATGTTGTGAGTGAAGTGTGGGAAATTGGCTAACCAGGAGAGTTTAAGAAAGTATAAGAGAAATTTGGAAAAGAGCACTTTAAGTAATGTTTGGAAATATTTTTATTTGTTTGATAATTACAAATGAGGGATCACCCCCTTTATATACTACTCCACTATGGATGGTGGAGATTGATTTAATCCAATGGTTAGGAGAACTTCTCTAGATCTTTCCAAGAATATTCCTATGAATATGAAATGAAACTTGCTAGAAGCTTCCTACATTCTCTATACATTTTTCAACATTCTATAAACATTCTAGAGTTTTCTAACTACAATTGGACTTGTTATTGGGCCAAATCAAATGATGAGTTGATTCTTAATCTCTTAACCCAAATTTGTATGGCCCAACTTTAATTGGTGGACCTAAAAAAAAAATAAAGAAGTCAATTTGATTTAGAAAAAAAAAAATGGGGCTGATTCTTGGCAAGCAATAGAAAGGGGAAAAGGAAAAGAAAGAAAAAGGAAAGTCGTTTCTCATCGTTTTACTTCAAATGTTGAGGGGGAATTTGTGGTGTCGTGCTTTTTATTTTGATTGAAGTAGATTTTCACATTATCTATTACAAAAAATTGGTGAATTGTTTGTTATTATACTGCATTTTTTGTTTGTTCTCTTTACAAATCTCATTGTATGTGTCAATAATTGTATTTTTAAGGACCTTTAGGTGATGTTGATTCATTTATTTATAATAGAAAAGAAAACTGAGTGATTATGTTAATATAGTTGATTATGTTAATATAGTTGATTATTTGTTTAACTTGGGACTGTGGTTTTTACCTTTTCTTGAGAGGTCTTCCACATAAAAAAATTTGATGTCATTGCGTATATTCCTATAATTTATTTACATTTATCGTTTATTGTCTAATAAGATATTTGAGTAGTTATTGATGGGGAGTTGTTGCTTTTGTGCATTTCATCGCGCCTACTTGAATCATTATAGTCAATTCTAACATTCCACAACAATAATTTGTTTGAGTAATTGTTAAAAGTTAGATATATAATACATTGTTAGTAGTTTTTCTAAGTGTTTTTTTTAATACATTTTGTTGTAGTGTAAGTTCCAATGTTATTATTTTTTATTTTCATTTAGTCTATTATATATATATATATATATATAGTAATAATAAGGAATCCATCATTAAGTTTCTTATATAGCCAATCTTAACTTATATAATCTTTCTTTTTTTAGATATTTTTTTTTACTCAGCAGCTAAATTCTTTTCTACGGTAATTTTTCCTTACTTTTTTTCCTTTTTATACGTAATTTAATTACAACTTTATCATTCTTTCTTAATAGTCTATGTTCAACAAAAACCCCGATTACAGTGCACATGCAGCGAATTAAAATAATTTATGAACACATTAGATAGCAATTTCACTTACCAACCCGTCTACTTCGAATTATAGAAACCCTAATTTTGAAAAAATACCAAAACTATAGGGAAAAAAAACGAGGAAATCATATAGAAGCACCCCCAAAATCCATAATTAATACCAATATCTATCACAAATCAAATAGCCAACAATAAATTTCAAACCCTAGAATCTTAGTTTATGGCAAATGTCAAAAAACGACAAGTTTATCATCGATCAATTTACCAATTCAACTCACACCTTGAAATAAATTCAAAATCGTTGAATAAATCACAATAAATATAAGAAAGAAAACAGCAGCAAACTCACCTTTCAGTCGAACAACTCTTCTCTCTGGTTTCTCTCACGGAGGCAACAAAGTACAACAAGGATGCAGGCTGATGGATATATATACTGAGATGAAAGAATCAGATGTTCAGGAGAATCTGACGTTTGCAAATTATTCGGTGTGTGAATAATGGTCGAATGTAACTAAGGATGAAAATATCTGTATCGGTCAAAATATCGGTACCTTAGTTTTATGAAAATATCGGTTTCGATATCGTTTTCGGTGGAAATATCGAGAATTTTTTAAAAAATATATGAAAACTTCCTAAAAGAATTGAAAAATATATCTATTAGTTTATAAATTATTATAACTGACATAACTAACATTAATACATATAGTGAACTTCTAATTTCAAATAAAATGATATATTTTCAACAATATATAGATAAAATACATGTTATGACAACATGACAAATTTTGTACAAAGTTAATATATGGACTAGTAGTAACTTAAACTCCCACAGGTTTAAATGAATAAGATGACATGTCATCTAAATTTATACAATATTGGTACCAACTCATCATATTAGACCAATTTAGAATGTAATCACGAAAATGTAATTCATATGTGCTTCTATCTCTTCCAACTGCATTTCCATGAATGTGATAATGTGGATTGACCAAATATGTCCGACTTGACTGATACATGTTTGAACCTCCTTGTGACATTTCAGGTAGTGGATACTGGAATGTATAATCGAGATGTGATTGGATACTTTGATGATAAGTAATAATAAAAAATCTATTGCTACATACAATGACTCCACCTCCACTCAACTACAAAAATGTCAAAAAAGAGGTTAAAAAAAATGAAATCGAAACATTTCCACCGACACCCGACAATTGCAAAGAGGCGGCATTTCTCCGATATATCGGCGAAACACCACAACATTTAGCCATTTCACGCACGACATTTTTCGATATATCTACGACATTTCACCGATATTTTACTCAAAAAAAACTGAATATCAATTTTATATCGATTCTCTAATTATCACGATATTTTTATCAGCTAATCTAACGTCCAGCGTGGGGCATATTCTGTTTCTTCAAGTTAAATGTACGGCTCTAATTAGATGTTAGTTAGACGCGGATCGACGCGGCCCAATGCTCCATTTCTATTGGTCACTCTTAACAAGAGTTTCATTTCGGTCTTTTTCCTTAAATAGGTATATATTTTGAGAGTATATTTTTTTTGCCATTTAATTATTTTTTATACGATACTTATTATATCATATTGATATTCTTGATTTGTAAAAAATCCATCATAATCTTTAAATTTAAATTAAATTACTTGAAAATATGAAATTTTTAAACGTATGCCCACGATACGGTAGGTATGGGGAATTTTTTTTAATATCTTGCTATACTTTTTGTTTGTTTTTGTACGTTTTAGTGATGGTAATATAATGCATTTTTAAATTTAAGATAACTAGGGTACCACATGTGATGCAAGGAATATAATGTAAAATAATTAATATAAAATTTGAATATAAAAATGTAACTAAAATTCAAACCAAATTCATTGTTGGACTTGATTTAATCGATTTTTGGGGGTTTTCCGATTCATCTTGTAGGTAACCGGAATAAGTCAATACTCTGTTGCCTGCTTTTATATTTTAATATTGTATTTATGCTAATCACTACTCAGATAGTAAATGAGATTTTTAGAATACATAGTATCTTCAATCCAATGATTGAAAGACAAGATAAAACAAAATTTAGAGATTAAAGTCACAGAATTATCATATGATTGATCATGAAAATGACTTGCAGGAAAATAGGGAATCTGGAAGTAAGAAATGAAATAAGGGATTGATTGGTGAAAAATAAAGAGTAGATGTTATGAAACAATGTAATGAAGCATGACCTTTTTAATTCACTTTAATAACCATTACAGTAGAGAGTTCCAACAACTATGCATAGACAATCTCATACAGACCAGTTATTATGTAGATAAAGCCATGGTGAGACTAAAAAGACCAAATGGAAAAGATACATAAAAAGAAAGCAAAAACCTCAAACACCTACTTGATTCTATTTTACAAAAGTTATGAACAAATTACATCTAAATTTTGTAATAATGTAACTAACTATAAAAACCAGAAACCTCAATAGGCTACACAAACTAAGAACAGCAACAACAGATGCAGCAACATCAAGCTATGGCAGTTGATCAGAACAAGAATAAGATTCGTATCGTTCCTCACATAAATCTTATATGAGTCCACTCAAATGCTAGAAGGAATGATATATGATTTACTCATTTCTCCAACAAGTAGTTATGAAAAGCTAAAACAGTCAGCAACCTTAAGGTGGCTTGCAAGTTGGCTTATTGCAGGTTGCACCGCTTTGGAGTTCACGGATACTGAATTGGGAAGGTCAGGTACAAAAATGGGCAAATGTTGATCACCTTTTTCTCGTGAGCAAAACAGAGTGGTGAGAACAGCACGGCAGAAAATAAATCTGGAGACACCAAAGCATAGTTCAATCGTCAACTCAGGCCACTCTCATGTATACGTCCGTCCATATATATAGTTTTTTTTGAGAATAGTTGGGAGGCTAAGATAAACAAAAAGTACATTGGTCCCCAAGAAAAATTATACACTTACATGCATTGCATTAATTCTAACAATGTTCAGAAATTTAGTGAAGAACACAAAAAATATTAGAAATGAAATATTATTTGGATAGAAGAAAATGCATAGTATATTACTGATTCTACTCTTCAAGAAAAACTCGACTGAATTTTGAAATTTGGGATGTGGAATTGATGCCAGATCTAGAATTTGTAGAATTTAAGCCTTTAGGCAAATTAAGAAGTCTGAAATAAATCTTCGCGAAGGCATGCATACCATCAAAAAAGGGAGTGCTCAGAGGGAGATAGCTTTATATTCTCAAATTTACATGGACCTACAATATATTCATTTGGTCTAGCATCCTAGTTTCAGCACTGAATCTGCTGTCGAGGTGTTGACACTGTTTATCGAGGGGTAGCAAGCAGCCAGTGAACTGAGTGAATTTAGAATTGGAGATGGAACATGATGCATAAATAGTTACCAACTTAAACAGCCAAGCATCATCAAAATCTGCAATTGCTGATGTTCATATCAATAAAAAGAGGCAAACTAATTCATTCATGCCATCATGAAAGTCTATGACATCACATCTCATCATCAAGAAAATTCCCAAATATTACTTGGATTCATCTTTCATTTTAAGTTCAATGAAAACGGAAGCCAAACAGATGGATATCAATTCACTACTAAAAGTTGCAGCTCATATGCAAAAAAAACAAGCAAAACCATATTTCTATAACTTGGTATATGCTCTTCATAAATGTTATTCATCTTTATCAGAGATGATGATCACTAGGATGATTGAGGCAGAAACATTGTACCTAAGAACAATCCGGCGAAGAAATGGATCACACAGAAGTTGAGCTCAAACCAAGTCCAGTTCAGTACAAGTACCCATGTTGCTGTACATGTCCTGAAATAAATCATTCAACAGAAACAGTTAACTATAGGAGCTGGTTTTTCTGTAGAGCATGATTGGTTAAAAGTTCTCTAACCATGTCATCATTGGATAAGTTATAATCAACTAATTGGCAGAAAGCCTGTAATGGAGCGGTCAGAAAGAAGGTGAACTGACTTCCATGTTGTGTCATATTGTTACCACTTGAATTCTTGAATGAAGGCCTCAAAGCAGAAATAAATAAAGCAGCAGGTTCACCCCTTTCTGCTCCATGTAGAACCTGAATAGTAGTCTGCATATCACCACTCAACAAGAAAATTTGCTGTTTGAAGCAAAATCTGCACGATTACATAGACACTCCAAAGCACCGACAAATCATTAAATTAGTGTTAGGGATAATCACCTTAAAGCAATTATGAATTGTTTTATGATTATTAATAAATGCGTCATTTATTTTCAAACTCATATTTATTGTATGCATTTTATGAACATCATATAAAATCTCTAGTTTGTTTCATATAATCATAATCTTAGTATTTAAATGTTATATACAGTTTTTCATGTGATTTGGGTAATTATATAAATATCATTTTATTTTAGAAATATTTGATATTTTACGGTAATGACTGTATTAGAAATTAAATAAGTATTTTGATATTTATTTTTGATATTAATATAATCAATAAAGTTGATATTATATATAATTATATTAAAATTGAGACTCTTAATTAATTGATGGGATTTGAAATTCTAGTTGGATAAAGACTAATTAGATTAAGATTGTAAATCTTAATAAGATTTATTCAATTTATTGGAACTTATGATTATGGATCCATGGTCTCCGGTTCATCTTTCTAAATAAAACGGGTTAAATATAAATTTATATATTTCTAATGGCTTATGAAAAATAGTTGTTGATGTGATTTTGGTAATTATATAAATATCATTTAATTTTAGGAATATTTAATATTTTACGGTGATGATTATATTACAAATTAAATAAGTATTTTGATATTTATTTTTGATATTAATATAATCAATAAAATCGATATTATATATAATTATATTGAGATTAAGACTCTCAATTAATTGCTAGTTGGATAAAGACTAATTATATTAAGATCGTGAATTTTAATAAGATTAGATTTGGATAAACACTAATTAGATTAAGATTATGAATATTAATAAAATTAGATATGTACTTGGTAATAAAATCATAATTAGATTGAGATTAGAATTTCAATTAGATATGATAAAATTGAATTTATAAAAGAAAGCCATAATTTATCTCCTCAGAAAGAAAAAAGAAAAGAAAAAAAAGACGCCTATTTCATTTGAGAAACAAACCATTTTTGAGAGAGTATGACTGCTGTACACTTGGTGTACATACAATTCGGGTCGACCACTTTTGTTTTTTTTTTTTTTTGATTTTTTTATTTCAGGGCAAAACCTTTATGTACAAAGTTGGTGACCTTTATATACAAATTATATGACCTTTATGTATAAATTATGTGACATTTATATTAAATAACTTAGAAAAAAATGAAGAATTTCAGCAAAATTTGTATATAAATACATTTATGTTATATTCATATGACCCTTATGTATGTTTATATGACCTTTATGTATAAATATTTATACCTTTATATACCTTTATATATTACATAAAGGTATGAATATTTGTACATAAAGGTCATATGAATATATATAAAAGGTCACATGAATATTACATAAACGTATCTATGTACAAATTTTGCTGAAATTCTTTTTTTTTTCTAAGTTACAATGCATAAAGGTCACAGCATTTATACATAAAGGTCACAACTTTTGTATATAAAGGTCATCAAATTTGTACATAAAGATCAAAGTATAAAATTTATAAAAAAAAAATAAAAAAATTCGATGGTTTCGGGTCGGGTCGACCCGGATTGCACGGATCTTAGATCCGTGCACCAGGTGCACAGGAGAATTTGTGTTTTTGAGATTTTGATCTCAATTCAATTAGCGAAATCCTATGATCTCTGTGGTTTATTTAATATACAATAGTTCTATATCCATCTCAATTCAATTAGCGAAATCCTATGATCAATGAGTTGAGTACATCATAGGAATAATCTAGTTAGAATAATATATGATATTTTGGGTGCCCACACACTACCGTTGAAAGGAAAAAACCAATCGAAAAATTGTGGTGTTTTCAACAAATTTGTTGATATCAATAAAAGTAAAAGAGAAGAATATCATTGAAGGTATATTTCTTTTCAACTCTTTAGTTTTATATGAATTTAATATTAATGATACGTTTTTATATCTAAAATAATGATTTTTGAAATTCATGTTTCCGCTACCGTTTGATTAGATTGAAAAGACGAATTTTATTCAATTCGAATTTGATTCGGAACACGTTTAATTTTCATTAATTAGTATTATGTTTATTATGAATAACTACATCAAAAGAACTGTCCTTAGGTATAAGAAAAAAGATATTGAGAAAAGGTTTATTGTTGAAGAAACAGATAAATCTTTCAAGCAAACATATGCTGAGCAGGCAGGTATCTCAAAAAGCATCACTTTCTGCTTCTATTTCAGCCAAATAGCATTTATACTTGATGCACAGATGCTTAAAAAAAATTTACTTTGAAGATTGATTGTGCCAAACATTCTTGTTCAAATTCATCAACACAATGTTTAACAAGTTAGCCAAAGCCTACAACTTAAAACCTAATTCAAAGCTCTTTCACTGGAATTCCACCACATTTAAGATACTCCATCAAAACATAAGTTTGCAGATCTAGAAAATCTAATTGCACATGCTTAATTATTGTTATCAAACTAACATATTACTGATTGTGTTGGAGAACTAATACTGCCACCTCAGTAATGCATTGGGATGAAGTTACTCTACAAAGTTTTAACAAACCTGCCTTGAATGCATGGCTGTTGTCGCTATCTATAATAAGGAAAAGAGGCTTTTTGGTGGAAGGAATAAGTGTTTGGAAATTAAACAAGTCTCAAATCGAATTTGGGTCGAATAAAGTTCGTCTTTTTGATCTAATCTAAAGGTAGCGGAACTGATAAATTTCAAAAATCATTATTTCAGATATAAAAACGTATCATTAGTATTAAATTTATATAAAGCGAATTGAAAAGAAATATATCTTCAACGATATTCTTTTCTCTTTTACTTTGATTGATATTCAACGAATGTGTTGAATACACCATGATCTTCTGATTCGTTAAAGTAATATACCTTCAACAATATTCTTTTCTCTTTTACTTTGATTGATATCCAACGAATTTGTTGAATACACCACGATCTTCCCATTCGTTCCTTCCTTTCAATGGTAGTGTGTGGCACCCAAAAGATCATATATTATTCTAACTAAATTATTCCTATGATGTACTCAACCCATGAGATGAGGTGATCATAGGATTGAGCCAATTGAATTGAGATGAATATAAATTATCATATACCATCGTAATCTATAGATAGCGACGGTAACATAATCTTGATCTAAAGATCAAGATGAGAAAAGTAGATCACGATAGTATGACCTAAATCGTAGATCACGATAGTAAATACCATAACGATGGTAAAAACCATCTGTGATCTATAAAGATCGAATCTTGATCTTTAGATCAAGATGAGAAAAGTAGATCACGATAGTATGACCTAAATCGTAGATCACGATAGTAAATACCATAACGTCTGTGATCTATAAAGATCAACCATCGTTATTCATAGATCACACTGATATTTATCAGCAAAGGTAGTAATCTATAGATAACAATAGTATAGATAATGATGGTATACCATCGTGATCTATAGACCACGACTAATAATCACCACTGTGATCTATGTTTTCCACTATGATCATGATGCTCAAACACCACTGTGATCTTACTCATACGCCATCGTAATCTATAATAATATCAATTGTAAGAAATATAATATAATCTTAAAAAAATTGATAATTTTATTTCGTAAAAATATGAAATATTGTCCTACATTTATAAGTTATTTTTATAAATTGAATATTATATCAAAACTAAAAAAATAAAATTTAAAATATTATTTCTAAAATCTGAAAATGATAGTTTTAAATGAAAATATTTATAATAAATCCTAGAAGAATTCATAAATTTAATTTTAAAATTTTTAAATAATTTTAAGATACTATTACTTAATATAATAATAATAACTATTATAAATAATAATAATTCAAGTCATTATAATAAATCTTTAAAAATTCATATAGAATATTTAAAAATCTGAAAAATTGTGTTATAATTGAAATTTATTTTAAATTAAATAATAGTTTTAAATTCTTAAAAGCTATAGTTTTAAAATATTAAATGTGAGAATATTGTTGTTGTTGGACCATGGTGTCCGAACTATGTGACGATGACATCCGAGCTGCACAAGTCGTATATATAGACGATGACAGTCGTTCTTTGGACCTTAGAGACCGGTCAGGCACCTCGGTCAGGTGCTCCCCTTGAGCGACGCCCAGAGCATTCACTTCGAAGACAACCGAGGTGAATCGGCAGCCGAGCTAGAAAGGTCATCCCGAGCTGACGTAACCGAGCAAGCATCAAGCCAACCGTTAGGAGGTCGTTGATGATAAAACCGCCGCATAATACCGGACAAATAGGCGAAAAATAGGGAAGAAGTGGATGTAACTTCCATACTCCCCCACGATCTCCACTACCTATCTTTTTCTGTCTATAAATAGCTTTAATTTGTACTTGTTAAAGGATCCGAATCCTCATTCTGTAAACAGCACTAGAGAGCTTATTTCTCTGAATTAATGAGATAAGGTCCTGCTCGGTCATTCTGCCGTCCAGGATCAGCCGAACTAAATTGCCCGAGTAGGCTCCGGGCACAGTGTTAGCAGCATACACACATTTTATATTCCTTTTATCCTTCAATTCCGCTCCGTTTCATATCAATTTGGGTGTTCGACTAGGAATTATTCTCTTACAAATTCCGACGTCAACATTTTAGCGCTAGAAGGAGGGGGCATTCACAACACTTGAACGCAACTCCAGTATACCATGAGCAATTCCGAACGCAATAATACTCTAGAGCCCCCAGTCCCTACCTCTTTCCAGGTGGGTGGCTCTAGCCGACCACGGCCAATTACGGCCGAGGAGGTTCCCCCGGTGGTTCCAATTACTTTGGAAACCCCAGCGACCCCCATGTCTGTAGCACAGATCAGGGGTATCATGGCCGCCCTAGCTGAGCGGCTCAAAGAAGCTGAGCAACAGGAGAAGGCCAACGAAACTAATGGCCTATTGGAGGACTCTGAATCCTCACACGAACCCAGGCGGAGGCGAAACCTGGGGAAGCGGATGGCCGAAGCCGAACTTCGGCGGAGTCAATCTCCCACACGTGCCCAATCGGATCATCACCAGGTCCGTCCAGTTACCGCCAGGGCACAGGCACACAGGCGATACGCCCCAGGTGATAAGGAGCCCACCATCGCCGGGGAAGCCAGGAGGCCCGACAGGCTTCCTAATGAGAGGTGTGAGGTCCCGCCACCTCATGATGAGAGTACCGGTCACAATCTGCGGTACTCGGAGCTTATGGAGGAGCAAGAGCTCCGACACAGACTGGCTGACATCCAGGCCAAGCGCAACAAAGGGGGTTGGAAGAGGGCTTTCCCCTTTGCAGAGCACATTGCCGCCATGATCCCCACGAAGTTCAAAATGCCTCCCATCGGTCAGTATAACGGAGAGACCGACCCTAGCACCCACCTGGACAAGTATACGTCCTGGATGGAGCTGCAAGGATTGGGAGAGGAGCTCATGTGCAAAGCATTCCCGCTCACACTTGGGGATCGCGCGCAAAGATGGTTTCGTTCCCTCCCTGATGCGTCCATAGGGGGATGGGACGAGCTGTCTAATCTGTTTTTGACACAGTTCATGGGGTCGAGGATGCGGTCGACTCCCAAGGAGAGATTAGTCAACGTGAGGCAAGACAAAGCGGAGCCTCTGAAGTCATACCTGGACCGCTTCAACAAACTGGTCCTCGGCATGGAATAGGTGTCGGACGATGCCATCCTCATGGCTGTCATGGCCGGATTGAGGCCCCGGACCAGATTTTGGTGGTCCGTCCACGAAGAAGGACCTAGAACATATCACGACTTCCTCAACCGTGCAGAACGGTATATAGGGGCTGAGGAAGCCATTCCAGAGAACAGGGCCCCCGAACGAGAAAAGAGGCCTGAGCGGCGCGAAGAAATGAGGAAAGAGAGAAGGAAACCAATGAAGCCGTTCAGGCCGGCCACGAACTTCAGGGCCTTCCAACCTGGAGGCCCCGGCCAGGTAACTGAAATCCTCACAGTTGCCCCATCACAAGTCCCTACTGAGATTAAGGACAAGAACCTGCTGCTCGAGCCACGACCTATGAGGGCCGACCCAAATCGCCTCAACCAGAATAAGTACTGCAAATACCATAAGGCGAAAGGACATGACACTGACAAATGCTGGGCATTGCTGGCCGAGCTGATGAAGCTGATCGACCAGGGTCAGTTAAAAAAGTACGTCAAGGGCCAAGGACAACAGAGCCAGGGGGCACAGCAAGCCGTTGCTCCACCACCTCCTCCACCAAACGGAGCTGCTCGCGAAATACATACACTCATCAACAACAGCTTCGGCAAGCAAAGGGAGTCCAAACGAGCCCGAAAGGGGCAAGTTCGGGAGGCCAGGAACGCTTATCAGCGGTGCGTTCCACCTCGGGCAATACCCCGCCATGCACCCATATCATTCACTGAGCTGGACAGTGAAGGGATAGCATACCCACACAGCGATACCTTGGTGGTATCGCTCAATATTTGCAGAACTATGGTGCACAGGGTCATGGTTGACACCGGCGCCTATGCTAACGTGCTCTATCTGAGCACCTTCAGGCGGATGAGATTTCATGAATCCCAGCTCATGCCATCCTCCGACTCTATCCAAGGCTTCGGAGGGATGAGCACCCGGGTGCTCGGCACTTGTGAACTCAAGGTCCTGTTCGGTTCCGGCGACAGGGAAGTATTCACAACGACGGAGTTCAAGGTGGTGGACTTGAACTCCCAGTATAACGCCATTTGGGGCAGGCCACTTCTGGCTAAATTGAAGGCGGTAGTCTCCATCTACCACCTCACCTTCAAGTTCCTTGTGGGCGACGAGGTGTATGTGGTAAAAGGGAACCAGTGGGCCGCCAGAGAGACAGACATGGTGCTACGCCCAAAGGAGCTCAACCAGCTTGAGCTCGCCCAGACCACCTCGGCCGATGAGTAGATGGAGGACGCCTTTGAGGATTCTATTCTCGAAATTGCTGAGCTCAATCAGATTGCCATGGAGGTAGATAATGAACCTCCACGCCCGGCAATTATCCCTGAACAGCCGGGCAGCTCCGCTTTGGAAGTCGGGTCATCCTCTGGTACTGCCACCCAGAATAGCAGAAGGGAAGTGGCGTTGGACATGAGAGAACCCGAAGAGGAATGGGGGTCCGTCGACCCCCGAGGGGACGGACCCCAGAGACGAGCTGCACCTGTCGAAGAGCTGGATCTTGTCAGCATGGATCCAAACAGGCCAGATATGGAGCTCCGGGTCGGCCATGAGATGCTAGAGCCCTTCCGTACCGAGCTGATCACCTTCCTACGAGGTAATATTGATGTCTTCGTTTGGGCTCACGAAGACATGGAAGGGATCCGGCCAGAAGATGCCTGCCATCACCTTAACATCAACCCTGCCATGCAACCGGTGGCCCAGAAAAGACGCCGATTGAGTCCGGACAGGTATGAGGGGATAGAGCTCGAAGTACAAAGGTTGCTGGGTTACCGCTTCATTAGAGAGACCAAGTATGCAACTTGGGTCTCCAACCCCGTCCTGGTCAGGAAACCAAATGGATCATGGAGGCTATGCGTGGACTTCATCGACCTGAATAAAGCCTGCCCAAAAGACTGCTTCACACTCCCCAACATCGATCAGCTGGTCGACACAACTGCCGGTCATGAACTCATGAGCTTCATGGACGCGTATTCCGGCTATCATCAGATACCAATGGCCGAGGAGGACCAGGTCCATACAACCTTCATCACCGACCGCGTACAGTACTGTTATACCATGATGCCGTTCGGTCTGAAAAATGCAGGGGCTACTTATCAGCGGCTCGTAAACAAGATGTTCGCCGCACAAATTGGGAAAACAATGGAGGTCTATGTGGATGACATGCTGGTAAAGTCAAAACAGAAAGCTGATCACGTAGGCCACCTGGCAGAGATGTTTGATATCCTGAGAAGATACAGGATGAAGTTGAACCCCAAGAAATGCTCCTTCGGGGTAGGATCGGGAAAGTTCCTGGGATATATGGTGAGTCAGAGGGGAATCGAGGCCAATCCTTAAAAAATTCAAACGGTTATGAACCTGACCCCGCCAAGACGGATCAAGGACATCCAGAGCCTTACGGGCAAAATCGCCGCCCTCAATCGCTTCATATCTCGGTCCACTGACAAATGCCGACCATTCTTCAACTTGATCAGAAGAAACGCTCAGTTCGAGTGGAACAGTGAATGTCAGTCGGCCCTCGACGACCTCAAGAAAGCACTTATGGAGGCCCCGGTCCTAGCAAAGCCTCAGCTAGGAGAAAAACTGCAGCTTTACCTGGCGGTATCCGAGTATGCAGTCAGCTCGATATTAGTCCGTACAGAGCAGAAGGCTCAACAACCCGTTTATTATGTGAGCCAGTCACTGCACGACGCCGAGCTCCGCTACCCAGCAATGGAAAAGTTAGCTTATGCATTGGTCATCTCAGCCAGAAAGTTGCGGCCATACTTCCTGGCACACCAAATTGAGGTATTAACTAACTTTCCTTTAAAGCAGGTATTGGGCCGCCCAAACGCCTCAGGAAGATTGTTAAAGTGAGCGGTCGAGCTGGGTCAGTATGACGTCCACTATGCGTCCAGAACGGCAATAAAAGGTCAGACCCTTGCTGATTTTATCGCCGAATTCACTCCAACTCTCATCATCCGAGAAGAAAGAATAGAGAAACCTTGGAAGATGTACGTGGACGGGTCGTCCACCACTCATTGCGCCGAGGCTGGCATCGTCCTGGTCAGCCCCACCTAGAAATACTTCTACTCGGCACTACGGTTCAAATTCCCCGCAACAAACAACGAGGCCGAATATGAAGCGCTGCTGGCCGGACTGGACATGGCGAAACAATTCGGAGTGGATGACCTCGAAGTCTTCAGTGACTCCCTCCTGGTCGTCAATCAAATTTCAGGCGAATATGTGGCCAGGGACGAACAAATGGCGAAGTACTTGAGATCCGTCGAGCTAGCCTCCGCAGAATTTCGACGGATTCGGGCCGAGCAAATCCCTCGTAACAAGAATACGCAGGCCGACGCCCTTGTACGGCTAGCGACAAGTGAAAGAGCTGACGATATTGGATCAGTAAACATTGGAACAGTGGACAGTTCGGCCCTCGATCAAAAGGAAATCTATAATATTGAGCCAAAAGTGACTTGGATGACCCCGATCATCCAATACTTGGAAGGGGGGAAGGTCCCCGCCGATCAGGACGAGGCCAGAAAATTAAGAATCTGAGCTGCTCGATACACCATCCAGGACGGTCTTCTATACAAAAGAGGTTTCTCCCATCCTCTCCTGAAATGCCTGGACGACGAAGAAGCCAAATATGTGTTAGCCGAGATTCACGAGGGCGTATGCGGCAATCACTCGGGAGGCCAGTCGCTAGCCTTCAAAGTTATCAGGTAGGGATACTTCTGGCCTAGCCTGAAAAAAGATGCTATCAACTTCGCCAAAAAATGCGACAAATGTCAGAGATGCGCGCCACTCATCCGGGCACCTTCGGAGGATTTGAACTCAATAATGGCCCCGTGGCCATTCGCAAAATGGGGGATAGATCTAATCGGCCCGATGCCCACTGGCCGAGGAGGAGTAAGATTCGCTATCGTCGCCGTCGACTATTTCACCAAATGGGTGGAAGCAGAACCCCTAGCACGGATTACCGAGCTGAAAGTTACAAACTTCATATGGAAATCCATCATTTGCCGCTTCGGGGTTCCCCATTCCATCATCACAGATAATGGACGGCAGTTCGACAGCGACGATCTAAGGACATTTTGTGAAAACCTGGGGATCAAGAAGCTGCTCTCTATCCCTTACCACCCTCAAGGAAACGGCCAGGTCGAGGCCATGAACAAGATCATCAAGCACACCCTGAAAGCCAGGCTTGACGAATCGAAGGGAGCTTGGGCCGATGAACTGCCCGAGGTACTTTGGGTATACAGAACGACGGCCAGAATAGCGACAGGAGAAACGCCTTTCTCCTTAGCATTCGGTTCCGAGGCAGTTATCCCAATCGAGCTCGGCGTTCGCACTTGGAGAATGGAAAAATATCAAGACCAGCAGAACACAGAAGCTCTGGCCGCCAATCTTAACTTGCTAAAAGAAAGAAGAATGAACGCAGACATAAAGAACGTCATCTACAAGCAAAGAAGTGCAAGATATTATAACTCAAGGGTCCGGACCAGAAAATTTCAGCTCGGAGATCTCATCCTCAAAAAGGTCTTACTACCGAATGGATCCTTGGGACACAACTGGGAAGGACCGTACAAGGTAAGCAGGATTCTGGCCGGAGGTGCATACGAGATAGCAGACCTGGATGGAAAAATTATATCCAAACCATGGAATATAGAGCACTTAAAGAAGTATTATCATTAGCCGGCCAGGATCTCAATTGTAATTCTTTTACATATTGTTTCACAATTAATGAGAGTATTTCCCAGTTTATGATATTGACTTAAGGCTACGGCCTCATCCGAGCCGCCCAGGCCGGATGAAACAGTAAGGCTTCGGCCCACCAAGGCTTCGGCCCACTTAAGGCTACGGCCTCATCCGAGCCGCCCAGGCTGGATGAAACAGTAAGGCTCCGGCCCACCAAGGCTTCGGCCCATCTAAAGCTATGGCCTCACCCAAGCTTTCCGACTCCAATGGAGCAAAAAAGTTACAGTTAGCTCAAGATTCTAGTTTTATCCGTCTCCTAAGCTGGACGAGATAATACGATTAACTGAGCAGGCCAGCAATACAAATATTAAATTTCTATGAAAAATTTAACCAAGTGTTTCTTATTCCAGAAGGCCGAGCTGGTTACATGATTAAGCCTAACAGGTTTCACATTAGATGGAACACACAAGAATATGGCGAGCAATGAATCAACATGTAAATTAATATTAAAAAAGAAAAGCTGGTTTGGAGGCCAGCACCTCGTACAAAAGGCCAAATGGCCACAAGAAAGGTGGAAAAGAAAAATACAAAAACAAGGCCATCTAGACCTCCACAACATCCACTGCCTCAGATGCCCCGGCCTCCTCCATCATCCAAGCTCCTCCGGCCACCCCGACCTCATCAGCTGCCACGACCGCTTCAACATGCTTGCCATCTGCCTCCTCGGCCAATGCATCCATATCCAGATCCGGATCGGACATCAATTGGATCGAAGGAGCTGGACGGAGTACATGACTCGAGTTGGGAGGAAGATACCCCGGCAAGTCCTCCATCATGCCCAAGTAATAGCTCGAAAGGGGCAGCTTCTCCAAGTATCCACGCAGGGCCTCCATAAGAGGGCGGTCATCCAACTTCTCTTTCCGCGCGACCTCGATTGCATCGATGAAGGCGAACAGATAGGCCATCACACCCTCATACTTGCACTCAGCCGAGGCTTTGTACTCCCGGACAACAGAAGTCTTGTCCATGGGAACGGCCCGAGCAACTTCCAAATCCGCCCTGGCAGCCTCCAGTTCCGCCACTACCCGAGCATGGGTCACGGTCAGGTCAGTGAAGCGCTGGCGATCGAGCTCGGCAGCCTTGGTGCTCTGAGCCAAAGCTTCCTTGGCCGAGGCAACCTGAGCCTTCAGCAGCTCCTTATTCTCCATGGCAGCGGTGAGCTGGACAGACTTCTCCCTCAGCTCGGCCCTCCGTGCATTATATCTCTCAAGCTGGTCGAGATGAGAGAGATGAGCTCGCCAGGAGAAGACGGAAGCCTGAGCTTGAAGGATAGAAGCACACACGCTCATGTCGGCAACCGACATCTACCCGGCATACTTCTCCAGCTCCTCAGTCCACGCTTTTGCCGGAGCTTCCATCGCGGGCTCAATCCCAGAAGGAAGAGCGGCCATCATCTCTGTGCTCGGCGTCCGGGCACGCGTGTAGCTAATTTGGAAGGACGGCAACCTTCCAAGGAACTCCCTAGACCCGTCGACCCGAGCCGGATCCCAGCCGCAAACACTAACCGACCCGGCCAAAGGATGGTCAGAAGCCACTACCCCAGAAGGAGCAGCAACCGTGACATCCTAGGCACCCGGAGGTCGGGTGACCGAGGCCGCCTTAGGATGCTTCTGGGGAGGGGACCTCCTTGGTGAGCGTTGGAGAGGCACTCCACGCCCAGAAGTAGCAGCGGCAGGAGCAGGGCGCTCCGACCCACGCCCCCTACCTCGGCCAGAAGCCCGAGATGATTGCCCAGCTCCTCTTGCCTGCTGAGCTCGAAGGCGGATACGCTCCGTGGGATCCATCTGTAGAGGCAAGCCCTCGGTAGGAAGATCGGCTGCAAAAAGGATATCAGTCGACTAATACAAGTCCGAAATCCGGCCAACAACATATAAATAATAACTAATCACCTCGGAAATCGTTGGGAGCGGGGACAAAAGGAAGAATAAGTCCGGCCCGGCCTAACTTTCTCTCGATCAGCAGAACCTTGAAACCAACCGCTTGGGATCAACACTCTCCTTCAAGTAGCGGAGCTTCCTCGAGAAATTCACACTCACCTCGAGAGAGTCAAACGAGATAACTACAAAACAAAAATTATTGTAATATCAGAAGGCCGACCAGATTAACAACAACAAGGATGTATACCGTTGGCCGGCCTGAAATACACAGGACAAGGTATCCTTTGAGACGAATCTCCGCCAACTGGTCTAGGGCTCATCCAATCGCCGCCGACCCAAAACCACTTCGTCTTCCAATCCTTAATAGAGGACGGAAGACCCTTTATGAGCTTGGGACGACCCGACCGAGGAGAGATATAGTAGAGATGGTTTTTGGCTCCCGGCAGCAGCTTCAAAGTATATAACCAGGTCAGCTCCTGAGGACTCGGGACATCGAGCTGATAAAGGTAAAAAGCGACGAACAGCCCGAGAAGTGACGAGATGCTGTTGGGATGAAGCTGGCCGGGAACAACCCCCCAAAAACGGAGAACTTGTGTGAGGGGCGACGCCAAAGAAAAACGTAATCCACCCTCCAGATCTCGGAAATTGATGGCCACACATCCTCGGGGGGGTTTGTCCATCCTCTCCTCGGGGAATGGAACGTCAAAGGTAACTCCTCGGGGAACATTGAACAGCGCATGCCATTGGTCCAGCTCAGGTCGGGTCGCAATGGACGGCCATTCCATGGCCTCTGAATCTTCAGACGGCTGTTCCGTCCTCCTAAACCTCCTCCGAACAGGCACCCCAGTAGGAATACTCGAAGCCGAGGTAGAAGGACCGGCCTCTTCACCACTCGCCGCAGGAACTGGACTTCGGACCTCTACATCCGATGATGAGGTCGACCCCAAAGAAAGCCTCCCCGAGCTATACTCCAGCTCAGCGGATCCACCCTGGCTATACCCCTGGACCGAATCGTTGGATGAAGAATTACCAGAAGACATGATTCAAGAAATTACCTAAAAGACTCCGTCCTGATGGCGCTGCTCAGCTCGTCTAGATCAGTAATGTCTGCTCGGGGCTCTCGAAAAATCTCACAAGTATGTGAAGAAAATGAAAGGGGGACCTACCCTATTTATAGAAAAGGAAGTGACCGTTGGTATTCCCCCCTACTCGAGGTGACACGTGGAAAATTGAACGGTGGCGATTTGGAGATCCTTCGGCTACCAATTCGTCAGATGCAGAGGTCGGCCACGGACAAAATAAATGACATTTGAGGTTGGATTAATGTTCCATGACCGAGCATCCCGTTTAGCTCGGCCATGGCCAGTTCAGCTCTAAATCTCCCAAAGTTGTATTGTTTGTTTAAGGATTAAGATGACCGAGGTTGGTTCAAAGAGAAGAAAACAGGAGATTAACAAAGTTATATAAGCTTCAACCGAACTCAACTGGTTTGGAGGCCAGAACCTCTTAACAAAGCTAAACTCTAAACCCTAAACAAAAGGAACAAAAAATCAGCTCGGACGAATAGCTCGGTAATGGTCTAGAATATTGGAAAAGATGTTTACAATTACCACCATCCTGGACGGACCTCTCTCTCAATATTGACATGTCAGTCAGAACGTTTTATGAACCTATTATGGTTACTGAACATGTTGCCAAGTACTTAAACTTGAGAGATCTGTCCAAGCCCCTTTCCGACCAAGATCGTATTAAAGTATGCCTATTCGTCAGCGCTGATCTCGACCGTCTCGTCCTCCGCCCTAGCCGCTCAGGAACTCTCAGCCTGTCCAACGCCAGAAAAATCCTCCATTATAAGATCAGGATTGGACATTAGCTGGATAGGTGGGGCTGGCTGTAGGAGATGCTCAGACCCGGGAGGCAGGTAGCTAGGCAGATCGTCCATCAGATCCAAGTAATACTTGGGAAGAGGATTTTTCTGCAAATAACCAGCCAGCGACGCCTGAAGAGGACGGTCGTCGACCCCGGCTTTCTTCAGCACTTCCATGTTATCCATAAAAGCAAAAAGATAGGCCAGGATGCCGTCGTACTTGCATTCTTTGGACCCCTTGTATTTTTGTACGACAACCGTCTCATCCCGCGGGCCGGCTTGAGCAACCAGCAGTTTAGCTCGCACCCTCTCCAGCTCGACCTTCGAAGCCTCCCAATTCCTCCCCAGAGTGGCGTTCTCCTGACCCAGGTCGAATGAACGCTGGCGTTCAAACTCAGCCGACTTAATGGCCTTAGCCAACAGATCTTGGGAAGAAGCCAGCTGAGCTTGAAGGGTCTCTTTCTCCTCAACAGCCGAAACGGCCTCGGCTCGCCTCTTGCGGAGCTCCACCTCTTACACTTCAAATTCTTTCTCTCGCTCCAAATGCTTGAGGTGGGCTCGCCAGCTGAAAACAGACGCCTGAGCTTGAAGAACGGAAGAGCAGACATCCATATCTATTGCTGACATCTTGCCAGCATACCCTTCTAACTCTTCAGTCCAAGCCTTGACAGGAGCTTCGATGGCCGGCTCAACCCCCGAAGGAAGATTCTTCATCAGATTAGGGCTCGACATTTGAGCCCGGGCAAAGCTAACTTGGAAAGGCGGCCTCCGCCCAAGGAATTCCTTGGAAGATTCGACCCTCTCAGGGTCCCAGCCACAAATGCTAACCGAACCGGCCAGCAGGGAGTCAGATGACCACACTCCCGGGCGAACTGAAGAACTGGCAGGAGAACTAACTGCCGTCTGTGCAGGCTCAGTCGACGCTTCAGGTGGTGGCGGTCGAGATTTCTTGGTCGGTGGCCCACCGACCTCCGGGTTCTGAGCAGGCTCGCTGACACCAGAGCGCTCAGGCCCCCGCCTCTTTTACATTGGCCTCTTTTGCATCGGCTGCCTCCGTTTCTCGGCCTGCTCGGCACGAACTCTGATCCTTTCAGCTGGGTCCATCCGAGGACGAAGACCCTCTTGAGGGAGATCGGCTGCCAAAGAATTTTTCATTAGCCAAGCAAGAAGCCCAATATATACTCAAAGCAATAACTAGGAGCTTACCAGTAAAATCGACGGGAGCTCGGAAAAAAGGAAAAATCAACCCAGCTTGAATAAGTCGACCCTCCGTGATTAACTCCCTATATGACCGCTGGGAGGGGACGACGTTATCCCACAAATAACGGATCTTCTGAGAAAAATCCCCGCCGATATGGAGAGTGTCAGACGGAATATCTGCAGCAAGGAGGAAATATTAAAATATTAGACGAGCTGAACATAAAGAGCATAAATATATACCTCTAGCTGTCCCGAAACCAATCGGGCACGACATTCTCACAGCAGACCCACCGTCAGAATCTCCGGGGCTCCTCCAATCCCCTCCTACCCAGAACCAATCGTTTATCCAGGTCCCTCTCGGTAAGGGGAGATCACTCACTAGCTGAGGTCGGAACGGGCGAGGTGAGAGAAAATGAAAATATTCCCGGGCCCCAGGTATAAGCCTGATACTGAATAGCCAGGACAGCTCATCCGGGCTAGGTATCCCGAGGTTATATCTATGAAAAAGGATCAATAGACCTAGTATAATTGACCAACTATTTGGGCTAAGCTGCCCGGGCGCTATCCTCCAATGCCACAAATAATCAGTCAGGCAACGGGCCATTGGAAATCGCAGGCCTCTACAAAGCGCCTCGATGTTAATAGCAACACAACCCCTCGGGGGACGCAACATTCGCTCCCCTGATTAAGGAGCGATAAATTGAACGCACTCAGGGATGCTAAAAAGTCTATGCCACCAATCTACATCCGACTGAGACAAGTGGGAGACTATATCTATTGGTCCTAATTCCTCGACTCGGGGATTATAACCCTCTTCGGCCCGGAACCCCGCAGGGCTCGGGGCTGGACCCATATGCGAAGTACCCATCTCCTCGGCTACACCCCTGGCATCCGCTCCCGAGAGGTTGGACCTTATATTCTGATCAGACGCTCTACTAGACATGGTCAGGAAAAGTTAATTTACCTTGCAAAGAGACCACCTCGGGCAATGCAGCGCAAAGCAGTATGCTCGTACTGGCTCGCAGAATTGAAATTATCCAGGAATTTGAAGAGAGACAAGTGAAGAATGAAGCCACGAGACACCTATATATATAAGAGTATATTGAGACTCATCGACTTCCAGCCATTGAGGTGGTGACACGTGGACAATTCAGTTGTACAAATACGCGCCGGAAATCAGATCACATAGCTAGTCCAAATCTTACTCAGCTCGGTATAATAAGATCAGTTAGACCCCGGCGGAAATAATTCCCGTCGTGGTCTAAGGGGCTGTTGTTGGACCATGGTGTCCGAGCTATGTGACGATGACACCCGAGCTGCACAAGTCATATATATAGACGATGACAGTTGTTCTTTGGACTTCAGAGACCGGCCAGGCACCTTGGTCAGGTGCTCCCCTTGAGCGACGCCCAAAGCATTCACTTCGAAGACAACCGAGGTGAATCGGCAGCCGAGCTAGGAAAGTCATCCCGAGCTGACGTAACCGAGCAAGCATCAAGCCAACCGTTAGGAGGTCGTGGATGATAAAACCGCCGCATAATACCGGACAAATAGGCGAAAAATAGGGAAGAAGTGGATGTAACTTCCATACTCCCCCACGATCTCCACTACCTATCTTTTTCTGTCTATAAATAGCTTTAATTTGTACTTGTTAAAGGATCCGAATCCTCATTCTGTAAACAGCACTAGAGAGCTTATTTCTCTGAATTAATGAGATAAGGTCCTGCTCGGTCATTCTGCCGTCCAGGATCAGCCGAACTAAAATTGCCCGAGTAGGCTCCGGGCACAGTGTTAGCAGCATACACACATTTTATATTCCTTTTATCCTTCAATTCCGCTCCGTTTCATATCAATTTGGGTGTTCGACTAGGAATTATTCTCTTACAAATTCCGACGTCAACAGTTGTGAAATCATAATATTATTAAAATTGAAAAATTTGTAAAAGATTAATACTTTCATAAAAACATAACGTGTGGATCAATTGTTTTCTTTTCATGAATTTTATCATATCTATATATGTATTTTAAAATGTTTATATATGATTTAAATTGTTCTAATATTTATTATTATTTAATTGAGTAATTAAAGTGTAATACTTTCTTATTCTTTTTTACTGTAGATGGCAAACAATAAAGTCATTCTAGTTCATCGTGGATATTGGCATGAATTGGAGTATAAAAATGGAGAAGAGGGTTTGATATATGCATCGTTGCATACATTTCTTATGTAAAACTTTTGGATAAAATTCATTAAATTGTGCGAGCGGATCGTAGGACTTGTGATTACGCCTTGCATTGTTTCATGCCTACAAAGATTTCTAGACAAGTGAAATTTAAAATTAAAACAGATGATGATTTGAGGAGGGTTGCTTATGTATACAATTACCCCAAGTTATTTATTTCTATTGAATCGAAAGAGTATGATTTGAATATTTTATTCTCATATGCGAGTCAAGGGGTAGTTTTCTTCGGCTTATGAATTCTCAACAACAATATATTCATCAAAATTCAAATATATATGGAGGTCAGGTGAGTTATGTGCAAAGTCAGATTCAACATCAAATTCCTTATGTGGATCCAATCGAAGATTTCAAAACTTGTTCTAGCAATCCAACGAATATAGAGAAACGTAACTCTTCTTCCAAGCATATTTTAATATCCGTTGTTGATCATAAGAGAAATTACTTTCCACCACAACATCTCAATGATTTCACATTCGATATGCAAATTGAAAAATAAAAGAAAAAAAAAACTCACTAAAAGGAAGAAAAAAACAAAAAGAACATGTAATAACGAAAAGATTCTAAACTGTCACAGGAGGAAGAAAACGGCAACATTTGAATAATATTTATACAAAATGAGTTTGAATTTTTCAACTTGTACGTAATATTTAATTTACTCCAAAATTCATCATTACTATAAATAGTTATTATTGAAATAAAATAAAAGAAAAAATATTATATTATGTTTGATTTTTATGTACAGTTTGTGTTTGTCATGTATTCTAACTTCTAATGTTAGGCATTCTGTAGGGCCTATATTTAAGAACAATTGATATTATTTAAGAACTCGTCTGCTAATTAAAACAAAATAAAAAAATCCACTAAAAAGAACAAGATAATAAAGATTTGTTCTCTTTGGAAAGTTAAGATGTCGAAATCATACCAATTAAATATTCAATATTATACGCACAAAAGAAAAAAGAAAAGAAGAAAAACCAGCAATGGCCGTTACAGAGGCGCCATTAAGCCTTGATTCGTTGACCGGTCATTGACCACCTTGTGAACCGGTGAAGCCGAAGGAGTGAAATACACAGGCGAAGCGCAAGGAGTCGAAAACGGCGTCGCATCATCTAAGCTGCAATCGTCAATGTCCACCACCACCACCGAGTCTTCCTCCGCCTGAAAATACTTTTCCAAGCTCACGCTGCCTCCATTCTCATCATCATCAATTTTCTTTTCAGCAGCAGGATAGAGAGTAGTTTTAGGCGGCAATTCGAGGTCTTCTCTCTCTTCTTCTTTGATGGTAAACAAAAATCTCGGTGGTCCAAACATTCCCTGAATCTTCAACAATTCAACATCGATCACTTCGACATCCGATTGCCGATTCGATTCCAGATCACTAGCTCCAGAATCAGCAGTCATTGAGTTGCGATCGAGGCGCAATTGAGGTCTTGTGCAGAAAAAATAGAGGAGCTCCTTCGATGAGGCGAGGGGGGAGAGAGTACTGGATTCCGATGGAGAGCTGTGAGTGACTTCATCCACACCCCGGCCGACGGAATTGGCGTGACGGCGGAAGACACGGCGGCGCCACAAGACGTAGAAGAATTGGGCGAAGAGTGCCACAACTGTGATTACAAAAATTACTACAAGTGCAGTGCCCAGCTTGCTTAGTCGTCCGCCGCCGCCGCCGGTCATTTTGGTGACTATCAAAGGCCTTAAAATATAGAGTAATATACCAACAAATCAGATGAAAGAAATTGGGAAAAGTTGTAACATTAACGCAATTTGACCTAACAAACAGGTGCAGGTGGAGATGGTTAAGAAATAATACGCGCGCTGGTGAGTATTTGGATAAGTGCTTGGAAATGCCGGTTTCAGGCTGAGGTGGAGAGTGACGTGTCCCCTTCCAATTTTATTTCGAGAATCCTATTTAATTTATTTTAAAACAATTTTTTTATATAATTGGTTAGCGTAGGTACTTCAATCTCCATCGTTTTCATGTGCATGCAAGTGTCATACGGATTGGTTTGCTTGCGATTGCATCGATCCGTTTCTGTTATATTAAACAAGTAATATCATTTAGTTGTATAAATGGTGAAATTTAGTTATGTAAATAATATATTTGGATCAAACAAGTAATATTTTTTAAGGTAATGTAAGTCGTAATGTTGAATGAACCAAATTTATGCGATTAATACATTAAATTTAGATAGATAGTATCTTTTGTTGAAACAAAACAAGTAACACTTTTTTTTGGTATATTAGTTATATTTTTTTATTTATATATAGGTAGTATCTTTCGTCGATACAAAACAATCATAATTAACTATTCATCCTCTTTTTATTATTATCAAAAAAAAATTTTTGAACCATCTTAATTAAAACAAATAATTTGTACTAGAATTATAATTAGAAATCTATTTAATCCAACAAAACCATCAAACTTGAAAATTTCATAAATAGTTTTGGCAAAAGAGAATCAAATCATAATAGGAAAATTTGATATGATCGCTTTTGATGAACCCAAAAAAAGGGAGAAAAAGGGCAGAAATGAGGAGGAGAAGTGGGAAAAAAAAAAACAGGAAAGAAGAAGAGAGATGAAAGATGAAATAGAGAAATATCAGATAACAATGGAAAAGAGGAAGAACAAACAACATGAAAAAAAAGCGAGGAGAAAAAAAAATGTCACCAATGAAGTAATACATTTTGTTGACGTCGAAATTTGTTTAATAATTTAATTCCTAATCGAGCACTTAAATTCGGATTAAATGAGCCAAATTGGATAAAGAAATTGAATAGAAAGTGCAGAAAACACTGCGCCCGGAGCCTACTCGAATAATTTAGTTCAGCTGACGCTGGTCGATTTATAGTGGCCGGCCAGAATCGTATTTAATATATGTTAGAGAAATGAGTTCTCTAGTGTTTGAATACAAAATTATTCGAACCCTTTACAAGTAAAAACTTCTACTATTTATAGCTTAGGAATAAACACAAGTAGTGGAAATCATGTCCACTTCTCCCTTATTTTCAACCTATTTTCTAGGAAGTGAGAGGTTAATTCTACCCCACTATCTCCTATTAATAAAGAATATCTTGCACGATCATCCATGGAACATTTTGATTGGGTCAGCAATGCTCATTTGAACCCGCCATGAAATTGATCCTGATCAGGTCGCTTGGTTGCAGGTAGTCAAGTTTGGTCGGGTCATCTGGGCGTCTACTCAAAGATCTCTCCTGATTAAGTTCTAAGTGTGCACATATTCTATTTTCCGATCAAATCATACATTTTGTCGTGCTCGGATCGGAGGATCCAACACATTTTAATCAATAATGTTATATCTTTTAATTATTATTGTATCAAACTAAAGATGTAGTTTGATAAAATGTGGCAAATATATATATATATATATATATATAATATAGTATGTATTTTTTTTCCTACTTCATTTAAGTGTTAAAGCACTCATTTAAGTTTAATCATTGAAACATTGCATCAACATTTTTCCATTTGTTATTTTCAAGAAATCTGGTTGTGGTTTTTGTCAACCTCAAATTTGTTTAATAATTTAAATCTAATGGAGGGTGATTTCATTCATCCTCAATCATTTTCTTTAGTTGTGTTGGCCTTTGATGAATACTAACCAAACATAGCTTTTGATTTGATGGAATTAGAACGAGATATAATAGTTCAATGTAAAAATTCATATGAGATCGTCTTGTATAAAATTTTACATGAAATGAAATTTTTTAGTCTTATGTATAATCGAAATTGATCATATTAAAGGAATTGAATCGTTATATTGATTCAAATGAACTCTATCTTACATAAAATCTCATGACGTATTCCTAGTTTCTCTTTTGTCTGCAAACATCAACATTATTTAATTTGAAATCAAATTAATTTAAAAAGATAGTTTTGGGCTTTCGGTTGTTTCATGCAAGCTGCACGTGAACTGCAACTTTATTGTTAGGCATTATTTTCAATGAAGCTGGTTATTTATGGAGAAAATGACTTTAAGCCTAATCAATATGACTATTGACACGTAAAATCAATAGCAATCTAATCTATTATTTTCATTTAATATACATTTAATGATAATTAGTGATGCATGTCATTTGATTTAATGTCATATGCTAAGGATATACTGTGGGTATGTTTGGTTTGTTGGTTGGGTTAGTTAAATTTTAGTTGAGTTCTGATAAGTTTGTATTGTTTATATTAAATGAGGTTAAATATTTAATATGTTTGGTTTGAATGTTTAATGTTAGGTTTGATTTAATATTGTATTTGATTTAAATATTGTGGTATTTCTTGAAATTGGTTGGTATGCTAAAATTTTGTTTGGATCGAATGTTTGTTGTGCGTTTATAGAAACTTGACCATAATGCCCTCAAACATAAATAATGTTATATTTAATATTAAATTCCAAAACAAAATAATAGTTTAATATTTTTACAAAAAAAATAAAAAAATAAAAAGGCAATTCATAATTATTTGAAATTGGCTTATTTTTATTTATATAACAGTAATTCAAAATTACTTGGAACAAAGTAATTCGTATTTTATTTACAAATAAGAACAATTAATTAATATTATTAAGCTTACCTTTGAGACTCATTTCGTTTTGAAATAAATGTATTTATATAAAAAACATATTATTGATTCTATACTTTTAATTATGGAGTTATTCGATTTTATACGTTGTATAAAAATATTGGACGATTTAATCTTTAAAAAAAATCATTTTCATATTATATTTAGATATAATTGTGATAATTTTAAAATTTTAAATATAATCTTAATTTGATTTATTTCAAATAAAATATATTCTAATTGTTTAAAAAATATTTATATAAATTATAACAAATCAAATCCAATTGTTTTAAACTTATTTCACTTTTAAAACAATTGTAGTTACAAATACTAGCATTCAAATGAACTTTCCATTTGAGATATATTTCATTTAAATAAATATTTAATTTATAATAAACTTAAGATTGATTCTATATTTGAAAATATACGAATTTATCTTTTGAAAAAAAAAATGACAAAGGGCAAACATGAGACAACATTATAATAGTAAGGGTTTAAAAGTCTTTTTAATAAATTATATCATTGGATTAAAAATTAAGTTAAATAAACCACTCAATTTTTAAATGGTTAATTTAATCCACACTATACACTCTTTTGACCAAATTAGCATCCGGCTCAAATTACCATCGGGCTTTTAATCTTTAAAACACACATGAGTTTAACCAGGTAAATTATCCTAACCCACCTAAACTATTTAACAAAACATGCCCTGATTATCTAGAAATATGATTACATCAAAGAAATATAAAGTGAATACAAAATTTCATGTGACACTCTTTAAAATATTAACTAGAGATGAGTCGATGACACGTGGAAAACACACATCAATGAAGCCTACCAATTATATAATCCACTACACCTGATATTTTAAGCCTTTTATACCATAAAAATACCAAATAAAAATACCTTTCTACGAAACGATAAAAACTTACTTTTTTTACCATATTTCAAAAATTTTGACAAATATATCCCTAAGTACAATTTCGATATAATGTAAAAAAAAGTTAAATTTCTGTCTGCTTATTTTCACGAATAAACAATGCTTTTATTTTTTTAATCTCGTGTAACCTTTTATAAATCATATCGTATGGTTCTATATGATTTATGTGGTATGATGTTTATATGAATTATATTGTCTAACCCTTAGTTATATCGTGTAAGATAATATAAATCAAATCATATCGTGTTGTATAAATCACTGTATTTTTTCACATTGTGTAACCGCTCATGAATCATATCATGACATGAAAAAAAACGATGCTCATTCATGAAAATGAGCTCACAAAAATCTAACTCTTTTCTTTACAAGATATCAAAATTGTACTTAGAAACAAATTTGTTAAACCTTTTGAAATAAAATAGAAAAGTAAGTTTTCTATCATTTGTAATTGGTATAAGAGAAACGGTATAAATCCATGGAAACCCTTGTTTAAGTAGTGACGATTTAATTATATTTTCATACCAAATAACAAATATTAATTAATTATAGTTCATTAGTTTTGTGTGTGTATATATATATATATATTTATATTTATATTTATTTATATACTTAATTAATCTTTATGTGTATCCATATTAATTTTATTATGCATAATAATAATAAAATCTCAGATATAAAATGTACATAAGAAGTATAATTTCACCATATATGAATAATGTATTGCAAAGAATTGTTTCATGTTGGCATATCTCATGATTTCATTTTGGGTGAGGGAATTTTTATTTTTCCTTTTGTTTATTTTTGCATATTGAAAGGCCCAAATGGAAATAGTGAATTATGATTACCCAATGGGTATGAGGCCCGGCCCATTGAGGATTCTTTAGCTGCAAGATAGCCCAGTCTGCGTTTTCAGGTCAACTTATGAAATGCCTCTCCGCAAGATGAACAAAAATATAAAAAGTATAAATAAAAATATAAAAAATAATGACGCAAATAAATATAAATATGATCTCAGGCTTTATTTGGATGCAATAAATTCATTGTTTTTATCAAGCCCTCAACTTTCGATTTGGCTCTGATATATTTGTTTTGTTTGATCTGAACTTTCAAATGTTGTTTTAGGGTATATGCACTTTTATATTTATTTTGTTATACTAAATTCTTAGACTTTTAAAAAATGTTTTATTATATTGCATCACGAAACTTTTAAAGTTTGTTATACTAAAACGTTTATACCTGCAAAGTATATTTATATGAATATTAATAAAAGGATATATAATAGCTTATTAAATCAAAATTTGACTGTTTAGGGAATTAGTAAAATAAAGTAAATATAAGAGGACGGAACAATGATATATAAAATTCAATAATTGAAGAACCAATGGAATAAGTAGTGTTTAAAAATTAGTTTGTAAATACATTCAAATATTTTAAGAAAGATAGTTTGGGTTTGGATTGATGATATTGAGAGAATGCATTTCATATCTACTAGAGTAAGTATGCATTCAAAATCCAAATTGCAAAGTATTAATTGAAAATAAAAATGATGGATTTCAAAATTTTAAAACATGATGACCAATGAGTTTACTATATATTATAAATTCCAAACCGTTTTGTCAAATTAATTAATGAATCCAAACACAATCTTAATGTTATAGTCTCAAGTCTAATCTTCTTATCCAAATACAACCTAATATATATATATATATATATATATATTCTTGATTATTAATATATTTTAACACTTAGACAAAATGGTAGCCATGTGTCTCATTAATTAAACAAAATAAACAAGACATGTTCCAATTGTGATAGTCACCTTTTTCTCTTCCATGCAAACCATGATATTCTTAATTATAAGAAGATTGACAGCTTTTACCAAGATTATACCAAAATTATAACATCAAGAATAGAAAAAAGGCAAAGTCATTTAAAGTTAGAAAAAAGGTGAATAGATTAAAGTAAACTTTTCAACTATAATGCACGAGGAAGTGTGCAAAAAAGAGAACAACTTTGTGTTAAAAGGGCTGTCCACTTTCTACACTCGTACTAATTTTTTTTATTTAATTTTATTTTAATTAGTCATCATGGTGAGTATCTTCCTTCCTCCTTTTGAGGTAGAATTAGATTCCATATGCCTTTAAATTTTAAATAATTTATGAAGAGTTATTATTCTTAAAGTTTGCAAGATTACTAGGTACCTAGTGAACTTGTCCCTATTTATGTAACCATAATGGATTCATGTATAAAAGCACATCTATATGTATTGGTTCTTTAGATGGTATATGAATTATTGAGTCGATATCAAAATGTAATCTATTATTTAACATTTTTTTACTTGATACCTAAATTCAAATAATTTTTTATGCTACCAATATTTTACGAATTTTTTCGTTCGCTATCTAAACTAAGTTTTGAACATATTTTTCGGGAAAAAAATTGTTGGAAAAATCGAAAATGCAATCCATCTAAGAAAGTAAACCAAAATATATAATCATATGTCAAAATGATCCCTTTGGAAGCCATATTATAAATATAAGTCAATTTTCATGATTCTCCTTTAATTCAAGCCCATATTAAACAAATATAATTCTAGGATTTTGAACAATAATTTTATTTGATTCAAGATTGAATCGAATGAAAATCATGAGATTGGCTCGAGATTATAATTTGACAACGAAAAAAATCATTTTGGTATATGAATCATGCATTTTGATTGATATTTAGAGGTAAGTTGTATTTTTGAGCTCGGGGAGCAGAAAATTTCGTAATGTATTGGTAGCTATCATATTATTATTTTTTCGATTTAGACACCAATTAAGAAAAAAAAATACAGATTATAATTTGATATTAATATTAAATTATTTCATATTTATACACATGTACATAATGGTTAAGTGTGCTTGTTTATGCATCTATAGTGGATAACGCGCTAATAGGAAAGTTAAGCAACTTTAATTTGTATAAATCATACAGTAATAAAAAAAATGTTTTTTTTTTTTTGAACCAATAATTAAAAAAAAAATGTTTATAACCTCGTTTCTTAGCCAACTCACGCAAGCTTTAGTTGTCCTTTTAACATTTGTTCCTCATTAGATATTTTTACCAATTTTATCTTTGGTAATATGTTGATTGATACGTGCTCATGGAATAGATGGTAAAAAAAAAAAACCCAAATTTTAACTTTGAAACTTGAGCAAGATTTTTGATGCTCACATATTTATAGTTGAAACTTGAGCAAGATTTTTGATGCTCATATATTTATGGTAGGAGAAATTTTATAATAAAGATGTAATTTATAAATTAGTTCTCAATTCTAAATTCAAATTTTAAAGTTTTTTAATAAGGGACTCAATTCTATATTTTTTTCTCAATTTAAGGCTTGAAATTTAAATTGAATTTTCAATTCAAGATAAAATTTCATATTCTTTTATTTATTTATATTTATAGATTTATTAATATTTCAATATGTATTAATATTTTGAATAAATTAAGACAAGTTAGTGCACTTTAAGAATAATCTTCATTCGACTTATCGTAATTTATATGAAAAAAGAAAGAAAGTAAAATATAGTTAATTCAATTCATAAAATATAAATTATATTAAATTGATTAATATTATATTGGTCTGTATAAGGTTAAGAGGAGGGGTGAATTAACCTTATCAAAAATTTCAAACTTTTCTCCAAAAGAATGTAAGTCCTTCGAATAGCAAGTAACTTATGGAGCTTATTGCACTGATGAGGTTACTGCTCAAGTAGAGACCTAAGAACTTAAAAGAGTTTAATACACAGCGGAAATAGAATGTTTTTCGAAGAATGTCTTTATGCAGAATGCTTGATGGATAAGATAGACAGATGTAAGAATAAAGCAATAAACACACAAGCAAATAGATTTATAGAAGTTCGAGGGTAGAGTAATTCATCTACGTCCTCTCTACTCCTTCTTGAAGGAGTAACTTTGTTAAAGTAAGCTTGATTTATAAAAACCCAACTAACACAAACTCTATTTCTAACAAAACTGTGAGCTCTATCCACACATGTAGCTGCACAATGACCAAACTTTTCGACCCACACAGGTTCCTTAACCCATACAGGATCATTTCTCATTTTATAGAGAGAATAAATATTTAGTAGGAACAGCCTCTGCCTAAGCAACTCCTAAAACAATTTATATAGACAAATAAGGTTTTTCTTCAACGATTAAGTGCAGCAAGCTCTTTTAACTTCAGAGTACAGAAAGATAACTGGCTTGCTGCTTGGTAGATTGAGTGACTGAAACGAGTAAGCTTGAGATAAGTTGAATTTTGAAACATAGCCTCGCGAGATGAATGTTTCAGTAGTTGTTTTAGGTGCACTCATCCTCTATTTATAGATTTCAGAGAAATCTGCCCGTTGAAGAGACATTTCTCCACAATAAGGTATCATGCAGTCATTGGATCGTACAAGATCTTCTGACACTGTTTTCTACTGCACCCCTTCCCTCTGTTTTGTGTCCGCCTTATTCTGCAACAATTTGTACTCTGTCCTTATTTTTTTCAGATAACATTTTCTGATTGGTTTGAACTTGAGTGTTTCTACCGGTTTTTCAGAGAGCACTAGCTTTGATATACCTGAAGGTTGACTTGTTGTTTTATCTTTTGATGAGACCAGCTTCCTCTGATTTGGGATGCTTTAAGCTAGCTCCCAGTATCCTTCCATACTTAGGCAAATTCTTTACTCGAGAACGCAGTGACTTAACTTCATGCAGGTAGCAATAACTTAGCGCAGACTCCTTCCAGTATGCAACATCTTCTCCATCATCTTCCAACATCCTTGCCTTAGCCAAATACTTTTACATATCAAAGCCTAAACAAATTGCTAAAACCTAGTTATTACATGTTTTATCTCATCAAAATCTAATACAAGTTCATCCTATCATATTAAAATCGATTTTATATACTTTTATTCATAAAATTAAAAAAAATAAAGGAATCCTAAAATTTAGATATATATATATATATATATATATATTAATACAAGTCGGATGAAGATCGTTCCAAAATTGCATGAACTTATCTTAATTTATCTAAACTATAAATACATATTAAAATATAAATAAATATATAAATATAAATAAAAAGAAAAAGGAATTTGAATTTTATTTTGAATTGAGAACTCAATCTAAATTTCAAGCCTTAAATTGAGAAAAAATGTAAAATTAAACCCCTTATTGAGAAACTTTAAAATTTGGGTTTAGAATTGAAAACTAATTTATAAATTAAGTTTTATTATGAAATTTATCATTTATAGTACTAAAATGAAAAAACAAAGCCTTTTATAATTGAAAACATAGTCAGACTTCAGTTACACTTACTTGTTTGGACGGGATTTTCCTAAAAATGATTTTGGACTTCAAAATTTTAAACTTTAAAATTTTAATACATATTTGTTTTTGTATTTAAGTTAAGATTATAAATTTAGGATACAATTATTACCACCTATATTACAATCATCTAATTATTATTAAATACATTTTTTTATAATAAAATATCACATCAACTCACATTTACATAATAACATATTATATCAACTCACATTTTTCCACTATTGATTTGAGATCTACAACATACTCTTATTCTACTAAATAATCAAACAAACATATATTTTTTACTATTTATCCTTACTATAAAGACTAGAATTTTAATGACATAATTTCCTCAAACCCATTAAAGCCCCTTCCAAATATCCTTTTAAGATTTTCACAAAAACTTTTATACAATAGGATCCGTGCACCTGACCCGACCCGACCCACGCGCCCTCTACGCACGTGCACGCGCCCCCACACATCTGGATGTGTGCGTTCAAACTCACCCAAATTCGCTTCAGGTGTTAGACCTTTATGTTATGTTAAGCATACCTTTATGTTATGTTAGTCATACCTTTAGGGTCTTTATATTATATTAAGCATACTTTTATATTTTGTTAAACATATATTTATGGTTTTATGTTATGTTAAGTATACCTTTAGATGTTTTATATTATATTAAACATACATTTATGTAACGTTAAGCATACATTTATGTTATGTTAAGCATACCTTTAAGATTTTTATATTATGTTAAACATACATTTATATTATATTAGCCATACCTTTTAATTATGTTAGTTGTACCTTTATGTATTATATAAAAGTATGACTAATATTAATTAAAGGTGTACATAATATTTATATAGAGGTATATATGTACAAATTAGGATTTTTTTTGTGCTAAAATTATAATTTTTTTGTCAAAATTAGGGTTTTTTTGCCAAAAGTAGGATTTTTTTTAAAAGTTAAAATATTACATAAATGTATGCTTAATATAATATAAATGTATGACTAACAACACATAAATGTTAGAATAAAAAAAATGTGCGGATTCAGGTCGGATTCGACGCGACTCGATCCACGTTGTGTGGATCTAAGATCCATACAATAGTTGTAGAGAAGCCTCATTCTAAAAATTTTTTAGAGGTGGGATCAAGAATAAAAGTTGATGGGATCAATTATAATAAAAAAATGGAGGACAGGGTAAAAAAATATATCAAGGATCAAAATTGAAAAGATTATTTATTTTTTTTTTTTTTGAAAAGTTGGGGCACCCTCCCCATGTATATAGTCCCGTCCCTGCTGAAGACGGATTAAAACGCAACTTATAGTTTAAAAATAAAGTTCGATATTTGAGATAATCTTGAGTTTTGGATTGTAGCGTTCTATTTCATGGAGTTATATTCATAAAATTACATCAAATAAATTTTATGTTGAAAAAAATAGTGTTTTAATTGATTATCCTAATAAAATATATCTTTAATTAATGATAATATTTTTAAATTTCATATGATAATAATAGAATTTGAAAGATCGCTTTGTTATAAAGATTATGATTACCCTTTACACCCCATAATCCATAAATAATTTGGAAAATGAAAATACAAATAAGGGAAGAATATATAAGCAAATCCGGCCTTTTCCCCTTTACAAACTACACTAATTCTACGTAAGTCCTCTACTCTTTCCCAAAAGCAACCCAGCAAATTCCGATTCAAGTTTTCTATCACATTTGATATTATATTTTATATTTTATAATTTTTAATACATGACACATATCAAATAATGATGTTGTTTAGTACATGTATTGTATGGTGATTATTTTAAAATATAAAATGTAACACCAAATGAACAAATTTCCTACTATGTTAAACTTTACAATATCTATTTTTCATTTGAAGTCTTCAATGTAACATCAAGTGTAATAGAAGATCTCGTGTAGGTATAAGGTAACATCATCTTTTATCAACACCATTATCTAACATATCTAATATGTTACAATAACACGAGAATACAAATAAGATATGAAACAATACTTGATGATCTCGGATGCTTATATGCGTCTTTACTCAGAACCGTTTAATTACTTATTGAGGATTTTATTATTTTTATTTTTTGTATCCAATCTATTTATCATGAACCCTTGTGTATATGTACTTCCAACTTTAAAATAATGCTTTATAGGGATAAGAACGTTTTGTGTTAGAAAAATTAAAGGAAAAAAAAAAAAGTGATTCTTTAGTAAAACACATCACAAAGCATGAAAAGTAGTGCTTTCTTTTGATATTTTGTTGGGGAAGATTTTGCTTTTTTCCCATTTAAACCTTCTAAAGCAGAAAAAGTTGGTCCTCCTTTGCCCAACCATAACGTTATGGATCCTTCACTACTCCTTAATCTTTACTAATTAACTTCATTTATTAATACACACACATTTCAAATGTTAATGGGGGAATAATGCAGCAATTATTCCTCAACCAAAAGAAATTATGTCATTATTACATCTCACTTTTCTACTTCTCATGATTATATTCATCAACAAATAAATAAGATAAGTGCGAACAAGGAACCTTTTATTGTAAGTTTCTTGGAAAACTAGTTCCCATTATATTTGAGTTTTAATATGGAGATGTATGTTACTAGCTAACTCATGCACGATATATATCTATCTTCTACTTCATTATTATTATTATTATTTTTTTTTTTTTTCAATCCTATTTTAAAAACTAAATAAAATATGTAGGCTAGTAGAGGAGATCTTAGTATCTCACTGGTCAACAACATTTCATTCTAATAATAATATTGTTTAGTTTGAGAAAATATTTGGAATATATATTTCATTAATAATGCACAAAACACAACAATGTATTTGGGACAATAATTTCAGAGCTTATATTGATAGAAAGTATGAGGCATCATCATAAATGACCAAAATTGAAAAATAGATATTTAGTTGTCAAAAAATAAAAATTATCTTACATACAAGATCAAAATTGAAATTATCCTAATAATGTCGTTTATGCATATATTGGGTTATAGATAATTGGTCTTAACTAATTTTTTGTCAATTAATACTGAAACCCACATTTCAAAATAAATAAATTTCGAGTGCTTCTTTGATAAAATTATGATGACATGAGAGCTATTGAGAGTATATGAAATTGTAAGTACATCGATAAATCTCAAAATTTTCGAGAAATACATAGTATTAATAGAGCAAAGTACTATCCAGATTGAGATCTAGCCCGAACCTGCAACCACACGAGCACACGCAAATCGTAATTATTGTATATTGTGTGTTTGAATACACGCTTTACGTATGACACACATGTATCTCTATTTTTTTTTCTATAATAATACTTGCATAAAACAAAATACATATATAACAATAAACTCAGCGAGATCGTAAAAATGGTCCAAGTGACTTTCTCTTTTTTCTTTTCTGACCTCGTAAATACTAAAAGAGAAAGCAAGTTATTTTCACCTTTCATTTCCTTTACTTCTTTATTTTTGTTTTCTTTTGTTTAGTTCATATACTAGCTCTTTATTTCCCTCTTTTTTCTTTATGTTTTTTTTTCTTGATGTTTGTTCAAAAATATTTAAATGCCGGATTCGTTTATATCGTATATGTATGTAAGTAATTTTAAATTTCTTTTGTATAATTTCATTAATAATTTATTTACTAAAATTATAAATTCAATATACAAGATGATAATAAGACTTCTAAAGATTATTAATTCATGTATCAAAAGATTGTTATTTGCTTGAATATATTGGGGGAAAAATATTTTTTATTGTAACTATAACATTATCAAAAAATAATGATCGTGAAAGATTTAAAACAAAAATTTGTTGTAACCTCTATTTTTAACTAACTTTCATAAGAAAGAATTTTTTTTTTTTTTTGTCTTTATCACATTTGGTGTCTTCTTTAGTCATTTTGACACCTTTGTACGAGATAGAGAGGTACAATCGCTAAAGTTTGGATTGTACATACTAATACAAATGAAATTGTCTAATTATGTTGGTATGAAATGAGGTGGTACAACTTAATTTTTGGATAATACAGACTATTAGGAATTAACATACAATTATGAAGAAATAATAGGAACGATAAAATAAATGGAACATGTATTTGTTCACCCAGTTCATCAAACTAACTATCTCTTTATATTTTTTCCACTATACTGATGGAATATTCGGTTAGTAAAGTTTACATATTTTTGTCGAAAATATCACTTTGCCGATGGAATGCTCAATCATAAATTTTCGATTTCATCAGTAATGTTGCAAATTTTTCAGAACAATGAAACTTAAATCCTTCAAAAAATTAAACACCAACAGAAATTTGCTATTGGTAAATAGTAACGAATGTGGATTTCTGTTGGCAAATTTTTACCGACGAGCAACACAATGACGAAATTTTTCATTGGTAATTCTGTTGGTATCAACCTTTATCGAAGGATTTTATTGATTACCAACGAACAATTTCATCAGTAACCCACATATTTTTTATACTAATAGACATGAAATGATATTTCTCCAACTCCATTTAAATGTCATTTAATTCTTATAAATTAAGGAACATTAAAATGGGAGAAATAATGAACTCAGCATTCTTATGGTCACATATAAATTTTGGAAGATTGTATATTGATATTAAGGTGTGGAATGGATAACTTTTATTTTTTATATATGGTAAGTTGAAAATTAAGAAAATCAGTTTGGAATAATGATTGAAAGTAAACTTTGAAACGAAAATTGAGATTACAGCTCAAACGTCAAATAATTTGAAACTAGATTGATCCTATAAAAGGACAGTCCATTTTAAATAGGTTTCTCGAGGTAAAATCTTTTTTTTTTTTTTGCTATATATTTGCACTTTTAGTTATTATTCAAAATACTATATTTATTTTCTTTCATTCTTTATCTCACACTCATTTAAATAATTTTCATATTCAATTGATCAAGGTTTGTGGAATTTGATTAACCTTGAATCGACCACTGGTTCGGTTCGAGAACGACTAAAACCAACATTTTAATTAGCCAACTTTCATAAGAAAAATTATTAATTGTTTTCTTGTGAACTTTAATCTATTTTTAGACATTTTGGTCAATTATATATATATATATATATATATATATTCTTGAAACGTGTTGGTATAATAAAATGTTGTGATCTATTACATGAATCATGAATGATATGTGCGGATGTAATAAATTAGAACAAATATATTTTATTGGTATGTGAAAAAATGACATGACTTCAATTTACCTGTGCAAAATTGACTAGAATTTTTCTTTATACCATAAGTGGCAAAAAAAAAATCCCCTAATTTACTTTCAAATAAATACGATTAACCAACTAGTTTTCAAACGATGATGCTAAATTGAGATTAAAACTCTACCAACTTTTCTAAAAAAAAAAAAAAAAGAAAGAAAGTGGTGTTACAACTTACAAGTGGTGACTTTTGAAAACTAGGCGCCTATCAACATTTTCAAGTATCCCTAAATCATCAACATGGCTACTTTGGTCATCAAATGAAATATTCAAATCCAATAAAACACTGTTACCACCTTCTCCATCTCCTCCGGCGCCGGCGGTCCCATTTTCCGATTCCTGCATCGCTGGAGAAGGAGACGAGCCCCTCGATCTCGACCTGAAACTCTCACAACTCAATACAATTACCGCATCCTTCAATCCAATCTCTTCCCCATTTTCGTTGCCTAATATTCTTCCCCTTTCAATCGCCATTTTTATCCCCAATTGCGAACAATGATCCGCCTGATCCAAATCCTCGAGCAGAAAAACCCGGTGAGGATTCTCCGACACTGCTTCAGAAAACCTATCCATGTAACTCTTGTCATCATCTCTCCCTCGTTTGTTCCGACAATCATCCCTTGTCGGAGAGATGACGAAGCTGCTCAATCCAATGGACACGAAGCTTGAGTAAGAGCCAAACACGGCCTTAGCCAGCTCTCGCGAAATCTTCTCTTTGGCTTGTGCTTCGTCGCGGCCAAGGAAGAACAGCCAAGTTTCTTCCTTAGTGTTATGATGATGATTATCTCTTCTTCGTAACATTCCGGACCTGCATTGGAGTATTGTACCCGCGATTTCGGGTATGATTTCTCTCTGCGATGGTACCTTGTCCTCGAGTGCGTTGCACAGGATGTTCAGATTCTCCGCGTTGAACTCCTTGAACCTTTGTGTGTACTCCATGTCCATGATATTGTTGTCGCTCGAGGAAGCAGAGTTGAGCGTGGAGCTTGGATTGGACGTCGTCGTTTCGAGGAACTGAAAGTGGGTCGGAGCTGACTGGTCAAGATTTTGTTTTTCAAGTGAGAAGGATGAAGAAGAGAATGTAGTTAGGGTTCCTTGTAATGATTGAGGTTGTTTGTGTGCTGACATACAGAATGTGTTCCATTTCTTCCATACTTGCTTGATTGCTCCACAGTTCTGATCAGTTAGAAAGAGAGCAGTTAGTTTTTTTTTTTTTCTCAATTGTAACTTTTGTAACTTTTTATTCAATTCTTTTACTTTATAGCTAGTAAGACGAAAGGAAACTAATTAAGATCAAAATAAGTCACCTGATCATTGTCTTTAACTCTTGTACTTTCAGTCTTAAGCCAAAAAGGCAAGCTTGACAATGTGGGCTCATTGTTAGAACTATTGCACACACTAGTTTGCAAGTTTCGAGCTTCGGCTTCGAATTCTGCTGAACATTCATTGCAGCTAGAGAGTTGTTTATGCCTATCATCACCTTTTTGATCATCACTAATTAATTCAACATAAAAGAAACATCAGCTAGAAGAAAACCAAGATTTTTGGAATAATCGATAAATTGAAACAAAATTGGTACCTGTGAGAAACAAGGCTAAATCCCAAAGTATTAGCAGGAATGGTGAGGGGATGCAACCCCCAAAGGGATTCAAGAGAATGGTAGCCATTTCTGCACCTCATGTAGCTTTGAAAGGTAGCAATTCCCATGAGCCAAAACCTTTCAATCTCTCCAATCCCCCAAACCAATCTCCCGATCTCCATGATCATGTGCTCAACAGAGCAGTAATAACTACTTCTTTCATGCTCTAAGCTGACTTTATAATCACTGATCCACTTGAGATCTCCCAAGTACAACACAACCCCTTTTCCAACAAGGCTCTTCACTAGGCATGTTAGCTCTCTGATCTTAAGCTCAACTTCTTCGCGATGAAGATTGCTGAAAGAGTAAAGTGGTGGGATGCTAATGAACTTCACTTCCTTCAAACCCTCAGGAACATCTCCTCTATCAACCCTATCCATCAAAACCCGAATCGTAGTTTCTAAGCTGGATATGCTCTCACCCACTAAAACAACACTCTTTCTTTTCCTGATATTCCTTGTTAGAGCCTCGATCACCACCTTCACGTCCTCGTTTGGCTCTAGGGTTTTCTCCTCGAGCTGATTATTAGCCATGATCATTAGGGTATTATTGTCTTTGGACTTGCTGCTGGTAATATTCAACTCCAGATTAGAAACAGCTTTCTCCACATTGCTCTTCACTTGAGTGCTCGAAAACCCAGCTTCTCTCATCACTCTACTCACACTGGGATCATCCAAGATGGAGATGACGAGCTGGTCGAGCTCGATCTTCACGGCGAGGAGAGGAGGCTGCTGGGCGTCGACGGAGCCTCGCCGCTGGTGGGCCTGGGCTCGCTTGAAGGCGGCTACGAGGGCGTTGGAGATGGACGGGGTGGGGGAGTGGGGGCCCACCATGGGGTTGGAGGAGGAGGAGGCTGGGAGGCGATTGAGAGCCACGTTGAAGCAAAGCTCGAGAGCTTTGCACTGGAGAGGGTGGGAGTGGGACTCTAAGCAAGCCACTCTCAACAAGCCGCTTGGAGCCGCTAACATGGTGTTGGCCACGTGGAGCGGCGTCACCTGTGCATGGCCGCGCCGCCTGGCCAGCACCACCGCCTGCTTCACGACTCCGGCGGCCTCCGCCGTCAGAGATTGCTGCACCGCCGCACAGCTACCACCGGCTCTCATTCTTAGATTCTTGGATGAATTATCTGGAGTGATGATATTGTTGGATAAAGTAGTGCATATGTAGTGAGAAGAATGGGAATTGTTGGTGTTTGTGAGTGGAATATAAGAGGGGTATTCTTTTCTTGTGGGTGAGGTAAAATTTTCGGTATATATTTAATAAATTTGTTAGTGTGTGGACATATATAGCAGATTAGATAAAAATGGGATAATTAGTTGCAGGGAACTTTTGGTGTTTTCATATCAGAATGATACATTTGGAGAATATAAGATATGTATTAGTAAAAAAAAGTGGATATTGCAGTGGAAAGTGGAATGCATGTGGTGACAAGGACGAATTAATGCACCAGTACCAAAGGCAAATCAGCTTTACTACTCTCAATCTAGCTACCTCTTGCTTTCTCCATACATTATATAATTTAATAATGGACTGTATATAAATATGTATTAATAAAGATATGGAATGTGGTGGTAGTGATACATACTTCCAATTTATTTTCGAAGTTATGAGCCTAAATATATATCTATATATCATATGCATCTCACTTAGAATTCTAGTTGCGTGTATTAATCTTTATATACCAAATCTAATTTGTATGGGGAAAGAGATTTCATATATGCTCCAATTTTGGATTTCAAAATACAAATATATGTTTTTTTGTTTTCATATTTAAATTTGGATCACAAAATCCAAACACAATTATTATTACTTATATTACAATCATCAAATTATTATTAAATACACTTTTTATTATAAAATATTACATTAATTCACATTTCACAATAAAATATTACATCAATCCACATTTTTCAACATTGATTTGACATCTACAATGTACTCATACCCTATTAAAACCTCAAACAAACACATTTATTTTCACTATTCACCTTTACTACTACTTTCAAAATTTCAATAACAAGATTTCTCCAAACCAGTACTAAAACCCCTTCCAAAACATACCATTATAAGTTTTAAAATTCTCTAATATTGTATACATCAACCTAGAATTATATATTACTATGGGCAATGAGATAATATAATAGGTTGCAGAATTTGATAGAAAATTGGTAGCGAGAATAGTACTACTGTCTATTTATTTTTACCCAAAAGAGGAAAAATTAAGGGAACGTATATATGTATTTTCACATGAGTATATATATATTCATTGATCATATATCCTTGCTTGTAAACTTTAGTACTTTTCTCCAGTCAATCAAGTAGTCATAGCATTGGATTCAAGAACGATTAAAGTGAGGTAAAAAAAAGGTAGAAGATTGAGCAAATAATGAAGTAAAGCATAAAAATTAGAGTGTAGAGGTCAGAATAACTTTTATAGTAGTGGTACATGAAAAAATAGTAAGATGGAAAATGGAAAGAAATGAGGGGTTGTAGTTATGCAAGAGAATAATAAACACAGAAAACGAGGAGGTGAAAAGTGAAGCAATTAGGAGTGGGGGCTCATGTCTCTTTGAAGGAATCGGGAACTGCGTTCTTCTTACCATTTCCTTCCCAACTCTAAACACAAGCAATTTCTTCAATAAACTCCCCCCCCCCCCCCCCCCCCCAAAGTTTAGAATAAAGCTTTGCATGCAACCCTTTTTCTCCTTTGCATGGGGATTATGAACAAACATTCTCTCTCTCTCTCTTCTTTGGCTGAAAGAGAATTCACTGTTGCTAAATATCTCATTTGCATACTTGGAAACTTTATGCCAATTTGATTTGGGCAGAAACAAATATTGACCAATATTTCTCATGAAACAAGCTAGCCTATGCGAGGTATATTTATAAAAGTAATTATAGTATTATGATTGATTTGTTTCCTTGCATTTGATTATCACTGTTACAAGAAAAAGGAGTATTTACGATAAAAAAAATTTACGACAATAAAAATTATCATGAAAATACCAGTTTTTACAATAACAAATTATCGCAAAAAGTGCTAATATAATTTTAATAATACATTGTCACAAAAAATAATAATTTTTTTTTATTTGCTACAACATGATGTTGTCGTAAAAAAAATATATTTACGAGAAGACTTTTACGATAATAAATTAACGGCAAAATGTTATGGCAAATGTTTTTACGATAACATTATTATCGTAAAAAAAATATTTATGAGAAAACTTTTACAATAATAACTTAATGGCAAAATATTATTGTCGCATATGTTTTTACGATAATTATTAATAGTATAAAATTTCAAGAGTCAAGTTTTTTTAACTATTTTCAAAAGACAATATACTTTTCTGCCAATAGTTATAATAAATAATTTTTTTAACCTATTTTAAAGCAGAATCAATATTCACTTTCCTAATAAGCTAGTCCTTACAAAAGATAATTTTTTTTGTACATTTTTGAACAAAATCGCTAATCATCAAGGATAATTCGACATTTAACCGCTCAAAATGGGTAGAAAAATTATTTATTAATTATATTGGTCCCAAGTGGTATGTATAAGGTTAAGAGGGGTGAATTAACCTTATCAAATTTTACAACATTTTAACTCCAAAAAATGTATGTTCCTCGGATAGCAGGTAGCTAGCAAGCTTATTGTAGTGAGATGGGGTTACTGTTTTTTAGTAGTGATTTAAGGACTTTGAAAAGAGATTATACACAACGGAAATACTTAAACAAATATGTTCTCTGAAAAACTTGTTTGAATGCAGTATGCTAAGAAGACAGATAGATATGCAGAAAACTTGTAAACAAGAAGCACGATATACATGGGTTCAAGGGTGAAGTAATCCCTCTACGTCTTCTCTACTCCTTCTCAAAGAGGAACTTTGTTAAGATGATTTGATTTACAAAGATTCTGCTAACACAAACTAAACCCTAACAAGAATTGTCAGCTTTAACCTACACAGGTAGCTGCACAGTGACCAAACTTTAACCTACACAGGGATCCTGTTCTTCTAAACGAGTGAGCTACACTTAGTAGGAAAAGCCTCCGCTAAGTGACTCCTAAAACAATCTATGAAAATATATAAAGAGATTTCTTTAACAGTTGGGGGCAGCAAGTTCTGGAACTTAAAACATGGTAGATAGCTGGCTTGTTGCTTAAATAGATTGAGTAACTGAAACAGGTAACTTGAGAGTTTTGAATATTTGAAAACTTAAAGTATTAGCTCGTGATCAGTATGTTCCAGTTATGTTTTAGGTGCACTCGATTTCTATTTATAGACATGAAAAATCTGTCTGTTGAAAGAGAGCTTCCTCTGCAGTGAGGTGTCTTCTAGTGATTGGCTCGTACATGATCTTCTGACAATTTGAGTACACCGTTGCCACTGTGCATTTGTTCCTCTGCAACACTTGTCCTTCATCCTTTTGATTCCTCCAGCTGACGATCTCTGATTGACTTTCATTTGTGTGTTCCTACCGATAACTCAAAGTACTCTAACTTTGAGGTAACTATTATTCAGGATCAAATTTTTGTTTTGTCGTCTGGTATGGCTAGCTTTCTGTTATCCAGTATGCTCTAGCCTACTGTATACTTCTATACTTTGCCGAATTTTCATAGTATTGCTCTGCAGTGACCTTTGTAGCGTATTGCAGTGATCTTACGAATTTTGCTCTTTCAGCCAGCAGTAGCTTCTTCATCCTCTTTCTAGCGACCTTGTCCTAACTAAGCTTTTACATATCAAGACCTATATACAAGGTTGCTAAAACTTATTTATTACATGTTGTCTCATCAAAATCTATATAATTAAATCCTAACAAATTATAGTAGTGAGTAGAATGTAATTCTCCTTATAAAAATGGATAGTTGGAGACATATTCACAAAATTTTTAAACTTCTGACATTAGATCTCAAATTTTAATGATTGAGTGGGTTGTTAGACTCAAAAATACTATATGATACATGAAACAATTTGAAATAATATTTATCAAAATTATTATATGATATATATATATATATAAGTATTACATTATGAGAGTAAAAATTTTACTTATCAAATTATAATTTTTTAAATTAATAATTGTATTGAAATTATGGAAGCAAAATATTGTCCGATACGTATAGAAGTATTACTTTAATACAAACAAAATATTACATAATACTATTTATCAAATTATAATTTTTTTTAAATTACATGATGTACAGAAAAATATTATAAGATGAAAGCAAAAGTATTGTCTATGTAATTACAATTTTCCAAGTTAAATATGGATTTAGAATCTTCGAAACAAATGCATTACATGATACCCACAAACATATTACATGATAAGAATAACAATATCCCGATTCACACAATAATATTACTTATAAAATTATAATTTCTCAAAAATATTACTTCATACACATAAATGTATTATATGATACAAAATTATTACCTGATATATATAAAAGTAGTGTGAGATCACTATACAACTTACTAAAAGCACACCCCATTTTCTTAAAAATAAAAAATAAAAAATATAATTTTTGGGATGGGTATAACCCCACCTATAAAAAAAAAAATTTACATTTACGTTGTCGATTAGGATCTTGATCGAGTGTTGACCGTGGACCGAAGCATTGCCCACGTTGATCTGATCGTTGAGCAGGGCAAACCAATATGTGTTACCCAAAAATTCACCTATATTTGTATATACTATGAGTTGTGCATGGTCGAGACTAACACTAAGCATAAATATATGTGTTAAATGAGCTTGGAATTAGGTCTGAGATAATTATATATATGCGGACTACATATTAAGAAAATTTATAAATTCGATCAACGCATTATATAAATTTTGAATAATTATATTATATTTAATTTGACAATGATAAATAAGGACAGTTTTTGATAAAAATATGTACACTTATTTCCTAAAATACTATAATAATACTTATCTAAATACATTTTTTTTATAATATTTATTTTAGGACGAAAGAATTAATAAACTAAATGGATAAGTTTAATTAAAAAATGAGGTTGACACATAACTAGACCCACAAAAATGATAATACTAAATATAATGAAAGTTTAGGGTGCATCCATCCTGTTAACTTTAATTACTTCAGTCTTACATTTATTGATCATATAAAATACGAAATAAAATAAATTTATGATAAGTAATTGGTTCTTTATATATTTGTCATGCTGTTACAGTCATGAATCTCTCATTCCTCGATGTGCCGGATTTTCATTATTCACCATTTATATCCAACTATAATACAACTTCAATTTCAAAAAATTAAAATAATGAAACAAAAAACTCAATATCATCAATATAAGAAATTATATACTCCGTTATTATTCTACATAGGCGAAGTGAGTGAGATCTCTCTTTCTATTCTTTTATTTATTTATATGTATATATTTTTTTGGGGTTCTTTTTTCCCCTTTTCCCAGTTATATATCATTGGGGGGCATACGTGACAGATCAATTTTCACAAAAGTACTTTGGACCTAATGCTTTCTTGAACCAAAAGAAATGTGAACAAGCAAAAACAACACTCACATAATAATATATGTAATTACACATTGCGACATCAATAAAAGCAACAACACTGTTTTTATTTTTTCTTTCTTTTCATTTTCAAAAATTAGATAAAGTTTATTATTTATGAATATGTATATATATTCTCCGACAGGACAAGATTTATATGTGCAGCTAATACAACCTGACAATGTTAATGCCAGGGAATCAGGAAGTCAAGAGCAATTTTATTGGGAAATTTTGCATTTTTTGTGTTGGTTAACTGAACGTCATCTAAAAGTAATCTTGCTAAATTAAAATGTCAAATTTAGTTCTATAACTTTAAAAATTCTAATTTGGAAAGTATAAAATCCACCAGAAATTGAAACGTAACTTGCACGTGACCTATAAATTAGGGAATTTTTAGCCACTTAAATGAAGTGTCACTATGTGTTGGCTTGAAAAACAATTTTCAATTTTTTCTAAAAATAAATTTCCAGAAAATTAGTAAGATTTTGTCACGTCATTAATTAAGTGTTTGGAAATTCCGAAATTAATTATGAATTGCATGACTTGGGTGGCAATTTTTGGCAGATTATAAACATTAAGACTGAATTTGAACAAATTTTTGAGTTATGAAACTAAATACACATATATTTTTAACGTAGCGGACTATATCTCACATTGCTTAATATAGGACGAAAAATAAAAAATTTCTCATTTCTACAAGCAAGATCGAATATTTCAAAATTCTAAATCCAATTAATGGGAATTGTTTCTACAGGTTTTCATTGTGTACCTATTATACACAATATTATTAGGTCATAGTTTCATCTATTATGTCATTGCATTAATTTCTATCATATAAATATCATTGTACGTACATGACACAATATAAAAAGAGTAATTTACAAACATATTATTAGTTACCATAATATTGATTACAAATAAAAAATTGACAACCTCCATATTTTTTTCAAACATTATTTACAATAGTTATTACCGATCTCAAATGAATAAGTAATTATTAATGGCCACAGATAGTTTTTTTTTTTTTTTTTTTGAAATCCAAACTATAATCACCTACTCTATTGCCATATTGATGCCATCACATCTAATCGGGAAGAATTTTTTTTTACTCCATTACACTCCTTTTACCACTTTCTTTTTTTCTTTATAAGAGTACTTTAATTAGATACTCAAATTTAATTAATATGCCTCAATATTTTTAAATGAATAGTTAAAAATGTCTTAATAGATTATATCTATCAATGTGTTTCATTATGTCTCAACTTACGACAATTACATAATATCGTGATATGTGTTTAACATCTAAGCTTTTTTACCTACATAGATTAATTAACACTGTCAACTTTAATATGTATATTCATAAACTTTTCTCCTATATTAGAACAGATCGATGACATTTAAAATCAGCGTGAGGTTAAATCAGATGTCATAATATGCTCTGTTGAGACATTATAAATATGAAATTACTACCTTCTAAAAAAAATTTGTTGACGTGTTCTTATTGATTTAGTAAATAAATTAAAGAGGATATTTTCACCAAAATATAAAAATATGGCATTAATTTTTATGGTGTTTCCGTTGGGTATTACTTTTAAAATTACATTTAACAATATCTATCATTTAAATTGATAATGTAAATGGTCCTTCATTCAAAGGATGGTATTGTGAGACTCAGTCAAAAAGTGTCCCAATCTTTGAAGGCCTAAAAAGACATCTAAAGAGCCCACCAAATAATCTGAATGAAAACTGATCAAAAGTTATCTTCTACCACAAAAGATGTGTTTGAACAAAAAAAAAAAAAAACAAAAACACTATGTATTATACTTATATACTATACTTTTTTTTAACAGCTTTTACATAACTATTTGACCCATACTTTCTCTTGCTTGAGAGATAAATAAACATTGTTTAAATAAATTTAAGTACACAAGTAAACTTTTATGGCATCGTTGAACAAATCTAATTTTGTGAAAAAATCAATCTACAATCTTTAACTTATAAAACAAAGTTTGGCTTGTGAAAGTAAGTTTGAGTTGTAGATAACAACACTCCATCTCATAATATTATAAGCACTAAACGATGTCACATATAAAATTTTGTAAATTATTAGTGATCACAAACTATTTTTTTACCCATTTTATCTTTCTATCATTATATTAAAAAAAGAAAAGAAAATTGTATAGAGAAGTGTGTTGTCAGGAGATAATATATATACATATATATAAAGGATTAGTACCCACCACTAATTATCTTTTATCTTGCTTAAAGTAATTAAAGCATAGAAACACAATTAATTAAAAGTATTGTATGGCATTATCTACTCAAAAGGGGCGTTCCTTCTATGCCTTTATTTAAAGCTTCAAATAGCATCTTTGCTCTCTAGCGCCCATGTGAGTGATTTTATTTTCATTTTTATAGAATGAGACCAGTTTCTGATAGTTCAAATTCCACCCATATATTATTAAATATTATTCGAGCTTAATTCATATGAGAATTTTGGATAAAAACGAACTCATGATCATCTTATTAAATCAAGTAGAAACCTAATAAGTCAAAGTTATAAGATAAAAATCAGGGATAATTTTAGTTGGTTATAATCATCTTACCTTAAATTTTATATATATATATATATATATATATATATATATATTTCATTTTTAACCTTCTAATTAGTTTTTTTTTTTTCAATTTGGTCCGACTTTGATCAGGAAATTCGGTGTCTGAACTCGATGGAGACAGACTGGAACAATAATGGAGAAAAAGATTTGGTGTCCACATCAGCATTTAAATTAAATTCCCGATCAAAATCAAATCAAAGTTGAAAAATTGTTAACTGGAGTACATATGATTGGTGGTAAAGAAATAGAAAAAAATCATATTACAAAACCAAGATTGAAAATTTCTCGAAAAATTAAAATAAAAATTTCATCTTAAACCAAGTAGAAACCTATTTGCGGAAAATATAAGATCAAAATAAAATATAAAAATAACATTTTAAAAGGTTTATATAATTAAATTAAAGCTTGGTAGAAAAGGAAAAGTTTTCTCATTTTGACATGACAGTCTTCTTATTACAAAGGTGATGGAATTACGTAACCCACACTCCTTTTCTCAAAAGTTTTGTCACTCATAATTTATAGTTGCACCATTAATTTATACTCTAATTACCAAATTTATTAGTATCCATCAAGCTTGAAAAGCCACTACGGAATTCTAAAATATTATGATCTTAACCAAAATCAACTTGAGGAAATTTTATCTCTTTTAAAACATTATCTCCAAGACGTGGATAAAAAAAGTTAACTAAATTTTTTTCCATCCTACACTTATGTGGAAGTCTTCGTATATATATATAGATTATAATTTGAAATTTTTCATAAATGGAATAATACATACCATCAAGTTAAGCTATGGAATGCAATTTATTTTAAGTATTTTGATAAAATAAAATAATTGAGTTTCTATATATTAGAAACGAGAATCAAACTAGAATGAATAAAATTTAAACATAAATAAATTCTATTGACCAAATTGGACTTTATAGCACACTGGGCTTCGGCCACAAAGTTCCACCTGAACTGTCAAATCCAAATCTCGTGGGCCTAAGTTTTATTCTTTGCCCAATTGTCTATTGGTTCTATTAGTATGCAAGATAATTATATATAATTTTTTTTTTGTTTAAATTGCAAAATAATTATATTAGTCTCCGCCTAGAGATAAATGGAATATTTGATTTTGATGATATTTATTAGCTAATGAAGCTGTTAAATTTGTTTAAAAAACAAGGCCTTAATATTACTCAATAGTTTCTTCTTCTTAACCAACATATATATCCAAATAAAAAGAAAATAAAATCACTTCACATGTTGCCTGGGGTCTTTGACCTTGATCTTCCAATGGCCATCAGCAAGTCCAGCATTCTTGGCCATATCTCTCTTCTTAAGTATTCTTGTATTCATTTCTGGTGTCAATGAGCAATACTGTCTGAGTCTCTCAGGCATTTTGTCATACACCTTCCACCACTTGTCATTAGCAGAATCGCTCGCGAATCTTTGAGTTCTTGGCATATCCCAGTTGCAGTCATAGTCTTTGTAACACATCCATGGCTTCAACCCCAGGTAATGCAGAGCATACACATCACTGGATATCTGATGCACATGATCATCAACAGATTGGAAGTATGTAAGCCTGTTTATCTTGCCTGGAAGGCGATGCCACCATGGAAACATCTCATTGAGAAAGCCCTGATCGCCTCCATTGTAGGAGCCCACCACCCACCTCTTCTCCATTAGGGTTTTGAATGTACACGTGGATGGCTCCACTAACATCACCCCAGAGTTGAACAGGTGTGCGTCGTTCGAAGCAGCTGAGATCTGGGGGTAGATGAAGAAGGGGTCCAGATTTCTGGTGACGATGAGGTCGGAGTCGATGAACATGATCTTGTCGTAGTCTTGGAGTTGCCAGAGACGAAGCTTGCTGTAATTCCATTCGTTGTAGGCGTTTTTCTTGGAGTGTGGACTGTGTATTCGTTGGATTCGTTTGATTTTCCAGCCTGATGATTTGAGGCCCTCCATGGATTTGGGAGAGATGTGATCATCGGCTAGCAGGACGAGGTCTTTGGTTGAGTTTGATTGGATGATGCTTTGGGCTAGAGCTATTGCTCCACATACATACCCTTCTGAAGAATGTAGTAGACTAACATATGCCTCTCTTGCCTGCTGCCTTCTTTCATTTTCTCTCCATAATTCTTCACATCAAATATCAATCATTAAAAAATTAAAAACAAAAATAAAACGAAGTTATTCTGAGAGTGAGAAAATTTGGGAACATCTCAATTTTTGTTCTGTAATTTAATTCATTTTTTATTATTAATTTTACGTATTTTAATTTTGATCCTTTAAAATTAATATCAATTATTTTTCAATTTTAATTTAATTTTTCTTGAAATGTCAATTTCTACCTACATGAAAATCCACTACTAAAAAATGCAAAACTAGCAATGAAATTTTAGCAAATATTGATTTTTGTGGCTAAAATTCACATTTGCGGCCAAAGATGAACTTTCATTGCCAACCTTTTCAATAAAATGATTTATTTTATCACTAAAATATTATTATCTTTAAATATCTATCTCTTTCCAATTTTAATCCGATTTATTCGAAATGTCTATTTTTACCTACGTAAAATTCGAATTGTAAAGTCTACATCAACACTTCCGACCTCCATATAGAAGAAAATTGAAAAATTAGACCAAAATTGAAAAATGTAATAATTAGAGGACCAAATTTAAATATGTAATATTGATGTTAAAAAAAGTGAAAAAAAAAAAAAAAAAACTTAAACTGCAGAAGTAAAATTGATATTTTATAGCTTACCGGATTGTGGAAATGGAGGGCAAAGTTGGCAACTTCCCACAGGCATGAGCAGCTTCTGTTTGATCCTCCAAAGTTGAGGTTTATAAACCCAATAATTTCCAACATTCAACAAAAGATCATCACATCTAAAGATCTCCCACATAGGGCCACATGAACCTATAAACACAGCAAAAACTTCTCTATCAACCCCATTTTCCTTTCTCCCACTTCTTACCAACAAGTTAGCTACCACCAAATTTACTTGCAACCTAAAAACATCCCTTAAACCACTCTCTTGATCACTATTATTACAAGGAACCCTTGCAACTATCACATCCAACTGCTGATAATCTTCAAACTTTGGCATTGGTAGCTTTGGACACTTTGTAGGCAAATTCTCATTGATCCACTCTGGAAACAAGTCGGACCACCGGATGCCCTTGTCTACCGGCTCAAAATGAACCTTTAACATATTGCCTTTCGTGTAAACTTCGCTCATCATCGTTGTTTCACCCATGTTCACCAATCCAATATTGATCTTTTGATCATCTCTCAGCTTTCCAGCAATGATCTCGAACCATTTGGGGTTTGTTGGTAACTTAGGGTTGGTTACTGCATTTTGGAAGTCATCATGCAGCTGTTTTAGATAGTGGATGGTGAAAAGTAGGAAGGCAATCAAGAAAAGACTGAAAGGCTTGGTTCTGGTGACTCGAGAAGACATATTATTGAACAATGCAAGTTTTCTCAATTTCATGTCATATGCATGAGAAAACCTTAATTTGAGTTGGAGATGTATCATGTGTGTGTATATATACATTTTAAAAAGGGTAAACTATCATTTTTCCTGTAATTTAGGTGTTGTCCATTTTTTTACCACCAATTGTTGATGTGGACTTTCTGATTCCAATGTTCATGTAGGCAAAAATTGAAATTACGAACAAAATTGGATTAAAAAAATATTATAGTTAGAAAACTAAAATTGAAATACGAAAAATAAAAGGTGAAAAATTGGACAAAGGCTAAGTTACATGACGAAAATTGAGAATTTTCTTTTAAATAGGTCCATTTCTACCATTGGAGAGCTAGGCCTCGGGTGGTAGATTATGAATCTTCAACCTCTTTCATAATTATAGAAAGCCAAGAATTAAATTACTAGCAAGCAAGAGAGTTGGTATGTAGAGAGGTAGATTATAATTCATTTCTGCAAAAACTAATTTAGTGCTTGGCTGTACATTGGAATATTGTGTTTCTTGTCTAATCTTGTTTATAATGTTGCTTAACATTTCCACAATGCAGATTGCATGTAAGAGTTCTGATATTCTCTACCAACTAATATTTACTAACACTTGGAAGCTTCCAAATAATGATTAGGATATTTATGTGTTATTTTTGTGTAATATCAATTGCTTTATTAAGTAATAATGTGACAATTAAACTAAAACATGACAAAATTTCTATGATTTGTAGAACATTTCATATATGATGAGGCTAGCTATGCATGCGTGTAAAGTGATCAAACCATATATGTTCCAAATTTGTACATATATATATTTTAGTTAGAAGGTAAATCTCATTATAATATATGTAAGATCTTGTTTTATTGATACTTATTTGACGATTTAGGAATTATATTTCATTTATCCCAAAATAATTAAATTCCAATTAATTTTTAATATATAATATTCTTACATTTGGTACAATTAAATTAGGCATCACAATTTGCATGTGGGTATCTACAACTCAAAAATGATTGACTAACCTTGTCTTAAATATGAAAGATAAAGAGCACTTTAAAAAATAAAAACCCTTGAAGCACTAGTTTTTCCAAAAGATGAAGCGTGAAATTAACTTTTTTTTTTCTCTTAGCTTTTGTTTGGCAAGCTGTTGTAAGTTCCTGAATAATAATATCCCAAATCCAATTTTCTCTCGATAGGTTCCTCAAAAAATCCGATTCTTGAGTCCACTAAACCTCGATTATTAATTCTATAATAAGAACTTAGTTCTAAATAAGAAAAAAAAAATTAACAAGAACGAGTCTCATGTACAAATTGTACATGAATCATGTGATCTTTATAACTCGACCCGTCACACTCAACCCGCACTTTTACTCTAACCCATAAAAATATAATTCAAATTCTAAAACTATTTTAATTTTGATTTTTAAGAATTTTATTTATTTATATTTCTATTTTTTTTTTGGGGTTATTTTAGTTGTGTTTTGGTGGGAAATGATGTGTAGTTTCCCACATAACATTTTAATCTTGTTTCTTTTAATTTATTTTTAATGTTTTTTTATTGTTATTTAATCCACATTAGTCATTTTATTTAAAAGGGATGGCCACATGTTCAATCACGTCTCGTATAAGTGTTAAATAAAATTTCAAATCAGCAATTTGGGCAGATAATGGGGGTTGTTTTTACTTTTTATTTTAATTGTTGATTTTTTTTCTTTCAATTCCATGTGGATGATATCAAGATTCACTAATATATTTTGGACTTCATATCATTAATTAAAGTGCGTTAAAGTTCGATCATATTTTAAATTGAAATAAATGTTAAATTGATGTATATTGTGTTATAGTCAAAAATTCAGATTGTAATTAAAATAAGACCCTAAGTTAATGTTATTTTTATGTAATTAATCCTTTATGTATCATTATTCCATTAGTGAATATTTTTTATCATTATTACTCATGTATTATCTATATATATTTTTAAAGTTTTTTTTTAAGGGTGGGTCTTGCGTAAGACCATTTCACGAATCTCATTTTGTGAGACAGTGTGAGTCGAGTCGAATATAAAAAATAATGTAATATTTTTGTGTGTATTATATAATATTTTTCTATGTATAAGGTAATATTTTTGTATTATATTATGTCGTATTGATGAGGATTGCAAAACAAGGAAAAAATGAATAAATGCTAAATTCGACTTCCAAGTAGAGAGTTGCAAGATAATGAGAAATGCTTCTCAAACTTGACTCATAAGAGTTTTAATACAATATTCTTCCATACAACTTCAGAGAAGAGATATTTATAGGCTACAAAACATTAAAGACTCAATGAAAATGAAAAATCAAAAGACTCAAGACTTTCATACTTTCTTGCAAATTATCTTCACAACCGTCAACTTTGCAGGTCCATAACTCTCTGAATACTTAGAATCTGAAAAGTCATAATATATTTCTGGAAAGATAATTGAGCTGGCTGTCCAATCCTGCAAACGATGCATGAACCAGAGTTGTTTAGAGAAAGTTATGACCAGAATACCAAACTGTGGCAGGTTCAGCGAAACTGCCCTGCATCATCCTCTCCAGGCGAGAAAGAACTCGTCTCAGAGTTCAGCTTGTTCTCTCCATGATAAGGAGTCAAGTCACGAACATTGAAAGTCGAATGAGTGTGCAAATGTGCTGGTAGTTCAATCTTATAAGCATTATCATTTATTTTCTTCAAAACCCGACAGGGACCGATCTTCTTCTCTTTGAGCTTGTTGTATGTTCCTGCGGGAAATCTCTCCTTCAAATAAACCCAAACAAGATCATCCGCCTTGAAAACTTGAGCTTGACGATGGGTATCAGCAATATCCTTATAAGATTTGTAACTTTGCTCAAGTTTCCTCCTCACTTCTTCTTGAATCTTATCCATAGAATTTGCAAAATCTTCAACCTTCTTGTTGGAAATTGGAACTCCAGCAAGGTCAAGATAATGAGTTGGATTTCTCTCATAGACAATTTCAAAAGGACTTTTTCCTGTAGAACGGAGTTGTAAGTAAATTTAGCCTTGGATAAGATGGAATCCCATTGCTTTGGCCTTTTGGAAGCAAGATTTCGAAGCAAATTTCCCAAGGTGCGATTATCAACCTCAGTTTGTCCATCGGTCTCCGGATGATAGGCACTAAACAGCAGATTAGTACCCAATTTCTTCCACAAACTCCAAAAATGACTAAGAAATTTGGTGTCACGATCAGAGACGATGCTCATCAGAAAACCGTGAAGCTTGACAACTTCTTTAAAATAAAGTTCAGCAACGTAAGAAGCATCCATGGTCTTCTTGCATGATATGAAATGAGCCATCTTAGAGAAACGATCAACAACAACAAAAATTGAATCAAAACCCCTTTATGTTCTTGGCAACCCCACCACAAAATCCATGCTGACGGCTTCCCAAAGTGTGTCAGGAATAGGCAATGGAATGTATAATCTGGTGTTTTGACTTTGGCCTTTGCAAGTTTGGCAAATACGACACCTCCTCACAAACCTTGCAACATCCCTATAGAGAGTAGGCCAAAAATATTTTTTCTTGATTAGCAATAACGTTTTATCTCTCCCAAAATGTCCACCAAGACCACCACCATGAAGTTCTTTGATGATATATTCCCTAAGAGAACACTTAGGAATACACAAGCTTGTTCCCTTGAAAATAAAACCATCAAGCAATTGAAAATCTCCACAGTTACCCTCCTTGCATTTTTGGTAAACTTCCATAAAATCAGGATCATCTGCATACATTTCCCTTATGCCATCGAATCCTTTAAGTTGGAAACTCGCAGAATTCAGCAAGGTAATTCTCCGACTAAGTGCATCTGCAACTTTGTTAAGTTTTCCACTTTTATGTTTCAACACAAAAGTGTACTCTTGTAAAAAAGATACCCAACCCACATATCTCCGATTCAAGTTAGCTTGAGAGTTAATATATTTGAGAGCCTCATGATCAGAATTTATGATGAACTCCTTTTGGATAAGATATGGACGCCAATGCCGAAGAGCTTGAACAATAGCATAGAGTTCCACATCATAAGTAGAATACCTCTTCCTTGTGTCATTCAATTTCTCACTAAAGAAAGCAATTGGATGACCTTCTTGACTTAGCACACCTCCAACACCCACATGAGATGCATCACAGTCAACTTCGAAAATTTTATCGAAATTAGGAATGCAAGAACGGGTGCACTTGATAACCTTTCTTTGATAATCACAGAACTTTTTTCAACTTCTGAAGTCCAATGAAACTCTCCATTTTTTAAGCAATCTATCAAAGGGGCTGCAATGATGCTGAAATTTCTAATGAACCTCCGATAAAATGAAGCCAAGCCATGAAAACTTTGAACTTCATGTAGATTCTTCGGAGTAGGCCATTCTCGTACTACTTTGATTTTTTCTTCATCCACCATAATACCAGAAGGAGTAAGAACAAAGCCAAGAAAAACTAGACGACTTGTCATGAAAGCACACTTTTTGAGGTTCACATAAAGTTTCTCCCTCCGCAAAGTTAGTAGAACAACTTTCAAGTGCTCAAAGTGATCTACTGAATTTTGGCTATAAATAAGAATGTTATCAAAATAAACAACAACAAACTTGCCAATAAACTCATGAAGAGTTTGATTCATTACTCGCATAAAGGTACTCGAAGCATTGGATAAACCAAATGGCATAACAAGCCACTCGTACAAACCTTCTCGAGTTTTGAAAGTCGTCTTCCACTCATCTTCGGGCTTTATTCTGATTTGATGATAGCCACTATGAAGATCAATTTTAGAGAACACTTGTGCACCAGCTAGCATATCAAACATGTCATCAATCCTCGGTATAGGAAACCTGCATTTTGATAGGTAGGAATTTGGTGCATATTATTGTGAATTAATTTGGGATTTTATGCTAATTGATGTGATTGAATGCACCGTTTTTTTACATATACGTGTTTTTGAACTCCAAGTGCTTCACAATTTGTTTTCTTGATTATTTAGGGATTTTTGGAGTATTTTGGAGTCAAAGGATGTGGCCATAAATCAAGAGAGCATAATTGGGCCTTAAATGAAAGAAACAAGTGGGCTTGGAAAATAAAATAAGGAAAAGCCCATGTCATAAAAAAGAAGAAGAAGGGCTTGGTGACTTATTTAATCACCAAGTTAGAGGAGCCATCCATTTATTCAGGCAGGGAGGCAGATTGGAAGGGAGGAAAAAAAAAAGAGTTTTAGAGAGAGAAAATTCTTAGAATAGTTTTATAATGGATTTCTTCATTACTTTTATGGATTCGATTTCAAGGATGCTAGACTAATCTTTCAACTTCGGTTAGTAGGGATGTTTGAACCCATATTTTTTTTATGTTTTAATTAATTATGTTTTCCCTTCTCGATATTTGATTGGAATTGATTATGTTATCTGTGCATATCGTTTTTGATTATTTGATGCTTGATTTAGACTGATCACCTAGGTTAAGTGTTGATAATTGATTGCTAGAATTTTAAATCATGAATCCTAATTGTTGTGATTTAATTTTCATAAGTGGTAAACTAGAGGTCGTGCATCTCTATGGTAACGTAATCCTAGATTATCGAATCGAGCTTGTGTATTCGGAGTCTAGTTCACCCTATCGTCTTGGTAATTAATGCATTTAATGAATTAAATCTAGAGAGCTTGTTCTAGGTTATTCAATTAAATAGGGTTAATTAGTGATCTTATCCTAATTTAACTAATCTTAAGAGACGATTCGGTTTAACAGAGCTTGTTGTTAGACTAGGGGTGATAATTCCATGATAATCTGAGAGAGGGGTGTCACATTGATTGAGACATAATTGAAATTGGGGGATAACTGAACTGTTAACCGGGATGCTTTTTATATTTTGATTTCTTATTTGATTCATTTTCTCGCTTCATAGTTAGTAGTGATTCTCGATCAAAACCCCCCCAACCTTTTCCATTTCTGAATTGAACATAGATGATATAGTTTATTCTACACTCCTCGTGGGATCGACTCCGACTTACCCTAGCTACTAGTTAGTGAGATTTGGAAGGAAATTAATTAATTTTATCACGTCACGACAGCGCGGTCATATTTAATGGTAATTCAATTAAGTGCTCGACTATCAACACACATTCTCCATAAACCGTCTTTCTTTGGAGTCAAAAGTGCAGGAACAGCACAAGGGCTCAAACTCTCCCTGATGAATCCTTTACTAAGCAAGTCTAAAACTTGCTTGTTGAGCTCTTCATGTTCACTTGGACTCATCCGATAATGAGATTTGTTTGGAAGGACAGCTCCTGGAATTAAATCAATTTGGTGTTGGATTTCTCGTAGAGGTGGAAGTCTAAACGGAAGTTCCTCCGAAGTGATATCTTTGAATTCTTCTAAAAGATCCTTGATGTCACTCGGTATTGCCAAAGTTTCCTCTGACTCCTTAGCCACCAAAAGATACACCACACCACCATTTTGTACCTCTCTTTCGAATTGCGACAAAGTAAGCAACACATTTCCCTCATCTACTTTTGTAGACTTGGGGTGAGACATCTTTCTACATGGCAAAAGGACAATTTCAATTTTACCCATAAAAAATGTATAAGTATTTTTTCTACCATCATTAATGGCACTTCTATTGTACTGCCATGGTCGACCCAAAAGTATATGTCCAACATCCATAGGCGCCACATCACACCAAACTTTATCATGATAATTTTTACCCATCGAAAAAGAAACAAGACATTTCTTATCGATTCGTACCTCATTATCCTTCTTTATCCACGAAACCGAATATGGATGATCATGGACAATTGTTGTAAGGTTAAGTTTGTCCACCAGTCCTTGAGAAACAAAGTTCTCAAATGTACCTCCATCAATGACTAGCGAGCATATTTTCCCATGTGTTTTACATTTTGTTCGAAAGATGTTGTTCCTTAACCAAGATTGATCATTGACTTGTTTAGGGGCTGCAAGGACTCTTCTTATTACCAAACATTCTCCATCTTCAGGTTCAATCTCCTCGCATTCATGCTCATCGTCTTCATCATATATTGGTCCATCATCTTCAAGTTGTGGATCTTCATCTTCTTCAGCTACAACTCCTACGTGAGCATCAATTTTACGAGTGGGACACTCGTTCATATAGTGACCAAGTTGGCCACATTTGAAACATGACTTTGATTTATTTTTAAGGGCTGTATTAACACCCTTCTTGTTTGCTCCTTTCTTTGGCACATTCTTACTACTTGATTCACCTTTTGGAGGATAGAAACTTTGGACATCAGCATATCTCTTTGTTCCACGCCTTTGCAATTTAGATTCAACTTTTAGTGCCAGTTGATAAGCCTCATTGAGCCTCAAAAGTTGCTGCATCTCTACCTCATCTTTAATTGGAGCTTTGAGCCCGTTCACATATCTCACAACAAGTTGATCTTCCGATTCTTGGTTGCTACTTCTTGTCATCAATTTGTAAAATTCTTCCGTATAATCGGTCACACTTTTATTACCCTGCTGCAAAGTATTAAATTGCATAAAAATACTTTGAGCAAAATCAGAGGGAAGGAAATTCTCATGTAACCTCGCCTTCATCTTCTCCCAAGAAGCAATCTTGGGTTTTCCTTTACGCAGTCTCAACTATTGCATCTTATCCCACCAAACCGATGCATAACCTCGAAGCCGAGTAGCCACAAGCTTTACTTTTTGATTCTTTGAGATATCTTTATACTCAAAGAATTTTTCCACGACACTAAACCAATCGAGAAACTCATCTGGTCGAAGACGACCATGAAACTCTGGTATATCGACCTTGACAATATTTGTGGATCGATTGATTCTTTCAAAGAAATTAGTAATTTCTTTGTTAGAAAAAGGATTCACATACTCCGAGTCATCACTGGAATAGCCATGGCCTGAACTACGTTCGCTTCTGGCCTCCTGACGCTCAAGACGTATGGTTAACTCCTCAACTTGTCTCCGAAGTGCCTGAATTTCAGCATCTCGTTCATCTCCAAAGTTTTCCATGTTTCCTCTGCCACGACTGCCTCTTCCTCTTCTTACTGCCATGAAGAAATGATGAAACACCAAGAGCGTACTCTGGCTCTGATACCAAATGATGGGGATTGCAAAACAAGGAAAAAAGAAATGAATTAAGAATGAATGCTAAATTCGACTTCCAAGTAGAGAGTTGCAAGATAATGAGAAATGCTTCTCAAACTTGACTTATAAGAGTTTTAATACAATATTCTGCCATACAACTATAGAATAATGCAGAGAGGATAAATGATTGTATATTTCAGAAAATAAGAGCTACAACAATATAAAGAGATTACAAAAATATATACATGGTAATAATCAAATAATATCCCTATAATGGAGGAGACTAAATCAATTAGTAGAATATTCCCTTATACGCCCCCACAAAATCGAAGTTCCATCAGCGACGGAGATTTTGGAACAAAGAGATTCAAAGCGTTGCCGAGGTAGAGACTTGGTGAGGAGATCGGCAAGCTGGTCAAGTGTGTTGACATATAAGACAGAGAGTAAACCCTTGGAGGATAGATCACGAACAAAGTGAATGTCAATGGCGATATGCTTCATTCGAGAGTGTTGTATTGGATGAAGAGCAAGTCTGGTAGCACTCATATTATCACAAAGGATTTGGGGACGGCCGAAGACAGAGAGGTGTAGATCCTTGAAAAGTTGAAGTACCCAACAAACTTCAGATGCAGCAGCAGCAAAAGCACGATATTCAGCCTCAATCGAAGATCGAGCTACACTTGTTTGCTTTCGAGAGCGCCAAGAAATGGGGCTGTTACCAAGAAACACCATGTATGCAGATGTAGACTTTCCATCGCGAGCATCACCGCTGAAATCAGAGTCAGAGTAGGCTGTAAGGGTGGAATCATGAACAGGGCGAAGAAGTAGACCGAAATGGAGAGTGCCCTTCAAATAGCGAAGTAGACGCTTTACGGCCCCCCCATCATCGGGAGAGAGACATGACATCGCCTGAGCCAGTCGGTTAACAGTAAAAGCAATATCCGGATGAGTGAAAGCCAAGTATTGTAAGCCACCTATAGCGCTGCGATAAGTAGTCGGGTCAACCGTTCCAGAAGACGACCCAGATTTGGAGGACGAATGAGTCATAAGCGGTTTCACCTCATCCATCTTGAGACGATGACGTAAGTCCACAATATACTTGTGTTGAGAAAGAAAGAGACCTTCCTTGCATTGCGCAACTTTGATGCCAAGAAAATAAGACAGCCTGCCTAGATCTTTAACATCGAAGGATGACTCAAGATGAGTAGTGAGAGATCGAATAAGTGAGGGGCATGAACCTGTGATGATGAGATCATCAACATAAACCAGAATAATAAGACGAACATCCTTCTGAAGATAAATGAACAATGAGTGATCAGCTCGGGAGCGATTAAAACCAAACTTGAGAAGTGCCGAAGTGAGGGCCTGATACCAGGCAAGTGGAGCTTGGCGAAGGCCATATAGAGACTTTTTGAGAAGGCAAATGTGAGATGTATGTTGAGGATCAGTAAATCCTGGAGGTTGCCTCATATACACCGGAGTGGACAAAGTACCATGAAGAAAGACATTACTGATATCCAGTTGACGAAGAGGCCATTGGTGAGAGAGAGCAAGAGAGAGAACAGTATGGATAGTAACCGGCTTGACAACTGGACTAAAGGTCTCATGATAGTCAATGCCTGGGCGCTGATGAAACCCTTTAGCCATGAGACGAGCTTTGAATTTATCTATAGTGCCATCAGGTTTCCGTTTAATTCGAAAGACCCATTTACGACCTATGATGTTGGCTGTTGGTGGAGGAACAACGAGATCCCACGTGCCATGTTTTTGAAGGGCGGTGAATTCATCTGCCATGGCAGCTCACCAATGAGGATCAGAAAGAGCAGCAAAGACTGTTAAGGGCTCAACGTCATCAGGAAGAGGATGCTTGATGACCGAGTTGAATTGTTTAGGCTTGAAAATATTGTTCTGACTCCGAGTCCGCATGGTATGTGTGCGAGTAGGAGGAGAGTCACTCGCACAAGGAGGATCTTGTAAGGTAGTGGACTGGGAGATAACTGTACCAGATGAGACATTAGTTAAGGAAGGAGCCGACAAGGAGGACACTGGTGGCGGAACCGGGGTGTAGGGCATAGACGGAGCGATAATAAGACGTCCTGTCGGGGTACTAAGAGGTACAGCACGAGATATAGAAGCCCAAAATCATGATTCATCGAATTTCACATGCCGAGAGACATAAATACGGCCATTTTCTAGGTCAAGACAGCGATAAGCGCTCTACGAGGTAGAATATCCCACAAAGATGCACGGTTTTGATGGATAAGAGAGTTTCCCAGGAAAGTATGGGCGAAGCCATGGAAAGCAAACACAGCCAAAAACACGTAGTTTCAAGTAGTTAGGCTCATGACCAAAGAGGAGCTGAAATGGGCTCGATGCATCAAGTAGAGGCGTGGGAATTCTATTGATTAAGTAAACTGCCGTTTGAGCCGCGAAAGACCAAAACTGAAAAGGTAAGCCTGAGTGATGCAACAAGGTTCGAGTAACCTCAAGAATGTGACGATTGCGCCGTTCAGAAATACCATTTTGCTGCGGTGTATGTGGCGCAGTAGTGAGCCACGAGATGCCCCGAGAGACAAAATATGAACGCAATGCCAAGAACTCGCCCCCATTATCAGAGTAAAAATGTGTAACATTGGCATTAAACTGTTTTTCAACAGTCATAATAAATTGTTTGACAAGTGGTGAAACCTGAGACTTCGCCTGAAGGGGAAACAACCAGTAATATCGACTAAACAAATCAACCAAAAGTAAGAAGTAACGACTACCATCATGTGCAACACAAGAAGCAAGTCCCCATACATCAACATAAATATAGTCCAAAGGACGAGTAGCAACAAACGATGAATCAGTAAATGGTAGTTTGTGAGACTTGCACACATCGCAAGATACACAATTTAAATCAACAGCAACAAGTTTATTGGAAACAGGTAAATGAAATTTTGTAATGATAGCAGAACAACGAGAGGGAGATGGATGCCCCAAACGAGCATGCCAGTGCACAGCCGAGGTACGAACTCCTAGAGCAGCAAACTTCTCAGGGGACTGTAGATAATAAGATGGCGGCTTTATGTGATAAACCTCATCCTTACACGTGCCTTGAGCCAAGGGCGTCCCCGTGGTTCGATCCTTAACAACAAAATGGTACGGAAAGAATTCCATGGATATATTATTCGTCTTAGTGAATTGATGGACAGAAAGTAAATTTTGTTTTGTAGCCGGCACACAAAGAACATTTGAAATAATAAAATTGCACGACGAAAAACGTAAATGGGAAGTACCAATGTGAGAAATAGGTAGCCCCGTACCGTCAGCAATTCGAATTTCATCAGTTCCATCATATTCAGAGTGGATAGACATGGTTGAGAGATCACCAGTAAGGCTGTGAGAAGCGCCAGAATCCACAAGCCAAGAGTTCTGAGACGTTTGGATAGGAGGCGATTAGGCAACATTGGCTGTTGCATTTAGTTTCCTGCAAGTCGGGGTAGAATGCCCCTTGTATCCACACCACTGGCATATAACCGAAGAACGGCTAGAATCATCGAAAGAGCCACGCCCACGACCAGCAGACCACCCAGACTGAGTCGAGTAAGACTGATTACCACGGCCAGAAAAATGGGTTCCTCTTCCCCGAGTCCCAGACGAGTGCCTCTGTTGGTAGGTGGCTGAACTACCGCCACGGGAGGAGGAGTGACTGCGAGCAGTATTAGCAGTAGCCAATAGGGCGGAATTGCTAGAATCAAGAGATTTAAGATACTGCTCATGGGCAACCAAAAGATCATGCAATTCTTCGAACTTAAATGGGGTTTCATGGGATCGACTAGCACCAATAATTTCACGATAATTATGCCCTAGTCCCTTGATAACATAAAGAGTCAAGTCGTCGTCACTTATATGAGCATCAATGAGACCAAGTTCATCAGCCTTGGATTTGATCTCCTGAAGATACGTAGTGATGGACTTGTCACCAAGAGAGATATCGGTAAGATCCGACTTCAGTTAAAATACACGAGACCTGGACTTGCCCGCATACATTCTGGTGAGAATGTTCCATGCATCTGCAACAGTATTTGCAGAAGAGATTAATGGCAGAATCTCCACTGCAACAAAGCCAAAGATAGCTGCAAGGATGAGTTGGTCCTGACGGAACCAAGAATTGTATGCCGGATCGGCGATCGGAGGAGAGGGATTGCGGCCATCAATATGGCCTGTTAGGGCGAAGCCATTCAGAACAGCAATTAGGTTTGCACGCCATGATGTATAGGTGGAAGAGGTAAGCTTGATGGGAATGTGATGATGGGCAGTGATAGTGATGACCGGTGGGGGAGTGATGATTGGTTCATTGGTAGCAGTGGTGGTGGAGGAACTGGGAGATATGGTTGTAGGCGGTGATTTTAGATTGGAAAGGGATGAGATGGAGCGGATAATTAGGACAAATTAATCTCGTGAGAGAGAGACTCTTGATACCATATAAAATAATGCAGAGAGGATAAATGATTGTATATTTCAGAAAATAAGAGCTACAACAATATAAAGAGATTACAAAAATATATACATGGTAAGAATCAAATAATATCCCTATAATGAAGGAGACTAAATCAATTAGTAGAATATTCCCTTATAACAACTTCAGAGAAGGAGATATTTATAGGCTATAAAACATTAAAGACTCAATGGAAATGAAAAATCAAAAGACTCAAGACTTTCAAACTTCCTTGCAAATTATCTTCACAACTGTCAACTTTTCAGGTTCATAACTCTCTGAATACTTAGAATCTGAAAAGTTATAATATATTGCTGGAAAGATAATTGAGCTGGCTGTCTAACCCTACAAACGACGCATGAACCGGAGTTGTTTAGAGAAAGTTATGACCAGAATACTAAACTGTGGCAGGTTCAGCGAAACTGCCCTGCATCACGTATATATCTACATAATACAAAAATATTACATAATATATAGAAAAGTATTACCTAATATATACAAAAATAGGAAAAATTGCAAATTTAGGACACTAACTTTTGACAATTCACCATTCAAGAACATTATCTTTTCGGGCTCTAACATTAAGACACTATGTGTCTTTTAAAAATGGACGAATTGAGGAAAAAAAAGCCTGAATTCACAAATAGTAGCCTTGAATTTAATTAAGTTTATAAAAAAAAATTAGTTGTCAAGATAAAATTTTAGTAACCAATTATTTAATTTTTGGTCTATACTGTAATGCCTCGTTTCTTTTTAAAGGTAATTTTGACTAAAACGTTACTTACGTACAAAATTCACCCTTTTAAAGAATGACAAAATGAATAAAATCTATAATAATAATAATAAATTACATGTTTCTAAGATTTATCAAATAAAACTCTTTAAATTAATTTTTCTACAACTTTTAAAACATCAGCTACAACATCTACCGCTCGCGTACCACGTTCTAAACTTTTTGTACTGAAAACATTTTAACAGAAATGGGTGAGTGATTGAAATACATTTAGTGGGGGAAATTCCAAAACAACACCAAATACTTTCAAATAAACAAATCTTAACAGACAAACACATAGAACCATCACAATCCATCAAAACACTTACTATGGTTCTTAGGCATCGTAGATTACGATTCTTAGCCATCATAAATATATTTCATTATCACATACATACACATTTACCTTGCATGCAACAAACATTCAACCACATCATTCATCAAATTGCATCACATAGCTCACAATACGATGTTCATATAATACAATAGACCTCGTTTCACATATGCATAGCTCATAAGTTGTCGACCAAGCATAGATAATTTTTCTTTCCTCGTTTCCTACATCGAACATTAAAAAGGTCTTAGTACTTTGTCTAGCTATAAATTCGTAATTCAAGGTCATTGGTAATTAAAAAGACCTTTAAGGTTTTCCTTGATCAGTTGAAACAGATTTCCGATGATATTATGGTTTAAAGAATTAAAAAAATGATTTTAAGATAATTAAGGGTTTAGGGGAATTAAAATAAAAACATATTTATTGAAACATTAGAAAACTTATTTAATCTTAAATTAAATTTTGAAGGACTTGAGCTTAATTTAAAAGGAGTTAATTATAAAATTTAAAACTTAAAATTGATCTTAGAATACTTAAAAATAATTATTGAAAGATTAATTATGAAATTAGAGCTTAAATTAGAATTTAGAGAACTTATGAATAATATAGGAAACTAATTATCAAATTAGAGTTTATATTATATTTTGGGAGACTTGAAACTAATTTTATGAAAGCTAGTCATGCAACTTAGGATTTAGATTAAATATTATGAGATAGTTTGTAAATGATTGTAGAAAAACTAAACAGGAAATTAGAACTTAATTGGATTAACTATAAAGTTAAATTTATAAAATTAGACTTATGAAATTATGAGTTAATTTTGGTAAAATAATTTAATATTACACTTTTGAATCTATTTTAGATCAAATTGAATCTATTTTAATATAGACAATTGAATCCATATAGATCAAATTGAATCTATTTTAGATTGATGTTACACTTTTGAAGGTAATTTGTGTAGTTTAATATAACTTTTAGGTCATTAGGTCATTTTTCAATAAATAGGAGAACTTATTTGAAATGTAGATATTTATTGTTAAGTCCTTATATTCTTAGAGAATTAAATTGGGAAATTAGAATTTATGCCAAGATCTTTGATTCATTTTTAAATTATGTGGGTCAAATACCTAATTTTATGAGTTAATTAAATATTTTAAGATTAAATTATAAAGTCCCACATCATATTTAGATCATTAAACCATTTTTAACAATACGAGAGATTTAATTAACTAGTCTAAAATTGCTTCTAGTCCTTAATTCATTTTCATATTATAAGGGCTCGTTTGGATTGGGGGATAGGAAAAGAAACCCACAAAAAGTAATGAATTTTTATGTTTGGATTGTGGGATGGTTGCTTGGTTTGATTATAGGCCCGAATTGTACAAATGAGTTAAAACATTGGATTAGATGGGTTTGTAAGATGGACAACTCAACCCACCAACAAATGTGAGTTAATACAATCCTACCTAAAAATGACGCATTTACATCTACTCACCCTTTTATTTACGAAATGCCCTCATATAAATACACATATCTTGTTGAAATTTGTATGAGCATTGCGTTTTTTCCCTAAACCCTAGCCGCTGGTGATTTTGTGAAGAAGGTAGATCCGTATTGACACCCATTGAAGAACCGCGATGATATGAAAAGAGATTGAGGTCCCAAGCTGACTGAAGTTGTTGAACATTTTCTGTCCTATCTCTGTCAACAAAAAACGTAAGTCGATTAGATAACACTGCACTGTGTGGATTTTTAATGAACTTGTGTTCGAATTTAATTGAAGACATTGGCCCAACCCTATTAATTGCTAAAAGTTAAATGTCGACAAATACTTGAAAATTGTGGTTCTTTATCCTAAGCATGTGTTTTACATACTTGTCAATTAAGGTAATTTGTATGTGTTAATATATTTTCATTATTTGTTGTCAAACCCTTGACATTTTTCTACGCAGCTCCCACCAAATCATGGAAGTGCTAGTTTGAAGACATCCTGCCAGGTATACATATTTTCGATGAACTTAAACATTAGTATAGTGTTGTGCAACACACTATCAAAATCTGTAAATGGTCAGTTTGTATATCTTTTGTTTGCTTCTATTTCATTAATATAGATGAGGGTTGAATGGTTGTATTGTTGGTGTTTGGATTTCAATGTTTAGATTTTGATGAGACAAATCAAATATGTAATAGGAAGTTTTAAGTACCCCATTTTTCACATTGTTTAAGTGAACAAATAGACTAGAATTGAGTCTTGTGTTAAGTGCTAAAATGGAGGATGAAAAAGGATAAAGCTGCATCTAAGCTTTAAAGGAAGTTATCGCTGCAAGAAGGCATGATACAGTATCGCTGCAAGAAGATAAGGATACAACATAGCTGGTTGAAAGAAGATACAGCAACAGTTCAACGAGTTAAATCTTCTATACAGCAAAGTAAGAAAGAACGGCGTACAGCAACGCTGCAAGAAAAGGATACAGGAGTACTGCTAGAAAGAAGTTACAGCAGCACTGCCAGAAGATACTGCAACCAGGTCTAGGTTACTGCAGCACTGAAAGAAAGTATCAGCTGCACGAAGATCTAAGATACAGCGCAAAGCTTACAGTACAGTTAAGTCATACAGCGCCAACTACAAAACAAAGTATCCTGCAAATCCTAGAAAGGATAAATGCAGTACGAGGAACGGAGATTCAAGCAAGAATAAATAGAGCCGTTCAAGAAAAGGTCAAAGTAGCAGACACGGAGCCAATAAGAAGATGCCACATGGACTGACGCGCTGCAGAAAGCTGCGAGCCGCAACTGCAGCATTAAATGCTCCGAAAGAGAAAGTCAAGTCGCATTAAATGCGAACCATACTTTGGTCAAACTACTCCAAATTCAAAAGAGGGATGTCTCCTTCAACGGACATCTTCTCCTACAAGTATAAATAGAGATTGAGGAGCACTGAAGTTGGTAACTGTTACTAAAACCATTACTAAGATCTAAAAGTCATTCGCGAAATACTCAAAGCTTACAAGATTCGAGCATTCAAGATTACAATCAGTATCAGTCACTCAACCTACCGAAGTGAAGCAAGTTTAAGTTGAAAATCTCCTTACGGATTCAGAAGCTCACTTCGAAGCACAAGTTGAAGAAAAACCTTTTATCTTTTTAACCTTGTTGCTGTGTGCTTAGGTTGTTTTAGTGGTGTCAAGCAGCTGATAGGAGAGATCCTTGCTGTTTGTTTAGTTGTCTAGAGTTAGGCAGCTTCCCCGTGTGGGAGTGTAGAACCCTGTGTGGGTTAGCCTTTGAAGTTTGCAGTTGCTGTGTGTACGCTGGACTTCAGTAGGTGGTTTCTTTGTAAAGTTGATAGATTGTTAGGAGGGTCCTGTAAATCAATCTTGCTTAACAAAGTTCCCGCTCGAGGAGCAGTAGAGTGGACGTAGAAGGATTACATCACCTTCGAACCACTATAAGCCATAAGTGTTTATTACTTTATTTATCTGTGCGCTTATCTTCTGCATTATTATGTGTCTCTCATCATAAAACGTTTTGAAAGAAGCATTTTGAGAAAAACAGCCTTGCGTTTAAAAAGTTTATTTACGCTGCGTATAAAACTCCAGGTTACAGCGTGCAGCACTGTTTCCTAGCGCTGCAAGCAGTGACCATCTAACGCTGCAAGCTCAAGTAACTTGCAGTGCAGAACAGTTTGTTTTAAAGATTTTGAAAATCGACCAAGGTTCATTCACCCCCCCTCTGAACCTCGGACACCACTTGGGACCAACAGTTGGATTGTGGAAGAAAATTGAGTGAATTTCATCCGATGGAACATAATTCGATGATAGATAGGCTAAATGTTTCTGTTCAACAATGGTTAGAATCAGAACTCTCCTATGTTGTTTTAGACTAGTTTTTAATTGCTTAAATTATTGGCTTGAAATGCTGTGTTGTCGGTAAAGTTGAAACTTCTGGCAGGATGTTATTTAGTTGGTGTAATTTATATATTGGATAGATGTGCTTATCGAATCTTACATATTGTTTATTGTTGGTGTAATATACTATTATTATTGGTTTAAGGCATAAGCATTTTGATGGGGGTAATGTGAAGTTTTTTAGATGTTTAAATCTCAGATCTTTATGTGTCGTAACTCGCAGTGTTGAATTTTGAAGGTGTATAAAATTGAATATTTTTAGGATGACCTCTTTGAAATTAAATAAAGCTCCCTTGAATAATACAATACTTACATATACAAAAGACGTGATTTGTATACTTAAATACAGTAAGTCAATCATGTATGTGTGACCATAATATTTTCATTTTTATTTACAACAGTTTGGACCTGGAGCAACATACTTTGGATCTATTACTTATTATCACTTCGTTGTGATTTGCTTGCTGCATCAGGTTGGTTTTCTACAAACATTGTTCTTCAAACTACACTAAAGCTCCTTTCCTTATTGCATTAGTTATAAGTACAAGTTTTAGGATTGGGTTTTGTTTGTTGTAGTTTAGGATATCAGTGCTACGTGTTTTGTGTGCTCCATTTGTGTACTTACATGTCATGCAATTGATTATGGGCAACATGTCATTGTTAGAATATGCAACAAGCTGATTAGGAGATCCTAACTAGATGGATGGAAGAACATAGTTAATCATAATCATTGCAAGAGTTGGGTAAGATATTAATATTAGTTCAGGATATTCTAACTGGCAAACATTTTTCCTATTATGCTAATTTGGGTTGTGTGGCAACTGCATTACATATCAGCTTTCAATGTGAATTTTGTGATCTTAATCATATAATATGTTGCATTGTTTGGTAATTTTTTCCTAGATAAGGCTAAGTATATCTGGTTGGCGTTATGGAGATCATAAGTTAACCATCCTCACTTTACTCAACACAATGACCATATTGTGTAGGCATAATCAAATTACATATATAGGGGGTTGAAACCAAACAATATGGATAGTCCCAAAGTGAAATCCTACTGACACCATCTATACAATCTATAATAGGCGACCATTTGCATGGTAATAGTGTCAAATTATTTGATAATAAAGATGTTGTCATTATATCTCAACAAACCTATCTCAACACGGCAATAAATAATATAATGCGACAACCTAATTAATCGGGAACAGTTTTTAAGAGAACCCATTAATATCTGGTGTTGAAAGTTAAATGTTTTCACTAGTCGACTCATCTTCTGAAGATATCAAGTTTTATCACAACTATGCATTCTCCTGAACCATAACAAACAATCACAAACTACCATAAAATGAGAATACGTCCTCATTCTTTTCTTTTTTGGTTTAGCTTATGAAAATGGATAAATACGAAGATGTCGAGTTTATTTGTCGTGTTGTCAAGGCTTTCAATACTTCTTTCAAATCAGCATTTTTGATGGTCATGACTTTCGACAACACATGGTTTTATTGTACAAGTAGGTCAGTTCTGCAGCCACCTCATGTAGGTAGAAAATATATATTGGCCCTTAAAATTACCCGCCAACTAGAACACATTCATAGGCTGGCCTTGATAAACGACAAGACGTGTATCAACCATCTCCGTATGTGTCATGATACTTTCAGTCGACTTTGTTTTCTTTTGGAGCATATAGAGGGTCTCCAACCAACTCTACATCTACCAATACCTGAGCAAGTTGCTATCTTTCTTTCAATACTCTCCCATCACAAGAAAAACATAGTTGTGAAGGATGATTTTAGTAGAAGTGGGTATACAGTAGCAAACACTTCAATTCTTTCTTGAAGTGTTTGCTTAAACTACACACAGTTATTCTAGTTCAACCACAACCCATTTTAGACGATGAGCCCACCGAACGTTGGAAATATTTTAAGGTAATAATTTACACATATTCTCTTTATCTGAACACTTCTATTTTTCTCATAAATATACTTCCATATCAAATTCCAATAAAACTCCATACCTCAAATTGTAGGGTTGTCTTGGTTCCCTAAATGGGACCTACATCTCGGTGAGGGTTTCGCTTAATGAAAAACTAAAATATAGGAATAGAAAGAGTTTTGTTTCTGTTAACATCTAGGTTGTTTGTGATCGTAAGATGAACTATGTATACGTACTGTCTGGATGGGAGGGATCTACTATCGATAGTCGGGTGCTGCGTGATGCCATCTCCCGACCAAATGGATTGAAAGTCCTTAATGGTGCACTCTACATTCACTATACCATGTTATTAGATATTTGAAATCGATTGATTGAAGTTTTCATTGCACATTGGTTGGTCCTAATATATTATGCAAATATTAGGACCATTGTCTCATGCCCCAATTATTCATTCAATGTGTTTGCAGGCAATTACTATTATGTGATGGAAAGTACACAAATGGGAATGGATTTTTTGCACTTTATAGGGGTGTAAGACATCATACGTACCCAATAAGTTGTTGCCTTTTGATCATTATCGGTGATTGAATCATCATTGATTGTCACCAAAGACTTTACTAGGAGCACATCCTCATCCCTCGTCCAATTAGGACGCTTTCGACGAACATGAACATCAGTCTTTAATTTATTAAAAAAGTCCTCCTCGTTAGGTGTCGAATCTCGATCAGAAAATTGAGTTTTCGGTACATAAGATGCTGTGATTGGTTCTTTTTCTCTTTCAGACCTTAAAGGCTGACTTGTTGCACTTGGATTGGAGAATCCATGTCCCTGCCAAAACTTCGGTATAAATGGCATCTGAGGAGAGTTGCCGAAATAATTCATCATACTTCCAAAACTAGATAAATTTTGGGAATATTGCTGACCAAATGGAAAATTTTGGGATAACTGTGGTGGAACTTGACCAGAAAAATTGAATTGAGAATATGGAATGTTAGGTGGGGTCTGAGAATTTTGTGGAGTATCATTTGCATCCTCCACATTTTGAGAATTCAAAAAATCTTGCAACATTTTTCTAGTATTTGCATTCATTTCTTTGGTAAATGAAATGAAGAATGCTACAAATTGGAAAACAAGAAGTGTATAAGAGAAAGTATGTGTATATGTTGAGAAGTGTATTTTGATTGTAAACATGATGGTTTATTTATAAAAGAGAAAATGTTGGTGAAATATCTACTTTGAAATAAAGTCCTCGATTTTTTGAATTCAAGGTGTTGGTCAACAATTTCAAAATCAATGCTACTTTGAATGAGAATTGACAATACAATGCTATTAAATTATTGACAATATGATTGACAACACCATGCTACTTTGAATTGACAACACAATGATATTACAAGTTAAAAATATATTTGACTACATTAATTAGAATCCAATGTGTAATATAATATTATCTTATAATTTATATGTATTGAAGTATATTAAAAAAGTTATGAAAGGCAAAAAAATTTAATATTATGGTTAATTATTATTATTGTAAAAAAAATATTAATGAGTGATGTTTTAATTTATGAACGAACAAATATAATTGAAATATTATGGTTAATGTAATTTTAAAGTTGAACTAAAAAAATAAAAAATTAGACTTCGATTGGATTGTCGAAATTAAAAAAACTATATTAAAATAAAAATTAAACAAACTTATATCATTTTCTAAGTTGAATTAAAAAAAATCTCAAAAATTGGACTTCTATTGGAATTACCTCAAATGGAATTATGATTTTAAATAAGATTGATACAAATAGACATTAAGAATAAAATTTTAAATAGATATTAAAAAGAAAATATGTATCTGCATGCAATTTTATTTGGATTCATGCAACAATTTTAAAACAAATAGTGCATGAAGAAATAGTGCATGAATGCAAAATGCAGAAAATTAAGAAGGAGAAATAAAGGGGAAAAAAAAGAAAATTAAATGCAGAATGGGCTCACAGTCATGTCCCTCCAGATGCGCCTATATGGTGCGTGTAATTCACGCACCAATGAGAATGAAATTATTGGTCCCAAGTGGTATAAGGTTAAGAGGGGGGTTGAATTAACCTTATCAAATTTTCAATTTTTCTCTAAAAATGTTTAAGTCATTCAGGGAGCAGGTAGCTAGAAAGCTTACTGCACCAATAGGTCACTGCTTGAGCAGTTATTTCTAGACTTAATCACAGTTAAAAATGCACAGCAGAAATTATGTGATTTTCAAAAGATGTCTTTTAGTGCAGGATACTGTGATAAGCAATATAAGCAGATAGATGAATAAAGCAATAAAACACAAGCAAGCAAACTTATAGAGGTTCAAGGATAGAGTAATCTCTCTACGTCCTCTCTACTCTTTCTCAAGTAGGAACTTTGTTAAAGTAAGTTTGATTTACAAAAACTCTGTTAGTACAAACTTCACTCTACACAAAACTGTCAGCTCTATCCACACAGGTAGCTGCACAGTGACCAAACTAAACGACCCACACAGGATCTCCGCACAGGTTCTTTGACCCACACAAAATCTTTTCTCTTTTTCAGAGAGAACAAATACTTAGCAGGATTATCCTCTGCCTAAGCAACTCCTAAACAGTTTATTTAAGAAAAGATAGAATATCATTCAACGTTCGAGTGCAGCAAGCTCTTTGAACTTCAGAGTTTCACAAGGTAGCTGGCTTGCTGCTTTTGTAGACTGAGTGACTAAAACGAGAGACTTGAAAGATGTTGAGCTTAAAGAATTTACTTCGCGAGTTGGATGTATCAGTTCTATTCCAGGTGCACTCAATCTTCTATTTATAGCCTTCAGTGAAAATCAGTCTGTTGAAGAGACAGTTTCACTGCGGTGAGGTGTCATGCAGCCGTTGGTTCGTACAAAAGATCTTCTGACACTGTTCCTGCTGCATCCCTTCACCTCTATTCTGTGGCGCCCGCCTTGCACTGCACTGACCAGTACTTGGTCCTTGACTTTTCCAGATGGCACTCTTTGATTGGTTTGAACTCGAGTGTCTCTATCGGTTCCTCAAAATGCACTGAAAAAGATGTACTTGGGAGTTGACTTGCTGCTTTCCCTTCTGATACGACAGCTTCTTTTGACTTGAAGAGACTAGGCTAGCTCCCAGTGTCCTTCCATATTTAGTCAGCATCCTTTACTCGTAGATGCAGTATCCTGACTTTGTGCAGGCAGCAGTGACTTGGCAAGTTCCTTCCAGTGTCTTCCTCCTCTTTCAGCGTCCTTGACTTAGCTAAACTTTTACATAAGGAAATCTATCCAGATAGCTAAGTCCTATCTATTACATGTTTTGTCTCATCAAAATTTATTACAAGATCATCTTATCAGAAATGTCTCACACGCGCTCATTAATGCAGTTTTTTAATTTTTTTTTCACTTTTTGATTAAATTGGATCCAATTTCTTCTCTCTCCTCCAACTAAGATTAAATCCACCAACCACAATGCACCACTTAGATTTAAATTGAATTTGAATCCAATTTTTCATCCCCATTGTGGATGTTCTAAGCCCGAAACATGAAGATCTAAAACTACATTATTTTTTGGGTCTCCTATTAATCATAAAAAAAATTCAATCGTCATATTTTACGTAGTTGGATTTTAATTCGGGATGTTATACATAGCATAAGTTCTAAACTATTATTCTTTATATAGTTGGTTAATTAATCTTATAATTTATTATGATGAATTATTTTTTCCTATATCTTAAAATATGAAGATGAATTCATTTAAAAAAATTCTGTTTAAATGATTAAATAATAGTTCTTGTATAATAAAAATTTCACAGTAAACAAAACTAAAAACAAATTATATCTATTTTCTTTATTTATAAGATATAAGTTGTATAAATTTAAATAAGAATTAATATTTCATTTATATATACTTATAATTATTTACCATATCCCAAATTTTAAAAGGTGGAACTAAAAGGCACCTATGCATTTCTAAGCACATTCAAATCTACACAATTTTTTATTAAAACTAAAAAATTAATAAAAATATCAATTTTGTCCTTTAGAAAATAAAGAAAAACATCATTAATTCGGTTCGACCACATTCATAACATCTGTTAGCGATTAATCAATAGTTGTTATACTTCTATGTGTTGAGTTTGAGTGGCCCAACATGCTTTTACGTATTCCTGGATCCGCCACTGCGCCTAGTGTCATTGATTTTGATCTTCCAATGAAAATCAGAAAGCCCAGCATGCCTGGCTTCACGTCTATGCCTTAGTATCATCGCCTCCATCTGAGGAGTCAATGAGCAATATTCTCTGAGCTTCTCAGGCATGGCGTCATGCACCTCCCACCACCTCTGATGAGCTGAATCACTCGCGTATCGTTGCATGTTAGACCTATCCCAGTTACAATCATAGTCTCTATAACACATCCATGGCTTAAAACCAAAATAATGTATTGCATACAAATCACTATCCCCACTCTCCAATTCATGTGTGCGATCAGCAGCAGAGTCGAAGATCTTGAAGACGTTCGTCTTCTTCGGAAGGCGATGCCACCATGGAAACATCTCATTGAGAAAGCCCTGATCGCCTCCATTGTATGAGCTCACCACCCACCTCTTCTTCATTAGGGTTTTGAATGTACACATGGATGGCTCCACTATCATCAGCCCTGAGTTGAACATGTGATCATGGTTTCTCACTGCTGAGATTTCTGGGTAAATGAAGAACTCGTCCATGTTTCTAGTCACTATGAAATCTGCGTCTATGAACATGACTATGTCGTACTCCGTGAGTTGCCAGAGACGAAGCTTGCTGTAGTTCCATTCGTTGTATGAGTTTTTCTTCGAGTATGGACTGCGAATGCGTTGGATCCGTTTGATCTTCCATCCAGCTGATTCGAGGCCCTCTAGGGACTTCGAAGAGACGTGATTATCGGCTATCAAGACGAGGTCTTTGGCCGTGTTTGATCGGATGATGCTGTGGGCTAGAGCTATTGCACCACAAACATAGGCATCTGAAGAATGTAGTATGGTGACATAAGCCTCTCTTGGCTGCTGGATGCTGTAATTAGGGCTTCTTGCACTTTCTCTCCATAATTCCTCACCTGATCAAAGTAATGGCAAACATTCAACTCAATATAGGGATAATCATTGAGGAGATTTAGAATTGTGATCTATTAGACGTATGTTACTCACTCTAGAACCGTTAAAATCAAATTATCAAAGCTTCATTCTTAACCTATTCTTTTTTTGGTAAGAGATTGAGGGATACAACCTGAGTTTAAATGGTATGGATTGATGAAATGAAATGGGTCTGATTCTGTTGGTACAGGTGAGTTAGTAGTACTACATACTAAAGTTTTGATGCTATGAGCTGTGTAAATAAAACGATCCAAAATTTCGTGCTAGTGTAGCAAGTAAAGGCGAGAAGGGTAAAATTGTCCAAATCTTGGTAAAAAGGAATAATAGATAAGTTGCAATTTAATATTTTTTTTCGAGTTTGCTAATTCAAACATAGCATTAATAATGTAAAACCTTAGAAGAATGATATAAAACAAGCTAGGAGAAAATTCGCATGCATGTATAATTATATTTAGTTACACTTATAAATGTCATGTGTAAAAAATAATATTAATTACTATAAAACACGTACCATGTACATATGGATTATAAATTAGTTGGAATAGAAGATAAAACATAATTTTGAAACGAGAAAGTAACTCACCATATTGTGCGAATGGAGGGCTAAGTTGGCAACTTCCAACAGGCATGACCAGCTTCTGTTTGATCCTCCTAACTTGAGGTTTATAAACCCAATAATTTCCAATATTCAACAACAAATCATCACATCTAAAAATCTCCCACATAGGTTCACATGATCCAATAAACACAGCAAATACTGCTCTGTTAACCCCATTTCTACCACTTCTTATCAATAAGTTGGCCACAACCAGATTCAGTTGCAACCTTAAAACATCCCTAAAACCACTCTCTTCATATTCTGTACTACATGGAACCCTAGCAACCACCACATCCAACTCCTCATACTTTTCAAACATTGGCATTGGTAGCTCAGGACACACTGAAGAAGAATATTCCTCGCTAATAGATTTGGGAAACAGCTTAGACCACTCAATGCTCTTATTAACAGGGTCAAAATGCACCTCAACCATCTTCCCTTGGGTCCGAACTTCGTCCATGGCCACCATTGTCGGCTCGTCCATGTTCACCAATCCTATGTTGATGTTTTCGTCGTCTCCAAACTCTTTTGCAATGGCCTCGAACCACTCGGGGTTTCTTGATAATCTAGGGTTGGTTATTGCATTTTGGAAATCATGATGTAGAGATCTTAAGTAGTGGATGTTTAAAAATAAGAGGGTGATCAAGAAAAGAATGATCAAGGAAGAGGTGAGGGATAAGAAGGGCTTGTGTTTTGGATGCTTGAAAGTCATTGATGAATTGAATGATGGTGAAGAATTTGATTTTATTGTCATATATATATATATATATATTAGAAAGGCTTTATGTTGAAGATGTGATTAAAATGTAGATAGGTTATAGCAACGAAAAGTAAGTGCATGGATGCACGTTGCAATATAATATTAATTAGGTATATATATTGTCTGAAGTTTTCCAGAATGAGGGTGCCATGTAAGAGTTTTGGATATATTCTCTACCTAATAAATTCTCAAATACATTAATTAATTAGAATAGCCTGCAGATCATGATTAATTAGGTGTATTAATTATTAATCAAGTTTTCACTAATGTAGAGTGGACTAAATTTTATTGATTGCACGCAATAAGGATGGTTAGATATATATGTGTGTGAGTTATGTCCCAAATTTGTTTATAATATGGATTAGTTTCATACAATAATAATAATAATAAACATGGATTAGTTAGAATGTCATCTCAATCTATTTTAATTATCTTGTCAAAGTCCTGCACTTCATTATGAAATGTGCCGGCGCTTTATCATACATATACATATACATATAGCCTATAGGTGTGCAAAACAAGTAACCAGTCATATTTAATTTGATATAAAATGTCAATGATCACATTTTAGTTCAATCATCTAGACAGTTTTTTTTTTTTTCTCATTTTGATTTTGATAAGTGACCAAGTTAGTAATATTTATAGAAATCTGGATACATGCATGATTATAATAGATCTAGTAAAAAATCACTTTCAGCCCACAACTTTTTATTTTTTCATAAATAATACCATAGTTTTTCTTGTAAAAAAAATTTAATCTCATCCCATAAAATTCATGGAGAAATTGTCGGATTTTGGTCCAAATTTGATCGTAAATGAAAAATTCGTCAAAATAGGTCAAGTGAGTGATATGTAACATTGAAATTGAGGATTTCCGACAATCACTAATGAATAAAATTAAATTGACATGGAATTTTTGATTGGATGCACATTAATAGTAGATTACAATTTTGAAATTTAAATTCCAATTCATGAATGTCTGTCATATGATTGATTCTTGTGATAAGCCATAAAAGTAGGAGGCACTCTCTCATATGTCCATTGCAGGGATAGGATCCATGCAACTCAATCTGTATCACCTAACCCGACTCGTGATATAAATATATATATTTTTTCTATTTTTTACCGCATAATATATATGTCTTCTCTCATAGGCACACTCTTTTCTTTCTTCTTTTTTTTTACACGTGCTCTATTTTCTTCTTTCTTCTTCTTCTTTTCTATCACATGTGTTGTCTTTTTTTTCTTTCATCTCCTTTTTTTTGGCGGTCTTCTTTTTCGTCTTGTTCTCCTAGTTCGTTTTTATGTGGTTGTTTTTTTTTCTTCTTCTTCTATGCAATTTTTTTTACCTCTATCAAAATACTTTCATAACTATAATCACTCTCATGCTTATTAATTACATCACATAATCTATTGGTTTTATTACATAAAGGTATTAGTTATAATATTACGTAAATGTATTACTTCAATTACATAAATGTATTACCACGTTTTACTGAAATACAACATAAGAGTATTACTTAAATCATGTAAAGGGATTAATCATATAATATAAATATATTACTTCATTATTTAAAATATTACTTTATTTTACTTAAAAAGATGTTTTATTATTTTAGTGGAACATATTAATTATTTCTGAATGTCGAATCAACTCATTTGCCCTTCAAAAAGATCAAACCAATCATGATCCGCAGACCTGAGGTTTTCTGCCAAGAATCAAAAGTGGCAAATGGAATGATTTTACTTCTATTATAAATGTATGAACTATATCACATAAAAATATTATTTTATTATTGAAATATAATATAAATGTATCACCTACATAATTAAAAGATATTACTCACATAACTAAAATGTACAATTTATATAGCTAAAAGGCGTTCCGCATTTGACAAGAAGGCTAGGGAAAGTGTGGGAATTGGTGCGGACTAGGGACACGTGGGGGTGCTTGAATGTGTGTGAAAACAGATCGAGTCGAGTTGCATGCATGAAGTTAGAGCCATGTACGAGTTATATATATATATATATAAAAGTTTTTGTAATATAAGAATGGAAATTAAAATCAAATTCCCCCAATCAATCTCCTCACATATTAATTATTTAATGTCCAACCGATTTTAATAGTTATCAAAATCTGATAAATCTCATAAGATTTTCTGATCGATCTCCAAATTCACCTATCGACCATACCTTATATTAAAGATAAGTACTTCCTTATGATGTTTGTTTTCCTTTTATACATTAAAAGTATATCAAGTATTTGCTCAAATTAACTATATATATAATAAATAGACATGTGAATTATCTTTTTCTAAAATTATTATAGAGCCAATTTTTATAAATCTTCATGGTTGTTGGCCTGTTGAACCTTGCACGTTGTATTTAAGGTAAGCAGATCAATATACTATACTAAACAATATCGAAGGCATGAAGCAACAAGCCACGTAAGAAAATCTATACCTATAAAAGAAGGGTTTGGCTCTCTCACAATCCGTCACATCAGCATTTTGAAGGAATCTAGAGCCGCCACATCAGCATCTTGAAGAAATATAGAGCTGTCATGTGTCCTCCTTGTTATGGTCGAACTGAATTCAGTAGCCAAACCGAACTAATTTCCGACCTGCGTAAATCGAACCGGGTTTCGTATTAGCCTTGGTCGTTATAAGCGAACTAGTCTCATAGGCGATCTATACCTGTCCTGGCGAACTACATTAGTTCGGACTGTATTGACGAACTGATAGATTGAATGAGAATGAATTAATCTTAACTGCCCGCTATTTTCACGGGTTTGTTATTCGTATCCCTGGTTTCTAGGCTAATATCGAGCTAACCCTTGATTTTCGAAGGACTCATACTTCAACCACAATGAGGACTCATATTCCTACTACAACAAGTATCAGGAAGTATTTATATCCTTGTTCTTTACACTTTACACACACGCAATACACAATATACACACATTATATTACTTGAGAGAATTGAGAGCCTTTCGACTAACTTGAGCGTCGGAGTCCCTTCGCCGGGAATCCCTCCCAGTGTTGTTTTGCAGGTTTTCGGATCTGAGTGTTCAAGATTTCAAGTTGTGATTTCGAGAAGACGCACGTTAGACCAGAGCAACATTCCAAAAAAGAGAACGATAAATCGAAACCACATCAATTGGCGCCGTCTGTGGGAACTTCTGAGTTGAGACGTTGAGAGCAAATATGGTAAACACTAGAGGAACGCAGAGAATGGAGATGGGTGAACCATCGAGAAACCATGAGGAAGAAGGGGACAGCCAGAACACGGTCCCAGCCAATCCCCCTCACACTATTTCTTTGACCCCTGAAGAGCTTTCCGATTTGATATCGGCGGCAGTTCAAAGGGCGTTGACGGCACAAGTCAGGGGACAGCCTGAGAATGTTGAGATTGAAGTCGAGAAGAATCAGCCAGAGGACAAGTCACAAGCCAATGAGAGAGAAAGTCAGTCTGATCATCCCAGAGGTCAAAAGCGGGAACACGCTAAGCTATCTGAGGAAGTTGTTGAGCTGCGAAGAGAATTGAGGGAAGCCCATCGAAACGCCCGCCGAGCTCCGTGAAACCAAAGGGGAAACCCTTTTTCTGACCTGATCATAAAGGACAAGCTGTCTGTCTCTTTTCGCCCAGTTAACTTCGACTACGATGGCACTGCTGACCCTTGGGAGCATTTGTGTCGATTTGAAAATATCGCTCTCTTACACCAGTATTCTGAAGGGATTAAGTGTAGGGTATTCGCTACCACCCTTACCAAAGCTGCTCAGACTTGGTTCAGTCAAATAAGCGACGGAGTAATTCACAGTTTCGAACAACTGTCAGATATGTTCTTACATCAGTTCACCAGTGTTCGGAAGCAGAAGTGATCTGTCAAACGCTATTTGGAGTCCGACAAAAGATGGAGGAGACATTAAGGGACTATGTCAAAAGGTTTACAGCTGCCACCCTTGAAGCCCCGGAGGCTTCGGGCTATCTGGTGGTTAGTGCTTTTATCCAAGGATTGAGAGAAGGGGATCTTCACACTTCTTTAGTGAAGAAGACCCCCCTGGATTTTGACGATCTGTTACAACAGGCTACCAAGTATATCAATTTGGAAGAAGTAGTTCGGATGAAGAAAGGAGAGAGTTTCAGCCGACCGAACAAAGCACGAGAACAAGAAAGCATGAGGAAGTGGCACTTCGAAGAACCCCGAACAAAGTTCGCACCTCCGTGAACAAAGTTCGCACCTCCGCAGTTAAGAGACAATAGAGAAGGCCGAAGACAATATGAACGATACACGCCATTGACGATTCCTCCCAAACAAGTGTTAATGGAAATCTGGAATCTGCCCCAGTTAAAATGGCCGACAACCTGGAGTCCGAATCCTAAAAAACCACCCACCTACGGTAACGGGAAATTGTGTCGTTTCCATAATGAATACGGCCACAGTACTGATGAATGTTGGCATCTGCAAGACGAACTGGAGAGATTAATTAGAGAAAATAAGCTGGCCCGATATGTTCGACACCCTCCGTGCGAGCACAGAGGGAACCGAAACGGCCAGCGAGGACCAAGAAGAGATAGAAGACGAGAACAGCCCGAACTACCTCCGCCTCCACCAAATCCACAACATAATGAGCCCGCAAGAGAAGAAAGACCTACCATACACATGATCATCGGAGGTCCTACTGATGGAGATTCAAATAGGGCCCGCAAAGCAAGGCTAAATTCAGTTCGGCAAAAAAGTGCCGAAGTTCAAACCATCTTTGACGACGTTGTGATAGAGTTCGGCGTTCGCGACAAGGTGACAATTCAAAGCCCCCAGTTCGACGCTTTGGTGATTTCTGCAGAAATTGGAGGCTTTGAGGTTAAGAGGATATTTGTGGATACAGGGAGTTCCGTGGACATCATGTTCATGAACTATTTCAGGAAGATAAGGTCGACAGTGGAGGTGAAGTCGGTAGAAACCTCCCTTTATGGTTTCTCCGGAGAAGCAGTGGCTGTTCTGGGCAAGGTACAGTTACCTATGGTGTTAGGAGAAGGAGAATGGAGGCAGAATAGGACCATAACTTTCCTGTTGGTGGACGCACCCTCTAGTATAATGTGATACTAGGTCGCCCATCGTTGGGTACCTACGCAGCAATCATCTCGCCAGCACATTTGATGATGAAGTTTCCTGTCGAGAATGATCAGGGCCGGATCCTAGGTGTAGGAAGGGTTCATGGGGACCAACAGACAGCTCGACGATGTTATGTTACTGCGGTTCGTCAGCTGGAGTCCCGAAAGTGGAGTTCGGAACAGAGGGATGAAGTTGATCGAGAAAGAGATATTAGTCACAAAAAAGGACGCGAAGTGAACACGGCTGAGTTCGAAGAAGGAGAATTGATGAGCGTCGAACTGATCCCGGAGCTACCTGGTCATGCAGTTCGTCTTGGTCGTCACCTAACCGAACAAACCGAGAAAGAAATAATAGAAGTATTAAGGGAGAACGTGGACCTGTTCGCATGGAAACCAGAGGATATGAGAGGAATAGATCCAGAGGTGGCTATTCGAAAATTGAATGTCAAACCTGAAGCTCGACCCATCAAGCAAAAATTAAGACATTTCGGAGAGCAACAGAATGAGATCATTGAGAGAGAAGTCAAGAAGTTATTGGAAATCGGACAGATTGAGAAAATTCTGTATCCTCGGTGGTTAGCTAATGTTGTTTTGGTACCTAAACCGGGGAACAAGTGGCGTATGTGCATTGACTTCCGCGACCTCAACAAAGCCTGCCTCAAAGACTATTATTCACTTCCACGGATTGATAAGCTAGTGGATTCAACGGCTGGATGCGAACTGCTTAGCGTGATGGACGCAGCTCAAGGATATCATCAGATCCTGTTGTACCTAGAAGACAAACCCAACGTTGCTTTTATTACCTCGTCAGGAACATATTGTTACACAGTGATGCCGTTTGGATTAAAGAATGGGGGGGCTACTTATCAAAGGATGGTGGACAAGATGTTTGCCCATCAGTTAGGTCGGAACATGGAAGCATATGTAGATGACATGCTGGTAAAAAGTGCTAAAGCGAACACACATCCTTCGGATTTAAGAGAAACCATGGCAACTATTCGAAAAAGCGGAATGCGTTTGAACCCTGCGAAGTGTTCTTTTGGAGTAAAGGCGGGAAGATTCTTGGGTTACATGGTTACTGAAAGAGGAATCGAAGTCAATCCCAGCAAGATCCAAGCTATACAAAACATGACTGCTCCTCGAACTATGAAAGAAGTACAAATCTTAACTGGTCGCGTGGTCGCCTTAAGCAGATTCATTTCCAGATTGGCGGACAAGGGGTTACCTTTCTTTAAAGTTCTCAGAAAAAGTAGTCAGTTTGGATGGAACAAGCAGTGTTAGAAGGCGTTTGACGATCTGAAGGTTTTTCTTGCTACACTTCCCCTGTTGAAACAACCAGTTCAAGGAGAACCGCTAATAATATACCTAGCAGTCGGAGAAGAATCAGTCAGTTCGGTCCTGGTGAAATAGATAGGCAAGGACCAGTTCCCAATATACTTTGTCAGCAAAGTCCTTCAAGATGCGGAAATACGCTATACGGAGATTGAGAAAGTAACATATGCATTGGTAACTGCGGCCAGAAGATTGAGACCATATTTTTTGAGCCATACAGTCATAGTGCGAACTGACCATCCGTTGAACACCATATTGGGGAAGCCAGAAGCCTCGGGCCGATTGGTTAAGTGGGTCATCGAGCTAGGCCAGTTCGACATTAGATACGAACCATGAATGGCAATTAAAGGTCAGGCTTTGGCAGATTTCATACAAGAGACAACCAGAATTCAGGAGAAGAAAGAATGGGAACTCTTTGTTGACGGATCCTCTTCCCATCGTGGAGCCGGAGCTGGTATCTTACTAATTAGCCCAGAAAAAGATGAGCTACAGTTCGCTGTCAAGTTTCTGTTCAAAGCTTCTAACAATGAAGCAGAATACGAAGTCTTCCTACAGGGTTTAAAGATAGCCGAACAAGTGGGAGCTCGTCATGTGACAGTTAAGTCTGATTCGCAACTAGTAACTCAACAGCTGCAAAACCGATGTGAAGTCAAAGAAGATCAAATGAGTTCTTATGTGGAAAAAATCAGGGAAATGGAGAGCAAGTTCGAGAAACTTGAAATCGAGCAGATTCCTAGAAGCGAGAACTAAAAGGCAGATTTCCTTGCTAAGATAGGCAGTTCGCTTCAAGACTGTTCGCAAAGAACTATGTTGGTCCCAAGTGGTGTCCAAGGTTCAGAGGGGGGGTGAATGAACCTTGGTCGATTTTTCAGAATCTTTAAAACAACCGTTCTGCACTGCAAGTTACTTGAGCTTGCAGCGATAGATGGTTACTGCTTGCAGCGCTAGAATGCAGTGCTGCACGCTGTAACCTGGAGTTTTGTACGCAGCGAAAATATACTTTTAAACACAAGGCTGTTTTACACAAAAATGCTTCTTTCAAACGTTTTATGATGAGAAAAGATAGATATATGCAGAAAATAAGTACAGATAAATAAAGCGATAAAAACACTTATGGCTTATAGTGGTTCGAAGGTGGTGTAATCTTTCTACGTCCACTCTACTGCTCCTCGAGCAGGAACTTTGTTAAGCAAGATTGATTTACAGGACTCTCCTAACAATCTATCAACTTTACAAAGCAAACCACCTACTGAAGTCCAGCGTACACACAGCAACTGCAAACTTTAAAGGCTAACCCACACAGGGTTCTATACTCCCACACAGGGAAGCTGCCTAACTCTAGACAACTAAAACAAACAGCAAGGATCTCTCCTATCAACTGCTTGACACCACTAAAACAACCTAAGCACACAGCAACAAGGTTAAAAGGATAAAAAGGTTTTCTTCAACTTGTGCTTCGAAGTGAGCTTCTGAATCCGTAAGGAATCTTTTAGCTTGAACTTGCTTCACTTCGATAGGTTGAGTGACTGAAACTGTTGGCTTGAATACTTTGAAATTTGTAAGCTTGAAACTTTCGTGTAGATGCTTTAGTAATAGTGACAGTATCAGTAACCAGCTTCAGTTCTCCTCGACCTCTATTTATACTTGTAGGAGAAGATGTCCGTTGAAGGAGACATTCCTCTTTTGAATTTGAAATAGCCTGGCCAAAGTATGGTTCGCATTTAATGCGACTGACCTTTCTTTTCGGAGCATTTAATGCGGCAGTTGCGGCTCGCAGCTTTCTGCGGCGCGTCAGTCCATGTGGCATCTTCTTATTGGCTCCGTGTCTGCTACTTTGACTTTTTCTTGAACGGTTCTTTTGTCCCTGCTTGGATCTCCGTTCCTCGTACTGCATTTATCCTTCCTGGGATTTGCAAGATACTTCGTCTTGTAGTTGGCGCTGTATTTACTTAACTGTCCTGTAAGTCTGCGCTGTATCCTTGGTCTTTGTGCAGCTGATGCATTCTTTCAGTGCTGCTGTATTTTAGACCTGCTTGCAGTATCATCTGGCAGTGCTGCTGTAATCATCGTTCTAGCAGTACTCCTGTATCATTTTCATGCAGCGATGTTGCACGCCGTTCTTTCTTATTTTGCTGTATTAAAGTACAGCCTTATTTATGCTTTGTTGTTCCTTTCTTCTTCCAGCAATGCTGTATCCTGCCTTTATGTAGCGATACTGTATCCTACCTTCTTGCAGCGATATCTTCCTTTAAAGCTTAGATGCAGCTTTATCCTCTTTTAACCTCCATTTCAATCCTTGACTCAAGACTCAATTCTAGTCTATTTATTCACTTAAACAATGTGAAAATGAGGTACTCAAAACTTCCTATTACATGGTCGGTTTGTCTCATCAAAATCTAAACAATGAAATCCCAACAAACTATAACAGTAATGGGAGTGGAAAGAGAGAAAGAAGTAATGAGCATTGATAATGGGGTGAGTCTAGATTGGAGAACTCCAATTATACGTTTTTTAGAAGGCAAGAGAGAAGGAACAGAAAAGGAATTAGAAAAGCTGGAAAGGCAAGCTCGATTTTATTATCTACTACAAGAGGCCTTGTACAGAAAAACCTTCCTGACGACAGATGCCCGATGTTTATCCAGAGAAGAAGGAATCAAAGTCTTGGAAGAAGCCCATGAGGGGGATGTGCCGAACATGCCGGAGCCAGATCTTTGGCTCGAAAAGTAGTACGAGTTGGATTTTATTGGCCCACAATGAAGAATGACGCGAACGAAATAGTTAAGAGATGCGGAGCTTGTCAGAAGCATGGATGGCGAATTCATACACCTGCCGTTGACATGCTAACTATCTGTTCGCCGTGTCCTTTCGCTAGATGGGGAATCGACATCGTCGGCCCCTTTGTGAAAACTCGAGGAAGCAAGCAGTTCGTAGTAGTGGCGGTGGACTATTTCACCAAATGGGTCGAAGCCGAACCATTAGTCAAGATCACCGAAGCCGAAATGATCCATTTCATCTGGAAGAATATTTGCTGCAGATTTGGTTTACCAAGAATTTTGGTTTCAGATAATGGAGCTCAGTTCCGTGGAAAGAAAATTATCGAGTGGTGCAAAAAGATGAAGATCCTACAAGTATTCACAACAGTGGCTCATCCTCAAGCAAATGGGCAAGTCGAAGTGGTGAACAGAATTATATTAGACAGACTGAAAAAACGACTAGAGTCCGAAAAGTCAAACTGGGCAGACGAACTACCATCAGTTTTATGGGCATACCGAACTACACCACGATCAACAACGGGAGAAAGCCCCTTTAACCTAGCCTTAGGAATGGAAGTTGTCGTGCCAGCAGAAATCCAGGGAGAGGCGCTGAGAATCACAAGTTTCGAGCCGCTGAAGAACGAAGAGCTAATCAAGATCGATTCAATGTTCTTGGATGAGCTTCGAGATAAAGCTAGAGTTCAGAATGAGTTATACAAAAGGCGTATTCAGGCGGCATTTAATAAAAAAGTTCAGAAAAGGGAGTTCCAGATCGGTGATATGGTTCTAAGGCAATCAGATGCCTTGGTCAATATCGGAAAATTGGACGCTACTTGGGAAGGACCGTACACAATATCCAAGATTCTTTCAGGAGGATCTTACGAACTGACTGATGGAGAAGGAAAATTATTACCAAGACCTTGGCATGTGAGCCATTTGAAGAAATTTTATGCGTAGTACGCTACTCCTGTACGATTACTTTTTAAATTTCTGTCAACTTAATAAAATAAGTCGGTATCCGACTCGTGGATGTAGGCTGATTTGGCCAAACCACGTTAAAATGACTGTGTCTTTACAATTCTGTTTTAAAAGTTGTATTATATGTAATCTTGAATACGAACTGAATGATTTTTCCTTGAAAGGATTGATCGACCGCACTGATCAATTGAACCTTCCTAGGAACGAACTAAATGATTTCTCCTTGGAAGGGTTGATCGACCGAACTGATCAATTGAACCTTGCTAGGAACGAACTGAATGATTTCTCCTTGGAAGGGTTGATCGACCGAACTGATCAATTGAACCTTCCTAGGAACGAACTGAATGATTTCTCCTTGGAGGGGTTGATCGACCGAACTGATCAATTGAACCTTCCTAGGACGAACTAAATGATTTCTCCTTGGAAGGATTGATCCACCGAACTGATCAATTGAACCTTCCTAGGAACGAACTAAATGATTTTTCCTTGGAAGGGTTGATCGACCGAACTGATCAATTGAACCTTCCAAGGAACGAACTGAATGACCTCCTTAGAAAGATCGATTGATCGAACTGATCAGGAACTTTTTCTTGGAGAGAACGGAATGATCTTCTTCTTGGAAGTTTTGATCGACCGAACGAACCAACAATCTTCCTTTGGAATTAATTGAGCGAACTGTAATTAGATCACTCTAGGTCTATTACGATCATTAGTTATTTATTTGAAGTACGACGAAATATCCATTCGAACTGATACGTGAAAAGTTTGTAACATTCAGAGGAAAAAAAAGTAGTTACAAAAAAAAAGGTACAAAACATTTCCAAAAAAGATGAGAAATACATCTATACCCCAGAAGGGCCTTCAGAAGGAGGAAAGGGACCGCTAGCCGAAGGAGGAGGCAAAGAGGCGAACATCTCCTCGGGGAGATCTAAGATTGAGCTCGGAGTCGCCTCGCCAGGTTGAGGAAGAGACGGATCAATATTAGAGTGATCAGGGAGGACCTCTGATATGGACTGTTCCAGAAAACCGGACCACCACTTCGCATCAACGTCCTCGTTCGGATCCCCCTTCCAACCCGGAGGAATGGGAAAAGTCTTAGCCAACTTATCACCCAGAAGAGGAAGGTCGTATTCGAACAAGGACCCCGGCAATACTTGACCTGTCTCCTGTTGAAAACACCGAGCAATTTCAGTCACCTCCTCCTGGCACAGGCGAACTCCCTCCGTGAAGTATGCTTGAGCCATTAGGGCAGCTTTGGACAAAAAGAGAACGGAGTCCCAGAGGCGATGAATGATCTTTTCACGATACTCCGCGGCGATCAACTCCATCTCCGAGCTCCGTACAAACTGATGAAAGCCTTCTGAAACCCCGGCCTTGAACATGCTCTCCTCGGATTGAGCCCGTACGATTCTCTCCCGTTCTAACTCCTCCCTCAATCTCCGATTCTCAGCTTCCAGTGAGAGAAAAGCCTCCTGCTTTTCCATGACAAATTTCTCCTTGGCCAGTAGCAGCTCTCCCTTCCGAGCAGCCTCCGAACGCGCCAACCCCAGGTCTAATTCGCTCTGCTCCAGCAAGGCAGACAATTTTTGGGACTTCTCAGACTGGAGAGACAGATCGCTCTCAAGCGCCCTTTTCTCATCCTTCACCTCCGCCAGCTTTTGATGGCCTTGTCGGAGCAGAGTTTGGCGGCGGAGAGCTGTCTTGGCTAACCCTTCAAAGAAATTTTTGAAGTTTGCCACGCGAGTCAGATTTTTTCTTATTTCCTTCTCCTCGGCATCTTCTTCCTCTTCGTCCTTAGTTGGTTTCTCCGACTGCCCTTCTGAACCACCGATCCCCTCGGTAGTTCGTAACTTCTTGGCCTGAGATCCTCGCGAACTGGAAGATCCTCTTTTCTTGGCAGGAGGGGTTCTCGCCGCTGGAACGTCACTAGCCTCCTCGACCAGGTCTATAGGTTCAGGAAAAGAGGCATCAGCAGGGACCAAGATGAGTGGATCCCGAGGGGAAGGTTCGGCATCAGGAGCAGCTGTGACCACTACCCCCTCCGTCTCCCGAACGGACTCGTAGGGAGGACCAGGTGTTCGCCTGGCGAGCTCAGCAAGGCGGTCCTCTTCTGCTCGCTTATAGCTGGTCGCCAAGTCAGTATTCACCCCATGCTGGGAGGGCGAATAAGGAGTTCGCTCAGCCTTAGGAACATCATTCGCGAAGCTGAAAAACTTGTTCATAGCGCGATCTGCAGAAGAAATAAATCGTGGATGAGTAAATAATTCGAACAAACTCACGGTTGAGAAAGAAGGAAGAAAAGAGCAAAGTTAACCTAAGTTAAATCTGTGGGGGACTTGACTGTTTTATCCCCAGAAAGACAATAAAGATACATCCGAACTCAGCTGTACTGTATCGAACCACCCCTTCTTAAAAATCGCGTTTAAGAGAGAGATTATGTTATCAGTAGGAGGAGCAGGGTTGAGCTGGGGAGAACTTTGAACCCAGGGAAGAGAGGCGAATGGTCGGTTCGCTGGTTCCCTAATGAAACAATATTGGCTCTCCCAGAAGCTGATTTTATCATCCCCAGGAGAGAAGAAAAACAGCTCGCCTCGCACCGCTACGAGGACTTAGGTAAAAGCGGAAAGGATTAGAATTTTTTAACACAAAACAGGACCGAAAGCGGGTTACAGAGGGCTCAACCCCCATCCACTTACAAACCATGTAAAAAGAGACTATGTAACTAATGGAGTTCGGGTGGAGTTGATTCGGACATATCCCGAACTCTGAACTGATTTCTAAGAAGAAAGGATGGATGGGAGGAACTAATCCTAGGCTGACGTGTTTCAGGAACCAGGTCTGATGACTCGGAGGAGCGCGATGAGGTCGGTCTTCCGGGGTCGGAATGACTATGGTATAACCTCCGGCGGTAAAAGAGCTGAGTAGAACAGTATGGGTAAGAGTAACTTTGGTGGCGGAGAAAACCTCATCTACAGATTTTCTTCTAGATTTCTTAGAGAGATTGGTTCTCGAAGAAGTAGATGCCATTGTAAAGTAAGATTTAAGGAGAAGTAAGGAAGGGTACCTGAAGTCGAGTGTAAAGATTTAAAGATCTGGAGGAGAAGACTCTGCTGGTAAACGTTTACAGTAAAATTTCACAAGAAGATTGTATGGAGATAAGGGAACGAGTATATATAAAGGAAGATCTCGATTTTGGGGGGAAAATCCGAAGAGACGCGATCTGTCCGCCGTTGGATGGAGTGAAATCCAACGGCGAAAAACAAAAAGGCACTGGGTGGGAACAGTTTTTTCGCCACGTGTCACGTAAACCGTGCAATCGCAGCTGAAAAGACAAGAAAAAGACATCTCACCTCGAAAAGGGGCGTCGATTCAGTTCGATTACCGCCTTAGCGAACTACGATCCTAGTGAACTCCCTAAGTGTATTACATACACTTCGAAAAGAAGGGGAGTACTATTATGGTCGAACTGAATTCAGTAGCCAAACCAAACTAATTTCCGACCTGAGTAAATCGAATCGGGTTTCGTATTAGCCTTGGTCGTTATAAGCGAACTAGTCTCATAGGCGATCTATACCTGTCCCGGCGAACTACATTAGTTCGGACTGTATTGACGAACTGATAGATTGAATGAGAATGAATTAATCTTAACTGCCCGCTGATTTCACGGGTTTGTTATCCGTATCCCTGATTTCTAGGCTAATATCGAGCTAACCCTTGATTTTCGGAGGACTCCTACTTCAACCACAATGAGGACTCATATTCCTACTACAACAAGTATCAGGGAGTATTTATATCCTTATTCTTTACACTTTACACACACGCAATACACAATATACACACATTATATTACTTGAGAGAATTGAGAGCCTTTCGACTGACTTGAGCGTCGGAGTCCCTTCGCCGGGAACCCCTCCCGATGTTGTTTTGCAGGTTTTCGGATCCGAGCGTTCAAGATTTCGAGTTGTGATTCCGAGAAGACGCACGTTAGACCAGAGCAACATTCCAAAAAAGAGAACGGTAAATCGGAACCACATCACTCCTCACCCCTTCCTCTCAAACCTCTCTCCATCTTTTCATCTTCCTCTTCAATATCCCTCATTTTGATTCCAATCATTTGAATCTCTCAAACATCTTTTCATCCTCCTCTTCAACATCCCTCATTTTGATTCCAACCATTTGAATCTCTCAAATTTCTCTCACAACCTCTTCACCTCACCATCTAATTCCTATAAGAGATTAATCAAGAGGAGATCGATAAAGTTGTTCTGGTATATTTGGATAAAAAGGATTTTAAGCAATCTTGCATCGCCTTTCAGTAAGAGAAGTAGCAACACAGCAAAGGCAACAACGCCTCATCCACTGTACAAATTGATCTTGATATTGCTAAACAAATCTTGTATATGAGTGAGTTTATTATGCAATAGGTTAGTTATATTTTTTAGTGTTGTCGTATTTTCGATAATTACTATTGAACCGCAATCTTCTGTAAGGTTGGAAATCATAAAACTTGTCCTATTAGGATACATGACCATCACCATTTGGTCATATTTTAAGCAAAAAAAAGAGTGCCCTAATTTTGATCTTTATTAGTTCCACATGATATTTTTGGTCCTTCACATTTATATCATACCAACATCATGATCTTTACTTTTGTTCATTCACATTTATAAATAGCATCAATTTGTAATTATGTTATTGTATTGGAAAATTATTTTTATCTTGAGTGACCATGAACAGATGTGATATCAATTCTCTATAACGTAAATCTTCAATGGATGGATATGTGTATTAGATGTAGTTTATCTTCATGCAAACGTTCTCCTTTTAGAAAACCACATTATGACTTTGAGAGAAAATGAAATTCTTTTTCTTTGCCAGGTACCAAAAGAAAGCAGTGCTGCTTGCTTAAAACTTTGTTGCTTCTTCCAATGAAGTAAATAAAAAAACCCATAACTATATCAATATGCCTCTTCTTCTACTAATTTTTTTTATTCTTTCCAAAAAATTTAGGTTGCGCAAGAAACATTGTCTTTCATGAGAACTATCCAAGCATATTGAACAGAAAGGAAAGAACCGCAAAGGTTCTAGAATTATGTTAAAGATTTGACTATTAAAACTGGCAGCACGTACATGCTGTAAACTACATTGTTAGTACATTATGTTAACTAGAGCTCGCAGCAAACTTATTTGCATTAACTGAATCAGCTTGAGGTTGAAGGGAATTTTGCTCTCGGCTTCTAGATTTTATTCTGATTTCGAATATTTCATAAACATGTGTAATTTAATTCATGAGTTTTTGTTAATTCGTTGATTAGTTGTTGCTCAAAAGATACCTTAATCTAATACTTGGGTTTAACACATTCTTGCCCCAGAAGATATGTACGTTTCTTCTTATTGTCTCTCACTTCCTCAAACATTTCTTTCCTTCTTTGTAATGTTGAAGACATGATCTATAAATGTTAGCCTGTTGGGACAAAACAATAGAAGTAAATTAAAAAAAGAAAAACCAATTAAATTGAAAACATATAATTAATTTATCGTTTGAAGGTATTGAAAAATTATATATTGTACAATAAATATTTTCAAAGCCATATGTATGTGTCTTCATTGAAAATTAAGAGTATCTATAGCTAAACATGTCAAAATATAATTGTTTTTACAATTACATAACATATTATTGTGTGATTAGACTTCGGGATGAACAAAAAATTACATTTTTGGGAAATGTACAAACTTTAAGCATGGTGTAGAAAGGGAAGAGAAATTGATACATAATAGGAAAAACAAATTAAAATATACTTAATACAAAAGGTAGGATTGGGTGCAACAAAAAAAAATTCTTTTAAAAGACATTTGTGAAAAATTACCACGATAATTAAATCAAATAAATTTTATCTACAATCAACTAACTTTGATCATTTAAAAAAAAAACCAACCACAATAAATAAATTGGCTAAACAAAATAACTACAATATATGTACATAAAATAACAAATACATAAAACAAAGAGGAAAGAACAGGTGTAAAATAGATGAGTTAGGAAGCCCGTACAACGCACGGGTTCAAACCTAGTAAACATAAAAGGGTTGATTTTCTTATCATGTAAATCATTAATTTGGTGGTCTTTTTTTTTTAAATAGCATTTTAAAATTTATCTAATTCATACTATTCTAATACATCAAATCCTACCAAATCATATATTTATTGAAAGATGTCATTATGTAAACTAGTATTTCTCTCATACGTTACACAAATTAAGATATTGATAGTGGTTTTATTATTATTATTATTTCAATGTGCAAAATAATTAAACTTATATTTAAAAGCTATGATAGGATTAATTTGTATTAGATTTTGATGAGACAAAACATATAATAGTTAGGTCTTAGCAATTTGATTAGACTTTGTTATATAAATGTTTTAGCTAAGGCAAGGATGCTGAAAGAGGACGAAGAAGATACTGCATACTGGAAGGAGTCTGCGTTAGTTACTGTAATATAAGTGAAGAATTCGTCTAAGTATAGAAGGATACTGGAAGCTAGCTTGAAGCATCCTGAAGTAAAGGAAGCTAGCCACATCAGACGATAAAGTAGCAACTAGAAGTCAACTGTCAGATACATCAAAGTTAGTGCATGTTGAAGAGCCAGTAGAGACACTCAAGTATGAACCAATCAGAAAATGACATCTGGAAAGGTCAAGGATAAAGTATAATGCACTGCAGAGTAAGGGAGGTGCAGATCAAGGCAAGGAGGCGCAGCAGGAAAGGAGTTAGAAGATCATGTATGACCAATCCCAGCATGACACCTCACTACGGAGAAAACTGCTTCCTCAACGGGAAAAATTTCTCTAAGTCTATAAATAGAAGTTGAGTGCACCTGAAATGACTACTGAAACATTTATCTCACGAGCTAACTCTCAAGATTACAAACTATATACTTCAAGCTTACTCATTTCAGTCATTCAATCTATTAAGTAGCAAGTCAGCTACCTTTTTGGACTCTGAAGTTCAAGGAGCTTGCTGCCCTTAACTGTTAAAGTAAAATTTTAATTCTTTACATAGATTGTTTTAGGAGTTGCTTAGTTGAGACTGTTCCTACTAAGTATTAGTTCTCTCTGTTGAAAGAGAAAGGATCTTGTGTTAATCATTGTCCTGTGTGGAGATCCTATGTCGGTCATTGTGTTTTGGTCACTGTGCAGTTACCTTTATGGAAAGGGCTGACAGTTTTGTTAGAAGTAGAAGTTTATATTAGCTGGGTCTTTGTAAATCAAATTAACTTTAACAAAGTTCCTCCTTCGAGAAGGAGTAGAGAGGACGTAGAGGGATTATTCCACCCTCAAACCTCTATATATCTGCTTGTCTGTGTTTACAGCTTTATTCTTCTATCAACATATCTATCTATCAAGCATTTTGCATTGAAACATCTTTCAGAAAAGTCTTAATTTCTGTTATGCTTTGAAACTCTCTTTAAGTCCTCAGTTCACTGCTCAAGCAGTAACCTCATCACTGCAATAAGCTCTCTAAGCTACCTGTTATCTGAAGAACTTATATTTTTTTGGAGAAAAGTTTGCAAAATTTGTTAAGGTTAATTCACCCCCAACTTTATACCATTTGGGACCAACAAGCTATTTATAAAGTAAGCATTTATGATAAATTTAAAAATACCATAAAAATTGAAAAATATAAATTTATTCTATTTATAATTTTATTAAATAAATTTTTTATAGGATATATCTTTATTTGAGATTTCACCATTTTGGCTTAAACTATCCAAAATAGCATTATAATTTCAAATTAAACATCAAAATTTAAAAAAAAACAACTCAAACGTATCCAAAAGTTCATATTTAAAATTCGACATTTATTTTTATTTATCTAATATTCATGTTAAATTAAAGCTAGTGAAATGAGTATTACTTTGATATATTATTTATTTTAGTAAATTGTTTTACAATATTTAAATTATGTAAAAAAAATTTGTAGAGTAAAAAATAAATAGATTGAATGAGAGCTTTTTGCCATATTTTTCGTACTCCTCCACACCATCTCCTCTTTCCAGCATCATCACCAATAGTTTCTTATTTATTTAAATTGCAAATTTCTTTTATCTTTTATATGTTTTTCTAAAATTCTAAATACTTCATTCTTTGGGTCATGTGTTCATCTATAAAAGCTATATCCACTCCTAACCTCTATTATACCTATGATAAAATCACATTTTCTAAAATGCCCTTCTAATTTTATGCAGGAAAATTAAATGATATTCTTGTGAATATTTCTAAATATTTTCTTTATATATATATATAGATCTGCATATTCGAATAGTAACTACAAAATCTTTGAGACTCAACTTTTTTATTCCAACTAGATATTTATTTATCATGATGACTTTGTTAAAGGCAGCAACAAGTGAGGAATGGGTCAAAGAGCTTGCATAGACTTCTAATGAGGCTCAATGCCACCCGTCCTCATTCCTCCATTTCATATTGAGTAGCAATTTTTTAACACCGCTCATTAATTAAATTTAGTGAGATTAGCTAATCGATAATTCATAATTCATAAAAATTGATATGAAATCGTTTCAAGTAGGATTATAATTTTGTGAGTAGAACTCTTTTGTCACATTAATCTCCTTACATGAGACAGAGTTCTAATGAATTAGTCAAAGTTCAGTCAACACGGATCAATCCAATCATTGATTGTCAACGTAGATCAAAGTGATTAGATCGTACAGTCAACACCAAAATTATAATTTGGTTCGTAAAAGTGTAAGTTTTATTTCTAAAAATATAAGTTATTTTTATATAAAACAAATACTTTTATGTACAAAAGTAATTTTGAGGGAGAAGAAAACTATACTTCTATCTAATTGTATTTTTTATATATATAAATTTATTATTTTAGAGACAAAACTCTTTTTTTGTAGAGGAAAAAATAACTTTTTAGTAGTTGTACTTTTTTTGCTGCATAAAACTAACACATTTAAGAACAAAACAAATACTTTAGGGGGGAAAATGATTATTTTAGTAATTATATATTTTTGTTGCGTAAATACTAATTAATATTTTAGGAATACTTAAAACTAATATTTTTAGGAAAAAAAATGTAATATCTTTTAGTAATTATACTTTCACATCACTTTCTACTGCTACTTTGTTTTATGTCAATTTAAACATAACAACTTTTCGTACAAAATTTAATAATAATACTTTTAAAGTAAAAAACTAATATTTTTCAAGTAAAAAGTAATACTTTGAATGAATTTTAAAATAAATAATAAACTATACTTCTTATAATAACAATACTTAATTTTACAGTCAAAATAATACATATAAGAGGAAAATTAATATTTCTAAATGTCAAAAATTAATATTTTCTCAATCTCAAAATAAATGTCGTTTTAATAAAAGAAATTTATCTCAAAATAAGTGTCATTTTAGGATTTCATGACATATTTACCAATAATAAAATATTATTATTTACTCGTACCAATAGAAGGTTGTTAAGAGGAAAGAGAAACAACCTCTACGATAAATATATTTAAATATGGTACATCAGTCTTTATATCATCTTATTAATATGTATGATAACACCTAAAACAATATTTTTTTGGGACGGATGAAGTATGTTGATTAATCAATTGATTCTATTAACGTGCGATTTTCGTGTCGATCGAAATGACTGAATTGATCCACGTTGTTTGGGTTTTAACTTAATTACTCGTATAAAATTTTGTCTCATGTAAGAAGATTTGTTAGATGATTTATATAAATTTTTGAGGAAAAACAAAATCTTTTTGGAAACATGAATATTTTTTTTTTTTTTTTGGCGTCGATGAAGTATAATTAAAAAAAAAAAAGTTACATTAAATTAGATAGATGGTAGACACATTAATGGGCCAAAGCTATCTTCTTTATTTTCTCCATCATCATCATAATAATAATATAATTAATTTATGTAATGATGGTCACCCATTAAGTACTTTATAAAATTTTATGGGAAGAAAGGGATGGATGGATGGATGAGAGTACTCAACAAATTGAAAAGAAAGAAGAATTCAAAACGACGTAGTCCTCATAACACGCTTTCTTTGTTGATGAGCAGCACACTCATGTTGATTTCTTTTAAGAATCAAACTCTCTGTTTCATTGATTATTATGATATTTTGCGTTATTATTCAAAGATTTTGTCTTTTGGGAGTCATTTCTCTTCTTTTTATCTGACTAAATTAATTTTTAAACATGCACATTATATAGTATATATTATGAAGTTCATTCAAAATCATATTAATTGTTGAGCCTGATCGAGTGTGAAGATTTCAAATCTTATCATATAGTTCTATTTTTGAGTTTCAACTCATAAAGTTTTACCAAGCATGTCTTATATAATCAATATTTTTGTTTGTTGTAGAGAATTTCTCGATATCAAACAATCTTTTCAGCTAAAAAGCAATATACAACTTTTTAGTAAATAAAATGTTTTTTTTTAATTTTTAAACAAAGATCATATGTTTGTGAATTTTAAAACTATTAAAATTATTTAATGTAATTATACTAATATCTATCATCTATGTGATATCACTAGTGCAACTGAGCTACGATGCCAAATCATCAGTGATGGTTTATATTTGAAAATAATTTGAATATGTATCAATATAACTGATCTCATGTTAATTATGCATAACTTGCATGATACATAATTATATATATATATATATATGAATTTGATATCATAAATTAATTACACGGATCATACATTAATTATACAATAAATAAATTGTGTATATTATATGATTGAATAACATTTAATTCGACCCCCCCCCCCCCCCCACTGTACCCCATGTACTAGATACTATGCTACTAGCATTAATATTTTTATGGGTTAAATGCAGATTTTATGTTCAAACATATGAATCCATTTTAAATTCAACAAAAAAATTATAAATATTCTACTCGACTCGAAGCATACATGACATTATATATCATACCATATTCGACTCAATTACTTAGCTACCTAACAAGACTGTATATTTCTTATTGTTTACAATTGTTATATATTACCTCACAAGTTGTTTTTGTTTCACTTAATCAAACTTGTCTAACTTCATTCCGCCTTTGAATATAGTATCATTATCATTATCATTTATTATTACATAAAACCTAAAATACTTTAAGTCTTTAATCTTTCTGAAAAATATTAATTCTCATTTGGAATACCATCCCAAATAAATATTGATCTTTCATGGTTATCCTAAGATCTACCAAATATGGAAAAGAATTATTGTCTATATTATTAAATCTCTTAGTATCTACTATATTTGGATGTGCACCATCTTCAAATAAAGCCACTTACAATCAATTGACAAGAGGTCAACAATTAAGTGAAATTACTTAAACAAAAACCTCTATATCAAAAAAACATCATTTAAATAAGATAAAGTTAAAACATCACGGGATGAAAATAAATAGATCTGTCCAATCTCTTTGAGTTATTAAAAAATTAACAATACACATGTTAATAATAAAGTTTATATGAATTATATTAAATTAAATAAGTTTATTGACTGAAAATTTTAGTCTCTAACTTGAATGGTTGTAAATTAAAAAAATTCTGTCATTTATTGCTATTATTATCAGGAAAGTAGCACGCGATCCACGCGCGCTGCCTGAAGAAACAGAGTCAACGAAGCCTATCTGAAATTACGAGAATACCCCCGTCTCCTCTCCTCAGCTTCCACTCTCTCTCTAGGACTATAACAAACAAACAATAAACAACCTTCAACCTCTCTTTCTCTCTCTAAAAAACAGCATCACGAAAAACGAAGCAGATCAAAAACCAAAGAAAAATCCATAAAAACTAATAATACCGGGAAGAGAATAAGCGTCACCCAGAAAAGCTAGGGTTTCAATTCCCCTCCCTCCACCTCCAATTATATTTCCCTTTCCCTCGCTTTTCTCTCAATCTCTACATTACCAGAATTTTGAATTCCCTTTCAGATCAGAATCCGATTACCGGAGAATATTATTCTCAGAGTTCATGGCTGAATAACATTTTCCCAGGATAAATCAGGTTCGTTTCCAATTCTCTTTTCCTTAACAAGCCTCAAGGTAACCAAAATACGTTTGCAGATGGTTGATGTATGAGGTATATGTATGTTTGTAAACATTACGTAGGATTCGCATAATGCATTTTCTTGAAATTTTGTAGGGAATTTAAGGCAATGGAATTTTGATCTGAAACCAGGGTCTTTATTTTTTATTTGAGATTGAGGAAAAGGGAGGGAAATTATTATCTCAAGAAGAACGTATTAATATATACGGGCGGAGGAGTAGGAGCTTTTGATATCTGTATCTGATAGAATATTTCTGTAGTTCTTGGTGTGAAAATAGATAATTGGGTTAATTTGTAATCAGAGGATTTGAGGTTGTATTGGATGTTTATTGGTCCATGGAATCAGAGAATTCGCCCCCATCGACAAGCCTGGATAAATGTGATGAATGTGGGTGCAGCTGTTCGGTGATGAACGGGTCATTCTCAGGGACGTATCTGCGGTCTGTCAAACGTAAACATGATGAATTTGAGGAAGAAAACAGATTCGACATTCCAGGATTCGTCATACCAAAAAATGCTCGTGTGGAGATAGAAAATGAATGTATGGCACTGCGTGAAATGGTCAGCAGTCAGCAGCAAACTATCCAGGATCTCATTTCCGAGCTGGAGGAGGAGAGAAATGCATCCTCTTCAGCTGCCAATGAGGCCATGTCTATGATTCTGAGATTGCAGAGGGAGAAGGCAGAGGTTCAGATGGAGGCAAGACAGTTTAAGAGGTTCACGGAGGAGAAAATAGCACACGATCAGCAGGAGATGTTGGCCCTGGAGGATTTGTTGTATAAGAGGGAGCAGACCATTCAATCTCTTAACTGTGAGATTCAGGCCTATAAACACAGGATGATGAGTTATGGGCTCACAGAGGCTGAAGCTGATGGAGCCAACGGAGAAAAGAGTATTAGCCGAAACAATAGCATGACTGATAACCTTGAAGGGCAATTTGAGTTTCCTCCTTATGAGATTTATCCTCCTCTTAAGTGCAATATTCCAGATTGTGATGATGAAACCACTGATATTGAGAAATATGCATTTGGAGAAACTCCACATTCTCGGGATGGGTTCAAGGATTTGGAGAACCGAATCAATGAATTGGAGAAAAGCCCTAGAACAATTCAACCTGATAGGGAATATTTTGGTACAAAAAATATGCTTGAAAAAGTAATAGTCGGACAATCTCCAAGGCGATCTAGGCATCTTAGAAAGCTTTCTACTGACAGCTCAAATTTACATAAAGAAATGGGTCCAGATTTTGCCACAAATTCTCCAAAATTTGGCAACAGTTTTAAGAAGTTACCGTTTTCCTATTCTGACGTGACTTCTAATTTGAGGAAAGTGGATGATGCATTAGAAGTTGGAGATGACATGAATGACAGAGTTTACACAATAGATTCTATTCACCAAGTACCAACGAGTAATGGTGTCATGGATCAAAAGGCTTCTGTTGGCATTGGTTGTGATGATTATATGATGAGCCCCAGGGATGACCTAGAGGTTCAGAAGCTGTATGCAAGGCTTCAAGCTCTTGAAGCTGATAGAGAATCCATGAAGCAGGCAATTTTTTCTGTTGGAAGTGATAAAGCACAGCTGGTATTGTTGAAGGAGATAGCTCAGAACTTGTGCAAAGAAATGTCACCATCAGGTGGAATGCAAATGCAGAAGCAGTCCGTGAATAGGACTTCGTCCTTCATTTCACTGTTCAAGGTAATGATAGATATTCCATTTGTGCTCATTTGCACCACAACAGAAAATTGCTGTATTGATTCATTCTGCTTGATAGAATAATCATATCTGATTTCTCATCTCTGCACTTTTACTATATCTGCCCCTTTTATTTATTTTTCTGCTATATATAGCAAATGATTAAAAAAATATATTTTTCACATAATCTGAAGAAACGATGGAAATCCTAAACTACTTCAACACAAATATGATATCTATAATTGGTGTGTGGAAGCTACTCCCTAATATATCTGTAGGATATCATCAAGATCTACCTTTCCGGATATGGCTGGGATCATAATGATATGAAGTGAGCTAATTATTCTTATTGTTGACTTCGATGTACTTCCATTTGTTCTGTATGCTGATGCTCTCATTTGACATCCTGACTCCGGTCTTCACTACAATGATATGCTTTCTGCATTTGCATTATGTATCTCATTATATTTGATGCCTTATTTAATAGATGTTTTATAAGTGTGTTCTCATTCAATTTCTCTTGATATTATTCGATGGAGTGCTTATGGGAAATTACAAAGTGAAGGAGAAAAGAAAGCTGCAGAAGGCTATGCTTTTTTCATTAACATACTCCCTCCTATTTCAGCCTATCTGGATCAGTTTGTGAAGTATTGAGTTCATAATAACATCTTATGAGCTATGACATCATACATTAACACTGAGATTTGCATTATAACCCCTCCAGTGGAACTTTCTAGATAGTGTTCTCCTTTCATAGTCACAATGTATTTTGGCTAATATCTTGATATGGGTGCTCATTCAGAAGTCTTAGCATGCAGAGCAGAAAACAAACTTTTTAATAAAATTCTCAGCGCTTCTATATGAGCCTTTTTTATTTTTTTAAATATTCTGTGATTGACTGTTAGACCATGACAGTCTGGATACTAGTTTAGCTTTATCTGTTAATCATTATTTCAGCTTTTGCATGACTGCTGACAATATATTGCTCCTTGTCCAGTTGGTTGTTTCTTTTGTTTTCTGGAGGAGAAAAGCACGCAGATGCAAGTAAGTACATATTGTCAAATTTTTTGACCAAGTGATTGCTATTTCCTGTATATTCATATTTGTTATTTTACATCATGGTGTTTTACATGGTAGATTATCCTTGTACAAATAACTTGGTTCCACCTAGCTGAGCACCTTTTTTGGCTATCATATTTTTCCGCTAGTGATCTGCTAAATGATAGTACGGGAAATAATACAAGATTTTCAGGAGAATTGAGAACTGGGCATTTGTAATAGTAATTACTCTCCAAGAAATAAGAGCCTACCTATAATCGCTACTTATTTGGATAGATACGGATCACTATATAAATTCCAGAGCCTCATATGCTTCATGAGAATCTAAAGTCAGAAAAATGAAGGAGGATATTAAACATCGGCAGATAGGAAGTTCAATCAAACTGTGCTTCAGAAAATTTGTTTACAACACATCTTGCTGCAGTTACTGTCAGAGATTTTAAATATACCCACAATACTTTTTCCAACTATTGTAGGTACATGTTCGGGCTGTCTGCCAAAAATGAAGGCTTGCTAACGCTTTTAGACCGAGGTCCTCGTGTGGGACAGTGGAGACAAGTGTCAGCTATTAACATGTAAACGAGATGCTGAGTGCTACCAGTCAATCCTTAAGTCTATGGTCACCCATCTGAATGCCGAGTGATTTTAAGCTTTTCTCTTCTCTTTGGATTATGCAACCACGTTACGTTTTCTCCAGAGTTTCTTGTTGCTATGAGATTGGTTTATTGATGGTCTTGTGCAGTTTTTATTTTACTTCCATTTGTGGGCATAGTATACATTTAGAACTCATCCATTTGTTGGTATAGGATACATTCTTTTCGGTTGATCTGCAAGTTTGTGCATAGTGTGTTATCCTTGTGGGCATTTGGCTTTGTGGAAATTTAGTCATAAAATCTGCCTTAGTTAGTTCTCATCTGTATATTAACACCACATTCGATTAAAAAAATTGTGCTAATCTTGTTCCAGCACCTTCATTTTCATTTTCACTTTGTTATACCTCAATTTTCATAAATCCATTTAATATTTGATTAAACCTTGCTTAGAGCCTAAGGTTGTGTTTCGATTCAATAAAAAACTAAAAATTTATAGTAGCAAATTCATTTGTGATGATTGGATTGATATGAATTTGAATTCCGCAATTTTCATTTTGAACTGATAGAGTAATTATAGTGTTTTGAATACATTTTAATTTGAATAAGTTTGAAATATAATCATTTCTAAGTATTATATTTCAAATTTCTTTAAGCATACATGATGTATAGGTAAAACCTTTTAATTATATACTCTTAAGGTATCATTTATATATTTTTAAGATATCAATTGTTTATTTAGTGAAAGTATTAATTGTATGCTTTTAAGGTATTAGTTGTTTACTTTTAAAGTATCAACTTTATTCTCTTAAGGTATTATATATTTATCTTTAAAATATTTTATATATATGTTTCAGATATTTCATTTTTACCTTGAAGGTACTACATAAATACCTTTGAGGTATCACATATTTAACTTTGTGGTATTATATATTTGTGGTAATATATACTTACACTATAAGGTATTGGGTACAAAAGTTTTTGCCTAACAACAATACATTTGAAATCTAAGAATGAATAGTTACAATTACAATTGAGAAAAATAACAGCACATCAATCTTTAATTGTTTCCTTGTTTGTTGCAAAACATTACATGATGTAAACTTATCTGTAATCTTAATCAAATTGTGATAAAGTTTTACTGACAAATTAACTATTTAATTCAACAAGGAATTAAGATAAAAAAATAAAAAACAGAAATTCAAGAAGTACAACAAGGAAGTTTAAAACTAAAAAATTCAACACAGATGGTATGAGGAAAAGAATGAAGAGGAAGACAAAAACGTAAAAAGAAAGACGAGAATAAAAATAAAGGAGAAGTTTGTTGTTGTGTCCTAAGAAAAATAAATAAATAAAAATATATATATATATTATGTTGCGGGTCGGATCGGATTTATTGGTCCGAGCATAGGCACATAAGTGCTTCTCTAAACTTTATGCTGAAAATAACATATTTCAAGTTTTTGATGGAATATTATGCTGAAACTGTATCTTTTTCCAAGTTTTGATTTGATTTCGTCTTGTTGAAAATTTAACTCTGCAATTATCTATTATAATTTTTTTATTGAGAATATGTCCCGCAAAGATTGATAATAGTTTTATTTAATTAATTTTTAGTTTAGAAAATTTAACATATATTTAATCATTTAAATAAAAAATAATTAACTGTATACAATACAATTAACTTTAGCTTGATTCGAAATATGATCACTTTGTAGCAAATGTTATTCAACTAATTCATAATTCAATTGATTAAATTGATAGGTATAGTAACTTTTTCCCTAAAGACATGTAGTAATATTTTTGAACTAATGAAATAAATATGTACTTAATAAATTATTCGATAAAGATTAGTTAATGCTTATTTAATTTAATAAACAACATAGATCTCAATTTATTATTTTATAGAAGTAAATCATTTAATTATAGAGGTTTTACTTATATTCCAATTTCTCTTTCTAAATTACAATGATATTCCCCCTAAAATAACATTATATTCAATTCCTTGAGGTGGGATTTGGAAATTAGGGTTTTGCAAAAACCCTTGGTGGCCATAGCCAAATTAGGTACTCACTTCGCCGGCATCCTCCGGCGGCTGCAACCACCGTCCCCCACCACCGTTCAAGATGCTTAGCTCTAGAAATTTGTTGCTCAACACTCGAGCTAAAAGGAAAAAGCAATCCCGCAAGACATTATCCAAAAAACCAAAGTTTATTACAAAACGACCAAATCAAGAATCAGTCTTAGCAGCAGCAAGCCAGTTATCAGGGGAAGATGAAGAGTGTGAACAAATTGGAGAAGAAGGCGAGGATGGTAATTTCAGTTTGAAAGGCTCAGCTCAATCTCATTCTCATGGGGTCCAACCATTGGGAAATCTGTATTTCAGCTCTTCGTCCATTAATTCAAGAAACACTGGCCTTGGTAATCTGCAGATTCTCACAGATGAGCTCGTTCTCGACATTCTTGGACTTTTGGGTGGGGCTGCTTTGGGTGTTTTATCAACTGTAAGCAAATCATTCTATGTTTTCTGCAATCATGAGCCTCTTTGGAGGAATCTTGTTTTGGAGACGTGTAAAAATGGATTCTTGTTCAATGGTTCTTGGAAAAATACTTTTGTTAGTGCTTATGCATGCTCTTTTAATGTTGTCAGTTCAGGAGTTAAAGTTAGGGACTTTTACTCTGATTACTTGTTTCAGAGTTGGCTCTGTGCTAATCTTGAAATGAAACCTGAGTGGCTTGAGAGGGATAACATAATCAGGAAAAGGGGAATTTCTGTTGAGGAGTTTGTGTTGAGCTTTGAGGAGCCGAATAAGCCGGTGTTATTAGAAGGTTGTTTGGATAATTGGCACGCCATGCGAAAATGGGATAGAAACTATTTGGTTGATGTTTGTGGCGAGGCTCAGTTCTCAGTTGGGCCAGTGCATATGAAGCTTGAGGACTACTTTAGGTACTCGGATCAAGTGAGGGAAGAAAGGCCATTGTATCTTTTTGACCCAAAGTTTGCTGAGAAAGTTCCACGGTTGGGGATGGATTATCAAGTCCCTGAATACTTTAGTGAGGATCTTTTCAGTCTTTTGGCCAATGAGAGGCCAGACTATAGGTGGATTATAATTGGACCAGCAGGGTCTGGTTCGTCATTTCACATAGATCCCAATTCGACCTCTGCTTGGAATGCAGTGGTTAGAGGATCCAAAAAATGGGTATTGTTCCCTCCTGAAGTGGTGCCTCCTGGGGTGCATCCGAGCCCAGATGGTGCAGAAGTTGCATGTCCTGTTTCCATAATTGAGTGGTTTATGAACTTCTATAATGCTACCAAAAGTTGGGAGAAGAGGCCTGTTGAATGTGTTTGCAAAGCAGGGGAAGTGATATATGTGCCTAATGGATGGTGGCATCTAGTTATTAACCTAGAAGATTCTGTGGCCATTACTCAAAATTTTGTTAGCAGGTATAATTTCTATCCTTTTATGCATGCAAGTGATGATGATATCCTTCTCTTTCATGATGTTTTCTATTCTGGATAATATTTGGTGCTAAGTTTATGAATTCAAGAATCACAAAATAGAGGCTCTTTTGGTTAAGTGGTCTTGCTTATAGTGAAAAATACACTTATGTATATTGTCCTCTATAAAAATGATATTGTGAATCTTCTTTATTCCCAGTTCAATTGAATGATCATATGATCTCTTTCTAGGGAATAAGATATAATAGATATTACCAAATAACACATAAAAATTAAGAAGAGCTATGCATAGCCAAACTTCCAACCCATTGCCTTTATTATCCTTCACCTTAGTGCATTTACGCTGAAATAGATTTATGTCCTAATATTTTCGTCAATGCTGAGTATATTTGGTGGATGATTAACCATAAATTTGAATGAAGAGAATACTCTTACACAGTCTAGTTGCTTCTCTGACAACTTGGTTATGCTGCGAAAATGAAGTTTTATGGTAATTTTTTGTATTGCAGGAGGAATTTATTAAATGTTTTGGAATTCTTAAAGAGGCCTAATGCAAGCATGCTTGTCTCGGGAACAAGTGATAGAGTTAATTTACACGACAAACTTGAGAAAGCTATAAACACATCTTTGCCTGGAACCTTAGACGAGCTGATGCAGAAAGAAGAAGAGAAAAAGAGCCAGAAATGCTCGTTCTGGGAGTCCGTTACAGATTCTAACGTGGGTGCCTTCAAGTTTTCGTTTTAGGCCCAGAAAACGGGATCAGGAAGTCACTGGTTTTGTCATTGGCCTTGAAATGTATGTTCTCTTTTAAGTTTTTTTTTTTTTTTTCACTCTTCTGGTAATCATAGGAGATATAGTCACAGTTTGAGGCTGGGGTTGTGTCTCAATTATGAGGGACAGTTTTGATGGAAGATTGAACATTGAATTTCATCTTCTTATAATTTTCTTTCTTTAATTACTGAATTTGAGATTGCAGTATTTCTGGAAATTGGATCATTTCTCGTAATTTGTAAATGCATAAAAATAAAAAGATAAGATGATAGATAAGTTTAAATGGAATTAGGTTTAGATCTATGTTTAGCCATTAGTGTTTTTCGTCTTTGTTATTATCTTTATATGTGATTTTATTAGATAAAAATGTTTAAGGGAAAATTGCAGATTTGGTCTCACATGTGACGACTGACGAGGTTATTTCAGTTTGATCACATTGGATGCATAATGAGCGGGGAGGGAGAAGGGGGCATTGGCTCCCTCAAATTTTAAAAAATTATATATAAGTTTCATATATTTACACTTTTTCAATTTTTGATTTTTCTTAATCATTTAAGGTATCAAAATTTATAATAATAGTATGAGTTTTCTAGATAATTATATTTATATTATTTAAGTATTCAACAATATTTGAGTTTTACGAATTCAGTATCAAAATATTAATATGCATTTGTTAAAGGAATATTAAAAATTTAAAGTTGAATATATGTTCATTATGAAATGAAAAAAAAAAAAATATATATATATATATATATATAATTAATATGTAATTTCAATTTTTTATACATTGTAATCGGACTTTCTGAACAAATTTTCCGACTTCGTCGAATGAGTCATGTTAAAAAAAAAAAAAAACTTGCAATAACAGTTTAATCACATAGGTTGCACAGTGAGTCATATTAGAAAAAACGTGAACAATAGTTCCACTTTTTTGGGCAAATTGTAAAAGTAGTCCCAAAAAAACAGAGAGCGAAGCATGTGCTCGTTAGTTTGGTGACATTTGCGAGGAAATTGCAAACATCATTCCACGGATCACCGGGTCATTTTGATTTGGTCTCATTGAGCCGAATCGAACAAAGAAATCAAATAAAATGTGTAGAAAACACTACGTCTGAAACCTACTCGAGCAAATTTGATTTGCTAATTTTGGTCCCTTTTTGGTAGACGGCTAGAATCGTATTAATTTATATAAGAGAAAAAAGTTCTCGTGTGCTTGAGTATAAAAATGTTTCAATCATTTCTAAGTTAAAAATTCTACTATTTATAGGTTAAGGGAGAACACAAGTTAGTTGAGATCATGCCCACTGCTTCCTTATTTTTCGCCTATTTTCTAGAAAGTGGGAGGTTAATTCCCCCCACTATCCCCTATTAATTAGGAATATCCTGTTAGGTCTTCCGAACCACATTCTGGCCTAGTCGGCACATGCCCTTTCGGATCCATCATGAAATCGATTTTAGCCGGATCGTTCGATGGCCGGCCCGGTGGATTATTCTGGCCAGGTCATCCGGTCGTCTGCTCAATGATCATTCCTGGCCGAGCTCCATATGAACACAAATTCTGTAATTCGACCAGATTATGTGTTTGGATCGAGCTCGGATTGAGGTCCAACATAATTAATGTAACTTTAAAGTATTCATTCATTACATAATTTTGAATTGAAAAATATAACAATTATTTAATCATGACATATCAAATTTACCATTTTTACAATTTTAAATTAGTTATATACATTGCATATATAAAAGCAAAATATCATTACTATTAAAATATCTAAATTTTGGTGCTTTTTTATTTTATTTTATTTTATTAATGTATAATAGTTTAGACCTAGTGGCAATGACACTCACACTTAAATAATTTTGAAGTGAGTTTTGTGTGAAACCGTAAAAAATGATCAACAACGGTCAGTCAATGCTAGTCAACAATCGGTCAATACTATTGACTAAAAAGTATTATATGTAATACTTTTATGTATTACATGTTTTAATGTGTATCATGTGATATTTTATTAAATATTACATGATATATATAAAAAAATTATATAGTGTTTTATTATCATAATATATTATTTTCATATGTATCATATAATAATTTTATTTATTTCATGTGATACTTTTTAAATATTCTTATGTGTATCATGTGATGCTTTCAAAAACAATTAACTAATATTATAAAAATATATTATTTGACTTTTTTTGATCGCAGGGGTGGAGCCTCATGGGGCAATGTGGGGGCTTTAGCCTCCCAAATTTTTTAAAAAAGATTAATTTTCTATATATATATTTTTTAATTTTTATTTATTTTAAGTGTTAAAATATCCATTTTATGGTAATTTAGCCCCCCAAAGTCAACGAGCCCCCTCAATATAAACTGTCTAGCTTCGTCTCTGATTGATCGGGTGTTGACTTTGATCGTTGTTTGTTGACCGTTAACTTTGATTTCTATTTGTTGATTTTAACCGATCAACTATTGGCTTTGATCCACTAACCGTTGACCAGATCGTTGACCGGATTAAATCCAATTCCTTCCTATAGAATGAGATTTATAAGATTCCGTCCTATAGAATGAGATTTATAAGACTGTTAAAATAAATATATATGAATGTGTGTTTATAAAATGAGAATATCTAATAAAATAGAGATGTAACGTATGACACCAACAACGATGAAAGTTAATAATACTTGTGAATGTTCTACATCTCCTAAGCATCCATGCAGGCTGTAGTTTTCATAATGCACTTTCCAATTTCTTTTCTTTCATTATTCTAAATATTAATATTTCATTATAACCTTTAGACAGAAAAATGATACTTTTAAATATTTTTTCCAAATATCTTATTGTTTCATATATATATATATATATATATATATATATATATATAGATTTCACTATATTTCTATTTAATATAGTTCATTGGTCTCTAAACATCAATGAAGATCTCTTGAGCCAGGAGCATATTCAGGAGGTTCAAGAAGGGAATTGCGTGGGGTTGAGAGCATGAATGGAGGCAACAATGTCCCGAAACTTCGGATCAAGTTCATTGATGACGCAGATGGTAAAATCATCGTCAGACATAGGCCAATCATCCAGTGCTAATTCATCTGCTTTTGCTTTAAGTGAGTGGAGAAATTCCACAACAGATGAGCATCGATCTGGGCACGACCAAGATTTGACTTCAGATGCATTATGGGGACTGTGAGCGACTAGAAAAAATCTGATGAAGAGGGATTCAAGCCGTACGAGCCGTGGTTGCCATGGGCTATGTTTGCAGCGGAATGAAAAATCAGGAATCTTAAAAGGATGATACCATATACTTGATCGATAATTATGGGAAAAGGATATATTTCTATTGAAGGGTAAACCCCATACATACAAGTACAACAATAAATAAATGGAAAGATTTACAAAATCGTAATCAATAAAGAGTAAGTCATATGTGTATCAGGTGCATTGTGCATTGGCCCAGATTCGATTTGAATTTATACTTTTTTTTGTTTTTGTTTTTTTTTTTTTTGATGTCTTTAATATCATATTAGTTATATATTTATGTTATATTAGTTATATATTTATATATAAATATCATAACATTTATGTAATACTTTAATTTCAAAAATATCAATTTCAATACAATTTGTACACATACTTTTATATAATATTACTCATACATTTATATAATGTTATTTATACCTTTATATTAATATAATTATACTCTTATGTAATATATAAATGTACAACTAACAAATTAGAATGTATGACTAACATAACTAAAATATATAAATGCATTAATATTTATTTAAAAAAATGTTAAAGTACAACTAACATTACTAAATGTATAACTAGCATAACATAAAATGTATAATACACTGAAACGAGTTTGGGAATGGAAACGCAGACACATCATAGCATCTGTCGTGTCGGGTCGAAGCGAGTGTATGAATTTAAGATACATACACAAGGTATATAAAAGTTTTGGTGATCAATAAATGCTTAAAATATTCTAAATACTAATTACTCTTTAATATTTAATCAAATCTTAATCAATTAAACCCTATTCATTGTTGTGCATAGAGTTGTCAATACGGGTCGGTGAGACAGACCGACCCACACTGCCATAATCCATCATTTGGCGGAAATTCTTTTTGAGGTGGATACTTTTTTACTTTTTAGTTAAAATCAAAATTGTAGATAAAAAGTACTGCCGCGCAGACCCAAATTTATAGAAAGGTTCCAACTTCCAAGTGCCAAAAGTCCTCAAATTTATATATATAAAAGTTGGGTTTTGCTCTTTTAAAAGTTGATAAGTGGCTTTTTTAAATATTGACAAGTGGCACTCTTTAAAGATGTCACCTCAACTTTCCCAAATTCTTTAACTGTAATTCTATGTGGGCAGATTCTGTCCAGACAGAAAGTAGAAAACATTAATTGAAATTTAAAATAGTATGTTAAATGACAATTATATCCTTAATGAAAATATATACAATCAAATTTTCAAATTTCAAACCAAAACAATATTTTCTTCACTAATTCATAATTTATTGTCATAAATTACATAAAAAAAATTAAGACGTCTATTTGAGGAGATATAAAATTTGACTTGATAAATATTTTAAAATTATTGATTATTGTACAAATATTTGTGTGATGATGAAGAAGATTTGACCTGAAAAATATTTTAAATTATTAATTATCTTACAAATATTTGTTTAATGTGTGAAGATTCGAGTTGATAAATATTTTAAAATTATTGATTAACTTACAAATATTTTGGAATTATGAAGAAGAAGATTTGACTTGATTAGGGGTGGAGATTGGAACGGAAATTTCCGATATCCGCCTAATCCGATTCGAAATTTTCCGATTTTGGAATGAATATTTTTAATCCGAAATCCGAAAATACAAATTCCGATTTTTTCGAAAATTTTCGGATGGAAATCGGAATTAGTTTTGAATTTTTTGGAAATTCCGAAATCCGATCCGAAATATTTCCGAAATTCAATTTTCGGAAATTCTGATTTTCGATCCGATCCGAAATTCCAATCCGATTTCCAATTTATTTTCAAAATTTAATAATACTATATACTATTTAATATATTTTATATACTTTATACTATTTGTAAATATAAATATACATATTATAATATACTTTATAATACTATATACTATATAATATATTTTATACTATATGATAGTATATAAATATATTATATACTATAATCTATAGTTTATACTGTAGTATCTGTAGTTGTTTAGTATTATTTTATAATATATACTATATATTATAGTTTATACTGTAGTTTTTTAATTATATTATATTATGTACTACATATTATATACTATATACTGTATATTATATACTTTATTACATATAGTATAGTTTATACTATAATTTTATTTTATTCTATATATTATAGTTTATACTATATACTATATATTATATACTTTATTACATATAGTATAGTTTATATTATAGTTTTATTTTATTTGATATCCTATAGTTTATACTGTATATTATATACTATATGTATATAGTATAGTTTATACTATAGTTTTATTTTATACTATAGTTTTATTTTATACTATATACTATATACTATAGTTTATGCTGTAGTTGTTTAACATTATTTTATAATATATACTATATATTATGGTAATTTGCTAAAATATGAAACATGTATATGAATTCATTTATTTTCAATACTAGGATATTAGAAAAGGTTATAAAGCTAATAGAGCAACTAATTAATTCCGAAAATTTCTGAATTTCTAAATTTTTTAATTTTCGAAAATTCCGAAAAAAATTCCGAAGATTTCTGAAAAAAATTCTGAAAATTTCCGAAAAATTCCAAAATTTCCGAAATCGGATTCGATTTCACATTTCCGAAAATTTTTGGATGGAAATTGCAATTGGTTTTTCATTTCCAAAATTTTTTGGAATTTTTTCGAAACAACCTATTTCCGATTCCATCCGTCCGATCTCCACCTCTAGACTTCATAAATATTTTAAAACTATTGATTATTTTATAAATATTTGTTTGATAAGGAAAAGATTCGAATTGATAAATATTTTAAAATTATTAATTAACTTACAAATATTTTTTTAAATTATTGATTATCTTAGAAATATTTGTTGATAAGACAAAGATTCGAATTGATAAATATTTTAAAATTATTAATTAACTTACAAATATTTTTAAATTACAGTATTCTTTTATTAAAATAAATAATAATTTTATGGGCTTACTTAAACCATTTCACCATATATTTCCTTTTTAAAAACTTATTTTTAATATTTCTATTCAATTTGATTTTTTTACCTTATAAATAAAATTTTCATTTCAACTATATTATCTCATTTTTCTCGTCTATTTATGTTAACCCTAAAATTGTTAACCATATCTGAATTTTAAAATTGTTTTAAAAGTTTTTTTATAATATTTTAAATATTTTTTTTCATAATTTTTCTTATCAAAATTTCATAATTATTCTAAAAGTTATTTAAGGAGCAACACTTTGAAAGGTATGCAAATAATAATTAAATAAAGACCAACTTAATTGAAGATGTAAATAATAATTAAATAAATATCAATTTAATTAAAATAAATTAAAATAAAGATCAACTTAATTAAAACGGATATATATGATCAAATGAAAATATGGATAAGTTCTAAAAAAAAGTTAAATATTAATATATAGATTGATTTCAATAATATGGACTAGTTTTAAAAAAGTTAAATATTGATATGATTGACGTCGTTAATATATCAATATGATTAATGTCGTTAATATCGATAAGTTCTAAAAAAGTTAAATATTAATATATAGATATTTCAATATTATATATGATCTATATCGTTAATATCGACAAGTTATAAAAAAGTTAAATATTGAGTCGTTAATATCGACAAGTTCTAAAAAAATAGTTATATACTGATATGATTGATGTCGTTAATATCGACAAGTTCTATAAAAGTTAAATATTAATATATAGATATATCAACGATATAGAACTTGTCGATATTAACGACTCAATATTTAACTTTTTTATAACTTATCGATATTAACGATATAAATCATATATATTATTGAAATATCTATATATTAATATTTAATTTTTTTTAGAACTTATCGATATTAAGGACATTAATCATATCAATATTTATATTTTTTAGAATATTAATGACATGAATCATATTCATATTTAAATTTTTTAGAATTGGTCCATATTAATGAAATTAATCTATATATTAATATTTAACTTTTTTTTAGAACTTGTCCATATTTTCATTACACTGTATATTTCCTTTTTAAAAACTTATATTTATATTTATATTTAATATTTCTATTCAATTTGATTTTTTTATCTTATAAATAAACCTTTCATTTCAACTATATTAACTCATATTTTTTCTCCACTCTAAAAGTTTTCTATAATATTTATGTTAACCATAAATTTTTTTTTATAATCTTTCTGTTTTTTTTTTTTTGAAATAAATAGAGATTTTCATTAAGATAAAAAATAAAAGTGTTACGAGCAGATCTTTCTGTTAAATATTATAATATTTCTGTTAATACATATCTATTCTTATTTTAAAAGTTTTTCCATAATTTTTTTGTTAACCTATATCTGAATTTCAAAATTGTTCTAAAAGATTTTTATAATTTTTCTTATCAAAATTTCATAATTATTCTTATTTTAAAAAAATTTCCATAATTTTTTTTGTTAACCCATATCTGAATTTCAAAATTGTTCTAAAAGATTTTTATAATTTTTTTATCAAAATTTCATAATTATTCTAGGAGTTATTGGAGAAGCAACAAGTATGCAAATAATAATTAAATAAAGATCAACTTAATTGAAGATGTAAATAATAATTAAATAAATAACAACTTAATTAAAGTATGGAAATAATAATTAAAATAAAGAGCAAGTTAATTAAATTTAGCTATTATTTTAATAGCTGTATTGTATTTAGCGGGAATGAGTAGAAAACAGGCGCCATCTCCATTATTATGGAGCCAAATTATATTAGGGTTAGAATAGTCATTTAATAATATTAATAACATTTTTAATTAATTTTTTTCACTTTCTGCCATGGCAGAATCTGCCCATTTAGCACGTCCCATTCTTTAAATAATAATCTATTTATATATATAAATGTTAATAAGTGGCTCTCTTAAATGTTGACAAAAGGCACCCTCCAAAGATGTCACCTCAATTTTCCCAAATTCTCACGAGATTTTGTTTTTCTTTAACTTTTATGACTTGGAAAACGAGAACTGATGAAATTGAAGAAAAACCAATTTGAGGGAAGTATAAGGAGCTATCAATATTAATTTAACTTGATTGTGATGGAGATAGAGATTAAATATATTTGATGAAAATTTTGATAGATTTTATTATAATTAATATCTTTATGATTGATTTTATATTTTAGGATCTTAGGTTTAATTTAGCATAAATATGAGTTATTTTTATTATTCTAGGAAGTTGATTGATTTATGAAATAAAAAAAAGTGAGTTTTCTCTGAATATTACACCCGCTATTCTCAAAATCAACGGATTTTACAATTCATTTTTCAAGCATCGACTCTCAGCCAACTAACAAGGAGTAACAATTGTAGTACAAAGATTCGGTTGAGAATTTTTTGGGTGGGGTAGAGTATGTAAAATAGAGGAAAATAATTTCACTATATTTATTAACAAATAAAAAATATTTTTACTCTTATTGTAAAATGTAAAATATTGGATTGAAGTATAAGTTCAAGATTATCGTCAACAATATTATTTTTAAGAATATAGAGTGTTTTTGTTTTAATCTAATTTATAAAAAAGACTACATAAAAATATATTATATATATGTATATATATAGCTATATATATGAGTAATTTGATTCTTTTACATCAATTTAGTAAGTTGGACGAATTGAAAGATAGTTAATTTGTTTCGTCGATCCTTTATTCTTTTGGATTTTCCTTATGCAATTGACCATTTTATTTGTATATTGAAGTACAATTTAACTTGATAATGTTTTCAATTCACTGTAATTAATATATTCATATAAGAATTATATTAATTTTATCCAAAATATATTCAACTCATGATTTAAACATAATACACTTTAATATAATTGAGAAACAAAATTATCTTCTACTAACTTCTTCATTTATATACTCAATAAAAGTTGGTTTTGGCTCTCTTAAATATTGACAAATGGGGCTCTATTTGAATGACACGTCAAACTTTCTTTGGCTCTCTTAAATGTTAACAAGTGGAGCTCTATTTGAATGACACGTCAACTTTTTCAACCTCCCAAAAGAGTTTAGATTGCAAATTTAAAAACAATCATACTTTAAATTTAGTTTTTTTGGCATTTAATGCTTTTAAAATTTCCAACATAGTAATCATCTTTTTCAAAAATACAAATAATGAGGTGGAATCACATATATTTAATGGTATTTGAATATGGTTTAATCATATTATTTAATAATCTTTCAATATAGTGTGGTTTTTAAACATAAATAATTGATATTACATATTGTTTGAAATACATCTTCAGTACAAATTACTACATAAATATATTAACCTAAAATAAGGTATAAAATAATATTCATTTTGTATTAGCTAGATCAAATAGTATATAATTTGGTTGTCTAATTTATATATGATTTCCTACGTTCGTTATTATTATATTGTGTCAATTATCATATAAAGTAATAATTATCAAAAGATACATGTTTTGCTCAAGTTAATCCATTTAATTCAAATTTTGTTATATTTCTTCATTTCAATTAATTCACTTCATATTTTTCATTTTTTATAAACAATTAAAAATTTAAAGAAATAAACTTATGTTAAGCAAAAGTTAAGCATAAAATATGTATGGAATTAATTGGAAATTAAAAATTCATAGACACATACATCAATAATAAATGAAAAAAGAAATCCATAAATATATATTACAATTATGAAATTTTGAAAAATAATTCATTACCCAAAGTAAAATATGATATTTATTTAACTACAGTAAAATAAAAAACAAACTTTTAATAAGCTATGTAATAAAAATAAATATTTCTGAAATAATTTTTTTACGTATATCTTAAAATGAATTAATGAAATTTAAATGTGGTTTAAACTCTACATATCAACTCACAGATTATGGTATCACATACCTAATTATAACTTGTAACTTATTAATAAATCTAAACCCAAATTTTAGATTTATTTGGATACATTAAATAATACATTAGGTTTAATTTTACTCCCAATTTTTCCAAATTTAGATTTCACAATGCACGATATTTTTAGATTTGTAATCACATTATTTTAATTTTCATTCAGATTTAAACTTTTTAAAGTAAGAAGAAAATTATATGAAGACAAAACAATAGGAGTAAATTAAAAATAGCAAAACCAATTAAATTGAAAACACATAATTAATTTATCATTTCAAGGCATTGGAAAAACATTTATTATACAATAAATATTTTCAAAGCCATGAGTATGTGTCTTCATTGAATATTAAGAGTATCTATAGCTAAATATATCAAAATATAATTTTTTACAATTACATAATTCAGTATTATGTGATCACACTTCGGTATGAATATTGTGGATTGGAAGATAAAATTAACCAACACATCTTTGATTTTCAACATTTTTATATTTATATAAATATTATGATGTTCTTCTACTCTTTTTGGATTTAAAGTTTAAATTTAATTATATTAAAAGATCAATGTATGGACAATTTATAGGGATTTAAATGGTAATTTTAAAATTATAAGGTTTACATGCTTGAGTCGTATAGTTGTTCAGTTATATCTTGCACAGATAAATGAAAGGTGAGGGTAAACAGACTAAGATATGACACTCATTGATCTTTGGCTCTTTTAAATATTGACAAGTGGAGCTCTATTTTAATGACATGTCAACTTTCTTTGATTCTCTTAAATGTTGACAAGTGGGGCTCTATTTGAATGACACATCAACTTTTTCAATGGAATTAATTAGAAATTAAAATTTATAAACACACACATCAATAATAAATGAAAAAAAAAATCTATAAATATATATTACAGTTATGAAATTTTGAAAAATAATTCATCACCCAAAGTAAAATATGATATTTATTTAATTACAGTAAAATAAAAAATAAAATTTTAAGAAGTTATCTAATAAAAATAAATATTTCTGAAATAATTTTTTTTATGTATTTAAGTGCATTTAGTATTTTATTTTAGAACTTTAGTCATTTATCTGGTATATCTTAAAATGAATTAATAAAATGTAAATGTGGTTTAAACTCTACATATCAACTCACAGATTATGGTATCACATACCTAATTATAATTTGTAACTTATTAATAAATCTAAAACCCAAATTTTAGATTTACTTTGATACATTAAATAATACATTAAGTTTAATTTTACTCTCAAGTTTTCCAAGTTTGGGTTTCACATACACAATGTTTTTTAATTTGTAATCACATTATTTTAATTTTCATTCCTATTTAATCTTTTCAAAGTAAGAAGAAAATTATATGAAGACAAAACAATAGGAGTAAATTAAAAATAGCAAAACCAATTAAATTGTAATTAATTTATCGTTTGAAGGCATAGGAAAATTATTTATTGTACAATAAATATTTTCAAAGCCATGTGTATGTGTCTTCATTGAATATTAAAAGTATCTATAATTAAACATGTCAAAATATAAGTTTTTACAATTACATAACTTAGTATTATGTGATCGGATTTCGGTATGAATATTCTGAATTGGAAGATGAAATGAATCAACTATGTGTCTTTGGTTTTCATCATTTTTATATTTATATAAAATATTATGATGTTCTTCTACTCCTTTTCGATTTAAAGTTCAAATTTACTTATATTAAAAGATCAATATATGGACAATTTATAGGGATTTAAATGGTAATTTTTTAAAATTATATGGTTTACATGTTTGAGTCGTATTGTTGCTCAATTGTATCTTGTACGGATAAATGAAAGGTGGGGGTAGACTGACACTCATGGATGGACCATGAATGAAAAAAAAATCTTCTCTTCTAAAATGCAATGTATATTTGTACCAAATAAATTTATTGATCAATATTGAAGATATGATTTAGCATCTTCAACATTATGGGATACCATCATCAAATTTACTCATATTAAGTAGCAACAAAAATATAATCACAGACAATAATTACTTTCTCCACAATCTACAGATTAATTTACCAATGAGAAAAAAAAATAGTCTTATCAAAGTGTACAAACTTTAACCATGGTGTAAAAAAGGAAGATAAATGGATACCTAATAGAAAAGAAACTAAAACATACTTATCACAAAAGATACGACTGAAAGCAAAACATAAAAAAATTACTCATTACTTTTGAAAGACATTTATGAAAAACTATCATGATAATTAAATTAAATAAACTTTATGTATGATAAACTATTTGATCATTTTTACAAAAAATATAAAAATCAATTAAAATAAAAAAAATTGGCAAAACAAAAAAATTACAATATATATATATAGAATAACAAATATATAAAATATAAATAAACAATAGATATAAATTATACGAGTTAGGAAGCCCATGCAATGCACGGGTTGAAACCTAGTTCAATAAATAGGTGAGATAGTCATTCGAGAAAAGGGGAATTAAAAGATCGTTTGGGGTCCATTTTTTAGGAAGACGAGAAGTCACTGGTGATTCTTTTCTTCTTTTCTTCTTTAAGTCACAATTCCTATTGAAATTGCAATAATTTCAAACCCTCTTAAAAGATTTTATCTAAATCTTAGTACCAAGCAAAGAAAAACTTGTACTTACATCTATGGCTCTCCTTCAAGCCGCTGACAAGGGTTAGCTATCAACATTCTTCGATATTTTCTTGTTTGTAATGGTTTGTTTAATATCTTATGTTATCTGTATATATTATTTGTGAAAAATGATATTGTATATGTATTATATACTAAAAAGTGTTAGTTTTTAAATTGATGGTTATGGCCATTACTCATGATGTGGAGAAGAGCTTGTTGGTATTTGGCTTTGTTGTTAAATAGTGTAGGGAAATTTTCGATCAGAATCTCTAATTTTATACATCCTTAATTTGGTGAATGTGCTCATTTTTGCGCAGTCATTTTCTTTTGTTGTCTGGTTTATCAGAATGGGTTCAATTTCTTCCCATTTAATGCACCTATTTTGGAACCATGACGGGTACCTCGAGGGGTATCATATCCCTTTATAAATACGTAGATTGTGATAACTAGTGTTCGAATTCGGGTCACAAGTTTTCTAGTGTTTATTGTCTTTCTCCTTTCCACTCCCCTAAGTTCATTAAAAAAAATGTGCTTTTTTTTGGATTACTCAAATTCTAGTAATGAATGATTCTTCTATGTTAAAAAAAAGGTGCTTGGTTGAGAAAACAATTAAATTATTGAAACTCTAAGCTTGGATTTATCACTCCTGTATTTTGGTTTTCTTTTTGTTATATTGACAGACTTTAGTCTTTTATGAAATAATGATAGTAGCATTTACTATGGAAACAAGAGACACTCCACCTGCGCATTTGCTAATGAGAATTGAGTCCTTTTCGATGCTTTCCGAGCATGAGATTCTGAAATATGAATCGAGTGAATTCGAGGCTGGAAACTACAAATGGTAATATATATTTTGGAATATCGAAACATATATTGAAATAAAGTAACTTGTACTATGTATTTCAGTATTTGGCACTTTGTACTTGAAACAGGAAACTCATAATCTATCCTAATGAAGAGTGTGATGACACGAATGGTGATCATGTTGCTGCTTACGTGTCCATGGCCAACACTACTTCTCTACCTTTGGATTGGGAGGTCAATGCCATTTTCAACATCTTTTTGTTGAATCAAAATTTAGACAACTATCTTTATTTTCAAGGTAAGTCTTAATTGTTCACTAGAAAATATTTACTCTTGTTCTTGATTTTTGAATGTACTGGTTAAGTATGCTATCATCTTACCCTGTTGTTATTTAAACATGTAGGAAAAATACGGCGCTTCAATGCAATGAATTCTAAATGGGGATATTCCAAATTGATATCTAAGTATACTTTGAGAGATCCAGCTAATGGATACCTTGTTGATGACAACTGCGTATTTGGAGCCGAAGTATTTGTCTACAAAAGTCAACGAGTCATTGAGTGTGTCTCCGTTCTTAAAGGCACAGTTCCATGTAAGCACGAGTTTAAGATTACGGGGTTTTCCAAATTGGAAGATACATGGATTTCTAAAGAAATCACTGCTGGACGCCACCAATGGTACGTTGGTTTCATCATATAACACAAATATGAGACACATATGGTTTGTTCCACCTCACCACACGAATCACTTAAACACACATTTAGATGTTGATGAGCTGTCAAATGATCACTTGTTATAGTTGGAATAATTTTTTGCGATCTTCTATTTCAACTCATTTATTTGTGTTTATGTTTAATGGTAAACTTTTAGGAAGATTGAACTGTATCCATCTATTTGAATTGTATTGATTGTCAGAGCTTTGCTCCTCATCAAAAAGTGATGGCAAACTTTACTATTTGCATAAAAAACCAGCTTCTTCATTTGCCTCTTCGCTCGAAAAATAGTAAATTCTTTACATTTTTTTTATTTTATCTACTAACATTTTTTCCCATGCAATCAATTATTTTGTATCTCTAAAACATCACTATATCTCTCTGGCAGCTTCTCACTGGTTTGAATCTTCCTCAAATTCTTGGGGATGGGCAAAATTCATAGCGATGGCAGACATGTGTGATTCCAACAAGGGTTTTGTTATTGATGACTGTTGCTTTCTGGAAGTTTCTATTTCCGTTCAAGTTGAGGTTGCAGGGAATGCACCTAAAATAGAGTGATATGCTTTCTTTCTTTAAACTCTTTCTTTTGTGAACAAGGAAATATTATAACATGTTTTTGGATTGGATGTAGTTTTATCTGAGAGATCACTTCAACGCAGTGTAAGTGAAATTGTTCTCTCTTTCTTTTTTTTTTAGAGAAATAAAGACTTTGACTTTTTATCAAAATGTACTTGGTGGCAAATGTGTCCTTTTTTTTTTTTTTTTTTAAATATGGTAGAAAAGTAAGGTTGTCATCATCTGTAATAGAAAAATAAATTTTTTCTACTTATGATATAAAGGGCTATTATATTATGTTAACTGATTAAATTTCTTATAGCTTTAAACAAAAAAAATACTATTTAAATAATGGTGTTAGCTTATTTATAATGGAACTGAGCTATTATATTATTTTAACTGATTAAATTTCTTATAGCCATTAAAAAAACTAATTAAATAATGATGTTAGTTTATTTGTAATGGAACTGAGATTTCTACATTAAAAAAAAAAAAGCGTAGACTGTATATTCTATTATTGTATATATATTCTATTATTTTGGATAATTTTGCTATATATCATTAGTATTAATATACCAATTTTTTTATTGTGGTAAATAAAATCAAGATAATGTTTTATTTTTGGGTTGGCTATTAGTTGTGGTCTTGTAGATTGTATTGAGCTTTTTTATAAGGTTAAAATGCACGTAGACTTTTTCTTGCTACATGTGTTTGATTTTGCTTGAATCACATCACACCAACAATTGTGGTGATTTAATTAAACTACACAATTAATTTTATATTTGTGTTAATTAATTTATTTTAAATTAGTATTTAATTTAAACCAGTAGTGTTATCAAGGTAATTAATATTTATAATATAGTATTTAATTAATTAATCAACATGATTAATTTAAATAATAATATTAAATATTTAATTGATACTTGTAATGTAGTATTTAATTAGTTAATCACACTCTCCGTTTAATTTAAATAGTAATATTAAATGTGAAATTAAATTAAACTATAACGTAAAAATTTATTTTAATATTTAATATTAGTATTTAAATGAAAACATTTTTATTTTGTTAATGTTTATCGTGTATTAAGACATTACATCAAATAAAAAAAAATTGACATACAAAAGTCCATCTAAATCGTAATGAATTATTCATACCAAAATCCATCCAAATCGACTATATATAGATGATGAGATACGATCGAAATCAAATCCAACATGTCTACCACTCTAAATCATATACAGTGAATGAAGATATATTCAAATCGTAATCTTTATAATCAAAATATTGTGGTATTACTAATTAATCATATGCAAGTAGGATGCAACCCATATCCAATTAAATAGCATGCAACTAATCAATCTTGATGACACGACATGCAATGAAATATCATTCAACCAACCAATATCTATAATACATCATGCAATCGATGCAATGACATAGCATGCCAAGTCAATTAATAATAAACATTATCAAGTAACCACCCAACACTAACCAACCAATATCGATGACATAACATGCAATCAATGCAATTAAAAATAATTACCACACAACACCGTAATAGGATGAAAGTAACATACAATTAAATAGTATGCAACCAACCAATATTGATGATATAAACCAAACAATTAATTCCATATTTATGTAAATTATACAATGGTACTGTAAATTAAATATTTTATAATTTAGTATTTGATTTAAACTAGAGATGTGATCAAGATAATTAATATTTATTTAGATTAAAATTAATATTTGTAATGTAGTATTTAATTAATTTAAACAACACGATTAATTTAAATACTAATATTAAATATGAAATTAAACTAAACTGAAATGTTATAATTTATTTTAATATGTAATATAAATATTTAAATCGAAATGTATATATTTTCCTAATGTTAATCGTGTATTAATACATCGAAACGAGGATTATACCTACACAAAATAAAATATATCGAATATAAATTTCAAATGATTCGTCATCACACGCTGCATAATATAAGAAGATTTAATTGTGTTTTTATGATTGTTATTGATGGATAAATACAATAGTTGGAGAAGGTGGATATAGACTACATTGCTGTGAGAAATTAGACTATTTTGGGAAATTTTTAAGATTTACTTCAGTAACTTTTGAAGTCAGGATAAATACAATAGTTGGAGAAGATAGATATAAACTACATTACCGTGAGAAATTAGATTGTTTTGGGAAATTTTTAAAATTTACTGTAGTAATTTTTGAAGTCAGGTAAAATGAAATTAGACTGTTTAGAAAAAGTTTTAAAATTTACTACAATAATATTTGAAATCAGACAAAATAAAAATGAAGGGTTAAGATAGAAAAGATCTAATAATTAAGATGAATGATATATTAATATCATTAGTGTAATACAGAATGACCCGTTTATTTTTTTATACATTATCATAGATTAAAAAAAAAAAAAGTAAATAGAGGATCTCATTTAGTTGAGTCAACATATTATACCATCAAATTACTGGTATGTATGACGTGGCGAGATTGGGCATGCGGCATCACCACGTCATTGACACGTAAGCCTGGGCGTTGGTCGGAATTCCAATTACATGATTGCATGAAAAGTTTACGTGATGCATGCATCATTGAGTTACGACTCGGATTTCCCCGAGTTAACTTGCCCACTCACAAATTGCATTCCACAAATTTCTCACTTTTCATTCTCTCGATCATAATCTCTCACATCTACCTCATTCACATTTCACGCCTTTGTTCAATAATAATATACGTAGATTCCTTTCATTCCTTTTCATTTAAATCTCGTTTTCATGCATCCCAGAAAGATTTCTGACCATTGATTCGTCTTCTTTTGCTGTTAATTTTCTGTTTCGGCTCCATAGTTGCATCTTTTCTTGCTTTATATTCATTTGCCTCGTAAGAATCGTACTATTGTTACTCACAAAGTGGAATATTTGATCATTTTCTGGTTCAATCGATTTCTCATCCGTCAAATGGATTGAGTCCTTTTGGGGGATGTTGGTTCGATGCATTGGCGAAATTTTACTTTTTTAGGGGAAACTTTTAGGGTTTCCTGGAGATGAGCATCGATCTGATCTCAAGGCTCAAAATCTCCGTGGTTCTACTTCGGTGAATGTGATGAATAACTGCAATTTGAATGGTGCAGTTCAAGAGTGCTAGGGATTTTTAGGGATTTGATGGGGAACAATTGTGCAGGCCCTAATTTGGGGAACAAGGGTTTCTTTCAATCTGTAACAGCGGCGGTGTGGAAACCCCGGCAATCGGAGACTCTTCCAGCCCCAAATGCAGAACAACCAGACTCTAGCAAAAACGATGAGAGTCAAAATAATGAAATTTTGGGGAATTCAGAGAGTAGAAAATCTGGTTCTTCTCGATCGGATGTGCAGAGCAACCCCCCTACGCCGATGAAAATTGCCGGCGATGAGGCTAAATCCATGGAGCCTGAGAGGAAGCAAGAAGACGGGGCTAAATCAAAAAAACCTGCTCATATGAAGAGAGTATCGAGCATAGGGCTCCAAATTGACTCTGTTTTACAGCGAAAAACAGAGAATTTGAAGGAATTGTATAGTTTAGGGAGGAAATTAGGGCAAGGGCAATTTGGGACGACATATTTATGCGTAGAGAAGGCGAGTAACAAATCATTTGCTTGCAAAACTATTGCTAAGAGGAAGTTGACTACTCAGGAGGATGTGGAGGATGTTAGGAGAGAGATTCAGATAATGCACCACCTAGCAGGGCACCCTAATGTTATATCCATTATTGGAGCTTATGAAGATGCTGTTGCAGTTCATGTTGTGATGGATCTTTGTGCAGGTGGAGAGCTTTTTGATAGGATCATACAGAGGGGGCATTATACGGAGAGAAAGGCCGCGGAGCTTGCCAGGACAATAGTTGGTGTTGTGGAAGCTTGCCATTCCTTGGGAGTGATGCATAGAGACTTGAAACCAGAGAATTTTCTTTTTGTGAGTGAGGAAGAGGAGTCGATTCTTAAAACCATAGATTTTGGGCTGTCAGTGTTCTATAAGCCAGGTACTTGCATTAGAATGTTGAGGTTTAAATTTAGTGTGATTATCTTAGTGTAAAACTACAGACACACAGCATAAAATGATCTTTGTTGACGTGTTGTGGGTATGTGGTTTTGATTTGCATTACAGATGAATATCTATGAGTTGCGTGAATATAAAAGGATCTTAATAAGTTTGAAGTAGTTTTAATTTTTCATTAGTTGCAAATTCCATGTAAGCAAATGGAAAATTTATCTGGCTAAATTAGTTGTGGGTAATGATTGTATATTTATATATATTGATTCCCTAATTTCATTTTTTCATTGAAAGGTAGCTGCGTTCTAAATTATGGAACTATCTCATGCTTTCACTACCTTGATATATAGTAGGGTGATTCAATCAATTTTTGGTGGATATATAATGAATATAGTATCTAACATGAAGGCAGCACTATCAAAAGCCATTGCTTAACATAGAGTCTTCAATGATTTGTATGATTCACACAACATGGGAATATCATTTGAATTCATTGTTTGACCTTTTGATATCTGAATGAGTCCCTCATCATCTCGTGTCAAATCTGGTTCGCTAAGTAGCCACCTTCTCATTCAATAGGATCCCTTTGACCCTGTAACTCCCAGTTTAGGATTTAATATCTCAGTGAATGATTATTTTACATTTTTTTCTAGAAAAGTTTGCTTTTTATCTTCAGAATTAATGGGTTACACTTAATAAAGAATATTGTTTTAGTTAAAAGAGAAAATCTAATATTGTTTCCCTTTTGAGAATTGGTAGAAAATCGGTTCATGTAATAATTGTCGTTGGTTTGGTAACGTTTTGTAAAATTAAAACACCAAAATAATGCTAATATTTGGTATTAATAGCTCTGATTGTTTTCTTATTTTGTGTCACTTATTGGCTGAAAACAGCAAAATGTGATTACATCCATGATAAGTCATGAGAAATATGCAGACATTCAAAGTTGTGGTTTGGAACTCAAAAGATAATTTATTTGAAACATTGCAATAAAATGTGTGATACCTTTTCTGTTGAGTGGAGTTTTTGCTTATATCTTTTGATTTGCTTCAATATTTACTTAACTGTTATAATATTAGCTAATTCCTAATACCTTAGTCTGTTTTTGTCCTGATTATGTTCTCCTTAGGCGAGACATTTACTGATGTGGTTGGAAGCCCTTATTATGTGGCGCCGGAGGTATTAAGGAAGTTTTATGGTCAAGAATGTGATGTCTGGAGTGCTGGAGTTATTATTTACATTTTGCTGTGTGGAGTCCCACCATTTTGGGATGGTATGGATTTTTAAACCTTCTTTCACGTTTTATTCCTTAATGGTTAAATCTGATTTTCTTTTATGCAAATACACATTTTGGATCAGAAACGGAACAGGGTATATTCGAGCAGGTTTTGAAAGGGGAACTTGATTTTGTTTCTGAACCATGGCCGAGTATATCTGAAAGCGCAAAAGATCTTGTAAGAAAAATGCTTGTACGAGATCCCAAAAAACGGCTCACAGCTCATCAAGTTCTTTGTGAGTATATCCTCTATGAATATCCCAAAATTTAGGCCTCGGAGAATGAAATGTACTTGCTATGTTGTTAATCAATTATACTATTGGCTTGTGCTTATCAATTGCTTGATTAATGGTGATAGATCAAATTACACTGTAATGCTGCTGTAAAATTCTTCCGCCGGAAACAACACGAGAAATAGAAGAAATAGCTAACCCTTACAAATCATGGAAAAAGGCAATATAGTTTTATTCTCAGGTGGTTGTTAGAATCAATACTACGTGATGCGTTAAATGAATCTGATGTTACGAAGCTGTGTTACAGATTTCATTGTCTCAAATTAATGAATGTGTTAATGAGTATAGAGATTGTTGAATTGGATAATTCTAGAAGTAGATGTGCAGCATCTTCACAACCTAACTGAGTTATAGATATGATTATTTTTAATTGATATACTACTAGAATACTTGGCACAACTTGCTGTTATCCTGTTGTTCATTACAGGGCTTTCCTAATATGGCTTAGAACTCATGGTGGAGATTCCTGTCCTGCTGCTCTTCTCAAGTGAAAATGTGGCAGCTTAGGATGTATTAATCATCTGGTTGTTGAGAGGAAAAGATTCAAAGAACTGTTTGAGAGATGTGACCAAAGAAAGTGCTAATGAGGTGTAAATTTCTAGATGATAAAACATTGCATAGAATAATAATTAATCAAAATCACCTGAACTTTAGAAACTATTTTGTTTGACTTGATGTATGTTCAAGAATTAGCATCCCTTTAATTGTTTGCATATATATGATTTTAACACAGTACTAGAACTTTCAATGGAATAAAGGAAGTTCGCAGAGACAAATAACATTAGTAAGGAACTCATGGGGACAAATTAAATGGGGTTTTTGAAGGATGAGTTAAGTTTGATCACTTGATTGAACACAAGTGCATCTATTTCTACGTGCTTATAGTGTTCCATTTTCCATGTTCAATGAACAGGAATAATTTTAATAATTGTTGTATGTTTGCAGGCCATCCATGGGTACGAGTTGATGGTGAAGCTCCAGATAGGCCTCTTGATTCTGCTGTTTTAACTCGTCTGAAGCAATTTTCCGCCATGAACAGACTCAAGAAGATAGCCATTAGAGTAAGTTTCAATATATATATATATATATATATATATATATTGTAACGATTTTCTTTTCAAAGATACCATAGCACCCTAGCTAGAAAATCACATAGAAAAGAGGCATTACCATAAGAGGTGCAACAAGTATATAGCATGTTACAATTTATGATCAAACACAAAAAAGTTACTTATCAACATATTGAAGTATGAAAATGTTGTCACTCTTCAACATGGATGATATGTGGACATAGATACCAATTTATTTACTACTATGGAAATGGGATTTAAACACATGAAAGGAGTTATAATCATAGAAAGGACAGTATCTACTATTTGAAAATCTGATTTTACCTCAGAAAATTTTTAGCTTTAAAGGGATTATCTTAGTGAGCATTTTGGAGCAAAATGTCGGTAGATAGATCAAGTGATTTGCTTTGTAAGTTTTTCATTAGAAACTTTTCTAGGATTATGGCAGATAGCGGACTTGGATTGTATACTATTTACCCACCGCAGCATTATACAACCAAGCGGTTGGGATTTTTCATTTTCTTAAAGCATGGCTACTTTGTTAGTTACTTTCCCTGGCATTGAAGGATAAATAGCTCATACTGAATCTAAATGTGGTTTTAAGAAGAAGAACCTTCTTATGTTCTTGATGTTCACGAGTAAGAGAAGCAGAAGAATGTTGTGTTGCATAATCTAACATTTCATGTTATTGCTTACAAACTTATTCTCTTATCTGTAGGTTATCGCTGAAAGTCTTTCGGAGGAGGAAATTGCCGGACTAAAGGAAATGTTTAAAATGATAGATGTGGATAATAGTGGACAGATCACCCTGGAGGAACTCAAAAAAGGTTTAGAAAAAGTTGGTGCCGATCTCAAAGAATCTGAAATTGTCCACCTAATGCAAGCTGTAAGTGCAGATTTTTTTTTTCGATAGTTACCTTCACTGATAGATTATATCCAGTTTGTTATAATGAGTGCCTGTTTTGCATTCATTTCTTTAGCTGATAACTTATCTAAAACAGATCCCCTGTAAAGATCTTTAATTTTTTGCCTTGCTTTTTATGATCATTTAAATATATTGTTCACATTTATAATCTGCGGTTTGTTTTCTTTTCTGGATGATACAGGCTGATGTTGATAATAGTGGGACAATAGATTATGGAGAGTTCGTAGCAGCAATGCTTCACCTGAATAAAGTACAGAGAGAGGATCATATGTTTGCAGCGTTTTCATATTTCGATAAAGATGGCAGTGGCTACATCACACACGATGAGCTTCAACAGGCCTGTGAACAATTTGGCCTAGAAAATGTTCAGATAGAAGAACTAATCCGCGAAGTGGATCAAGACAATGTATGTTCCTTTTTACTGAGTGAAACAATCTTCGTTTTTAAGTCCTAATTAGAGACTGTCCACTTATTCCATAATATCTGGAAATCTTACGTGTGTTTCGTTTATTTCAGGATGGTCGGATTGATTACAGTGAGTTTGCGGCAATGATGCAAGACACTGGTTTTGCAAAGAAAGCTTTGCGAACAATATCGCGTGGGGGTCAAGGGTCTTAACATTGGTAATGTTTCCAAGTATCTCATTTCTAGTTTTTTTTTTTTTTTTTTTTTTTTTTTGTAAATTTAACAGGGTGAAGTAGGATTGCAAAAACTTAAGTGTATTCTCTGTTGTAAAGATTAGTTCAGGACCTACAGCAGGAGATAAGGTTTATATTTAGTTATCCATTTTGTATCTTTCATTTCATAATTAGGATTTTTTTCCTTCCTTTTTTTTTTTTAGGAAATTATTCTGTAATTTCATTAATTCTTTGTCTACTTTGTTTGTTTTCATTCATTTCAACTGATTATTTCCTTACTGCTTCAAGAAAGAAGTGGTGATATGAGTGGCATCCATCCATTGTGTTTTGATCTTTTTTCAATTTCAAAATAAAAACCCCTTATAAGCATTTATGTTATTTTGTGTGTTTTGATGGTCGAGTTTCTCTGTGAGTTCATCATTGATTTTTGTGTTTGTAATTTAAGAGTTTTTATGGATCAATGATTGAAAGTCGTTTGACTCGATCATTAAACGATCAGATTTTTGTAAAAAAATGTTGATTAAGGTGACATATGAATTGTAGTTTCAGACTTTTTATATAAAGAGCTCATAAAAGATGGAAATTATGCCTCAAAATATATGACCCATCTAAATAGAACTTTTCTGAAAACTACTCATTTAATCTTTGGAAGAAGTATGGATGAAAATATTTCTAAATATTCTTGATATTTTTTCAATATTTCATTTTCTCACGTAATCGATATAAATACGGTTGCAATAATATTTTTACAATTTTTTTCTTCACATAATTGATATATAATTGAGCTGCCATGAAATTTTGTCAAAATATTTGTAAAATTTCTATTAATTTCGGTATCGATACCGATAGTTTTGCAGTATAAATTGTTGAAAAATTGGGAAATATCGATAAATATCAATTTTCAGTAAAACACAGTGTTTTTAAATAAAGGATTTATTTTGATATATAATTTTATAATGAATGACCCCACTTTTTAACAAAAATAAATGTATTTTGTAGCTTAATAATATTATAAATTACATATTGTAATTGTAATGTGTATAAAATCAAAAGCTTAAAAAAGTTTAAATAATTGATAATTTAGTGTGTATAAGAGCAAAAGTTTATGAAAGTTGAAATAATTAGTTTGTATACATCTACAAATTTACTTCAATATTGTTCACATTAAAATGATATGTCATCTTGAACCTCATAGGAGTTCATTTTAGTATTAGTAATAATATAATCACATATTCTGAAATTATATTATGATGTTGGACAACGTTTATATAATTTATTATCTGCATATTAGTTGTAAATATATCATTTTATTTCAAATTTGAAGTAAAAAATATATTTTAAGATTAATTAGTTATAATATTTGGTAAAATATCATATCCAATTTTCTCCCTTTTTACAAAGTTTTCATCATATCAATTTTTTAAAATTTATTGATATTTCCATAAATACCAATATTTTTATCGACAATTACATCGAAACCACAATTTTTGTCAATGGGAAGTAAATAAATATGAGAATTTGAAAACTACATTTCCCCAATTCTTGAATCCCTAGTCATTTCAGTGGAAGACATGCCTGGGAAATTTAAAGTTATTGCTTTGTGCAAAAGGACATTTAAAAAAATAATGTAAATATTGATAATATGCACATTCAATTATTGAAAACATATCGATTTAAATAATAACTAAATGGATAACATATGTAACATATTAATATCCCATTTTACAAAAGAATATATTTGTGTTCTCCTACTGCCATCATCTACTGTATACAATAAAGACAGAAAGCCATAATTAATGAAGGTTATTTTCACCTTTTATCAATTTATTATCTCTCTCTCTCTCTCTCTCTCTCTCTCTCTCTCTCACATCTGAATCGATGACAACTGTGTGGATAATGTACGTCTAATATGTGTTTGGACTTTGGATACATTACATTTTCCTCCTTTTTAATTTGAGCTCTCCTCTTTTCTTTTTCTTCTCTTTATTACCATTTCGTTATCTGTCCTAAAAATATATATTCAGAATATAATATAGTTGAACTCAAAGTTAATCAAATAGTGAAATCATAAATCAGAAAAATTGATAAAATTATCCTTTTTATAATAAAAAAAGGAAAGTCATTGTGATATAAAATTACATGATATGTTCATATTAATATGAATATATTGTGTAATCTTATTGAGATTAAACGGTATGTGTTTATATTATGTAACCCTATGAGTTCTATATATTTACATGATATGTGTTCCAACATAAAATTGATATTTTTTATTTTTCTAGAAAAACAGTTTTGTTAATTTTCCTATTTTGTGATGAAAAAAAATAAATAAATAACAATACTATCATATAATAGAAAAAGTAATTTTTTTATATAATAAGTGGTATTTTAACCCGGGCCCGCAAAAGTTAATAGCAAGAATTTAGAAAAATATGGTTGGGTTTGGGTTTTAAGGTAGCTGCAGCTAGGAAAATGAAAATTCTGAATATTAAGTACACTTAATAGTACTGAAAATAATGTGTACGTGCATGGAATATTTATTGATTGCTTCATGATATGTACGTCATTCACAAATAGTTTTGTTTCTTTTTCTTTTTCTTTTTCTTTGTTTTTGCATTTTTACTTCTTTTAGATAAAAATATATCCATTTAAGTATCATTTTTAGGGGTTTAATACTGTTTTTAATTAGTTACTTTTAAATTATAATCTCACTTTTCTTCCAGGTTTACCCATATCATTATCCCATGATTTTCCAATTTTCAACTCATCGTAATTAATCTCTTTCATATTTATTTCACATTGTAAAATTATATAACTTTCTTCAATTTTGTAGATCATAAGATGTATCAGGATTTTTTTGTTGAATTTTAATGTTTTAAATTATTACAAAAACTCTAAAAGGAACTCATTAGAAATGGAGGAGAATTTATTTTACCCAATTTAATTAGTTGGTTCGTAGTAAGTGCCTCTTAACTTGTTGCATCTCCTCTCTAATAAAAAGTCATGTAATATTTGGAAAAATCTTAATTCTGACGATAATTTAAGTTTTGTTTATTTTTTTATCATTAATTTACCTATTTTAATTTTGCTTATAACCAATAGTTTTTTTTACCCAATTTTGATATGATTTTATTTGAAATATTAACTTCTGGGTATGTGGATGTCTGATTTCGAAAATCCATGCTAACAATTAATTGCCACATCCATGTAGACAAAAATTAAAAATGTAGAAAAATAAAATAGTTAGAGAACCAAATTTTGTGTATATAGAATTTTTGATTAAAAAAAAAAGAATAAGACTCAAACTATTTGATGAAAATTGTTACCATATACACTAATTCTCTCTAAATTAGTGTTAAATCGGAGGATGTAAGCCAATTTTGAGATTTTAGGTAATTTTATTTTTAAATTATCTCTATTAATTAATATTTCAATTAAAATTTAGGAATTTAATACTCCCTCCGTCCCACAACACTTTGCACACCTTTAGTGTAAGTGTGCAAAGTGTTGTGGGACGGAGGTAGTATGATATATTTTATGAAATTAATTTAATTCTCTTTCCAATTTAAAATCTTAAATTCTTTAATTAAGTAAAAATATATTTATTTAATATTTATATTTCTTAATTTATGACAAAAACTTCAAAACCACGTTTATTTTAAAATAAATATAGTATTATTTAGACATATTATTAATGGTGATTAAAAATAAAATAACTTATTTTTTGACTAGAAGATGAGATTGAGTATCCATAAAGAAGCAAGAAAAGGGAGAAAGTGAAAGTAAAGAAAAATGTCAAAATAAGAAGCGGTGGAAAAAGAATGAAAAAAATTAAATAATAAGTTTTTACCTTCTTATTATTATTATTATTATTATTATTTGCTCAATAATAATGATGGTGAGGTGGCAGGTGTAAAGACACCACGTGTCACCCCTCTCTCTCACCCGCCTTTGGCCGGCACCGCCACCTTTTCACTGCAAGCTACCTCCTTATAATATACTAAACAATTTTCTTTTTTCTTTTAATCTCTCCGCATAAAATCCAATACATTAATATATACGATACCTCTTTTTTTTTAATTAAAATATTAAATCATATATATCAACGATTATCAGAGTATGGGACATTACAATATCACCATATTAATTATTCGAATACTCTCACAATTATTTTTCTACAATTTTAATTAGGTGAGACATGTTCTTTCTGCGTCATATTTAGGAAAGTTGGTTATTGTCTGATTACAGATTTCGACATTTCGTCTTTCTCTTTTCAAATCAGTTTTTTTCATTTAATATTATGTTTAATTAATAAATCCATACTCTATTAAATAACATCCAAGTATTTTTCCTAGTACTTTTCTTCAAAGTCATGGACTGTCTATTACAACAGCTAGACTCAACTTACTCTAAATCAAGTATAATGACATTTATAAAAGTTAATAGTTACTGTCTATTACAACAGCTAGACTCAACTTAACTCTAAATCAAGTACAATGACATTTATAAAAGTTAGTAGTTATATATATATATTCATTGAATATCTATTGATCATTTCCAGAGATCAACATGCAATCGACAAATAGGCCACATATATATTCTCACTAAACTTTGACCAACTTCTCTTGCATGCCCTCTTTTTCAATATTTTAATCTAATCATATGACTTTCTTTGTACTATCAAATTTAGAAACATATATATTCCATAACGAAATTTGGGTCATCGTCATCAATTATAACATATAGAATCATTCAGGATGGAGGTGAAAAATTAAAAGGGACAACAAAATTATTTTCTCCTCTAAAGCATTAAAAATTAGGTTATTTCAATAGTCATAGGGAAAAGAAGAAAATTCAATGATTTTACTTAGATAATATTTTTAATGGGGCATATATCACGTGGTGTTAATATACAATAGGTTGAGTAGCATGAATCCCTTTATGCTCATGACTTTCGGTGGTTGTACGTAAAAGGTATGTATGTAGTGTTAATAATGGGCATAGTTTCAGTGAATTAATGTTGTCGTGTCTTAATAATGTATATGATGCCTATTTGCTTGTCTCACAATTCAGATATGTCTATCTTCAACTTCTATAATTTTTTATTTCATAATTTTATTGTTGTAATTAAAATATATGTTCAATCAAGTTCCATCATACCAAATTTGTAGCTTTGGTGTAAAGTCATATCCAATAGATTTAGCTCGGAATCTTACATGAAATGAATACAGTTGTGTGTGTATATATATATAAAATTTTGAGAATGCACAACATATTGTAATTAGACATGAAGTCTCATTTATACCCCTCAGATTATTCATTAATTAAGACTAACTAACTATTAATAAGTTTGAAACAAAACTATTTATTTTGGATTAATGTTGGTTTGAATATGCCTCTTATATATGAGATAGCAAAATTAATGATTATGGGAAAAGGTGGTAAAGGATATGGATGAGTTGGCCTTATTGGACACATATATATTATAGCTCAAGAGATTGAAGTTGTCATCTCAATCTCAATCTTTTTATTTCACGTTTACTTGCTAGGATAAAGTGGTATAAGACTAAATTATCCCATTTATTTTATAATTACTTTATTATATGTAGAATGGGAAGTTCATCTAGTGGTTTAGGTCAATGAAGACAAGTTGGATAAATGGATCGGATACTAATCTCATCCTCCCATCTAAGATAAATCTTATCCTTCAATTTTTTTTAAATATTTAAAAATAAATATAAAATTTATGATTATTATATAATTATTATTTTTGTTAAATAAAGTGAAAGCTGGAAGTTTTATTACTTAATTTGTACATTTTAATAATCTTTTATTTAATTGTATATTTTAAAATTTTATTAGCTCATTTGCAGACTTTAAAAATACTTTCCTGTTCATTTAATTTATAATTTTAGTTTTGTTTAAAAAATTATTTTCAATTTCAATTATAATTCGTTATTTTTTTATTTTTTAAATTTTATCAGTATATTTGTGGATTTTTTTCAAATAGTTTCAAAACAAAAGGGCTTTTCAATTATTGAATCCCTTAAATAGTTTAATAACTTGAAGTAAACAATTGATAATGATATATATGCTATCCACGTCTCACACGAAGTAAACAATTGATAACTTTTTCAAATTTATTTATATCTCATCTTCATTCCAATAATTGTCCTATCTTAACTAATCCCAAGTGAACAGAGACTTAGGGGGTACAAGATCAAGAGGGTCCGTTTTACTTCTCATAAGTGATATATAATACCATGTATATACTGAGTACTAACATGTAAATGTTTGCATTTTGTTATATATTAAAATAATATTGTGTCGCAATTAAAGAATTTGTAATTTGTATAGCTAGCAAAGCAGGTCTGCTGACAATATTTTGGCCTAGTCTACGTGTACAGTACTATTAGAATTATTCATTGACAGCTATGGACTAGAAATATTGGGTGTTTCAAATTGACGTATCAAAGTTCACATGATGGAAAAATTCATTTATTCTAAACCTTACAAATGAATGAATTTAGAATGAGTAAATTAAAAACAGAATCCACAAAACGAGAATTATATTTCCATGAGTAAGGTGGTCATTTATATTAATATTCCATGAGTTAACTTACAAGAAATAATATTTTGCTTATATTTACTATTTGTGGTGTAGTTAGTCGAAATTAAAAAAAAAAAAAAAAAAAAAAAAATATATATATATATATAGTTAGTGTTGTTTAAAATAGATATATTATGCGATTAAAAATAATATTTCTAAAAAATCATATAAACACATATTTTGTCGACAATTTGTAACCCGACCGATATTTATATCTATATATATTAGACCTACTTCCTACACAATTTAAATTGGTTATATGAGAATATTATAGTTCCATTTCTAACCATCTATATTTATAATTTTATTTTTTTGGGTCAAGTTATTAAAGTTTGTTTTTTTAATCAAGATAAATGATTTTTGTTAATCATACCCTTTCTAACATTTGATGTATAATCTAACGGTACGAGCTACATGAATGAATGATGATATAAAAGTATAATATGATAGTACAAACTATATTCATTATGGTACGGTAGTGTATTTATGTGTTACGATAGGAGTGAAATATAATGGTACATGTTGGTACAAGGTAAAAAATAATACTATGAGTTAATTTCATTAAAAATACAATGATCTAAAAAGACATTCTCTTAGCTAAAAGAAATAGTTTTAAATGTTTGGTTAAAAAATATTTTTCTTTTATAATGGACTGCTTATAATTTCATCCCTAATTAATATCTACTGAATCATAATATATTCTACATTCATTCAACAATTTCAAATGGACATTTTCTGAAATTCAATCATAATAACGACATATTCTATTGATTAACTATCTAGGTTGTTGGATTTTTTTTTTTCTGGCTTTATACAATTATAGTCTTAATAATTGTTTAAATTTACAAATTTTAACATGAGTAAATGGATTAATGGATCATAAAAGATCAATCTGGACTGAACTATTGGCCTGGGTTATATATTTAGGCCAAACCTGATTCTAAATTGAACAAATTAATAGTGTTATTTTTAGGTCTAAGTCAAAAATTACCACATCCATTACCAACATGTTTACTCATTCCTTTCCTTTCATGGTGTCGAGAGACCAACATACCGATCGGATAAGATGTTGACTCGTGCTTTAGAGTGTCGAGACCAACAATAAAAATATAATCTTTTGTACTTATATCAAAAAAAAAAAAAAAACAAATTTATCAAATATCCTAAATTATAGTAGAGAAGTATCAAAACTATCATTAGTGTGACAGAAATGTAATTCCTTGTGGGCTTGTTTGCCTCTTGATATTGAGGCATGATTGATCCATGCCAATTTATTTATAGTTTTGTGAATCCTTTCGATCTTGAATTAGAAAAATGTCTTTTATTCGTAAAATCGAAATGTGTGATTATGAATACAACTTCATAGGTGTGATTGTAATCCTTCACAAACCAAATGGGTATTGTAATTGGAACTACCAAAACTACACCAAAATATTGTGGGGTAAGAGGTAATTTGTTATCAAATGTGAGGGTAGAATAGTCAATATAAATTTTTTGTTTGAGTTTAATCAAATTTGCCAAACTTTAAATTGCATATCAATATGAGAAATCATAGCGATATCATGTCATGATATTAGTGTATATCCAACATGAGTTGATACATTACTATGCTACTAATCTTAGGTTTATATGTCCTATTATATCTCATATCATGTGGCAAAACCTTTATAAATTGTGGTATTTCAGGACATTATTCCTGTTACCCTAAAATTGTTATGTCTTCAAGTCAAATAAAAAATTACGACCTCCACATTTACACTAATATATATATAATTCAAGTATCAAATCAAAGATTCCCTTAATCTAGAGGTCTAAAAAAATTGGAAAGATGGTGATGACGATAACAATGATGAAACCATGACAAGTAGGAGACATATAACCAAAAAAAAAAAGACATGCAAGGAAAAATGATAGAAAAAAAAATAGAATTAGCAAAAATAGTAGAAACAAGAATGATGATCATTGTGGAAGAGTGACAAGTTAGTTATCTGAAAAGGCAAAAAAAAAAAAGTGGTACATGATATAGAAAGCTCCAAAAGGGGTGCCCTAACAAAGAGGGAAGCTAAATGGCCTCAAACTTGTGCAGAAGAAAAGCCATACATATATATATATATATCTGTCCATTCAGACCATACTTTGATTCTAAGGCGGCAAAGCAACTGCCTAATGAGGTTAATACCATTTAATGCCTAAAGTTTTGTTAACAATGACATCTAGCTAGCCTCTAGCCTTCTTGTTCTTCATAGTTATCGGACTTGTCTAATTAATTTAATTTCCAGGAAAAATGGAATGCTAAAATGTTTCGACACGTGGACGGTGGAGATGGGTTGGAGTGAGCGGATTGAAGATGATGATGAATGATTGATTGATCATGTTTGATTTTATGCTCTGGATTCATGTGTATGACTATTCATGGTCTGTTCGATCTTGCAAGTTGACAAGATATAGAGACTATTATACATATACATTATACATATGTGTTGCCTTACTGTGCTTTGTTTTTCATGCATGTTTTCAATGGGTTAATACTACATTTTTATGTTTCAAATGAAAAGAAAAGGTATGTATATAATATATGGTACGTTTTTAAATTTACATGAAGAGGTAGAATTATTGATAATATATATTTATTTGAGTTTTGTTAATTTTTTTACCATTAATTTTATGTATTTTAAATTTATTTCAATAATTATATCACATCATTTCAATTTTCATCGATTTTATTCGAAATCTTAATTTTTCATGAATGTTGGAATTTACCGATATAAACATTTCAAGGCTTAAGTTATAAAGCAAAGATTGAGATTTTCTCATATTTATCATAGGAATAAGGAACATAACAACAAAATGGAATCTTTATGTAATCAATAACTTTATTTTTTTGCCAATTATAGTTGTAACCAAAAGGGACCGATAGACTCGTTCAAACTCTTAAGGGTTAATTTCAATTTGCTACCTGAACTTTAATATTTATTTTAGTAGGTGTACAAACTCAATTTTTTTTTAATGACTAGTTAATCTCTTTAAAATTTTCCAATTGTTACCCCAAACACATATTTTTCGGCCAAAATTCATAGAAAAACTTGAAAATGCAATTCACTTTCAAATATTAGTCAAAAATGCATAATTTATACGCCAAAATGACCATTATTCGAAGTCATATATAATAACCCTATGTTAATTTCATGATTCTCATTCGATCCGATCACGAATCGAACAAAAATCATTCTAGGGTTTTGAATATTTTTTATTCGATTCGAATTTTAATCAAACAAAAATCTTTAAATTAATTTAGGGTTATAATTTGACTTCGAAAGAGGATCATTTTGACATATAAATCATGAATTTTTGAGTTTTCCGATAAATTTTGACCGAAAAATATGTATTTGAGGTAGCAACTGGAAAATTTTGAAAAGATTAGTTAGTGATTGGAAAAAAAATTGAGTTTATACATGTATTTAAAAAAAATATTATAGTTCAGATAGTAAATTGAAATTAACTCAATTATTAATTGCATCCGTATGTTGACGCCCAAAAGAAAAAAAAAAAGTTTTTGCATCGATGGCTAGTTGATGCAAATAAATTATTTAATCGAAGTTTTCACTTATGGATATCTTATTATTGACACATATAATAACTTATAACCGACTGTTGAATATGTGCATCGATTTTTTTTTTGGTTTTTTGTTTCTTTTGTTTGTTGTTTTTTCCTTTTTTTTTTTTTGTTGAAAATGTATCCCAAGATCGATTAATACAAATAATTAATCTGGATAGGTAATATTTGACAGTAAATTCAAGTGGGCTCTAAATTTTTGCGAAAAATAGAAGAAAACTTAAAAAAATGCTTATATATAGATGATTTAGATTATTAAATAGGAAATTCAATATTAAAACTTCTACGCTCGAGAAATATATGATATGTTCTGAATGCTTTGGATGTTCTCGAAAAACCTTTGGGGAGTGTTAAATATGTGATTGCTTACAATGCATTGAAATTGTAATTTTATTTATTTATCTATTTTTTATAACAGAATTAGAATGAAAATAATATGTACGGAAAACAACAAAAATAACTAATCCTAGCTAGCGGGGATGGATTTAGGGTGGCGCGTGGTGATCGTCCCTGGATTTTCAATTTTTATCATTAATTTATAAGAATACATCCTCTTACATTGTAAAAATTTGATTATCTTATAAATTTTAGTCCTTAATTTGCTTTATGTTTTGATTTGAAATTTTTTTATCTCCTCCAAACAAAATTTTAGATCCGTCTCTAGTTCATAAAAAATAAAAAGGTTTTTATCAAAATTTTAAATCAAATAATCAAGTAACCAAAAAAGATTATTAATCAACAAATATATCAAGAAACCAACATCAAACACATTTTTGGAGACTTAGAACCTTCAACGTCCTCAATACGTTCCAGTATCCCTAATCAGTAAGTTAAAATCTCATTAACATCAATTATTTTGACTATAACTTCTGATAATATTGAGTTTTTAACTTTGTGCAAAAAAATATGTGCTAACTTCTAAAAAAATATTTAGTAAGATTACCATGAATCTTATAGTTTAAGTGTATGTAATTTTTATTGTTGGGCATCCGACCCGAGCTGCGCAGCCTGTGACGCCTGGGCGGCAGAACAAAAGATGTCGCTCAACCTGGCCGGCCACAATGACGACGTCCTCTCAAGTCGATCGTCCAAGTTAATTGTGAGGACCACTTGGCGGACCAGCTTAGCCGGCCAGGATCCTTACGGCCGTCCAAAATACCGTTAACCTCCAATAAATCGTGGGTAACAAAACCGCCAAGTACCCAGTAAATAGGCGGAAATCAAAGAAAATGTGGGCTTAACTCCCACGACCTCCACGATCTCCACGATCTCCGACATTCGAGCAACGCCCCAGCTATAAATAGATGTAACTTTGACTTGTAAAGGGGCCGAATCCTCATTCTGTAAACAGTACTAGAGAGCTGATTTCTCTAATATAATATTATAAGGTCCTGCCCGATATTTCTACCGTCCAGGATCAGCCGAGCAGCATTGTCCGAGTAGGCTCCGGGCCATTCTTGTGTTATACTTTTCATCTCATTTTCATTATATTTGGGTGTTAGACTAGGAATTATTCGTTTACAAATTCCGACGTCAACATTTTGGCGCTAGAAGGAGGGGGTTTTCACAACATTTTGAACGCAACTCCAGTATACCATGAGCAATTCCGAACGCAATAATACTCCAGAGCCCCCAATCCCTACCTCCTTCCAGGTGGGTGGCTCTAGCCGACCACGACCAATTACGGCCGAGGAGGTTCCCCCGGTGGTTCCCATTACTTTGGAAACCCCAGCGACCCCCATGTCTGTAGTACAGATCAGGGGTATCATGGCCGCCCTAGCTGTGCGGCTCAAAGAAGCTGAGCAACAGGAGAAGACTAACGAAACTAATGGCCTACTGGAGGACTCTGAATCCTCACACGAACCCAGGCGGAGGCGAAACCTTGGAAAGCGGATAGCCGAAGCCGAACTTCGGCGGAGTCAATCTCCCACACGTGCCCGACCGGATCATCACCAGGTCCGTCCAGTTACCGCCAGGGCACAGGCACACCGGCGATACGCCCCAGGTGATAAGGATCCCACCATCGCCGGGGAAGCCAGGAGGCCCGACAGGCATCCTAATGAGAGGTGTGAGGTCCCGCCCCCTCATGATGAGAGTACCGGTCACAATCTGCGGTACTCGGAGCTTATGGAAGAGCAAGAGCTCCGACACAGACTGGCGGACATCCAGGCCAAGCGCAACAAAGGGGGTTGGAAGAGGGCTTCCCCCTTTGCAGAGCACATTGCCGCCATGATCCCCACGAAGTTCAAAATGCTTCCCATCGGTCAGTATAACGGAGAGACCGACCCTAGCACCCACCTGGACAAGTATACGTCCTGAATGGAGCTGCAAGGATTGGGAGAGGAACTCATATGCAAAGCATTCCCGCTCACACTTGGGGATCGCGCACAAAGGTGGTTCCGTTCCCTCCCTGATGCGTCCATAGGGGGATGGGACGAGCTGTCTGATCTGTTTTTGACACAGTTCATGGGGTCAAGGATGCGGTCGACTCCCAAGGAGAGATTAGTCAACGTGAGGCAAGACAAAGCAGAGCCTCTGAAGTCATACCTGGACCGCTTCAACAAACTGGTCCTCGACATGGAACAGGTGTCGGACGATGCCATCCTCATGGCTGTCATGGCCGGTTTGAGGCCCCGGACTAGATTTTGGTGGTCCGTCCACGAAGAGAGCCCGAGAACATATCACGACTTCCTCAACCGTGCAGAACGGTATATAGGGGCTGAGGAAGCCATTCCAGAGGACAGGGCCCCCGAACGAGAAAAGAGGCCTGAACGGCGCGAAGAAAGGAGGGAAGAGAGAAGGAAACCGATGAAGCCGTTCAGGCCGGCCACGAACTTCAGGGCCTTCCAACCTGGAGGCCCCGGCCAGGTAACTGAAATCCTCACAGTTGCCCCGTCACAAGTCCTTACTGAGATTAAAGACAAGAACCTGCTACCCGAGCCACGACCTATGAGGGCCAACCCAAATCGCCTCAACCAGAATAAGTACTGCAAATACCATAAGGCGAAGGGACATGACACTGACAAATGCTGGGCATTGCTGGCCGAGCTGATGAAGCTGATCGACCAGGATCAGTTAAAAAAGTACGTCAAGGGCCAAGGACAACAGGGCCAGGGGGCACAGCAAGCCGTTGCCCCACCACCTCCTCCACCAAACGGAGCTGCTCGCGAAATACATACACTCATCAACAACAGCTTCGGCGAGCAAAGGGAGTCCAAACGAGCCCGAAAGGGGCAAGTTCGGGAGGTCAGGAACGCTTATCAGCGGTGCGTTCCACCTCGGACAGCACCCCGCCATGCACCCATATCATTCACAGAGCTGGATAGTGAAGAGATAGCATACTCACACAGCGACACTTTGGTGGTATCGCTCAATATTTGCAGAACTATGGTACACAGGGTCATGGTTGACACCGGCGCCTATGCTAACGTGCTCTATCTGAGCACCTTCAAGCGGATGGGATTTCATGAATCCCAGCTCATGCCATCCTCCGACTCTATCCAAAGCTTTGGAGGGATGAGCACCCGGGTGCTCGGCACTTGTGAACTCAAGGTCCTATTTGGTTCCGACGACAGGGAAGTATTCACAACGACGGAGTTCAAGGTGGTGGACTTGAACTCCCAGTATAACGCCATTTGGGGCAGACCACTTCTGGCCAAATTGAAAGCACTAGTCTCCATCTACCACCTCACCCTCAAGTTCCCTGTGGGCGACGAGGTGTATGTGGTGAAAGGGAACCAGTTGGCCGCCAGAGAGACAGACATGGGGCTACGCCCAAAGGAGCTCAACCAGCTTGAGCTCGCCCGGACCACCTCGACCGATGAACAGATGGAGGACGCCTTTGAGGATTCTGTTCTCGAAATTGCCGAGCCCAATCAGATTCCCATGGAGGTAGATAATGAACCTCCACGCCCGGCAATTATCCCTGAACAGCCGGGCAGCTCCGCTTTTGAAGTCGGGTCATCCTCTGGTACTGCCACCCAGAATAGCAGAAGGGAAGTGCCGTTGGACATGAGAGAACCCGAAGAGGAATGGAGGTTCGTCGACCCCCGAGGGGACAGATCCCAGAGACGAGCTGCACCTGTCGAAGAGCTGGATCTTGTCAGCATGGATCCAAACAGGCCAGATATGGAGCTTCGGGTCGGCCATGAGATGCCAGAGCCCTTCCGTACCGAGCTAATCACCTTTCTGCGAGGCAATAGTGGTGTCTTCGCTTGGGCTCACGAAGACATGGAAGGGATCCGGCCAGAAGATGCCTGTCATCACCTTAACATCAACCCTGCCATGCAACCGGTGGCCCAGAAAAGACACCGATTGAGCCCGGACATGTATGAAGGGCTAGAGCTCGAAGTACAAAGGCTGCTGGGTTACCGCTTCATTAGAGAGACCAAGTATGCAACTTGGGTCTCCAACCCCGTCCTGGTCAGGAAACCAAATGGATCATGGAGGCTATGCGTGGACTTCATCGACCTGAATAAAGCCTGCCCAAAAGACTGCTTCACACTCCCCAACATCGATCAGCTGGTCGACACAACTGCCGGTCATGAACTCATGAGCTTCATGGACGCGTATTCCGGCTATCATCAGATACCAATGGCCGAGGAGGACCAGGTCCATACAACCTTCATCACCGACCGCGTACAGTACTGTTATACCATGATGCCGTTCGGTCTGAAAAACGCAGGGGCTACTTATCAGCGGCTCGTAAACAAGATGTTCGCCGCACAAATTGGGAAAACAATGGAGGTCTATGTGGATGACATGCTGGTAAAGTCAAAACAGAAAGCTGATCACGTAGGCCACCTGGCAGAGATGTTTGATATCCTGAGAAGATACAGGATGAAGTTGAACCCCAAGAAATGCTCCTTCGGGGTAGGATCGGGAAAGTTCCTGGGATATATGGTGAGTCAGAGGGGAATCGAGGCCAATCCTTAAAAAATTCAAACGGTTATGAACCTGACCCCGCCAAGACGGATCAAGGACATCTAGAGCCTTACGGGCAAAATCGCCGCCCTCAATCGCTTCATATCTCGGTCCACTGACAAATGCCGACCATTCTTCAACTTGATCAGAAGAAACGCTCAGTTCGAGTGGAACAGTGAATGTCAGTCGGCCCTCGACGACCTCAAGAAAGCACTTATGGAGGCCCCGGTCCTAGCAAAGCCTCAGCTAGGAGAAAAACTGCAGCTTTACCTGGCGGTATCCGAGTATGCAGTCAGCTCGATATTAGTCCGTACAGAGCAGAAGGCTCAACAACCCGTTTATTATGTGAGCCAGTCACTGCACGATGCCGAGCTCCGATACCCAGCAATGGAAAAGTTAGCTTATGCACTGGTCATCTCAGCCAGAAAGTTGCGGCCATACTTCCTGGCACACCAAATTGAGGTATTAACTAACTTTCCTTTAAAGCAGGTATTGGGCCGCCCAGACGCCTCAGGAAGATTGTTAAAGTGGGCGGTCGAGCTGGGTCAATATGACGTCCACTATGCACCCAGAACGGCAATAAAAGGTCAGGCCCTTGCTGATTTTATCGCCGAATTCACTCCAATTCTCATCATCCGAGAAGAAAGAATAAAGAAACCTTGGAAGATGTACGTGGACGGGTCGTCCACCACTCATTGCGCCGGGGCTGGCATCGTCGTGGTAAGCCCCACCCAGAAATACTTCTGCTCGGCGCTACGGTTCAAATTCCCCGCAACAAACAACGAGGCCGAATATGAAGCGCTACTGGCCGGATTGGACATGGCGAAACAATTCGGAGTGGATGACCTCGAAGTCTTCAGTGACTCCCTCCTGGTCGTCAATCAAATTTCAGGCGAATATGTGGCTAGGGACGAACAAATGGCGAAATACTTGAGATCCGTCGAGCTAGCCTCCGCCGAATTTCGACGGATTCGAGCCGAGCAAATCCCTCGTAACAAGAATACGCAGGCCGACGCCCTTGCACGGCTAGCGACAAGTGAAGGAGCTGAAGATATTGGATCAGTAAACATTGGAACAGTGGACAGCTAGGCCCTCGATCAAAAGGAAATCTATAATATTGAACCAAAGGTGACTTGGATGACCCCGATCATCCAATACTTGGAAGGGGGGAAAGTCCCCGTCGATCAGGGCGAGACCAGAAAATTAAGAATCTGAGCTGCTCGATACACCATCCAGAACGGTCTTCTGTACAAAAGAGGTTTCTCCCATCCTCTCTTGAAATGCCTGGACGACGAAGAAGCCAAATATGTGTTAGCCGAGATTCACGAGGACGTATGCGGCAATCACTCGGGAGGCCAGTCGCTAGCCTTCAAAGTCATCAGGCAAGGATACTTCTGGCCTAGCCTGAAAAAAGATGCTATCAACTTCGCTAAAAAGTGCGACAAATGTCAGAGATGCGCACCACTCATCCGAGCACCTTCGGAAGACTTGAACTCAATAATGGCCCCATGGCCATTCGAAAAATGGGGAATAGATCTAATTGGCCCGATGCCCACTGGCCGAGGAGGAGTAAGATTCGCTATCGTCGCCGTCGACTATTTCACCAAATGGGTGGAAGCAGAACCCCTAGCACGGATAACCGAGCTAAAAGTTACAAACTTCATATGGAAATCCATCATTTGCCGCTTCGGGGTCCCCCATTCCATCATCACAGATAATGGACGGCAGTTCGACAGCGACGACCTAAGGACATTTTGTGAAAACCTGGGGATTAAGAAGCTGCTCTCTACCCCTTACCACCCTCAAGGAAACGGCCAGATCGAGATCATGAACAAAATCATCAAGCACACCCTGAAAGCCAGGCTTGACGAATCGAAGGGGGCTTGGGCCGATGAACTACCCGAGGTACTCTGGGCATACAGAACGACGGCCAGGATAGCGACGGGAGAAACGCCGTTCTCCCTAGAATTCGGTTTCGAGGCAGTTATCCCAATTGAGCTCGGCGTTCGCACTTGGAGAGTGGACAGATATCAAGAACAACAGAACACAGAAGCGCTGGCCGCCAACCTTGATTTGCTAGAAGAGAGAAAGATGGACGCAGACATAAAGAACGCCATTTACAAGCAGAGAAGTGCAAGGTATTATAACTCAAGGGTCCGAACCAGAAAATTTCAGCTCGGGGATCTAGTCCTAAAAAATGTCTTATTACCGAATGGATCCTTGAGACACAACTGGGAAGGACCATACAAGATAAGCAGGATTCTGGCCGGAGGTGCATATGAGATAGCAGACCTGGATGGAAAAATTGTATCAAAACCATGGAATATAGAACACTTAAAAAAGTATTATCATTAGCCGGCCAGGATTTCAATTGTAATTCTTTTGCACCTTTTCACGATTAATGAAATTGTTTTCCCAGCTTGTAACATTGACTAAGGCTACGGCCTCATCCGCGCCGTCCAGGCCGGATGGAACAGTAAGGCTTCGGCCCACCAAGGCTTCGGCCCACTTAAGGCTACGGCCTCATCCGCGCCGTCCAGGCCGGATGAAACAGTAAGGCTTCGGCCCACCAAGGCTTCGGCCCATCTAAGGCTACGGCCTCATCCGCGCCGTCCAGGCCGGATGAAACAGTAAGGCTTCGGCCCACCAAGGCTTCGGCCCATCTAAGGCTACGGCCTCATCCGCGCCGTCCAGGCCGGATGGAACAGTAAGGCTTCGGCCCACCAAGACTTCGGCCCACTTAAGGCTACGGTCTCATCCGCGACGTCCAGGCCGGATGAAACAGTAAGGCTTCGGCCCACCTAAGGCTGCGGCCTCTTTCGCGCCGTCCAGGCCGGATGAAACAGTAAGGCTTTGGCCCACCAAGGCTTCGGCCCACCTAAGGCTGCGGCCTCTGCCGTGCCGACCAGGCCGGATGAAACAGTTAGGCTCTGGCCCACCCAAGATTGCAACTTCATCCGAGCCATTTGGGTCGGGCTAAATTATAAGTATTATACTTACCTTGGCTCCGACCAGGAGTAAAGCATAGATAAAATAAAAGTGATAAAATTGGCGTGACGAGCAGTGCAGACTCACACTACCTTTACCAAACGATTAATAGTTTTTTTCTACTAAGTGTTTCAGGTATCTAAATACCGAGCTGATTTAGTTAAGACAAGCAAGTGTCAACTAAAACAAAATACATATATATATGGAAGATTGTAGGCCAGCAAAACATGATGACATTAAAATCAAATCTGGTTGGAGGCCAGTACCTCTTACAAAAATAAGAGAAAAAGAAAGAAATCCTTACAAAGAGCTAGTGCTCTACATCCACCATCTCCTCTTCCACCACCTCGCCGGTCGCCGCAGTAGGCTGCCCAGCCTCAGACCGTCCAGCTTCAGACGCTGCTCCCATGTCAAAGGTCGGATTAGACATAAGCGTAATGGGAGGAGCCGGAGTAAGCAGTTTCTCCGACCCGGCCGGAAGATACTTCGGCAGGTCACTCATCAACTCCAGATAGTAAGCTGGAAGCGGATTCTTCTCAATGTACCCGGCCAAAGTTGCCATAAGTGGACGGTCGTCCAGCTTCTCCTTCCGGGCCGCCTCAATAGCATCGAAAAAGACAAATTATGCAAGGCTACTCTCGAGCTTATACTCGTCAGAACCCTTGAACTTAGCGACTACTGCTACCTCGTCAGCCTGGTCAGCCCGGGCAGCCTCAAGCTCGGCCTTCAGCTCCTCCATCCCAGCCTGAAGCCGGGCATTATCCACAGTCAACTCAGCCACCCTCTTTCTGTCCAGCTCAGCGGCCTGGGTGGCGTGCGACAGAGCTTCCTGAGAAGAAACTAGCTGAGTCTGCAGCATCTTTTTCTCCTCCACCGCGTCTCGCAGCTCGCTGCTCTTCTCCCTCAAGTCGGCCTTCAACGCCCTAACCTTCTCCAGCCGCTCTTCATATTGATGCTGGGCCTGCCACGCAAACACGGACGCCTGGGCCATAAGAATGGCGGCGCAGGAGCTGGAGTCCACGCCAGACATCTGGCGGGAGAACCTATCCAGATCCTCCGTCCAGGCCTTGACAGGGGCTTCGACAGCTGAGGACACCGCCGAAGGAAGCTTCTCTATCACCTCCGGAGTCGGAGACTGAGCCCGGGAGAAATTGACCTGGAAAGGAGGACGACGACCGAGATACTTCTTCATCTCCTCGACCCGAGCAGGGTCCCATCCACAAATACTGACCGAGCCGGCCAGAGGACTCTCGGCAGTCCAGACGGCAGGCGCCGCACGAACAGCTGAAGCCTCAGGTACCCCTGAGCTCCCCCTTCCAGCTCCCGAACCGTCTCGGGAGGTCCCCGCTCCACTGCTAGGACCCGGCCTGGATCGCTTGGCCGGGGGAGCACGCGGAGCAGCCTCCGTGGAAACAGTGGCTGACGATGGCGCGGCCGAAGCAGGGCGCTCGACGCCCCTTCCCTTTCCTTGGCCTCGGCCTTGAGGCCTTCCCGAATGCCCAGCAGCGACCTGCTGGGTCCTCTGCCGAATCCTTTGAGTAGGATTCATTCTGAGCTGAAGGCCGTAAGGAGGAAGGACAGCTAAAAAACAAGAAGCAAATATAAGCAAGAGTTTTCAATAAAACAAATAAATTCGAAAACGCTACCTTGGTAATTGTTTGGAGCAGGACGAAAAGGTAGGATGAGGCCGGCTCTAGTGAGGCACTCTTCAGTAATGAGCGTCTTGAAATTTCGCTGAGCAGGGGCGGTGCGGTCCCGGAGAAATACTATCTTCTGAGAAAACGTGCTGCCAGTCGGGAGGTCCTCCACCGAAATTTCTACAAAACGAAAGATAATTAAAATCAGATAACCGAGCTGAAAGCAAGTAAAATGCTAGTATACCATTTGCCGTCCCAAAGAACATCGGACAAAACACCCTCTCAGACTCCTGCTCTCCAACCTGGCATGGGCTCATCCAGTCACCTCTGACCCAAAACCATTTCGTCTTCCAATCTTTTACAGAAGACGGAAGATCGATGATCAGTTGGGGACGTCCATACCGGGGAGACAGATAATACAAGTGGTTCTGAGCCCCGGGCAGGAGTTTGAAGCCCAATAGCCAAGCTAACTCTTCAGGGGTCGGGACACCAAGGTTGAACTTCCAACAGATGATGAGCAACCCAAGAATGGAGGACCAACTATTTGGGTGTAGCTGGCCGGGAGCAAGGCCCCAAAAGCGAAGGTACTGAGTGAGAGGTGGAGCCAAAGGAAACCGGAGGCCACCTTCCAAAGATCGGATGTTGATGGCAACGCTGTCAGCGGGAGGCTTGTCCATCCGCTCGTTCGGCCTCGGAACATCGAACGACACCCCCCGCGAGATGTTGAAGAGGGCGTGCCACTTATCCACTTCAGCCCGGGTAACTGTGGACGACCAAGACATAGCCTCCGAATCCATAGAAGGCTGCTCAGTTTGGTTATACTGTCTAGGCGGCCTAGGCATCCCTATGGGAACATAGCGGGCTGGTCGGCCCGATGTCCCTACCACCTCAACCGTAGGAGGACCCGGACTCCTAATCTCCTCGGAGGACGAACTGACTTCTAAACTTAATTCTTCAGAAGGATACCCTCCATACCCGGATTCATTCCCAGAAGATGGAGAAGAAGACATAGTGAGAAAATAATAATTACCTAGAGGCTGGTCTGGACAAACGATTGAGGACGGTCTATCCTGGACGAACGATGTTGGACGTTTTAAGCTGGTCGGAAAATATCAAAGAATTCTCTAAGTAGTTAAAAAGTCGCGAAGGTCAAAATGAAGGAGGGTCGCCCCTATTTATAGAAAAAACGTGACCCTTCGACTCCCACCCGACCAGAGACGACGCGTGGCGAATCAAACGGTCAACTACAGAAGACGCTTCATCTCCCGGAACACCAGATTACAACACATGTCAGGCCCAAGAAGAAGCCCAGGATCAAACCGAGCTAGATTCCGCAAATCCCTCCAGCATGAGGCCGACCAAAACATAACGACAGATAGGCCGGCCAGGGTAAGATATCTGACATTCAGAAGATCAGACATAACCAGGCCGCCAACAATTAAGCTACGTGTAAGGTTGCATGTCAGCAAATATGTAATGAAAATGTAGCAGGGACAATCAGATTCGAAATTAGGAATGTCATTAAAGATCGCTGGTTTGGAGGCCAGAACCTCTTAACAAAGCTAAACCCTAAACCCTAAACAAAAGGAACAGAAAAAGAACAGCTTGGACAAATAGCTCGGTAATGGTCTAGAATATTGGAAAGGACGTCTACAATTATCACCATCTTGGACGGACCTCTCTCTCAATATTGACATGTCAGCCAGAGCGTTTTATGAACCTATTATGGTTGCTGAATATGTTGCCAAGCACTTAAACTTAAGAGAACTGCTCGGAATTCCTTATGGCCAAGACCGTAATACCAATCATCCTCGAGCACGATCACACCATCTTCAAACCTAGTCGCCCTGGCCACCTCAGCTTGTTCTGCTCCGCAAATCTCCACACTGAGGACTGTCGTAAATAGAACGACTAACGGAGGACGGCTCATTCTGCACGGCATTTCTTGCACGGCAATGTTGGACTATTATGGAAAACTAAAGAGCATTATGACACATGTGAGAATGAAAAAGCCCCGCTATTTATAGAAGGATTGCGACTATTGGGATCCTCCCCTATCAAAGGCGACACGTGGTAATTCTGCAATCCAATAATAACTACACGTCATCTGTCATCTTCCAGGCTGTCAGGCGTGACGTGTTAAACCTATAAGCTAAGCTGTCCAGGATATGAAGCTTTTATCCGGCCCTTCAGATACAAAGCCGGCCTGAATACTTGGCTAGGGACTAAAACGGCCAAAACAAGTTAGCCCGACACGTCTAAAGTAAATGTTGGCACAAGTAAAACATTATCTATTTAAAAGTGTAAGCACACATACTGGTTTGCAGGCCAGAACCTGTTCACAAAGGGCCAAGTGGCAGGAAAGAAGAATAAAAACAAAAAAAGAAGAGAAAGAAAATGCTACGCTAATCATCCTGGAGTACAATTACATCATCCTCAGATCCAGTCACACCCACTTCTTCAACCTGCTCGGACCCAGAAGCACCTAAGTTGGGATCTGACATAAATTGAATAGGAGGAGCTGGCTTCAGAAGATGTTCAGAACCAGGAGGGAGATAGCCGGGTAGATCTTCCATGAGGTCCAGATAATATTGCGGAAGAGGATTCCTTTCCAGAAAATTGGCTAAGGCGACACTCAAAGGACGGTCGTCCAAGTTTTCTTTCCGTGCTACCACAATATTATCCATATAAGCAAAAAGATAGGCCAAGATCCCCTCATACTTGCATTCATCAGATTCCTTGTATTTTTGCGCCACAACAGCCTCGTCCAGCCGGCCAGCTTTGGCGGCGGCCAGCTCCTCATGTGCAGACTTCAACTCAGTTCGGATCGCCTCGAGCTGACCTTTAAGCAGGGCATTCTCGATGTCCGACTCGGCCTTTTGTCGGGATAATGAATCCTGAGTGGAAGTCAGTTTGGCCCTAAGCCCCTTTATTTCCTCAGAAGCGGCGGCGAAATCGGCCTTCTTATCACCGAGCTTAGCTCTGTTTTCCATGTATTTATCCTGCTGAGAAAGGTATGCACGGTTAGCCCGCCAGGCAAAGACGGAAGCTTGAGCATTCAAAATTGCCGAGCAAGCCCCCATGTCGGCTGCCGACATCTCCCTTGCGTAGTCCTCTAGCTCCCCTGTCCAGGACTTCACCGGAGCATCCATAGCTTGCCTAATCCCGGATGGAAGGTTCCTCATTAAATCCGCACTGGGCGGACGAGCACGAGAAAAGCTGATCTGAAAGGGAGCACATTTCCCGAGAAACTCCTTGGAACTTTCAATCAGCTTGGGATCCCAACCACAAATGCTGACCGAGCCGGCCAGTGAAGATTCAGAAGACCATGTTCCTGCACGAGCTGAAGTGGCGACATCGGGCCTGTCGGTTGGTTGCTCGCAAGAAGTCGGGCGTGATCTTTTGGTTGACGGCTCGACAGGATCCTGACTCGGAGTTGGAGTCTCAATCACTGGACGTGCAGAACCTCTCCTTTTTTCCATCGGTTTCTTCTGTTTGCTACCTCGCTCCGCCCTGATCTTAATGCGCTCGGAAGGATTCATCTCAGGGCAAAGACCGTTGTGAGGAAGGACGGCTACATGATGAGCAGTAAGTTAGAAAATAGCCAGGCTTAACCTTGTTCCAGCAGAAAGACATACCTTGAAAATCCACAGCAACGCGCGCAAAAGGAAAGACCAGGCCAGCCCGGATAAGTCGATCTTCCACGATCAGCCGCCCAAACGTTCGCTGCTCCGCGCTAACGTTATCCCGCAAGAAACGGACTTTGCGAGAAAAATCACCGCCACTCTCAAGGCTCTCAAGCTTTCCCTCTGCAAAATTGAAAAATATTAAAAATATTAGCAGGATTAACCAAGAAGATAAACAAGGAATACCTTTAGCCAGACCAAAACCAACTGGGCATGAAACCCTGACGGCAAAGGAACTCCTAAATGTCCCTGGACTCCTCCAGTCCCCATCGACCCAAAACCACTCGCTCCTCCAATCTCTTATTGGCAGAGGAAGATCGCCGACTAACTGGGGCCGATGTATCCAAGGAACAAGGTAATAAAAGTGATTCTCTATCCCGGGTATAAGCTCAAGTTTAAACAACCAAGATAACTCGTCAAAGCTGGGCTCCCCAAGGTTATAGCTATGAAAAAGCACTAACAAACCCAAGAGAGAAGACCAGCTATTTGGACAAAGCTGTCCTGGAGCTATCCCCCACTGCCAAAGATACCGGGATAAGCAGGGAGCCATTGGGAACCGCAGGCCTCCCTCTAATGCTTGAAGGTTAATAGCAATACAATTCTTCCGCGGCTTGTGCATTCGTTAATCAGGACGAGGAGCGAGGAAGGAAACACCCAAAGGTATGTTGAAACGGGATTGTATCCTATCCAGCTCGGTTTGGGTAACCACAGAGGGCCACTTCGCGGCCTCCGAATCCTCGAAAGGAACCTCAGCCCATTCGGTCCACTGTTGGCCTTGGGACCAACTAGTTGGGATATTCCTAGGAATCTCAGACATAGTCAAGAAAGAGAGGGATTACCTTCAGAACAAGGACGCTCTCACAAAATGACGTAGCACAAGATATCTGGACCGGCTAATTCTGCTCGGGATACGCAACAAGTATACGAAATGAAAAGCTAATGAAAGGTCAAATGTCAAATGAGAAGAACGTTATATATAGGTGATGACCTTTAATTCTCAACCAATCACCTACAGGCGCGTGGGAAATCGAACGGATATAAAACAACGACTTTTCGACTTCCACTCCACTAGATAATGACACTTGTCTGCAACATACTGACTTGCGGCTCATTCCAGCTCGACTCGACTTATCAAGGTTTATTAGGCCTCGGCAGAAGTGATTTTCTGCCAAGGCCTAAGGGGCTATTGTTGGGCATCCGACCCGAGCTGCGCAACCTGTGACGTCTGGGCGGCAGAACAAAAGATGTCGCTCAACCTGACCGGCCACAACGACGACGTCCTCTCAAGTCGATCGTCCAAGTTAATTGTGAGGACCACTTGGCGGACCAGCTTAGCCGGCTAGGATCCTTACGGCCGTCCAGGATACCGTTAACCTCCAATAAATCGTGGGTAACAAAACCGCCAAGTACCCAGTAAATAGGCGGAAATCAAGAAAAATGTGGGCTTAACTCCCACGACCTCCACGATCTCCACGATCTCCGACATTCGAGCAACGCCCCAACTATAAATAGATGTAACTTTAACTTGTAAAGGGGCCGACTCCTCATTCTGTAAACAGTACTAGAGAGCTGATTTCTCTAACATAATATTATAAGGTCCTGCCCGGTATTTCTACCGTCCAGGATCAGCCGAGCAGCATTGCTCGAGTAGGCTCCGGGCCATTCTTGTGTTATACTTTTCATCTCATTTTCATTATATTTGGGTGTTAGACTAGGAATTATTCGTTTACAAATTCCGACGTCAACATTTATAAAGGTGCAAATTGTGATAATTAGAGTTCAAATTTGGATCATGTAATTAAATCTTTATTCCCTGAAAATCTGGATTAGGGTTCTCCCTCCGAACCAGGATCAAAAGAGCATCACGCAAGTTAGTCTTTATTCCCTCCGAACTTAGATCACACAATTTTTCTAATCTTTATTTCCTCCAAACCTAGATCAGAGTTCAAACTTGGATTATATAAATTTTCTAGTCTTTATTCCCTCCGAAGGGCTCAAACCTAAATCACACAATTTTTCTAGTTTATACTCCCTCCGAAGTCCTTATTCCATCCAAAACCTGGATCACGTAATTTTTCTAATCTTTACCGTCTTTATTCTCTTTGAACCTAAACAATTTTTATAATCTAAATTTCCTCCCTTCTATCTCCTCTAACTCGTTAAAAAAGAAATATTTAGTAAGATTCAAAATCTTTTTTGTGCAAAAAAATTAGAGACTTAGGGCTCGTTTGGTTCGTGTGTTGGGTTAATTAGGTTAGTTAAGTTGTGGTGGGTTTGCACTATTTGGGTCAAATTGGGTTAATTTTTTGATATGTTTAGTTTGAATGGTTAATAATAGGTTTGACTTAATTTTGTGTTTGATTTGAATATTGTGGTATCTTTTGAGTTAAGTTTATATATTAAAATTTTGTTTGGTTCAAATGTTTGTTGTGGGTTTAAAAAAACAAGATCAAAATGCCATTAGAAAACTCCAATTTATATGAGGATAATTTATTATTACGTGGAATAAAAAAAATAGAGTAGTAAAAGTACAAAAAGAACACTTATGGTGAGTTTAATAAATCCACATAAACCCTACACTTTTGGTGGGTTTATTAAATCCCTCAAACCCCAATAATTGCATTTTTTACTCGGATCCAATCTCAGACTTCTCAATGTATAAAATAAATATGGATTTAATTGGGATTAAATCCTCTAATCCATCTAAACCTTTAAAACAAACATGTCCTTAATATTTTTTGTGATACTAATTGATTATGAGGAGCAAAATTGTAAATAATGTTAAAAACTGACAAAATAAAATATAAAACTTCAATTCTTTTTGGTGTAGGAATTATATCAATGGATTGAACCACATACCTAGTTGTTAAAAGACATCTAACAACTTATATGATACGTATATAGCCCTGCATACCTATTTATTGTAAATATATTAATGTTTAGTGTGTTAAAAATTTAAAATATCTATTAATTTCATCTTTTATATAATAAAAAAATAAAATTATTATCTGTGATCGATAAATATATTAAGAGTTGCCTATAATTTGTACTTAAAAAAAAGGGAGATCTAGTAACTTCCACAGCTCATAAACATTTTTCAAAAATATAATATTCTCAATAATACCCTCATTTAATAACTCAATCCCCACTTGGACCGTTGTGCTCTGAGATGCCAACACTTGGTACTATCATAACTTTTATCCTATCTTTTTGCAATTATGTCAAGTATTTGTCATGAAATGTGGTCTTCCTAATTATCTAAAAGTTGAAGGGCTCTCATGCAACTTTAACTCTTTCATAATTACCAACTTGCCCCCTTTCCCTTATATATACAACAAAAGAAAAGAACCTCCACATTTAAAATCGTACTCTCAACAACTCTCCCACTCTTTCAACACTTCAAACAAATCGTAAGCACCACTATTGACTTCAACATGATAATCATTTTGAATATATATATATATATATATATATAAATGTTTGCATGCATACATATATAATTTTTATTAAATTTGATGATATATCTCATGTTAACAGGGTGGTGTACAGGCAATGGAGAAGACAAACTCGACGAGTCTGATACGAACAAAATCCGACCAGCTAGTGGAGACGATCGCGGCGGCGCTGGGGGTAATGAAGTCCCCCGGCGAGGCGGCGGCTAGCGGCGGCATGGACAGCCTGTCGCGGAAGTCTAGCAGGCGGCTGGCGGCGGCGTCACCGGGGCGGAGCAGCGGGAGCGTCGGCCGGAACACTCACATTCGGAAGTCGAGAAGCGCGCAGATGAAATTCGACCTTGATGACGTCAACAGCGGCGCCGCCTTGAGCCGAGCTTCCAGCGCCAGCTTAGGCTTGTCCTTCTCCTTCACCGGCTTCACCGTTCCCCCCGACGACATCGTCGATTCCAAGCCCTTTAGCGACGATGATATTCGTAAGTTCTCATTTTCACTATTTTTTCCCAGGAAATTAATATGCTTGGCCTTGGCTACTTAATTAATTACTGTAATAGAGAGGAATAAAATGAAATAAAATAGGAAATTTTTTGGGCTTGCATCACAACAAGAATAGACATTGCACAATATATTAACTCCCTCTCTTGAAGGGAAGTTATCATGGCCAATGAATAGAGTGCTTGAAATCTGGAAAGTGGGCTCACACACAATATAGACACGTTGGAATTAATGCAAAGGTTTAGCTGCCAAAATTCGAGAGACACTGAATTTAGCTTTGAACAATAAATGAGTTTAGATTGCAAAAAAGGGAAAGGAGATAACTAAAAGCAAAAAGAAAAAGAAAAAAAAACAATTTTCCTGTGATTTATTGTTTAGCCATGCATGCATTTGAAACAGGTATAAAAAAGAGACAAAAGATCAAAAGACATGCATGAATCTATAGGAACCACTCACGTTAATTATTAGGAACGATGAAAAGAAAGTATTATATATATATATATATATATATATATTTTTTTTTTTTTTTTTTTCATCTTTATTATGTTTTGTGTCTCGGTGGTATTTAAAAGAAGAATATGGAATACATATTAGATGCAACACATACTATTAAGGGTGTCATATGATAATTTAATTTAGGAAAGTTATTTAAGATTACAGGAAAGTATCATAATTATTTAATTATTTTTTGTCAATTATAATTGTTCTGGGGGTTAGGGGTTGCATGATTAATGTTTAAATGGTAAGAACTGACGTAACGTGATTCTATTGGTATGAAATAGAATAGTATTATTTGAATTTTGATGATATGAATAATGAATAATATCGATGGTATAACTAAGAAGGATTAAAATGTCGGATTTTCTAACTAAAATAATATCTTCTTGAACCAATCACTAAAATGAAAATGACACATCTTAGATACTAGGCATAAAAGTATGTAGACATGAGGTAGTGGTGATAGTCATGAATTGTTTCTATGTTAGGACCCATTTTGTGCGCGACACTTGTTGGAGAAGAACCCCATTTCTTTTTTCAATTTAAAATTGGGTGAGGTGTATTTATTTTTATGAGTTTTCTCAAATTATTAAACAAATTGAAAGTTATTTTTTTTAATTTATTTTTAAATTAGAACAAAGCCCTTTCTTTGACAAAATCTTCAATATCGAAGCTCTTAACAATCTAAAACATGATTAGATGGTATGATATTAACAATACATGATTAAGTATAAACTAAATTATCTAGAGCGTCTCCAGCAGTGTGTTGGATTTTAAAAATTTTACGATTTTTCACTCTAATAATGCTTTAAATAAATATGAAGAAAGAAGGACGGACATAGTAGAAAATGCGTATGTTCAACTTTTTCCATTTTCACCCATCCTTTTATTTTCTCTATTTCTCTCTCCAATTTTTTTATTTTTTTTAAAATTCACAAGGAAATTGAGAAGATCCACTCTGCAAATATTTCATTTGATAAATGTAGTTAAATTAACCCCCCCCCCCCCCCCGTTTTGTTATCATTCAAGTGTAAAAGCACTCATTTTTCTTCGCATGTTCAAATATTGCATGAATGTTTTCGTTTTTTTCACAATTAAGGGGCTGTTACTTTCACAAACTATTCATTTGGTAATTTGATTTTTGTGTGATAGACAGAAGAGGGTATAAAATGTGGAAAAGTTGGTATGAATTGAGAGAAAAGCTAAAATTCAACAAAATTGAAAACAAAGTAATTGGGTGCGTGACACAAAATTTCCACCAAAATCAAAAAATGTTGCACCTAATTTTGCCTCTATACATTTGTAAGGCTCACAAGTGTTTCCCCATCCAATAGGTCCCATTTTTTGTACCCATGTGGATCCCCCTATAGTTGGGAAAAGAAAAGGTTGTTAGACTATGATTTTATTTCAATACAAATTAAAATTAAATAAGAATGTTTTAATGATACTATTTTGTGAGAGATCGTGTAACATGAGTTCTACTAATTTCAATTCATCATTTTTTTTTTTAAGAATGTACAATATTCTTGTGTTAAGCATGAAATGTCATTTGTACCCTTTCATATATTCAGTAAATCCGTTATTCAAAGTTTATTATGACCAATTATAAGTTAGAGATAAGGATACTATACATCTTTCAATTAAAAACTAATTTAGAATTTTGAACATGACTATTTTTTAGGATATTAAAAAAAAATCTAAATTATGAATATAATACAGAGATGTCTTGTACTTCATATTTAAATTATATTCTCAATAATCGATAATATATTTAGTTTTTGATTCATATATTAATTCAATAATAATTTCTAAATGATGATGTGGCATTTTATTAGAGAAAACGCTAAACTTTTAGTTCTCAAAACAAAACCTAACACACACCATTAACCAACTATTTTTATATAATAAATCTTCCCACTTATTGTTTACCCATATCATAATTGGAATCTGACTAGCTTCGGATATACTTGGGATTCCCTTTTTAATTCATACTTTTTTGATATTTGAATATAACCATAACATATCATGTGAATTATGTAACATTATTGATTAACACATAATATGGTGGTTTAGAATTTTAGATGAAATAAATTTTATATACCCATTATGAACGTATTTTAATATATTAAAAAAATTGATGTGAATATGGTGAATCTCCTAAATTTATAATGTAAAATTAATAACATCATTAATTGATACATTAAAATGTTTCCATGATAGGTAGGTAGGTGAGTAAAGTTGATAGTATGAAATATCAATTAAACTAGAAAATCTCAATTGATACCTATTTAGTATGTCTAATATATCATGTTATCTAGGTTACAAATAAATAGTAATTTCTCCGCATAAAAAAAATCGTGTTCTAATTTTTGTAATTAAATTTTGACAGTCAAAATTACTTTTGTTGAAATATATATATCGATAATATCTTTATAACAAATGTTTGATTAGTTTAAGAATTCCAGGATGATATATTTGATGAATAAATGAGGAGCATGCATGCATAAAACTTGATTGCTAAAAAAAAAAAAAAAAATTCTAATTTCAGTCATTTGATGAAAATTTTAAAATTTTAATTTAGTGAAATAAGATATTTATTTATGGAGAGAGTATTTGTTATACTAAAGAGTGTTTAATTAAGTGTCTCAATCTTATTTCCAATTATTTGTTTTTTAGCTATAATCTCACTTTTCTTCTAAGTTTACCTCAATTACTATCCCCAATAGAACACTAAATTAGAATTAGGATGAGTATTATTTTTACATTGAAGAAGTTTTCTTTACTTTGTGGCCTATAGTTCCTTGTAAATACAAACTTAATACAGAGAGTAACATTTTTTAAATTCTTGCAAACACTGGTAATATACAGCTGAAGATCTTGAAGCAGGGATCCAAAAGAAGAAACTTCAAGCAGAACCCACATTGCCAATCTACCTCAAGGTAACATAGAAATAGACAACCACATGTTTCCTATGTACTGTTTTCAAGACAAGTTAAACGCGTAAACATGATCAATCGAGACGATAATACGTATGTATACAGGCCGTATGTAATTGATCTGATATGATGTATTTGGACAGGGAAAGGGATGGAGGTTTATCTAGCTAGGAGATCAATGCAACTTTGCTATTATGTCTCTCAGGTTCAGTCTTGTACAGAATCTCATTTTCCATGGCATTTTTGTACAAGACATTTCCTTAACCAACAAAAAATCATGAGAACATAGTGATACTTAGGAGAGGCAGATGTAGATTAGTCCAAATACATCATTTCACCAACTAGACCGATATGGATCTATGGTCGTTAGTATAGTCGTGGAACGACTGGTCTACGTGTCGTTTTTCCATGTATACTTGTTAGCAGTTGTACCAGGTTATGAACACTTAGATTGTATTAAACATATTTGTCCTAAAATTGCAGTTCACAGATGTAACATACAAGGTGGTTCTGAGAGGCATAACATCAACAGTGGAGAAAGATATTTTAAATGGGATTAGTGGTTCAGTTGATCCAGGGGAAATATTAGCCCTCATGGGACCATCTGGAAGTGGAAAGACTTCACTACTGAGTATACTCGGTGGCCGAGTCAAAGACCCGACTCATGGTGGCTCAATAACTTACAATGATCAACCCTATTCCAAGTCCCTAAAGAGCAGGTAAATTACTTTGGTATTTACTGAACAATCTGACAACATTCTTGAAATGAATCTGTTGTCGTCTTGATACCGTGATCAAAACATCTTGCAGGATAGGATTTGTTACGCAAGATGACGTTCTGTTTCCTCACCTTACGGTGAGAGAAACGTTAACTTATGCAGCTCGACTTCGCCTTCCAAAGACGTTAACTAAAGAGGAGAAAGAACGAAGAGCATCAGATGTTATATATGAGCTGGGGTTAGAGAGGTAATTAACTAACTAGCTTCTCTCTCTAGAGTACGCAAAGCAAATTCCATTAATGGCTGACTCTAAAATGTACTTAACCAGCTGCCAAGACACCATGATCGGTGGCTCCTTCGTTCGAGGAGTTTCGGGTGGAGAAAGAAAGCGTGTGTGTATAGGGAATGAGATTATAGTTAATCCATCTCTATTGTTCCTCGATGAACCGACATCCGGCCTCGACTCTACGACTGCTTTAAGGATCATGGATACATTACACGACATAGCCGAGGTATGCACAGACAAGATTCTAGCAATTGAGTATATAGCTTGTGACATACCTTGTGTTACTTGAATCTGTGAGTGATTTCATGACAGGCTGGGAAAACAGTGGTGACAACGATCCACCAGCCATCGAGCCGACTCTTCATCAAATTCGACAAGCTGATTCTTATTGGGAAAGGGAGTTTGCTTTATTTCGGAAAGGCATCAGAAGCACTTGTTTACTTTTCATCGATAGGATGTTCTCCCCTCATCGCGATGAACCCTGCAGAATTCATGCTCGATCTTGCAAACGGAAACTTGACGGACATTTCTGTCCCGTCAGAATTGGAGGACAAAGTGCAAATGGGGAACTCAAGAAGAGAAACAAAGAGTGGAAAACCAGCTCCTTCAGTTGTTCATGAGGTAAAAAATATTATTACATTTTATCTTTTACTATATAGAAAGAATGAAAAGGGACCATCAGTTTCCTCATACATTATCATTCTAAAGCAGCATCTTGTGGAGGCCTACGAGGCACAGGTTGCTGAGAGTGAGAAAAAGAAACTTAGAACACCGACGCCAATAGATGAAGAGATTAAGTCGAAAGTGTGTTCTAGCAAGAGAGAATGGGGAGCAAGTTGGTTAGAACAATACTGCATACTATTTTCGAGAGGACTTAAAGAACGAAGGCACGATTATTTTAGCTGGTTGAGGATAACTCAGGTTCTTGCAACTGCTACTATTTTGGGATTACTATGGTGGCAATCTGGTAGCAATAACCCTAAAGAGCTCGAAGATCAGGTAAACAACACACTTACATCTTGTGATAACATAAGCTAATTCATAATTTTGACAAATTATAGGATAAAAGCTAATTTAAATGTAAATACTTACAGGCGGGGCTGCTGTTCTTCATCGCTGTGTTCTGGGGTTTCTTCCCAGTTTTCACAGCCATTTTTACGTTCCCCCAGGAAAGAGCGATGCTTAGCAAGGAACGAGCAGCTGATATGTACAGATTGAGTGCATATTTTGTGGCAAGAACAACGAGCGATCTTCCACTCGATCTAATACTGCCAGTGCTTTTCCTTGTGGTTGTGTATTTCATGGCAGGGTTAAGAAAAGATGTTGGTGCCTTTTTCCTCACCATAGTTACAGTTTTTCTCTGTATTATAGCAGCTCAGGTATACCCTTTCTCCATTTACGAGATCATCCTAGTAATTCATATACGAAGATCATTAACTTTGACTGACAACAATCCTACGTAATAACAGGGATTGGGACTAGCGATTGGCGCTACACTGATGGATTTGAAGAGAGCAACTACTCTAGCCTCGGTCACAGTAATGACGTTTATGCTTGCTGGTGGCTACTTCGTTAAGGTATGCCCAGAAACGTACGTTAATAAAGTGACATTGAATAGGGATGTATAGATGCTAACAATCAGTATATTATGATTTTGCAGAATGTCCCAGTGTTCATATCATGGCTTCGTTACTTCTCGTTTAACTACCACACCTACAAGCTTCTCCTCAAAGTACAGTACGAACACATAAGTGACTCGATCAACGGGATCAGAATAGACGACGGTTACAAGGAAGTAGGAGTGCTTGGAGCTATGGTGGTGGGCTATAGACTGCTGGCATACCTATCTTTGCGAAGGATGAAGCTTCAAACGGGAGCTTAGTTGTCAATGAAGCCATATCACCAATGGCTACATCAAGCCCAGCTTATGCTTTCAAGCTTTCATAAGCTAACAAGAACGCAGAAGCTTGAAAGTTTTGCCTTGAAGAGAAGTATAGATCCATAAGTTGGTCAAGATTAGCTAATCTATTATTTGCATGGATTTCCCTTTTAAGATATTTTTGCAGAATTCACTCAGAAGTGACATAACTATGTTTGGGTTTTGGATTGTGCCGAGGATAACACTAAGTATGTTATCCACACTTGAATGATTGTATACATTGTACTCAATGTTTTGATACATGTACTTTCCCTCACTTGACACTCAACATGTCAATCTCATCAATCTAACATCCATGTGTTTGGAAGTAAACTACAAGACAGTTTACTTGCTAAATTAAACCCGGGTTGTTGATGGAGTACCTAAATATTGTTTCTTTCTGTTCTATCGAGATAAGGATAAACGAACTAACAGCATCTTATTGATCTTCACAACTGTTGATGCGTATAATGCTTTTCCTACTGAGTTAGGACATTTTTGCCCTTGTACAGAAAGCTTGTCATGCTAAAGTCCTGAACCAACCAAGCAGCTGAAGGAGAGCTGTATCAAGCACAGGGCTCTTCTTCTCAAATCCTGCATCAAGTGTTGGAAGAAAGTAAGCCCTCTAGAGTGAAAACGAGGAAAACAACTAAATTCCTCATGCAATCATAACTTATCATTGATCGTTTTCCCATCATTATGAGTCTTAATCCAGCTATCAACTTTCCCATGAACCCATTTTGACCGTCTTTATCTTTCGAACCTTTCATTGCTAGCAACCTCCACCACCAGGTATTAAAAGCTCTACTTTGTCCATAAATTAGTAAAACTAGAGAGTATTCCATAGACAATAGCAACCTAGTTTGGAACAAAAAAAGCTAAGTCTTATCATGGTCTTTTTAAATTAAACATACAATTTTTAATGTATTCTACTAAGATACAATAAATTAGGAAAATTTTCCTTATTGGTTATCTTACTAATGAATGTTAGTATCAGTACAATTTTACATTATATTATCACATTGTGAACATAAGTCTGAACCAAAACTTTAACCATTCTTTCGCACACAGAAAGAAAGTTGACACAATTTTATTCTTTCTGTATTAACCATAAAATTCCCTTATTATACCAACCACTACTTCTAATTTATCTCATTAATTAAATTTAAATAATATGATTAAGTATGATGTTTGGTTATTTAAGCATCTAATAATCAACCCTTCAATAAGCAGGAACCATTTTCTCCTAACCATTATCCTGCACTACTTTCACAGCAACCAAACAAAATAAACAAAAACCTGAATCCTCATCAAACGATAGCATGAACTCTTCCAATCTACATGATGCAATCTTCAACCAAACATCATACTAAGTAATTATATTTAAAAATATATAAAGATATAAAACCATTTTACCTAAATCAGCTCCGACTCGATGTGCACACATGACTCCTGAAAAAGCTACAGCTATGACACCCTGCCCCGGAAAGCAGCTATCTCCCACACAATACAAACCATTTATAGCCTGTGAACTCCAACAGAATATGAAGTCAAACACTTGTAGTGGTTAAAGTAAAATACCAAATTTATGGGAAAATAAGTTTTTTTGTCCTCTAAATTTATTTTAGTCAAAGAAACATGTTAACTTGACATCCAAACGACATATTATAAATGAATAAAATTTCTACAATAATTACAGAAATTCATTAATAAACAAAATGTGTATTAAGTAGCAAAAGAAAAGAAAGTCTACATATTATTTAAAACAACTTTAAAAAAAAATTAAATAAAGATCGATAAGTATATTATTTTACATTTATTCAAAAAAATTCAAGTTTCTAAGTACATAAGTTTGAATGCCAAGTAAACATCACCGAATCACTATGACCTGTTATGTAGCAGGTTAACATAACTAAATATCTGATGTTTTTAAAAATTACAAGATTAAAATATAAGAAGTGGATAGATAAATGACTAAAAATGTAAGAAGGAAAAGTTATATAACTAAAAATCTAATTTTCCATAAATTTAGTGATTGTGTACCAGCAGCACAACTAAGATGCTCAGTAACTTACAGTTGTGTTGAATGGCATTCCTAATAAGCCCTTTGGAATTCCACGAGGCATTGGGCCATATGTACCACTATCACGAGCCAGGTATCGCCTGTGTGTCTTCGGTGTCCCCACCTGCCATAATTCGAAGCATCACAATACGAAAATTTTGTGTTTTGAAGTGGCATGAACAGATCATTGCACCAGGTTATTGCTTGAACAATCAAGATACAATAGTAGTAGTTTTTTTTTTTTTTTTTTGGGAATTAGTTATGGAAACCAGAGAGAGTGAATTTGCATACCTCCTTAAAAACTATAGATGTCTTAAGTCCTGGGAATAATTTCTTTTCAAGCCTGCTAATTATTTTTTCCGCCACAAGCTCCTTATTTGCCTCATAATCTTTGCGAGAGAGGCCCTACAGTGAAATACCCATTTAAGAATCTTGAAAACATAAGAAAAAATTTCACAGTAAGAGCACTAATGCTTTTAATAGAATAAGATCAAGAAAATATACCTCCCAGTCCTCAACGGGAGAAGTCGTGAAAATGTGAAGAATGTGGTTTCCTTCTGGGGCTAATGATTTATCAAGAATAGTTGGAATGCTCAAGAATATACTTCCATAAGGGTTTTCTAGATTTTTCCAATCATCCTACATGCTCCAAGGTAAATCATGGTAAAAAGAAAACGCAAAATAGCCACGTATTCAGATGCTTTGAAATCACCATTGTACCTCTAGGATGAAATGGTGGCAATCCGTATCTGGTGGCAAAACTTCAGCTTTAACCCCCATGTGAATCGAAAGAAAAGACGGTGCTTTAACATATGCCTTTTGAAACCTTTTTTCTTCTTCAGGCAGATCTTCCTTTTTCAAGAGCTTGCCTATGAAATCGTTTCAACAGTTTCAGAGCTTGCTAAGAGAAAGAAATGAGTTACTCAAACCAAGTTTTCAAACTCACCAAAGGTATCCCATCTAGTGGCATTTGAAATTATGGTTTTAGCATAAAATTGCCTTCCATCTGATAGCCTTACGCCCACCTATAGAATGAGAGAAATGAATTCTATCTTTTCATGCTTAGTGATCCCATAAAAACTAATCAAATTACAGATAATCTCACTGCTTTTCCATCTTCAATAATAATGCTTGTTACATTTGCCTTATAAAGTATCTCACTCCCTTGATTACCCAAACCCTTCGCTAATGACTTTGCAATTTCTCCAACTCCACCAACAGGATAGTTTATTCCACCAAAATGTCTATCGCACAAAACCTACAAGAAAGGGAAAATCAGAATAGAGGATATGGATCAAATAGAAATGGAGCAGGTGAACTTGATTACCATGCTTGCATTGATCATAGGTGTCCGCATGGCATTAACAGTGCTCACAATGAAACACTGACAACAAGGAAACACGAAACTAAATAATTGTGGTTAAAATGAAAAGGTTTGGTTGATCAGCAACTTGACAGGCTAATATTTTGATCAAGGCGAGTGAAAGCACCTCAGCATCAATAAAAGACAACAATGAAGGATCCTTAATATACTTTCGAGCAATGTCACCAGCATTCTGGGGCAGATAGTAGGCTGAGATGAATAACAAAAGCATCCGTGAGCGTAAGGAAGTATTCATATGTAGTGAATCGTGATTTTTCCAAGTTATGGTCATTAATGGACAATGTGAAAATACAAAATAAAATGAATAAAATAATCACCAAGAGTCAAGCATTCAAGAGGCTTTTTGAAAAACTGTCCAAAGAGATAGATTGGCTCTTCCAGAGATTTCAATTCCAGTGAGTTCAAAGCATTGAAAACCTAACCATACATCCAATGGATCAATGTGTGGTTAATTCAAACAAGCTAGAGCAAACAATAATCACCTTAATAAACACAAACCTTCCAGCATATACCATAGAACTTGAGAATCCCTTCTCTCTCATGGGGAAATTTACTGATAAGTTCTGAAATGAAGTCACTATATTCTCTATGTACTTGGACAGAGAGACCATTCGGTAAATGAAAATGAACGGTGGTTGGGTCAGGTATCACTTGCAGCCTGCATCCCACTGCTGCTAATGCTTGCGTAATCAGATTCAAATTTCCCTGTAAATTGAAAACAAATTTGAGTTTAAAGACTAAAAAACGATCATCACATATGTAATGGCAGCAGGCTTTAAATACAAAGAATAATAGCAGCATTCAAACATTAAACAAAACTAAAATAGAGCAAAACTGAAGTTCCATATCATAGACTAAACCCTATTGAACATATCTCCTAAGTGAACCTTCATTAATTAAGGACCCGATCCACACAAGCCAAGGAGACAAAATCAGGATAAAAGACACCAATTTTAGCAGCCAAGAATCAACTGTTATGTAGCATGTCAAACAAATGGTGCGCATCAAGCATGTATAAATAAGAATCGAAAAACAATTACAAGCTTAAAAGCAGAAGCGAAACGCAGAAGGGATCTCATCAGTCCTCGCCAAAGAAATGTTTTTCATCTTTCTTCGTTCGATAAATAGCAAAGAAACTGAACTCAAATCAACTCCATAACCAAAATTATCTTTGTGCATCCTTTTTCTCTTCTCCTTCTATTAAGTACCACCTTTAAAGTTGATCAAATAAGAAATCATTTGAAACTAGCTACCCCATCAAGATTTAAGCTGTTCTATTTGGTCCTCGATGATTCCCAAGTATGGATACCTAATCTCAAGAAATTCTTTGGCAGTTCTCATGAGTGTATATGATCACACTGATTGGCTTTTCTCTAAGAACTCTCTCTCTAAATCCTTTGGCATTCTATGACACAAGAATTCAAAGTTTGACATACTCGTAAAATCACGAAATCAGAATCAATCGAAAGAAAAACAGAATCGAAATTCAACCAACCTTATCGCTGAAACCAAACATAACAGATGATCCAACATCAAATGTGAAACCATCCCTCTGGTAGAACCCAGAGCTTCCCCCAGGAATCACATACTTCTCAAGAACCAAAACCTTGGCCCCTTTTACAGCCAACTGCGTCCCCGCCACCAATCCTCCAATCCCGGAACCGATAACAATGGCGTCATACAAGCAGCTATTGCTCTCCTTTGCTATGGAGCTACTGTTTTCTGTCTCTGCTTGGCCAACATCAACAACTGATTTCAACCTAGAAAGATCCTTCCTTTTCCTGCGATTGACTCTGCTAAACCCCAATTCAAAATCACTAGAATTTTGGGGTTGCAAATGGTCAAAACAATAGATTCTCTGGGACTGGTTTCTTTTGCTCAAAGGTTGAGTCTTGGAGTTAGTGAGAATTGAGTGGGGAGAACAAAACCCAAAACTGAAGACGCTCATTTTGAAATTGTGAGAGAAAAGGCAATTCATTGATGTAGCTAAGAATCAAGAAAGAGGATGAGCTTCACCCATCCAATTTTGCCAAGAAACTGATTCTTGTACCTAACAAGGGGAAATTGATATTGGAAGAGAAATAAATAATAAAAAAAAAAAGTAAAAAGTAAAAAGGAATCAGAATTTGGTTTCTAATGTAGGTTCTTGAATTTGCTTCAGCAATTTGCACTGAAGGATGAGGATATAGAGCTGTTTTTGGAGTGCTTGGAGGGAAAATGTTGCAAAAATGGGGCATTGGGGTGGGGACCCGGGAGGGGTAGGGGATAATTAGCACATTATGAATGATGATTCTCTTCAAATGGAGACAAAACTCAATTGTTTCTCAAATATTAGTACAGAGTCTTTAAACCTAGTAGAATCTTTGAAAATAAATAATTTTTAAGGATTGGATTTGGCCATTCGAATTTTGAATAGCTTGAGTTCAATTTATGTTTGAATAAGAATTTGTAAAATTCTACAATTCTATCATATTTTTTTTATAATTCTTAATAAAAATATTTATTTTTTCTATAAATTTTAATAAAATTATCACAAATTTCAATAAAGTTATCTCAAATCTTACCCTATAAAATTTCAATACAAACAAAGATTTTCAAAATCCAAACTTACCAAAACCACGTTAAGTCTAGTCCAAACATATCCTTAAGTGAATATATAAAAATGTAATGTACTGAAGTAAAAAAAAGAAAATTGATTTGAAGAATAGTTTTTAATTAGCTTTTTTACAACCACATCTTCAATTTTGAATCTTAAATTTCTTGATCATGTAAATATATATTTATCCAATTTTTATATATTTCATATGTTTCAAGTTTTCGAGTTCTTGTTAAGAAATATAAAGACCGAACAAATATACCCTTAACAAATTTAGGAATTTAAGATTCAAAGTTGGAAAGAGAATCAAATTAATTTCATAAAAAGTATCTACTATTGTCTCAATTTTAGCTAAGGAATATTACTAGGGAATATTTCGAAATAAAATTATATCTATGTTATATATAAAATGAAAGAAGTTGGTAAAAATTACTGATTTGCCATTAATCACCTAATTGGTAAAAATTACTGATTTGCCACTAATCACCTAATTGGTAAAAATTACTGATTTGCTACTAATCACCTAAATTTATCTGATTTTTTTTTGTTTGGATTCAGGGGAAAATTGTTATAATTTATTTAATTTAATTTCATGATTTTAGAAAATGGCTTCAGGAGTGTGCAAGTGTGGGTCAGCTTTTTGATTATTCCTATGTAGTTTACTCAAACACATAAATTTTAATTTCAATTAATTTAATTCATGTAAAATGGATATGACGGCTACACCTCTCTTTTGGCCAATGAGCTTTATTTTTTTTAATTCTACAATTTGCATGTAAAAACCTACTCGTTTAGGCAATGATGATTTGCTTGACAAAATAGGATTAATATTACAGCATGAGACCGTCCAGTTCCACCACCCAGTTAACCAATCTTTAAATGCATATTATGTTTAATTAAAAGATTTATCAGGAATTACTTATTTTTCCAGCCAATCACAGATGGTTTTGAAGTTAAAAAAATGATAAATAAGAAAAATGAATGAGCAGACATGCAAAATTGAAATGATTATTTCATTTTTGTGCTGCTCTAGGAGAAATAATAAAAAAAATGCAAAATATTAAATCTTGCTGGAATCTCCTATAAAAGCCTCATTTAGTTTGCATTCTTTGATCCATTTCAGTTTCTTCCCCATTCACACAAAGAAGTTGTACTCATTTAGTTTGCATTCTTTGATCCATTTCAGTTTCTTCCCTATTCACACAAAGAAGTTGTACTCAGTCTCATAGTATGTGAGTTCATGTGATCAAGTACCTTAAATTTGTTTATTTGTTGCAATATTGGTTGCCCTTTTCACTTATTAATGTTAAATGTGGGCAGCATGGCACCTTGCTTTACCATGTTGAGGGATATCAGGCCTTCAAAAACACAGTGGGCTATGAAGGTCAGGCTAATCCGCTGTTATTGTGTATCTGCGTTTGGAAATCCTATGAGATATCGAAGTACTGAGTGTATCTTTCATGATGCTGAAGTAATGAAAAATGAATACAAGAATCTAATCGTTATGCCATGCAGTGTAGTAGTATTTATAGTTTGTTTTATGAAACATGCAGAATACGAGGATTCATGCTACCATCAAAACAGAACTAATGTCTACACTAAACATAGAATTTACAGAAGGAGGTCTGTATGCAATGAAATTTTTTGTTGTGACGAACTGCCAAATGAGCTTTCGGACCACTAACAATCGTTACATGTTGATTTTTATCAATGGAACAAGAGTGACTGAGATTCAGGATCCTGCTTTTCCTAGAAATATTTTCCAGTTTAAACAATTTACTAAAATAACAAATCCCGTGCAAGTTAATGAATCTGAGATGATTGGTATATTCTTATATTTTCTTTTCTTAGACAAACTGAATATATGTAGATTTATTATAGCTTTATTTGGTTATTATTTGTAATCTACAACCCTTTTCACTACAAGAAAATTCACCGACTGTGACGGATTTTAGTGACGAAATTTTTCCGTCAAAAATTTATTACAGAATAGTGACAGAATAGTGACGAAAAAATTTTTGTGACCGATTTGTGACGGAATAATCCGTCACTACATGAATTCCTATTTTAAAAAAATTATAAATTTGGATATTTATCTTTGTGACGGAATTTTCCGTCAAAATTATGTAGTGACGGATTATGTAGTGACGGAATTTAAAATCCGTCACTATTTTGTGACGGAATAATCCGTCACTACATAATTTCCTATTTAAAAAAATTAAAAATTTGGATATTTGTCTTTGTGACGGAATTTTCCGTCACAAATACGTAGTGACGGATTATTCCATCACAAAATAGTCACGGATATTCCGTCACTACATAAATTCCTATTTAAAAAAAATTAAAAATTTGGATATTTGTCTTTGTGATGGAATTTTCCGTCACAAATACGTAGTGACGGATTATTCCGTCACAACATAAATTTCTATTTAAAAAAAATTATAAATTCAAATATATGTCTTTGTGACGGAATAATCCGTCACTACATAAATTCCTATTTAAAAAAAAATTATAAATTTGGATATTTGTCTTTGTGACGGAAATTTCCATCGCAATTATGTAGTGACGGAAAATTCCGTCACTATAGTGGAAATATTAAAAATACTTGTAAAATAAATAAATGTAGAACTTTATTACATAAAGTACCAATGGTCTAGTGGTTAACCTACCACAATAGATCTTGGGTTCGAATCCCGGACAATGCATAATATTGGGTGTTGACACATGGCGGGTATGATGACATGATGACGTGGCTGACATGTGGCAGGTATGAAACTAGTGACGGAATAATATTCGTCACTAAAATTTTGTGACAAAACTCTTTTTGACAGAATTTTTCCGTCACAAATCCGTCACAAACCCTGATTAGTAACAGAATTTTTGATTTTAGTGACGGATTTTTCCGTCACTGTCGGTGAGTTTTCTTGTAGTGAATTTTGTGACAAAACTCTTTTTGACAGAATTTTTCCGTCACAAATCCGTCACAAACCCTGATTAGTAACAGAATTTTTGATTTTAGTGACGGATTTTTCCGTCACTGTCGGTGAGTTTTCTTGTAGTGTTTTCTTGATAGATGTTATTGGTCGTGTTGCTAGTGTGAACAATCCTCGCGTTCGTGGCAACAATGACCAAGTTAGCAAATGGATGGAGGTTGTTTTAGAGGATCATATGTATGTATTATTCTGAAATTATATGTGTTAGGTTGTTTTTAATTTGATATGTGATGTTTTGGTGAAATGTTAATAGTCGAACTCGATTGAGTTGTACACTTTGGGAGGATTACGTCGATCATATGATGGAAAGGGTTCGTATGGGTGGTGAAGCTCCTATCATGATTCTTCAGTTCTGTCGTTGTAAGATTTACAAAGATATTTCTTTGTTTTACATTAGAATGTGCTAATTCTGATAATTGTTAAAAGTTGATTGTTGTATATTTTTATTTAATCATGTTTTGTGTATATGATTGTTTTTATTTTTGATAATAGATGTTGTAAGTGTTTCTACGGCCTATAATGCTACAAAGATGATATTGGATGGTGATTTATCGGAGGTTGCTGAGTACAAGTCAAAGTAGTTTTCTATTTTGGGAATTTGTTTGTTTATGTTTGTTAGTTTAGTGTGGTTTCATTTCACTTGATGTTGGCTAATTCAATTGTCCTTGCTAAAAAATGTTTGATGATGGGAATGATGGAGATGGTGTTGGGAATTTACAATCTTTTGGTATGATGGGGATGAATGATGATGATCCTTTGAGTGCAAATTTTATAATACGCACAATTCGAGAGATCAAGACTTTGGGTCAAGTGGGTAGTTCAATGGTTTTTGCTTCTTTTTTGTGTGTTGTATCTGTTTTGATATGTTGTTATGTTTGAATTATAGGTTGAGTCATACTGGATTATTGGTAGAATTTTGTTGGTGAAGACAGTTCGAGAATGGTGGTATTTGTCCTGCCGAAGATGTTTTATGAAGATGGACAAGATGCAAGATACACTTTACTGCGTTAACTGTGATAGGTTTGATTCTACCAGTCCTCTAAGGTATTGAATTTGTTTTTCTGTAGAGATTGATATTTTTCCAAGTTTTGTTAAAATTGACTATTACTATTTGTTGGTCCCAAGTGGTGTCCGAGGTTTAGAGGGGGGGTGAATGAACCTTGGTCGATTTTTCAGAATCTTTAAAACAACCGTTCTGCACTGCAAGTTACTTGAGCTTGCAGCGATAGATGGTTACTGCTTGCAGCGCTAGAATGCAGTGCTGCACGCTGTAACCTGGAGTTTTGTACGCAGCGGATATAAACTTTTAAACACAAGGCTGTTTTACACAAGAATGCTTCTTTCAAAACGTTTTATGATGAGAGATAGATAGATATGCAGAAAATAAGCGCAGATAAGAAAAGCGATAAAAACACTTATGACTTATAGTGGTTCGAAGGTGGTGTAATCCTTCTACGTCCACTCTACTGCTCCTCGAGCAGGAACTTTGTTAAGCAAGATTGATTTACAGGACACTCCTAACAATCTATCAACTTTACAAAGCAAACCACCTACTGAAGTCCAGCGTACACACAGCAACTGCAAACTTCAAAGGCTAACCCACACAGGGTTCTACACTCCCACACAGGGAAGCTGCCTAACACTTAGACAACTAAACAAACAGCAATGATATCTCCTATCAACTGCTTGACACCACTAAAACAACCTAAGCACACAGCAACAAGGTTAAAAGGATAAAAAGGTTTTCTTCAACTTGTGCTTCGAAGTGAGCTTCTGAATCCGTAAGGAATCCTTTAGCTTTGAACTTGCTTCACTTCGATAGGTTGAGTGACTGAAACTGTTGGCTTGAATGCTTGAAATTTGTAAGCTTGAAACTTTCGCGTATGGTTTTTAGTTCTTTAGTAACAGTGACAGTAACCAGCTTCAGTGCTCATCGACCTCTATTTATACTTGTAGGAGAAGATGTCCGTTGAAGGAGACATCCCTCTTTTGAATTTGAAATAGCCTGGCCAAAGTATGGTTCGCATTTAATGCGACTTGACTTTTCCTTTCGGAGCATTTAATGCGGCAGTTGCGGCTCGCAGCTTTCTGCAGCGCGTCAGTCCAGTTGGCATCTTCTCATTGGCTCCGTGTCTGCTACTTTGACTTTTTCTTGAACGGCTCTATTATTCTTGTTTGAATCTCCGTTCCTCGTACTGCATTTATCATTTCTAGGATTTGCAGGATACTTCGTCTTGTAGTTGGCGCTGTATTACTTAATCTGACTTGTAAGTCTGCGCTGTATCATTGGTCCTTGTGCAGCTGATGCATTCTTTCAGTGCTGCTGTATTTTAGACCTGATTGCAATATCATCTGGCAGTGTTGCTGAAACTTCGTTCTAGCAGTATTCCTGTATCCTTTTCTTGCAGCGATGCTGCACGCCATTCTTCCTTGCTTTGCTGTATCCTGCCTTCATGCAGCGATATCTTCCTTTAAAGCTTAGATGCAGCTTTATCCTCTTTTAACCTCCATTTCAATACTTGACTCAAGACTCAATTCTAGTCTATTTATTCACTTAAACAATGTGAAAATGGGGTACTCAAAACTTCCTATTACATGATTGGTTTGTCTCATCAAAATCTAAATATTGAAATCCCAACAATTTCCCCCTTTTTGATGATGACAAAACCTTTACAATATTTCGTTCATGAAGAAGTTTCATTTACATTAACTCATATGGTTTATCCAGATTACATGCTTGCACAGCTTTAAACAAATAAATCTAGTCTTGGATTCATCAGAGATGCATCATACTATTCCTTTCAACAAAAGCAACAGGAAAACATAAACAACATGCATGAGTTCATAAGAGTTGAACTTGGTCAGAACAGAAAGAAAAATTTCTTCATTGAGAGAGAAAGTTTTACAACATCAAAAATACAATAAGGATCACAAGAGGGTATATGAATACAGCTTAATAAAATGAAGACCTTTTGCTTGCTGATTCGTCTGATCGTCTTCCTGCAAACCTTTCAAGGCCTTCCCTTCCTCTTGATCCTTTCCACCAGTCCCTGATGGACTCTTGGTAGGACTCTTCCAGCTTGTGTCTGATCACAGGAATCTGAATCCATCTCAGCCAGAAGTCCTCGCAGTATGGTACAATCAGCCCTTCCTTCACTCGGTCAATGTACAACTGTTGAATATCAAGGCTTCCTTCAAGAACGAGCTGTTCATACCTTCTCAATGCAGTCTTGCAAGTATGATATCTGCTGAATTTACCTTGCCTGCATAGTTCTCTGAAGTGTCTGAGGTACTCTGATCGTTTGAAAATGGTGATCGCCTCAAATGTTGGATTCCGATCAAAAGGCAGTTTGACTTCTTTGAAGATGTCAAATCTCTAAGCCATGTTCTCTCCTTCAGGCCTTTGATCCATCAACACGGACACTTCAGCAGAGATATTTTCTGTGTCAAGGCGAGGGATTTCTTGAGGAGGGAATTGGTAGAAGTTATTTGGAAAGATTTTTCTTTCACCAATTACACCGAGTCTTTGAATCCAAGCGTTAGGATCTGTAGCTTCTTCGTACTGGCGCCTTTGATTCTCAGACTCGTCCCCGCTCATCCTCTTCCTTGAGCCTTGCTGCTGACTATCATCCCTTCTCTTATGATGATAGCTGGACGGTGCTGGATCCTTGCTTGTAGCTCTGCTGTGTGCAGAACCTGCAGCAGATCTTCTTCCAGCAGCTGCACCGGCTCCACCAGCTCCATCATCATCTCTTCTCCATCTCTTCGGAGAAGGGATATCAGCAGCAGCAGATGATCCAGACCTTCTTCTCCTCCTGCTGAGAGGTTGCTGGTCATCATCTTCTTCCTCTTCAGATTCAGCAGCCCCTTTGCTCCTGTATCTATCTTCGAAACCTTCAAAACTTTCCCCCTTTTTGGCATCATCAAAAGCCGGGGGCTGAGCAGAGGCAGCTGGGACCGCCCTTGATCACGGGTGTCGGGTCGGTTCAGGGATGGGCTCCGGAGCATCAACATGCTGAGGGAAAGCACGAAGCATGATATCCCTCAATTCTCCTACAATCAGCTCCAGATTCCCCAACCTGTCGTCCACACTTCTGGTTCTCTGAGATTGATCAAAGACACGATCCAGAAGTGTTTCCAGGACTCTGGAGTGTGAGTTGAGTCTGTTAGAGGCAGTCTCAGCATGCAGCTTGCATTGCCTGACCTCTTGGCGTGTCAGAGCAGCTTCAACCTTCAACTCCTTCTCCATCCTGACCCGTTCGTAGTACAACCTGTTTGAATGATCATTGAGAGTTGACTTGATCATATCAGGCAGCACTTCGAGGTCCTTCTTGAAACCTGTCATGGTTTCAGCATAGAATTTGGCACTGACCCTGAGACTTTTGCACATGATAGACTCATGCTCCTGGAGAGCATGCAGCAGATGTCTAACAGCGGTCTCGACCCTGTTGATAGATTCATCAGGAGTCAGCCCTGAATTCCTTCTCGTTGAGGCAGCAGCGGATGCAACAAATGGGATAACGTCTTGACATACTCGTGCTGCATCCTGCCTTGGAACTTCAGAAGCAACCTCATCCTCATGGTTGCTGGTATGAGAGCTTGTCGAGCTAGAGGATGGGTGCTCTTCTCCTTCTTCATCTGCCTCCTCTTCGCTGGATAAGACTAGAACAGGAACTGCTCCGCCAGATTTTGGCCCATGAACAGCTATGTTCCGTGCTTTGATTATCCTTGCGAATTCGGCATCCGACATGTTCGCGTCCACAGTAACCTCTGCTGCTGTAACCTTGGAAGGTTCTTGAGAGCGAGCAGCAGCTGCAGCATCAACCTCCTCTCGAGGTGTCTCTAGCTGCACTGGGGTTACCTCGGCTTCAGCTCCAGCATCCTCAGTGTGTACTGTCTGAACAGCCTCCCCACCTGAGGTCTTCTCACACTTAGGGAGTGTTGTCAGAACAACATCCTCCACTGAGGTCTTCTCAACGGACCCCGTCTCCTCGGCCGGTCCTGATACATTTTCGACAGCCTCTGCTGCAAGAATGGGTTCTTGCAGCTCTGCATAGCTTCCTGCAGCGGTCACAGCTTTCAGTACTGTATCCTCCACTGCTGCAAGAATCTCAGCTTCCACCCTGCTTTTCTCCGCAGCTCCTTCTTGTTGAAGGGTGGTTGCTGGCTGCACTGCTGTCGCGTCCAGTGTAGGGAGTGCCGCCTCTGCAACTTCCTCCGTAGATGCTTCATCGGAAATTTTGGAGATGTCTGAGATGACATCCCTAATTATGGTTGACGGTTCCCCCTCAGAATCTGCAGCAGCAGCATCTTCATCTTCGCGAACCGGGGAATCACCATAATCCAGTAGTTGGGTTTCCTCCTCCTCAAGGCGATCCAGCGTGACTATGTTGGAGAGGCCCTCAACCACTTGCTCGTATGCAGGGGAGTTCATCTAATGTGAACTTGAACTGCCTTCTCCCCGCATTCTCCTTGGAGTGTGCTGCATCCTGGTTTCCTTCAGGCTCTGTTGCAGCGCAAGATGCAACATAGCTTCTTCAGCCTGCTCCACTCCCAAGGTGTCGATTTGCTCTTGAGCAAAAGCGACATCATCACCCTTCTTACCGCCTCCGCAGCCGGGACGAGGAAGACCTGCACATCTTCCACTGCTGCTCTCATCGGCAGCTCTGCAGAGTCGGATTCTGCAAGAGCTTTGCCCTTTCTCTTGTCCTGTGCTCCCTGTGCAGCACTGCAGCCATCGAGCTCTTGAACTCTTGCTGCAAAGTCAGGTTGCAGGAGTGCCAGAATGTCTTCTGATTTGGCCCACTCCTGGACAGCTTGCTCGACTGTCAGGAAATCCTTCCACTTTAACAGGATTTCCCCCTTAGACAGCCGCATCTCTCTCCAAAGAGAGTATTCCGCCGCCATATTTCTAGCAGCCGGAAAGGTAGGATCGAGCACTAAAGCTTCTATTTGTAGACGAGTTTCTTCTTCAGTTGGCTCGACCCGGTGCTGATATAGCTCTTGAAGCTGATGTGACTCATCCCCAACAGCAGCAGCAGCTCTCTTGCTGCGTGGAGCCCTTCTCACCAAGGGTGCGTCATCATCTGGGGAAGAGGATTCAAGTTCAGGTACAACCTTCCCTGAACTCCTCTTGATAACAGGAAGAAGACTCGAAGGATCCTCTTCTTCAGCATCTTCCCCACTGCCTGCAGCTTCATCTTGCAGAGCAAGAGTTGCATTCTTTTTATCTTTGGTTTTCTTCCTCGCAACTCCTGCTCCTGCAGCCTTCGGCTGGGTCTTGCCCTTCTTCTTCTCCCCGAGATACTTTCCAGGATGAATGGGGGCGGGTGCTGCAAGTTGAAGGCCAAGCTTGCAGAGCAGAGAGCAGATGGTGATACCGTAGCTCCGACGCTCCGTTATCTTCTCTGCTTCCTCCCACAGCCTCTTCATGATGAATCTCGCCCAGTTCACCTTCTCTCCGACCATGATTGCAGACATGATCCGGAACCGGAGATCTGTACATTTTTCGTAACTCCCTGTCCTCCCTTCGATGGAGTATGCACAGATGTCGTGGAGAAGTTCAAACTCCGGTTTGAAGAGCTTCTTGGGGGCGCTTCTCTTGATTTCAGCCCCTGCATCCCTTACTCGAAAGAGATCCCACATCTCTTGAGCCGATGCTTCCCCATACGTCGCCAACTGGCTGGGGGTCAAACCTGCAGCCGAGATGCTGAAGGTGGTGGAGATGTCCTTAACGGTCAGCGACCGTTCTTCTTCATCTGCATCCATCCGGAACAGGATGCAGTTCATTTCCTCCGCCTGCCTAGTGTAGGCGTAGAATCTCTGTACTGACTCCGTGGAGAAGCCAACGTAGACGGTGGTCAACAGCCCTAAGACTTGGGTCTGTTGAAGAGCATCAAAAATCCTCTTGATCAAGGTATTGTCATACAGTCCTGACTCCAGGATGTGTTCCCTGTTGATCATCCTTCCATCAAGAACGATGGTTCTTCTGGCAGCCATTGATGAAATCTTTGTGAGATAGAGAGAGAAGAGACAAGGGTTTTGCACTTAGAAAATTTTCTGCGATCAAAGCGTTTCTCTCTCTGAAGATGGTGAAAAATGAATTTCAAATGGCACGTTTTGGTCTTTATGGCGGTTCTCAAGAGACGTGCGAGATTGACGGTTGAGATAAATCAGGGAAATGATCTAGTGGCTCAGGAAAAAGTGGAGATGTCAAATCGACGCTAATAATTACTTGGCGCGTGGGCTCTGTCAGCGCCCTTTTCACTTCCTAACACCCGCAGTCATTCATTAAATGCTGAAAGACATGCCCTTTGCCGCCTAAATAAATGTCTTTTTAAGGTTGCAGCAAACCAAGTACGAGGTTACAGAGCAATCAATACTCTTTTGAAATAAATGCTGTAACCTGGTGCTGCTTGAAATCTTTGATAACTGCTGTACTGTAAGAATAAAGATGCAGCGCTGTCTGAACCCAGTGCTGTATTGACGCATAGCTTACAGTACCATCTTTACTGCTTCCTGCAAGCATGCAGAGGTTCCCCCTGCGATCTTGCATTTTCTTTTTCTTCACAACTTAAGGATTCCCAGCTCGTTTCGAAGCATGGAAAATCTCGATTCACTCAAAGGTTTTGTAAGGATATCTGCAAGCTGTAGATCCGTGTGAACCTTTTCAAGCACGATGTCTTTCTTCTCAACATGATCTCTTATAAAGTGATGACGAATGTCAATGTGCTTTGTTCTTGAGTGAAAGACAGGATTATGGGTAATTGCAATAGCGCTCGTATTGTCACAGAGAATTGGAGTCTCTTTTTCTTCTATCCCATAATCTTTAAGTTGCTGCTGTATCCAGAGAATCTGCGCACAGCAACTTCCTGCTGCAACATACCCTGTTTCTGCTGTAGAGGTTGCAATTGAGGTCTGCTTCATGCAGAACCACGAGACAAGTCTATTTCCCAGAAATTGACACGTCCCACTCGTACTCTCTCTATCAATCTTGCAGCCTGCATAATCTGAGTTGGAGTAGCCTTTAAGCTTGAATCCTCATTCCTTAGGATACCATAGGCCAACTTCCTGAGTTCCTTTCAGATATTTAATTATCCTTTTTACTGCTAAAAGATGTGATTCCTTCGGTGCTGCTTGGAATCTAGCACAGACTCCTACTGCAAACATAATATCTGGCCTGCTTGTTGTGAGATACAGCAACTATCCAATGAGGCGTCTGTACTTGGTAATGTCTACATCTTTACCATCTTCATCTTTGTCAAGACTTATGGATGTGGACATGGGAACGGACGTTGCTGCTCCATTCTCCATGCCAAATTTCTTGATAAGCTCCTTCGTATACTTGACTTGGTTGATGCATGTTCCTGTAGGTAGCTGTTTTACTTGCAGTCTGAGAAAGAAACTTAATTCTCCCATCATACTCATCTCGAACTTTGACTGCATCAGGTTGGAGAATTTTTCACATAGCTCTTTGTTTGTGGATCCGAAAATAATATCATCCATATAAATTTGTACAAGAAGTACACTTTCTCCATCCTGTATCCTAAACAGCGTTTTGTCGATTGTTCCTTTCTGAAAACCATTTTCCAGAAGATAGAGGGATAAGGTGTCATACCAAGCTCTTGGTGCTTGCTTCAGTCCATATAGGGCTTTTTGTAACCGAAACACCTTTTCTTCTGCTTGATCCTCGAAACCAGGAGGTTGCTCAACATATACTTCCTCTGTAAGGAGACCATTCAGGAATGCGCTTTTAACATCCATTTGATAGACGTTGAAATTCATATGTGCTGCATAGGCTAAGAAAATTCTTATTGCTTCTAGCCTTGTCACTGGCGCAAAAGTCTCATCAAAATCAATTCCTTCTTCCTGACAGTATCCTTTAGCAACTAATCTTGTTTTGTTTCTTACAACGACTCCTGATTCATCTAGCTTGTTCTTGAACACCCATTTGGTTCCAATTACACCTTGATGGGTTGGTCTTGCGACTGTTTGTCATACTTGATTTCTTTCAAATCCATTCAATTCTTCTTGCATGGCCTGCACCCAGTTGCTATCTTGCAGTGCCTCTTCAACATTCTTAGGCTCTGATTATGATATGAAGCACGCAAACATCGCTTCATATGGTATGGATCTCCTTGTCCTTACACCGATGGATAGATCTCCTATAATGAGATCTCTTGGATGATTTCTAAGCCACGTCCTATCAGGCTCAAAGACGTGTGTTGGTGTGTTTTGCTCATCATGTTGTTGTAATGCAAGAGGTTCTGCTGCTGTAAGAATGTCTGCTGCATCCAAGGTTGCAGCTTCTTCATCTTTATCTTCTTCTGTAGGCAAAACTCCTTCTATGTATGGTACAACATTCTCTTTTCTAGGAGAGGTCTCTTCAGGTGGTTTTTCCAGCTTCTTCGTGTCACAATGTGGTTCATCAAACACCACATGTACAGATTCTTCTACCACCAGGGTTCTCTTATTGAATACTCTGAAAGCTCTACTTACAGCAGAGTATCCTAGAAATACTCCTTCGTTTGATTTAGCATCAAAAGTTTTCAGATGCTCATTTCCATTGTTGAGAACATAACACCTGCATCCAAAGATGTGTAGATAAGAGATATTCGGTGTATGACCATTCCATATTTCATAAGGTGTCTTGTCAAGATCCTTGATGATTAGACATCTGTTCTGCGTGTAGCATGCAGTGTTGGTTGCCTCAACCCAAAACCTCTTGGGTATCTCTACTTCTGCTATCATTGTTCTTGTTGCTTCCTTGAGGGTTCTATTCCTTCTTTCAGCAACCCCGTTTTGTTGAGGTGTTCTTGCAGCAGAGTATTCATGACGAATACCATTGTCAGAACAGAATTTCTCTATAAACTTATTCGTGAACTCGGTTCCTCTGTCTGATCTTATCTTCACTATACTCAAGCTCTTTTCATTCTGAATTTTCTTTATGAGGCCAGGTAGCTTTTCTTGAGTTTCCGACTTCTTTGCTAGAAAGATCGTCCATGTGTATCTAGAGTAGTCATCCACTACTACTAGGGAGTACTTCTTCCCGCTCAAGCTTACTGGTTCTACTGGTCCAAAGAGGTCCATGTGTAGAAGATCTAGAATCCTGTGAGACGATTTCTGAATTTTATCCTTGAAAGAGCTCTTAACTTGCTTTCTTTTTTGACACGCTCCACAGACATTCTCCTTTTTGTAAGCTATATCTGGTAATCCTCTCACGAGGCCTTTTCTTGCTAGCTTGTTGATAGTCTTGAAGTTCAGGTAGCTTAATCGTTTGTGCCATAGCCAGCTCAGCTCCGGTGGACTTTTCACTATGAAGCATGTTGATTGAGTGGAGGAATTCCAATCTGCTAGGTAGATATTTCCTCTTCTTGTTCCTGTAAGCTTTACTTCATTTGTGGTGCTGTCCTTGATTAAGCATTTGTTGAGGTTGAATTCCACTGTATATCCTTTGTCACAAAATTGACTGATGCTTAGTAGATTGTATCTAAGCCCCTTTACGTAGGATACATCCTTAATCTTTATGTTCTCCTTGACTAGGCATCCGCTTCCTTTTGTGCTTCCTTTAGAATCATCACCAAATATGACCTTAGGTCCTTTACATTCTTAGAAGTCTTTCAACGTTTCTTTATTGCCTGTCATGTGTCTTGAGCAGTCGCTGTCGATATACCATACATCACTGCTGCATCCTGGCACTGTAACCTGTAACAAATTCAAACAGATTTAGGTACCCATATCCATACGGGTCCTTTGGGGTTAGTTACTTTGGGAACCCAAACTTCCTTAACAGTAACTGCTTTACTGTAAGATTTGTTGGTTCTCATGCTGTATGCAGTTGTCTTGACAGACTGCTTGTAAAAAGTGTGTGCATAACCATTATGTGTATTACCGACACCCTTGTAGTGTGGTCTTCCACCATACTTCCCTGGAGTATATCCTCCTTGAGGTTTAGACATGTAGGTCTTAGTATAGGTGGGAATGTTTCTTCTATGCTGCAACTTTGTTGGTTGCTGCATTCTTTTGCTGCATGCAGCAGATGGCTTCTGCTGCAGCCAATTCTTAGATGCAGGCTTACTCCCTGCAGTTGAGCATTGGGGTCTCTTCCCCTTATCTGTCATTGCTGTTCTGTTCATGATCTTTTCAGAGTCACAGAGTAACTCTTTCTCCATTGGAGTTTTAGCTTGAACAAAATTCACAGCTTTGGATGTACTTGCTGTATTCTGAGTGCCTTGATTGCTGTAACCTATGCTTGAAATCTCAAAAGGATCTCTGACACGATTTATGCAATCCCTTGCGTCCTTTGAAGATTTGGTGAACGTACTCATCTTGGACTGCAAGATTTCCTTCTCAGATTTTAGCTCAGTGATCAGCAGATTCAATCTAGAGATCTCTTGTTGCAGCTTACTACACTTTGAGTTATCAGACTCTCGTGCAGCGAGCATTTTGGCAATATCGATGTTTTTGCTCTTGAGTATCTCATTATCGATTCTAAGGTTCTCATTTTCAACCTTCAGTTCCTCATGAATTGAGTTGATCTGCTCGAAATCACTCATGATCCTTTTTAGGGACTGGATCATGTTCAGCTCCTCATCAGCTTGTATGGACAGCGGTTGGTAGATTACCTCATCTTCTTCGCTGTCCTCGCCATCTCTAGCCATCAGGCATATCAGTGCTTCTTCGTCAGAGGATAATGTTTCAGCATCGCTGTCTGAGGATTCTGCAGCTTTCAGTACTTCCTTCAGAACTACTGCATCCTTAGCTTTCTCCATCTCTCCTATGAGAGCTCGAAGCTTGTGCCTTTCCTCTCTTCGCTTATCTCTCCTCTGTTCTCTTTTTCCTTCAGGATACTTGTGTACGGTTGGGTAAGGACAGTTCCTTGCGTAGTGTCCAGGCTTCCTGCAATTATAGCACAAGTCAACATTCCCTATATTTAACTGAGGAGAAGAAGATACCTGAGGGGTTGGGTGACTTCTTCTGAAGTCATTCTTTTTGTTGAGGTTGGTGTTGCTGCTATTGTTGTTGCTCTTGATGAATCTCCTGAATTTCTTTAGGAGGAGTGCCATATCTTCTTCAGCAACTTCTGCTGTATCCTCACTCTGTTTACTGCAACTGGCGGTTGCTGTATCCTTTGTTCCTCTGGCGGTTAGCGCTGTAACTTTGGAGATCGACTCCTCTGACTCATTTCTCCTTCTGTTGATGTCATACTCGAATGCTTTCAAGTCGGAGAATAAGTCAAATGTGCTCATAGACTTCAGGTCCATAGACACTCTCATGGCAATGGTCTTGCTATCCCACTTCGCTGGTAGGGCTCTCAACACCTTCATGTTCTTTTCTTTCTGTGTGTAGTGTTTGCCCAGAGCTTCTAGTTCATTCACTATTGATGTGAATCTCAAATCTAGTTGCTCAAGAGTCTCTTCATTCTTCATTTCGAAGAGCTCGAATAATTGGGTAGCGTTGGAGATTTTGTTGTCCTTGGTGAGCTCAGTTCATTCACAAATTTGCTCCAGCTTTTCCCATATTTCTTTGGATGTTGAGCAAGTTTTAACTTTGCTGAAGGTGCCTTTATCCAAAGTAATAAATAGAGCGTTTTTTGCCACATTATCCAGGTTGGCTCTCTTCCTGTCTTCATTACTCCACTCTTGACGTGGTTTGGTCAGGAAGTTTGGTAGTGGCTGCTCTCCTTCTGCATGGTCTCTTCCATACATAGGATTTACCTTCATGGGGATTATCGGTCCTTCAGTTATGACCGTCCACATCTCATCATTCATGGCAGAAAGGTGTGCCTGCATTCTTATCTTCCAGTCATCATATTCCTCTATGGAAAACATAGGTAGCTTATGATTGGAGGAATCCATGATATGCTTTTAAAAATGAATTCAATGCAAAGAAAACAGCGAGACAAAGGTGGATCTGGGTAGGTGACCAGATAAGTTGGCTTTTAACCCAACTTGCTCTAATACCACTTGTTGGTCCCAAGTGGTGTCCGAGGTTCAGAGGGGGGGGTGAATGAACCTTGGTCGATTTTTCAGAATCTTTAAAACAACCGTTCTGCACTGCAAGTTACTTGAGCTTGCAGCGATAGATGGTTACTGCTTGCAGCGCTAGAATGCAGTGCTGCACGCTGTAACCTGGAGTTTTGTACGCAGTGGATATAAACTTTTAAACACAAGGCTGTTTTACACAAGAATGCTTCTTTCAAAACGTTTTATGATGAGAGATAGATAAATATGCAGAAAATAAGCGCAGATAAGAAAAGCGATAAAAACACTTATGGCTTATAGTGGTTCGAAGGTGGTGTAATCCTTCTACGTCCACTCTACTGCTCCTCGAGCAGGAACTTTGTTAAGCAAGATTGATTTACAGGACACTCCTAACAATCTATCAACTTTACAAAACAAACCACCTACTGAAGTCCAGCGTACACACAGCAACTGCAAACTTCAAAGGCTAACCCACACAGGGTTCTACACTCCCACACAGGGAAGCTGCCTAACACTTAGACAACTAAACAAACAGCAATGATATCTCCTATCAACTGCTTGACACCACTAAAACAACCTAAGCACACAGCAACAAAGTTAAAAGGATAAAAAGGTTTTCTTCAACTTGTGCTTCGAAGTGAGCTTCTGAATCCGTAAGGAATCCTTGAGCTTTGAACTTGCTTCACTTCGATAGGTTGAGTGACTGAAACTGTTGGCTTGAATGCTTGAAATTTGTAAGCTTGAAACTTTCGCGTATGGTTTTTAGTTCTTTAGTAACAGTGACAGTAACCAGCTTCAGTGCTCATCGACCTCTATTTATACTTGTAGGAGAAGATGTCCGTTGAAGGAGACATCCCTCTTTTGAATTTGAAATAGCCTGGCCAAAGTATGGTTCGCATTTAATGCGACTTGACTTTTCCTTTCGGAGCATTTAATGCGGCAGTTGCGGCTCGCAGCTTTCTGCAGTGCGTCAGTCCAGTTGGCATCTTCTCATTGGCTCCGTGTCTGCTACTTTGACTTTTTCTTGAACGGCTCTATTATTCTTGTTTGAATCTCCGTTCCTCGTACTGCATTTATCCTTCCTAGGATTTGCAGGATACTTCGTCTTGTAGTTGGCGCTGTATTACTTAATCTGACTTGTAAGTCTGCGCTGTATCCTTGGTCCTTGTGCAGCTGATGCATTCTTTCAGTGCTGCTGTATTTTAGACCTGATTGCAGTATCATCTGGCAGTGCTGCTGTAACTTCGTTCTAGCAGTACTCCTGTATCCTTTTCTTACAGCGATGCTGCACGCCATTCTTCTTTGCTTTGCTGTATCCTGCCTTCATGCAGCGATATCTTCCTTTAAAGCTTAGATGCAGCTTTATCCTCTTTTAACCTCCATTTCAATACTTGACTCAAGACTCAATTCTAGTCTATTTATTCACTTAAACAATGTGAAAATGGGGTACTCAAAACTTCCTATTACATGATTGGTTTGTCTCATCAAAATCTAAACATTGAAATCCCAACACTATTGATATGTGCTAATGATCTTGAAATTATTTAGGTATAAGATTCAGGTGTTGGTTCAAGATTTTATTGATAATGCTTCTGTTATTCTTTAGGATCAACATTGCAATGAACTAATTGGAAGAACTGCTTTTGAACTATTGCAAGATAATCCTGAGGTTTTGATATTATTGTTGTTTTGTTTTACTTTCTTCTTTGTGGTATATATCAGATTATGTAATCATGTTAATGGTTTGACAGAATTCTGAAGGACCTTCACTTCATGTGGATGTGAACAATCTTTTGGAGAGAGTACTCTAATTTAAAATCCAAGTTACACCTGATCATTTAACCAATTTCCCTCAGAAAGCTTATAGTGGGAAGAAAATAAGCATAAATATGCCCCAGATAGTAGGAGTAATTCCAGATCAGGTGACCGTTATATCTTTTAATTTCTATTTTATACACCTAAATTTAACATGTTTATAACATTGATGTTGTATGAAATTTTAATTTTGTGTTTTCCATTACAGCCTGGAGGTTTGACTGATGGTTATAGTTCACTAGTTGAGAATGATTATGAATCTGAGGTAGATTCTGAATAATTGGCTAAGAAGTTTGTTAAGAGGAAGCTTTTAGATGAGTTTTTCACATGTACTGTGGAAAAGAGGAGAATTTGTGTGAAGCAGGAGAAGATTTGAAGCTTGATTACAACTTAAGGATTATGAGTTCTGATTTATGTTGTTTTGAAGACATGTATTTTAGGTGATGAAAGTTAAAAACAATTTTAGTGTGTTTGGTTGTTAAGTTGTTTTGATGGTTTTAAACATCTTATTTATCTTTAACTATGACTTCTGGTTGTGTTTGCAATGAAATATGCAGTTTCTGAACACTTAAGTGTTCGATGTTTTCCATTTTGACTTGGATTTGTATGAATTTTTGTGTTCGCTTTATTATTTTTGGTTATTTATGGTTATTTATCCTATGCATTGCATGTATTTGTACTCCAGTACATGAAACCTGAAAACTAATAATCTATAGATCAAGACTACTGATTCTAGCATGGATGAAATTTGAAAATTTTATCTTAGAAATTTCTCCTTAACTTGGTAAGTATTGGAAAACACTACTTATCAGGGCTATGTATTTTAAAACGTATTGCTTAGAACTATTTATAATTGCATAGGTAAATTATTATCTTCAATAATGATGAGCATCTCTTACCTTTGTAGCAAGAAGAAACATCCACCCCTTACGCATTTGTGCTTCAACCAATGTTCCATGTGATTGGAAATCTCTGGATTAAGTAGAGTTTACATAGAGAAAGTTAATTTTTTTTAAATTGATTGTTAGGTTAGAGTGTCAATGAAACTGACAATAAATAACATAATATATAGTTGACAGTGGAATAGCATGAACATTAGATTAGATATAAATCTTGGTTTAAAATATTTCAAGGTAAATTCAATGGTTTTGATATGGAATAAATAAGATGCTTATAGATGTTTGTCCCTTATAATTTATTGTAAAGGTTGTGCCCTTGCAAAGTACTAAAAATCTATAATTTTACTGCAGAGAACTTTAAATCCATAGTTTTTATGCTATATTTCTTTGAAAGATTAAAAATACAGACATCTTCTAAAAGGACATAAGGTTCCTATTTATATGTAAAGTAAACATAATAGTAGTTTGGTTGGTTTTTTATCTATATTTCTTTCATTTTATACTGTCTGATTTGCTCATGTGACTGTCCTGCCAAAAAAAAAAAGGTTAATGAGTCTTCGATCTATCACTACAGTAGATTAATGAGATTAAAAAACACAATCTATACATTCATTTATGTTAAGGTAATGTGGAAATTTATGCTAATTATCTAAGTTAGTTTTGAAGATATTATCCAATATCATTATTTTGTGTAGTTCACATTGAAGTATCTATGCTACTTACATAATTTAGTTGTTTAAGTTGATTATTCTGATAATGAAATCAAGTTTGCATAGGTATTTTGATGCAATATGAGTTTCTTTCATACAATGCAATTAATGATTTCGTTATCCTAGAATTTTTTTTAAAATATTGTGGGCACACATATAGATGCTAACTCAGTCTATTAAGATAGCCAGCCTTCTATCTGTTCTATGTTCTTTAGTTTAAAATGATAATGAATATACATGTATATATTTTTATAATATTTTATTAGGAGTTGCACAAATTTCCATGTTCATAATTATTACATTGGATGTATTCTCTATAAGAGGGGTTTAGTTCTCTCACATTTTTCACTTCTATCCATTTTTCCTTATTAGTTTAGGTAATAAGACAGGAGTGTGACCCTCTAAGTGGTTGTTATTGTGTGAGTAAGTTTTGAGTTACTAACTGTATTAAATGGGAAAGCTCACAAAATCTACAACTATCAATTAGAAGAAACGTTGCAGGGATGGAAATAATTATGAAGGTACACAGTTTGGTTTATGTTATGAACTATTGATATTATTTGCAAAAGTATGTACTTATATGTCCTATCATCAACGACATATTTTTAAAATCTTTCATGCACATATTGTCAGTGCTATTGGAACATCAATGCATATGAGTTGAGAGATTATTAGCTTAATCTCAAATGTTCGACAAGTAGAATTAATGTGAGGGTTATTAATGTTCTATACCTTCTGTTATATTCATGTGAATTAGAGGTTTGATTAATAGTTGAATAGATTGTACCAGTATAGGAAGAAATGCAGAAACACTTAACAGCTAGAACATAACAATTGTAGCATCTTTCTAAAGTTAGGATAGAGATCATGGTTGGTTGTGTGAGGCATGTATGTATTTGGGTTCAGGGCCAAGACAATTTTGCAAGTAACGGGTGTTTTTATTTTGATTTACATTTCCATGAATATTTATGTTACCTTAATTGTTTTTGGTTATTCATCCTAAGCACTACATGCGTTTGAATTTTAGTACATAAAATCCGATAATCAGAATAAATGGATTTGACATGCTAAAGATTCTATTATGTCATATTTTAATTTTTAACCCCTAGGATTAAAGATATTCTTTCTCGGTTCAGAGATTGAATTTCTACACCTAACATAAGAATGAGTGAAGAATACAACTTTAATCTATAAAAAAATCAACGAAATTGTACCTCCTACACAACGGTAAGAGTGCAGATTCGAAGTTGGTGAAGTGGATCTCAATTTAAAAAATAGAGAAAACTTACCTAAAGGTGGTGCCTTTTTGTCCTGCAAAACATTTAAATATGAACTCTGCATAAGAATATGCTAGGATTCATTTATATATACCGTCACAAGTATAGACCAAAACGACGACTCAACACCAATATTGTGAGAAAAATACAAACATGACATGAATATGACCAACCCTAATGTAACAGGTACAATTTTACCAATTTATCTTAAATTGTATAGTTATCTAATGTTTTACAATATACTGTATATTGAGAGTAGCCTAAATTTAGAATGCCTTTATAGTTTTGGCAAACAAGTGAATGCAAATTACGAAACAGCTTTCTATTTTCATTTAAGCATTCATAATCCAATAAAACTACTCTTACAATGCATTTTTTCAAACTTCTTCTCAACATAAATACATCCAATCTGGAATTCAGTGATATGATAACTGATAAAATTTAGAAAAAAATACGACGAAAGACTAAGCCATATATGAAACGAAGATTCTCATCACCGATTAAAAGATTTACCTCAACAACTATGTTTTACTCCTCCTAAAATGCCTGAGAATAAAGGTATCCGCATATAGAGGATAACTTGAGAGGATGACTAATGAATAACATGGGTACACAGTGATCAAACTTAGTCTTGATCAAAATATTACAAACAAGTATTTTGATGAAAATATCAAAAGTCAGGTTTAAAACAATTTTATGTTGAAGACTTAAAGAAAAAAAAAAGATTTTCTAAATGTAGGAATCACACACGTTGTCCAAATTAGGAAATGCCGAAAAGAAAGTTTACAATATGTGTTTCGAATAGTAAAGCCATACTTAATTAACTTCAAAATAATTTTTTTTTCAACTTTTACTAACTTATGTTTTTGTTATTCAGGTTGAAGAATTTGAGGATGAAGTTAGCACGCCAAAAAAATGGAAAGATGATTACTGATTTTGTGGATATGACAGAAGATAGGGAGAGTAAAAGATGAAAAAGCTTAAAAGACAGAATAGTAAGAGTAAAATATCAATAATGGATGAATTTTCAAGTTTTGAACCTGTGAAAAAGCTTAAAAAGATGTGATTAAGAAGGAAAAAAATGAAAGATATATAAGCATGATGATAGACATTATGAATTATAGATTTAATATTTGTATTTCTATGTTAAAAGATTGTTATTAACATTTGTGATACATGACTTTTTAACATATTATAGCTAATGTTTGAGTGTAAACATGTCATAGTTCAATATGTTAAAGGTTAATATAATGATATTCTAAATTAGTAACAAATTTGCAAAATTTAGTCTCAATATGTTAAATGTTATTATAATGATATTCTAAATTACTAACATAATTTATTACGAACTCAAACATATAATGAACATAATTTTTTAATAACTAAATATCCAAATTGATTTATATAAGATTTATTAAATATCCTAGATACTTGATATACAAATTTAATAAATACGTATTGATTTATATAAGATCTTATTAAATATTGTCATATGGGTCTGTACCTTAAAAAATCGGTATTCAGTCATGGACAATTGTATGTCGCAATCTCTAGAGTAACCAACCGTATGAGATTCAATATTTTGATATATGATAAAGATATTGGACAAAACAATAGAGTTACGAATGTAGTTTACAAAGAAATATTTCAAAATTTGTAAATCATGTGAAAATTACATTTAATTGATCATATTATGCACATGACCAGTAATTTGATTTTGGTAATTTAATTATTTTGTTTAATCGTAAATTCAGTCGAAATAATAACTTTAAATAATGATAAAATTAATTTAACCTTAATATTAATAGAGTATACATTTTTTATATTTATTCCCGTGCATCGCACGGGTGTACAACTAGTTTATATATACCGTCACAAGTATAGACCAAAACGACGACTCAACACCAAGATTGTGAGAAAAATACAAACATGACGTGAATATGACCAACTCTAATCTAATAGGTACAATTTTACCAATTTATCTTAAATTGTATAGTTATCTTATGTTTTACAATATACTGTATATTGAGAGTAGCCTAAATTTAGAATGCCTTTATAGTTTTGGCAAACAAGTGAATGCAAATTACGAGACAACTTTCTGTTTTCATTTAAGCATTCATAATCCAACAAAACTACTCTTACAATGCATTTTTTCAAACTTCTTCTCAACATAAATACATCCAATCTGGAATTCAGTGATATGATAACCGATAAAATTTAGAAAAAAATACGGCGAAAGACTAAGCCATATATGAAACGAAGATTCTCATCACCGGTTTCAAGATTTACCTCAACAACTATCTTTTACTCCTCCTAAAATGCCTGAGAATAAAGGTATCCGTATATAGAGGATAATTTTTTCTTATCAAACCCTTATGCCTTTCCAGTACGAGAAATCGACTAATTCTCCATCCTTACGAACTATGAATAGACATCTTGAGCTTTCAAAATTAGGATGGAACCTGATAGGATAAATTGTAATAGATTTTGATGAGACAAAACGTGTAATAGACTAGAGCATTAGCTATTAGGATAAGCTTCCATATGTAAAATAGCTAAGACAAGAATGCTGAAAAGAGAAGAAGACTCTGCAAAGAAACCTACGCCAAGTCCCTGTTACCTGCATGCTGCCACAAGGAATCAGTATCCAAGCATCAAAGGATGCTGCAAGGAACCTGAAGATGGTCAAGTCAAGGAAGCTGACTCACTCGCTCAAAGAGGAAACTACCAGATACATCAAAATCAGTGCATCCTGACTAGCCGGTAGAGTCACTCCAGTTTCAACAAATCAGTGAATGTCATGTGTGAAAAAGGAGCAAGGACAGAGTACAGCAGACTGCAGGATTGAGTCGCGCAGCAAAAAGGACAAGACAATGGCAGAACAGAATGAAGGCATTGCAGAGCAGGTGTTAGAGGATAAGCAGAACCAATCAGAACAAGACACCTCACCAAGTGAATAACTGTCTTTTCAACGGGCAGAACTCTCACTGATGCCTATAAATAGAAGACTGAGTGCACCTAAGAAAAAAAAGAGTGTGAAGCTGATCTCAAATATCCTACGAAAGGCAATTTAACAAGCTAAAACCTTCACATCCAGAGTTACTCAATCTAAGAAGCAGCAAGCCAGCTACCTTGTGAAATTTAGAAGTTTAAGGAGCTTGCTGCATCCAACCGTTGAAGATTTCCATATCTTACTTAAATAGATTGTTTAGGAGTCACTTAGATAAGAGTTTACTCTGCTAAGTTGTTAATCTCTCTGAAGAAGAGAAAGGATCTTGTGTGGGTCAAAGAACCTGTGTGGGTCGATCAGTTTGGTCACTGTGCAGCTACCTGTGTGGATAGAGCTGGCAGTTTTGTGTAGAGTAGAGTTTGTATTGGCCGAGTCTATTGTAAATCAAACTTGCTTTAACAAAGTTCCTCCTTGAGAAGGAGTAGAGAGGACGTAGAGGGATTACTCTATCCTCGAACCTCTATAAGTTTGCTCGCATTTATACTATAAAGTTACTCTTTGAAAAACACATTATTTCCGCTGTGCATCTTTAAGTTTGTCTAAGTCCAGAGGTCTCTGCCCGAGCAGCAACCTATCGTACAGCAAGCTATCTAGCTACCTGTTCATCAAGGACTTAATATTTTTGGAGAAAAGTTAAAATTTGATAAGGTTAATTCACCCCCCCCTCTTAACCTTATATCATTTGGGACCAACAAGTGGTATCAGAGCAGGTTGGATTAAAAATCCAATCTATCTAGTTAATCCCCGATCCCTGTTTTTCGAAATTCTGCACACACTTTTCTCATCACATCATGGATACGCATAAGTTACCTATGTTTTCTATTGAAGAGTATGGCGACTGGAAAATTAGAATGTAGGCATATCTTTCAGCTATGCACGATGAAATGTGGATGGTCATTACTGACGGACCCCCAAGGATCACCAAACTCAATCCCATATTTGTAAGAGCTGCCGATGATGGTGATGCAGGAGTTGTTCCCCATCAAGCTGTTATTGATAAACCCAGAGAGGAATGGTCGGCTGATGACAGGAGGCGAGCCAATCTGGATAACGTAGCCAAGAACGCACTATTTGTCATCCTGGATAAAGGAACCTTCAGTAAGGTCAAGACATGCAAAACGGCGATGGATATATGGAACAAACTCGAACAAATCTATGAAGGAACAGAGCTTACAAAGGAAAACAAGGTGTCTACTGCAACTCAAAAATTTGAGTTATTCGAGATGCTCTCTGAAGAAACCCTGGAGCAGATGGATCTGAGGTTCATGAATATTGTTAATGAGCTGGGGTCCTTGGATAAATTCTATACCCAAAAGGAGAAAAATATGAAGGTGCTAAGAGCACTACCTGCGGAATGGGATAGCAAGACTATCGCCATGAGGGTCTCCATGGACTTGAAATCAATGAGCACTTTTGATCTCTTCTTTGACCTAAAAGCCTTCGAATATGATATCAATAGAAGAAAGAAGGAGGCAGAAGAATTAAGCACGAAGGTGACTGCTCTGACAGCTTGGAGCACAAAAGAAAATGGACATACCTACAGTAAGCAAGGAGAGCTACCTGTTGAAAGCACTGATGAAGAGATGGTTCTTCTTCTAAGAAATTTTAAAAAGTTCATCAAATACAACAGGAGAGGTGACTTCAAGAAAAATCAGGCACCTCCTCAACAGCTCAACTTTCAGCAACCCAATCAGGATACTTCAGATCTATGCTATAACTGTCGAAAACCAGGACACTATGCCAGAGAGTGTCCTCACCCTAAGGTCAACCGATATCCCGATGGAGAGTCTTCTCAAAAAAGAGAGAAACAAAGAGAGGAAAGGAGAAGGATCAAAGCATTCCTCAGTGAGATGGAGAAAGGAAAAGAACCTTCTAAGGAAACCCAGCAGGATGCGGACTTCTTTGACGATGACAGTGACTCCTCTTCATCAGAAGACGAGGCACTCATCTGCCTGATGGCATAAGAAGCAGAGGACAACGAGGATGATAAGGTAATGTACTCAATCCAACCCTTGAAGGAAGAGGAAAATCTAAACAAAAGCCTCTCCCTAAGACCAATTATGAGCGATTTTGAACAGATAAACTCAATTCATGAGGAGCTAAAAATAGAAAATGAGATGCTTAGGAGGGAAAACAAACAGTTAGCTGAAAAGCTATCTGCATATGAGCTCTGTAGCTCAAAGTGCAGTGATCTCCAGGAACAGACTTCTAAGCTCAATCTGAAAATTGCCAAACTTGAGAGTGAGAAAAATGATCTTCAAGCTATCATAGGAACCTTTACCAAATCTGCTAAAGATGCCAATGAGTGTCTTATGTCGGCCAGAAGTCCGTTTGATAGGACAGGTCTAGGATACTGCGCTGGAATCTCTCAGAAAATAGCAAGCACATCTAACGTTGTTGTCTTCGTTCAAGTAGAAACCTCAATGACAAAAGGGTTAACTAATAACTTAAAGGATAGCTTGGAGAAAGCAGTAGATAAAGGAAAGAAACCCATGTACTCATCCATAGGGAGTAAGCCTGTTTTCAAAAGTTGGCTACAGCGGAATCAATCTGCTGGGAGCAACAAAAGAAAACAGCAACCTAAAAGGATGCTGTACAGAAACTTCTACTCCATACATACTAAGACCATAATGTCTAAACCTAAAAGAGCACATGCTCAAGAGAAGTATGGTGGAGGACCTTACTTCAAAAGTGATGGCTACACACGTCCTGCACACACAAAACAGTATCCTAAGGATACCGCTTATAGACGAAGCCACCAAGTCTACAACAAAACAATTATTGTGAGACAAATCTGGATTCCAAAAGGTACTAACAAAGAAGGACCCGTACATGTTTGGGTACCTAAGAACCAGTAATCTTTATTTTACAGGTACCTACGACAGGAAACAGCAAGGAAGTATGATACATCGATAGTGGGTGTTTAAGACATATGACTGGAGACAAAGAAGTTCTCAGAGACTTAGAACTGTGCAAAGGACCCAAAGTAATCTTCGGAGACAACTCCAAGATGAGCACTAGAGGAATTGGAAATCTCATCAAAGGGAACACTCACATAAAAGAAGTATCATATGTGAAAGGATTAAAATACAATCTGCTCAGTATAAGCCAATTCTGCGATAAGGGTTACTCGGTGGAATTTAACCACAACAAGTGCCTGATAAGGGATAGTCAAACCAAGGAAGTAAAACTATCAGGAACCAGAAAAGAAAATATCTACGTAGCTGACTGGAGCTCAGTAACCACAGCTACCTGCTTCATTACAAAAAGACCATCAGAAGCTAGTTAGCCTTGGCATAAACGGATGAGCCACTTAAACTTCAAATCAATTAACAAGCTAGCCAGAAAAGGGCTGGTCAGAGGGTTACCTGATCTGGTATACAAGAAAGAGAGTCTTTGTGAAGCATGCCAAAAGGAAAAACAGACCAAAAGCTCCTTCAAAAACAAAGTTCGAAGGTCAACTGAAAGGGTGTTTGATCTACTCCACATGGATCTATTCGGACCAGTGGAATCAGTAAGCATGAGTGGAAGAAAATATACCCTTGTAGTGGTGGACGACTACTCAAGATTCGCATGGACCCTATTCTTAACAAAGAAATCTGATACTCAGCAGAGGATACCGGAGTTACTGAAAAAGCTGTAGACCGAAAGGAGCCTGAATATTATAAAAATTCGAACAGACAGAGGCACCGAGTTTACAAACAAGTTTATTGAAGAGTACTGCTCAGATAATGGAATCAAACATGAGTACTCAGCAGCTAGAACGCCGCAACAAAATGGTGTTGCTGAAAGGAAAAACAGAACCCTCAAGGAAGCTGCAAGAACCATGCTAGCTGAAGCCCAGCTACCTAAGAGATTTTGGGCAGAAGCAATCAACACAGCATGCTACACCCAGAACAGAGGCCTTATCAACAAGGACTCAGATAAAACTCCCTATGAATTATGGTTCGGATATACCCCAAACATTAAACACTTTCACATTTTTGGTTGCAGGTGCTTCGTACTCAACAATGGGAAGGATTACTTGAAGGCATTTGACTCAAAGTCAGATGAAAGAGTATTCTTAGGATACTCCTCGATAAGCAAAGCTTTCAGAATCTTCAACAAGAGGATACTTGTTGTAGAAGAATCAGTGCATGTGGACTTTGATTAACCCCATTGCACCAAAGCTGATATAGATAAGCTGAATGAAGACCTTGGGAAAACTCACATCATTAACACTCGTGTTGAATATATTGATGCAGAGTTACCAAGTCTCCAAAGTATTGAGTCTAATCAAAACCAGCAACCTGTACCTACACAGCAACCTGAAGAACGAGAATCTTCAATAAACCAGCAAGCACCAGCTATTCAAGAGGAAGTACATCACCCAAAAGAAATACAACTGGAAGTACGTTTGGATATTCAACCTGATCCTAATCAGCAAGCTAGACAGGATGATCAAGAGCAACCTGCTGAAGAACCAACTGAACAGCAAGCTAAAGAAGCAAGAAGAAAATGGCTAAGGAATCATCTAAGAAATCAGATCATAGGAGATTCTACCGCTGGAGTAAGGACAAGAAGAAGCAACCCCCATGAAGCAATGCTTGCGTGCTTTATCTCTCAAACAGAGCCAAGCTGCATAGATGATGCTCTATTAGACACCAACTGGATCCAAGCCATGCAAGAGGAATTAAATGGATTTGAATGAAATCAAGTATGACATCTAGTCCCTAGACCTACTCACTAAGGAGTAATCGGTACAAAATGGGTATTTAAAAACAAACTTGATGAAGAAGGACAAGTAGTCAGAAACAAAGCAAGTCTTGTGGCAAAAGGTTACTGTCAGGAAGAGAGAATAGATTTTGAGGAAACATTTACACCAGTAGCAAGACTAGAGGTAATCAGAATCTTTCTAGCCTACGCAGCTCACAACAATCTCACTGTTTATCAAATGGATGTAAAAAGTGCATTTCTCAATAGGCTACTCGCTGAAGAAGTTTATCTGGAGCAACCTCCAGGCTTTGAAGACAATCCTGAGAATATGGTATTCAAATTAAAGAAAGCTCTTTATGGACTCAAACAGACACCTAGAGCCTGGTATGACACTCTCTCGAAGTATCTACTTGACAATGGATTCAAGAAAGGGAAGGTTGACAAAACACTCTTCAGAATCCAAGATGGAGAAAACATACTGCTCGTCCAAATCTACGTCGATGATATCATTTTTGGATCAACAAACAAGGAACTATACCAGAAGTTCTCAAATCTCATGCAATCCAAGTTTGAAATGAGCATGATGGGAGAACTAAGTTTCTTCCTCGGTCTTCAAGTTAAACAAATGAGCAATGGAACGTTCATTAATCAAATGAAGTACACCAGGGAATTGATAAAAAGATTTGGTTTAGAAAATGCTAGTACAGTAAGCATTCCTATGGTCACCTCAGGAAGCTTGGACAAAGATAATGATGGCAAAGCAGTGGATGTTACTAAGTACAGAAGGCTCATTGGGTCACTGTTCTACCTAACAGCTAGCAGACCACATATCATGTTTTCTGTAGGAATGTGTGCCAGATACCAAGCAGCACCAAAAGAATCACACCTGACTGCAGCCAAATGGATCATCAGATACCTTAAAGGAACTTAGGAAGTTGGCTTATGGTACCCAAAGGAAAGTGGACTTAAACTTATTGGCTATACTGACTCTGATTTTGCAGGTTGTAAAATCGATAGAAAGAGCACTAGTGGTACCTGCCAGCTCCTAAGAAACAAACTAGTATCCTGGTTTTGCAGAAAGTAAACCTCAATAGCAACCTCAACAGCAGAAGCCGAATATGTTGCTGCATGAAGCTGCTGTGCACAAATCTTATGGATTCAATAACAACTGAAGGACTACGGGATTGAAGAAAAAGGCACACCTATTCTATGTGATAATATAAGTGCCATAGTAATCATGCATAATCCTGTTCTCCATTCAAGGACAAAACACATTGACATCAGACACCACTTCATAAGAGATCATGTTGAGAAAAAAGATGTATCCCTAGAAAAAGTGCATACTGATCTACAACTAGCGGACATTTTCACAAAGCCTCTTTGTGAAATAAGATTCTCTTTTCTAAGAAACGAGCTAGGCATAATTAACCTGAGCTAATTATCTATATAACTCTATCTTTTATGTTTAAATGGCTATACAGCTTAGGGGGAACTCCAGGCAAGACAAGACTAAAATGATAAAACAGCGACCTAAAGGTCACTATTCAAGGTCCCTGGATAGTTCCTAAATACTACTATACTGGTCACCAAGTACCGCGAGCTACCTACAGGAACAAGAAACGTGGGCACGTGAAAAGAGGAACAGTTACCCCGCGTCAAGTAGCTGTTTTTGTAGAAAACTCCTCGATATCCACAATATGTCACGTCAAGTACATCAACACACAAACACCATGCCAAAAATCTCAGCTGACGGATCAAGAGTCTCTTCGAATACAAATCAAATCTGGACCATTTGATTAAAACTCCCTCAAATTCAAATATAAGGAAGTTTCTCTTCATCTCTCTTCCTCACTTAACATTTCTCGCATTCTGAAAACCCTAACTCTTCGATCTCTCTCTTCACTTCTTACTACCAGACTATATATCTCTCTCAAATGGCACCCAAGCAAACCCTCATTGTCAACGGCAGACTGGTGGACCGGGAGATTCTGCTCAACATGGTGGAGGAGGAAGGACACTCCAAGGAGTTGATGAAAGACATTTTACGGTGTCTTCACATCTCAGATGTTCTAAGACTCTACTATTTCCACAAGACACCATATGCAGAGGAGCAGGTTGAAAAGTTCTACAAGCGGGCCAGGATCTCTGAGGATCGGTTAGAGATCCGATCAAAGTTGGGTAGGGTAACAGTCACTGTTGATATCGGACTGTTGGAAGAGGTGTTCTCTCTTCCCACTGATGGCATGGATGCCAGTGACCTCTCCACTTATGGAGAAGACGAACTGGAGGCCTACTGGAAGATCTTCACCGGCAGGGAGGACACGGCGGGGATGTCCAGGAGCTGCAGCAAGAAATTTTTCCTTTTTGAGTTCGAGATGCTGCATGATATCTGCTGCCACATCATAGAGAACCGCTCAGGTTCCTTTGATAAATGTACCAATTTCAGGTATAGAATGATGATGGCCATCCTGAAAAAGGAGAAAGTGGACTGGGCCAGCTACCTGCTCTCCAGGCTAGTGGAGGAGGTGGAGAAGAAGGTGTGTAAGCCTACCTATGGGCTTATCGTGAACACCCTCCTGGGTCACTTGAAGATAGATCTGTCCCAGGGGAAGCCCATCCAGAAAAGGAAGTTCATCGGTGCGGGTAGGGTCTTTGCCTAAAAGACTACTGTTCGGCCATCCCCAGTAACCAGGGAGGTCTCTGAGGGTTCCAAGGAAGCTCCCAGGACAAGAAAGACATTCTTCCGGACCAGCAGCAACTCATCTTCATCGGAAAGCAGCTCGAGGACGGACGAACCCTCACCCACTTCTACAATGCTGAAGAAGCCCAAGGAAGTGCAGCGGAGATTGGTCATTTCTGATGATGAACCAGAAGACACCACCACTCAGGCTATTAAGAAGCCTGCAGTGGAAGTGGAGATTGATTCTCCACTGAGGGATGAACAGGCAGGGGACGCTGCTGTTCATGATGAAGAAGTTGAAGAAGAAGAAGAGGATGAAGAAGACGTGTTGGAGTATGTTGTCAGCATACCGAAGCTGGAGGAGGAGTTTGCAAAGATGATGGATAGATTCACCACCTGGTGGCAGTACAGGCACCTTCCCAGAGAAGAATTGATCCAGTGGCCTAACTGGGAGAAGGAGGAGGAGTAGGCTTTGAACTGGGCTGCCATGGACGACTTAGAGGAGGTCCTTCAAAAGAAATTTTTGAAGGATCTCAGGAAGAAAAAATGGCCAGAGTATCTTGAAAATGTTGAGATCGCTGCTGAAATTGAGGCCAGGAAGCAGAAGGAAGCTGCTAAACAGCTATCTGGCCCCAGGAATCTAAAAGAAAATACACCCATCGAGCAACCAGACTTCTACCGGGAGGAGGTGATTCTAGATGCTGTCGCTGACCAGGTCAGGACAGGCAATGACATGGGTTTTGCCACAGCCTAGGTAGAAAAGTTCGGAGAAGACGAAGCCCTGGAGAGGATGCTGAAGCAGGCTGCTGATATAAGCCTGACAGAGACAAGGATGAGAAGGCCAGTAAGGGAGCCCCAGATAGGTGAAGGATCCTCCTGCACTGCACTCATGATCGAACCCATCAGCAGGAGGTCACCATCACCAACGGAGAAAAATGGTGAGGAATTCTCTTATCTTACTGACTTGATTATTCTGCTTGAGGTCCCTGTGCAGTCGCCGATGAAGGAGAGGAGCTCTACACCAACTGACTTTCCCAAGGTAAATGAGTTGGAAACCCTCGCTACTGTGACATCTCTGGACGCTATCCTTGAGCTCACTGACACAACCGCAGCAACAGCCACCGATGAGACCACAACACCAATGGAGGTAGAGACTGAGGGGAAACAGGTGCAGGAGAAGGAGGCACCTGTTTCTGCTGCAATAATTGAAGTATTGGAGGAACTTACCCCTGTGGAGAAGGAACAAGCTGTAGTAGCTGTTCCTATGGAGTTGGAGGAGGCAACACCTGCTAAGCCAGTGGATCATGATGAGATGATCACTGAGGAAGTAGTCTCTGCAGATAAGGAGGTGGTTGCCGAACAGAAGGCCGGAGAGGCGATGAAAGTAGAAAAAAAAGAGGAAAAGGAACCGGAGGAGACAGAGAAGGCAAGTGAAGGGCAGGAGGCTGAGAAGGAAAGAGAAGCTGAGAAGGAAGGGGACAAAGAAGGTGATGAAGAGGAGGCTGGAGGAGGAGCCCCCACAAAAGAAGCTGGATCAGGAGATGGAGGATCCAGCAGCCCTTCCAGCAGCGATGATGGGTCACCCAGTGAACAGGGTGATACCGGAGCCAAAAAATCCAAAGCTCTAACTCCTATATCTTCTCAACAGGTACCTACAGCTGACTCTGTCGAAGGCCAGGAAGCTGCCAGATCTAATGACGAAGTATTGGCGGTCATTAAACAGATGAAGAAGTCATTGGTGAAAGCGAGCAGGAAACTCCACAAGAAAACTCGCTCGAGCTCTATCAGGACTCAAACATTTATTGACTCCGTCAATATAACTCTATCAAAGCTTCGTCAGGCGATTGATGCTCACCGATCCCCTAAGAAGGATGCTACTGTAGAAGTGGCCAAGAATGTTATGAAAAAGCTGAACAGACAAGAGGAGCGAATGATCTCTCTTGAAGCAGACCAGAAAGCTCTTGTCGCCGCAGTAGATCGCATGGATGAGGAGCAGTTCAACCAATCGCAGACTCTGAAGAAACAGTCTGGCACCTTGTCAGAAATTCACTCGATGGTCAGCTTTGCAGTTGGGAGAGCTGATGATGACAAAAATGGGGAAGAGAGGATTGAAGGCATGCAGAAGAGCAGACAGGATCCTACTACTTGCAGGCAGATGATAGTAAGCAGGAGGAAAGATGATGCTGGAGATGGTGGAAATAGGGGAGCTGGATCAAGGGGTTTTCCAGACAGCAGCTTAAAGAGGAAATCAGAAACTGTCTCAGGGTTAATTCATCCAGGCTTCAAAAAAGGTGCTGAGATGAGAGAAGAAAAGAGGAGGAGGACAGAGGCTGAACTGAAGAGCAGCCTGGATGCTGTATTTGTGAAAGGGCCGCAGAAAGTTCTCTCCAAAGTCTTCCCACCACACAAACTGTCTGACATGGCTGAATTAGAAAAGAACATGCAGAATCCTGCCAGTGCAGCTAGTGCATCTCTCAAGACCTTTCTGGAAGCAAGCCCGGATTCCAGGAGCGACAAATTTGTCATTCTAAAGATCCCGGAGGTCACTCTCCCTACTGAAGCCAATCCATCATTTTTCCAGATAGAAGCCTACAAAAGAATGGAGCTGATGAACTACTTCACAACACTTTGCAAGGAATCCATTCTCTTCAGAGGATTCCGAACCAACAAAGAAGCCTTGCAGAGGTTCTTGGAGCTTGCCAAGAAAGGTGGACTGCCAATCCAAGTCAAGCTGAAACAAAGACTAGGAAAGGAGTTCATACCCTTCAGTGTAGACTTCTGGCTCAGATTTGAGGAAGATGAGAAGATAAAGAAGTTGTTGGAGCCGAGCTATCAAGAGTCATTAGCCAACTTGTGGAAAGGTAAAAAGTTTGAAAGAAAGAAGAAAGCCAGCTGGTTGAAGACTTAGTGTCTTGCTCCCTATGTCTATCTCTTGTTTTTATGCTACCTGTTATATCTTTTTGTTTTTATTTCCTTTTGATCTCTGTATCTGTATCTGTTTACTCATCAATGGATATTATGATGGTTCTGATTTATGAAAGCTCACATTTTGTGAACTTAATGCATGATTATGGATGTTTATACTTTTCTGCATTTCTGTTCCAAGCTAAATGAAATATGAATCTTTGATCCTGTTAAGGAGTTTTGTCATCATCAAAAAAGGAGAAATTGATAGGATAAATTGTAATAGATTTTGATGAGATAAAACGTGTAATAGACTAGAGCATTAGCTATTAGGATAAGCTTCCATATGTAAAATAGCTAAGGCAAGAGTGCTGAAAAGATAAGAAGACTCTGTAAAGGAACCTACGCCAAGTCCTTGCTACCTGTATGCTGCCACAAGAAATCAGTATCCAAGCATCAAATGATGCTGCAAGGAACCTGAAGATGGTCAAGTCAAGGAAGCTGACTCACTCGCTCAAAGAGGAAACTACCAGATACATCAAAATCAGTGCATCCTGACTAGTCGGTAGAGTCACTCCAGTTTCAACAAATTAGTGAATGCCATGTGTGAAAAAGGAGCAAGGACAGAGTACAGCAGACTGCAGGATTGAGTCGCGCAGCAAAAAGGACAAGACAATGGCAGAGCAGAATGAAGGCATTGCAGAGCAGGTGTCAGAGGATAAACAGAACCAATCAGAACAAGACACCTCACCAAGTGAAAAACTACATTTTCAACGGGCAGAACTCTCACTGATGCCTATAAATAGAAGACTGAGTGCACCTAAGAAAAAAAAGAGTGTGAAGCTGATCTCAAATATCCTACGAAAGGCAATTTGACAAGCTAAAACCTTCACATCTAGAGTTACTCAGTCTAAGAAGCAGCAAACCAGCTACTTTGTGAAATTTAGAAGTTTAAGGAGCTTGCTGCATCCAACCGTTGAAGATTTCCATATCTTACTTAAATAGACTGTTTAGGAGTCACTTAGATAGGAGTTTATTCTGCTAAGTTGTTAATCTCTCTGAAGAAGAGAAAGGATCCTGTGTGGGTCAAGGAACCTGTGTGGGTCGATCAGTTTGGTCACTGTGCAGCTACCTGTGTGGATAGAGCTGACAGTTTTGTGTAGAGTAGAGTTTGTATTAGCCGAGTCTATTGTAAATCAAACTTGCTTTAATAAAGTTCCTCCTTGAGAAGGAGTAGAGATGACGTAGATGGATTACTCCATCCTCGAACCTCTTTAAGTTTGCTCGCATTTATACTGCTCTGCATATCTATCTGATCTCATAAGCATACTGCATTAAAGTTACTCTTCGAAAAACACATTATTTCTGCTGTGCATCTTTAACTTTGTCTAAGTCCAGAGGTCTCTGCCCGAGCAGCAACCTATCGTACAGCAAGCTATCTAGCTACCTGTTCATCAAAGACTTAATATTTTTGGAGAAAAGTTAAAATTTGATAAGGTTAATTTACCCCCCTCTTAACCTTATACCACTTGGGACCAACAGTACCCAATCTGTTAAACGTAAACAATAAAATTTCGACAATTGTCTACCAGAGTGAACCTTTGAAGATACATGAATGTCTACACAAGGAAATGTGATCAAGCTATCTTACCATATGACAATCTCATTATGGAAAAAACCAATCACAATTCACAAAATAAAAGAAAGACCATAGCTGTTTTCTTAATTAGATTGGATTTCTTATTACAATTAATATATAATATGATGAATAAGTAAAGTATACAAAATCATCAGATAGTAAATGTATATACAGTACTTGGTATCAAAGTTTTCACTCTTACTTCAAGTTGCTAAGTTTCCTACTATAATATCTTGGCCAATTGCTCTAATACATAGCTCACATAAAAAAGCATTCCTTGGTATCTAGGATTCAAAGAGGACAAAAAAAGCTGGTTTGATAACTAAAAGTCACACTTTTAGATACAACTAAGCTCCAAGACCATGCTTTCAAACCCAGAGAACATTCTTCACAAATTATTGAACACAAAACTAAGATGAATTATACTTCAGGCACATCCCTCATTTTATTACAGAAGTAATAACAGAATTGAACTATACAAAATGTTTGAATTTAAAACTCCTCTCATAGGTGGGAAAGGGTAAGAGAAATACCGTGATGTAATCAATTACACAACCAATCTTCTTTTCACACTCTGGATAAGCAAACAACTTATTGATAATTACTTTCTCATGTTCAGGACTCAATCTTCCTCCACTTTCATACCTACACAAAATAATCGATATGCAGGAAAGTTTAATAACTATTTAGCCTCAAACAACCAGACATAATTCGTTAAGTATACCAGACATATTTGGGTTCAAGGCCAAGATATAGGTACAATGACCTTCTACTTTTAGCAAGTGTGTGATTAATGAACTAATACTCAAAACTTATATCTCTACAGACCTAACATGTGTAGGCTGAGCTAAGATATCAAATAAGTAATAAAAAAATGATTTTAAGAAACTCAATCATTCATCAACATAATTTGATTGTTGGTTAGATCTTATAGAAATTGATCAAGTCTCATGTGTTAGATCTAAACAACAAATAATATAATAGCAGATAACAGAGAACTATGATCTTGAACCCTATTTTACTAATCTAGCAAATGGATCTGACATGCAAAAGATACTATTATGCCGTATTTTGATATTTAACCCCAGGGATTAAAGATATTCTCCCTTTGTTCAGAGATTGAATTCCTACACCTAACATGAGGGTGAGTAAAGAACCCAGTGTTTTAATCTATAAGAAAATGCAAATAAATGAAATTGTACCTCTTACACAAGCACAAAAGAGCAGATTTGGAGTTGGTGAAGTGGATCTCAGTTTTAAAAACAGGAAAAACTTACCCAAAGATTTTGAGATTTGGGGTTTTTTTAGGGTTCGATCTTAATTCCATCGAATATGGGTGAGAATTGTATTCGGAGAAATGGCAAACGATGAGTAGGAGTTTGGTGAGGATTTTTTCAGGTTTGATCTGGAATCTAACCAGAATATTGAGGTGGAATTGTGTAGAGAGGAAAAAATGTTAGACGATGTGTAGGAGTTTTCGGTCAATTTTTTAGGTTACTAACCTTAGATCGAACGAGGGTTGAGCAAGATGGAGGTGTGGAGAGTGATCGGCGGTGCTGACGGTTTCCTCGATGGCTGCGATGCAGACTCCGATGAGCCATTTTTGTGTGCACTCCCAGATTATTAGTGAAAGAGTGAAGAAGGAACATTTTCTTTGTGAAGCTTCATTTTGGTTCTTGATTTTGACGGAAATTTGTTTGAAGGAAGGAGGAGAATCATGGATTGGAGGCTTGAGATTAGGGTGTAGGCACAACAAAAATTAGGGCTTGATGGGTAATGGTCAATTTGTAGTTGGTTGGTAGATGAGAGTTACTGGGTTGACTAAATGCATATTATGATATTGAGCATTTTGAGACACACCTTTGCCCTATTTTATTTTATTTTATTTTTTGATTTCTTCTAATTTTTTGTACCCATCCATGTATATATATTTAATTATTTGAACTTATTTACGTATTTTTCTATGAATCTTATCTTATAATTAGTTGTTAACATATTATTTATCTTATAATTTTGTATTGATTATTATTAATTTAATTGAGTTGAAAGTATTATCTAGAATTTATTTGGGATGATTTTTCAAACTTTTTACGTTATTAGATCTTATTTATTATCATGATTATCTATATGATCATTAATATTTGGACATAAGTTAGTGTTCTTTTAAAATTTGTTCATAGTAAAACACATTTTATTTTTATGATTGTTTTGGTATGTATGATAAATTAAATAAATGGTTGTGATTCACTTGGCTTTAGTTATTAACGGATGATTTTTAAAATCATGATAAAATATTTTTGTTGTGTTGTGTTATTGATATGTTCTTTGGTGTTTAAATATCATTTTATAGACGTCAGAAAAAAAAATTCTTCACTCTGTAAGTTATATACTTAGGTTGCACTTAATATAAAAAGAATAAATTACTTCATGTGATTCAAAAATAGATAACCAGCTCCTATTGATGTGGTGTTTCATCTAATATATAAAGTAGAATTAGAGTATCTATTCTATTAGAGTATGAATTTATAAAACAGAATTAGAGTATTGAACTAATTTTATTTAGATTCATTAGATTATGTATTCTAATTAGCAGGACATTCATATATTGGTGTGTGCTTGCAGGAGTTTCAAAATAAGTTTTGTTTTATATGTATGTTGGCATTTATATTTTTTATCTGTAATTTTTGTATTTGAGGCTTTTCATGCTTAATTGATTGATGATCATTTTTGTTTTTCATTTTTACAGAAAATGCTTTTGTTGATGTACATATTTCGTCAGCTATTCATTGTCGTGAGACTCCATTCAACAATATAACTAATGGTACGATATGTTGTCATATTATTTATGATTTGTATTGCAGATGTCAACGCACACATTCATATAATTTCAAAGTTTTTAATTTTCAATTTAAAATTTTTAAGCATTTTAAGATTTATTATTATTAATTTTATTTTCATTTTATATATTGATGTTTTGATAAAATAACTTTTCTCATTCTTAAAAACAACTCTGTTATGTTAATAAAAATAATATTTTTATATAATTTCAATTATAATTTCATTTATAATTAAAACATAAAAAAATCTTTTGAACTTCTATAATTTTAATATTTGAACTTTTGAAATAAATTTTGTAAAATAATGGTTGCTGAAAATAATTATTTTAAAAACATTATGGTTTTGTTTGCTTAAAATGACTTAATAAAGAGGACTAAATTTTTTAAATACCCATAGAATTTTTAATTAATTAATGTAGTGTTAATAAAGTCTTAATTGTTTTAGGTATAGTTTGCTCAACAAGTGTGATTCAGTCAACTATTGGATTTCGTAACAATGAGACATTTGATCTTAATAGACAACCATCTCCTATTAATTTATATAATGTGATTGGCTTGCCTGGTGAAGAAAGACTGACAAATAAAACTGTGATGTGTTATTCATTACCTGTGTCATGTTTGGACAAATTAGCTGATGACGATGTTGGCTTACCTTCCAGATATGTGGAAGGTATTAATTTTGAATTGTATTATTTGTAGCTATTGCAATGTAAAATGTTCTTTTAGATTAAATATATCTGGTTACAGGTTTGGATTTGCACGATGTTGAAACAATTCCCGATTCTATTGGTATGTTTTTTATGTTTGCATCTATTTATTTTATTTATATCATTATGTTAACTTCTACCCTGTACTTCAAGCTTACAGATTATTGGGACTTTGGAGATGCAGATTACATATGTATTTTTTGTAATGCAATATTCTGGTATGAGGAGCGATTACAAGCACATTTTAATGCAAGGCAACCAAAGTACTCATTGTGTTGTGGTCAAGGAAAAATTCAACTTCCTCTATTTCAGGAACCATCAAGCATGTTGCATGATCTTTCCCACGAAGTGAACGAAAGAAGTAAACATTTTATGGATAATATAAGATCATATAATAACATGTTTTGTTATACATCGATGGGAGGAAGGATTGATTACTCTACTAATATGGGCAATTGTCCTCCGATTTTTAAGTTACGTGGTCAAAATTATCATTTGATGGGTAGTTTGTTACCGATGGAAGGATCAGCTCCAAAATTTGCACAACTTTATATATATGATACTGATAACGAGATCAACAATCGAATTAATTGTGTTAGGTAAGTTTTTCAATTATATAATTTATTTAATTTTTAAATACGATGATCTTTTATTAGGTAATTGAAATATGTTACAATTTATTTTCCTTTAATCTATATGTCTGGTCAGAATGTGAATACTCTTCATGCTGAGATTATTTCAGACTTGAAATCAATGTTGGATGAGCATAATGTATTGGTGAAGTCATTTAGAATGGTTAAAGATAGATTGAATGAAGGGGACATCTGCAATGTGAGGTTGAGGTTGATTGGTAAACGGGGCCGAGATGCTAGAGTGTATAATTTGCCTACTGTCTTCGAAGTTGCAGCTTTGTTGGTTGGTGATTTTGATGAGTCTTTAGGGGATAGAGATATAATAGTTAAGACTCGAACGGGGCAATTGCAGAGAATAAGTAATTTGAATGTTGCATATCTTCCTCTACAGTATCCCTTATTATTTCCATATGGTGATGATGGATATAGGGAGGATATCCCTTTCTGTATAGGTGGTAATTATGAGATTAAGTCGAGAAAGAAGGTTAGCATTTGGGAGTGGTTTTGTTATCGACTGCATGAACGGAAAGATCACTTTTCTACAATTTTGTATGCAAGATGAATGACTCAACAATTTGTGGTTGATGCTTTTACAATGATAGAGTCTTCAAGATTGATGTATATTCGTACCCATCAAAAAGAATTACGATGTGAGATGTATAAGGGCCTGACGGAAGCATTACTGCAAGGTGAGACTGATCTATGTCTGTTGGGACATCGAGTGATTCTTCCATCATCTTCACTGGTGGACCACGTTTTATGATTCAAAACTACCAGGATGCAATGTCTATATGTAGGTGGATTGGTTATCCAGATCTCTTTATAACATTAATGTGTAATCCAAAATGGCCCGGAATAGTGAGATATCTCGATAATAGAGGATCAAAAGCTGAAGCTCGTCCAGATATTGTGTGTCGTGTATTCAAGATGAAATTGGATGGCTTGGTGAAGGATCTTCGAAAGAATAAAGTATTCGGTATTGTGAGAGCTGGTATTAGTTATATTTCGTGTTTTGTTTATTTTGTTTTACATATTGATTTAACTATTTCTTTTTAATGTAGATATTTTTATAATCAGTTGTTAGTTTTAAATTTCATGTTTTACTTTTTACAGTGATATACACAGTTGAATTTCAAAAGCATGGATTACCGCATGCGCATATTTTGTTGTTCCTTGATCCAGCAAATAAATATCCAACACCAAGTGATATTGATGGCATAATCTCTGCTGAGATCCCTGACAAAATGTTTGATCTTCCTTACTACAATGCAGTTAAAGATTTTATGATTCATGGTCCATGTGGCGTGTTAAGACCAAGCTCTCCATGTATGTCAAATGGAAAGTGCACAAAACACTTTCCGAAATCATTTGTGGCAAGGACATCGATTGATGATGATGGATATCCTATGTACCGTCGTAGAGATAATGGTAGGACTATACTTAAAAATGGTATTGAGTTGGATAATAGGCACGTCGTCCCCCATAATCATTATTTATTACTCAAGTACGGTACACATATGAATGTCGAGTGGTGTAATCAATCTCGATCAATAAAATATTTGTTCAAGTATGTTAATAAATGGCATGATCGAGTTACAAGTTCATTTTATAAGAGTACAATTGATAAGGATGTGGCCAACCCTATTGATGAGATTAACATGTATTACGACTGTAGATATGTTTCCATTTGCTTAATGAACAGCCCATCATGTTTTCTAATGATGGCCAATTGGATGATATTATGAGTCATCCTATAGTTGGTCACAACATGTTTGTTGCTTGATTTGAATCGAACAAAGTCTCACATATGTTGAGTTTCCTCAAAAGTTTGTTTGGAAGCAAGATAAAAAAGAATGGGCACCTCGAAAACTTGGATTCTCATTAGGCCGTATTTTTTATGTCCCACCTGGCAGTGGTGAGGTATACTATTTGAGGTGTCTGCTCAATATTAGTCGAGGTCCAACCAGCTTTGAAGATATAAGGACCGTTGGTGATGTGACATATGATACATTTCATGATGCTTGCTATGCACTTGGTCTTTTAGATGACGATAGAGAATATATTGATGGAGAATAGTTAAGGCAAGCCAATGGTCAACTGGTCATTCTCTTAGATATTTATTTACAACATTACTATCTTTAGAAAGTTTGAGTAGGCCTGCGGAGGTGTGGAATAAGTGTTGGGAGTATATGTCGGATGATATACTATATCGACAGCGTAGTATATTGAATCATCCAGGTAATTTTGTGTATATTATGATTGGTTATATATATTGTATTGCATGTGTTGGTAAATGCATGTATTTATTTACATTGTTTCTCAGGTTTGTAGTTGAGTGAAGGTGAGATCAAAAATATCACACTGGTCGAAATAGATAAAATATTGCAAGGATTTGGTAAGAGCTTAACTGATTATGATACGATGCCATGTCCAAATGTTAGCAATATTGAAGTTGTACAAAATAAATTGGTTTATGATGAACTGCGATATAATCGTGATGCTCTAAAAAAAGAACATGAAGATTTAGTCGCATGCTTAAATAACGAGCAACTTAAAGTGTATGATACTATGATGCAAGTTGTTCAATCAGAGGTCGGTGGTGTGTTCTTTGTTTATGGTTATGATGGAACTGGTAAGACTTAGTGTGGAGGACATTGTCTACGACATTGAGGTCTCAAGGTGATATTGTCCTTAATGTTGCTTCGAGTGGCATTGCATCTCTTTTATTACCTGATGGAAGAACTGCTCATTCAAGATTTTTCATACCGATTAATATACACGAAGGCTCAACGTGTGCTATTAATCAAGGAAGTCAATTAGCAGAACTTATTATCAGGGCAAAACTCATTATTTGGGATGAAGCTCCAATGATGCACATACATTGTTTTGAAGCACTTGATAGGACTCTTAGAGATATTATGCAGTTGAGTTGTGCAATGAACAAGGATAGACCTTTTGGAGGTAAAATAATTGTTTTTTGTGGGGATTTTCGTCAAATTTTACCGGTTATACCAAAAGATAGTAGACAAGACATTATTCATGCTACCATAAATGCATCCCCTATTTGGCAAAGCTGCAGGTTATTGCGACTAACAAAAAATATGAGACTTGAAAATCCAAACAATTCACCTGATGAGGTAATGGAAATGCAGCTTTTCTCGAAATAGATAGCATCCATTGGGGATGGTACTACTGGAGTTGATCAGGATGAATATCTTGATATAGAAATTCCCGAGGATATTCTATTGAGCCATCTAATGATCCTATTAGAGATATTGTTCATGATACATACCCATTGAACAATGATTATATTGATGCGGCAAGCTATCTTAAAGATCGTGTCATACTTGCACCGACACTTGATATTGTGGGCAGTGTAAATGAATACATGACATCCTTGAATGCAGGTGACTCGAGAACATATTTGAGTTCTGATAGTACATGTAGTTCGGATTCAAGTACTGGTGTTTTAACTAATGTGCATACCACTGAATTTCTTAATGGTATCAGATGTTCTGGTGTGCCAAATCATCAACTATTGTTAAAAGTTGGTACCCCTATCATGCTACTTCGTAATATTGATCATTCTCTTGGGCTGTGTAATGGTACTCGAATGATTATTGCAAAACTTGGTAGCCATGTTTTGCAAGCGAAGATTTTTGAGTGGAAATAATGCAGGTCATGAGGTCTTAATTCCAAGGATGTCATTGACTCCATCTGATCCAAGATTGTCATTTAAATTCCAACGAAGACAATTCCCCATCATTGTGTCTTATGCAATGACAATTAATAAAAGTCAGGGTCAATCATTATCTCATGTTGGAATATTGTTAAAAAAACCTGTATTTACTCATGGACAATTATATGTTGCCGTTTCCCGTGTGACAAACCGTCGTGGATTGAGGATTTTGATTTGTGATGGGGACGATCAGCCGAGTAATTCAACTAGGAATGTTGTGTATAAAGAAGTATTTCAAAATTTATAATTTCTATTGTTTATGTATTGAATTTTTTAATGTTATGTTTTTGTATCGAATATATTTCTAATTTAATCATTCACTTATATTTAAATTTTAGTTATTTTTTAATGTATTGTTACGTGGTATTAACAAATAATTATTGTGTATAACGACTTACTTGATAGGTTTAAAACACATTAGTTATATCATATGACTACTTAATTCATGATTATTTTGTTATATATAATCTTTGTTTGTTGTTTTTTTTTAAGATTTATATTATATTTTTAAATATATATACTGTTTATGTGACAAACCACGCATCGCGTGGATACACTGCTAGTAAAAGTCTTAATTTAAAAGAAAATGGTTAATTATAAATATTCATCCAAATTGTAGTCGTATTTACACTTAAATAATTATTTTTTTGTCGATTGCATTTAACCATCCCACATTTGCGTAAATTGCAATTTACCATCCGAAACCTCGTAACTTCATTTTCCGGCCAATTTTAGTCACGTGTCTCGCACGTCCTATACTATTAAGAGTATATTTATTTTTCCTAATTATTCAAGTTGCAACTAACCATCATAACTCTACATGAGTTGCAATTTACCGTCTGAGACCCATAAATGTTCATTTTTTGACCAAATTTAATCACATACCTTGCACTCCTTTTACATTTGAGACAACAGAATGATTATTTTCCGATCAACTTTAGACACGTGTCTCGCACAACCTTTACTATGTGGTTATGCATTATTTTATTTGGAGTTGAAATAAATTCAATATATGATTAATTAAGTTTTCTATAAAAACTACTAAAATCATTCAAAATAATTTAATATTTTGTTCCTTTCTAAGAAGATATTTTCTCAATAATTTAGCATTTAAATTCATAACCATGAACCCAATATTCAATTTAAGCAATCTTATCACATTATGATATCAAAGAAATTTATAAATCAATTGCATAAATTAATCTAATAAAATAAAGTTTAATTAGTACAAATAATCCAAAAAAAAAAAACATTTCAATTTAAAATAAAAGTATTCACCTTAATTTCAAATTCCTCTCAACTGAATTTCTAAAACTAAACTTGCAAGTAAAAATGTGTTGCTTTGACATTCTCGTATACTTGAAAAATTCATGGACTGTACTTTGGCTCCGCATCAAACAAGAAAATGAATCATAGTCGACTCAATCCATACATTGAAATGCAATTTTCAATTCGATCCACCACTCAAAAAACACATCATTTTTGAATCACAAGATTGTCAATATTTTGGAGCATATGCTTTCAATCCAATTGCACCACAACGTAATTGAAAAGTTTTCTTATATCAAAAAATCAACAATCTCCCTTTATCTCCCTCTAAAAAATTAAACTTCAAAAAACAGATATACCCTCAATAGTAAAAGACGTGCATGATTAAAATAGATAGGAAAATGAACATTTGGGAATCTTAAATTGTAAATTTCAACTCGAGTAAAGTTGAGATGGAAAATTACAACTCATGCAGAGTTAAGATAATTAGTTGCAACTTGAATACTATGAAAAGACAATTATACCCTTAATAGTAAAGGGAGTTAAGATAATTAGTTGCAACTTGAATACTATGAAAAGATAATTATACCCTTAATAGTAAAGGGCACGCAAGGCACGTGACTAAAATTGCTCAAAAAGAAAATTGCAATTTAGGCAAATGTGAGATGATTAGTTACAATCGAAAAATGTTTTTGAATGATTATTTGTAATTAATTCAAAATAAAATTTTAATTTTAAAATAATACTTATTTTGAAACGAATGAAGTATAGAAAAAAAAAGCACTAAAATGATATTGAACTGAAACCAAAAAGAATATTTAGGATATCAAATTTTGAAAGAAGCTCATATAATAACTAAGTTTATAAAATAACTAAAACTTCGACAGGAGTTGTATGCGAGATGATAAAATAATCGTTTGAGATAGTAGAAAATTTATAATAGTCAAAAGATAATATCTTTTTCTTTAATCAAATTTATTAACTGAAATACTATTTAATAACATGGCTTTCAATTCTCATATATCACACAAAAATAACAGAACACAATCACACACATAATTTATGGTTTGCATAGACAACATAGATATATCAACAGTTCGTGCAATCCACAGACCAGACACATACAAACAATTATAGCTAAGTGAGTTCAATATTCACGGGTTCAAGATATAAGACTATAGGAGACTTAAGCCATTAATTCCACATTAAAATTATAGGCAAATAGTGAAGTTTCTTTTTTCTTTTTTTCAATTTCATGGGTAATATCAAATTAATCTTATTAATTTTTTTTTTTTTTTTGTTTATCGTTTTTTAGTGCATACGTTTTTTTTTATTTGGAAAATAAAATTCTTTAATGATTTTTGTAGAAATGTCTTCAATAAGGACAGTTGCAATTGATGGTGTTTCGACAAAGTAAGATGGATTAGAGAAATTCACAACATTATGAGCCAATGTGTGTGCAATTTGGTTTGGACTAGAGTGTTTGGGCGTGTCCAGACCTAGTGACAAATCCATTTCTAAGTTCACATTTTTGGGACACTTCACCAAATTTCTACAAATTAATCAACCCAAAATGCCTCTAATTTCAATTAAATCTCCCTACAAAACATAAATCTTTATCAAAACCAAGAATAAATGATTAATTGACATCTAAAATGAGGGAAACACATGTTAATTAATAAGTTAAATAGCCAAAGAAAATCTAAAGTCTTGCGGTTTCTTGCTATTTTGGTTGATTTTGTCAATTCATTCACAACTTAATCCTAATTAGTTGCAATTTTAACGAATTTCATTTTCAATCAAAATGAAATGATTTAAAAATGATTACGGACACATAAATAGAGTTTCACAACACTTCACCAGATATTAAATTCATCATCAAGTAGAATAGCAACTCTCATCATAGATTTCACATGCCTATCATCCACTTGTAGTAGAGTCTCCTTGTATTATGGGGCTATACCCCAAAAATAATTAAAAAAAATTAATTAGCTTTCTATATTTTTAAAATGTTTTATTTTAATATTAAAATACTGATTTTATAGTAATTTAGTTAGCCTCCCAAAATCAATCAGTCCCCAATATTTTTAGTCAAACTCTACCCCCATCCATGGAGAGCAGCCATTAAATCTTCTGCCACCGACTCCTACATTGTTATGATGGTCAACCCCAACTTCAAATCACCAAGAAATCCCATGGAAAACATTTGTCAAAAACATATGAAAACTGTTGACGTATAAAATCCGTAAGTGATTATATATAGCCGCACAATTAATGATATTTAGATGTAATAAGAAAGGTATCGAGATGATATATGATTAAGCATGAAGAATAGAAGAGGAAATATGCAAGTGAATGGCCTCAAGAGTCTTTGCTTACATTATTGGTAAGTTTAGCCGAAATACAGAAGGCAGGTTGGTCAAATTTACTGGAACTTCTTGAGAGCTTTGTGCATAAAATTGCTAATTCTTTCTGTTACATTTGAGACCTATTTATAGTAGTGAATGATTGACAAGATTTATGCATATAATCCCTTGTTTTAAAGAGATCAATGGCAAAATGACCATTTATACTCGTTTTTATAAAAGTTGATCCCTTTTTATCCATCAATATAACACTTGATCCCAAAATACCCATAAATATAACAATTGATCCCAAAATACCCATTTTTTAATCAAGTCAACTTTCAAATGGGCCCCACGAGTCCAATCAAACCCATGATTTAGTTATTTATCCTATTATTATTTTGTTAAATAGAAAATTATTATTTTGTTAAATACTAATAATAACATTACTAATTAGTAATGTTCTTTGGAGTGATGATTTAAGGTTGATGTGACACATTTCATACTTGTTTGATGGGAATTGTTGGAGGTTGGTGAGAGGATCTTCTGTTGTCTTACTCTAGCATCGGGTATCGATCTTTCCATGGTATGTAGACCTCTTAGTACTTCGTTATGAGATGCAAGATGATTCACTTTGAGAGAGTAGTGACCAACCTGAGTGTACTGGTTGGTCCATTTTCCTTTATTTGTTGTTCTTCTGATAATTTTGATAACATTGGTGTTGCTGGGATATTGGCTGACCTGGGATGTCAACTCGATTTATGTTAACGAGTGGATCATGATCAGTGTTGATGTCAGAATTTTTTCTAAGTACAAATTCCTAGCCAAACACTCAAAATTAGTCAATCCTACTTTGAATAGCTAAGCTGAACAACAATAAAATAAATCGGATCAAAATGAACAAAATTGTGCTCGATGCCTACTTGGGAAAATTAGCTAGGCTTATTTTGGTCGAATTAGCTAAACTTAGTTTGGTCGGTTAATTCTGGTCGGCTAGAACATATGTAATATAAGTAGAGAAAAAAAAATTTAGTACTTTAATATAATAATTTTCCAATGAATATAATAATTTTCCAATCCCTTCTAACGAGGCTTAAGGTCTTATTTATAAACTAGGCCTAAGATACATTTCTTAGAGAGTAAGAACTAAATCCTAATTATAAAAAATATAAATACAATCCTATCTAAAATCAAGTATGGTTTGATCTTGATTTGTTTTCCATTCTTAAAATTTTTTCCCGAGTCTATTGAGCTATTCTCGAGGTAAGAGACTAAGTGATCTTAAGTCTTTATCTTGCCCTTTTTGAGGCCAGCCTAGCTGCCTAGCCGATTCGACCTACATCATTTCCTCTCTGATTTCGACTCATAATATATCACCTCAACTATCATGTGATCAGTCGGGATCGATTTGGCACTAGACGAGCCTCTACTCGAATTGGTTCTGGAGCCAACCCAATCAAGAACATTAATCGAGCTGAACTCAACTCACAAATAATCCAACAATCGATATATTTAAACACAACAAAAACCACTATAAAATTACACAACCTCCAATATAGTACAATACATTATCTTTTATTTGTTTCCACCAATATGCATGCAAATCGCATCCAAATGAATTAATTTTGACAATGAATACAAATTGGTCAAAATTGCAAACTTATTGGTGATATTGTACAACGTGATTGACAAAATTAAAAAAATTGACTAAGATAGAGAAAATTTTAAAAAAATTGGATTTTTTTTTACATTTAACGTAAGTAACGTATACTATATAAATTCTGTTAGTGTTGAGATTTCAACATGTTTAATTTTTCCTTTTCTCTTAAACACTAAATTATTTGTTAGAGAGTTTTTAGGTATTTAGTTGATATTATTCTTTCTCTATCCACGGTTTATTTGCAGGATTGGTTGACAAGAATATGTCAAACACACATCCTTATTTTATAGGAATGTTGGTTATAGGTGGTGTCCTTAGTGGATAAGAGAAGATGGAGATCATGGCTTACTTATGGAAGTGAAGAACGTGTATGGTTGCTGGAAGTGTCTATAAAAGGAGTTCAACACTATCAACATTGGTGTGCGTTGAATCAGAGAGAAGGAGAGTTAACCACATTCCGTGTAATATTTCTAGTAAGTTAGGCTAGTTGAGTGATTAAGTTTGTTTTCATGAGAGTTTCAAAGAGAGTCTTCTCATAAGATCTCTTTGTGTTTCCTTTGTACTTCAACGTTCATTTAATAAGAGGATTTAGCCCTGTTGGCGTCCCACAAGTATTTTATATACTTGTGGATATTTTCTTGTGTCTCTTTAAACCTTTTTTCATTCCGCTGTGTTATCGTCAGTGTTATCAAGACCAGAGACAACATTGTGTCTCTGTTCATTTATCTTTAGCATAGGAGCATCCAGACACTTTCATTTGGTATCAGAGCCACCCACTTGATACAGCCACCCACTTTGGACGACCGACGAGATTTCGAACTTAAATTTCAATGAGAGAGCAATTAACGTCATTTTTGGTGCTGTAGACATCAAGATCTTCAAGCTGATCCAGACGTGCACAACAGCTAAACAAGCTTGGGATATTCTCGAAAGGTAGTTCGAAAGAGATAGCTGCGTGAGGGAAGCGAGACTTCATCTCATCATGTCTCAATTCGAGACTATGAGAATGGAAGAAAATAAAGACATTGGAACCTACTTTAAAAGGCTACGTGATATTTCAAACCAAAGTGAAGTTCTTGGTGATCCAATTAGTAGGAAACAAATGGTGTCTAAGGTAATTCGTACGCTAACTCCAAAGTATAACATGAAAGTTTCAGCGGTCGAGGAAGCTTATAACTTGGCTACAATGGATTTTGATATGCTCCAAAGTATTTTACAAACCTTCGAGTTGAACTTGTTGAACCAAAAGGTCGTACAAAAGGAGAAGAACATTACCTTTCTAGCTCAACCCGACGGTGACAGCTCGGACATTGATGAACCACTGGAGGAGATACAAGAAGGACTGGATGTTGCTTTGATCACAAAGAAATTCAATTCGATGATGAGGAAAATAAACAAGAAAAAATTTGTATCAAAAGACAAGAAGCAGTTTAAAGTTACTGATCGACCTCAGTGGAAACCTCCTGGAACTGCATCAAAACCACTGGGAAGATCGAGTTCTGATCGTGGTAGGAACGACCCCAAACATCTTGACTCAATCCAATGTCGTGCTTGCTCGGGATGGGGCCATTATGCGAACGAATGTGCCAATACCCTAAGGAAGTATGGGAAGAAGAACTTCTGGGTATCCCTGAGTGATGACGAAGATAAGACAGAAGAAACAGCAGAAGAAGCTGAAGATCAAACCTTGTTGTTCGCGAATGTTGATTCCGATGTTGTCACTGATGTGGTCGATGATGTGGCCACATTAACCGACACATGAGAGAGGTATGATCTGTTCAATTTCATTTCACTAACATGTTTAAATGCTGTGGTTGATGATGATGCAGAGTCAAGAGATGATGGTGATCTAGACAAGGATGCAGTGATTGAAGAACTTCAAGATCTATATACATCACTTCTTAAAGAATGGAAGAAGCAATGCAAGCAAGTTGAAGTTCTGTCTAAAGAGAATGATGTTCTGAAATACTCGATGGCGAAACTGGAAACAACACTCACACAAAAGGATATGGAACTTGAAAAGACTCAATATCAATTGGACTTGAACAAAGCGACTATTGACAAATGGAACACGAGTTCGGCTAAATTGAATGAGTCACTGAGTGCAGGTAGTATGGATAAAACAGGTATTGGATTTGTTAAATCTGCTGAAACTTTTTTTCCAAATCTCTTTGATGAAAAATCAAAAACCGTTTTTGTTAAAAAATCTTTTGAATTCCCCAAGAAAGTCCGAGAAAATGGAAGTATGTGTGTCATCACTGTTTTAGACCAGGACATATCAGACCATTTTGCCATAAATTGAAAAGTGAAAATTCCAATAGCAAAATGTTTCCGCCAATGTTGTCCAACATTGGAGACAACATTTGGCCCAGGAAAATTCAGAAGCAAATTTAGGTTCTAAAAACACCTATTCTCTGTAATGTGGTTTACACTGCTTTAAAGACTAACACTCTAGGTTCATGGTACTTCGATAGTGGGTGTTCACGTCATATGACAGGAACCAAAAGCCTACTTAAGGATTTTATACCCCTTAGTAATGGATGTGTGACTTACGGAGGTGGAGCGAAAGGTAAAATCGTTGGTAAAGGAACCTTGAATGTCTCTGGTTTTCCGAAACTGAAAAACGTACTTCTTGTGGATGGGCTTATGGCTAATTTAATTAGCATAAGTCAACTTTGTGATGATGATTTGGAGGTAAAATTTAATAAAGATTCATGTGAAGTTTTTGATAAATCTAACGTATGCGTTATGACAAGTACTCGATCGCAGGATAATTGCTACCTAGTAGGCGAAAAAGTCACATGCAACAAAACTCAATTTGATGACACGATTTTGTGGCATCAAAAATTAGGACATGTGAACTTTCGATCTCTTGAGAAGCTGAACAAGTTTGAAGCAGTTAACGGCTTACCATTGTTAAATCATAAGGGTAAGATTGTTTGAAAGGTAAACAGACTCGTGTTCCCTATAATGTTGTATCACATCAGGGACAACATTCAGGTAATACTCACTGTTTTCAGCTTCTACATATAGATCTTATGGGTCCAGTAGAGGTTGAAAGCATGGGCCGTGAGAGGTATTCTTTTATCATTGTTGATGATTTTTCAAGATATACATGGATTTATTTCTTGAGTGAAAAATCTAAAACTTTCAAATATTTCAAAATATTGTACAAAAGAATTAAAACCTCTTTTGATTCAAAAATTTTGGGGATTAGAACTGACCATGGAAGGGAATTTGAAAACAACTTGTTCGATTCTTTTTGTGAGAAGAAAGGTAATTTTCATGAATATTCGGCTCCTAAAACTCCTCAACAAAATGGGATTGCTGAAAGAAAAAATCAAACTTTGCAAGAAATGGCTAGGGTTATGCTAAGTTCAAAACATTTGTCAAAACGTTTTTGGGCTGAGGTATTGAATACGGCATGTTATATTGGCAACCGAGTCTATCTTAGACCTGGAAGCAAAATGACTCCGTACGAAATTGTGAAGGGAAGGAAACCGAATTTGAAGTATTTTCATGTATTTGGTTGCATTTGCTATATTCTAAATGATCGAGATCAACTTGCAAAGTTTGATTCAAAAAGTGATAAGGCTGTTTTCCTTAGATATTCTTCTAACAGTAGAGCATATCGATTGTATAATTTGAGAAAGAGAAATATTCAAGAATCTGTAAATATAGTGTTTGATGATTTTTCTGATCTTACAGGTAAAACCTACAAGGATGCTACAACTGACTTGGTGGAACAGCCTGTCACCGATTCCAGGATAGAAGATGTGACCCCGAATGTTGGCACGTTTGAGGAAACATCTGCAGCTGAGACAAATTCTGAAGATAGCAATGATGAAGCTCAGAATCCAGTAAGGAGAGATCCACCTTCTCACCTCAGGAAAAATCACCCTACCACTCAGGTGATAGGGGGAGTAAATGAGGGCATTAGAACACGTAAGAAAGAGCCAATAAATTACAAAGAAATGGTAAGGTACGTATGTATGTCATCTACATACACTCAGGTAAATTCTTACTGTTTTGTGTCTCTTATTGAGCCCAAGAACATAAATGAAGCATTAAAAGATAATTTTTGGATACAAGCAATGCATGAAGAACTTGAACAATTCACTAGGAACGATGTTTGATTTCTTGTCCCTAGACCAACCGATACAAATGTAATTGGTACAAAATGGATTTTCAAAAATAAATCGGATGAGTCCAGGAATGTGATAAGGAACAAGGCACGCCTAATAGCCCAAGGGTACACACAAGTCGAAGGAATCGACTATGATGAAACATTTGCACCCGTGGCTAGAATTGAATCAATTAGGTTACTTCTTGCAATTGTTTGTCATCTCAAAATTACCTTACATCAAATGGATGTGAAAGGGGCTTTCTTGAATGGAATTTTGAATGCAGAAGTCTTTGTTGAACAACCTAAAGGGTTTGAGGATCCATTCTTTCCAAATCATGTTTACAAACTCAAAAAAGCTTTGTATGGATTAAAACAAGCTCCTCGAGCTTGGTATGGTCGCTTAACAACATTTTTGCTTGATTTTGGTTTTATTAGGGGAGAAGCCGATCGCACTTTTTTTATAAAATCAAATGAACATGATTTTGTAATTGCTCAAATCTATGTAGATGATATTGTTTTTGGTGCTACCTCAAAAGTGGACATTGATGAATTTGTGAATGCTATGTCCTCTATATTTGAAATGAGCATGATTGGTGAATTAACCTATTTTCTAGGTTTGCAGGTGAAGCAACTCAATGATGGAATTTTTGTCTCTCAAACCAAGTATGCGAGAAATTTAGTGTCACGATTTGGACTAAAAGACGCTAAACCAATGAGAACACCTATGGGAACAACACAAAAGATGTGTAGAGACAATGTTGCTGACAATGTCGACGACACTCTGTATAGATCTATGATAGGTAGCCTTCTCTACTTGACTGCAAGTCGACCCGACATCATGTACAGCGTAGGGGTTTGTGCAAGATACAAATCACAGCCAAAGACGTCACATCTTCAAGCTGTAAAATGCATTATCAGGTACGTTTCTGGTACGGTAGATCTTGGAATTTGGTATACTAAGGACACAAACTTGACCTTGGTAGGGTTTACTGATTCAGATTGGGCTGGAGACATTGATGATCGAAAGAGCACAAGTGGCGGCTATTTTTACTTGGGTAATAATCTTGTTTCTTGGCATAGTCGAAAATAAAATTGTGTATCTCTTTCTACCGCTGAGTCCGAATATATTGCAGCAGGTAGTGGATGTACTCAATTACTTTGGTTAAGACAAATGTTGAATGATTATGGTTTTGAATCTGAATCTTTATGCCTATTTTGTGATAATTCAAGTGCTATAAATATCTCGAAAAATCCTGTTCAGCACTCACGAACTAAACATATAGACATTATGCATCATTTCATTCGAGACTTAGTTGAGAAAAATATTGTTCGTATTGAATATATATCCACTGAAAATCAGTATGCTGACATTTTTACAAAAGCCTTAGATTTTGAGAGATTTTCATCTTTGAAGAAGTCTCTCGGATTGTGTGTTGTTTGATCGCATTTACACAGTTTACGGATGTTGCGCCTTATGTTGTTCATATTATTCATAACATCCATATTTACTGCCTTTGAACAGTGTTCTTAATGTGAAATTGACTGGAAAAAGATAATACTTTACGAGAATATTTGTTCAAAACATATCTTGAGATCTGAAATTGGTTCTTGATTTTAAAGTGTACATTTGTTGATATTACGAAGCACTTGGAGCACGGTGTTTGCTGCGACGATGCTTTTCAGGCAGCCTAGTAATGTGTTGTGAAATGAAAAAAGGTTCTATGTGACCAAATACTAAGTACTCGGGGCACGGCACTCGCTATGACGATGCTTCCTTGTCAAAATGTGTTTGGAGATACCACATACCACCATAAAAAGTTAATCCCACAACTGAGTAACCAGAAGCACGGCGCTTGCTACGACGATGCTCTCTTTTCCAAAGGTTGGTTGGGATTAACATGTGTTGTACACTGTTTTCAAGCATGTGAGATTGGATATGTTGTCTCGAATGTTCTCAACATTGTAGAAAACTTTTTCCAGGCAATCCGCATATTTGTGTTTGTTCTAAATTTTTGCTTGGATAAAATCTAACGACATTTTCGTGGATATAGAAATTCAGAAGAATTAGTGTTTGACTCAAACTTGAAAAATTTCGAATGCAATGGACACCTTATTTTTAGGGTTGTTTGTTACATAATTTGGGTAAGATTATCCCTAATTTTTAGGGTTTAAGGATTCAAATTCCACCATATAAGGCACACGTCTTACAAGGTAAAAGGGTACATCCCATTGCATTCCTCGATTTTCGTGCACTTCCTTTTCTCCATTATTTCTCATCGTTTCTCAGCCACTCTTCAACTCCGATCACTCATAGATCCTAACCAACAAAAACTCTCCGAACTCCTGAGCCAGATTCAAACTCTCCTCCCGACTTTGGGTATACCGATTCCTTCTCCAACAGAAGCGGCTTCTCCAGAAAACCCAAATTCTGAGAAACCTCGAACAGACACCCCGATGTCTGACCCTGGTTCGTCTGCTCCTGTGTCTGAGCCGGACATTCCGGCCGCCGATCCCACTGAAGAGGCCGATGTGCTCCCGGATGTTACCCCCACGGAGGCCACATCCTTGATTACTCCAGTTCCCCTAAAGACCGTCTACCCACCGGAGTTTCGTCCCGTGAATTCTATTTCTGTGGATGACTATCCAGATCCGTCATCGACCGCTGCTGCTAAGGATGTCTCTGGATCTGTTCGCCGATCCAAGAGGGTGCTCAACCACTTGTCCTCTTCGTCTTTTAAGAAGTCCAAAACGTCTCTGCCGACTCCTCCAGCATTTCAGGAGCCACCTGCTCCCACCGCTCCGGTCATGACTCAGCCAAACCGACACCTCATCGATGAGTCCGATGAAGAATCATACCATCCGCAGGATAACTCCGCCTCCTCCTAGAAATTTGATGATGAGTCCGACGAGGACTTCGTTGAAGGTGATGATGTCGGTGAATCTGATGGTGGCTCCGAAGAAGACATGGACAGGACCATTTCTGAAGTACTGGAATCTTTGAAAAAGCATCAAGATATTGGCGCTGATGTTGTCACCGAAGGGACGACATCAGCCGGCACAGGAATGCGCCGACAGAAGACCACTCCTTCTCGACGCCCCCATTCTGAATCGGACCAGGATTTTGTGTCTTCTTCTAAGGGATCTCCATTTCAGGTAAATTCAGCAAAAACTTCGAAGTTTTACTTTGGGATTTCACCTACTTCGTGGTCTACTCTGTGTAACCGTACGATTCTGTCTGAGAGGAAAATCCACATGGGTGTGTTTGCTGAATATCAATTGATATCGTATCTGGATGATTGCCGTTTGATGCAATCAGTATCGTATGCTCAACCCTTTCCGACTTTTGTTATTTTTGAGTTCTATGCCAACATGTATAAAACATTGATTGTTGGTTTTGATCGGAAATACGGGAGTATGTTTGTTAGGAGGAGGGTTTATTCCTTCAAATCGTCTGATTTGAATTCTGTTCTTGGTCTGGATGACGTTGATGAAGAGGCGATGGTCATGGACATGGATGATGTTGCTGTGGAAATTACTGGTGGGTTGTTCCGTAAGTGGACGAAAAAGTTTCAGGCGTCCACTCTTACTTCTCTCTATGCCGTTTTGCACAAAATTTGTGTGCATAATTGGCTACCTACTACGAACACCACTTCAGTCACAGAGGAACAAGGCATGCTTCTATATAGGCTGGGTAAACAGCTTCCCGTAAATCTTGGTCGATTGATTTTATCTAACGTGGTTAGATTCACAGGGAAGTTCAGTGATGCTGGAATCCTACTATACCCGTCCCTCATCTATCTCATTCTTCAGGCTCAAGGGTTCCAGAAAAGAAAAACTGATGTTCTGTCTCACGACGTCCCTCCTCTCACCATCGTCAAAGCCCTGCTCATTGGAAATCGCGTGCTTGATCTACCCTTTCAGCCGAATGTTGCCCCTTCGGTTGGCAACATTCATCACAACATTCCAGCCCGCAGTTTGGAGCGGTAACTCCCTCTGCTCGATGATCATATCGATGGCCTCATCAAAGTTCGAAATTCATTGGAGGCTCTTCTTTCTGCTCAAAAAGGGGGAGAAGATGATGTCGATAAAGGTGCTGAAGCCTCAGGCGTAGGTGGTGGCGAAGGTGGCAACTTTGGTGCAGGCGATATCTGAGCAAGTTTGTGTTTCAGGGGGAGATTAGGAGATTGAGGGAGATTTTTTTTAAGAATTTTAGTCGATGGATATTGTGTTTTTTGTTTTACTTCGGTTAATGGTGAACTGGTGGCATAAGTCTTTGATGATGTTTTAATCAAGTTTCTTCTTTGATTTATACTATCTCGATTTGATTTGTTTTGTGATTGCAGATTTGAGAGGGAGTTATTTGATTTAGTGTTTTGAACAGAAAAAGCAAAAAAGGGGGAGATTGTTAAGTGTTGAGATTTCAACACGTTTAACTTTTCCTTTTCTCTTAAACACTAAATTATTTGTTAGAGAGTTTTTAGGGATTTAGTTGGTATTATTCTTTCTCTATTCACGGTTTATTTGCAGGATTGGTTGACAAGAATATGTCAAACACACATCCCTATTTTATAGGAATGTTGGTTATAGGTGATGTTCTTAGTGGATAAGAGAAGATGGAGATCATGGCTTACTTATGGAAGTGAAGAACGTGTATGGTTGCTGGAAGATGTCTATAAAAGGAGTTCAACACTATCAAGATTGGTGTGTGTCGAATCAGAGAGAAGGAGAGCAAGAGCATATATTATACAGTCACAAAGTCTATCCGTTTTAGTAGTGTTGCTCTTGATGTTAACCACATTTTGTGTAACATTTCTAGTGAGTTAGGCTAGTTGAGTGGTTAAGTTTGTTTTCATGAGAGTTTCAAAGAGAGTCTTCTCATAATATCTCTTTGTGTTTCCTTTGTACTTCAAAGTTCATTTAATAAGAGGATTTAGCCCTGCTGGCGTCCCACAAGTATTTTATATACTTGTGGATATTTCCTTGTGTCTCTTTAAACCTTTTTCATTCCGTTGTGTTATCGTCAGTGTTGTCAACACCAGATCGAGACAACATTGCGTCTCTGTTCATTTTTCTTTAGCATAGGAGCATCCGGACACTTTCAAATTCCACCAATACTTCTTATTCCATGAAATAAAACGACTATCTGGAAAGTTTGTCATTGAGTTTAAAGTCACTATTTTATGTTTGTATTAGAGTATTTGTCCGTGCAATGCACACGTTGTATATATCTAATATAAATTTTATTTTAAATCTATATACTTCACGCAATGAATTGATAACATTAATTGAATCTGAAATAAATGTAGAAGCACCAAAATGTATTATGTCACGCAAACGATAGATTTGTTATTAATTTATATATAAGCATTGGGACCCTTTTAGCCCAGATTCAATGATCATAATATATATATATGATTTCAAATATTGTTAAAATAATAAGTATAACTTATAACACAAAAGTAAAAAAAAATTATTCAATTTGATTAATAATTAAATATTTTACAATCATAAAAAATCAAACTGTATTAAAATATTTGAGAACATTTTTTCAAATTAACCAGATTAATCGATCACTATACCAAATGTCTAAATAAATTTACATCAACTCTTATTTTAAAATTATAGTGTTAGAATAAATTTTTTATGTGCTCAGTTTCAAAATATTTATAAAATACCTTAAATCATCCAAAAAAGTTTAAATTTAACTAACAAATACATCCTGAAAATCCTATTAAGGAAGGATTTTATGAATCCACAAATTAGTAAATAGTTTCCAGAAAATCTTCAGGATAATTTTTGGTCATCTCTTTCTATTTTATATTTTATAAATGTATCGATTATTTTTTAATAATTTTCACTTTTGAAAAGTGCATTTAGACGGAAAAGTTCTTAAGGGCCCATTTGGGAGGGTTTTCTGCAGTGGGGATTTGAGTTTTCCCAACTCATGTTTATTGTTTGTTTACGAATTGAAAGAGATTTCAAAATCCAGACAAATTTTTCTCTATGTCAATAGGATCTGCACCTATCAACATATATTTATATTTTATTTAATCTCTATATTTCTATTTTTCAATATAGTTAACCCCATCTAACTTTATTAAAGAGCGACTTTTCTATGTTTACACGTTTTCGCACCTCTCTCATCTATATTCTCTCTTCTTTCAATATATTCATCTTCTCTCTCGTTTTATCTCTTATTTCTATTATTTTACCTGCTTTCATTTTTATGAAGATACCAGTTAGTCGTATGTATATTCTTTTTAAGAAACATTGCCAAAAATTCTTCTCTTCAACTACATCAACTTGTATTAAGTTTTTCTCTCTACATAAGAAGAGTTAGGTTTGATTAGATTTTTCTCAATTTTAATTTATCTATTTGCTTACTCCCTCTACAAAAAATACTGTGAAAGAGGTGGATTTCTTAAATTGTGGCTATGTCTGAGTTTTTTAGATAAAGATCTACTTTTGCAGATTTTATTCAATTTTTTGTTCTCTTTTGAATCATGAAATATCTCTGTTTAGGTTCGTTGCTAGATGTGGTTGACTGTTATATCTAATGAATTTTTATATATATATACATATATATGTATATCTGTTATATGTATATATGTATCTTTTATTTGATTTTCAAAGTTTCGATTTAAAAGATTTTTGTGTATTATATGTCTGATATAAGTTGAAGGGCTCTATTTATTGTATATCTACCACCCGTACATTGTATTAATTTATTTTCTGAGGTAAGATTAGTTTTGTAAGTTGAGTTATTATTTATATATATATATATATATATATATATATATATATATTAGCTTTATTAAAGATGGGGTTCCTCACACACTGCATTTTTTTGAGATAAGATTAGTTTTTGTAAGTTGGGTTATTATTTGTGTATATATATATATTAGGTTTATCAAAGATGGGGGTTCCTCACACACTCCACACTCTGTGCACAAAAGAGATTGAAAAATCAGCAAATCGGAAATATTCATCGAAGATCATCAGATATATATCGAGGATTGGTGATATGGATCGAAAGAGGAAGCACTCATCTTCAATTGAATCGAGTCGAGAATTTGTGGAGAGTAGCATACATCCGTGTCCAAGAGACTTACAAAAGGCATGTTTAAATCCACTAAATCGTTTTTTTTTTCTTCTCTAAATCTTGATAGAATCTGAAAGTAAATAATTTAGTAGTAATCTGGCTACTTCAGGTGAACTTCAAATCCAATAAACTTTTAGACATTGACTTATTTGCACATAGAGAACTATAGAAGTACAGTTGAAAATATTGATTGGTAGAAGTGTGTATTGGGTTATCTCACTTCAAGTGCAAACCTAAGTTGTCTTTGTTTTTGCCCTTGAGACTTATATCCATTAAATCACCAGTTTTGTATTTTTATGTGAATGTGATTTGGTTAAATGTATAGTTTAGTTGAAAATAGTTTGTTCTAATATAATGTTTATTATGATTATGATAATTTGTTCGTTGTGTTTAAAAAATATGATGCTCATGTATGTATATTTTTCAAAGATTAGTTGATATATGATTGTTCATATTTAACTATGATTAATATTACATACATAAATGTTACCTAATACAACTTTTATGGTTCTTATAATTATTTTATAAATATGTTATTAATTTTGTTTTATGTTTGGACTACTCAGTATTTTTATTTAACTGTATGATTTTTTATAAATATAAATATTATAATTTGGGTATATGTTTTTAGTTAAACTCAAATTATAATAATAATTTGAAAAAGACAAATGGAAAACCAAAATATTCAAAATAGTAATTTAACTGATATTTGTTTGAGAATGAATATAACACTTTCATTAATAACAACAATTCAATTTAAATGATATTAACAAAAATAAAATCATATATACATTATTTTGACAATGTCATCAATATTTATCCAATATCACATGATAAAGATATAATATTAATTCAAATTACATTTTTCAATATTTGAAAATTAATGTGGAATCAAATTAAGGATATGGTTTAAAAACAGAAATAGTATGGGAAATTTGGTAAAAATGACCCGTATGTTTGCCCATATTAGGAAAATGACCTCTAAATATTGATATTTTTAAAACTAACCCGTAACTTACAAAATATTGGTAAAAACATCCTTTGACCGGCTCCAGCGGGTAACCGTTTCGGTTACCAGCTTACGTGTCAGCTTATGTATGTGACACGTAAGCAGGTTACCGGAAGGATTACATGCTTCAACCGGTCATTGGTCATTTTTACCAACTTTTTTGAAGTTACAGGTTAGTTTCAAAAATACCATTATTTAGAGGTCACTTTCCTAATAAGGGCAAACTTAGATGTTATTTTTACCAATTTTCCCAAATAGTATTAGATACATTTTTATACACTAATATCAAGAATTTTGCATGTAACTTAATTCATGGAAACGTAAGCAATTTTACACGAATACGAAATTGTGTTCAAGAAATAGTTTTTTTTTTTTCAAGAAATAGTTAAATATTATAAAATAGTTTAAGTTCACAATTGTATATTTATTATAAATATTAATATTATATTTACGAGAAGTGCTTTAGTTTAATTCAAGTTATAATAATAATATTTCTAATTATTATTTTATTTTACGATTAAAATGATTTTATTTATCACTTTAGATGCAACGAGTGATCTATCAAAATAGCTGGGCTGAAAAAGTAACTTGGTTGAGAGACAATGAGGCTAAATTTATTGTTCTTTGTCATCAAGAGTATCTCAACGGTCATTTGCTCATCACTTTATTTAGTAGGTCAATCCTTAATCAAATTTGTGACAAACTCAATGCTCTAGTTATTGGTCGATATTTTTATAGTGTCTATAAATGTTTGACAAAATGGAAGAATATTAAGAGGGCTTGGAGGTTGTTGTATAACCTTAAACATAAAAGAGCTCGAGGTTGGGATGGGATCCTGATAAAGAAACAGTAATTGGCTCTGAAGACCAATTGAATTCCATTATAAGGTAATAAAATTTCACTTTACATTTTAATGTTTTTAACAATAACACTAATTTATACATATGCACAATTTGATTTAAATAAACTATATCAATTTAATAACAAAAGGAGAATCGTTTGATCATCAATGGCGATCTTCCACACTTCGATTTATGTATTGAGATGTTTGATAAGAAGATTGTCACAGGAAATTATGCCGCTCCTCTAGACAAGAGTTTACCTCTGATGACGATGAACTTGAGGATATCATGCAGCTGCCACAGCCACCACATGTTGGTCCTTCTCCACTTGTTAACTCTTCAAGCAGTCATTCGACCTACAATTTCACTCCTGACTTCACATCTCAAGATTCACCCGATTCAAGCAAGTCATCTGGAAAGAAGCGTTCCTCAACTTCAGCTGAGCGAGATGCAGACATAGCTCGTGCTATATCCATCATCGAGGGATATTTTATGGATAAACGGGCCAAGAATTCTGATATTAATTCATCGTATGACACATGTGTTGAAATCGTTAACACGATGAATGATATCTTGATTACCAATAAAGTTATGACTTTTGAGCGTTTTAGGAGTTATTCCACTTGTCATATATTCTTGAGGATGAACAACGAACAACGTTGTAAATGGATTAGGTTGCTTGGACCATGATTGAGTATCTGTAGGTTGTTTATGTTGAATATTTTTATTTATGTTCCTAAATGCATCTTTTTTGTATTTTACATTTATGACATTATCACATCTTTTTCCATGGATTGTGTATGTTCATATGACTATTGTAATTGAATGTTTTTGTTGGACTTTAACTCCTATATCGATTATATATAATTTTAACGTGTAATATTTTTATACTTGTGTGTTCTTTTTTTCTTTTTTAAGTTTGGTAATTTTATATAATGTATTTAAGTTTTGTTTCTTCACGAAAAATTTAATTTCATTAACATACTTGACAGAATCATATCACATTCTTCGACCGATAAGTTTGAAGATGACACATTGAGTGGAAGCTCTGATGAAGAAGAAGCATTTGCAATTATGTCCATTTTAACTTTACCACAAATGATATCAAAAGGTAAAGTACCAATAAATACATTAAGACTCCAAGGAGCTGACTGGGTTGGAGAGATTCTAATAGGAACCAACGATCGATTTTATAATAATGTGCGAATGACTAGGGCATGTTTTCATGTGCTTGTGGATGAGTTAATGGGTCAGGGATTCTTTCACAAGGGATGTATGCTCGAGTATCAGTTGTAAAAGAGGTCATTATTTTTATGAGTACAGTTGCAATGCACACCCGTCAGTGTGATTCTATAGAGCGATTCCAACATTCGTTGAAGACAATCTCTCGATATTTTCATAAGGTTCTAGATGCATTAATTAGTCTAGTACCTGTGTATCTGGTGTCGCCCAACTTCAATGAAATTCCTCCCAAAATATCATGCAACATAGATTTTTTTCCATATTTTAAGGTAACAATTCCTTAAATATCATTTCTTATACTCCTAGTTAATTAAATATATTAAATATCGCAATTGCGTCGTATGAATATATACCAGGGCGCAGTTGGTGCAATGAATGGAACATTAATCCTAGTATGAGTTCCAATATCACGACAAAATGTTTTTCGTTCTCATAAAGCATCAATATCACAAAACGTACTTGTCATATGTGATTTCAATATGATATTTACATATGTATATGTCAGATGGGAGGGAAGTGCATGCAATGCAAATGTTCTTGGAGATGCCGTACAAAATGACCAAAATTTTCCTTGGCCCCCCATAAGTACTTTTGTTGTTCACTTAGTAGGATATATATAATTTTTTAAACCTTATTATGTTGTCTATAATTGTCATCATGTTTGTTATTATTATTTGAATTGTGCTCATTTAAATAGGTAAGTATTATCTAGTTGATGTTGGATATACAAATTATGGACCATTACTAGCCCCTTACAGAGGGACATGGTACCACGTAAATGAGTTCATACGTAGTGGACAACAAGCTCGTACACCAACTGAATTATTTAATCATCGTTATTCGCATTTGAGAAATGTCATTGAGGGTGCTTTGGCGTGTTGAAAAGTCGATTTTCAATGCTTAAGTGGAGCATATCATCTTACTCGATTCCTACCCAGGTTAAGATTGTAATTGCATGTTGTATTGTTCACAACTTTATTCGAAACTTAGGACTTCCAGATGATATCTTTGAGGGTACATCTGAGCAAAACATCAATGATGGGCATATAATCTCTAATCATCATCAAGCGACACAATCAGAAATAAATATGCAATCTCAGTTTCGTGATGACATTGCTAATGCAATTTGGGCCAATAGGAATACTTGAAGCAGTTTATAACATTTGGGACAAATATATCTAGTTTTATTTGTAGCAATATGACAAGAAATCGTGTCACAATATTTGTTTTCACTTACTTGACAATAAGATGCTTAATAATTGTCTCGTTCTCATAACATGCAAATGTCATTTGTTATATATTTTATTATTTTATTTACTTTCGACTTACTAAAAATCATTTTACTTGGTGAAATTCAGTCCTCATTAATTTGTTTAACATAATTGTTATCATTACAGGCATTTTCGTTGATAAATAATTATGAGATGATTGCATATGAAAATCAAAACGAATAACAAGTAGGTGATGTAATATGATATTGGTAAGTCAAAATTATCGAAATAATCATGTAGAAAATTAAAAATAATATAATATAAATAACTGCAGATATTTTATATGTCATATATTCATTATTTTACCATTTATTTCATTATATGCAATTATTAAGTTTAATAAATGAATAAATAAATAAATAAATTCTCACAGTAAATTTGTTATTAAATTTTTATAAATCCAACATCAATTAATAGATATTTGTAAATATATGTATTTTCATATGTATCAATAAACGTAAAATTAGATTACAAAGTATATACACTCACATGTGTACTAATTACACAACACCCAATAAAATTATACATTTATCAATATAACAAATTAATTATCTTACAATCATCCCATCATTACAAAATTCACATTTTTATTATAAAATATTATATTAACCTATTTTTTCCAGTATCGATTTGACATTTACATATAATCCTACCTAACAAAATCCTCAAATAAACATACATTTATACTATTCACATTTACTACATAAACCAGGATTTCAAAGTCAGGAATTACCTAAACCCACTAAAATCCCTTTGAAACATAACCTTAGGTGACATCTATAAATGTATGTGACATCCTTTCAAAGTCAAGATAAGTTACTATCATCAAGTGATATATATATATATATATATATATATATATATATATTAATCTACATATATGTGTCATCCTCTCATATGTAAAAATAAAAATAAAAATACAAAAAGGTTATTATAACGAGAAAAGAATAAATATGCGACAACCACTACATTGTTAGAGAAAAAACATATTAAAATAATATTAAAATGTCCATAATTCTTAATATATCCATCAATGATGTATAATGATCTTATCTTTTAAAATTATGAAATATAATATTAAAAAATATTATCTGATATATATTTACAAAGAACACATTTTAATATGTTTATGATGAATATGATAATACAACAATTTTCCATCAAAACTAATTGTTAGAGATGAAAATATAGATGGTTTGTTGACTAGTGGGTTGGCACATCAACACAATCTTTGAACTTCATCATGATAAAGTTGTGTACTTGTGTGTGAGATGGTTTAGAAGAGAGTTCAAACCTACTTAATCTAAGTGTTTTAATATATTTGGTGTTGCATTTCATATTTCATAATATTTAATATACATTATATATAATTAGCTAGTGATGTCATTTGATATATATGTCATGTGATAATTAATTTAGAATAAAAGATATAACATGAAGTATAACAGAAACAATCATGCTACCCTACCCATCGTGAACATATTAATATGTGTCAAGATATCTATCATATATATTATTTTCATTTTTCATTTAATTAGAAGATTGATGAGATCATTACACATTATCGATGGATATATTAAAAATTATTTATAATGAGTGTTTTAGCATTTTCTACGATAAAAATGTTAGTGTTGAATTACTCTATTAAATTCTAAAGCCATCCTCGTACGTTACCATTAAGCTCACTAAAGGCGATGGAAAGAGTATATTTCTTTTCTTTGTTGTAGTTCAATTCAGTATATATTCAAATAAATCGATTAAATATGCATTTTGTTGTAATTAATTTTTGGAAAAATATGATCCATTCATATCTTCAAGAATTTCAATCAAATTCAATTGCTATATATTGATTGCTCGAAAGTACTAAGATTGAAATATTGTGATCTATCATTTATTCATTATTCTATAATGAAAGTTGCATGTTTCATGTTATTATTGAATGCTACATTAATTAATATATTGAACGAAGATTTTTTATAATAAATGTACTTAAATATAAATAAATAAATATTTTATTTTAGGACGGATTGAATATATTAAAAAATACAAAAACTTTTATGTGATTGGTGCACGGATTTAAGATCCATACAACTGATCCGACCTGATTCACGCGCTGCTCCATGCGTCCTCCACGAGCTCGCACGTGTCCCCACGTGTTTTGGTGGGTGCATTCAAACCCACACAAATTCACTCCAGGTGCTATACATGTATGTTATGTTAAGCATAACTTTATGTTGTGTTAGTCATACATTTAAGACTTTTATGTTTATATTAAACATACATTTATGTTACGTTAAACATACTTTTATGTTATGTTAGTCATATCTTTTAGTTATGTTAGTTGTACTTTTATATATTATATAAAGGTATGCCTAATATTACTTAAAGGTCTATGTAATATCACAAAAATGTATATATGTACAAGTTAGGATTTTTTGCCGAAATTAGTGTATTTTTTAAGTTAAAGTATTACATAAATATATGTTTAACATAATATAAATGTATGATTAAAATAACATAAAAGTTAGGGTAAAAAAATGCACAAATCCGGATCCGATTAGATCCGACCTGTGTAAGATCCATACAACAGTTGCATACAAAATACAACTCACTAAAATAATAGTCCTGCTACTTTATCCATTATGGTTATATTAATGTGTCCACGATTGATGTATCAAAAATCTAATAAATTTATTATTTATATAATGAAAAAATAAGATCATTATACATTAATGGTGAATATATTAAGAGATGTAGATATTTTAATATTTGATATTTTAATATTTTTATTGAAATAATACTAACTCTTCCAATCTTAAAATAGAAAAGTTGTTAATTTCAAGCAAACACGGAAACCTTTTACCATGATTATACAAATGACCGCATCACCGAACAGAATTGAATTCTCAGTTTCTCACATCAAATTATCAACTGATAACGCTTATTCTACTTTTTTTCAAATGAGTTAGAAGGATTGGAATGATGGAATTAAAAATTAAAAATCTTGTGTGATGCAGAAATTATTATTAATTTTCATTTGGAATTAAAATGTCTAATTGTAAATTCTATACTAAAATAATAACTTATTTTAAAACAAAGATCACAACTCTTCATAGATATATTTGTAAAGAAATTTTTGTTAATACCTAACAATCGTATTTTTAAAATAAATAAGTTCTACCGACTATTACAAGCTTTATAGCTCAAACAATATCCACATATTTATAAAAAAATACAAATTAAGTTGATCAGTGTTCGAATTTGGACACCCAAATATTTTAATCTTTATCGTCTTTCTTTTTCCCACCTTTCCAACTCATTAAAACAATAGGTAAGATAGATCATTTTAATTACTTTTTTAAAATTTAAAAGTTGTTTAAAAGAAAACTGTTATTTTCTTCATTTAACTTAAGTCTTGTCCATTTTCTAAATCATTTTTTAATCATTTATTTCCCCTTTACGTTTCAAAAAGAATCAAATCTTATTTAATTTTATGGAAAGTTCAACATAAACATGAAAATTATTAATATGGGTTTTTTTATTTATTGTTTACATAAATATAAATTGATATTTCGAGCAAAATCAAACTAAAATTGAAAGAGAAAAAAAAATGCAGAAGCAAAATTAAAAAAATAATGAGAGACCAATGGTTAAAAAAATATCAATAAAACCTAAATTACTTGATAAATTTTGAGATTTTCATTAGTTTATAAGTTTTCAAATATTGTATAAGATATTTTATTTAAAAAAAATTTAATAAATTATGACTCACACGTTAGCAATTTTGAAAATTTCGACCAAAATTGGATTGAAATTAAAAAAATATGAAGATACAAAAAATCAAAATTTAAAAATAATAACTTGATTGTTAAGGTTAAAAATATCTTACATACACAATTAAAATTAAAATTACCCATAAAAAACTATAAACTCGATATGAAGCTAAAATATGTGAAACAAAGAAACTTAAAAATTTATATCAATCGATTTCATGAGAGTAAGCCTCCATTATTAACAAATCTATTTTTACAAATTCATAAATAAATTATAAATTTTGAATTCAAAATTAACTCAATCTCACGTAATTAATTTGGCGAGGCGTTACGAGAACTGAGGATTAGAAAAACGAAAACATGAAGCATATAACCAGGCACGTTTATATAAATTAAAGAGATGATATCATGAATTTAGGTGCTAGACATTTGCCATAAGTTAACTCATGAACCCAACACAAGAAAAGGAAAATAAAGCATGATGAAAAATAAGGGGATTTAAATTATTCCATTCTCATCAAGAAACAACACACTATTATATATATATATACACATGTGAGAAATATAGAATAGTGACTGAATAATACTCGGCGGCGGCGGCGGCAAGGCGGCGGTTCAGGAGGTGAAGTAGAAGACAGGCTGAAGAATGAGGTAGAGGCTGAGGAAGCAAGCGGTGGAGAGAGAAAGGAATAGCAATCCGTAGAGCAATCTCAGACCCATATAACTAACTCACAATATTAGAATATTCAGATTTTAGATAAAAAGCTTGCGAGAGATGTATTATATATATTATGGTCGGAAAAGGAGGATAGATAATGTTTTTTAATTTTTGACTAATAATAACCATTTTGGATAAGAAGCATTTTCCTCTAAATTAATTAAATAACAACTCTCTGGACGCGTGTCACCTTTCGATTAAATAAAGCCCGAATAATTCAGTTGCTACGTCTATTTCTTTATTGTTTTTATTTTTTAGTTTTTCAATTTCAACTACTACATCTTTGAAGTAAAAGGGGTTGATATATAAATGGTGTTGTGGAAATTTTTAATGTATGTAAATTTAATCAATTTTTTAAGTTACAGTTTAGAATATGGAGTTTTTTTATTTTGTTAATTTCGATGTATAAGGTGACTTTGATTATATTTTGAAAAGTTGACATTTCATATATTTAATTACATTTTTGTTTTCATATCAATGTTTATTTTATTTGACTTTTAAATATAATGTTTTCTCAATTCCCAATTCATTTAAATTTTTAATTGAGAAAACAAGACATTAAATAAAACAGAGGGTTATATTGTTTATAATTTTCAGTTAATAAGTTAAATTTTAAATTACTTAAGAATGTAATAAAGTTTTTCGTAGTAACTTTTGTTTTAGTTGCATAATTTATAAGAACTATTCATCTTTTTAGTTATTATTATAGACATTTTGTTTTTTATATATGTTGATTTTGTTTTTTTATTTATAATCAAATATGAAATTTATATATAATACATTAATATATAGTTTTTAAAAATATAACTACAAATATAACAATTTGTGCAGGGAAGAAATAATAATGTATTAATAAAATGAAAAAGTAAACAAAACATATTAAAAAAAAAGGATAAAATCCTCTATTCTAAACTACATATCATCTTAGGGAAAATTACAATTAGTTTTCATCAAGTAACTTGACATTTTTCCACTTTTAATTTTATCGTCAATTTTATATAAATTGTTTTTTTAACTTTTTTATTTTTATTTTGTCTTCATGTGAATTGGGACGTTCACATGAGAAGAAATTGACATTTCAAATAAAATTGAATAAAATTTTAAAAAATTAATTAATAAACTAAAATTAAAATATGTAAAATTAATGGTAAAGAAGTGAATGAGACCTAATACACTAGACAATTCAGATTCTCCCACCAAATTATATTTTATATAATTAATATATATGTCACTTGTCCACGACCTCATGTGGGTAAAAAGAGACTTACCCCTTAAATTATGCAATACCATTGCTACATCGCAAATTGTAGTAGATGATAAACCTTAATTAAGAGCAATTAAAAGACAAAAAAAATGGGGTGAAATTAATAATTGAAACAAGATAAACTATGTTTAGAAAGCACAAGATTTATGCATGGCCAACCAAATCTATATATAAATACCCCTAGACAAAGTGGAAAACTCCGTGATTTTCCACCCCCTTCAATTCCTTTCTTTCTTTCCCATTCAATTTATTTAATTAATTAGGGAGGAGAAACATTAATGGGTTTCTTCAACACCTCCAATGTCGCCGCAATATTGCTTCTCTCTCTCTCCGCCGTGGTCATGAGTTTTCCGGTGGAAGCTGAGCAAGGCGGGGACTTGAGCGCCGCCGTGGAGAAGGTGGAGGCTTTCATCGATAATGAGGTGGAGAAGAGGCTGAGTGATCCCGCCATATTTGATTCCGACAAGGAGTGCATGGTCATGTGCAAGGAGGTGTACCAGAATACGGTGGAGTCCCTTAAGACAATGATTAAAAGCGTGTCTGCACCAGCATTTGATGTAAGCGCTTTTACAACTAACAACATTGAGACATGCAACGACTGCTTTGACAGCTACCAGAAGTTCGAGGAATGGGCTGAGAGGCTTCGCAGTGATTTCCTTGCCAACATTGTTAAATATATGAACTAAATTCATTTTGAAATCATCAAAATTAATTTAGAGAGAGAGAGAGAGAGAGAGAGAGAGAGAGAGTATATATACATACATATACACCAGTTTTTTCTCCTCCAACAAGGGAATTGATTAATGAAAATCCATGTTATATTTTACATGAATTTCTAGTCACTGTCTATGTGATCATGATGATATTTTACACTTTACTCACATTTTGTGTGCGTGGGATTGAGGGCTCGATCTAATTCCCTCTTCTTGAATACTTATGCTGAGCTTGATGATTGATAACTAATTTATATATAATTTAAATAATCACATGACATAGCGAAAACATTATTCTAACAACTCATAACACAACATTTTTTCTTAAAAGAAAAAAAAGGGGTATAATTTGACTTACACACCTTAGCTAAAATGGCCATCAAATACTAATGTATGAGATGCGATGAGATATGATTAATATGACTCATGATTCGTGACACGAATCATCAATGTGTATGGGTTTTATGTGAGGGTGGGTGTACGTAGGGACGGGGTCAAGAGGAATATTGAGCTCCCCTCAAATTTTTAAAATTAATATTATATTATAGTAATTTTGAAAGTATTTATGAAAAAATAAATGCATTAAAAAAATAATTTTTATGTTAATGTATAATTTAGTTACAATTATCATTGAATTATAATTTTATTTTATATTAAAGTCAATAAATATATATTATTTCTCTTAATTATACATATATTACATATATTTACATTTTACAATGAGTTGTTACCTAATTTTGAAAAAAAAAATATTAATCATTTTAGATATCAAATTCGATAAAAATGTAAAATTTGTCTTATAGGTCACCAGGTTATTGCAATTTAGTACTAATGATTGCAAAAAACAATCGCATTAAAAACAATATTGCAAAATAACCCTGCATTTTTTAAAAATTGTAAAATTAGTCCCACCGAACTAATAGTGAAACACATGCTTTTGACATGCCCGTCAGTTTGGATGGAATTTTCTTATGAGATTATGTTTTTTGTTTTTTTTTTTTTTTGCAAGTTGCAACTCACCAACATTTTCCTTGAAGTAAGAATTGAGAGAAAAAAAAAAACAAATAAATCCTTCATTGTATTTACTCATAATAACATCTTTAAATAGTTATTCTCCTAGAAATTTTAAAAATCGTTTTTTTAAATTTAAATAAAAGACTTATAACAGATATTGTTTGTCACAACCATTCAATCCCTTAAAAATTTGATGTCACAGAAAAAAATTAATATGAAATAAAGAGAAGAATTATTTAATTATATTTTCTCAGCATCTTAAAAAGATAATTCATGTAAAAATAATTTATGTATTTGTGAACATATTTTCAAAATAAAAATTTCATCAATGGAATTATTTAATTTGAGATAAAATGATTTAGTTTAATTGATTTAATTTTTTGTAATTATTTTAATTGAACTTCCTCTATCTTAAATTTATTACTTTCTCGAGCATCATAAAATACGATTTTGTTTCAAAACTTAAGGGAGCATTTGGATGGACGGATTTGATATGAGATTTTAAATTCCCAGTAATATAGTATTTGGATAGATATGGATTTGAAATCAACCACTTTTATTTTAAACAAATTTTTTAGCAATGTGGGTGGATTTTGAATCAATTAGAATTTGAAATTCATTCATTTCAAATCTTTTTATCCACTTAAAGTCTAATTAGAGGTCAAAATGGAGTATCTGAATAATAATACTCCATCAATGGTGTTGGACCGACGTACCCGAGCTGTACGGGTCATGTACTTATTCAGTAAAGAGTTGCTGCTCAGGACCCGAAACTGGCCAGGCACCTCGGCCGGATAACCATCCTGGATGACACCTAGGGCACCCAACCCAAAGATGGTCGAGGTAAACAGATGGCTGAGCTAAGCTGATTATTCCGAGCAGGGACAGCCGAGCAGGAGCAAGCCAATCGTTAAGAAATCGTGGATGATAAAACCGCCGCACAACACCGAATAAATAGGCGGAAAACAAAGAGAAGGTGGACATAACCTCCACACTCCCCCACGACCTCCACTATTTGTATTTTTTGTCTATAAATAGCTGTAATTTTAACTTGTAAATGATCTGGATCCTTATTCTGCACAAAGCACTAGAGAGCTCATTTCTCTAATATAATCAGAAAAGGTCATGTCCGGTCACTAAAACCGTCCAGGATCAGCCGAGCTAAAATTGTCCGAGTAGGCTCCGGGCACAGTGTTCGCAACATTCATACACTTTGAACCTCACTTCTTCATTCAATTTTACTTCCTTTTGTATCGATTTGGGTATTCGACTAGGAATTATTCTCTTACAAATTCCGATGTCAATATTTTGGTGCTAGAAGAAGGGGATTTATTCCCAATACCTGAACACAACTCCGAAACACAATGAGCAATTCCGAACGCAATACTATCCCAGAACCCCCGGTTCCTGCCTTCCAGCTTGGTGGCTCCAGCCGGACTCGGCCGATCACGGCCGAAGAAGCCATTCAGGAGCCGAACGCTCTGAACCGCGCCCCCTACCTCGGTCTGGAACCCGAGCCGATTGCCCTGCCCCCCTCGCCTGCTGAGCCCAAAGGCGGATACGCTCCGTAGGGTTCATCTGTATGGGTAGGCCGTCAGCAGGAAGGTCGGCTGTCAAGGAAAATATCCACCGTTTAGCACAAGTTCAATATCCGGCTAGAAACACATATGAAAGGATAATCAATTACCTTGGAAATCGTTAGGAGCTGGAACGAAGGGAAGAATCAGTCCGGCCCGAGCTAGCTTCTCCTCGGTCAAAAGAGCATTGAACAGCAACCTCTTAGGATTGACGCTCTCCTTCAGATAGCGAATTTTCCTCGAGAAGTCCGCGCCCACCTCAAGAGTGTCAGGCGAGATAACTGCAAAATAGAGAATAATTGTAATATCAGGAGGCCGACCAGATTAACAACAATACGGATATATACCGTTGGCCGGCCTGAAATAAACAGGGCAAGGTGTCCTCTGGGACGGATCCCCGCCGACTGGTCCAGGACTCATCCAGTCTCCACCAACCCAGAACCACTTCGTCTTCCAATCCTTGATGGAGGACGGAAGACCTTTTATAAGCTGAGGGCGAGGTGCCCGAGGAGAGATGTAATAAAGATGGTTCTTGGCCCCCGGTAACAGCTTTAGGGTATATAACCATGTCAACTCCTGAGGGCTCGGAACGCCGAGCTGAAAAGTATAAAAAGCAACGAGCAGCCCAAGGATAGACGACAAGCTATTTGGATGAAGCTGGCCGGGAGCGATTCCCCAAAAGCGTAGAATCTGTGTTAGAGGCGGCGCCAGAGGAAAACGCAACCCGCCCTCCAAATCTCGAAAGTTAATGGCTACACACCCCCGGGGAGGTTTATCTATTCTCTCCTCAGGAAAAGGGACGTCAAAGATGACCCCTCGAGGGATGTTGAACAGTGTATACCACCGGTCAAGCTCAGCTCGGGTAATAGTGGAAGGCCACTCCATGGCCTCAAAATCCTCAAAGGGCTGCTCGGTCCTCCTGAACCTCCTCCGGACAAGCACCCCAGTAGGGATACTGGGAGCTGAAGTTGACGGACCAACTTCTTCACCACCCGCCATGACAGGGGCTGGGCTTCGAACCTCCATGTCGGACGAGGAGGTCGTCCCTAAAGAGAGTCTCTCCAAGCTATACCCCAGCTCGGCAGATCCACCCTGACTGTAGTCCTGGACCGAATCATTGGACGAAGAATTACTGGACGACATGGTTGGAGAAATTACCTAAGGGAACTCCGGCTAGATGGCACTCCTCGGTTTGCTTAGCTCAATAATTTCTGCTCGGGGCTCTCGAAAAATATCGCAAGTAAGTGAAGTAAATGATAGGGGGACCTACCCTATTTATAAAGAAGGGAGCGACCGTTGGTATTCTCCCCTGCTCGAGGTGACACGTGGCATATTATACGGCTACGATTTGATGACCCTTTAGCTACCAACCCTTCAAGACCGGAGGTGCAGCTCACCGCACAGCTTTTGTACGAAACACTTATACGAGAACGTGTAATCACATCGACCAGTCTATCCAGGTCGGCCATGGATAAGTTAATTAAATGTCTTCCGAAGTTAGATCAATAATTCAAGACCGACCAGCCTATCCAGGTCGGTCATGGCTAGGTCAATTCGGCGTCTCTCGATGTTAGGTTATTTATTCAATGCCAAATCCATCGAGATTAGTTCAAGACAAATAAGAACAGAAGGTTAAGCAAGTTTGATAATTACAACCGAACTTAACTAGTTTGAAGGCCAGAACCTCTTGACAGAGCACTCGACATAAAAAAAAACAACAAAAGAAGAAAAACAGCTCGGGCGAATAGCTCGGTAATGGTCTAGAATATTGAAGAGGCTTTGCTTGTCTTCATTCAGCTCGGATGAATAGTTCGGTAATGGTCTAGAATATTGGAAAGGATGTTAATAGTTTACCAACCCGGACAGACCTCTCTCTCAATATTAACATATCAGCTAGAGCGTTTTATGAACCTATTATGGTTGCTGAATATGTTGCCAAGTACTTAAACTTAAGAGATCTGTCCAGGCCTCTTTCCAACCAAGATCGTATTAAGATATATCTAGTCATCAGCACCGATCTCTATCACTTCGTTCTCCGCCCTGGCCGTTTGGGCACCTTCAGCCTGTCCAACATCGAAAACATCCTCCATTATAAGGTCAGGATTGGACATTAGCTGAATAAGCGGGGCTGGCCGTAAGAGATGCTCCAACCCAGAAGGCAGATAACCAGGCAGATCATCCATTGAATCCAAGTAATACTTGGGGAGAGGGTTTTTCTGCAGATAATCGGCCAGTGAAGTCTGAAGAGGACGATCGTCGAGCCCAGCCTTTCTTAGCACCTCCATGTTATTCATAAAAGCTAATAGGTAGGCCAGGATGCCGTCGTACTTGCATTCTTTGGAGTCCTTGTATTTTTACACGACGACCACCTCGTTCTGCAGGCCGACCTGAGCAACCAACAATTCAACTCGCACTGTTTCTAGCTCGGCCTGCGACGCCTCCAAATTCCTCCCCAGTATGGCCCTCTCTCGGTCAAGGTCGAACGACTGCTGGCGTTCAAACTCAACCGACTTTATGGCCTTGGCCAGCAAATCTTGGGAGGAGGCCAACTGAGCTTGAAGGGTCTCTTTTTCCTCAGCAGCTGAAGCAACCTCAGCTCGCCTTTTGCAAAGCTCCACCTTTTGCTCATTAAACGCTTTCTCTCGCTCCAAGTGCTTGAGGTGGGCTCGCCAAGCAAAAACAGATGCCTGAGCTTGAAGGACAGAAGAGCAGACATCCATGTCTATTACCGACATCTTGCCGGCATACCCTTCCAACTCTTCCGTCCAGGCTTTAACTGGGGCTTCGATGGCCGGCTCAATCCCGGAAGGAAGATTCTTCATCAAATTGGGGCTTGGCATCTGAGCCCGAGCAAAGCTAATCTGGAAGGGCGGCCTCCGTCCAAGAAACTCTTTGGAGGTCTCGACCCTTTCAGGATCCCAGCCGCAAATACTTACTGAACCGGCCAAGGCAAAATCGGATGACCAGATCCCTGGACGAGCTGAAGCGTTGGCAGGGGGATCACCAGCTGACTGCTCAGGCTGAGTTGGCAGCTCAGGCGGAGGCGGTCGAGACCTCTTAGTAGGTGGGCCGACAGACCCTGGGTTTTGGGCGGGCCCACTAGGATCGGGGCATTCAGACCCCCGTCTTTTCTGCATCGACTGTCGCCGCATCGGCTGTCGCCGTCTCTCAGCCTGCTCTGCACGGACTCTAATCCGTTCAGCTGGATCCATCCGTGGACGAAGACCCTCTTGAGGAAGGACGACTGCAAAAGAATCTCTATTTAGCTAAGGACACAGTCTAACATAAGTTCAGTGTAATAATCAGGGGCTCACCAGTGAAATCAACGGGAGCTCGGAAAAAAGGGATGATCAATCCGGCTTGAGCAAGCCGACTCTCCCTAATTAACTCCTCGTACGTTCGCTGGGTTGGAGCGACGTTATCCCACAAGTAACGGATTTTTCGGGAAAAATCCTCGTCAATTTGGAGATTATCAGACGGAATCTCTGCAAGACAGATGAAATATTAAAATATTAGAAGAGCTGATCGGGAGAAATATAGATGTATACCTCTAGCCGTCCCGAAACCAACCGGGCATGGCATCCTCACAGCGGACTCACGGTCAAACTCTCCAGGGCTCTTCCAATCCCCCCTACCCAGAGCCAATCATACATCCAAGTCCAATGTGGTAATGGAAGATCACTCACTAGTTGAGGTCGGAATGGGCGAGGTGAAAGGTAGTAAAAATATTCCCGTGCTTCAAGTATAAGTTTGATGCTGAACAGCCAGGACAGCTCATCGGGGCTAGGTATCCCAAGGTTATTTTGGGCTGAGCTGCCCAGGTGCTATCCTCCAATGCCACAAATAATTAGTTAGACAGCGCGCTATGGGAAATCGAAGGCCTCTACAAAGCGCTTGAATATTAACAGCGACGCAATTTCTAGGCGGACAAATCATTCGTTCCTCAGGCCGAGTAGCGATGAATTCAACGCACTCCGGAATGCTTAAGAGTCTATGTCATCGATCCACATCCGATTGAGATAGAGTAGAAGCTATATTTATGGCTCCTGGGTCCTCAGTTCGGTGATCATGACTTTCTTTGGCCTAGGATTCTGAAGGGTTTGGGGCTGGCCCTGAACGTGAGGTACCAGCCTCCTCCGAAACACCCCTAACGTCTACTCCCGAAGGACTAGATCCTAAATTCCGGTCAGATGCTCTATCAGACATGATCAGAAGAAAAATTAATTTACCTTGCAGGGAGACCAACTCAGGTGATGCAGCACAAAGGAGTATGCTCGGTTCGCTCAGAGAATTGAAATTATTCGGGACTTTGAAGAGAGAAAATGGTAAATGAGGCAGAGAGGCACTCATATATATAAGAGAGTGTCAGGACTTTTCGGCTTCTAACCATTAAGATGAACACACGTGGACAATCAAGTGGATGTAATGCTACGGGCTAAGATCAAATCAAATAACTAATTCAAGTCTTATCCAGCTCGGTATAGCAGAATCAGTTAGACCCCGATGGAAATAATTTCCGTCATGGTCTAAGGGGCTATTGTTGGACCGACGTACCCGAGCTGTACGGGTCATGCACTTATTCGGTAAAGAGTTGTCAGCTCAGGACCCGAAACTGGCCAAGCACCTCGGCCGGATAACCATCCTGGATGACACCCAGAGCACCAACCCAAAGATGGCCGAGCTAAGCTGATTATTTCGAGCAGGGACAGCCGAGCAGGAGCAAGCCAACCATTAAGAAATCGTGGGTGATAAAACCGCCGCACAACACCGAATAAATAGGCAGAAAACAAAGAGAAGGTGGGCATAACCTCCACACTCCCCCACGACCTCCACTACTTGTATTTTTTGTTTATAAATAGCTGTAATTTTAACTTGTAAAGGATCTGGATCCTTATTCTGCACAAAGCACTAGAGAGCTCATTTCTCTAATATAATCAAAAAAGGTCCTGTCCAGTCACTAAAACCGTCCAGGATCAGCCGAGCTAAAATTGTCCGAGTAGGCTCCGGGCACAGTGTTCGCAACATTCATACACTTTGAACCTCACTTCTTCATTCAATTTTACTTCCTTTTGTATCGATTTGAGTGTTCGACTAAAAATTATTTTCTTACAAATTCCGACGTCAACAAATGTTAAATGAAAAATAAAATTGATTGATTTTAAATTCCAAAACATATCTTCGGAGGGCAATCACTTTCATTTTTATGACATTTGGCGTAATAAATTCGTCCATGGTATTTTGGATTGGACAGAATAATTCAATACACACAAAAATAGAGTATTTAATGATTGTCCATGTAATTAACTCAGTGACACAATAGTAACGTTCAATAGTCATTTTTTCTTCTTTTGGCAATTTTTAAATTGAAAATATAGACCAAATCAAACTAAATGATAAATAAGGAATTAGTGGGGAAGCGCATTGACCTCCTTCTACGATAGAGCCATAGAGGTCTCCTCTCAGAAGACAAAAGCGTTACATTTTTTGAGTTAAAAAAAAAAAAAAAGTAAATAAAAAAGGCAGTATTATCAAACATAATATTAGTTGACTGAAGACGCATATTACTAATTAGATTCTATTTTCTTTCGTGCTTGTGTTTTAATTAAATACTCCACCTACATACTAACAAAAAAAATACGACATTTAAAATGCATGAATAATGTATTTTCTTTACTATAGGGAATTAGATTCCGATTGTCCTTATTTTTCGCAATTTCCTCATTTCCATTTTTTTGCTTTCACAATTTAGGAAAGGGGGTTGATTCTAAACCAGGAAAGAAGTGGAAAAGAAATCACACACACATTCATAAACTCAAGAAAACATTATAAAATTAAAAAAAAAAAAAAGAGGTTCTTATTAATTAACTTGTGAGGTTTCGGAGTCATCGAAAGTCAACTACCAAATTCCATTGGTGTATGGCATTTCAAAGAAAAAAATAGAGACAATATGACAATAAAAATAAAAAAACTGTCAAAACTCCTCCAACCAAAATCCATTTCTTTATTCTTAAAAAAAAAACTACCAAAGTTTCCTTGTAATAATTTCCCTCGAAAACAAATTCCCTTCTCACCTATCATCATCATCATCAAATGCAAACCCCCTTTGTTCCCATCAGACTCTTGAAATCCTTTGATAATTCGAAAAATATAGATATTATATATTTTTTGAAAAATGGATAGTTCTTTAGGAACAGGTTTTATGGCAGTTTTTGCAGTTTCAGGAAGCGTAGTTTTTCTTGCCATGCAAGTTCACAAACGCCTTCTTTCCAATTTCATGGAGAAAATGGAATTTGAAATCAAAAATTCAAAAGGTTTATTTGCTCTCCTTTTTTTTCTTTTTTTATTTTTTATTTTTTGTGCATGATTTAATTTGTATGATATGTATATATATATATAGGGAGGGTGAAAGAAGTAAGAAAAAAGAAGGTAAGATTTTCCGATGAGTTGGTGGAGGCGGCGGCGAATCGGAAAGGTGGTCGGAATAGGAATAAATACGTGGCGAGGAATAGAAGATATAATGATGAGAATTTGGAGAATATGCCACAAAATTGGCAAGCCATGTACAGAGAAATTTTGCAATATAGGAACCTTAGGGGTTATTCCTATATATAATTACTAGTTCATTTTCTATGATTTTTGTATCCACTTTTTAAATCAAAATATCAATTTTGAAATAGAGGGTACATGTGTACTTTAAGTTTAAATAATTGTTGTTTGAATTGGAAAGTTAGATTGCTAGTTTTTTTTTTTTTTCACGAATTAGATTGTTTCAGGTGATTTGTTATTATAGATTCATTTTGTTTATAAGTTTGTACCAAATTTTGGTTGTTGGACTTTACCATCCTTCTTCTTCTCATCATCATCATCATCATCATCATCATCATCATCATCATCATTATTATTATTATTATTATTATTATTATTATTATTATTATTATTATTATTATTAGTTAATTAATGTTGTTGTTGTTGTTTGCATATCACTTTCTGAACTAATCAATCTTTGTTTGTACTTTGCCATCTCCAAAAATATCAAAAAGTAATAATAATAATAATAATAATAATAATAATAATAATAATAATAATAATAATAATAATTAATTAATTAATTTATTATTATTATTATTATTATTATTATTATTATTATTATTATTATTATTATTATTATTATTATTATTATTATTATTATTATTATTATTATTATTAATTGCATGCTTGCTTGTCTAAGTGTTGAAGGGCATTTCAATCCAAATTGGAGGATAAATTTCATAACAAAATCCAATTTATAAATTAATTTTCAATTCTAGATCTAAATTTTAAAGTTTCTAATAAGAGGCACAATTTTATATTTTTTCTCAATTTAAGGCTTAAATTTTAGATTGAGTTCTCAAATCAAGACAAAATTTCATATTATTTTTCTTTTTTAGTTATATTTATAGATTTATTACTATTTTCAATATGTATTAATATTTTGGATAAATTAAGACAAGTTAGTGCACTTTAAAAACAATCTTCATTCGACTTATCTTAATTTATATGGAAAAAAATATATATATATATAGTTAATTCAATTCATAAAATATAAATTATATTAAACTGACTAATAGTAAAATCGATTTTATATACTTTTATTCATAAAATTAAGAAAATAAAGGAATCTTAATTTTTTGAATTGCATTTATTATATTATATATATATATGTGTGCGTGTGTAAATTAATACAAGTAGGATGAATATCATTCCAAAATTGCACGAACTTATCTTAATTTATCTAAACTATAAATACATATTAAAATATAAATAAATCTATAAATATAAATAAAAAGAAAAAAAAATTGAATTTTGTCTTGAATTGAGAACTCAATCTAAAATTCAAGCCTTAAATTAAGAAAAAATATAAAATTGAGCCCCTTATTGAGAAACTTTAAAATTTGAATCTAAAATTGAAAACTAAACTATAAATTGTATTGTTAACATATGTTAATGTGTTATATGTTGAAATTGCATTCACAAATTTTAGTTAACATAATTCACTTTCCTATTTTGTGATTCATGGACATCGAACTAACAAGATAAACTATCTACTCCAAAAAATTGAACAAGTGTACAATGAGCAGCAGAATCTAACTTAGGAAATGGAAATATTTCTTTTGAATTCAAAAGTAATATAAACGGGGAGCTTTAAAATTAGACTACTGGACTATAATTCTGTAATTAATTAAGAGTTAATTCATTTTTTTAATATAGGTATTTTTTTAATTTTACATACTGAATCATTTTTTTTTCAATCACTATATATATTATATGTTTTCAATTTTGCAACCTCTGGCAATATTTTCCGGCGAGAAAGGGCTCACATGACTTTCACATGTCAACTGAGGGTTATTTTCGTCATTTTCTAGACCATTAACTAATTCCTTCCAAAATTGAATTTCCTAATTTTTCCTCTATTTCTTCTTCAAATTATTTGAGAAAATGAAGAATTATGGTGATGGTGAAGTTCAAACAAAAATAAGATTTCTTTATCGTTAAAGGACTGAATTTACTCATATCTTAAAAGTGCAAATTAAATGACAAAAATAATTTTTAATTGGTGCACGAAAATCACAAAAGCCAGCCTTTCTCAAAATTTTGTCACAGTTGCAAAAGTAATCAAAATGTATATTATAAGTTGTGATTGGAAAAAAAAATTAGAATGTAAAATTAAATCACAACCATATTATAGGTTGAAAGTGAAATTAACTCATTAATTAAAGCAAGCAAGAAAACAATAAATGAGGAGAAAAATTCTTTATAAGCAAATGAAACATGATAAAACGAGAGAGATCAATATTACCAACCTTGATTTAAAGACACTCGTATTCAACTGCATTATTATTTATAGATTACAAAATATTTATGTGTTGAGTGAAGAAAAAGACTATAACGCTTGTAACATCCCAAATTTTTTAAACTTTAGAAAAGTATAAACGCAATAGCTCAAAAACTTTATAGTTATACAGAGGAAAAATAAAAATAAAAATTCTCAAAAACATAGTGTATGAAACTTGATTAATTTTAGGAAATTTAAATTTATTTATCATCTTATTGATATGTGACCGAAAATCTGATGTTTTTGCTTTAAGAAGATGATCCACCAAGTTCAAACAAAAAATCAAAATCAAAATACAAATCTCAACACACAAGAGCTTACGTGGTTCGGCTTGAATATGCCTACGTCCACGGGTAAACAGGGGAGGGATTTTCTATTATCAATTACAAAGAAATTACAACAAGTCCACAGGTAAACAGGGGAGGGATTTTCTATTATCAATCACAAAAAAATTACAACAAGTTCTAGATTGAGAACACACTAGCATTGGCTATCTCTCTTACTTTCAGTCTATCTCGCTCTCTCCCTAGAACTTACAGATGATGATAAAATAAAACCTTTTTTAGACCTGTATATATAGATTACAACGCAAAAAAAAAAAAAAAAAATCATCTAAAACAGATAAAAACGGCTTCTAAAACTAATCTTGAAGATAACTACTTCAATCTAGATTTTGCAAAACTTGATATTAGATGTGACTCAAAACTTGAATACCTTCCAACGGTAACTTGAAAATGCAGCATCCTTATCACGATTCTATAAGTGGAAATATGCTTTCTTCCTATTCTTCAGTCAAAAGAAAAAAAAAACGTTGACTTCTCCTTTTATTATATGCATGAATGATTTTGCCATTTATTTACAAATCTCCACCTTATGGCTACAACCAATCATGCTTCTGTCTTCTCTTGAAATTGATCTTCAAGTAACATTAGTTGATGCTACTCCTCTCAATTCTATCAGATCCATGCACAACTGAAATTTACTCACAGGCAATGTTTTAGTAAAGGCATATGCTGGATTTTCTTCTGTTGGAATTTTGCAAACCTTTACAATTTGCTTCTCAACAACATCCCTTATAAAATATAGTCTTACATCAATATGCTTGTTATGCTCATGGTACCCTTGATATTTTGAAAGATGTATGGCACTATTATTATCACAGTACACAGTGATCTTCCTCTGGTTCAGATCAAATTCCTTCATAATTCCTTTCAAGCAAACTGCTTCCTTTACAACTTCAGTCAAAGCTATGAATTCAGCCTCTGTTGTCGATAGAGCAACAAAAAATTGTTATATGGTTTTCCAGCTCACAAAAGTATCAAACAAGATGAACACATACCCAATAAGTGACTTTCTTGTATCAATGTTGGATGCATAATTTGCATCAACATAACCAACAATAGAAGTTGTACAGTTTTGAACCTGCATAAACCTCAAACCAAAATTAACTGGACCATTGATATATCTAACAACATCTTTCACTGTCTCCTAATGTTCTAAACATGGATCTGACATTTATCTACTTATTATACTCATAGGATGTGCCAAGTCAGGCTTGCAATACACCATGGCATACATTGTACTTCCAACTGCACTTGAGTTTGTACTTCCAACTGCACTTGAGTATGATATGTTTTTCATCTTGTCAGATTCTTCATTAGTTTTAGGACATTGATCCTTGGATAACTTTATATGTTGTCCAATTGGAGTTGCTACTGCCTTTGATTGATTCATCTGATATTTTATCAGAACTTTCTTCAAATATACAGATTGCTCAACCATCACAGTTCCATTGTCCTTGTATCACCTTATATCCATTGCTAGCATTCTTCTTATTTTTCCTAGGTCTTTCATCTCAGATTCTACTTTTAATAGATTCTTAAATTCAAGCAAGCCATTAGTAGAGGTGCTAGCAATAAGCATGTCATCTACATACAAAAGTAAATAAGTGTGGGTGGTGTCATCATGCTTAAAATATACACAATGATCATACTTGTTCCTTGTAAACTTAGTCTTTTGTATGTATTCATTAAATTTGAGATACCACTATCTTGAACTTTATTTAAATCCATACATAGATCTTTTAAGCAAGCATTTCTTGTTCTCCTTATTTGCAATATGTAGACCTTCGGGAACTTTCATAAAGATTTTCTCCTTTAACTCACCTTATAGAAAGACAGCGGCAACATTCATCTGGTGAAGCTGCATGTTGAATTGAGATACCATAGCTAGTAATGTTTTGATGGAGCAATGCTTCGCCACTAGAGAGAATATCTCCGTGTAATCCACTCTCTTCTTCTGTGTGAATCCCTTGGCCACCAACCTAACTTTGAATCTGATCTTATCACCTCTTAAAGCCTCCACCTTCTTTTTGAACAATCATTTATATCCAACCAATTTCGGATTAGGTGGATTTTCTACTTTCTCCCAAGTGGACTTCTTTTGAAGTGAGCATAACTCCTCTTGGATAGCTATCAACCATTTCTTCTTTTGTTTGCAAGTTACTGCTTCATGGAAGTCATTTGATTCATGGTTCTCAATCTTTTGAGCTCCACACAAAGCAAATGAAACATTATCAGTGTGTGCAAATCTAATAGGTGGTTTAATAGTTCTCTTAGCTCTATCTCTAAATAGCTGGTAATTTGCTAGTCTTTGTGAATCTTCATCAAAATCTTCCTTATCAGCTTCAACTTGATCATCTTCACTTTGATCATTAACACTTATCATCAATGACTCCACATCAAGTTTAGATTTCTCAATACCTTGAGACACTCCAATCTCAAAGTTCTCATTGCTTAAAGGCATTTTAGTTTCATCAAAAGTGACATCCCTTCAAATTAAACATTTTTGTTGTTCTTTTTCAATGCACCAGAGCGTGTAGCCTTGAACTCCTTTAGGGTATCCTAAAAACACACGTATAAGTGCTCTAGGCTACAGTTTATCTTGCTTAATGTAACACCACCTCTTCTTAGGGTGGTTACTTCTACTAAATTAGCATAACTTTCTAAATTTATAAAAAAACTTGTAAGGATTCTCTTTTTTTTTTTAGAAAGGAACGGAATCAAACTTTGTAAGAAACATGCTAGAGTTTTAAAACGGTTTAAAGCATCTCAAAAGGAATTAAATTGTTTGAGTAAAATTTTCATCAAAAGAAATAAAAAACAAAAGTCTTCTTAGCATAAATACTTAAGAAAATAAAATAATGTTAAAATCAATTTTGAGGCTGTCACCACTAATCACACTTCAGCGCTACTATCCTCTCTTGCATCACATCTTACCCTTACATTTATCTACAATATAAGGTAGATACTATAAAGAAAAAACTTAGTAAGTATATCATCTAATCTCAAAAAATATTTTTCTTTGTAACTTTTGAAAAATACAAGACATCAGCTAATAAAACATTATATATATACTTATACTTGAAAAATAATATATTGTGGGTCTGACATGGTACCAATGCGCACAACTCCGAAGAATCCTGGGTAGCTAGCCACCGAATCCAAACGGAGCAACTCAATACTCATAGGACAGTCTCGGAACCCTTAAATTTTTCTAGTGGACGATCTCGGTGCCCGATACCAGTTTCTAAAATATAAAATAAAACTATATATATACATTTTCTCAAAATGTACTTTTCTCACTCTACATAAAACAAAATTAACTAACATTTGGTACTTAATCAAAACACATGGATTTACTTCACTTAACAAATCGTCATTTTATATCCATAAGGAAACATAAGTGAAACTCACAAAGCATATAATTTAGCAACTCATTAAAGCATACTCACAGAAAACGTAAATAAGCATTCATGTAATTTTGCATCAACATTAAACAAATAAAACAAAACTACTCATATTGCAGGTGAGATATGTACTTACTTGAAGTTCTCAAAACTTAAAAATAATATCTCAAGACTCTTGAACGCGTTCTAAGTCTTTCTCAACCAAATCTAAAATGTAGAAATCAATAAAATATATAATTAGAACATATCTATTTTATATTAAAACTAATCTCTCATCATATTATAGCTCATTATCGCTCAACCAATTAAGCCATCTGTGTTGCTAAATTTTAAACGATAGTTCATGAAATTATAATGCCACTTACTTAAAAAGATGAAGCTAAGAATAACAACATTGATGAGAGTTTATTCCTACACACATCAAGTGACTAACATAACTAATCATATCATAAATTAAATTCCTAAACTATACTGCATATTGGTTAAATAGTGGTCTCAATCATATTAGATATTATATCATTCCAGATACCATTCTTGTTCCTAAAATTAATTTTTGTGCAATCATCATCCGTAATTATGGGGAAAAAAAATATAGTCGCTTATTAGAGAAAGAAAATATAAAATTCTTAAAGCTAATTAACTAGAAAATTAACTAATAATTTCTTAAATCAATATTTTTTTGATTCAAAAGTCATTAGCTAGTTAATGTAGCATCTCTAAAATAAATAACTAACCAAAACTCAACAATATTTATCAAGAAATTTCATTTAACACTACCTGTCGGCCACTTTATGAGAATTATGAATTTTAATATTCAATTTCTTTTCTTAGTTTTATAAGAATCTATCCAATTACAAAAGTAATCACACATCAACTATTAATTATTTAAAATCATGATAACCGAAATAGTTCTAAGATTATACCTGATAGCGACGACTTATGGTTTCTGGCCTCAAAGAATATTCAAACTTTACTTCTTTTTTTCTTTTCTTGTTTTCGGTTCTACGTGCTTAATAACCTAAGTGATATTATAATGATCTATATATCTACGGTTTTAAATCTCGAGACTCTTGAGTTGTAGACTCCTAAAACTTCTCAACTACTTATTTTAAATTCTTTATCTCAACTAAGTAATTTAAATATTAAAATTCTACATTTAATGTAATATGATTTTAAACCTACTACTTTAAGAGCTCCAAACATATAAGGTGTCCTATATAAATTATCACATAACTACTTTTACTATAAATCATTATGAAACCATGTTAAATAAATAAAAAGTTATTATTCATAAAAAGAGACAATTAGAAATTTGGGGTATTACACTTAATGTGAGCATATCCAAACACTCTAAGCTGAGAGTAGTCAGTCGGTGTTCCATTCCACTTCTCTTTAGGAGTTTTGAAATTTAGGGTTGAAGAAGGACACCTATTAATGAGAAACACATCAATGCTGACTGCTTCACTCTAGAAGCTTTTCGGCAAACTTGAGCTTAATAGTATACATCTAACTTTCTCAAGGATGGTTTGGTTCATCCTCTTAACTAGACCATTTTGTTGAGAGGTACCAGGAATAGTCTTGTATCTAGTAATTTCCTTTTCCTTGCAAAAACTATTAAAGTGATTTGAAACAAACTCTAGCCTGTTGTCTGTTCTCAAGTGCTTTAACCTTCTCCAATAACATTCTCCACCTAAGTTAGCCATTCCTGAAATTTTTGAAAAGTCTCATCTTTGAATTTTAGAATTTATATCTAAACTTTCCTTGAGAAGTCATCAATTATAGAGAGAAAGTATCTGCCTCCACTTCTGGTTTGAGTTCTGGCTGACCCCCAAAGGTCTGAATGGACATAATCCACAGGTGTTTTTATAGTGTGTGATCTAGCTTGAAATCTTAGCCTCTTTGTCTTGCCAAGAACACAGTACTCTCACAACTGCAAACTAGTGATCTTATCTCTTCCAAAAATATTTTTCTTTGAAAGTTCTTACAACCCTTTTTCACTAATATGACCCAGCCTTCTATGCCAAAAATGAGTTCTATCCATCTCTAAAGCTAAGTTAGATTCACCGTGATAGTGTGTCCATCCAAGAAATACAACTCATTCCTTTTGTAACCTTTCATCACGGTTAATAACCCTTAGACACTCTCAAGGTTTCTTCTTCAGATTGGAACTTATAACCTTGAGAGTCAAGCATTTCAAGAGATATTAAATTCCTTTTTAACTCTGGAACATATCTTACTTGTGATAGGATCTTACAACTCCATCATGCATTTTTAGAGGTATTGATCCAATTCCTTTCACCTTGCAACTTTGATCATTGTCTAACATGATAGAGCCACCATCCTATAGCCTCAAACCTTCAAATCACTCTCTCATTGGACTCATATGGAATGAGCAACCTGTGTTTAAAACCCATTCAGATTCACGTTAGATGTAGTGAAAGCCAACACTTCTGCAGATTCATAACCACTGTTGAAAGTAGATGCTTCAGTCATTTGATTTGCCTGAGTAGTTTGCTTCTTTCCTTTATTCATCTTGAATTGCTTGTATTTAACACAATCTTTCTTGTAGTGACCTAACTCATGGCAATGGAAGCACTCGTTCCCTTCAATATCATTTGTAGACTCTAGATTCCTTTTTAGTTTTCTTGTTAACTTGCTTGTTTTTTTTTTTTCCCTTTCTGGGACTGCTTTCTTTGGCCTCCTTGCTTGATAGCCTTTGGCCTTCTTGCTTGATAGCTAACCCTTCAGTAGTAGTGTCTTGCTTTGGTTCAGAGTTCTTTGACAATACTTTGGACTTTAGAGCTATGACCACTTCATTAAGAATGATGGTGTTCTGTCTTCCATAAAGAATGGTGTCTGTAAAATTTTCAAAGGTTTTTTGGTAAAGAACTCAAGAGCATGAGGGCCTTATCCTCTTCCATCAAGCTAACATCTATATTTTCAAGGTCATCCAGAATCTTATTGAACTCTTCCAATTGACCTGGAATGGGCTTTTCATCATTCATCTTGTAGGCATAAAGTATTTTCTTCATGTACAACCTGTTGGTCAAAGATTTAACCATGTATAACTCCTCTAATTTCTTCCAAACACCTTGTGCAGTTGATTCATCGGCTACTTCCCTAAGTACCTTATCTCCAAGACTAAATCAAAGGTTGTGTGTCTTCTCCAATAACATGGCCCTTTCATTAGGTTTCATAGCCTCCAATAAAGCCCATTCTCCCTATAAAGCTAGTGCAAGCCCCTGCTGAACCAGGAGGGCACTCATTTTGATTCTCCAAAGTCCGAAATCACATTTCTTGTGAATTTCTCAACATCAAACCTTATTGCAGCCATATCTTGAAGGAGTTCCCACAGACAACGCCAAATTGACAGGAAATCTAATGTTCTTGTTTCAAGAAGATGATCCACCAAATTCAAACGAAGAATCAAATACGAAATATAAATCTCAACACAAAAGTGGTTCGGCTTGAATATGCTTACATCCACAGGTAAATAGGGGAGGGATTTTCTATTATCAATCACAAAGAAATTACAAGTTTTAGATTGAGAACACACTAGCATTGACTATCTCACTTTCTCTCTAGAACTTACAAATGATGATAAAATACAACCTTTTTTAGACCTGTATATATAGATTACAACGCAAAAAGAATCATCTAAAATGGATCTAAAACGACTTCTAAAACCGATCTTGAAGATAACTATTTCAATCTTGATTTTGCAAAACTTGATATTAGTTGTGACTGAGAACCTGAATATCCTCCAACGGTAACTTGAAAACGCAGCATCCTTATCACTATTTTTTAAGTGGAAATACACTTTCTTCTTATTCTTCAGTCAGAAGAAAAAACACGCTGACTTCTTTTATTACATGCATGAATGATTTTGCCATATTATTTATTTACAATATGAATAGTAATTAATAAGCTTAAAAAATTATAATGTACTTACACCTCAATTTAATAATTTATTCAATATCTATATTTAAATTTAGGGATATTTCACTGCTCGTTTGAGAGAGAAATATGTATTTATTAGTTTAATGTTGTTGTTCATGTAAGTAGTGTGAGGAAAGCACCGTTTAATCCCTTCTCTCAAATCTTAATTAAATTGGGAAAAGGAATTAAAAACACTAGATTAGGAACCCGATTGCATGGGCTTCTATTCTTTCTTTCTTTCTTTCTTTTTTCATGTCATTTGTATTTTTTTATTTTATATCATTTTTTTATTGAATATATAAATGAAGAAGTTAGTAGAAGATAATTTTGTTTCTCAATTATATTAAAGTGTATTATGTTTAAATTGCAAGTTCAATACATTTTGGATAAAATAAATATAATTCTCATATGAATATATTAATTACAATGAATTAAAAACATAATCCAGTTAAATTGTACTTCAATATACAAATAAAATAGTTAATTGCATGAGAAAAATCCAAAAGAATAAAGGATCAACGAAACAAATTAACTATCTTTCAATTGGTCCAACTTACTAAATTGATGTAAAAGAACAAAATTGTCCATATATATAGTTATATATATACATATATAAAAAATATATTTTTATGTAGTCTTTTTTACAAATTAGATTAAAACAAAAAATAATATAGAGAAGTATTCTTAAAAATATTATTGTTGACGAGAATCTTAAACTGTACTTCAACCCAATATTTTACATTTTACAATAAGAGTAAAAATATATTTTTTTGTTAATAAATATAGTAAAATTTCTATTTTAATAGGTTACTTACATATTCTACTCTACCCAAAGGATTTTCAATTGAATTTTCGTGCGATCATTGTTACTCCTTGCTAGTTGGCTGAGAGTTGATACTTGAAAAATGAATTGTAAAATCCGTTGATTTTGAGAATAGCTGGTGCAACATTTAGAGAAAACTTACTTTTCTTATTTCATAAATCAATCAATTCCCTAGGATAATAAAAATAACTCATATTTATACTAACATGAACCTAAGATCCTAAAAGATAAAATCAATCATAAATATATTAATTATAATAACATCTATCAAAATTTTCATCAAATATATCTAATCTTTATCTCCATCACTATCAAGTTAATTAATATTGATAGCTCCTTATGACTTCCCTTAAATTAGTTTTTCTTCAATTTCATCTATCCCTGTTTTCCAAGTCATAAAACTTAAGGAAAAACAAAATCTAGTGAAAATCCTCATATTATCAAATCTCTCATTTATTTAAAGAATTTAAAAAAATTGAGGTGTCATTTTTTAAGAATACTATTTCTCAACATTTAAGAGAATCAAAGTCTTCTTTTTATATATCGATTGTTCAATCTTTTGGGCTTTCTATCAAAACAAGTCTTCCAAGCCCATTTGATCTTCTATTGTCCAACTTGAAATCTTCCGTTATAAAAAAGTCCTATTTTGAAAATTTTATGTATTTATGACATTTACATATTATTCCGTATATTTTGCAATATAATCTGCGAAATTTGTTTGATGTTTATAGGAAATTTTATATATTAATGACCTTTTTGGCAATATAATCCAAGAATATCTACGGTTTCCATATATTCTATCAATTATTTGAAAAGATATTTTGCAGCTTTTGTTGCTTTTAATATCACTGTCCATATCAATTATAAAAATGCAATCTCCAACTGCATTTCACATCTCAGCTTCCAAAAAAATATATAAAAAACTCAGATGGTCCTGCATATGAAAATTGAAATGATATATTCAATCACGGATATACTTGCAAGGATGAAGAGGTAACAATTTCTTTTGTGGTATTTATATATATTTATATTTTATGTTTTTTAATTCATTATATTGACATTTTTGTACGATTTTTATTAATATGGTCGGTGTTGTTTTTATGTTCTATTGCTTTGAAGTGTAATGCCCCATTTCTTTTTTATAATAATTTTCCCTAAGCGTTATTTAAGTTTAAAATTCATTCTTTTAAAAATAATAAAAATATATAAAATTAAAAATAATTATGAAATATATATTTCTAAAATTTATGAAATAAAACACTTTAAATAAATTATTATGTATTCTTTAGGATGTCGCTGCCAGCCGCTCGCACACCGTCCTCTAAATTTTTTACGCTGAAAATATTTTAATTTAGTGGGGTGAATATTTGAAATACAATTAGCAATCAAGCAAAAACACTTAGTTACAATTCTTAGCCGTCATATATACATTTCAACATCACATACATTCACATTCACCTTGCATACAATAAAAATTCATTGCATTGCAATCACATAGTGTTTTCCTTTCACATATGAATAAAAGATTTCATAAATTAGAATCACCTGAAAAACATAAATGCAAATTTAAGAAAGTTACCCCATTTTAGGAAAATTAGAGCGTCTATTCGTATTATCAAGCAAGCTTAGATAGTTTTCAATTCTTACAATAAATTTTATCCGATTCATAATATTCAAATTTTCAAAAAAATCAAACTGACGTGATGAAGTAATTCCAAAAATTCTTTTATCCCCGACTTACTCCGACGGTGCTCACCACTCCCGCTCCTACTACCCCTTAGACTAAATGATGCTCCGATCTGAAGAAATGATAAAATGAAGAGAAAATTGACCAACATCAATATTAATGACTTTTTTTGTCGTTTAGAGATAACTAAATCCAAACATAACATATACATATTGTTCTGATTCAATATTTTATTTATGTTTTAATTAATTTTGTCTCTTCCAAATATATTTTTTGATGGCCAATATCTTTTTAGGTTTTTTCGTTGTGGTCGTGTTTTAAATTTCACTTTTATTTTTATTTGAATGATTTGTTAATATACTACTTCCTCTATGTATTTGCACCATGTATTATATAATATTACCACTTCTACATATACATACAATAGAACATATCTAGATAGATTTTTTTTTTTTTTTGTAGCTTTCTTTTTTTGTGAAAAAACTCATCGAATTATGGATTTATTTCCATTATTTATTGCTAATTTTTTAAGATATCCAGTTTTATATGACATTCTTTCCTACTCTTAGGAAAAAAGAAGAAGATAAATTTCACAATAAAACCTAATTTATAAATTAATTCTCAATTCTAAATCTAAATTTAAAATTTCTCAATAAGTGGTTTAATTTAATTTTTTTTTTCAATTTAAAACTTGCAAATTAGATTGAGTTCTCAATTCAAGATAATATTTCATTTTCATTTTTTTTACTTTTTATTTTTATTTATAAATTTATTTATATTTTAATATATATTTATATTTAAGATAATTTAGTGTAATTTTGAAACGATCTTCATCCACTTGTATTAATTTATATATACATATAATTAATGCAATTCATAAAATTAAGATTCCTATTATCTTAATTTTATGAATAAAAGTGTAGAAAACCAATTTTAATATTAATCAATTGAATATAAAATATATTTTATGAATCGAATTTATTATATTTTTCTTTCTTTCTTTCTTTCTTTTTTTATATAAATTAATAGAAACTAATGAAGATCGTTCAAAAATTGCACTAATTTGTCTTACTTTATCTAAATTATATGCATATTGAAATATAAATAAATTTATAAATATTAATAAAAAGAAAAAAAAACTAAAAATGAAAATTTGTTTAGAATTGAGAATTCAATCTAATTTTCAAATTTTAAATTGAGTCATTTATTAAAAAAATTTAAAATTTTAATTTAGAATTGAGAAACTAGAAATTGAGTTTTATTATAAAATTTATCTTTTTTTAAGAGAGAAAATTAGTATGCCATGAACATAATGAAACATTTGTGGGAGTGAATGCTCACGTCATTAGCTTTCAGAATCTTAATTTTGTAGTTATAAGTTTTTAAACTTTTGAACTAATAAATTTCATCTTTCGATCTTGTATTAACAATCAATCTATCTTTCAGGATCTGGACTAATATAAAATTCTTTCTTTTAATAATTTGATATTCTTATTTCTCATTGTCCTTTCAAGTATTTGTTGGTTTATAATGCACCAAACAATGTCAATTAGAATGGGAAAATAAAAAATAAATTATTACAGAATTCAAATGTTGTCCCTAATGTCGTCACACTGCACACAACAAATTTTGGAACCGAATGTTGCCGATAATGTTGGCAACACTGCAAACAACACTGTGACAACAGAAACTTGAAACGCCTTTGAACTTTAAATATTTGTAAGATCTTCGAGCTTTGGCTACGTACAAGATCCAGAGAGTAGCAGCAACAACCCTGCACAAGAAATCCTTCGAAATACATCAAAATGAACTTTGGAAAGTCGAGTCAAGAAGACCTTTTCCCTCAAAAACGAACACGTCCCGGCTAGTGCTCACGGTACGACGTAATGTTCCCAAAGGTAAAACGACTTACGTCTTCTAGTTAGTAGCACCACAAAACTAGAAGCACCAACGAACTAAAAAAATGGAAGGACTAGATCGCACTTCTATATGCTCAAACAATGCAAGATTGATTTTGCAAAGATGCTATGAGAATGATCTTTTAGCAAGAGTTTCGTGCTCTCAATACTGTATATAGCTTGTTTTTATGCTTATCCAAAGAATGAAAACCATGCCCTATTTATATGCACATCCACCAAGTGAAGGGACACCTCATCTTAATGGGCATTTAAGGCATTTAAACCTACTAAGTAAGTGGTGCTCTCCACTACCTTACACCATCAGTTACAGAGGATTTGGAAGGCCATTAGCCACTAGGGCTTCGAGATGGGCTTTCCCAAATGGGCTACCCAATGGCCTTTTACGTTTTGGGCTTTACAGACGAGCGATGTTGCCCGTCATGTTGCCAACATCAGACGCAACATCCAACCACCAGACAGGTTTTGGTCACTAACTTTGTGCATGAATTTCCACTCACCGAAAATCGGTTTGAAGAGTGTAAATGCACTACGATCATCTACTCGAGACGTAGAACGATCTTTTGCCCTTTATTTTCACATTTTCCCAACTTTGAATCCTCAAAATAATGGTCAAACACGTGTGGTCAAGACTTCCTACAAAAGTCAATATTGACCTACACTTCTAATTGGATCAAAACCAATTTTTTCCAACAGTATTCTAATTTTTATTTGTTCTTTTTTATTTTCCTTTGCTCTTCCTTTCATTGAGGAATCGTCTTTTACTTTTTATCTTATTTATTTATATTTTATATAAATAAATATTAATCATATATATATATATATATATCACAATTATTTATATCCATCAGATGCACGGGTTAAAATCCGTGCAATAAAATCAACCCGATTAAGAGATGGTTTTTACACGTCTCTCATGCGCCCACACTCCTCATGTATGCATCTATACTCTTATCTTATTTGTAATATTTATGTTATACTAGTTTAACTTTTACATTATATTACAAATATATAATGTCACGTCCCATTTTCGAAATAAAAATAAAATATAAATTTTGAACATTTGGACGTCCAGCAATTTAAAACAAACTAAAACAAAAGGATAAAATATCCATACAAGTTACATAATTTACATAAAATGTTTAAGTTATCAGAGACAGCAGCAAAATATCAATTTACGGGCCATCAGGCTTAATTTTACAACCCTTCAAGAATAACTTGTTTAATTACAGCAAAAATAAATGCATCTTTCTTCAAATTCTGCTCCCAACATCCGAATCTATAAAAGAAAACATATAAAGGGGGTGAGCATATAAAAATACACTCAGTGGGATCACACTGTATAGGGGATTTATTTCATAAACACACCAAACAATCACATTTCCATCACGAGACTTATAATCAATTTAAATATAAGCATTCTTCACAAATCAAACATCATTCACCTTCAAACATCGCTTTTCACATAATTTACGGTGCTTAGCCGCCATGAAAATATTTTTACAGTTCTTAGCCGTTTTGGAAACATATACGAGTCTTAACCGCCTTTTACGACGTTCTTAACCGCTTTTTTCGACGTTCTTAACCGCCTTTTTATATGGGTCTTAACCGCCTTTTACGGCGATCAGCCGTCATTCATACGCATGCACATGCACACATCAACATACACATAAAAACACATTATTTTAACATAGCACTTAGTTGCAGTTCTCAAGTGCCATAAAACACATCTTGTTTGTACATATGCAAATATTAACATCACATCATTCTTCATAACACGTTATCCATATGCATTTAAAATATGTCACATTTCACAGAATATAATATTTCAGAAGAATTATAAATACCGACATAACATTTTTCCCCACCTGTAGAGCAGCTGATCAAAACTTCTAAATCTCAAATATATCTAGGGTGCCAACTACTGCATATCTCCTACAAATATAAGGGTTCGACTTAGAATCTAATCGAATTATCATTGATTTAATAAAATAATATTTTTAAGGTAAACCCTATTTTATAATTAAATATATATAACTTTATAATATATATAAAGTTCGATTTGAAATTAATATTTCGGTTTAAAAAATAGATATGAATCTAGGGTTATTAAACCTTAGATTAGAAATAATAATTAAATCGTAAAATAATTTAATTAGCATAATATTTCTAAGGTCTATAATTTTATTCTCAAAAGCAATCTTGCTTAATATAGGGTCTAACTTATAATTCCAATTAACTCTTTAATTAAATTATAATAATTAATGTAATAATACTCAAGTCCAAAATCCGTCCTAAAACTAGGTTTCCTTAATTATTTCGATAAGAAATCTAGTGTTTTATACCCTAATCGGTGATATAAGGAGTCTAAAATAATATAAACTAATTAAAATAATTTATCTTTATCATTTAATTAAAGTCCGGTTTTCATATGTTAAATTCTAGTAATTATATGATAACATTCATAATTCCAATATATTCTAAATCCAAAAATATCATTCTCATAAATTCCATAATTCTAAGGAGAAATGCATCATATTATCAAATATCAAGGAAAACTATGTAATTCCAATAATATCGAGGGTTCGTTTATCATTATATGAAATTTAGGGCCTTAAAACATGCTTTATATACATAAGGGAGCAAATCTGAATTTTTCATAATTGCTAGGGTTCAATTTCTAATTTCAACATAGTCCATTTTTACAATTTAGCCCCTTAATTTTATTGAATTCTCAAAAATAAACCCCACAAATTTCCCCCCTTTTTCCCAGCAGCCCCTGCCTCCTCCCTGCCACTGACCTCGTCCGCCGCCCACCGCCATTTCACCACTGCCGGCGACTTACAGTCGTCGGCAACACCACACACACACCCAACCCCCGACTCGCCGGCGACTTCCAACGCCGGCTACACCCGAACGACGGCGAAACGGAGCGGCGGCAGAACAGGGCAGCCACAGAGAGAGAGAGAGGGGAAAGGTAAGGCTCAACGGTTTAAATTTTTAAAACCGTCCTTACGGCGAGCTCGACGAGCTCTACATCTTGATTCGATTACCTTCTTCGAAAAAGGCAGCTGACCGATGGTGGAAAATGGTGTCGATGGAGGCCGTTGTTTGTTGAAGATGGTGATAAGAGAGAAGAGAGTGTGGCTTTCTTTAGTTTGTTCCATAATGGAGAAAGTGGAGAAAGTGTGATAGAGACTTATTCTTATTCAAGTATTTAGCTTTTAGAAGCAATTAAAATTATCTCTTGCTCATTCAATTATGCTACTAATCACACTTATGTAATATAGCTTATGATATATATTTATGAAAAAAAAAATTCTAGGTGCTATATATAATATATTTTAAAATTTTATATTATAAATAATATAATTTATAAAAATATTTTAAAATTTTATATTATAAATAATATAATTTATAAAAATATTATACTAATATAACATAAAAATTAAATTATTATATAAATCGAATCCAAATCAATCCAACACACCCAACTGCATGTTGCAACTAAAACACATAAACACTATTTATATATATATATATATATATATATATATATGCGCATATAGGTATACTTTGACTTAATCATCTCAGTCTCGGAAACTTTTGGAAGTATATCTAATGACTAAGGACACGTGACATGTTTAAAAAGTTCATTAAAGATGATTGTGTCACAAACCAATCCAACTTATAGATTTAAAACCATATATAAAATATAATCATATCAAGCAGCAATAACTCTTTTAAATGTACTTTTCCATACAATAACTCAAAATCTTAATCCTAAAATATTTGTGATTATTTTTAGAAGAAGTAGAACTAATCTTTTGAGATTCTCACGGGAATCTTCTTTTATCAGAGGAATCAAGCATATAATTTATGAGCGATAATATGAGTGATATTTCTGTGCCCTGGTATCGGAGTACGGATCTAAGATATATGCCTCCAACCCGTTCCACCAGTTTATGAACTTATTCCATTCTTTTTTTTGTTATTTTTCCTTCTCCTGTACTTTCTTCTACTATATTTTTTTTTTCTCTCTTCCTCCTACTTATATGCATTCTTCTCTCCCTTTTTTTTTTCTCTTTTTCTCTTTTCCTTATTAATTTTTTTATATGATTGCTTCTGAATTTATGCTTAATTTCTTCTTAATTTCTACCATTGATCAACAATACTATAAATTTATCCTTCTAATATCTAGAGTTCTTATCCTTCTAATATCTAGGATTCCTTTTGTCTTGCAATCAAAAATACTCAATCAATAATGAAGGAGATTTGAACAATGAGTAAGGTAAAATATTTCGCTGAAAACGATTTTAAGAATTTGTACATACAAATGAAAACTATTTTGATACAAGTATTATAATTTTAGGTCAAGAATCAAACAATTCTTATATTATTGAGAATGTTGTAATATCTGCTTTTCTAAATTATATTGTTGAGACAATAAATTAAAGGAAAATTGCCCATATTAGCCATTTCACTATAATTTATTACAATTTTAGCTATGGATATAGTTTTACACCTAATATACCCAAAAATATAGCATATTACCAAAATACCATTTTTTAGTCCAAATCAACCAACAATTGATCCTATGCGGGCCCACTCCTTACCCCACTCATTACCCCACTCATAACCTAATTTGACTTGGTCTTCCACCACACTCAATTTTTTTTTACTCAATTTTGTGAACAGCTGTCGGCGCCGCTACACTACCAAAACTGCTCCTCTCCAGTGCAGGTAAGTCCATTTTTCACCCTTCTTCATGCTAGTAATTTCGTGAACATTAATATCAACCAATTTTCGTGAAGTCCCTATAATTTGGTGACCCTTGGACGGAAATTTCGGGCAGCGGCGGCAGTGATTCGGCGGTGAAGGGCGCCAGTTAATCGGCGGTAAATCGGCGGCGAATCGGCGGTGAATAGGCGGCAAGTTTGACTACAAACCATAGCTGAAGAGGTAAGTTATAATATTCCTATTTTATTTTTGTGGCTTATTTGGTTTTGGATGAAATATGGATGTTGATATTTTGGATGAAATAAATTTTGGTTTTGGATGAAATATGGATGTTGATATTTTGGATGAAATAAATTTTGATTTTGGATGAAATATGGATGTTGATATTTTGTGGCTTATATGTTGCATTGTTTCGGCTGTTTTTAATTGGGGCTTAATGTTCATGAAATTGTATGTTATTTGTTGTAAGATGTTGGTTTTAAGTGTGCACTTTAATTTTGGCCAATTCTGTAGCTCACGAAAATCACAAGTCACGAAATTTGATCGCACGAAAATCATAGATCACGAAAATTGATTCACAAAAATCATAGGTGAAGAAAATAAAGCTCACGAAAATTTTTGTTAGGTCACGAAAATTGTATGATAGGTCACTAAAATTGTAGTGATATTCACGAAAATAATAGTGATATTCACGAAAATAATTCACGAAAAATTAAAGGGAGATTGAAGAAAATTGTAGGGATATTCACAAAAATTAGTGGGTGATTCACGAAAATGATAGGGACATTCACGAAAATGTTGTTGTGATAAA